>CM061349.1:182008985-183251798 GCA_030867105.1 Liasis olivaceus
CTAAAAGAGGGTGACTGGCCCCAAACCGTCCAGCCAGCTCCCGTGCCTAATGGAGGAGTAGACCTCACATGCCCCCTTTTTAGTCCAGCACCTGAACCGCTACTCCAAACTGGGTCTCATATAAATTGAATGGTCAAGTTCAGAAAGTAATTGCAATCCCATATAGGCCTGACCTCAGGAATGTTCACATGGATTTTAATTTAAAAATAAAAAAATAATCTGGCCATGAGTCCCCCACTAGAGAAGATACTCCTCTATTTGAATTTTTTTTTTCTGTTGAAATGCTGTCTATCCCATGCCAGATTTAAAGATCAAGAACCTTAAGGGAGTACAAGGCTTTGCATCGTTTGTGAAGATATGCAGAGCTTACTTGGTTACCGGGTTTCCCATGATCATGAGATCGATTACTTTTGAAGGTTTTTTTCTTTGGATATATAAGTAGATAACTCTTTATAAAATCATTTTATGCATTTGTACTCTTTTGCCTTTTTTATATGCTGCATTTCCCTTTTTCATCAACAGGAATACCAGATGTATTTTTCTAAGTGGTTTCTGAACCACTTAAAAGCCTTTCCCTCTCTAATAGTCTACCAAGGAGCCTTGACAGATCTGGGTGTTGCAGGTGACTGTTTTTATGGGACATAATCACAATTTATTTATTGCAGGACT
This sequence comes from Liasis olivaceus, assembly GCA_030867105.1. Taxonomy (NCBI): domain Eukaryota; kingdom Metazoa; phylum Chordata; class Lepidosauria; order Squamata; family Pythonidae; genus Liasis; species Liasis olivaceus. The sequence goes on from CM061349.1 coordinate 182,009,655, forward strand.
CTTGGGCTTTATCACCACTTTGCATGAATTGCAACCTAGGCATACTCATCTTTATTTCCTTGGAGGAAGATCAATAATAATACTTTGCTTTTCAGAGAAGCTTGCTGGGGCTACTAATAATTCTCTTGGAGAAACCTAAGTTACCTTTGTAATTTACACTTGCACTTGTATAAGCACCAACAGAAACGTGGTGGACCAGGCCTTCTGGCTCCCACAAAGGATTGCAGGGGAGGGGGGAGGGAGAGAGTCTCCATATCCTTCACTAATAACCCTCCAGCACTCTCTCATAACTCCTAGGAGAACATCTAATTGGTAAATGCTGCCACCATCCACTATATTCCAGAAAAAGTCCCTCTCTGGTTTACTCAAGAAGAACATGATAAGTGTCCTTCTGTTGCTTTCCTTCCTGTTCTGTAACTTAATTGAGCTGGGAATGGGTGAGATGTGTATGTTCCAGTCAAATATCTTTTAGAACAAGAGTGCTGATTCAGTAAGAAATGCAAGTCTGTGTTATGTACACCAAGGTTAAGGAACTAAATGGGAGTTTAAAGCCAGAAGGAGGAAAGAAAAAGGAATCACAATGATTCCAAAGTTTCCCAACTTTTTGCTCCTTCAACCAAGAACAGGTTGGCAGGATGAAATACAAAAAGGATAGCAGAGATAACAAAGGCACAACTCAGATAATTTCCCCAAAAATAAAATCAATATTCTAATTCCTATTTAGCTTCTACTAGTTTCTAGAGTGCTATATATTTCCTGGATGAGTGATCTCAAACTCCCAGGGATTGAGGCACTGATTATCTATCTTGCCAGCAGTTTTGAAATAGAAGTTCTGTTCCACCTATGTGAGAGAAGGCCCAACAAAGACAAAATGGAAATGACCCTTCCCCTTTTTAAAAACACACCAGAGGGAAAGAGGGAAACCTTTTGCTCACAGGCTTTGATGGCCTCCACCCACTATCTTAGGATGACAGGCTAGATTTGACTGACAGTTCAAGTTTAAGGGTTTCGTTTTACTCTTTTGTGCCTGAACTTCTTGGAATGGGATTTTGCCCCATTTACTACAATGTCCACAGTCAGTCACACCAAGGGTTTATTAATCTGTCCCAAGGCTCTTCCCTATTCTATGTAGGACAGGTAGACAAATCTGATTTCACCCAGAAACCAATGGGAGAACACATGACTCTCTTAGGGCATCCTGTTAATTACCTGAGAATGGCCATTCAACCTCAAAGGAACAGAAAGCTCTAAATTACAAGTTGATCAAGAAATCAGTTATATCATTTGTGACGTGAATTGAGATAATGAGTCCTTACCCAGGTACTAATTAGCTTACCAACAACAGCACAGTTATGCATAAATCTCAAATATATGTGAGATTTATGCACAATTTTGCTACCATCAACATGGCATTGTGCATAAATCTCATATATATTTAAACTTGGTTACAGTTGTCCCCCCCCCCCCCCAAATGGATCACTGCCTTGTCATGGTGAAGGGGCTTGTGTAACTCAGTGAAGCCATGAGCTATACCGTGCAGGGCCACCCAAGACGGACAGGTCATGACAGAGAGTTCTGACAAAATGTGGTCCACTGGAGAAGGAAATGGCAACCCAATCAGTATCCTTGCCAAGAAAACCCCAATGGACAATGTCAAAAGACTAAAAGATATGATGCCGGAAGATGAGCCCCTCAGGTTGGAAGTTGTCCAATATGCTACTGGGGAAGAGTGGAGGGCAATTCCAAGTAGCTCCAGAAAGAGTGAAGCGACTGGGCCAAAGCCGAAAGGACGTTCAGCTGTGGATGTATCTGGAAGCGAAAAGAAGGTCCGATGCTGTAAAGAACAATATTGTATAGGTACCTGGAATGTAAGATCTATGAAGCAAGGCAAGCTGGATGTGGTCAAACATGAGATGACAAGATTGAACATCAACATCTTGGGAATCAGCAAATTGAAATGGACAGGAATGGGTGAATTTAATTCAGGTGATCATTATATCTACTACAGTGGGCAAGAAACCCTTAGAAGAAATGGAGTAGCCCTCATAGTCAATAAGAGAGTGGGAAAGGCAGTAATGGGGTACAACCTCAAAAGCGACAGAATGATCTCAGTGCGAATCTAAGGCAAACCATTCAACATCACTGTAACGAACTGCCACCTGTTGATCTTAAAACCAGTAACTTTCCTTGCAACCAATATTGATTCAAAAGAAAGTTCATTTATTAAGAATAAGTGTACAGATCCAAAGCATTGCTGAGACTGAGTAAAAGCGCGCCAAAAACTGCTTTTCTTTCTTTCCCCCCCTTACATTGCCCTTCTTACTTTCCCTCCCCTTCCATCACCCTTAGTTCTTGTCTTCTGATTCCCTTGCTGGCATGGCCTTGAACATTCCAGGGCTTGTGATAAGGAACCATCTGCTTCAAACGGTCTCTCCTTCCTACTCCCCTTCCCCTTTTCCAATGGCAGAACCGCAGCATGTAAAAAAACCATTTTTTAAACTAGCCATATAATAATCTATTATAAAATCTTGCGAGTATTCTGACAATCACAGTAATCCAAGTCTATGCCCCAACCACTGATGCCGAAGAAGCTGAAGTTGACCGCTTCTATGAAGACCTACAACACCTTCTAGAACTAGCACCAAAAAAAGATATCCTTTTCATCATAGGGGATTGGAATGCTAAAGTAGGAAGTCAAGGAGTAATCGGAATAACAGGCATGTTTGGCCTTGGAGTACAAAATGAAGCAGGGCAAAGGCTAATAGAGTTCTGTCAAGAGAACAAGCTAGTCATAGCAAACACTCTTTTCCAACAACACAAGAGATGACTCTACACATGGACATCACCAGATGGTCAATACCGAAACCAGATTGATTATATACTTTGCAGCCAAAGATGGAGAAGCTCTATACAGATAGCAAAAACAAGACCAGGAGCTGACTGTGGCTCAGATCATGAGCTTCCTATTGCAAAATTTAGGCTTAAATTGAAGAATGTAGGGAAAACCACTAGACCACTCAGGTATGACTTAGATCATATTCCATGTGAGTACACAGTGAAGGTGATGAATAGATTTAGAGGATTAGATTTGGTAGACAGAGTGCCTGAAGAACTATGGATGGAGGTCTGTAACATTGTACAGGAGGCAGCAACTAAAACCATCCCAAAGAAAAAGAAATGCAAGAAAGCAAAATGGCTGTCTGATGAGGCTTTACAAATAGCTGTGGAAAGAAGGAATGCGAAAAGCAAGGGTGAAAGGGAAAGATATAAGCAACTGCATGCAGATTTTCAGAGAATAGCAGGGAGAGAGAAGAAGGCCTTCTTAAATGAACAATGCAAAGAAATCGAGGAAAACAATAGAATGGGGAAGACTAGAGATCTCTTCAAGAAAATTGAAGATATCAAAGGAATGTTTAGTGCAAAGATGGGCATGATAAAGGACAAAAAAGGCAGGGACCTAACAGAAGCAGAAGAGATTAAGAAGAGGTGGCAAGAATACACAGAAGAACTATACAAGAAAGATCTTAATGTCCCTGATGTCCACGCTGGTGTTGTCACTGACCTTGAGCCGGACATCCTAGAGAGTGAAGTCAAGCTGGCCTTAGGAAGCATTACTAACAACAAAGCTAGTGGAGATGACAGTATTCCAGCCGAGCTATTTAAAATACTAAAAGCTGATGCTGTTAAAGTGCTGCACTCAATATGCCAGCAAGTTTGGAAAATGCAACAGTGGCCACAGGATTGGAAAAGTTCAGTTTACGTTCCAATTCCAAAGAAGGGCAATGCAAAAGAATGCTCAAACTATCGCACAATTGCACTCATTTCACATGCTAGCAAGGTTATGCTCAAAATCGTACAAGCTAGGCTTCAGCAGTACGTGAACTGAGAACTACTGGATGTACAAGCTGGGTTTCGAAGAGGCAGAGGAACTAGAGATCAAATTGCCAACATTCGCTGGATCATGGAGAAAGCACGAGAGTTCCAGAAAAACATCTACTTCTGCTTCATTGACTATGGAAAAGCCTTTGATTGTGTGGATCATAACAAACTGTGGCAAATGGGGGTACCAGACCATCTTACCTGTCTCCTGAGAAATCTGTATGTGGGCCAAGAACCAACAGTTAGAACCGGTCATGGGACAACCGATTGGTTCAAAATAGGGAAAGGAGTAGGACAAGGCTGTATAGTGTCACCCTGCTTATTTAACCTATATGCAGAGTACATCATGAGAAATGCCAGGCTGGAAGAATCACAAGCTGGAATTAAGATTTCAGGGAGAAACATCAACAACCTCAGATATGCAGATGATACCACCCTAATGGCAGAAAGTGAAGAAGAACTAAAGAGCCTATTGATGAGGGTGAAAGAGGAGAGTGCGAAAGCTGGCTAGAAACTCAACATTAAAAAAACTAAGATCATGGTATCTGGACCCATCAATTCCTGGCAAATAGAAGGGGTAGAAATGGAAGCAGTAACAGACTTCATTTATTTGGGCTCCAAGATCACTGCAGACAGAGACTGCAGCCATGAAATTAAAAGACGCTTGCGCCTTGGGAGGAAAGCTATGGCAAACCTAGATAGCATAATAAAAAGCAGAGACATCACCTTGCCGACAAAGATCCACATAGTCAAAGCTATGGTTTTTCCAGTAGTAATGTATGGCTGTGAGAGCTGGACCATAAAGAAGGCTGAGTGCCGAAGAATTGACGCCTTTGAACTGTGGTGCTGGAGAAGACTCTTAAGAGTCCCCTGGACTGCTAGGAGGTCAAACCAGTCAATCTTAAAGGAAATCAACTCTGTTTGCTCATTGGAAGGATTGTTAATGAAGCTCAAGCTCAGATACTTTGGGCACCTAATGCGAAGAGAGGACTCTTTGGAAAAGACCCTGATGCTGGGAAAGATTGAAAGCAAAAGGAGAAGAGGACGGCAGAGGATGAGATGGTTAGATAGCATCAATGAAGCAATGAGCATGAAACTGAGCAAACTCAGGGAGGCAGTGAAGGACGGGAAGGCCTGGCGCGATATGGTTCATGGGGTCATGAAGAGTTGGACATGACTTAATGACTGAACAACAGTTGTCCCAGTTTGTATTTTTTGTGCATTTAATTTCCTTCTGACTTCACTGCTTCCGATCTATCACCATGGCCGTGGCCATGCTTGTATATAGTTGCCAACTTAAGAAAACACTTCCGCATCAAATACAGGGGGTTCTAGTCTGGAAAACTTTCCGTCACAACACATGAATCCATCCTGAAGCTGCTAAAAACTCTTTCAGCACAATCCTACAGTAAGGATTGTGGGGTTGGAAGGGGATTGTCCTGAGTCATCCCCTTCGAATTCAGTGTAGTTAGGCCTAGCACTGCAGCTTTTGTTCCTTGGAACTTGGATTGAAAATTGTGGAGTTTTCTTGTTTTAAATCAAGCCTCATCATTTGTTTTCTGCAATCACTGATGGATGTGGTATTAATGAGCTCCCTGGCACTTTAATCTACAGTCAGATGTGCAGCTTGCTTTTGCTTATAATTAGGTTTAGAATAATGATACACAGTATTTAACAGTCTATTTTTCATCTGGGTCTTTCTTGTTAGCTTCAAGGTAGAACTGAGATTCAGTTTTGTAAATCTATGTGGGATCAAAACCACCACCTATGTCCAGCACTGGAAAAAAAGCATAAAAGCCAATTCTGATGGTGCTGCAACTAATGTGGCTGTGGGGAACAAAACTGTATTTCATATTGAAGCAGGGAAGTAATATCCTATTAAACTTGGGCAACATCAGAATATGGTAAACTCTGTGATGATCTTTCTTCCAACTGAGATTATATTCTTGTCCAAATCTATCTTCAAATAGAAGATTTGAAGCTCCAGGCTAGAAAGCAAGAGATGGTGAGTTCTAGTCTAGCCTTAGGCATGAAAGTCGTCTGGGTGACTTTGGGCCAGTCCCTCTCTCTCAGCCCAACTCACAGGGTTGTTATGGTGGGGAAAATAGGAGAAGGAAGGAGTACTAGGTTTGTTCACTGCCTTGAGTTATTTATAAAAAATAATAAAGGTGGGATTAAAAAACTCTCTCTCTCTCTCTCTCTCTCTCTCTCTCTCTCTCTCTCTCTCTCTCTCTCTCTCTCTCAGAAATAACCATGCAGCAGGAAAACAAACAAATGGTCTTCATCTAGTGCTGTTAAGTCAGCCTTCCTAGGAAGAATACTGTAAATCTGGAATACTCTAGACCACAGAAGACCCCATACATCATTTATATCAGTTTAGAGACAATGCTGGAATTTGTAGAAGGAACTCAGATTCATATTTCAATATCCTGGGCATCACTTTGGCCTGAGGCAATTGTTAAGGCATCTTGGTCTCTGGCTATTTAGCGCTTTAAATATCAGAATAATATTTTGCATTGAATGTAGAAACATACAAGGAGCCAGTCATATGTTGGGACCAGGGAAGCTTTTCTGATACTATGATTATTACAGGTGTAAAATCATTGGGTTGGAAACAGCTAAATAATTTAAAAGATTTATAATTCCTTATGGCCTGACATCACATTTCTGCATTGCTTAAAATTCATTACTTCCCATGAGGTATATGATGCTAGACATGCTGAAACAATTAAGATGAGATAAGTCAGAGATGCACAATGTTGTGGTTCTAGGGCCTACAAAACCTTGGGGGTCTGCCTTTTTGAAAGTTTAACTCAACTGTAATTGTTAATGTGACAGAAAAGGAAGATAGTTAAATACTTGTTAGTAATCATGTGAGCTATATTGTATTAATCTAACCTTAGTTAATCTTCAGTTAAATCAGTTATATCAAATTAAGTTTTCTCCTGGTCCTCCCTATTTCTCTGGCCCATCCAGTTTGTACAGGATGGCCCAGGATGCCTCTCAAGAACCAACTGTGGCTTTTGGATACTCACAAGTTGTGCAAATGTCAGCAAGGCATGCAGATGTCCCAGTGTCACCATAGGAATGATTCCTAACTATTGCAGAGATCAAGTTCTAAAACAAGTTTGCTGCACAGGCCCAACCAGAGTCCCAAACGTACTGAAGGGATAGACACAGAAATCTTCCTTTCCCTCTCCTCAGGTGAATTCAATATTCACATGCATGATATCATTCCACAAATCTTTTTGCTGTTTGGGGATAAAGATAACTCTTTTTTAAAATACAGTACAAGCAGGGTAAGGACATGAAAACACTTGTCTTGACAGCACTGTAGGCCTTGCATATCACAGCACACTAATGGAGTCTTGGTGGTTTGTGGCAAATAATAATAATAATTATTATAATAATAATAATAAAAAAAACTTGTATACCACCCAACTCTCAGTGACTCTGAGACCAGGTACGAAGAAGGCGTTGGACTAAGAGAGAGAGAGACCCAGGTTCAAATCCTCTTTCAGCCACAGAAACTTATAAGGTGACTCTGAGCCAGTCACATATGCCCAGACCAACCTACTTTATAGAATTGTGAACAAAATCAGGTTAGTGCCATATGCATCACCTTGAGCATGATGCTGAATGAAAGGTGGGTTATACACCTAATACATAAATTAGGACAGCTGTAAATATTCCTTGTTTGTAGGATATTTGGGCATTGAAAGAATAGGACACTGAACAGAATCTGAACTTTTTTTTACAGAATTTAGCTTTAGTTTGTTTCCTTTTGGCTATACTAATGAAATCAGTCATGAACATGGGTGGATAAGGGGAACAAGGTTTCATTTTACAGTGCTGATTGTGTCTACTGTCTTCTGAGCAGGCTCAATACAAAATATTCAAGAATGGTTTAGGAAAAATTATGTTACTTTTGATCTAGCTACATTCTATTTTAGTTTGTTAAAAAAGAACACATCTCTGTGTGGTTCCAGTTTTGTTCTGTTTACAATAAGATGTTAAATTAGAGTCACTTTCATAATAAAGGCAGCGTACAAATTGACAGATAAATAATATTAGCAATACTATAGTGCGCATTGAATTATATACTAACCTGTCAAGAGCAGCTCTTTCATTCATTTTCATTAAGCAGCCAGTGAAATATATATTTTTGCAATTACTAGAAAGCAAGTTACACTTTCTATTTTATCATCCAAACAGAATTCCATTGTCCATTTTCATGTTTTTGGTTTTTTTTTATACAATCCCAAAGCAAATTTAGGTAATGTGGAATATACTTTGGAATATACTCCAAAATTTGTTTCTAACAAAGAAGAGGAGGAGGAGGAGGGGGAGGAGATATTCAGAATATCTGAAAGAAATCAACATTTAGTAAATGATAGGAGTTAATTATATAGAAGTTTCAGTCTTAGGAGAATTAAAGATGAATGGGACTGTGCTTTTATTAAAGGAAAGAAAATCCTTTCTTCATTTTTCACTATAATTAAGCTTCTCCATAATCATAATAAATTTTTTAATAATAGTAGATAGTTTTCTCATTAGCCCTTTCAAAATAACTAATGATCTTTGATATTCACCATTTATTCTAAACCTCCCCCACATGCTCCAGTGAATGAAGGTGAATTCAAAAAGGGAATGTACAACTTTTATCTAGAAGTACTAGACCTATAACAAGCCCCAGCTTTTTGAAATAATGTTCAGTCTGAGAGAATGAAGAATTATTGTACCAGTGGAACACATTTGAAAATTTGGAAATTGTTAATTTCATTCTTTTTTTTTTTTTCCAAGAACAGAAATGTAGGCTTTGCTGACGTTTGAATTTATTTCAAGGAAACAGTTATTATAACATTCAATCTTCCTATCTTCTTATTGTATTGTTGTAGGAGTATAAAGATTGAATGCTATAATATTCCTTCCAAAGGAAGTTCTGTGTTCTTTGATGCTGTAACAAACCAGTCAAAGGAGAAGCATCTTCCTGTTCTGCAGTGCATCCTCTTTGAGAGAACAAACAAACCTGCATCTTCTATTTGTTTGGAACTCAATACTATTTGCAACACACTGTGTCTCTCCTAAGACACATTTAGAACAGCCTTTCCCAGCCTGATGCTCTTCGGATTTATCAGAATTGCAATTCCAAGAATCCTAGCAAAGACGGAAGAGTTATTTTGTGATTCTGCTCAGTTTTAAGGGAAGGGTGTGTGGGTGTGGGTGAAGGGGAAAGTATGAAAACCATATTCAAAACTTACTTAGCCAGATTTAAATAGAAAAATCTATTCATACCCTCTTAGAATCTATGTGCATACTTTGGGTTTAATTAATTAGGGCAGTTAATTGTGTACTTTATACTTAATTTAAATTCATTTAATTAAAAGTCTGTGGCTGGAGGAAAAGCAATTTATTTTAAAGATGGCAAATGGTGGAACGAGGAACAAGAATAAAATATGGAGAATAATGATATTAATTTTTCCTCATTTTTTCTCATGGCTTGTGATTTTGAATTCAATTCCTGACATTGTATTGAGAGGTCAAGAATGACTCTGTGCAAAAGAAAAGTAATGTTTTTATTCTAAGGAGACAGGCATAGGTTTATTGAATATGTAGGTGGATACTCATGTCCTTGTTAAAAGCTTTTTCTCACCTGGCTCTAGTTCTTTGGAATAAACTCCCATCAAGGTTATACTTGTACTGTCATCAGATCACCCAAAATTGAAAAAAGTACTAAAGACTCTTATTTGTCATGGGTTCCTGTGAAGTTGCTTTAAAACAAGTAAATACCTATAACTTTGAATTAACTATAGGAGTTAATATTAGATGTCAAGATACGTTGAGTTTGTATCATAATGAGCAGGTGTATACATGCTTAGAATTAGCTGGGGCTGAAAGTTGGACTTTAGAAAAATATATCTTTGCTTGTGCTTTTGAAACACTGTCTTATCAGCAGGGGAGACACAACGGTTCCTTTTTGTATAGAGAGCAATTAGAAGCTGTAAATTGTATTTGCAAGGCTTAGCTGGAAAGAAGACTACTTTGGCTATGTGTTTTATCACTAGTTTGAACAAAAAAAAAAAGTAAAAAAAAACACCTTTGGAATGCTGTTTTGCACTCTTTCCATCCAATCCTTCAAACTGCACAAAGTGTATAGGTGCAAAACATCCCTCCATGAAGTTTTTAAATGGCTGCATTATTTGGAAGGCTCACACAATTGCTTTGAAAGGGTGTGTACATACCCAGACTTTTCCACCCGGACAACTGGAGCTGCTTTAATGCTTTGAAGAGTGGTGCTTTGCTCATGCCAACATGCTTTTGCAAAGCCACTTCCCCTCTCTCCCCACCCCCACCCCCCATTTTGAAAGGTTTTGCATAGATTTGTCCATATTTTTGAATCCTCTGGAAGGCTTCATTGTGTGAAGCATTGCACAGTGATTTGAAGGAGATCAGCTTGTATTTTTTTGTTCCTGAATACGAGGTATAACCTGTTATGGGCAATAGCTACTTCTGACTAACTAATGATGTCGAGCTACGGAACTTGTGATGTTTGGATTTCTTGTTTCTTGTCCATAGTAACTTCTAGTCTGATGAGTAGTTGTCAAGAACTTAAAAGTTTGTACATTTTTGTGACACCCTACTTATGAATGTTCGGTTTTCCTTTTCACAGAATTAACACAACTCTTACTTTTTATTTAATAGACAGCTGTCCCAAAGTCACTAGGCTACAATTGTTTGCACACTGACTTGGAAATAAAACCTACTTAGCATAGGGCCTCTTATTTCTGCTGATTGCTTTGTCCAAGGATCAAAAGAAATAAAAAGGTCCATGCACATCATAGTTTTTCCAAATCAGATGGTGCACTCTACTTCTTGTTTACAAATCCCATAAACTGTACCTATCTATATACTTTTGCGCAGGGAGTAATGATGCAGGGACTAAGAGAAGAGATAACAAATGTGCAAGTCATGGAGCAGTCTGTTTAATTTTATCATATAGACTTGTCCTTACTGTTCTGCAATCACTATGAAACAGCAACATGTATTTCCCCAATACGTATCATAATACTGGCATGGAGACACCCCTCATTTGCTACTCCTAAAGTGAAGGGCATGGGGAAAAGTGCAGCTATGATTACTTTGGCAAGTAATGTTGTGCTGGAAAAAACAATCTAAACTTTGGCCACTAATAATCTGTTCAGAAAGAGCCTTTGCTCGAACACTCCTGGATGTGAGCCTCCTGTTTTTCCTTCTTCACATTTCTTATGTGCAAACTTCATCCAGTGACCTCACTATAGTGCTGGAAAGAACAAGTGAGACAGAATGTTCTGAGAGAATACACCAGTGCTAATTACACTTTATACCTGGATCCAGCGAGCCTTACAAATGCCGTGTGTCCAAAATTCCAGGTTCTTGTAATCAGACTACTTAATATACAGAGAATGATCTCTGGTTTTGTAAGCGGGAAATGGAGACATTATGTGCTTGATGCATCACAAAGAAACATGTAATTGCAACAGTTAGCATTAAGTACTTTCTTGCAGTTTAACACTCTCCAATTTTTCTTTGATTCATAGCCAAATAATGCCTGTCTTTTCCAGTGAGTGAGAAACATTTTAATTCTCTGCTTTTATAATCTAAACTTATGCACCTCTCCCCTGCCCCATAAGGATCTTGGAGCAACATACATATTTGTTCCACTTAGTTTTTCTAGGTAGTGTGCAGGAACTGCTTAACTGTATCAATTGACTTCACACAAGATGCTAAGCTATAATGTGGTTTGCCTCCTTGTCACTTAGAATGTTGCCTGAACCCAGCCATTTATGACTTACTCAATAAACTTCACTTAAGCAAATCTTGGCTTAGTGGCTGAGTAAACAGAACCATGGATTTCAGTAAGATGTAGCTTTTTTTTTAATAAGGCATCAGAGCTTACTTGGTGCTACACTCAGTGCTACATAGGGAAGAGGCAGCATTGCCCCATAAATACAGCCCCCAGTTAGTCATCTGTACTGAGAATGAAGCAATGAGAAGCAGTGCCTTCTTCCCTATCATGTTTGAAGGACAGTGTTGATAGCTGTGAATTGATAGCCATGACCGGAGGGCTGCCATATTGGCACTGCAAAAATCTGGATGACCGCTAAATGACAGCAAACAGAAAACTAAAAAGACCCAGTAGCCCGAGAAGAAAAAAAACAGAGTCATCTACAACATACAGTGTAAGGACTGTAACAACCACTATGTAGGACAGACAGGCAGAAGGCTAGCAGAGCGCATCCATGAACACCAACTAGCAGTCAGAAGACAATGAAAACTCCTTAATCTCACAACACATGGACAGACGTAACCACAGTTTCAACTGGGAAACAGTCAGCATCTTAGACCAAGCTAAATCCAAAAATGTGAGGGAATTCCTGGAAGCTTGGTATTCAGACAAGGCAGCCATCAACAGGCACATAGAGATAAACAACACCTACACACTATTCAAAAGAGACAATAGAAAGGAAAACAAAAGACCAGAACATCTCCTCACCAGCAATCATCACCCAGATAAGCAGAGATTAACACCAAGATTATCACCAGACACACAATCAGCAGTAAACAATACCCTAATCAAGGAACTACCAGAGGAAAAAATAGAACAAAACAAAACCCCTACCCCCACCAACACTGGCAGGGCATGCCACTGTATATAAACAGAGAGCAAACCTCATCCCATTCTAGCACTGAAGATGTTACCTAGCCAGGTAACGAAACGTTTGCAAGAAAACAGCCAAGCTCAGAGAACTGCAGGGACTTCACAGTGCAACCCTGAGCTACACATTGTCTCTTCTTTTAGAAAACTAACACTGTGCTGCTATCTAATGGTCATTTGTGGTTTTGCAGCTCAAATACAATAACTCTACATGGCAGGTTCTAGCATATTCTCTGCTTAACTTTCCCATTTTCTGCAGCCCCTCACTTTGTGTGAGATGGGCGGCTGTATAAATGTGATAGATAGATAGATAAATAGATAGATATCAAATCTAAATGATGGACATTGCTTACTGAGGCTGTTTGTGAGGTTGGTCACTGTGAATCTGTTTTTCAGGGAAATGTCTCAATGGCATAATGGGAGATTTCCTTCTAATGCAAATAGCAGCTTCAGAGGAAGGATTTTCCTCTGGAACTCTTCAAGGAAAGTGAGGATGAACCTTTTTCTCCATTGTTCCTTCGGAGAGCTGAGAGAGAGAGACACTGGCCCAGAGTCACCCAGCTGGCTTTGTGCCTCAGGTGGGACTAGAACTCACAGTTCCTAGTTTCCTGGTTTCTAGCCTGGTGCCTTAACCACTACACCAAACTGCCTTTCTCTGTATAGTCTGTCATACTGTATAGGTTCTGTAATACTAGGTTTTTCATACTTCTGTATAAAAAAAATATTTGCCGTATTAAAAAAAAAAAAAGTAAAATTGGGAGTACAGTACCTGAAACAAAGAGGATTTTACAGTTGTAACTTCTTGAAGTTGTTTCTCTTATACTTTGCAGATGTTAATTATCATAGCAGAAGGTTTATAAAAGTTAACTTCTATACCTACTCCTGGCAATAATTTATTAAATTCAAGTTGCAATTAAGATATATCTTTATTTAGATTGTAAAGGTAAATAAACATAAGGTCTGCAAACAAATGAATTGTACCGTGTTCTGATTTATAGTAAGTCCTTGAATATTCTTATTTTCTCTAGTATGCTAACACTTCTAGATCAGGCAAGATATCCATATGCCGGTAAATATAACTGATTAATACCTTATCCACTGGTGCTAATTACTGTTTGTGTCAGTGAATATAATGGATTATTAAGGATAGGGATGTGTTCTATGAACAGAACATTCTTTTCTCTTCCTGACAATGCTGATTTGTCTATTCTGGATGTGGCCCAGTGTTTTGTTTTGCTTTGTTTTTAAGTTAATCCCCTGAACTTGAAGTGGTTCATGATATTCTGGGCATGGACTGGCTCCCAAACAGGCCTGTTTCATCTGGAACACCATGTCCAAAACAAAGCAGACTGTTTCACTTCTGGAAAAAAAAAAATCACTGGACCATGACTGAATCATGGCCCAGAGAAGAAACAGAACATTCTAAAGTTCTTGGAGTCCTCTTGGAATTATTTGTTTTGCACATGCCTATATTACAAAGATGATCGTATGTCTAAATCCTGTTTCATCAGCATCAAGAATCTTACCCTCCATTCTATCAATTACTTTGAAAACATCTTTAAAAACCATCTAAAGACTGCAAAACTAGTAGCATTCTGGTGTCTTTAATGAAGTATATTAATATTTTGACTGAATCCATTATACTTCTTCTTGGAACAAATTGATTGAAGAGATGTAATTACTTAGAAATGAGCTTAATCTAGTGCAAGAGTCCTACATGAAGATATGTGTTGAGATTATTTCTTTGATTTAGGATAACCAGAAGTTTCTTCTTTCAATGATTTTCAATGAGTCTAGAATCATTGCATCTGTGAATATATCATTTTATATTTGACTAGCATGGTTATAATTAATTTTTAAAAACTTCATCATATTTGGCTCAAACCATCCATACCTGGAATTTTACCATTTTTAATTGTTTTATGACACTATTTGTTTCATCTTTAGTTCTTATTTAAGTGATTTTTATTTTCTTAATTAATTTAATGAATTTAGAATTTACTAAGGAAGTCGTGATATTGATCTCAGAAAAATTAGATGTATAAATAAATAATTTAAAATGCATTTTGTATATATTTTTTGTACAATTCTTGTTGATTACACTAGATGTCAAAGTGTTTCCAGAAGAACTGCATAACCCTTACCTGGACTTCATAATTTCCCCCTTTGCCTTAAGTTCTAAATGTGTTTTTGCAAAAATAAACATACTCAGTAAGACAATTTGAAATAGCAAATACTGGGCAGGAAAGGAGTTCAACCTTAGCTTGTTCATCATCAAAACAATGAGAAAAGATAAAACCTTTATTTGATACTATCAGGGCAATTTTATTAAATGTGCAACCAGACAGAAACCCTGTTATTCTAGGAACAAACATATACTTCCAAGAGCATTAGATGATGTATAACATTTGAATAATGAAAAGTTATTTTTGTGGATGAAAAAAGTAGTTGACTAACCAAACCAAACCAAACCAAACCTCCAAACTGTGATTAAGTATATCTGTATCCCATTATCATTATTACTGCAAAATACAGTAGGCGCAGTCGCTACTGCTACTTTTTACAGAAAACTAACCCATGTTCTCAAGTTGAAGGAAAGAGCTTTAGCTCAGAGTTAGAAGTTTTGCTTTGCCAGCACAAGGTTTGGTGTATTGTACATAAAGTCACTAAAAGGCAGCTCCCCCATATTCCTATTATAAAACATGGATTTTTTTCTTGACAAATCATGGGAAGGTGTTAAATGTATAACACCTCATCCCCAAATAATTTTGGCAGATGCCTATATATAGTGCTAAACTCTTTTAAAAAGACCAAGTCTCCCTAACTATTTTTCTGAAAAACAACAACAATGGTCTGATGGAGAATTGTTTCAGAAGTGTAAGGGTTATACAAGAGTGGCTCCCTGTATGGACTTGTATCTTGCAACTACAGATGGAAAGCAGTGATCACCAAGAGGTTAATTGCAGAAGATCCCAGTCACTCTTGTGCCTTTGGGTTAATTATATTTCTGGCATAGCAAATGGGAACATTTAATGATGTAATTATGTTTTTGAAAGGCTGAGCAGTTGACGTGGCTGAGGCCAACCCCATTTTATCCTACACCTACTTCTCTGTGTCTGAGTTGAGCTGAGTAGCAAACCATCTGAGGCAAGATTTTTTTTTTAGCCCATCTCTCCATCCAAGCTGAATTCCTTCTCAGGTACAATTCCTAAGGCCAATATTTAATTTAAACATTCAAAGGGAAAGTAATACAATTGAAGCTTATAGTTGGTTATTTTTTATTCATTCAGTTTTAGTTTGGTTTTGACCAACATAAGGAATAAAATTAACAGTTCAGAATTCCTCAGTTGTTATTAGGTTCTGTAGAGACAACTTATAGTATTAAATATTAGTAGCATAAAATATGTGATATGAAATAACAAAATGTAGAATCGCTAGATGTGGCAGCATATTAAATAAATAATTCAATAATTCCTATAAGTCTATAAAATAAGAATAATTTATATGCTGGGTGCGTAGAACTTCATTACTTTGTAAGCAATAGAAAAGTTAAAAGTAATAAACAGACATAGAATGTATCTGTATGGTTTAGAATCCTTAAATATAATGGTGGATAAGTGTACTATGAATGTCTTTATAATATGTGCAGTGAAAGAGAATATTTCTATAATTTCAACTTGGGCATTATTACAAGGACACAAGCATTTCATCATGGAGATCTTCCTGTAACTTCCCTCTAGCACAGCCCAGGGAAAAGTAATATTGTAAAAGAAGTCGCAGTGAAGGTCCTTCTGTAATTAGGAATCTCTGTGTAAGATAGATAACAGATACTACCTAGTATTTGTGACTCTCACTAAGGAACATTTGGGATTCCAGCCACATCACACTGGCACGACTCATGTTGATATGGTATGCCACTTTATGTGAGCTGTTGTCCCACTGAGAGTAAACAGGCAGGAGAAAACCCAAGTAGAGATAATTTCTTCAATGAAATACCTTTCCATGAAGTTTGGTATATGCCTACAAGTATTACAGAGCTTGGATTAGAAGAGCCAGGTTCTAGTCTACCTTCAACCATGGAAGGTCACCGGGTGACTTTGGGCCAGTCACTCTCTCCCAGCCCAACCTGTCTCACAGGGTTATTACTGTGGGGAAAAACAGGAGAAGGGAGCTCTATACAGTATGTGTCACCTTGAGCTCCCAAATGAAAGGTGGGCTACACTTCTAACAAATAATTCAATAAACATATTGAAAAAGGAGTAATCTTAGCATTATTATTACCATTTTTATCAGTAGTAGTATTACCACTGAGAATCATAATTTTTATGCTATTCTTAAATTTTGAGAAGATTTGCATTCCAGTAAATAGGAATATTAACCTCTCAAAATAACTATCAGTGCAGAGAATGCATTACAAAAAGAACACATGATTTAACCAAAGAGCAAATCAGCATTCAGAAATGTTAGCCTTCTTTACTGACCAGTCATTGACTTCTGCAGCATTTTTAAAAAGAGAGATCCATAGTTTAGCTTCATAGAGTTGGGTGCCAAGTAAGTTCAGGGTAGAAATGAAACAGCTGTAGGGAGTCCTTGCTCGTGGCATGGCTTCTGAAAATTTAGAGGGGAGACTGATCAAAAGCAGGAATTTCCTAGAGGATATGGCTAAAGGCATGTATAGCAAGCTATGATGATATCAAAACAGTAAGTGTCTTATGGCACCCTTGTGCAAATGACTCAGTTGTGTACTTGTGTCATGATGCCTCATACAAGTACTCACATCATGTCATAATGCATCATGATTCACGTGTTATCATTTGCCTCTCTTCCCCCCTACCACCCCAGAGGCCCATAAGGGTGTAAAGTGTGTGTGTGTGTCCTATGGATCCCAACATACAGTTTTAAGTAAAGAAACCAAAATCTTTATAGCCATTTATATTGTGGCTTCATAGAGGGATCAATACAGCAGTTATGGGTTTTACATGCAGTCAACTCATCATAACAAGTCATAGCAGCACAAACTTAGTGCTGATTTCATTCCAGGTGGACTTCCAAATACAAAGCAAATTTTTTGTACCACTCAGTTCCTGTTGGCCGCTTTAGGCTTCTGCAGGCATATCCCCTCCCTCAGTCGCTGGGATCTGCCTTCTATGGCCATTTTGCTTGCAATGCAGGAGAAACCAGACTCCAGGCTTCTGCAAAAGCAACTGTCTGCAAACTGCTCGAGCTGTACTTTCTTCAGGGCTTGTTGGATCTTCTGTAGGCTCCTTATAATCATAGGTTTAGTGTTCTTTTGAAAAGGTGCTAAACTTCTTTTTAAACATGGGTTTAGCCCCCTTTTGAAAGTGCGTGTTGATTTAAACCTGGAAACTGAACTGGGTTCCACCTGTCGTGCATTGCTGGTTCTTCAGCACTGGACGCATTGCACGTTTCCCACTGCTTTGTCAACAAGGGATTTTGTGTAAGTTATACTTTTTATTATTACTTGGGGGTGGTGGCGGGAGGGGTGCCATTTGGCCTATTCCATTTTGACTCCAGGGCCATCCATCTGCTACTTCCATGAGGACAGAATTGGACTCACTGCCAGCACTATCATTCCCTTGCAACACTAGTTGAACTCACTCATTATTGATTACTTCCTCCTGCTTCATCCCATACCCCTCCTCCATCCCTGTGACCTCTGAGCTGGGCTATTTTAGACACGTTTAGTGCTTTTTCAGAAGAGCACCACACCTATGTTTACAAAACAAGTCTACTGCTCTTTCATTTTTTTAAATAATAATTTCTATTAAATGTTACAATTAATAAGATAAAAGGTAATACAAACTAAAAAAATTAAAAATAGAAAGTGCAGAAAAGAAAAAAGAATAGAAAGAAAAATAGAAAAGAAAGAAAAAATAAGAATGTAGTAAAGAAAAAAAAAGACAGATGTAAAGAAGTACTTCCCCCTTCATCACAACAAGTATAAACAATTTTAGTAACTTACCACCTTTTTAAAAAATACAACAAATGACGCCATTCAGTCCTGGTCAGCAAAAGTCCATTAAGGGTTACCAGAGATAGCAACATATCTATTTTAACTTTTATCAAATAAACCAACTTTATATTCCTTCCCTTTACTTTTGATTATCTTGATCTTTAATTCTTTCAAATTATGTCCTAGAACTTAATTTCTTTTCCTTTTTTCTTTGTCCCTTCTCACAAAAGCCTTCAAAAATTTAACTAGTTTCTTCTGTAAATCCAGTATAAGGAAGTTATCCAAGTCACTCTTCTGATTTGTTATTTGTATGTCCTTTTTAATTATTCTGACATCATCTCGTTTCACTTGTATGTCCAGTATGTCAAGAGTTATCTCTGTAATAGGAGTTGCTTTGTGTACCAGTTTGTTTCAAAATGAGATCCAGTTGGTGCAGTGGTTAAGGGACCAGGCTAGAAACCAGGAGACCAGGAGTTCTAGTCCCATCTTAGGCATGAAACCAGCTGGGTGACCTTGGCCCACTCACTCTCACTAAGCTTGAGGAAGGACACAATGGCAAATGACTTCCAAAATTTTGCCAAGAAAACTGCAGGGACTTGTCCAGGACTGCCTGTGTATGAACAGGGTGTGCCTGAGGAAGGTACCTACCTCCTGGGAAATGCACAGGAGCAAGCTTGGAGGTGGGCATTCTCTGTGGGAGCTTCCTTCCTTTGGAACAGCTTGAACCCAGAGGGAACAGAGGCCCCTTTCTTCATTACTTTCTGGAAGCTTGTGAAGGCTTGACTATTGTAGAAAGCCCTCTGGGACTAAGGATGCATTCAGATAGCCAGTTTAACCAAGTATGCCAGCTTAGATTTGTCTTGTCTTTGTAAGTGGTCTCCATTCTGCCTCAAAAAGGAGTCAGCAAGTGGCACTGTCCTAACCATCTACTGTGAATAATTGGTAGAATTCTCAGCTGGCAGGAGAGATATCCACTATTTGCTCCCCCCTAGGATGGGCTGTGGGTGAAGGCAAGTGCTGACAGAAGTCTAGAGCAATGGGTCAAGCCATTTCTGAGAACGTTTACAATTCATTGTAGAGAGGCCCTGAACTATCAATTTCTGTAGTGGTATTGATAAAGAAAGTGGTAGACAAGGGTCACATTAAGCACTTAGGAGGTCCTGGTTTAGGTACCACTTTCTCTTATGATGTGGATGTTACTGCTCCTTTTCTGGAGTCATGTCATCCAGCAGCACGAACCAAAATAAGCACAGAACCAAGTCACTAGAGCAGTGTTTCTCAACCTTGGCAGCTTGAGGGTGTGCGAACTTCAGCTCCCAGAATTCCCCAGCCAGCATGCTGCACTGGAGACTGGAGACAAGCAGCTGCCCAACATAGTCAATTGTTGATGGGCAGATCCCAGCCATATCATCACGACAGCTGCCACTGAAGCACACATAGCAAGGCTTGTAGGGAAAAGATGGAAAATACTATTTTCATGTTGTATCCAAAAAACTTGAAGATAGCTGGCCTCAGGTATGGTCTGGGGGAGAGAGGAAGTCTGCATCATGTAGAAGTCACCTTTAGGACCAGATATCCACAAGCTGAAGTTAGGCAGATGCATAGATATGCCTAGAGATGCTTAGTATTAGTGCTCTGGGTGAGATACAGCTCTGAAAGTGTTGCATTGATAATAGAACTTTTTTGTATGTTGATATATTTATCTTGTGGTTTCATTGTACTGTTGATTGTCTTACTGACTCTGTAAGCTGCATAAAGTCAAATGGATTGATGTAGCATAACATTCTGGAAATAAACAAACAAAAACAAACAAGATAATATTACACAATAATCCACCTTGACAGCAGCTCATCTTTCATTCCTGCTTAAATGGTTCACTCATGCATGCCTGTGTGACCCTCATCTGTGAGAAGCCACCTTAAACAGATTTTTAATGTATCATGTCCAGCGTAATGTTTTCCAATGCAATCAATTCACACATTCAGTTATGAACCACCGGGATACAGTACTGGGTGATGTGCATACATGTATAAATGAATATTCTTTTTTCTATAACTGCACTGGCAGATGTCCAGTAAAATTCCTGGGTTTACTTCAGCCACTGGCTGCAAAAGCAATATAGTTAGCATGCACTGAGCAAACCACAGTGCAAGACAGAAGGCGCAACTATCAACATCCTCCTTGGCACCACAGTGGGGCAGAGAGGATGGCACCCAGGATGGTATGAGTATGATATGGAGCAGTCCCAATGATTCCATCATCCATCACAGAGCCAAACAATATGGCTGCTAGCGAGAGGCACTGGAAGTAGTAATGCTGAGGCATCTAGAAATCATCCCTTCTCTCTCTCTCTGTGTGTGTGTGTGTGTGTGTGCATTGCCTTTCAGTCAGTGTTGATTTCTGGTGACTGCCTGGCCAAGTCCCTGCAGTTTTCTTGGCAAGATTTCAGAAGTGACTTGCCCTTGCCTTCTGCTTTTGAGGGCTGAGGGAGAGAGACTGGTCCAAGGTCTTTGTGCCTAAGATGGGACTCGAACTCACAGTCTCCCAGTTTCTAGCCTGGTGCCTTAACCACTGCATCAGACTGGCTTTCCACTGTATATATTTGGTATTTGTCTGGACATAAATACCATTTTACTCAGCAGGATTCTGTGTAGGTATTTATAGGATTGCACTATAGGATTACCAAACTATGGATCTGAAAATAAGTCTGTAGTACTTATTCGGAGTACAAATAGGTTTTCCTTTTGTAGTGTCTAAATATTTAGCAATGTATCAGCTCCATGTCCTTCCCAATGATTACTTTGCATTTCAATTTTTCACACTGTTCATTCCATTAAAATCCTTGAATAACTTCATTATTTGAACCAATGTTATTATTTTCACAGAGAGTTTCTTTTATGCATGTAATGTAACCAAGCAACATTATATGTTTAACAAAGGAACACTTCTTCTTGACTATGGCACAATTCGTTGCCTCAAGGAGAGTTTTTGGCCTTACTCCTGTACCTGTGCTTTATTAAAGAATATTATTTGCATTTATCTCTGTAAAATTTATGTTGGTTTCCTGATTCAGTTAAGGATGCAGCTACAGTAAGAATGACAACATTGCATTCTTAGAGTGAGCAGTGATGGTTTCCTGATTGAAAAGGAAACACATATGGTTGCGTTACGAGCATGACAGGTGCCCTGAAAGGTGGCAAATAAAAGAAGACAAACCAATAAAGAGCTATGAAAGAGCAAATAAAAGAAAATAAATAAATAAGGAGCTATGAAACTTTTCCCTCTCACAATGCTGGCTGAACTTTCCCATCAAAGCCTGAATTGCCTAACAATATGGTCTACTGCTAAATGTATCATTTGATTTTTCTCTTTTTCCTCCACTGCCAACCAAATGGACTGCTTGTGATGCTTCTTGTTCATTCGTTGATTGCTGCCATGAATACCCGGCTTGCTGCAATCTATCTAAACAGCCTAATTGATTGTAATTATGAGCCACGGAGAGAGAGGGGAAAAAAGTCAATGCTATTTAATTGAGAAGGGGAGGGGGAAAAAAATACTCTGTTCTCCAATTTCATATTATGATGGATAAGCACTCAAGTGCAAACTAACAGTCTCCTATTAGAAAATGAGACTGTGAGGCAGTGAAGAATTGCATTTAACAAATTACCCTGTGCTTTGTTGAAACTGTAATTTCATTCTTTCTTCATCTGTGGTAGCATAGCACTGCTTCAGGTCACTTGTAGGAGAGAACTAACAGGATAGACTAATCCATAGAGCCCATAGTTCAGCTCTCACTTTATTCTAAAAGTCACTGGAGGAAAAGAAGGATTAAAAAAATGTTTTTCCAAGGCTTATTTTGACAGATTCTTCATTCCATCATGTCTCTCCTGTTTGATCTTCATTTCTCTCATATCCTTCTGAAATGTGTTTGGCATAAAGCATTGTTTTAATCTTATCCATGCGTTTGTCCTATGTCTGTACAATTGTTGGAGATTTCTTTTTTACCAATGTCCTATTCCAAGCAGCTTATGAACAAAATACCACTTGTCTTTCTGGATCTTCACTGGGAAACTGTCCTGTACAACTATGCCTAAATTAGCACATCTAGAATTGTCCTGTATCATGATCTAATCCTGAATAAAGAAGGAATCTGTAGGAGGGCCTGCTATTTTGGTCAAGGAATCCCCATTTCATTCAGAAACACTGCTTCCTTGTTAGTCTGACTAGCAATGAGAGTGTTGGTTACTTTCTTGGTATATCAACAAACTGCAAAGAGACTTTGATTTGTGAGTTCATCTGTCACCTGTCCTTTCAGCCTGAGGAGATCAGAAGCAGCTACTGCATGATTAACTCATAACTTTTCTCCATGGCACTCTAATCTTGGAAAAGTGTGGATTGTTGAAATGATGATCCTGGCTTCATCTTGGCTTCATCTCACTTAAGCAAAATTTAAACTCACCATTTCTGAGTTTGGATTTCCCAAAACACCATGGATTATTTAGAAGCAGAAGCAAATGTTGTGGTCTCTTCTTCTGACATGTGAAAGAGGAAAAGAAAGGAGTAAATGTGCAAATATAAGACAAGTCATGACTATTTCACACTGTAGGAAATGATTACTTCTCATTACATTTGAACCAGACCATATATTACATGGGGTAACATACTTGGGCTTCTCTCTAGTTTTCTACTTAACATGGAGTACAATCTGGCCAAAGCATTTGTCAAACAATGTGTAATAAATATCCAGAGCTCCAGCTGGACCTAGTCAGGGCCCAAACTTTCTTGCTAGTGAATCCATCAGGTACTCTGCCTCCTCCATGACTTAACTCACAAAACTGGAAGTCCCTAAGCGCAGAAGGACTTTTACCCTGGCATGATGTCATGCCCTATCTCACCATCTTTGAGGATTGATACAGGAATACTTCCTACTTCAAGCACATAGAAACAACAGAATATGTGCTTCTCCAGTGCTCGTACTACAAAGTCTTTCATGAGTCTGACCTTATCACTGCTACATAAATATCCAGAGGAAAAAGGACAATTTTACACTTCTGTGTTGCTTTCAGAA
The DNA here is from genome assembly GCA_030867105.1 of Liasis olivaceus. NCBI lineage: Eukaryota > Metazoa > Chordata > Lepidosauria > Squamata > Pythonidae > Liasis > Liasis olivaceus. The sequence goes on from CM061349.1 coordinate 182,033,271, forward strand.
ACTAACCCTGCCACAACACTGCCAAGTTCTGTGCAGCAATGGGTGATGACTTTTGGTTTACGCTTGGGATTAAACTTGATAAACTAGGTTCAGTGTACAGCTAATCTGCTGTATTAGGTTTTCTTTAACCTAAGAAGCATAGTTTTTCCACATACTAATGTTTTATGCTCCTCTACACCCTTCTAATGTTCCCATGCCTCCTTTTAGATCCTAGATAGATAGATAGATAGATAGATAGATAGATAGATAGATAGATAGATAGATAGATAGTTTTTTGGTTTATATACTTCCTTTTTGATACATATACATATGCTTTTTTATTTTTACAACTCCTTTTAGATTGTCACTTTTTATATTATTTAGCTTTTTTACTTTGTACAACTTTTTATCTTTATAGTTTATGGTTTTTCCCCCTATGATTGTACCCTAAACTCTTATGCTGGTCTAGGATAGTAATAAAGATTGATTGACTGGCTGGTTGTTGTTGTTTAGTCGTTAAGTCGTGTCCGACTCTTCGTGACCCCATGAACCATATTGCGCCAGGCCTTCCTATCTTTCACTGCCTCCCTGAGTTTGCTCAATTTCATGCTCATTGCTTCAGTGATGCTATCTAGCCATCTCATCCTCTGCCGTCCTCTTCTCCTTTTGCCTTCCATCTTTCCCAGCATCAGGGTCTTTTCCAAAGAGTCCTCTCTTCGCATTAGGTGACCAAAGTATCTGAGCTTGAGCTTCATTATCAATCCTTCCAATGAGCAATCAGAGTTGATTTCCTTTAAGATTGACTGGTTTGACCTCCTAGCAGTCCAGGGGACTCTTAAGAGTCTTCTCCAGCACCACAGTTCAAAGGCATCAATTCTTTGGCGTTCAGCCTTCTTTATGGTCCAGCTCTCACAGCCATACATTACTACTGGAAAAACCATAGCTTTGACTATGCGGATCTTTGTCGGCAAGGTGACGTCTCTGCTTTTTAATATGCTATCTAGGTTTGCCATAGCTTTCCTCCCAAGGAGCAAGCGTCTTTTAATTTCATGGCTGCAGTCTCCGTCTGCGGTGATCTTGGAGCCCAAATAAATGAAGTCTGTTACTGCTTCCATTTCTACCCCTTCTATTTGCCAGGGATTGATGGGTCCAGATGCCATGATCTTAGTTTTTTTAATGTTGAGTTTCAAGCCAGCTTTCGCACTCTCCTCTTTCACCCTCATCAAGAGGCTCTTTAGTTCTTCTTCACTTTCTGCCATTAGGGTGGTATCGTCTGCATATCTGAGGTTATTGATGTTTCTCCCTGCAATCTTAATTCCGGCTTGTGATTCTTCCAGCCTGGCATTTCTCATGATGTACTCTGCATATAGGTTAAATAAGCAGGGTGACAGTATACAGCCTTGTCGTACTCCTTTCCCTATTTTGAACCAATCGGTTGTTCCATGACCGGTTCTAACTGTTGCTTCTTGGCCCGCATACAGATTTCTCAGGAGACAGGTAAGGTGGTCTGGTATCCCCATCTCTTTAAGAATTTGCCACAGTTTGTTGTGATCCACACAATCAAAGGCTTTTGCATAGTCAATGAAGCAGAAGTAGATGCTTTTCTGGAACTCTCGTGCTTTCTCCATGATCCAGCGAATGTTGGCAATTTGATCTCTAGTTCCTCTGCCTCTTCGAAACCCAGCTTGTACATCCGGTAGTTCTCGGTTCACGTACTGCTGAAGCCTAGCTTGTAGGATTTTGAGCATAACCTTGCTAGCATGTGAAATGAGTGCAATTGTGCGATAGTTTGAGCATTCTTTGGCATTGCCCTTCTTTGGAATTGGAACGTAAACTGACCTTTTCCAATCCCGTGGCCACTGTTGCGTTTTCCAAACTTGCTGGCATATTGAGTGCAGCACTTTAACAGCATCGTCTTTTAGTATTTTAAATAACTCAACTGGAATACTGTCATCTCCACTAGCTTTGTTGTTAGCAATGCTTCCTAAGGCCCACTTGACTTCACTCTCTAGGATGTCTGGCTCAGGGTCAGTGACCACACCAGCATGGACATCAGAGACATTAAGATCTTTCTTGTATAGTTCTTCTGTGTATTCTTGCCACCTCTTCTTTATCTCTTCTGCTTCTGTTAGGTCCCTGCCTTTTTTGTCCTTTATCATGCCCATCTTTGCCCTAAACGTTCCTTTGATATCTCCAATTTTCTTGAAGAGATCTCTAGTCTTCCCCATTCTATTGTTTTCTTCAATTTCTTTGCATTGTTCATTTAAGAAGGCCTTCTTATCTCTCCTTGCTATTCTCTGGAAATCTGCATTCAGTTGCTTATATCTTTCCCTTTCACCCTTGCTTTTCGCATTCCTTCTTTCCACAGCTATTTGTAAAGCCTCATCAGACAGCCATTTTGCTTTCTTGCATTTCTTTTTCTTTGGGATGGTTTTAGTTGCTGCCTCTTGTACAATGTTACAGACCTCCGTCCATAGTTCTTCAGGCACTCTGTCTACCAAATCTAATCCTCTAAATCTATTCATCACCTTCACTGTGTACTCACATGGAATATGATCTAAGTCATACCTGAGTGGTCTAGTGGTTTTCCCTACATTCTTCAATTTAAGCCTAAATTTTGCAGTAAGAAGCTCATGATCTGAGCCACAGTCAGCTCCTGGTCTTGTTTTTGCCGTCTGTATAGAGCTTCTCCATCTTTGGCTGCAAAGTATGTAATCAATCTGGTTTCGGTATTGACCATCTGGTGATGTCCATGTGTAGAGTCGTCTCTTGTGTTGTTGGAAAAGGGTGTTTGCCATGACTAGCTTGTTCTCTTGACAGAACTCTATTAGCCTTTGCCCTGCTTCATTTTGTACTCCAAGGCCAAACTTGCCTGTTATTCCGATTACTCCTTGACTTCCTACTTTAGCATTCCAATCCCCTATGATGAAAAGGACATCTTTTTTTGGTGCTAGTTCTAGAAGGTCTTGTAGGTCTTCATAGAACCGGTCAACTTCAGCTTCTTCGGCATCAGTGGTTGGGGCATAGACTTGGATTACAGTGATGTTGAATGGTTTTCCTTGGATACGCACTGAGATCATTCTGTCGTTTTTGAGGTTGTACCCCATTACTGCCTTTCCCACTCTCTTATTGACTATGAGTGCAACTCCATTTCTTCTAAGGGTTTCTTGCCCACAGTAGTAGATATAGTGGTCACCTGAATTAAATTCACCCATTCCCGTCCATTTCAATTCGCTGATTCCCAAGATGTCGACGTTCAATCTTGTCATCTCATGTTTGACCACATCCAGCTTGCCTTGGTTCATGGATCTTACATTCCACGTACCTATACAATATTGTTCTTTACAGCATCGGACCTTCTTTTCGCTTCCAGATACATCCACAGCTGAACGTCCTTTCGGCTTTGGCCCAGCCGCTTCACTCTTTCTGGAGCTACTTGGAATTGCCCTCCGCTCTTCCCCAGTAGCATATTGGACACCTTCCGACCTGAGGGGCTCATCTTCCAGCGTCATATCTTTTAGCCTTTTAACATTGTCCATGGGGTTTTCTTGGCAAGGATACTGGAGTGGGTTGCCATTTCCTTCTCCAGTGGACCACATTTTGTCAGAACTCTCTGTCATGACCTGTCCGTCTTGGGTGGCCCTGCACGGTATAGCTCATGGCTTCACTGAGTTACACAAGCCCCTTCTCCACGACAAGGCAGTGATCCATGAAGGGGGACTGGCTGGTAGGGAGTAATATAATGAATAATGAGATTAGTGTGACATACGTTCAGGAAAACCACCTGGTATAACTGCCTTTACAAAGGGAGTGTGTTAGTTGAACTATCCAGTAACATTTCTCAGTGGGAGCTCAGAAAAGTATGTGTTTACCCAAAAAAGATGGCTACAGCTCTTAACTTCTCTGACTATGAAGGCAAATATGCAGCAACAGGGAGAGACTAATGATAATATTTAGTATTTTTGTGTATTCAAAGCATTTCACATCCAGTATCTTAACAAGGTGGGACAATTTTTTGATTCCTATATTAATGAAAGGCTGAGTGCTTAAGACCTCATTAAGGTGGGAAATGAGAGATCTGAAGAGATTTATTACCTCACAGCCTTCCCATTACCTTAAAACAAGGGTGGAAAACCTGTACAGAAAACTAATGCCAAAAAGAAAAATGATTATTTGTTTAAGTGATTATTGCCATAGTGACTTTGCTTCTAGCGGCTGAAAATGTTTATTTGAATACATTCCGAACATCCCGTGCATCTTCAAAAAAGCAGACGATTCACCTCCACATAAAAGTTGCATCTGTTAATTTATAATTATACGGCTAAAATTAGAAACAACAGCTTATAATTTAAATAAAAACTTGAGACTCATTGCCATACTAATGGGAAAGACTGACCTGATCATCTTGCTGTAGCCCATTCAGTTTTCTGCCCAAGTGTTGGTGGACAGGTTCAAGACTATCATACTCTTCTGTCAAGTTTCTTTAAAAAAAAAAATAATAAAAGACCATTTTCTGCAAAGTAGGCCACATGGCCATTAGTAAGGGCATCTGCCTCTTCCTCACATCTTCCAGAAGCTTTGGGGCTGCAGTTCCCAGTATCCCAAGCCTGCATGGTTTTCAGCAGGCTGGGAATTTTCGGTGCTCCCAGTTCAGGTTGGCTGGGCTAGGGCAACAAGGGAAGAGTGCATGTGGATATGGCTTCATATGTTTATATCAGGGAGGAAGCCATCTTAACCCTTTCAAGAAGGTCTGGGGTTTGGGCTCACTTTGTCACTTTGACGGGTGATTAAGCATTCTCAACTGTTTAACAAAAATGGCACTGAATGGTAGCCAGTTTCTCAGCCTTTCAGCTGCCACAAAGGAAGTTGAGAGACCATCACTCTCCCCCTTTTCTACTTGTATGACAGGGCACCCCAATTTCTTTGACTCTCTATCCACCACAGTCCTGTGCCCACCAAAAGTTCTCCTGAAGGTGGAGAAACCTCTGACATGCAACCCATGTATTCAAGAAATATGTAGAATACAAATGCCCGCATACTCACATAGCCATACAATTTCCCTTTCTGGAAGTCTGTTTTTGAGTCAGAAGGTGAAAACTGATCTCACAGTCTCTGCAAATTTGTTCATGAATCACACGACTAAACCTGAACAATGAACCCACTGAATTCTATCCTTGGATGCAAATCCTGGATAGGAATAATGAAGACTTATTTTACGTCCATCTTCCAATCTATTGCTAATAAAAAGAAGGTATATTTGACTAGGCCTCCTATTCATAGTTTGGGATCTTGCTGTGAAAGTACTGCAGGGGGAGGCAAGTATTGTTTCAGTATTGTACACTTTAGCCTTACAGATACCTACACCTCTGCATCACACTAAATTCAGTAGGGCTTATCTCTAGAAAACAGGGTATAGGATTGAAGCCTCAGTAAAGTTTTTCTTAAAGTAGGGTCTTCTTGTATTATATGCATGTTCCTTAAATGGCTTACCTTATAAATAAGCTTAACATAATGTCTCATATGAACCTAAAATCTCTTGTGTGGGAGACTCAAAACAAAGGAAGTCAAGATGTAAGCCATCATCTTCGGCGCCTCTAGCAGCCACAGGGAACTCTGTCCCTTTCTCCAAAGGTTAGCTGGAAGGTGAAGACAAATATCAGAAAGGTTGACCAAAGAGTGACAGGAAACCAGTGATCTCCAGCAGAATGAAGTATGTGTTTCAGTAAAAGGAAGCACATACATTTGAATAGATACGTTTTCCTCTGCTATCCTGATTCCAAGCCCACCAATTTCTTCTCTACTTTGTGGGTGAAGACAAGTTATCAGGGTTAATATACTACTGGAGAAGGACATTTAGGCTCCACCACAAGCTGTTACCACACTTTAATCAATCTAGAGTAAAAAGCAAATCTGGGATGATAGATCTGATTGTTTGGACTGGATTTCTAATTCTTAGTGAGATGAGCCCAGGGTCCTTCCAATAATGATGAATTAGATGCTTCTAAAAAGCTCCATAGTGGGTTATGAAGGCTCCCCTTCCCTCATGATGCTATCAGAAACTGGTGTTATAAGATACACTGCCTCTGAACATGCAAGGTCTTTTTTTTTTATCATATTCAATATCCTTTTATAGACTTTTCCTCCATGAAGATGTTTACTCATTAAAAAAAACAATGGCCATGATTATGTCTTGTAGTAATGATTATGTACTTGTGTGAAGAAGTACTTTGTTTTCTTTGCATTGCATTGATTGTCCAGATATTTCCATTTCTACTATTAATGGGGGAAGGAGGAATCTATATGTTTACTGTGCTTAATTTTGTAAGTTTCTATCAGGTGTCCCCTGACACATCCTTTTTGTTTTAAAAAAAAAAAGAAGATAAAAAAAAAGAAAAGAATCAACCTTAATTTGTTAGAAGAAGCTACCTATCCAGGCCCTGTCTATTCTCTTATCCTTTTGTACTTTTTCTAGCACTACAGTTATTTTTTTTAGAACAAATGACCAAACCATAATTATTTTCATGAGCATTTGTATCATGCACTTATATCAGGACACTTTAATGCTATGTTATTATTTTATTATAATAATGTTTGCAGCAGCCCAATTTCGGAATAGTTCAATTTATGTGCCTTCAAACACTACTTTTGCATATATTATCTTACCTATAATATGTAAATGTCGTTCATTGTTGATTGTGGTGTTTGGGGAGAGATAATTAACATTCTAAATTCTAGATGGATGGCATTGCATTGTTTGTTTCCTGACATTGTCTTTTAGCTCTCCTTAGAAGCATATTCTCTTGAAATGCATTGAGTCAGTGAAGGGAACCCAGGCGGCAGCTGCTTTATTGCTGCTGTTGTTTTCACCCCATGCTGGGTGCCATTTCCCAGTGACAGCCAAGCAGTGGAGCAATGGGCCAGACACATGCCAGGCACCCATCTATTCCATGTAGCCAGTAGCGGGTTAGATGCCTAATGGTCTGATTCAGTCTAAGGCAGATTCCTATATTTTTGTCCTTCCTATCTTTCCAGAAGGAGAAACAGAATGATATGCTTAAGAATATTACAGGATGCTGCCTAACTGCATTTCAGTCAGTAGACTTCAATTGTATCATCCATTCTTAAACTGCATTTAAGTCTGCTGTGCTGGAATAAATTTTCGGAACGTCAAATGTAATTGCTTCCACCTTCATTTTTAAAAAAGATATCTTTTCTTTTTTGTTAAGCCATCAGACTGAAGTGCAAACGTTTGCAAATTATACCTGATGATCAAATCTCTTCTTAGTTATGCAAAGCTGAGTTGGGGAAAACAAAAACATATATAATCAAGAAACGCACACCTGAGTAAACTACCAAATTGTTAACTGGTCTACACTGGAAATGGAAAAACAACAATTCTGCATGATCGATGTACATGAGATAAGTTTTTATTCCCTCCCAGTATCAATAAATGACATGGGTGGCTGATATAAAAAAGGAACTTGTTCCCTTCAAATGCCAAATACTTGGTTATAACCACTGGAATGGGAACAACAGGAAACATGTCCTGTTTACTGAAGAAGGAAGAGAGAAAGGAGAACAGAAGAACAAAAATGAGGGAAAAGCAGATGGGGAAATAATGGTTGATGTCACAATGTTATTAGCACAGCTTAGGAAAGAACAGGCTGTAAAGTTCTATCCGCTTGAGAAACAGCAACACTACCTAGAATGCTGATTGAAAGCACTGCTTTCCCTGAATGCCTCTGAAGTTTATGTCAGGTTACCTGTATGTAAAAACATTTGACATGTAGAGGAAAGCAAACGGTAAAGCACGAATCCTGTGTCCGTAAGTTTCTGCAACTCCCTCCACTGCTATGAGAAGAGGTCTCACATTAAATTGGTAACTTTGCCTTAAGTTGGAAAGGTATGCAAATGAATCTCCATGTTCATTTGGCAATTTCCCCCCATTCTGGAACTTAGCTGATACAGTAAAACCTTGGTTTGCGAGCATAATTCGTTTTGGAAACTTGCTCGTAATCCAAAGCACTTGTATATCAAAGCAATCACCCACAATCCCGCAGTGAAAGAGAGAAGAACCATTGGCTCAGTTGTGATCATGTGACATTCGGCGTCACGTACTGCTTGTATTGCAAGACATCGCTCGTTTATCAAGTTAAAATTTATTAGAAATGTTTGCTCGTCTTGCAGAACACTAGCAGAACAAGTTACTCGCAATCCAAGGTTTTACTGTACTAGAATAATTAATAGTTTTTAAAAGAATACATGGTACATGATGGCAATGTCACTTTTTATGGGACTTCTGAAACGCTTCCCTGTATATTTGATTTCAAGCATCTTTACGTCATCACAGGTCATATGTTTTTAAAACCGGGAGCTGAAAAACTAATATTGCAACATACCTGTTTACTACACTTCCACATCCAGAGATCTTTGTATAAAGCATCTTTTATATAATATATGAATATCAGCATAAATTCAGTGCATAATCTCCAAATGCAGAGGTGCCTGAGTTCAAGTTCATCAGACAGGGGTGATTTTATGCTCTGTTAGTCCTTTCTAAATGCCTCTCCTGGGGCTGTGGTTGTTTGATGGGAGTGCAAAAGTGCATCCTCAGAAGAATTTTTCATAGGATCCATTGAACAGCCCTGAAACAGAGCAATCGTTAAGGTCTATCTCTATTAGTTCAAAAGCATATTTCACTTCAGGCTTCCACCTCCATATTGTAGATACAGAGGTTATATGTTTATTAATATTTCAATGGAATGCAGGAGATATGGTCCTAAACAGCACAGGTGAAACTAATAAGTGCCACTGAAGTTACAAATAAGCAATTACATTGGGGTAAGATTGTATATTGCTAGTGAAAAGTCATCCCTTGGGATATATTTTTATTGTATTTTATACTATTTTTATTGTTTTATTTTATTGTATTTTAATTAATATTTATCTGTTGTTTTTATTGTAAACCGCCCAGAGTCACTTCCTCGTGAGATGGGCAGTGTCCAAATTTGAAATATAAATAATATAAATAAATAAATATTTATAGCACAGGTACCTTCTTACACAATGAAAATGTTGGGTTGCTGCAGTTTAGTGCTTTATTTTGAAGTATGACTGAAAATGAAAAAAAAAAGGAAACAAAGAAAAGAAACTAGGAAAACATTTACCCTCTAGTCTTGTTTGCAAGGTTTCCCTTTTAACATCATTGCTTTCTGGTATTAAATACTATCACATCACATTATTGATTGTCAAATATTACAAATTATCTGTCCAATTTACAGTTCAAACATCTCTGTGCAACATACACTTCTCCAGTATTCCTTGAATGCCAATGATATCTGTAGAATTCACAAAGTCAACATTTAGAAAGGACAATCTGAAAGATATTGTCAGACCAACGTAACTGAAAACTTATGCCTAGCTTAAATCCAGCATACAACAGTGTGTCCTATAGCACATATGGCTTTTGCTACCAAAACGATACGTCATTTTTTGAAAACCAGTGTGTGGTATTAATAAAACATCATGCTTTGAATATCTGCATCACAAGAGGTCCTGCTTTTAGGATCCAAAGCATTCCCAGGCTAGCAGAACCATCTTATCATGTCATCACAGCAGGCGAATCCTTACTCACCCTTGCATTTCTGCTTAACCCAGCTGAGAGGAAAAAATAAGGAAAATAATTTTCCTGCTTTAAGATAAATATTAATTTATCTTAAAGCAGGAAAATATGTAAGATGATATTGCTAGACAGTTTAAAAGTATATTTTGGATATTATCACCTGTAACAAGAAGCCTATTAAAACTGTCTTCTTGCAGTGGCCTTCCATGAAACTGAGGAGGTATGACATGTACTGGGGTCGTGGCATGAATCATTCTCAATCCTACCTCCACATCAGCTCTGGCCAATATATAGTATAAAGGTGATGAAACATTTAACGGCACAAAACATCATGGCCTGTCCTCCTTCATAGGGCTCTCTGAGTTGATAAAAAGCCAATTCAGAAGCTGAGAGCCAACAAATTTTGTTGAGTCAGCTTTTCGAATCTGATACAAATTCGTTCTTCCAAGAATAAAGAATAGTCTTTCTTGCAACCGTGCAGTCTCAATATATCTAAAGCTCTTTATAAATAGACAGATTCCAAAGCTGAAATATAGTACAACAATTCATGAACATCCTTAAACCTTAATTGCCTTGCAAGGACCTGGTTCACCACAGTAATAATTTCTAATCAACTAGGAATTATAGATATGATAATATTTAGCTTAAGGGAATAGAATTAAAATAACCACAACTAAACGAAAAACTTTGAGGGGAATCAGTTTAAAAAACTTGTGTTAAGCAGTCAGGAAATGTGACTATAGACAATCATAAAAAAAGTCAGATTGTATGATTAAATGGATGCAAAATACTGTATACAGAGATGCATCAGTGACAATTTCAATGGAAGAAGAATATTATATGTACGATGAACATTATATTCAGGGAGAATTGGTATAAGATGTTTTTGGTACATCACTCTAGTTTTGATCACTAAAATGAATAATTATTTTTCTAAAAATGTTGGAAATGTAATGAACAGATTGGATCCTTTTTTTCATATGTGGTTGCAATGCTGCAAACCCCAACAATATTAGAAAATGTTTCACTGTAGAATGGAACAAATTTTGAAAATTGCAACCCCATTGCAACCTGAGTTAATTTTACCAAACCATACATCTGTTCAAAATATACTGAATTGGCATTGTTTGTTGTCTGTTTGTTTATTCAGTTTGTGGTTGTAGACCAAATAAAACAAAGCCAAAAGGAAAAAAAGAAACTAATATTCTTATCCAGGAACAAAGTATGTTGTTAGATTAGAATTTGACTTCTAATTTTGAATATAGCATAACATTTGTGGAGTCATAGCAACTGTTGAATATAAAAATGATCTGTGTATCCTGAGAAGTCCACTAAAAGAGGTGGAATATACCAATTTCTAATATCTCTCTAAAAGAGGCAATATAATAAAACATGACTAATGGATTCCACTGTGTTTGACCCATAGGACATAACTGATCATTGTAAGGGATTCTTTTGAATTTTCCTTCCAGGACAAGAGTAGACAAGCTATCACAGGGAGCCAGATTTAGAAGAATCTTCTAAATTTACATAGTATTATAGGTCTTAAGTAGTTTGCTGATTTCTGCAGTAGAGCTGCTTAAAAAGAGATGTTGTGATAGGGAGACAGAATTAGTTTGCTGTTCTATGTCCAGGATGTGGGAATGTATTGTTTTGGCTGCCTGATCCTAGGTTAGCATATAAAAGGCTTCCCAAGATAGCCCTACTGAATGATGTCCTTCAATGTATGATGGAGTTATTGCCCAGTACAAGGGGAATCAGGTCAATTGGGTAGAATATCTTTTTAGACCATATAGAAGGAAGGCTCAGCTCATGGTCATTGTTATTTTTAGTAGTCCAACTTTGCTTCACAAAGTTGCATTTGCTACATTTTGGGGGACCTGGAATATTTTCCACAACAAAAATTGATTGAACTATCTCTAAAAAGGCACAGTGGTGATGCAATCCTAGTTGGTCTTCATGCAGTAAATGGAGAATTTCTCTAGCCAAGTAGAGTTTTATAGCTTCTGAAATGAAAAAAGTACCATTAGTTCAATGGAAGGTAGCTATGGCGTCAGCGGACTTTGAAATGTTTTGTACAGTGACCTCCCTAGGGGCAATACAGCTGTCAGATGCTGGAATAATGATTCCTGGGTATTTGAACATTTTTACTTGTTCAATAGCCTGCCCATTTACTTACCATTTATGGATCTGCACCTGCTTGGAGAAAACTAAAACTTTAGGTTTAGAGTAATTTATCAATAGCTTTTCTTCCTTGCAAAATTCTGCTATGGGTCGTAATACTCACCTTAGCCCTAATGAGTTTTGCAACAATATGGCCACATCTTCAGCATATAGTAATACTGATGCATGTACAGGTGAAACTCGAAAAATTAGAATATCGTGCAAATGTTCATTTATGTCGGTATGGCAACTCAAAAGGTGAAACCAATATATGAGATAGACGCATTACATGCAAAGCGAGATATGTCAAGCCTTACTTTGGTATAATTGTGATGATTATGGTGTACAGCTTATGAAAACCCCAAATTCACAATCTCAGAAAATTAGAATATTACATGACATCAATAACACAAGGATTTGAAATAGAACAATATTGGACCTCTGCAAAGTATAAGCATGCATATGTACTCAGTACTTGGTTTGGGCCCCTTTTGCAGCAATGACTGCCGCAATGCAGTGTGGCATGGATGCTATCAGCCTGTGGCACTGCTGAGGTGTTATGCAAGACCAGGATGCTTCAATAGTGGCCTTCAGCTCCGCTGCATTGTTCGGTCTCATGTCCCTCATCTTTCTCTTGGCAATGCCCCATAGATTGTCTATGGGGTTCAGGTCAGGCGAGTTTGCTGGCCAATCAAGCACAGTAATCCCATGGTCATTGAGCCAGGTTTTGGTACTTTTGGCAGTGTGGGCAGGTGCCAAGTCCTGCTGGAAAATGAAGTCAGCATCCCCATAAAGCTCGTCTGCAGAAGGAAGCATGAAGTGCTCCAAAATCTCCTGGTAGACGGCTGCATTGACCCTGGACTTAATGAAGCACAGTGGACCAACACCGGCACATGACATGGCTCCCCAAAGCAACACAGACTGTGGAAACTTCACACTGGACTTCAAGCATCGTGCATTGTGTGCCTCTCCATTCTTCCTCCAGACTCTGGGTCCTTGGTTCCCAACTGAGATGCAAAAGTTGCTCTCATCAGAAAAGAGGACTTTGGACCACTGGGCAACAGACCAGTTCTTTTTTTCTGTAGCCCAGGTAAGACACTTCTGACGTTGTTTGTTGTTCAGGAGCGGCTTGACAAGAGGAATACGACATTTGAAGCCCATGTCCAGGATCCGTCTTGTGTGTGGTGGCTCTTGATGCACTAACTCCAGCCTCAGCCCACTCCTTGTGAAAGTCCCCAACACTTTTGAATGGCCTTTTCCTGACAATCCTCTCCAGGCTGCGGTCATCCCTGCTGCTTGTGCACCTTTTTCTCCCACACTTTTCCCTTCCACATAACTTTCTATTGATGTGCTTTGATACAGCACTTTGGGAACATCCAACTTCTTTTGCAATTACCTTTTGGGGCTTTCCCTCCTTATGGAGGGTGTCAATGATGGTTTCCTGCACAACTGTCAGGTCAGCAGTCTTTCCCATGCTTGTGATTCCTACTGAACCAGCCTGAGAGACCATTGAAAGGCTCAGGAACCCTTTGCAGGTGTTATGGATTCATTAGCTGATTAGAGTGGGACACTTTGAGCCTAGAATATTGAACCTTTTCACAGTATTCTAATTTTCTGAGATTGTGAATTTGGGGTTTTCATAAGCTGTACGCCATAATCATCACAATTATACCAAAGTAAGGCTTGACATATCTCGCTTTGCATGTAATGCGTCTATCTCATATATTGGTTTCACCTTTTGAGTTGCCATACCGACATAAATGAACATTTGCACGATATTCTAATTTTTCGAGTTTCACCTGTATGTTTATAAGTCTTGGTGGAAGGAAAGAGGAGATTTGGCACTGTATATGTTAATGGATGCAAGGATTTTATATACCTTTTATTGTAAAAGACCTTTGACTCCCTCTTTGGAAGAATGGCTAATTAAATTATGGCAGTATGCATCGATATCTAAAATAACTTTGTATTAAAAGATAAATCCAATACAGACTTTAATTTTAACTGGAAACTATTACTGGGTTATAATTTATACATGGAATTGTACCACACCCAAAATTTGGTTTTTAGAGCTTGTGTGTCATATAATTTATAGTATTGGGAAATGCATTATTTACCATTTATAATTTTCCTCTAATGATGTGAACAGTGTTAGTCAAGCATTTTTCAGCTTAAAGCTCAACAGAGGTATGTGGATTTTGACAAGAAAAATGGATATGAAATATCTCATAATACTATATGCTTCTAATGATGTACTGGAATATGTTACAGGTAGTCCTTGTTTAGTGACACACTCATTTAGCAACCATTTGCAATTACAACAGTGATGAAAAAGTAATGGAAAGAATAATAAACAGCCAACCATGCCCTTTAACAAAGGGGTGGGTGTACCTATTCTTCGCTGTAGAGATAATGCTGCCTGTAACCCTCTGAACATAATATAACATATTAGGTAATGACCAATAACTATCAATGGCTCTGACAGATTTATCACAATAAGTAATGCCTCCCCCTTTTGTAATGTTTGAAAATTGTCATCTTGTGGACCAGAGGTATTATATTGTGCCTTCTACTTGGTCTCCTGTTCCTAAAGATTTACACATGGACACTTTCTATTTTCCTTCCCTCCTAATATGGATGGCTGCAATCCAAGTGATAATACCTTCAAGTAGCAGCTCATTCATAGATTGCTTTAGCAATCTCCCCCAGGCAAAAGTAATATACCTGTGTCAGATTCCAGATATCATGGCTATAGTAGCTCTTTGAAATGAAGACCATGTGTATTACGTATGGGTGACAGTGGGAGAGCTGAGGAATGTGATGAGTGGGAGAGGCAACTTCAACTTCATAAGTAGCCAAGTATGCTGAAGAAGGGGAGGGAAGGAGGCTCCCAAGACAGGGAGAGATCATGACTGAAAGCATGCGGATTAAGGTAATCAGTTTGTTTTCTAGGATGGAAGAATAAGTGCTTTGTTTCTCAAGTGATGAGATGGAGCTCGCAGAGATGGGAGTCAATTGCTTTCCTTGGTGGGGCTAACTCACATCGCACATGATACACCCCCCTCCTGACATGTGCTTAATACACCATTTTCTTTAGAAGCCTGCTGGGATGGATTTGTGGATAGATTTCTTTTTCTATGCCCTATTCATTTATGTGTTAATTTGTTAATAACCTTTTAACAAATGCTGTTTTGATTCATACCAGTGGGAGTATTTTAATTACTTTTGTAACAGTTTTCTCACCTTCCAAACTCCTGTTCCTTGGGGTCTTAAGCATTATGGGGTTTGATATGAATGATGAACCCAGCAGGCACTCTGTTGATTCTATATTCTCTGTTGTAAGAGGGGCGAAGAGTGCATTCAGAGGATTTACAATGTTCCAGTCTGGACTCAGAAGAAGGTGTGCTAGATGGCAAGGGCAGAGGAGAAACTTGCTCCCAGCCACACAATTTAGTTTGTAAACTTCACACTCACCAATGTGGAAGCTTAAGAGAAAAACTTGTACAGATATACACCGGTGGTGCCAATAGGACCCTTTTCCTTTGTAAACCCTCACATCAGACTAATTCAGCACACTCTGAATGCAGGGATATTAATCTGGAAGCCAGAGCATCTCCATTTTGGACACTAATTGCAATTTTATCTGCTTCCAATCTTCACATGGCTTGCAGCAGTCAATGGAAAGGCTGATTTTACATATTAGAGAAGCAAATGGAAGCTTGCCACCAGTTGTACATCAATGGGAAGCTATAATTAGTCATGCATATGAAACATATCAGGACCCTTTAAGGTGGCTTGGCTTCACCTAGATGAGATGCTTTACTTTCTGGAGGTAATGCAGTTGCCCTCAATAGTTTGTGTCTCCTCAGAGCTCATTCATTGGTCCTAGTAACTGCCTATTGGAAGGGAGGAGCGAGGTCTTGAAGTGGAGCCATGCAGCTGCTTTGCTTCTCTGTGAAAAGTGGGGAGACGGGTCCTTTCCTTTGCAAAGCAGCTTCAAAGGGCTACTTTACATGAGCTTTCATCAAAGCAAATAAATCCCTTTGATGTTTTGCACTGCTGTAATGTTCTTGTTTGAGATTCATGCATCACCTTGTCTTTGGAGAACCCTTTTGAGTTATACTCATAAAAATGAAATATTCCTAGTCGTTTTTAAATATTATTGTTGGTTGTATAGTCAGCCAGATGTTTAGACTGGATTTGGCATTTTTATCCACCTACTGAGTCCTTCCCAAGGGACCTGGGATAGGCAGATGTTGTTGTCTGATGGTGTTAAAGATATCATTGCAGGAAATAAGCTGTTCCAAGTAAAGCTGCCTTTTGCAATTGACTGGTAGTGATTTTGTCAGTGCTGATGGTGTTCAGGTGGTGCTCCAGATGTTTTGGGATTGCAGCCAAGGTGCCTATTACTATTGGTACTATCTTTGCTTTATTATTGTTGTTGTTGTTGTTGTTATTTTAAATTTATTGGCTGCCCAACTCCAATGGATACAAGATCAACATGTTATATTACTGTGTTAAAGATATACAAATCAGTTTATATCCTGTCCCTATCAGTTGCACATTCCATATTGTGAAATTTCTCCCTTAGTCTATTAATTTAAAATGCAGACACATAGAAATCCTTGTTTATTTTCATATGCATTTTCCTTTATCATGCAGATCCTGTATGAACCATGGGCCTTTTTACATGCATCTTTCCTTAACATACCCTTTTTATAAATAGGTTTTGAGCTAAGAACTGTACCTTGAAAATTGGAAAAATGCCCAGGGTTGAAGGTGTGTTTTGATCTGCATTCTACCAAAGGAAGTATGACCTACCTTAAAAATGAGAGCCAGATTAAAATTTCCAGCATCCCTGTTGTGGATCAGGTTTAAGAATAGATTAAGGAATAAAGATTAAAGTCTGTGTAGATTAACATTGATAGATATCATCTATAGTTCCATAGAACATATCTAAAATTCTGTTAGGAAAATACTTCTGGTATTATATAGCAGGGATCTCACTTAGTTACACAAGGCACAAACAACACAATGTGAGGCCTGTTTCAAGTGCAGTACAATAGTAGAACTATGTGAACCAATCACATAAAAAGCAGTTACCAGTCTCAAGCTGACCAAAAACATGCATAGACCAGTCAGTGCATGTCTACCCTGGGTTCACTGCAATCTACTCCTATACATAAAATTACAATGTTATTTAAAAGGCCCAGTAACATAAACTAATATGATGGAGATAGAAATTTCTCTTTAAGAGGGACAGTGAGACTTGAGTAGGTCATGGGAATTGGGCCAGGAGATACTGTTCTGCTTAATTGTTTTAACTTTCATTTTTCCGAGCAATTTTTCATTGCAATTTTCATAGATTTCTTGAATGACAGTGGATCTCTGCATCTCTGTCTTATAATCATGCAAACTTGCCTGTCTATCATTTCTATAATGTGGACATGATCATTTCAATGTCATTAAAAGGAAGCATCAGTATTTTTTTTTCTAGAGCCAAAACCCCAAACAATATAAAAATCCAAATTGGGTAAGACAGTAGGGTTGAGGTGGGCATCCTTAATTAAAGGATAGACAAATTAATCCTGCTATAATTTCCCTGGAAGCCCAGCCCTCTGCTCCTGTGCTAGCATCTCTGTATGACTGTTCTCTAGATAACCACATTGCCTCCTGTCCTTAGGGCTATCAATGATGAACCTTTCACAAGCAATACCATCACTTTGGAATGTTATGCAAAACCAAGAAAATTGGAGCAGTCCTGGACTGTGATATACACACAAAGCAATTATCTATTTTTCCATGACAGCATCTCCTGTGCATAGATCCTGAGATTTGATACATGAGGTTTTAATTAGAGTATATTACAGTGTTCACATAAAACTCATTCCAAGGAAAGGTGGGAATTAAAACATGGGCCACTTTAGGGTTTGAGAAACAGAAAAATGAAGAAAGCACGAAAGAAAGGGAATTTTTGGCCCATCCAGGTTATTGCCACATCTCTCCAGTCATCAATTTAGAAAAGAACAGGAAACAGGAAAGGAAGGTTTCCCCATTAGGCAGAATGCAACCTCTTCCATGAATAAGTACATTGGGCAGTGTTGAAGAATAAAGCTAAGTTTGTCAGGAAGGCTGTTCTGTGCCTCCCAAACCAGCCTGTTGCCCTCAATTATATTGGAGGGTACTATTAGTGTTCAAATGAAGTTCACTGACAGTCTGATTAGTTTCTGTACATGGAATTAGGAATAAGTGGATGAAAGTAAGTGTACTCTGTTACTCATCCATTTTGGGAGCAGCTTTCTGGTCCAGTATTTTTTAAATGGATTTTTAATTAAAACTCTATAGATGAATTTGCCAGCCTATTTAGGAGGCAAAGCAGGATCGGTCAGTCCAAGAAGTATTAGACTCTCTCTGAAAAGCTCTGGTCACTATGAAAGCATGGAGCATCTATACAGTTAAGGGTCACTGGGAGTCAGGCAGCATATACATTCAATAAACTATTATTATGGTTGGTCGCACAGTAAGTTTAGACTGGATTTGCCATTTTTATCGACCTATCAAGTCCTTCCCAAGGACCTGGGATAGGCAGATGTTGTTTGATGGTGTTAGAGGTATTGTCGCAGGATATAAGCTGTTCCTATTATTATTATTATTATTATTATTATTATTATTATTATTATTATTATTATTATATAAAACATCTTCAACCATGTTAAACATTTTAAGAAGACAGTCCTATCTGCCCATCACAGTGGGATGTTTTTAGAGAAAGCCACCTACCAGCTCATCTTCTTTACTGCTAATGCTCACTCTGCCATGGATCCAGTAACAATGAAACTCCTAGGTTGCTCTTCTGCTCTTAAAAGAGGCAGCATGGAAACTGTCTGACTGGTATGGCTGCCGGCAGGGAAAAGCAGCCCCCTCCTGAAATCAGGTGGGAATAAACAATCAGCTCAATTTATTCTTCCCCAGCCCCAAAGGATGGGAGATGTATTGCTGTCATGGCTCTGCCAGCAAACCCAGTCAAGCTGCTCCATCCTCCCAGCTGGCTGAGAGATGCAGACTAACAAGCACTGATCCATCCCACCTACATCCACACTGGCATTTCCAGTCAGCCAGATGGTCACACCCATCTCCTTGACAGGTGCAACATCACCCACATCGGCTTGGTTTAGGCACACCCTGGCCTTTTCAAGGATGTGCTGAAGTCTATAGCCTGCCAGGTTAAGCTATCTTGCCCCACCTGTGCCTTTAGCATAGAAAAGGGAATGCTAACCAATGGGGGGAGGGGATGATTGGAGAGACAAAAGAAGAAGGAAAGGCTGCTACTGAATGAGGAAGTGGAGAGTGACATCTAGGCACCTTCAGCAGTATCAGGCAATAAGCAAGGCTCTGTATCCAGTTGACAAGACAACAAGCCCTGGTAAGCAGCTGCAACTCTGCTTGATCCCTGCCTGGAGCTAGGCTTGGGTGTTCAGGCTGGTGCTCAGCAAAAACCCTGCTCAGAGTTCAACTTGGAGCTTGGCAGCTGCTCTGCCCTGCAGCTTGGTATAAAACAAGAAGCATCCCAGCTGAGGCTGCACAAACTCCCCAGTGTGGGCAAGCACTTCTGATGGGTGGCAAGGACTGCATGCCACTTTAACCTAGAAGAACTCAAAGAGACAGAAAGGGGATGAGTAACCCAAAGCCCAAAGACCTGGTTATGTGGCTAGACCAGCTCATTAGAACTGGGAGGGTGAAGTTAACCCTGTCCAGCAAGGGCAAAAGTCAAGTATTGGGGAAGTGTGACATGTAAGAAAGTTTTGTATAAAGCTTTCATCCAATTGTTGTGTGCCCAGTCATAGACCAAAAAAGCTCCCACTTCGTTGGCAGAGATGAGATGACTGGAACATGCAAAGAGCCTTCATACATTGACCAGAGATGCCAAGCAGGAACCAATACTTTGCATGCAATTGCAGTATCCTGGCACTGCAAGCACATTTTAAAAGAGGAGAAAGGCAATGCAGAGAGGCTGAAGGTAGGGATCAGCTAGAAAGGGAAGAGAGAGAAGCCTAAAGGAAGGACTTTATGGAGCTCCTCTCCCTTCTCAAGAAGACAGTAACCACTTCAGGAAAGTGTCCAACTCCATCTAACTCTATTTTTAATGTAGAAGGGGGTGGAGAACCCTATGATAGGGATATAAAAAAACATTATTAAATGAAGGTGAGGAGACAGACATTTTCTACTATGTTTGAATAGGTGGCCATGTCATATAAATGGCCAAGGGAAGATTGGGTGGCCAGCTGGCCCCATGTTTGACAGGAAAGGCTTTGAGGTCTTTGTGCTCAAGAGGTAGTGGATTACAAGAAAGTAAAAGAGGTGATCCTCTAGTGGTATGCAGTTACAAAATACACATGCAGGTAGAAATTTCAGGAGGAGGAGGAGGAGGAGGAGGAGGAGGAGCAGGAAGGGGTTAGAGAACTTGGGGCAAGGCTGGCAGATCTGGCTACAAAATGCTACAGCCAGGGCAGAGTGCAGAAGTGATCAAAGATGAGATTGTTTTGGAACAATTCCTCCAGGTCTTGCCTAGTCCTGTTCAGTTCTGGGTTCACAAACATCACCCAGATGTAAGAATTAAGGCAGTCTCCCTATGTGAAGATTATTATTTTTCAGCCAGAAGAACTAGAAAGGGACACAGAGAGGCCGGGAAAGAGAAGACCAAGGAAGAGATTCAGAAAGGAGGTGTGCAGGGAAAGGCCACCCAACCTAGGGGAGACTGAACAAACTAAGGGGAAGTTGGATCCTTACACATGTGTCAAAGTATGTCAGACTGATGATTCTGAGCTGAGTGGGCTTTTATGGGATATTTAAACCCTCCCTTGTACAGTAATACTTTGGTTCATGAACGCTTCTGTTCACGAACAATTCGGTTCACAAACAGCACCGTTCGCAAAATTTTGCTTCCGTTCACAAACTCCGCATCAGGTGACGAACATGACCTGCGGCCATTTTCTCTGCTGTGACACGTGGTCGTGGCTTCCTGTAGGGAGTGGGACTCTCCTTCCAAACAATAACCGACTCCCCACCCGCCTTCCTGTCCTCCACGCCAGAAGTCGCCTCAAGCAAGGTTAGTGTTCTCTCTCTTCATACTGTACTGTACTGTACTTTGTTTCATATTTTTGTGGTTTAAAAAAAAATACATATGGTTCAGAACAGATTAACTGTATTTACATTGAACCTTATGGGAAAATTTGATTTGGTTCACGACCAATTCGGTTCGCGACCAGAGTCGTGGAATGAATTAAGTTCGTGAACCGAGGTACCACTGTACATGGCAGGTTGCTAGAAGCAAATCTTCTGGTTGTTTTGCTGCTGGTTATCTTGTTCTTCTAGAACCATAGTCTGCTTTTTGACTGCCCTTCTCTTCTGGTTTGATGCTTTGGCTCAGCTTTCTGTGACTACTCTTGCAGCATATAATTGCCTAAGGTATCTGAAAACAAGCCCAACCAGTTTCCCTCTCATGCTTCTGCTGTGTACATGTGACTGAGGTGTTTTGTAGCCAGTCTGGACTAAGGAATTTAAGCTGGGTAATTAGCTTTAACCACCAGACTACAGGAAACCCAGGGCCTTCCTTCCGAGCTTTAACAAATGTAAAAAGATCTCAAGTTCTTAATGGGAATCAGTTTGTGTATATTGCTCTCAGAAATTACCTAGCAGGTAATCCCATGATTTCACAATGTAGTATGCATATTTTTCTTAAACCCTCCATCTGGTATGCATACAGTTTGGCTTCTAAGTGTATGGGCAGATAGCAGAAGCTGTTTAGCTGAAGAAAAGAGAGTTGATCCAGGAAGCAAAACTAGACCACAGGACGGGGAACCTCTGGGCCCTCCCAAAATTGCTGAACCACAGCTCCCAACAGTCCCACTTAGCATGGCCAAAGGTGCAGATTGCTGAGAGCGATGGTTTGCCAACATCTGGAAAGTCCCATTTCTTGATTTTGTTAGTCAATGTAGTGAGTAAATTTAGGAAATGCCTTCTTTGTCTGTCCTTATTTAAAGCCCTTTAAAACAAATTGCAGCTGTGAAAAACATGCATTGAAATCTCAGGAAACATTTCAGGGGCCTTTGGAAATCTGCCGTCAGCTTTTTCCAAGGAATGTACAGTCTGTACCATTTGGGTAGTGCTGTGCATAATAACAAGTAGAGGATTATTTTGTTATGGGAAGAAAAAGGGAATGGCGCCTGCACCTGGCAAATTAATTTATCTTCTCTTCAAATGCAGATTGGATGCAAAGATTCGTGTTTGTACGGGCTGTATTTGTTTTGTATTGGAGCAGGAGGCTTTCATCCATATATGTTTACGGACAGCTGTAGTTGAAAATGCAAAGCAGGCATCTTCTTTGGTGAAATACATTCCATTCCTGTTGCCTTCTTCCAATATATGATGGAATAGAAATTCCGTTTGAGCCAGGACTTGCCGCAGTTTTGTTCCTGAACTTGTCCTGGACTTCAGTGCTCAGCTACTATGGGAAACTGTAGTAACAAAGAACCCCTCTCTGCATTTTAACTGTGCCATTTTTCTCTGGAATGACTCCCTTGTAATGTACATAATGTAAATGAGGAAGGGGGAAAGAAGCCCATTTAAATTTTAAAAAGCTCAGCCTAAACCATGCAAAGTTTGCATTAGAATTATGGTGTAGGAAATTCAGAAGGGAAGAGAATGTAAATAACAATGGGAGGGAGGGAGGAGGAAGGAAGGAAGGAAGGAAGGAAGGAAGGAAGGAAGGAAGGAAGGAAGGAAGGAAGGAAGGAAGGAAGGAAGGAAGGAAGGAAGGAAATGAGGAGGAATTCAGTTGCAGGGCTGCTTGTAAAACTATGTGAGCAGATTTTTGAGGTCCCAAAGAGACGTGGCATGCCCTGCTGTGGCACAGATGGTGATACTGAAAATAATCCACTAGTGTTTATTTTTCTCTGATCAACAAGCTGCAGAAGAAATATATATCTGAAAAAGACCATATGTTTCAAAAAATGTACAAAGAGAGGTACTTGGGGGAAAAAAAGGAAAAGCCTTTGGGAAACTTTACACTTAAAAAAACCTGCACTGGAAAAACTATATATAAAAACCACCAGGAAAATTTGGCTTAAAAAGTAGTATCTTGTTAGAAGCAACATATATTAAAAATAGTATATATTAGGGGATGTTGTATATAGTTTGTTAGGCAAATATGCAAATGAAAATGCATGTCGATTTTAAAAGTAAATCTTATTTGGGGGAAAAAATGATTAGAAAAGGTAAACCTGGAACAATGCCTTGCTCAAGTGGGTGGTAAACATGGACTGGTTTAATAGTAATCCACACATCCCTTCTTGTATTCCCGCCCCTGCTGTAAGTTTATACAGGCAATTTCCCCACCTAGCAAATCATCAAGAGGGGGACTGCTGTGATGTGGTTGTTGACTGTCTCCCCTCTGACATATACCTTAATATGTTCTCTGACTTTTCAGCTGTTGAAGAAGCCAGCCACTGCAGTGGAGCTTTCTCGTGAAAAATAGAACCTCAGATCAGCTTTCTAAATCATGCTCGGAACCAAGGGTAGAGGCTGTTCAGTGCCTGCACCCAGTTAATGGACATTGTTGTTGTTGTTGTTGTTATCGCTGTCCATCTTACTGAGGTGACCCTTGTTATTGCAGAGAATTAGGAAGATGACTTTGACAGAGATATGCAGGAGTTGTTGCTTAGGCAAAAGGGGGTGAAGCATTTTTAAAGTCTAGAATAGCCAGTTAATATTCAGAAGTGGCTCAGGCAGACACCTCCCTAATTCACTTTATAAGAAGAAGGAAGAGGTACAGCACAATCAGACGTGCAAGATTCTCTTATTGTAGTCAACCTCAATAAAAGTAGGTTTAGCCTTCCGGTGGAGTAGATTTCCTGGCCTGGTCTACCAAGTGAAGCTGACAGTTATAGACTTATTTCAATATTGACTTGTTAACTGTACAGGCCAGGTGTGTTAGTAATGAGTTTTAATAATAACACCACCACCACCAATAGGCAGCATGGGGTAAGAAAGAAGAGGTGCTACATGACTACCCCTTTCTGCCTATGAAATCAATGTGACACACAGTCCTCATAGTTGTCTTCCAAGCAAGGACAGAAACATATTTTTCCTCCAGAGGATTTAAGTGCTATTGCAGATTGTAACCCATGGGTCAAAGTCATTACTATTGCTAATCAGACGGAAGGTTCACCATGTTTACTAGGGAAGTGAATGAGATGTGCAGCCATGTCATAATCAAAAATGCTCCTTTAATGCCATTTTCAGTTTTTAGATATACAATCCCCATTATTTGCCTCTGGCTACAACTACCTCAATATTTATTATATCAATAATAATACAACACATTCAAGTGTCCTCTGTCACACCTCTCAGTCTGTCTGTCTGTCTGTCTCTCTCTCTGCATGTCTGAACAATGGAGATGGGGCATACTTGTACGATATCATTAAATATTGAGAGTGTTCTATTAAAAATGCATCCCAGCACAATCTAAAAAAGCAGTTATTGTTTTTCTTTCCCCTTCCAAGCTGAGTGAGATACATTTGCAATCATGGATTGTCCAGCTGTCAAGACACAGAATATTTCAAAAGAAATCTTAGGCACAAACATGCTGGAAATATAAAGTAGCAGCTGGCAATTCTTCCACCTGCACCAAGCTTTCTACAAAGAGATTTTTTATGTTAAGGAGACCTTTAAATGTCTCCAGTCTCTAAAAAAAATCACTTTGCATGATGTTTAACTATGGTATATTTAGCATAGCTCTTTTTGGGTCCTTAATTACTATGGGCATGGAGCTATGGGATCTTTGGTATCCCTTACTGGTCAGGTGAGTTCATCTGGATGATACAGAGTTAAATTTTGCATTACTAATTGTATGCATTTTCTTTCAGAAGTCAGTATGACTAGGAACTATAAACGACGATTTTATTATGCAGTCACTTCACATATGTTAAAAGTTAGTCAGAATTTCATTACTAGATCCTAATCACCACACTGATTGGTTTTAGCTCCAAATGGAAACTGGTACACAAAGATTATGAAGATACTTGTGCTAAACTCAAGAAGAACAATGGGCAACTATATAAATCATTTAATTGTTTTTACATGTATTAAACAATCGTGCTGAGGGAGATCTGTTTTCCAAGTTACCCAGTCCTTTGAAAAGGGTGGGATTCTCTATCCCCACATTTTAATACATTGTGGGCCACAAGCTAAGAAAGAGCTGATCACATAAAGGGCAATGTAGACTAGGCAAAAATATGTTTCTCTGGGGGGGAAATCTTCTCAGTATGTAGGGTGGGTGTTCCTTAACTACCCTTGATAAGGACTCCTGACAAAGGTCTAGAGAAAGGAGGAGGAGGAGGAGGAGGAGGAGGAGGAGGAGGAGATGGAGATGATAGGAAGAAAGAAATGTATGCACATAGAACATAAGAAAAAGATAGGAAACAAAGAAACAAATGTAAAAAAACAGATCCAAACAGAAGTGGGGCAGTGGTGGTGGTGGTGGAAGCCATGCCTGGACAATCATCAGGGGAGGGCAAGCAAGTAATTAGAGATCCACATTATAAAAGAGGAGCTATTCTGTAATTATACAGTATTGCCTTAGTCCAGAAGCAGGCATAATCGAATGGCCTCTGAGAACATTATGAGGTAGGACAACTGTGTGACACAGGAGAGCATTATCATCAACAAGAACAAGATGGATGGGGAGATGGAAGAAAGGAGGCCTTCTCAGACTATTTATTTAATGGAGTTGTATTCTATTCTTCTTGTCTATTAACAGAATATAAACCGTTGGGAGATTGGGTTTTTCCGATTGGAGAGGTAATATAAAGGCAGTCACAAACAGATAAGCATGTCTTTTGAGAGCAGAGAGTCAGGGAGTTACTAAATTCATACACATGGCATTCTTCTCCTAAGATTACATACTTTAGATGGAGGTGGGCAATGTGTGGCATTAAGAGATCATTACTCTTAATCAACCATCAAGTAATGATATTTCTAAAACCTCTGAAATTTTACAAAGTAATACAAGTTACCTAGAAAAAATGAATGGCAATGTATATACTTAAGACACTTGTACTATACATTGTTTGGTCCTGATGGCTTCTAAAATTCCAGAGGCATTAAGTGTACTGGAGAAGACCTTTACTGAAGCTAAACTGACAATTTTTGTTAGCAAATACTTTAAAAAAATTAAAATAAAATTAGATAATATACAAGAAATTTGGAATAAAGAACTGCGGTATCCTATATAGCTCAGTTTATGGCTTCAGGTCTTAAGGAATGTCCCTTATGATCTAAAAAGTCAGCAAAATAGTCTCTTTAGGATCTGTTGGACTCTTCAAAAAAAGTTCTAAATAGATTGGATTTCATCCTTTCTGCGCTGGAGATGTAATACTTTTAATAGAACTTTGGTACATAAGTTATGGCCATGTTCACTTGTAATTTCCTATTGGTTAGATATTATTCCTATGGTGAGCCAGGTTCTTGGAAAATAGTTAAGGGTTAAATGTGTTGATGTTTTGTTAAACTAAATCCTAAAAATGGGATCCTTCAGTCTATGAAAAACTTGGGATATATCATGGTTGAACTACTGTGAAAAAGGTGATTATGTACCCATGGAAGACTGTGTCCCAGACTCCAAAAGTTGGCTTAATGACATTTGTCAATTCTCAGCCTTCACATTTGCTTTGTACAGAAGGAGAGGCAAAACCAGACAATATGATTCTGTATGATCAAGGTGTAATTCTCTACAGCATTTAAAAATTGCATCATGATATTGAAATCGAAATATTTATTTTAGTAGTGATAGATGACAGACAGATATGCCGTAGAGCTAGTCCCTGCAGTTTTCTTGGCAAGGTTTTTCCAGAAGTGGCTTGCCACTGCCTCCTTCCTAGGGCTGAGACAGAGGGACTGGCCCAAGGCCACCCAGCTGGCTTTGTGCTTTAGGCAGGACTAGAACTCACAATCTCCCGGTTTCTATGTTGTGCAGAGCGCAGCAAAGCTCCCAAAAATTCTGCTCTCAGGAAAAATACACATCAGCATGAGAGCTTGCAAAAACAATGTCCATATTTTGCTCTCCAAAGAAATCCAGTCAGAAAATATATACTAACTGGTTTTATTGATAAAAATGCAAAACTCCATAAAATACAAGTTGCATACAAAATATAAGAAATAACAAAAACTTCTTCTCATAAAACTTAGCATCCAAGACTTATCCACAACAAAGTCTCTAGCTAAAAACTCTCAGAGAAGAGGTACACTACTTGGTTATTAGTTACAACTACATAACCCATAAAACCTACATGATGAATAAAAACCACACATGACTGACAGGCTGGGCATCTAGCCCTCCCACTATATTGCCAACACGTACCCCCCCCCGAATAACTAGCATACACACGCCAATAGGTGGCAGTAAATAGCAGTATATGTGCACAACACACAGTCACAAGTTATTTTGTTTACATGAGCTACATAAGCTAGACATAATAATAATAATAATGTTGTACAGATAACGAGAAGAATTTCTTCCCATAAGAAAATCCTGACATTCTAGCCTAGTGTCTTTAACCATTACACCAAGTTTGCTCTCTTTTCTTCTTTAATTAGATATAATTGAGGTATGTGGATTTTTTTTTTTACTTTTTAGTTTAGGTTTTTTTTTTAAAGGTTTTTAAAATGTTATTGTCTAGGGCTTTTTTTCCTGGCCTCTCTAGGTAGCTTAATGTTTTATTTATTTATTAGGCATTTACTTCTCTTATTTAGTGTATATATATTATGTATAATAGTTTTTACATAATAATAATACTGATATATTGCTATTTTGTTTATATATAATATTACAAACTAATAGCTAAAGGTTTTTAAAGAGAGGCTAATTGTAATATTTATCTAGTTTAATAAAATGATGTATTTTTTAAAAATGTAAAGAGGTCCTGAAACCCCTCCTATGCTCATGAAGGGCAAAACATGGTATATCCCTGTATGCTTACTTTTGGCCAGAACATTTGATGAAAACTAACCTTGAGTACAAAAGGAGCCAACTGAGAGAGTTTTAGAACTAAATAGCTTTTATAATAGAAAAGAATAAGATTCCCTGAAAACTGGGCATTGAAGAAAGAGAGGTAAGGAACGTGTCGCAAAGCTAAGCATTGCAATTGAACATCTGGAATTCCACAGGCTGCCCTCACAGTAAGAAAGTAAAAGGTGCTAGAGATTCACTAAAGAAAATGTAGGAGATGGAGTGTTTAACGAAAAGCCAAGTAGATTTGTTTCCCTCTGTTTTTCTAGAATTTAATTGAATGTGAGGATAGAGGACTGCATACAAAGTACAAGAGGCCTAAAGCAATCACCAACCATTAAATCACAGTCACAGATAAAGAATAATTAAGGTGAGAAATTTCCACAGAATCTGGGACTTTACTAAGAAAATGGTGAACAAAGTTTGGCTCATGGCTGAATGAAGCTTATACTGGGAACAAAAAAAAAAAATAGTAAAATAATTACAGTTCCAAGAAAAACTGTAGCTGGGAAAGTATGTTGTTTGCTGAATGTTGGAAGCAGGATCTGTTAAACCATTATATTTATCCAGTAGTGACATGGACTTTGGCTACTTTTTGTAAAATTATGTTCAGCTGATCAGAGTGCTTCCAACAAGAATGCCTTAGAGGAGAATAAGGACTTAATTCTTGAAAAGATATTAAAGGTAGAACATTTAATTTATTGCATTTGGAAAAAAGCAGGCTTTGTCAGATAAAAACAGGGAATCCTATACCTTTTGAGCTTCTATGCTCTCCGGGGGGTGGGGGGGGAGTAATGCTTCCAGGGAATTCATTTTCACTTATTCAATGTTTTGCTAATTGTATACACCAGGCTGAAAAATAATATTGCTCCACTTCTCCCTCCCCTCCCCTCCCAATAATCCCTTTTAGCTTTAATTATTTCTGATTGCCAGAAACAGGAAAGGAATAAAAGATGGACTATTGATTCATTATGAAATTTTGGCCCTTTTAAAACATTCCCTGATGATCTCTGAAGAGCACCCATATGTTTCAAGAAGTTAATGTTGGAGATGAAGTTATCCAGGAATCAAAAATGTTGATACTGTATTTGTTGATAAGTGTGTATTTGTTTCTGCATGAAAATGCAGTAAATGAGCCTGCTGTTTTCCTACCCCAAGACTGTGATTAAAAATATTCTTTCTTCTGTAAAAACTCATTGCCGCCTTCTTTAAAAATGAACAAATATACATTGAAACTAAAGTTACCGACCTGGCATAAAAACTTGGCCGTGTGAACAGTGTCCAGTTTGTCACTGTAGCATTCAACTGCAGATGGAAGAACATTCATCACTAAGAACTCTGTAACACTGAGCTGGAAGCAGCAAATGACATATTGGGACTCGCTGCAGTTTGTTATATGTCCTTAATCTTTCTCAACAAGAGCTGTGTTTATTTGCTCTGGTTTCCTTTTTGTGCTAAAATTCAGTGCAGACAATTTTATCACTACTTCCAAATATTAATATTTGAAGTCCACGGAAGGGCATTTTCCCCTCAAGCCTGTTATACCAAAAGGGAAGTGCAAGAGAGAACCTGAAATTCATCTCTCCGGACAAGGCTCTAACATCTGCTTCTGGTCTCTTGCTACCACAACCTCCTTACAAACATCTCTGGACTACAGTAAGGAGGCACTCTTCCCCATTAAATGTATTAGTTTGTTTGTTTCACAGTACTGGTAGATCACTCCCATCCAAGCAGCCTCTCAGTGGTGAAAAACAAGCACAGAAACAATGTAAGTACAATAACAATTAAAAAACAAAACAAAACCTTACACATTGAAAAAAATAACAATGATGGGACACCCTCAATGAACTAAAACCAAAAGCATGTTGGAGTGAAATTCTTGCAAAATGCAAGAAGAAATGGGGCCCAACATACGTCCAGGGGAAGATTATTCCAAAGTGAGGGGTAATCATGGAATGGCCCTAGTGTTTAGCCTACAATCCATGCACCTCTCACTCTTCTCAACAGGCCCTCTCTAGATGTTTGGACTGGATAGGCAGCTTAAACTATGGCAAGGCACTGAATTGATATCCTAGTGCTGTGCCATATGGCTTTCAAGGTGATTACTAGCACTTTGCACTGGGCCCAGAAGCCTACTGGCAGACAACACAGCAGCCTTAGAATTGGTGTTATTCTGCAGCAATGGGGGTTTTCCCACCAGGAGTTGGACTACTGCTATCTATATCAGCTGGACCTTCCAAGTCATCTCAGATTAAGCTGTGGAAAAGCAACAATCCACCCGATCAAATCCCACATTGTTAGGGCTGTGCAGTAGTTTGGATCTGAAGGCAAAATGGTGCCTGGGAGCCTGGTGTGTGTGTGTAAATTTGTCACCCATTTGCAACTCTTTAAAGCACCTGCATCTTTCCCTGAGATTACAGGACTACCCTCTGTGTCTGCAGTTCAGTCTTGGAAAAATATTCACTTGTTTTAAGGTGATGCAGAAAGATGCAGGCCCCTGCAGACTCCCAAAGTCCTTTTCACGTTCAAATCTGAAATGCTTCATGGCTGTAATATTTGTTTCATTTGAGACTTCAAGGATTTATCAAAAAATCGTCCATAAAAGCATAATAGAAGGGTACAAGCATCAACCCAAAGCAAATAAATCAGTTATCCAAATAGCCAGATCTAATTCCTGCTCTTTTCTCTACTAGTAGCAAAAGCCTAACTACACACACACTCACAAAAAGCCAATTATTTTTCAAAGGATAGAACCAGAGCCATAGGGAAGAAATAAAATACCTTTCCACGGAGGTTTCCCTCAGCAGTCATGAACTTGGACATTTCATTCTTGACTCTTCTACTGTGGTAGCAATGAATATTTGCAAAGTTCTTCATAGTTACTGAGAGTTTGAATATATTGTTAACATTAAGGCCTGGCCTGTTTCACCCATGTATGTTCAGTGCTTGCTTTCTCTATTGGCAGCTAAATGTATGAACGGCAGCTGTGGTTTCCTGGCACCTTTTTGGGGGGTGCAGGGGAGTTTTGGCAGCCCATATGTGCATTGCCTAAGACCTCATTATCCATGACAACCTTGGCCTTGGTTTGTAGTAGACTGCATTCAGAAGTACTGGGTCTGAAATCATGAAGAGGGAGAGGAAAGATCTGTCTAAGACAGCTTTTCCTAACTTCTAGTGCAGTCCCATACATTATTGTTCCATCAGCCACAAGCTGTGTCCAACTCCTACTTTAAAATATTTTTTCTTCTATGTCTTCCCTGCCACCTTCCCTGTATTATCTCCATTTTGACTAAATATGGACAGAGATTACTATGTAAGAGTAAACAAATTGCAATGGCAATCATATATATTAATGTGTTCTTAAAATGAAAAGTAACTATCTAAAAGCCATGTGTTATAGGGAAGTAGAATATTGTATCATTGCTGCTGGATACAGATTCTATAGTGGTACCAAAAAAAACCAACCCCAGAGTTGAAATTTTCACTCCACTGGAAAAGCTCTGACAAAAGAAAGCTAGAGGATGCAATGGTAAACTCAAGGGGGTGAAATCATGATCATCAGCAAATTACAGAAATTTCAGTTGAACGACCAATTAATTGATACATTTTTATATTTTTCCCACATAAAATGAAGCTGCACACAAAGGAGAAAAACTGTTAAAATAATAAATTATATAAAAGATCTGGAGGAAGGAACAGGTGTTTGATGAGAGGTAAAAGATAGTAAATACCGTATCAGGGAAAAGCAATCTGTTGAGCAAAAGCAATTGCAGAGACCCAGCATATGAGTAACTGTAAGTTAACACCCTGGACAGCTTTTGATAATCTTGATTAACACTCAGATTTGTAACAGGGAAGTCAATCTATTGGCTCTTCTGGTCTAAAGTTTGTTCATTTGTTCATTTATTCACTCACTGTTTTTATCCACTGCAATCAAGAGTTGTTTAAGGCCTTAGCGACCAAAAGCAATATCCTGAGTTACCTTGAGAGTAGTTGCGTGCACAGAATGAAAAATGCTCTTTTGCTTTGAACTCCAAGCAAAAGTGGGCTGCAGTTTGGCGGAACTGAAATCCAGAACTTTTTGGTTGTTTTCGGTTTGGGGCAAGAGAAAATCTGGAGGGGTGAATACAGCAAGGCTAGTGCGCCTCACGCCTGTATCTCCTTAGCCTGCTTTCCAATTTCCCCTTCCTCTCCTGCATTTCTTTCCCTTCCTCTCCTTAGTTGTCACTGATGTCCTTGGCTTCATTCATGAAATATCTAATCAGACCATCCACCCGATCTTCCCAACTTCTTGCTTTTACTACTGCCCTGTAAGTGCCTCCAATATCCTCAACTTCAAGTGCACTGTGATAACCCTCTCAAGAACCTCACCTTCAAAAAGGGACATTGACAGGGGAAGGATAGCTGATATAATCCACTTGTCAAGGAAGGGCTTTTAAAGGAGTGAGCATCAGAAGCTTGCCCACACCACTCCATCACGCAGAGGTGTGTTGGACTTTCCTGAAATTCCTACTATTTCACCACAGAACAAAGGCAAGAATTAATGAATGAACAAATAAACAAGCAAATAAAAGTGTCAGCAATACAGATGAGGGGGCCACAGCTAAATTTACTTCTGAGTAAATATGTTAATTCATGATTAGGATTTGTGTTTTAAGTCACATCAATTTCACCTAATGTCTGTCTAGTGTAGTCAGTTTTATAATCAGGTTCTAAATTAGACAACCCAATATCACCAATTTTACAATTTGGCTTAAAATCCTGCTGACTAGTTTTCCGTTACTTGTTAATTGAACTAATCCTGATTAGAGATTGCATCTGCAAGGGAGTACATGAAATGACTTTAAAGCTGGAAATGCAGACAGCATATTGAGAAAGGGCATCCCATGTCCTTCTGTGACAAGGACAGTCACAGCCACTGTGCCTCAAATGCACATGTGCCTCTCTACAGGTAGGAAAGGGATTGTGCTGCTGTTTGCTCATTCCCTCAGTGGATTAAAAGATGGAAGAAGCCACGTGAAAATACAGGATGGATGTAGGTCGCTTCTGAAACTTGCCTGGACTTTCTATAAAATTGTATGAACGGCACGACAATGACCCATTGTTTAAAGAAGCTTTGCAGAACAAAATGTCAAAATGATTTGATAACTAGAGCCAGTCAGCTGCAACTCTAGGTGTTCATGGCATAGAGTAGGCAGTTTTTAAAAAGAAAATACTGTAGAATTAAACAAATTTAAAGGAGACAGTTCTGCTGGGCTACTGGGGAAACAAATACCAGGTTATATGGACTTTTGGCCTGATTCAGCAAAGCAGTTGCCTACCTCTGAGTTTGGAGTACTGAAGAACCAAGAACCAGAACCTAACTTTGCTCCTGTTGTATTAAAATGCTGGTGAGTGTGCATCCCGAGAGAGAGGTGATGTATTATATACAAGGCACGCTTGAAATTGAGAACATGTTGTAGGGACTCTCACGCAAAGGTTGCCATGGTGAATATGTCTAGTCACAGAATAAGGATATACCAGAGTGTAAACAGAGTACTGGGCTACACATCTCAGATGTCCCCTCAGAAATAAGCCTGATATCCACTTGCCTTAAAGGAAGCCATCTTGATATCAATAGTTTAATCAATAATTTATACAATAAATACTCAAATAGTCCTGAGTATTTATATGAATAGCATCACACCATAGAAGTATATAGCCACTTGAATATTGTTCAGTAGGACAGTTATGGCTTTGATTTGAACAGAACAGCATTGATAAGAAGCTTCTGCTCTCTGAAAGGAAATGGAACAGTATTGGTAAGAATACTTCTCCTCTCTGAAAGATTCTGGTACTTGGGGATATTAAACAAGTTCTTGTAAGCTGTGTTTATTTTGATTTTTTAAAGCAGCAGCCTGAGGAGAGTGCAGTCAAGCTCAGGACTATTGTTGTGTGGGGAGGAAGTTTGAATGAATTCTTCCCACACACAACAACAAGAACTCTCTTCAAAACCATTATTGTCAGACAGATTCCTCTACTGGTACCAAAAGCAACTCTTCTCCTTAGGTAAATAATGAGGAGTGGGAGTTGAGTAGTTCAGGGAGGGGGGGAAATTAAATCCCCACATTTTCTGTTGCTGTTCCAATCCTGACTTTCTGCCTGGCACCCACTCATTCACACACACACAATTGCTCACACATGCACAACAAGCTAGATATATTAAATACAATTAGACATTTAATATGATATGTAGGCTTTGCTCCAGGAAATTGTTCAACAGGGAACACCAGCAGGCACATTCAAACAGCACCACATTGTCAACAGAGAGACCAGCCGCGTTCTTAGTGAGTCATGTGCTTTCATGACACTTTTCAGCTACTTTTTTTTCCCATGGCTAGGTATTTTGTGGATTGGAGATGGAGTTTCCTGTCAGCTTCTTATATGTTCAGTTTCATCCCTTGTAACTAAACTCAGCTCTGGATTATTTCATGAATATGTTAAGTTATGCGGGCAATAAGAATAATAATTTATTAAATTTATATGCTGCCCGACTCCCAGTGACTCTGAGTGGTAATATGGAAGAGGCATATTTCCTTCTTCCTCCCTCCTCATCCACCTCCTCCTTTTTCTTTTCCTAGTTTAGTCTATACCCTAATATTCCCTAGTAAGGTCCAAAGGGAGGCAGTTTGATGTAGTGGTTAAAGCACCAGGCTAGAATTGGGGAGATCACGTATTCCATATATGGCCCTGTGAACAATTAACTAATAACAATACAGTTAACATCAAATCACTTGAAGGTATTCTAAAATAATAAAATAAACATAATAATTAAGGCATCCAGAGAATGAGGTAGGAAAACAAAAGTGTGGGTGTGGGTGTGGGTGGGGGAGGGTATTGATTAGGGAAGATAATTGGAAAGTAAAGTTAATCACCTTGTTGCTGAAAGTATGCCAGGCAAGAATAGCCTGTCCCTCTGAAGTGACTGCAGTGTGGAGTTGATTCTTCTTCCTAGGTCATGGGCATCTCTGATAACTGGCCAATCTAAAGTTTAGGCAAAGGGACCACATCCTTTGATCTTAACTTCATCTAATTAGTTATGTATTGAGGTAGGGTGTAATGCTGTAGTGATACAGCCCTCTGGTGGTGTGTAGTTAGCAAGTTTTTTATAGTTTTATCTCAATTTTATCAGAACCAATCACGTTTTTAGGAGTGCAATGAGTCTTTTTAATGGGGATGAGAGGGGCAGTTGCCTTTGGAGGAGGACTTTAATTAAGTATCTGAAATCGATATTTTTCTTCCAGATATCAATATATTACTGACAGTTATTCAGTATTTCAGATTTCCCCAATTATTTGACTATCGGCTTCAATAGAAAATAAGGGGAAAATATTAAACTGACATAGGATATAACGGGAAGAAAATGCTCTCTCTCTTTCTCTTTCTCTTTCTCTGTAGGTGTGTGTTCCAACGAACATTTTGCCTCTGGGATTTCAGAGTAAAAGATGTCCCAAATGCTTCCTAGTGAATGCAGAGGAGCTTTCTTTTCCATAACTGTTGTAGGATTACAGACTGTGTTACCATCTAGAATGATACATCTGCACTGCACTATACATGGGGCAAGTTGTCATGACATGGGATGGGTGGATAGAAATGGCTTAGTGGATATTGTTCTGAGAGTTAACTTCTTTCTCTAGAGATCCGATCTGGGAACTATCAATTTTGACTCTGTTGGAGTGTTAGACTTGCTTGTGTTATCTATCAATGAATAAATGCAAACATAACCAGAAACCAGATTATCTCCAATGACCTTTTCTAAGGACTGTGTTCAGATAAGGATTGTGCTGCTGGATTTTCTCATCATCTGAGAAATTCTTGTTGGAGGGAGAGAGAGAGAGAATAAATCTGAATGGAAGACACTGAAAACTACTGGAAGCCTAAAGCAAAACATAACTCAGTGCACATTAAGAGCCCACATTTGATTGATTGATTGATTATGTGCCATCAAGTCAGTGTCAACTCTTAGTGACCACATAGATAGATTTTCTCCAGGACAATCTGGTCCTTGAGGTCTTCCAACAGTACACCCATCACCACAGTAACTGAGTCCATTCACCTTGCTGCTGGCTGTCCTCTTCTTCCTTCCAGCTTTCCCAGCATTAGAGTCTTCTCCAGAAAACTAGGTCTTCACATAATGTGTCCAAAATAGGGTAATTTGAGTCATTTGTGCCTCAACTGAGAACATATTCTATTATTTGGATACAGCCCAAGAGTATTCAAAATCTATTGACTTTGTGAAAGATTCTTGATTAACAAAATGGCTTAGGCTCTAGTTACCTCTGGGACTGCTTTTGCAAGTAGAACCTACCTGTCATACATGCCCACCCCATGACAAATCAAGGGAACAGGAACCAATATTATGGCAATCTTGGTAGCAGTCCTTTCACATCAGAACAGTGTGTCCCCTGAGGTCAGGGTGGTCCCCACCCTTTTGCAGTTTAGGAAACTAGTGAAGATAGCTTTTTTCTGTAGAGCATTTGGGCAGGAAGATAAACAGCAATATGTTTTACCTTCATTTTACATTGTCTCTGTGGAGGTCTTTAGCTCTGAATATTGTAAGACACTTAGCATTGCATACAGATGTTGGTAATAAATGAGTAATAAATGAGCAAAAGAGATGGTTTGGAACAAATGCCAGTAAAAGTTCAACACATTTCTATAGAATTTGACCCTAAAAAAGAAAGCAAAAAGCAAATATTACTCTGTAGTAAATATCCAATGGCAGATATATAAATCTTACTATCATGCTTTAAAATTGTCAGCATCCAAACACTGTTTTCACACATTTGGAAATATAGTATCTCGGAGGATGAAACGTGAAGGGACGTGGTGGCGCAGGGTTTAATGATGCTGGAGTTTGCCGGTCAGAAATGGTCAGCACTCCAGCGGTTCGGGCCCAGCTCCACGTAACGGGGTGAGCTCCCGTCACTTGTCCCAGCTCCTGCCAACCTAGCAGTTCGAAAGCAATTCCATCTGCAAGTAGATAAATGGGGACTCCCATCTCAGTGGGAGGAACCGGTGGTGCTGTGCGGGGAGCAAAATACCGGGGCTGGACCGGACTCTGAATGCAACCATCTTGAGCGATGATTGGCGCGAGCGGCGAGGAAAGATCTACAGAGGAGGAAAAAGCCCAGATGTGCTGTGACTCCCTAGCGACCACTGCTGGTTACATAGTGTAATATATCACTGTAGTTACTGTTAAGAATTGTTAGTCACTCTTAAGAATTGTATTAGAATTGTATATTTTGTGAGCCGCCCAGAGTTCCCCATTGGCGGAGAATAAATCGAATGTATAATATAATAATAATAATAATAATAATAATAATAATAATTATTATTATTATTATTATTATTATTATTATTATTATTAAAAAAAAGAGATGGATGCTCCTTATTATTGAAGGGGACAAATTGTTGTTAGTTTGAGGTAGCCTTTAACTTGTGTGGAAGCAAATAGATTTTCCTTTTTTGGGGGGGAAGACTTGAGTTGGAGTTGGATTTTCTTAATGTTTTAAATAGAGTTAACCCTACTTCAAAATGTTCAGTACACTGTTCTTATATTACCTGCCTCAAAATTGTGGGATTCAATGTCTGCAGTTTCTATCAGTTGCACTACTGAATTTCAGTGATAGTAGCTGCGCTTAGCTTTAAAATGTATGTGTTGGCCAAGGGGGTCTCTTTTATTAGGGCCCAGGGAGAATCCCAGTTGTCCCCCTCTCAGCCACAGAGCTCATTGGATGACTTTCAGCCAATCACTCTCAGCCCTACCTATGATGATAAAATGAGAGGAGACCATTTTATACATTACCCAGAGTGTATTGCAGTTCTGGGCTATTTGAAAAATAGAGGGTTCTTCCTCTGGCATAGCATGGGAACCTCTGACTAGTGAGGAAATGAGAGGAAAAACAAAGGAACGATTATCATGATAATCTAGGTGCTAAAGGAGCTCTTAAGTGGAGGTGTGTTGTTAGATGTAGGTTTTTTTGGGTTTTTTTTTTAAGTCTTAAATATCTTTCTGTCACTAGAATACTGGGATTCAGTTTTTAAAGCCAAGCCAAAATTGCTTGAGGCATCAGTTAAATGTGACACCCTCACTCAAAACACCCT
Source organism: Liasis olivaceus (assembly GCA_030867105.1). NCBI lineage: Eukaryota > Metazoa > Chordata > Lepidosauria > Squamata > Pythonidae > Liasis > Liasis olivaceus. The sequence goes on from CM061349.1 coordinate 182,071,244, forward strand.
GAGATAGACAAAACAGAACAAAACTGCAATGGAATGTTTGGGACCCATCCTGTAAAGCCACATGTCTTTTGTGTTCTGCCCCTCTCTTGCTTTCCAAACAATTCAGCAAAAACTATACAGCTCTCTCCCTTTGCTTCCCACAGGGTCACATGCAATTGAAAAGTCTGGTGGGAAAGAAAGCAAAAAGTGCTGACAAAATTCAAAACCATCACCATCAAGAACCAGAAGGCAGGGCTGTCTAATTTTGTTTTGTTTCTCTTGCAAAGACTCTCCTGTTGTAGAGTCTTAGGTTGGGCAGTTATTTGGGGTTTGGCAGGAGAACTGAGTCTACTCTGATTTCAAACACATTTGGTGTTCAAACTGGAAAGACACAGACAAGAGAGATTTCTGGGCTCCCTCACAGCTCCCTACTCTGCTATGTATAGGAGCAGCTACTTGCATGAAGTCCACAAGGAGAAGTATGAAAAGTCTGATGCTTATGAAGAACTTCCAGAGTTACAGGAATTTGGTGGTCTTGCACAAGCCCAAGGCCTGGAAAACCTGCAGGAACTCAGTGAAAGGTTTGCCAACTACATCAACAGGGCTCGGGCCCTTGAGCAGCGTAACGCCATCTTCCGCAAGCAGCTTGAGACATTCCAACGCATGGATGAGCTGGCTGGATTAGAAGAGGCTTTTGCTGCTCAGATTGATCTCAATCACCAGCGTGTCCGTGACTTGGCCATCAACAGATCTAAGCTGGAACGTGAGAAGAAAGATGCTCAGCGCATGCTGGATGAATACTGTAACAAGTAAGTTGGTTGGAGGTGAGGGAGATGTGTTCATTATGGCAGATGTATGCATAGGGTTTCTTGGCTTTCCAAAACTGTGACATCTACCTTTTGCTTTTTCTAAAGAGAATCTGGATTCAGTGGTCCAAAACAATCATTTTTATGGCTTTGGGACAAACAATCTCACAAAAGCAAAGCAAAGATCCTAGGAACTTGGCTTCCTTTCTTTCACTAGTATAATCTCAAAAGATGCCAATGCAAGAGCCTTCGTGCTGTTTTGTGGTGATGTTCAAAATTCTCCTCCAGTAGCAGATAGCTCTCATTAAGTTGTCTGCACCTCTGTGCTCCAAGAGAACAATTCAAAGCAGTAAACAATCAAAAGTACAGGGCTCACCTATTCAAGTTTTTCCTTCATAATGGCACAGTGAGGAGTAAGTTAGAATGATTAAATATGAAATACAGGGTCATCTGGATGCTCTGTAAAATTCCATAAATAAATCATGATGGCAGAAGGAAAAAAAAAATATCTGGAAGAAACTTTAGATTCAATCTTATGTCTTCATTACCAAGAGCTAGTCTTGTGAGTGTCTATCAGGAATGGAGTTCTAAAGTTGGTACTTTGAGAGTAAATCTCATATTTGCATGAAAATACTTAATTGCCTTGGGAAAAAAATGATGAAAGGAAACATGAAATACATTAAATTAACCAGTCAATAGCTCCCACAGATTGTAGTGACTTCCAGAACACCTTTATGGAGTGCTTTGAATGTATGCAGTAACATTACCTTTATGTTCATGATTATTATTCTTTTACTATTTATGCAAATTATAAATAACTTTTCTACCCAGAGTGCATTCAAAGTGTTCAGATCATTTCATTTCTTGCCATGTGAGCCATAAACATGTATGTGTCCTGTCCAATCTCTCATTTCTTTCTTTATTAGCATCTTTCATTTATTTTTCTTAATCTGTCTCCTTATATCCTTAAAAACAAAGGTTTGCTTTTCTCTCTTACTGTTTTCTCTCTGTAATAACAAAAGTACAATGAAATTATTAGAAACACTTCTGCCTCAAAGTATGGACTACTTGTTTTACAATTGAAAATATTTATTCCACTTGCAGATATAACTCCTTTCTTTTATTTCTGTTTTAAAAAATGAAGGGAACACAATAATTTGTTTGAACAATTTAGAGGCTACCTGACTTCCAATGACTCTGGGAGGCTTACAATTAAAAAATAAGAACAATACAAAAATCAACAAAAAAGAAAGCATGAGTGGCCCCCAAACAAACCCACCTAGTGGGGGCTCAACCTTCACCCTGTCCCATAGCTTGGGAGAATGGCTAAGTTTTTAATACCTTCTTGATTGCCATCAAGATGGGAGCCATCTGGATCTCTGGAGGCATATTATTCCAAAAGGTGGGCATTGTGACAGGAAGGTTGCTTCTCAGCCCTGGTAGATGATACTGCTTAATTGATGGGAAACAAAATGTGCCCATTTAAATTCGTTTTGTACATATTGAATTGTTTTTTATACTATTTTTGCCATAGTTTATATGGTACATATATAAGTATAAATACAGAACACAATCCTAGTCCTTACCCTAAGCCAGCCTTTCTCAACCTTTTTATCCTGGAGGAATCCTTGAAATAATTATCAGATTGCAGGGAACCCCTGCAGAAAACTCAAAAAATTCACAATACAATTTACTTCTAACCTGCACAATCCAAGTTTTACAAGGTTTACTGCAACAGCAAAATGGCAGGCCAGCAGCTGAGTCACAGTGCATAAGAATTCCCACCACTCAGGCACTAGCACTGTGCAACACATGAAGTTAATTTTTTTTTTTCAGTCATGATCTCTCATGGATCCCCTCGTGACCTCTTATGGAATCCCAGTTGAGAAAGTCTGTCCTAAGCTTTTCTCCTTTCCTTTACAATGTACAATCCAGAGAAGGAATTTGGAAAGATTTGTATCTGGCTTTAATTAACCACAATTTGTGGATTCAACTAAACTGGCAACTATACCTTTGGCTCATTTAAAGTAGCCAGCTTAATAAGCCATGGTTTAAAGTTGGCTTGCTTTAAAATAAAGAATAATTTGCCATTTTGGACAAATCCCATAGTTAAGTAAAAGCAACAGCTTCTACATTCCTCCTCTCAGCAATGCAGGAGGAGGAGAAACAATGGATGAAAGGCCAAGGCCAGCAGGATAGTATTCTTGTACTTTTATCAGCCTCTAAGAGCCTCCACAGGCATGGCTGTGATGCTGACATCACAAGGAAGGTGAACCTGAAACTTTTGTCTCTTTTTTCAGGTTTTGAAGAATTGGGAGATGCTTTTAATGCAGAAAAATCTTAAGTGTGAAAAACCTCAGGGGTAAACATTTGTGGTTCAGTCTTATGGGGGGGGGGGGGCTTCTGGGAACTGCAAACATGGCATGATGGGGACATATATTTCACTGGCAGTGAGTTGCCCATCCCTGGTTTAATATTATGTCCCAATGTGTCCATTAACTTCCACATGGAAATGGAAAGGAGATGTCTGAGGGACTTGGCTATTTTCTTTTCTTAACTTTTAAAAAATTTCTTTTTTCTTATTAGGCATTTTAAAGATGGTCTATACACAGACATAAACAAGAAGCAAGATTAAGGAATAAAATACAAATGAATGAACAAGGAATTTAAAAAAAAAATTAGAAATATTAAAAAATACCTCAGAGATTATAGTTTTCTAGTCTATCAATTAATTATGAATAATTCACTCAAAGTTAAAAATGAATATCAAGAACAACTGTCAACACAGTTTCATTCACTGAGTAAGGTTATATACTACAGTAAACTCAGTCCATGTTATTAAATATCTGTTCTAATTTAGATATCCTATAAAATTGAAATATGGACTCTCTGCAGAGACAAACCCAAATTTTGGATGTGGTATGAAGCCATGTCTTAAGTTATAGTTGAGGAATGGTTTCCAGTTTGAATTGAATGAGATTTTTTTTTTTAAATTTATCAGTGGGGTTTATTTGGATTTTTGTTTCTCTTCTTTTAGATATAAGAATGAATGTGACTATCAGCAGAGGCAAAAAACTACCCTTGAACAGCTTAATAAGGTGAGTTTATTATATCAAATGCAATCTTCTTAGCCCTTCCTCTATATTCTTTTCATTGGCGCTGCTTTTCAAGTAATGTCATGAGTACCGATAGCCAATAGCAACACACGGACAGACATGTTTAGTACTGTCGCTCTTGCAAGAGAGCTGCTAGTTTTGTGGAAGAGGAATAAAAATAGTGTGTTTTAAAAACTACATGTACATGTTTGGAAGCTGAAAATGCTATTTTTCTAGAACTTCAAGGTATCAGAATAAATATGTGTGCCACTTTACTGATATGCACAGAAAAAGAGGATGGGAATAGAATTAGCCTATCCATCATGCTGTTTCTGCACAGAGAATGCAGCTTTGAGGCCTGAGTGCACTCCATCCCCCAGCAGTTGTCCTCTTGAACAAACCTGGTTTCCATGGCAAAGACGTGATACATTAAGGGTTTGTGTGGGCGGGTGTCCCTTCAAGTCGATCCTAACTCCTGGTGACAGCCTGGACAAGTCCACACAGTTTCCTTGGCAACATTTTTCAGACATGGTTTGCCCTTGCCTCCTTCTTCCTAGGGTCAAGAGAGAGAGGGACTGGCCCAAGGTCACCCAGCTGGCTTTGTGTCTCAGGCAGACTAGAGCTTACTGTCTCCCAGTTTCTAACTTTTAACCTTTAACCACCTATACCAAATTGGCTCTCACACTGAAACAATCAATATTTTAAAATGATTCTTTCCCCCCTCCCTTTGGGAAGAAGTTCTAGAATTAAAATTAGCTGTTTTATCTTTCTGGACTCTTAGGCTTTTCTTACATGCTGAGAAAAGTATTCGATTTATATCTTGCCTTTCCTCCAGGAGCTTAGGGTAGTATAACTCCCTTTGTCCATTTTTTCCCCATAACAACAACTCTATGGGCTGAGTGAGAGAGATTAGCCCATCAATGTAAGCTTTTATTTTATACTGCTGCTGTTTATATACAACTTTTGATGGTGTACCGTTGTATCAGATTTGGGGGAGTTGTAGATTTTTGATTGGGGCAAGAACACTAGTCAAACTCTGATGCTATTATTTGCCACTATGAAGTCAGATGGAAGGAAAAATGTGTTGATTTTTACAGCTCTAAGAAAAGCAAAGATTTAAATGACAATTCTAGTCACATTCTCGGGAATAAGCCCTGTTGAACTCAGTGGGACTTATTTTACAGCAGAGCACTGAGTAAGTTAGTACTGTTAAACAGACAAGTCAACTGAAGAATCTACCATATTTTCAGTCTGTCTTGTTTCCTTGGAATCACACAGATTCATATGACATTTCTCCATCTATTTCCTTTTCTACTATCCTTCTGAACTTCTTCCTCTTTCTTTCCACCACCTCAACAAGTTCAAATCAATTGCACCTTTTCTAGTAACATCTTTTTCATTATGTAAAAGAGAGAGAGAGAGAGAGAGAGAGAGAGAGAGAGAGAAGGAATTGGTAAGATTCAATATTAAAAAATAAAGTAAAACTGTATCTGAATAATAACAGTAATAACATGTATGCCATCAAATCTCAAGGTTTACAACAACGTAATTCAGTAAAATATCCATGGTAAGAAAAAAGAAAATTAATCTATAACTCCAGATAATATCATAAAACAATGCAATTTTAAACCAAAAACAGTGGTTACATTAAAAAGATGTTCAAATACTGATAGTGAATAATCATTCCCCAAAGGCTGTCTGGAAAAGTCTGGTTTTTACTAACTTCTAGAAGACTGACCCCAAGATGGCTAGTCTCACTTCTTGGGGGAGGCTATTACAGAGTAAGAGAAAAATTGTGCTTTCTGGCCTCAGCCTTCCTCACCTAACAATGAGGGAGGACTCATGTTTTGGTAGACAGTAAAGTGAGGGTACAAGCAACAAATGAGTCAGTCCTGGCTCAGTCCGGTGCTTCTGCTGTAAACAAATGCTGTTACCGGTATTTGTCATACTTTGGGCACATTATGTGAAGACTCAGCTCCCTTAAATCTCTGGGAAAGGTGGAAGGAAAGAGAAGCAGAGGACAACCAGCAGGAAGGTATATGGACTTAATTACACTGACAATAGAAGGTAGAATGATAGAAGAATGATAGAATGATAGAAGATGTCAAGAATCAGGTTGGGGACAGATCATATATCTTTGTGGTCACTAAGAGTTGACACCGACTTCATGGTACCTAATAAATCAATTTCCAGGATTCCAGCAAGGTTTTGATTTCACAGTTATAAAACACTTCAGGAGGTCTCTTTGTCATATGAGGGTGTCCTGTGTATGTAGCAAATGGATGAAATAAGCACATTTGTATATTTCTAGTTTTGATTATTTTTTCCCCCCCAGATTAAGGCTGCAGTTCTATACTTACTTGGGAGTAAGTCCCATTCTGTTCACTGTCTCTGCTTACTGAGTAAACATTTATGGGATTGTAGTATTAGTGCCTCAGAATACTTGCCCTCATTGTTTGGCAATCAATGTGAAGTATGACAGAATCTCCCTGTCTGATCATATTAAGTCCCTCTCCATTTCTTAATTCCATCTCACTTTTGTTCCTTAGAATCGTTTTCCACTAGATGGGGATAGTGAATCCTATTACTTCTCATTTTATTTGAGTTCTATATTATTTTTCTGTCTCTGCCTTGTTCTCATAATGTTGCTTCTTCACATCAACTGGCATTCTCAGTGTTTAGCTTTTACAACAAAAGTGACCTTTAAAAGTGTAAACCTGCAGCCAGGTTGGTCTTCCTCTGATCCAGGGAAGTATTCCAAACTGGGGACATACCCCAGGACATACATGAAGAAATTTTAAGGGGGGTTGAGGATCTGAAAGTTTTTGAAAGTTTATTAGCATAAAAAAATACCAAAAAAAAAAAAATCAGATTAAGATTGAACGAACTGGGAAGATCACTGGGGATGGGCTGACTGATGGAAGGAGCTAGGGAGGGAAGTGCTGCAAAGATTGATGGATGCGCAGTGGGAAGATCAGGGTGGGTGGCCTGATCATAAGATTGGCAGCAGATTGCTGGGAAGATGGGGTGGAGGCCTGATGCATCCTTTCAGGCATGCACAAATGGTGGGTGGATTTAATGGATATTTAGCTGGGAGGTATGAAGTTATCTCAAAAATCAAAAACTGGGTGTAAGTTTGGGAGTCTTGTTTCTGGTCATGATACTTTGCTAATTTGAAGGAAGCAGGCTACAGTGAATTGTAGAGCCCAAGTTCTGCTTTCTTGACATCTTTGCAGCAAACCCTTTCACCCCATTTCTCTCCAACTTCCCACTGTGCTTTCAGCATCCAGTCATTTAAATAGGAATCTCAGTGTTACAATTGGAACAGGGTTGTTGCAATGTGTAGATACCAACTGAGAATGAAAGAAGCATAATGAATTGTTCATTAGACAAGAGGCCGGGGGACTTATGGCTCCTTTGGTTGCAGATGTAATCCAATCAAGCAAACAAACCCTTTTGGCTGACACAGGTTGACCTGTCACAGATTGTAAATATCAAATAGGTAATGCAATTTTCACAAATGGCAGCTTGCAAACAAGCTATTAGTTGAAATTGGTTGTTACAGAACATTCATAGTTCAGCCTGAATAAATAACAACATTGTCCAAATACTTTGGCTTCTAGACCATCTGAAAAAATGATCAGCCAAGATAAAAAATCAAGGGCAAAAGTTACCTCAGCTCCTAAAAATGTTGACGCAATGAACATTGACAGTACAGAAACCATTCTGAATGCAGGATCAATTTACTTGGCATGTATATAGTCAAGACATGAAAAAAGTTGGGTTGACCCATGATGGGTCAACTGATTCATGAAACTTGCCAATTATAAAATGTAATCAGTCACACTAAGATCTGGAATCATTGTTCTACCATGGCATATCATATGCTTTCATAAGTTGTTTTACAGAAAGAATGTTGGAGGCAAAGAGGAGTGTAACACTGATACTGTTATGGGTCACCTGATCTTGAGAGTCTCTATGTATTTTGTTGGGTAAGCTTTTAGAAATGTTGCCTGACTTAATCAGATGTTCAGAGAGTACATAGGAGTGTACTGCTAGTGTTTTTCCTTCCTTCCCTTTAGACATGCATGCGTGCATGCACACACATAGGCATACATACATACATACATACATACATAGATTTCTGCTGGCTGAATTGGGCACAATCTCTGCAAATAAGTTCATATTTTGAAAGCCACAGTGTTTGCGGGGTGGGGGTGGGGATGATATAGAAGGCACTGCAGAAAGAGCTCTGGAGAGCTCACTGCCAGTCTGTGCTGCCCAGAGTGGAGCAGTGTTTTGATCACAGACGGCTGTTCTTAACATTTGGGATAGGGAGGGGAAGAGGATGACTGCTAGTCAGAGTGAAGGTGTGTCATAGTTATAGGTGGGGATGGAATTTTCAGATTTTGGGGGGATTTGAGGGTGCTTTATTCTTTGCTTAAAAAAAAAAAAAAACTTGCGAAGCCCATTTTAATTTTTTCCCCCTCTTGTACATGTATGCCTACCTCAGAAAACCACTGCCATTCCTGGTAATGGAAAGGTACAACTAGCCTCCACAAATCTATAGGATGTTGATTAGTCATGACCAATTTCATTTCCATTGGTTTCAGTCTCTACATCTGAGTAAATCTGGATGAAATCCAATATGTGGTTTTGTTGTCCGGTTTTAAATGTGTATTATACCAGACCCATGTGAATGAGATTAAATTTATCCTGAGTATAAAAAGTCCTCTCCATTTTTATAAGGTAAAATGATTCAGCCAAGGAGGTCTCTATGGGAGCTTCATGGACGAATTAGGATTTGAATCTTATCCAGATCTCATGCACCACGTGAGACTGCATGATCCCAGTCTTATTTATTACATTTTCAATTTCATTTTAAAGGCCAAACCAAACAGTTGACCTATGCATAATGTCTACTTTTGTAAATGTTAGATGAGTAGGCAACATGGCATCAAAGAGATTCCGAAGCAAATATACAATAAAGAGATTTAAACTGACACAAGTATTAGTATTTTTATTATGTGTTGTTACTGATGCTGATCCATACTGATGGATATTTTATAATTCTTTCTTTTTTCAGTGTTTTGTGCTTGACAGTTTTCATGTAGCTAATGTTCAAAACTCTGATCTTCACCACAAGTTAATTGATCATATCTTATGCACTGAGATGCAATATCCTCCTATCCATCACTTTTATGGGGGGGGGGGGGGAAGGAGAGGCAAGCAAAGAGTCAAGCTTATAACATATTGTTTACAGAGAGCTGTAAATGTTGTTTTGGTGGCGATTTTCTTTCAGAGCATATTGATAAGCATCATATTACCACAGAGGAGATACGTGAATAGGTTTAGAAATTGGGACCCAGCCAAGGGAGGAAATATTAATCAGCAGATGCACAAATCTAGCAGATTCCTGATTTTTATAGCTTGGGGAAAGAATGCTGATAAATTATGTTAAAGCTACCATTAAGGGATACCTATACACGCACGCACGTGTGCACACCAGACATATTATAAAAATCAATAATGAAAGAGTTCTTAATGACCCCGAGCCAATTGTAACCATGGTCAACTAATCACATATAACACTGTCAATGATTCTTCTCATCCACATGCCTAGGTCACTGGTCCACCAATTCAGCTGCTGTCTGAATTAGTTGTCACTGAATTATACCTCTCTATGTGGTACATCATCAGTCCTGGTTTCCAGATGTATGATGAATACCAAAGAAATATATCTGAATTTATTTTTTAAGCCAAAGTTTAATTTTGTTCTGTCTTCCAAATATGTACCCCTCAGCAGTATTTAGCTTGCTTTCTCAGCCTATCACTGGATTCATGGTCTCATTGTAGTGCTTCCGATTCAGCTTTCTGTCAGAAAATAGAGAAACAGTGAGCAAATGGCTTAGAATATTCCACTGGTCATTTGCATTCATAAATCTTATCTGCTCACAAAGCAGATAACTAGGCCTGTAGCGAAATTCTGCGCTTATTCTTATTATCATTATTACTGGCACATCAGCAGTGCTACTTCTGCAATCCATGATATAATGGAAACAGCAAGCATCTACACATTTTTGAATAGCACAACAGAGCTTGGAATTAGTCTGCTGGGCCTATCACAAAAGCAGAGCTCTTTGAATAACTCTCCATCGCATTGCCTAACCAGAAATGGGACTGTAGTACAACTGATAGAGGTGATGTTACTGGAAACTGAACATTCAGATCAGGTAGTGCATCTGAGACCAGTGCTTGCTGCATTTGATTAGCTGAATATAGGAAATAGACCTTAAGCGTTCGTGTTGGTTGTCACTCTCATAGTCTACTATGCTCTGTCACAGGCGTGTTCAAAGTTGAGAAGGCCACTCTGGCTGTCGTTTTCAAAGTAAATGTTTTTTGGGAATGCCCATTCATCTTAATGATACTTAGCACACCAGTATCTTAGTCCCTGACAATGAAGCATGGATAATAAATATTCTTTATATAGTGATTTCCTAAAAAACAAAAACAAAACTCCTTAAACTATGTCTAACTGATCTAAATGGAAGCACAATGAAATGGGTAGGGGATATAAATGTATACATCGAAAAAGGTTAGCAGGATCAGACTTAGTTAGTATTTGGAGGGGAGAAACCACCATGAAATCCCAGCTTGGTTATTTAGACTGGGAAGTTGAAAAACAAAAACAAAGCATTGGTGAACCACTTCTGTATTGTTGCCAAGAAAACTACATAAATGTGACTTTGGAATCACTAAGAATCAAGTTTGATTCAAGGAACTCTTTTCCTTGTTATATTTCCTTGGTATGCAGTTCTACCTAAGTGCAGTACAAGACCTATGTAATAAAGTAGCCTATCAATTATGAGTTGCCTATCAATTATTTAGATTTCAGTTTTTATATACGCAGGATGCAAATAAATATTATTTGAAGATCATCCCTCCTAGCTTTATATTAATCTATTTCAGACCTGTTATATAGGTTACTGCAAGAGATGACTTTTCTTTACAAAATTTAAAGTCCAAAGTTTCCATTCAATACTAGTGGCTCAAATATTTGTTTAATGTCAGAATAAAAAGCACAAAAGAAAATGATGTTTTAAATTATTTTATTACAGGAAGCTGATGAAGCTTTGTTGTGCAATTTAGAACTCCAGATTGAATCACAGTTCTTGCAGGATGATGTAAATGCCACAAAAGATAGATATAAGAAGGTAACTCTTGACAGCTGTTTGCCTCTCACCTCTGTTTCCCAAGCAACTTTTAACAGACGAAGCTATTCCTTCCCTTTTGATACAAGTCTCCTTCATATGTGTGGGTGAATCCATGCTGAGCAAAAAGAAGGGACATGGCTGGCAAAAGGGTTCTTCTAGCTTAGGGATGGACTTCAGAGATCTACTCTGATTTCCTTTGTTTCCCTTTCCATTTTTTATACTGACAGGTATCATCTAGAGTTTGGTGGGAAAAGACAGTTACTTAGAGTTAAAGGATTCTGAATCCACAAATTTGCTTCAAGTATCCAAAATATACCTTCCATATACAAACCATGTCCTTGCCACCTTAATACTTTTTTTCCCCCTTTAGGCAGGAATTTAGGATTGGATAAGTTATTTTGTGGTGGCAATTGATAAATATTTGGTCATTCTGGATCTCTTTCAATACATTCGATAGCTACAGTAGAAGGAGATCTACTTTGTTAACCAGCTTGGCTCCTGCTTCTGTTAACAATTCACTTTATACTTGGGATTCCTACCAACAACACCTCTATGGTGCCTCTTTTACAAAGGAGGGCAAGTAGCTGATATGAGCTCTTCTGTATTTTAAGAAGGCCTAGGCTAAAATTCAGAGTGATAAGGGGTGACACTCAAGCCCTGCTGGTGTTACTGGACCCAATTTCCAGCGAGGTATGGTTATTTCTGCCCATCTTCATGTTGTCCTGAAATAAAACATACTTGTTCAATCCTATCAAGTAGTTTAGCAGATTGTACAATCACTCCCCCTCCCTCCAAGTTTTTGGGTTGAGATCACGATTCACAATGTGAGACTAAGTTTTCCTTGCTATTTAAACTTGGCAGTCCTTATCAGGATCTGTTATTCCTTTTCCTGTCTGGAAAAGACTAGTGTGCAATATATAGTACACTAACTTTTATTATGCATGCACCTGCATTCTTTGGAAATAATACAAGTTGCTGCAATGCTTACTTAGGAGGCTGAATGTTTTAAAATCCTCCAGTAAAAAGATTAATTTATATGCAGTATAAATGCTGCAACACAAAGGATTACAGTGTAGTTAAAGCCATTGTATGTGCTAATAATATAATCCAATAACACACATATGCCATGTATATAACCAAATGACACCATCTGTGAACAAAGGCTGGGAAAGGTAATTACAGTAGCCTGCTAGGGGATATAGCTAGTCCATATCAGTATCTAGCAATCCAGCCTTTCTCAACATCTCTGCTTCCTTCTCCCCCAGAAGAGGGGAGATTCAGGTAGAAACTCAGCAATGCAGTTCCTTCCTTCCACAGCTTCTTGCTATAATAATTTTGAATAATTATTTTACCTGGCCACAGAACCTCATGGAAATACAGACCTATGTCGGAAATTTACAGCAGATCATGCAAGCAACACCTCAGGTGTCCACCAACGTGGCTGGGGCCAGTGAGGTAAGAATTTTCTTTTGCAAATAATTTTGCTATCAAAAGCCCTCTTCAGGCATATACCTGAACATCTGAGAGTTTCAAACCGAATAAAGGAAGGGGCATACAAGCTGCCCCCCTGACCTGACCTCCACACATTCAGCCAGAAGGTCTGGAGGGGAGCATTGCAATGTTCACATACACATGAGTCCAAGCTGGAATCCTGCTTTATTATGATCTCAGGTTATGAAGAGAACTCTACTTGTGTTCAAGCAAAAACTCCTCATCACTCCTTGGCTGAATGTATGGCATTCAGGAAGGGGAAGGGTCTCAGCTGCAAGCCCAGCCCTGCTCTCTACCTACTTTCAAGCCCTTCCCCATTCACACAATGCCTGAAGAAAAATTATGTTCATTGAAAGACCCCAGTTTTTAAATAAGATGGGAGGATAAGATCAGGCTTTAGCATAGCAGTGTTTGGAGGATTATACTGTAGGTCTATACAAAGCTTCAAAGGAAGGCTTCTTACTTGTCCTTTTTGCTTCAACTCCTTTGAAGCTGCTTCACAAAGGGAAGTCCAGCCACCCCACTTCCAAAGAGTGAAGCAAAGCTGTCATGTTACTTGTCTTCACCTTGTTTCAGAATCCTTCTTGGCACTTCCAGTAACTGGAACAGGCATGTGCACAGAAGCCTCTTCCAACATAGTGAGTTACTGAAAGATTTGGAGAAGGCCACTGAAACACGACCAGGTACCTAGAGAAGCTGGCTTTTGTAATTGCTGCATCTTGATGAGACAAATATTGTTGCCTTCATAGCACAAACTACCTCACCAAGGCAAAGTGTCTCACATAGACCTATTAGATTGATACAAGTCCTCTGAACCATTGATAAGTTGATATTTGTTGTACCTAACACCAGTTGTCCTCTGGTCTTGATACTGACTGCTTAGGGCAGCATTCAGATAATGAGCAACTGCTATGCAGAGGAAGGAAATGGGAGGTGTCCTTTTTCCAGCTGCCCTTTGAGGCAAGGAAATTGACATTTTCCACTTGGTCAGCCCTCTGAAGAGATTCCTCAACTTTTTTCAGTTGCGACTAAACATGAGTAATTCATCTGGGGTTCTTTATTGACAGATATGGCATAAGACAAATGCAGTTGTTGCACATGCTAATGTTCCAATGTTGTGGTCTGCAAAAATATGTACGTGTTGGTCTAGATCAGTGTTTCTCAACCTTGACAACTTTAAGACATGTGGACTTCAACTCCCAGAATCCCAAGGTGGCACTGGCTGGGGAATTCTGGGAGTTGAAGTCCACATGTCTTAAAGTTGCCAAGGTTGAGAAACACTGGTCTTGAAGAACATGCAGTTGCATATTAATGATAGGCCACAGAGGTATATCCACAGGTGTGAGCATAAATGCAAACATCTGTCTAAACTGGGGAAGGAGGGGTAATTTGAATTAGTTTTGTTCTTCATCGAAATAGTAATTTTCGGAACTGTATCTCCTATTGATCGTCCTCTTTCAGAACATGGGTGGAGGGAAAAGGGAAAATGCACCAATTTTTCACACAAAAGTAAATATTGTTTGTGTGGACTTCTCTCAATTGCGCATTTCTGTGTGTGTGTGTGTGCATTTTCCGAGAATGGTTACTTTCTTGATTTTAGTAAAAATGAGAATATGTATAGTAACATTTTAGAAACTATTTTTTATTGTTTTTGCTATAAGAGACTAGGATGGTTACTCCTTTAAACTATTCCATACGCTTATAATTTTTGAGTTGCAAACCACATCTCAACATTCTGAAAAGCATGGATTTTGTATGGGTTCTCCTTTCTATTAAGGGTGTCCAAATCAGTTTATATAAAAATTATCACGCAACACACGGCTTACCCATTGTAACTATATCTCAGCCTACAGCCCCCATTATCTCTGAAACCTAACAATGGTGGCTAAGAGAGATACTACCCAATCACTTTGCCTGAATTTGAGGATCTCTGAAAAGTGGACCGTAACTATGCAGCTGTTTCCAGGAGTGGTTAGAAATAATTATTTGAAGCAGGGATGTTGACTATTTGAGGAACCTGATTCAAATGAGGGAGCCTAGTATCAGTCATTGCTGGTGGCCCGTCCTGTTTTGAAGAAGTCTAATTCTAAATGATACCTTTTCTCCTTTCCATACAGGAATGGAACTTATCACAAAAGTAACTGTACCAAGTGCATATTATTGATTACTTATCCCTCTCACCCTCACACATCCTGCAGTCATTCTCAAATTATCGAGACAATCATTAAAAAATGACACTTTGTTTCCAGACTGAGCACAGTGCTTAATCCATAATTCTGATAGCTCATGCTACTTTAGAATACTTGCTTGGAATCCCCCATATTCCCCAACAATGACAGTTAAAGATCTCAGGTGTCAAGGGCTGGGAAGGACTTCTGAAGAAACCCTGGAAGAGTTGCTGCCAGCCAAATGAAGTAGATCTGGGCCAGTCCAAATGATGGCTTAGCTTTAGGAACTTTCATGGGTTCTACTTTGAAAGGGTGGTCCTTTGGAATTTGATCATACAGTTTGTTGGGGATGATGGATGCTCAACACATCTGGAGGCCATTCGATTGGGCAGGGGGTTATAAATATTTCTTGTTTATACATAAACTTCCCTCAATAGGCTTTTACTACTGAACACTTCACCATAATATCCAATTGTGTGGAATGCCTGAAAAATTAGGATCTATATCACATTTCCACTGGAAACCTGATGTAGATAAAGAGGAAAATTGGATTTTTAAAAATCATTTTCATTCCAACCTATAGTCAAATCTTTGTTATCAATTCAATTTCACTTACATTTCCTCCTTCTGCTTTGTTTGCAGGAAAAGCTGATAACTGAGAGAAGGATACCAATACTTCAGAGTCAGATAGAAGAATACAAGGGCATTCTTTGCCAGCTCCAAGCCCAGAAAGTTAAGCTTCAGACAGAGGTATTGTTTCAAGAAAAGTTATTTTTTACTAGAATAAACGTTTTACTCTGGAAACTAACAGCTTGGGCACTGCTATATTTTGAGCACAAGTGTTTTACAAGCATTATGGTTTAAGTTAAGATTAAAGTTTATAAACTATTAGATTAATTTAGATTATTAAATTGGATTATGATTGTTTCACAAGCAAGAGGTTATTCGGGAAATAGTTTAGGTCTCAACCATTCTTCTCTGTGTCACATCCACAGATTCCCACTAATGGTCCTGTTCAGAGTAATCTGGGTTCTTTTAGAAACAGGACAGGACAAATCTCCAGCAGTCATGTTAGATGGATTTGTCAGTTTCTTAGAGAATAAAGTTGATAGGATCCACCCTGGTTGGACGTTGTGGTGAGCAAGGTGGCATATTCTGGGGTAACCTGGGATTCTTTTGACCTTGAGAAACTGAGGAAGTGAATAGAGTTCTCTGAAGTCTGAGTTCTGACCCCTGTGGGCTTGACACATGCCTCTTCTGGACAGCCATGAGCAATTGGATCTAGAGATTAGCAGTGCTTCTCCAAGGGAGGGTGTAAGGCCACCTGCCATGAAGAAGGTGGTAGTACATCATCCCTTGAAGAACCCCCTTCTTTTGTCCCATTTCCAACCTCCCCTTTTAGGGAAGTGGGTAATATCACTGTTCACTCTTTCATGCTCATATACCTCCATATCCAATCATTTATTATCTGTCTATCATCATCTATCTATCCAATAGTTTATGAAAGCTTTATGCAAAAAGAAGGTGCCCTAATTTTTTGCATTAGTGCCACCTTGACCCTGTTGCTCACTGGGAAGACTCACATTTTATAAGAAAATCAGTGTCTTTCTCTGATGTTACACACTTTCATTTACATGCATGCATGTTTCATTTTTAGCACTCTGTGGGTATTTTAGAACTGTTGCTTGCTCTTCTCTTCTATAAACTAAAAGCATCAGAGAGATCATAAACTGTGAAGGTTCATTGTAGTAGGGTACCTAACCTGAGCAATTCTTCAATCCTAGGAATGGAAATAATTGATCCCAAAGATCTGTGAAGGTACATTTTGAAGTAAGATTCATTATGATTTTACAGAATACACTCTTGAGGTTTTCAAAATTATATGAATAATAAAACTTTCCAATATTTATATTCCAGGAGTAATGATGAAGTGATAAAAGTTTTTCTATCAGTTTTTCAGGTGACTGAGCACCATCTGGTGGTCAATATATATTCCACTGGAACCCTTTCTGGCAAAACATTTCCAACTGCCTACAACAGAATGTAAAAACATGACTTTTTGTCCCACAAATAACAATTGTAAAAAAATAAAGAATATTTGGGGAGGGGAGGGAAGGAAAGGGAGAAGGAGGAAGCATTGTTGTATTCCAGTTCATTGTTTTGGTTCTTCAGGAAAGCTTCTCTTGGAGGATCTTGGAATTCAAGCCATTGTCCTGTCTTAAGAGGCTATAAAATTTAAGGGGAGACACATTAAGGAATGGGCTTGAGTTTTTCTTGGGAATATATTGTAGAAGGGCACTGTTTGCCTTGACACTTCAGGGTTCTTGTAATGCCTGTGTAAATTTCCAGGTCCATGCTACTTCATATCTATAGAACTCCAGTGGTGTGCAACGTTTCTTTTCCTGCAAGGATATGGCATTCATATGGGTCAGTGGAGTGGGAGGAGGTAAAATTCATAATATTATAAACAATTCAGTGGGGCTTGAGGGAGGGGAGTAGAGTAAAATAGGTACACTAAGTCTACAAAAGTTTAGCATGCTTACCTTACTAGTCCTTTGACTGAAAAATGGGGGGGAAAATCAAGCTACCATTTTGGGTGGCTTACTCTAAATTTTCTGATAAAAACTTTGGTTGTTTTTCTGGTCACAGAAACAGATTCAGGATGATGTTGAACCCATAAGCCACTGAGCTCACTTCTCTACATGCTAGAAACACTAGTACTACACTAATCCTATGTACGGTGTATGGACCTAAAACCTGAACTGATGCACATGTGCAGGGTTCTGTTAACATTATTTATATTAGGACAGATGAACTCCTTTAAGAAATTGCATCTTTTGTGCCACTCGGGCGTTGTGCTATCTAAATACCATTTCTCATCCTGCCTGCTCCTCATTGTTATGTTGTGCTAATGTGGGTCCTCCTTTCTATTTCTTAATGCCAAGTGATACTTGAAACAAAACGAGTATCAATTATTTGTTTCAAGTCATTGAAATAGGATAGCATTCTGCATCTTGGCTGCTACTGAACTGTGCTGTTCCCCATAGCAGAGCTGCCTTAGGCAATCTCTCACATCTTCCTTTTTTTAACAGACAGCAGTGCTGGAGCAGGTGATTAAGAACACCCAGCAGAGCTACAGTGATGAGATTCAGCTGTATAAGGAGCAGATTGACACTCTGAGAAAGGGCATAGAAGAAGCTGAAAGGACCTTGGAAAAATACACCAACCGCTGCTGCCAGCTGTCCATTTATAAACAGTCCCTGGAGAGTGAATTGGAGCACTACAAACGTATTATTGAAAATGAAGATAGCAGGTATGGAAGTTCTCGAAACACAAAGCAACAGTGGCACCTAGAGATTCATCAAACTGGGTCCAAGAAATAATTTCAATACCAAACAATCAGGTCTTGGCCATATTGTTCAATGTTTTAAATCATAGGACTATTCATAATAGCTTTCTAGGTTTTTCTGCTTTGGATGGCAGGGCAGGGTGTCCAAGCTTCTCAGATTAAAACATCATTTTCCAGTAATGAGCACCAATCTAAATGAAATATTCATTGGTATGAAATATGTTACCCACTTCAGAAGCACATGACACATTCCGTAAGCCACCCATTGATAGCATTTCTACAGCAACATGCCAGGTGTTTTTTCCAGGCTTCTATGTGACTTTCTGTTGTTGCTGACATACTACAAACTACAGTAGCTGATTTCCAACTCTTACTTGTAAGAGCATAAAATCGATTTTGTCTCAATTTTCATTTTTAATTGGAGTAAGGAGACCGAGATATGAAGGCAACACATTTATGGTTACTTTCTGTTTCAACTCTTTTGATGGTAAGGGGTGTTGATAAGCACTTTGTGCAACTGTAAATAACCATGTATCTTTTAAATAAATAAATAAATAAATAAATAAATCTGCAGTAGTTGCAGAGATGTGCACACATAGAGCAAGTCTTTCACATAATTTTAAAAGGGTCTAGAAAAGATCTGCATGAACTGCACTTCTCTTGCAGTTGCCCTGCCATAGCTGTGGCTTGTAGCACTTTCTCCTCTTTTAAATCAAAGAGATGAAGCAGACAGAACTCATCCTATCTCCACTGCAATGATAATATATGCCCATGTATCATACCTGCCTGCATTGCAAACACATTGCCCTATATTCATTCATCTGTGACCACAGAACAACAACTGCACAGGGAAAAGACTACTGGCAAAGTGATGCATCAGAAATAGAAGGTCCCCTAGTGTATATTCCTCTGAGAATGTTCAAGTACATATATGTGGATCCAAATGACTGAAATAATATCGTTTTAAAAATAGATTGCTCCCACGTTGTACTCCTATTAAGGCATTAAGCTGATCAGCAAGTGTTAAAAACAGGCAAGAAGGGTACTCCGATTAGACTCATTCCCTTTCATCTTAGTAGTATGATCTGAATGTTCAGGTAGATGTGCTTAGAAGCCTCCACATGGATGGCTGCCAGTCCTTCCAGGCAGGCCAGGTCAGGAAATGGATTTCACAAGAAATACTGGAATAACATAATCTTGAAAGCCTACTTATGTTTTTTTTTTTTCCCTCTCTCTTATACCAAAGAGACTTAAGCCAGAACCACTTTAAGTTTCTTTTTAATGTTCTCTACCTTTCCTAGATTTAAATCATGTTTTGCTTCTCCAAGGTCTTCTCTGTGGTTCTCTACAATGGGTGCCTTGTTCAGTGAAGATTTTCAAACCTATGGAGTTCTGTTGAGCATGTTCACCTCTGTATATTAGAAGACTGTTGTAGACTTTTATAGTGGAGTAGACATGGAAAGTGCCTGCAGGGAAATTGAGATGTATATCCATGCCCTCCACCCTTTTAACCCCCATGTCTTTAAGTTGGAGGAGGTGCAACCATATGGTCCAATTATATGCTTAAAAAGAAGAGAGAGGAAGAGCAGGTTTCAGGAGTGGTGAACTAGGAGAAGCTCTGGCTTTTCTCTTAGAAAACTGAAAGTTTCAGGGACTAAGCAGGCTTTGGATATATCATATCTGGAGCACTTCATTTTGTTTCCTACCACTGGCAGTTCTCTGCTCACAGAGGTTTCTTGGGGTATCTCAGCTACTCTATCAGTGTTCTCTTCTGGGTAGATTCTTGCTCTTCAGTCATTTTTCAGTGAGATTCATATGTGTTTTGTGAACCTGCCAGAGTATGACATTCTGTTCTAGAATGTTTTATGACAATGGACTTAGTGAAGTGGATATGGAGAGGTGGGAAATGATAGCATTCCATGTAGCTCAACTTAAGGCAACAAGTTTCAAATGGAATAAAAGTAACTTATTTGGAAAATATTGTAAATAGGTATAATTACATAGATGTAACCCACATGGTTTGACTTGACATTATTTTAAATGTATGTTTGTTTGTTTAGGTTTTATTTTGGTGGAACGTATTGATCATGACATATCTTTTCCCTACTGTGATAGATTGAATTCTGCCATTGTTGGAACTCCAGTAACCCTATTTACACAGACTTACAGACCCTCAGAGATACCAACCTTGAAAGGGACAGGTAATCAAGTATCTACAGAAATTATTTTAGTCCATGAGAGTAGCAGGCATGTGTGATGTATTTCTGTGAGTATGCTGATCTCATTGTTCCCATTGTCTGAGTACAGGTGACTTAAGTTAATCCTTTTATTATGGATTACTGCTAACGAAATCATGGCATCTATTGAAGAAAGATGGACAATAACTGAATCATCTGCTGATTTCTTAGGAAGGAGAGAGGTCTCCTACCTCAAGTTCCTGAAGCATACCCCCAATACTTTTAAAATGAGCTAACATTTCTATTCATTGGGGTCATAACCCTTGAACATTTGTGACGAATTAAAGTTTTGTACATATATGGCTCAGGAATAAACCCTGCATCTTGCCAAATCCATAAAGCATTTAAGCCTGAATTTTGGTTGTATTAAAATGAACTTTTTCTCTTACATATAATAGTAAAACTTTCTTCAGAACTAGCCTGACTTCTGGTAGCTCCAGAAATATCTCTGTGTTGGTTTCTTGTCAACAATGAGGAAGTGGTTTGCTCTTGTCTTTCTCTGGGTTTTTTTTTTTTAATTTCTGGACTAGTCTACAGCCCTGGGATTTCCTGGGGATTCCAATTCCAGTACTGACTAGATCTGATCTTATTTAGCTTTTTGAGATCATCTGTTGGCTGGGTGCTGTCACCAGTTGAGTCTCCCTTGCTTAATTTCTTGCTAATTGCATGAATTGCAGTAATGGAATTATGGTTCAACTGGAGCATGGTAGATACCAGTGTTTCCTTATACAATCATGCTTAGACTATGTGTGTGAGTGTATGGTATTAGTAATAATTATGTAAGTATTAATATATAAGTAGTAATCATATTAATTGCATTAAACTAAAATTATATTAAACTAAAATCAAATCAACTTAAATTTGAGATTAAAACTGAATCACATTTAAGTTTTGTCTTTGCCTAATCAACATGTTGGAGTGTATCACTCAAGGGCAGGAGTAGACCTTGCCTAAAGAAGTGGTGCACCCTGATCTAATATTTTCTTCAACAAATATTCATGCTATTAAAGTCACTCTCATCAACCATGTTTGAGAGGATGTCTGCACATTATGCATTTCCTCTTCAGTAGGCTGCATCTCATACAATATTTGTAATTTTCTTATTTCCATTCATGTAGACATTACACTGGTCATACAAGACATTGCTAGTGCCAAGTTACGACAAAGAACTCTACCAAAGAAAATGTTAAGGAGGAAGGAGATTACACCAAAAGACCTTACCAATGGGTCTTCCTTGGAAAAAATGTCTGACCAGCCACAAGAAGGATTTGACCAAGTTCCAATGGATTTCAAGCATGAAGGATTACTTATGGGAAGCGTACATGGGTGCAATGATACAAAGGAAGAAACTGAACCCAACAAAGCTGAAGAGGATGTGCCTGATGGAGCACAAATAAGCAAAGCTTTTGACAAATTGTGCAATATAGTGAAAGAGAAAATCAGATGCTACCAAAGGCATGAGCCCAAAACTGGGTTCCATGCTAGAGGATATGTAGTTGTTACAGAAAAAGGCAGCTATGATGACACCTGCTTCCATACTTTACCAATTCCTTCTAAGGGTAGGGTCATTGTTTCAGATGCCGAAGAAGATATATCAAGTGGAAGTGACATGAAACCAATCCCAGAATTACCCAGGTCTCCTGAACATTACAAAAGTGAACTTGAAGCCCATGAAATGCAAGAGCAATCAAGGATGCAGAAAGACATTAAATATGGGTACAAGCTGAAAGGCAAAGAGAAGGAAGATGATGTATCCAAGTTGTGGAAACAACTTGGAAAAAAAGAAGAGTTCCCTAAACAGCCATTTAGTGGGACATCTGAACCATATTCTACACCAAGTCCAAATGAGCGAAATGAAGAAGGAATTTATGTAAAGAAACAATGCAATAAGCAGGATGGCTTGCACAAGGAACTTACTTCACCAAGCGCTATGAGTTATGAGAAGGTAGAAGTGGTAGAATCCATTGAAAAATTCTCTGATGACAAAATTCAAAGCTATGAAGAAAGTGCTATGATTATGGAGACCATGACTGAGAAAACCGGCAAAAAGAAATTGGAAGACAAAAATCGTTAGTATGCATCTTTAAACAGCCAATTAATTCAGTTTACAGTTATTGCAGAGATGATCCTCCAAGTCTTTTATTTAATAGCAATGCTAAAAAAGGTTAATGGAACTGTACCAATGTGAATGGTTTGATGGTGATAGCCTAAATAATGTATTTTGCTTGATTCCTCACCACTCTCCCCTTATATTGCCTGATGGAGTGATAAAAATAGTGAATATGGAGTTGGATCTCTCTGCCAATAGCAAAATTGTAGTTGTTTCACCCTGGACATCTTAAATTGGATTCAAATGTCACTCCCTCACCCTCAGTTTCTGTCACCTCTAGGGGTTGTTGTTGAACAGAAGCTCCCATTTTTCAAGGTTATTCCTATGTCGGCTTCAGTTACAAGAATGGATGTGGGGAAGAATAGCCACACCATCAAAGGAAGACAGACTTGAACATATAACAACTGGTTTTATTTATCCCCAGCTCTAACCTTAATTCAGACCTAATATGTGTACAAGAACTTGTTTGGAATTAAACTGTCCCAATCCGCTGGGGAGAACCAACGTATCTTCTACTTCCCATCTGTGATCAAAGGAAAATAATAGGGGACAAGTACATCTTCTTTGAAGATCACTAGTTTTACTAAACAAATCATCTTACAAGGGATTGGGGCCATTGTGCTTGGTGCCACAGCATGTACAGAAGTGTATCAAATATAATGCCAATGGATTTAATTTCTTTATTGAAGTGGTTATTGGACAGTACTAACACTAGGGTTTCTGATGATGCAAAGATCTGAACGTTAGCTGGTACCATCTGGTTGATTTTTGCCTAATAAACATTTGGTATTCCATAGATGTATTTGCACAGTGGATGTGTGGTGACATTTAACCACAAAAGGCAGAATATTAGGAAGTCACTGGGAACTGTTATGCACAATACAGTGGAATGCTTGACTTTAATTAAACTGCGTTTATGAATAGGACTGAGAAACATTCTCAGTCTAAGCAATGCAACCTGACTAGATACAGAATTATGTATGTTAGTATTTACCCAGGGCCTCTTTTTCTGAGCATTTGCATAGAAATTAAAATATTGGTGGCTTTAGTTTCACAATAGAAGCCCAACTGAGTTAGCTGCTGACTTAATATCAATATGTGCATATCCTGGTCCAGAGATGTCTTCTCTGCAACTTTTACCCTTTTCTAAACAGATAATTAGCTTTGTCAGCCATTGTGAGAATTAAACAGCAAGCCTGCTTTCAATTCCTCCTACCAGCCATAAATGTTAAAAACAAATCTAAATAAAAAATAAGGAATTAGCAGGCACAGGTACCACCAATTGCCTCTTCAATAGCAATGACACACAGTAAAGGAGCATTTCTCTCAAGCTGGTGGGTGCAAAACCTGCATCAGTAGATGGCACTATTGGGTAACTTTTGAAGTGATAGAGTGGCTGAAGGACCCATCCCTGGACTTCAGTAGCATCTGTGCATCATATTTTCTCCAAGCAGTGGTGAAAAGATTGAGTCTTTCTGGATCCCTTGTAGGTTTACCAAGCCTTAATGTTCTGTTGCCACCAACAGCAGCATAAACATTTGAGTGTAAGTTTAATGATAGGTTGTGCTTTGTTTGTTGGGTGATATAAAGACTGAGCAATCCTATACTGTGAGGTAACTATAGAGGAACTTAAGTTGTGGGCTCACCATTTTGGAACACACAAAGCAAAATGAGCAATGTCTTAACATGATGATCTGCATATGATGGCTCAAATTTCACCAGAAAACAGATCTCCAGACTTCCAGTAATGGGCAGCACAGGCTGTTGTCAGTGAGTTTGATTTCTGAACAGATCTGTTTTATTGAGAATTCTTAGCAAAGGTTAAAGAACTACTGCAATAGTCAAGCTGCAGACCACAGTGCTGAACTATATCTAAAGATGCATAGCAGAGAATGTAAGGATTAAATTGCTGTAAAAAAAATCCACTTTAACCCAATGTTGCCTTAATCCAATCCTTGAGATACAGATCTGGTGCTCTAAGTGGTATTTCCTGTCCACATAACCTTCTTAATCATTTTCAAAGACATTAATTTGTCTCTGTTTATTGAGCTGGTGCTTCTGTGTAATTGAAAAGGGCACTGTATACATGAAAGAAACAATCGGTGTGCATCTGATCACATACAACATCTGAAAGATGAGTGGATGGAACCCAAAACTTACAGTAGACTCCAAGGCAAAATTCTCTGAGCAGTGGGTTTCACCCATGGCAAGTTTTTATGTTCCTCAGTTGTTAATGAATTACCTGAATGAGAAATTCTTAAAAGAAAATTGCTTTTAGAAGATGAGTTAAGTGCATCAAATACTTAATAATTTTAGAAAATCAAGCCATTATAGGGTCAACTATTTTTAGTGGGTGTATTTGCATATCTCAGCAAGGACTCTCTTGTCTATTTAAGGATAATTCCTTGATGCTTTCCAGATATATTGAATTTCAGCTCCCAGCCAGCATGCCAAAAGGAATGGGACGGAGGAGGGGGGATCAACACCTCTAGAGGATATCAGGTTGGGGAAAAGCTATTCCTAAGCAGGAAGTGGTTCCCAGTAAGTGGCCAGTTGTCAACCTCAGTGAAGCCATCATAGGCCCTATTCCCACAATATGCTTAAAACCATCAGCCACTAACCCAATTCAGTCTCCTTGGTAGTATTTCTAGTAGCATGACATCACAGTAACAGGGTCAAGTATCACCATTTGGGGAAGACAGACCCGCCCATTTTCTCCAGGAACTGTCTGGTTTTCCCAAAGGCCTTGCATCAGAAAAATAATAGTAAGGCTTTGCAACACTACCAGCCCTTTCCCCATTGGCCAGGCCAGCAGCAGTAGGTTGCAGCCAATATTTGGGAAACATGCTGTGTGCTGCCTAGTATTGGCAGTGAGTTCTATAAGGGAGGGCATTACTTTTTAATCTGGTCCTTCTGCCCAGCTCTTTTTCCAGGAGGACATCATAGGCAAAATGGGTCAGTAGATGATTAAATGCTCTCGCTCCATCTGACTGGATGGAGTTAGTTTAATCTTCTGTATGATGGGCTTTGCTTTGAGATAAATTTAATTCTATGGGTGTCCTTGAAAGGCTCAATTGATTCTTTTTTTATTATTCCACCAAACATGAGCATTAAACCAGTTAAATGTGTTATGGCAGCATGGGCGTTATTGCTCCCCACTGCTTGGCTAGTTTTGCCCTTCAAAATATATCTGAATATGTCTTCAATGGAAATAAAAACTTCTGCATAAAGCACATTGTGTCTCACATTTC
The DNA here is from genome assembly GCA_030867105.1 of Liasis olivaceus. Lineage (NCBI taxonomy): Eukaryota > Metazoa > Chordata > Lepidosauria > Squamata > Pythonidae > Liasis > Liasis olivaceus. The sequence continues at coordinate 182,096,944 of CM061349.1, forward strand.
TGTTTCAATGTTATGATTTAAAGGCCTCACATTTCCCAAATGCCCATAATCTTTGGTCCAAAGTCAGCCCGCTTCAGGCAAGACTTTTTTACCCAATGCAAAGCAAAAAACATTTGAAAACATAGCCAGTCATTAAAAAAAGAAAGTATAACACCCCGCTGGATAAGAACAAAGGCCATCTCAAGAGTGATGAATTAAGCTTGACCATTGGTTATACCATCTGTGATGGAAGAGAGTGGAAATCACAGAACAGCTTGAAAGAAACAGTCTGCACTCCTAGACTATGTAGTCCAGCTACATGTTTTCCACAGTGTTCAAGTAGATGCCAGTGGAAAGCCCATCTTGGTGTATGTGGGCAATAGGACCTTCCTGTTGGACATAGATAACTTTGCTGTTATTAGTCATGCTCATACAGACTCCAGGTTAGATTGTTGCAATGTATTGCATTATGTGCTGCTCTGGAAGAACAGAAGTGTATTTGCCAGAGCTTTTAAAAAAGTCCAGTGATTCCTGATTTGTTTGATGGCACACTTCAAAATACTGATCCAGGTGGCCTGGGACTTGAATACTTGAAACAATGTGACTCATTATCCTTCTTCCCTTACCTTAAGATCTGACAGCTGTGGTCAAGCAGATGAGGGGTGGGCTTTTTCCACAATTCTATCCAATTTGTGGAATGCTCTTCCTGAAGAAGTTCTCCTGACGTCCAGCTTGCTAAGTTTTAGTGCAAAGCAATCCAACCCTTTCACATAATTAGTTTTATAGGTTTTATGCAGTTCTAAAATTTTGTAGACATTTCACTGTACAGTTTTTATATTGCCCTGAAAAACATTTTGTAAAGGACCATGTATAAACTTAGTCATTAATAAATCAAACAGCCTATTACTATAGCAAAATCAGTTTCAGATCTCAGTTTCAGCAGATGGTTTGGTGAGGCTCTGGAACGTCAGCTTCTCATTTCATTTGTTCTTCGATTATATTTAGTCTGTATAAAAAAGACAGATGGAGAACAGACTGCCTTTCTGAGAATGTGCAAGTTTTCTTTACCTAACTTCTTAACCAACCATACCAGCATCCGTGCCTCTAGATTTTTACTTTCTCATCCTCATGTTCTGCCAATATTTTTATCTAATGGTAAAGTCTACACTGTCATATAGCTACTGATAAGCAATTGTGCTGGGATCTGCTGCTTTACAACATCTCTTTATTTTTGCTCATATTATAAAACATTAGCACAGGGCTTCATAATTCATTGCCTGTAAACAATTTACCCCATGACTCCCACTTTTTAAAAAACAAATTATGATAAATAAACATTATTTTGCATCAGCAGTATCACAAAAAGGACTCATGACTCTACTCTGATGCATACAATAAAAAAAAAATCCTACAAATTAAATCTTCTATCTACAGTAATAATTCTATTAATATCAAAATGTGCCATTGCTCCTTATAATTGCTTTTCCATTAGGAATATGAAAATATATACACCCATTTAGTTATTTTGCTACTATATAAGACATTTAATGTTCAAATGGAAAACTTACATCACAGCAATGGCATCTCTACATATAATTAAACGATCCCCTCCATTTAGCATTTTGAAGGCTTTCTGAGACATTGTGATTTCTGCTTTCATAATAAATAAATTTTCATGGGCTATGCATGTCTATTAGAAATGCATATGTACATACGTATGTATGCATATATGCAATAAATTCTTACTCTTATTTACAATAGGATGTGTGTATATAAATATATAACATATGATATGCCAGTATGCTACTACTACACATTCCATATAGTATAGCAAATGTTAAATGTTTAAATTTAAAAGGTTTAAATGATTACATAAGTAAATATATAAGGTCTGAACCAGCAAGGAAGGACAGCTGCAAGGTTTAGTTCCCTGCTCCTGCTGAATTTGATGAAAGTGCATTATGCCAATAGAGATATTCATCGCCAGTGGAGCAATTATTTCATGCAGGACTAGAATCTAGTGGATGGTCATCACATTAGAAGCAAATTCTGCTCTCAGATATGCATGTTCATACTGTATGCTCATTAAGTTTTCAGGAATCATGGCTTCCAAAAATTTTTTAAAAAATGGGATTGAAAGGAAGTCTCGCTATCTCTTAATTAGCTTTAGGGACGGTCTATGGCCATGCAACTCAGTTATTTTGTATATACAAAGGCTTCCTCTAGTTTTCCATTATAAAAGTGTTTCATGCAAAATACCCCACAAATGCTGATGCATATGGTGAATGTGCTTCTCTCATCAAAGGGAATGGGAGCCTCTGAATTTAAGGTGTGCTCAGTTGTGGCTAAAAGTTTTTCTGCTGTCCTCAGAAGGATCTGGTCAGTAGTTATTAAAGCTCTCATGTTCATGCAAAATTCTGAGATTAGAATTAGCCCCAATGTATTGTTTTACTCTATTTTACATTCATAGGTTTAAACAATGTAACAATGTCCATTCATAATAGTGAACAACAACAACAACAAAAAATAATAAATCCAGAAGCAATGTAAGAATACAAAATGTTTGCACATCAGTACACAGTTTGAGAATATACAATGGCTTCCTGCGAGTCTCACCACTGACAGGATCCCCATGGGCCCAGGGCCCACTCAGTTTTACTTTTATTTCCCATTTCTGCACATTATGGACATTGCCTATCACAAAGAAGAAGAAGAAGAAGAAGAAGGAGGAGGAGGAGGAGGAGGAGGAGGAGGAGGAGGGGAGGAGGGGGAGGAGGGGAAGGAGAAGGAGAAGGAGAAGGAGAAGGAGAAGGAGGAGCTACTATGGATGTGGAGCTTCAGCTTATGAACAATTTTTGGCAGCATTATTCATTCATATGATTCCCATATTGTCAGAATACAAATTTAAACTTGGGTAAATTCAAATTTGGTGCACATCTTAATGTTTACATGTTGTTATGAATCTTTACCTGGAATGTGCAACCTCCCTATTTATTCAAGCATATAATTAGCCATGCCTTTTTTATGTCCAGCATTGGAGCTTCGTCAATTAAACCATACTGGGGGATTTGAAAGATACAATATAGTGACTGTAAAGGTTACAATCAAATAATTAGTTTGTTCATTGCGAATTAACAAATAAATGTAGATGTTCAAACTGATTTGGTGAAAAATGCACACAATTAGTTTTCACTTTGAAAGGGAAATATATCTTTGCATTGTGCCCAATACAGCAAGTCACATGTGCAAATAAATCATGAAATAATTGATTTGATTCTCATTTTATTACCATCACAAGACCAGCATTATTAAGAGTAAACACAATCAGTTCTTTAAAAAAGAAAAAGAAAATAGAAAGAACAAAAATAAAAACTGAATTAAAAGTAAAGAGATAAGAACCATGGTGACCCGGTGCCTACATTCAGCACCAGGCAATCATTAACCTTTGAGGAATGCCAACCATAGCACAAAACCTAGCAACCCTATATGGGTGATTAACAGTCCTATCTGTTAACAGATAAACCACATAAAAGGTGCCAGGGTACCCTGGGATCTGAGATAGTAAGGGGACAGTCAGAATAAGCCCACTGCCATTGTAATAGAGCGGTATAGAAAGAAGTAGGTAAACTTGGTCCAAACCGTAAAGGCAGATGTGGTCTTTCTCATTGGTATTCTCTGCAAACTTGCCCATAAGAATGTTCTTAATTTCTGGGGCTCTGGAGAGTAATGTTTAGAAGCTGGAGCCCAACGGGAACCCACATTTTTAAAATGCTTCAACTGACTGGTTAGCCCAAGTACTGCATTATTCACCTGGTCTACATCCATAATCCATTGTTTTAATGTCTCCTTGGCTTTGCTAAATCCCAGAGATGCTAAACAGTAAAGAGAGAGGGCACAGCTCACCAGCTTACCCATAACAAGAACTGACCAGGTGGAGCAGAAAGAATCGAGCCAAGGAAGTATGGCTGAATATTCTGGCAAAAAGAGTAAGGTAGAAGCCCATCATCATCTAGGCCTTATATAGCTTTCAGAAATGTCTGTTCTGCTTGCAAGCAAAGTGTCACATTTTGGAGCAGCAAAGAGTACTAAATATTTTGGATAGGGAAAGTAGGGATACTCATGAGTCTGTACCCCATACATCAAGATACATAAAACTTTGGCATTAGAAACTTTTAACACTGAAGGGATACAGAGCCCACTGGCTCTGCAATAAACTCTCAAGATGGCAAAGGAAGCATTTTGAGCATTATTCCCTGCATATGACAGCTGCACGCTCCATGATCTTGAGGCATGAAAAAAATCACTTCCAGATATTGATAACAATCCACTTGCTTTATCACCTGTCCATTAATTTGTCATCTCTGTTTAATCATCCATTTGGCAAGCACTTTAACCTTAGTTCATCTTCTGTTTAGTAGGAAACTAATAATGTCTTACTGAGAAGGCTCCTGTGATGAACTCTATTACTATCATGCTTATGTAAAGGGTTGAGTGTTTGTGCTATAACTGCTGTATATGCAACATAATTCCTCTCTACTCTGGACTACCTTGCTGAAATTTAGCAGATTTTCTAGGTCTGATTAGAGAGACGGTTTGGGAACCTCACTTGTACCACTTTGAATTAGGTCAACATTTTCTACTTCAGAGGAAAGCAACCTGGTGCCTGCATGAATCAGCCTGTTGGTTCCACATGAACCAGCAATAACTCCACAAGGCAAGGGGAAGGGAGCAAATAAAGGATGCTGCTGCCCTGGATTAACACATGGAAGAGCTCATCCAAAGTATGATTTAGCCTTGGAAATAATCAGGTAGTTCATTCATTCAAAGGTAGCAAATATAATCAGTTGAAATACCAACAGTTATCTATCTATCATCTGTCTATCTCTTCCTCATCTCTGGGCAGAAGAGGTATAGCGAATTAGTGCTGTAAACCAGATTTATTCTGATTTGTTTGTCTTACTACTTTTTACCTTTTTTTCAGAGCTTTACATAACATTGCTTTCCTCAAAGAGACTATAAATCTTCCTCCAGAAGGATCCTATAGGCCCTCTTGGCCTAACTGCAGAAATAGCTAGTCTGTGTCCTTCAGGGAAAGAATGTAGAGATGAAATGACTGCAGAGATGTGGACTTTTCTGTAGTAGCAGAGAAGAGAATTGGGTGTCATTTCTGGTTCGCTTTCACCATGCTTTCACCACACTTTCCCTTTCACCCTGCTTGTTCCACTACACTCAGTGCTTCAAAATGTGGTGAGTGTATGTGAGAGGTAGTTGCACTGCAGTTTAGAATGTATATGTGTTCTCAAACCAAACTTCATGAAATGGGTCTTCTCTATATTTGTGTCTCTCTCTGTATGTGTGTGTGAGCGTGTGTGACAGACAGAGATTAAGAGAGATACTGAGTGTGGGTCTATGTAACAACAAGGTGGGAGGTGTTTTTTGCATGTTCTCTGCTGTTTGAGATTAGCAAGCCCATGCACACCTGAGTTGTGTCAAATAAAATTTGGAAATAAAATAAAATAAATTTACCAAAATGAACTGATAATTTTACCATCGATCATTTTAAAAATAAAATAGCATCTTCTCTCACAGGTGCATAGCAAAGAGACAGCAAAATATGGCACAGATCAACATGGTTTTATACCCTGAGATCCTATTCAGTGGCTTACTAACATTCTTCTTCTCATTCCTCATACAGCTGTAGGACAAAGGACACGCGCAAGCAAAGCCCCATGGTCAGTCTGCAAAAAGTAGTTGGATTGCTATACCTATTGCCAGATACCAAGCAAAGAGGCTGCCTTCCATCACACACTAAGTCATGATTTGTTTCAACCAATGTTTCTTGAACAAGCCACAGTGGCTGGATCAACATATTGCATTCAGCCATAAAATAGGAGGGCAAACTTTTTAGGGGAGAAGAGCCACACGTGGCTTTTTAAGTGGCATTCCAGGTTATCACACTCTAAAAAGGGAACAGAACCAGGACAAAGAAATGAGTGCAGTCAAGACATAAAATTACATTACAAAAATTATTTTGGTGTAATTAAAACTATGGCTTAACAACCACGACACACTAAGCCAAATCCGAACAAGCAACAAGTGGGCTTAGGGCAAAGGATCAAGCAGCCAGCAAAGTAAGTCTTAACATCAACCCTACTGAAGTTTCTCCTGTCAAGAACAGTACTGTCAGATTTTAAAAGTTCCCCCCCTCCCCCAGGATGCAATCTGGATTCTCTGCCTCCTGTTCAGAATGAGTTAGGTGGCTTCTTATGCAGAAAAATTCACTGAATGTAATGGACACAATTTCATATCAACCGTCCCTCATATACCAGGTGAGGGTCACAAGCAAATGTGACATTCAAATTTCTGTTCCATAACTCAGTGCAAAAAGCTTCCTTTTTAGGTCTTCACATATATTATTACTTTGGCTCTTCTGGTTATTATTAAAGTGGCTCAGCTAGGGAGAGATGTCACAATTTTTCCGAGTTCAGCTATCAGGATAACAATGTCCTTATTGACCTGTGGTGGAAATAGTGGTAGCCCTAACTCTAAAAAGTAATTTATTATTTGGTGAGCAGCAAATCTGAATTCTCCAGTATCTGAGATCACCTTAAGGGTTGCTTTTGGGAAGTCCTATCCAGTTGTCATTAGAAATGTGTATATATGCAGCTCCCTTCAAAAGCCAGAGATTTCAGAACTGCATTAAGCTTAACCTTTAACATATTTTTCCCTACATTTTCTTTATTTATTACTTTAATTTTAAGGCTGCCCAATTCCACAGTGACTCTGGGCAGCATACAATTAAAAAATTAAAAAGAAAACTACATATATCCAAGAAAAAAGAACCAGCTGACCCAATAATACAGCTGATATAATTCATCAAGGAAAGGTTTAGTACAAACAAATGAAATAATGGTGCAATGTGATCTTGCCCCTGCCAAAATTACACACTTCCAAGTTGTATCCAGTTGTTGAGAAAGATTTAAGCATGCATTTCCTTAAGAGGGAAAATGAGTTACTTAGAGCTCAACTTTGTCTAGTCAATGCCCTCAATTATCAAATTAAATTTCAAGTAATGTTCCTCATAATTATCCTAATTAAAAACAACATTGGAATTGTACCAGAACCATGTAATAAGAAATAGCTAAACTCTCTTTAGAATTCTGTGAAAGTCCTAAACTGTTGCTGGAAGGTGGCAAGTCAGTGCTACTCTTGATCAATCAATAAACTAGTCTAGAATTGAGAATACATTGTTTTATGTAGTAAGTAGCATTACTTCAGAAATATAAGGTACTTAACCTGGGGATCATGAGTTGCTCTTGCAAAATCAAGAGATAGATGGGGCAGGACACTCTTTGCCCAATTTTGTCAGATAAACCAGCTATACTCTTCTTTGAGGAATGAAAATCTGGCCACTTACGCTTCATTCTTTATTCACCTTATTTAGATTATTATTACATACTCAATGGAAAATTGCCAATGAATTATGTTTTGGAACTTGAACTAGTGAAAAACATGGCTCCTAGACTTTTATATGGAGTGCCTTTGTAGGACTTGTTATATCAAGGTGCTGGCTTTGGCCTACAAACCTACACAGTTTGAGGCCAAAGTATCTGAAGGTTGGTCTCCTTCGTATGAAACTGCCCATAGTTTATGACAAGCAGGGGCTGAGTTCTTCCATGCCACCTGAGAAGCTAAATCAATGGACACAAAAGGCAAGATCTTTTAGTTGCAAAATTCTAGTTGCTGAACTCATTCTCAAGAGAAATGAGATTGGTTCATGGCTTGCTTTATTTTTGTACCACTGACCATCTTACTTCTGTATTATTACTTCTTGTTTTCCACTTTTAAATTGTATGGCTTTTGTTCCCTGTTTTATTTTTAGAATGACTGGCTTTATGATGGTTTTTAATCTGAAGGGTTGATGTTCTTATTGTTCACTGACTCATGTACCTGGTAGATCAAGGGATAGAGCTATATGTATTCATTCAGACTTTACGTTTTGGATCTGAGCCTTCATTAACCAGGTCTTTGATTTATGCATTTCCAAAACCTGCTTCAGAATATACAGGTTTATAATAGAAAAGTTTGTGGTTTTATCTTTGCAAATACTACCCATTATAAAGACAGAATGGGAAACACAGAAAAGTGTGAGAGACAGTTCAAACATTATTGCAGCCCATAAATTTGTATGAAACACTGCACAAATTATATGTACCCTGATGCATTTTGCATTGAGAATTAGACAACACTAATTATTCCACATTTCATGAGAATCATTATTTGCATGCAGAGTGCCAACAGCAGCAAGGAATTGGGATGCTGCTAAGAATCCAGAGCTCAGTATGAAAGCAGCAAGAAAAGGGTAATGCAACATTACTTGCTGGGTTTCGAAGCCATTAATGTGAGCAGAGAAGGTGATAGAGCACCAAATTGTGCTAGCTCCTGCTCTCATTTCACACAGTCCACGTTCTCACAATAAGAAATCTTTCCCCACCCATTCTCTTGCAGCATCTGTATTGACTGCAGATCCTCAGAAATGTCCAGTGACTTTGTGGTGCATTAGAACCCAATATAAATGCAAACCAAGAACAGCTAACACTGCATCAAAATATATTTACACTGAATTGCAGACACCATTCTGATTTCTGCACTCTACTCTGAAATTTCTATGGAGCAGAACAACTTCAGTGAACTCCACCCCACCCCACCCCACCCCAAATTTTGCAGAGAAGAATTAAACAGTTCCACCCATCACTTCTTCTCACGGTCAGAATATTAATTCGTTTGTGAATATTTTCTCCTAAAGACTTTAGGGCAATAATTTTGCCAGGCAGGTTATGTGTGTTCTTTCCATGTGCTTGGTGTAAAACAGATCTCATTCCTGTGGAATCCATCAGGGCAACTTACATGATCATAAACAGAGAAGGTTGGTATGTATGCTTAAAACTCTTTTGGTGGGAGGACAGATGAGAAGACACAAGTGAACATGAGGCATTGGTAAAGAATGCAGATGCTTATTCTTCTCTCCAATCAAGATAACCATTCCTTGTCTTTGGAAAGACAAAGGTAGGAGCCTCAAAGAGACTTGGAGCATCTTTTGGTGTTATTCAACTATTGTTGTGCTGAAATAACAGTAATGAGGACAGGGTATATTTTGCTTCATCGATAGCAATGGGTCACTAGAAGATGCTTTAAATCACTAGTGGGGATCCCACCAGAGTCATTATCACTATCACTATACTGTTTCCCCACTCCGTGACACTTGCAAACAGGGATCACCTTAGCTTGCAGGACATCAAAAAAGTAATCTAAGCAGGACCATGAGCTAGCTGCCACCGGCCAAATTATCACTTCTAGCTTAGATCTCAATATCTCAGAACAGCCATACTGTAGCCCATGTGGGGATTGTGAATATAGCAGAAACTCCACTATGTTTCATTTTGATGTATCTCTCTAAGAGTACATGTCTCCCTGCTCTTTAGGAAACCATTTAACAAGCAACAAATAAAAGTCTTGAAGTGCGCTACACAAATTGGCGATTATTTGTACAGACTGGTCTGCCAAAGGAGCTATGATAAGTGCAAAGGGAAGCACTTATTACTGATGTCAGTACTTCCACTTCTGATACAGATTGGTGATTTTTTTTCCAGCCTAGGGTTACCTTGAAGGCATGAGTTAGAACCTGGGTGGACATTATAGCCTGGAAAACTAGCTTGCCCATAGGCTTCACGTCATTTATTTTAGGGCAATTTCATTTTTACATAGTCAAACGTAAGTCCCAGCAAATTCAGTGGGGTTAGTTCTAGGAAACTATAGGCCTGCAGTTTATGTGATAATGCATAACAGAGTTGGTATTCTATAACTTTTGACAAGCTAAGATTCTTGTTTTATTGGTTTTCCATGTGCTTGAAATAATCTTAGGACCAAACTGTATTTTATACTTTTTAAAAACTGTGCTTAAAGTTTTGTGTTTTTTGGGGGGGAGGGGTTGTCTTTTTGGGGAAGGGGCAGAACAGACTGCTATAAACAGTTGCACTGGTTTCCTGCTGAAAACCTCTCTCTTACTGCTATGCGCTGGTGAAGATATTGGTTACTGAAAACAAACTTTTCAAAGGCAAATAGCAGCCAGGGATGAGGAAGATTTTCAGCAGGAAAGTGATGCAAGATTTTGCAGCTGTTTTTGTTTAATTTCATTCATGAAAACATAAATAAAATATAATTTGGAGCTCCAACATTTGATATTCATTTCCCTCACTTATAACTGACAGTATTTCAGCAAGTCTATTTGCCCTCTTCAGAAATATAAAATAAAATTGTAAGTTAGGTGTCTGCCATGACAATATAAAAAGAAATGTGGCCACAATTTTGCTAGTTGGTTGTTCCATATTGCAGGAGGACAAATAAAAAAATGTAAAATACCCCTCCCCAAAATATCCTGTCTTCAAATGAAAATAGTTACAGCCATACACTCTTACAAAGTAGTTGGTACGTAATCATATATTTGTGGCTCAGAATTCAGAAATTTTCACTGTAATTAAATTAGACAGTGCACCATTGTAGAATGAAAAGGCTGGGATAGTAATTGAGAGACAATGAATGGTATGTGCCTAATGGGAATGTACAGGAAAGGACAAGGGGAAAATGTAGCCATTTGGCATGCAAAGCAGTGCTAATTCTTGTTTAATATACTTTTGAGACTTCTCTCTACTGCTTCATCTAATTCTTCTTCCAACTCCTCCTTCTTGGACATGGCCAGTTTAGACTGGTAATCTTTCACTATTTGGTCTATGTAGGGTGCACTTTGAGTCCCATGTAGCATTAATGTCCATTCTTTGAGGACTCCCTTTTGGGGCAAGATCCCAACAAACCCAACTTCCAGAACCCAAGTACCTCTGGGGTCTTCTCCCCAAGAATGTGTAGTCATGAAAGGCCACTTGTCAAAGCCCACCTTGGAATCATCATCCCTTGGCCGTCGACTCAGCAAGATGGATTTTGTCCCCATTGGTGATGTCATGTTGATATTCAAATCCCCTCTTCTTGTAGAGTTCACTGTGATAACTGCTTGAACATGTTCAAGATAACGGACAAAGTTTTCTTTCCCCTCACAAGCATCTGTTGTAAGCGTCAGAACCAGCTTGCCACCAGACGGTATTTTCCTAGGATTTGCAAATGAAAAAGCAATGCTGAATACCACATTTTTCATAGCACCCATCAATCAGAAAACACAGGTTAAGACTTGGAATGCAAATACAAAAGGACTGAATCAAGATAATTAATAAGTGATTTATTTTCACATAATTGTTTAATGTTAATTTTGAATCTTACAAAATAGATGAGTTATATAACAAAGGGGAAAGATAGAAGATATTTTCTTCTCCCAAGCCAGTCAGAAGACCCCTGCTTCTACTGATTCTGAATTTCACTCATGATCCTTACCTTGTATGAGAATTCAACTTCAATGAAAGAAAAATATGTTTATTGGAACAAGTGAGAATCCCATAGCTCAGAAGGAGTTGTCAATGGTCTTACTGATGGTAAGAATGCTCTGTGGGGCTTTATGGGATCATGAAATTCTGCACTTGCCTTTTCAGGCCTTAATCTGTTTATTTTATTGTTATTTCAGTTTGTAACCAGCATTTCTACATAGAGCATCTGGGGCAGATCCACACTTTCTGCTTGGCCCATCACCAGTACAACCACATGACTGAGTGCAAGAATGGATGTCGTCATCCTATTCCTACTTCCAGCCCATTACAAATGCATCCTGTCCCTGTGTTTTCCAGATTTGATTCAAATCTGATGTTTTCTGACCTGAGCCATCTTAAACCCTTCAGAGAGGGTGATCTTTAATGCTTTGTTCTATTCTATATCAGCCCTATAGCACATCCCCTCCTCTCCAGTGGCTGGTCTCTCTTCAGGGCATCCAATTTGGGCTGCCAGGCTGCTATGTTCTCTGCAGATTGGCAGTCAATATCGTTTACAAACCATTGGTTGATTCAATGATGGCCATTAAGTAAATGAACTGTCCTCAATCATAGAAACGCATACTCCATTCATCGCTCAGTCGGCACCCTTTGGGTTTTTGCCCAAGCTGGGTGAAGCATGCTCCCCTTGCTTTCCCACCCCTGCCTACAATAATGTAAAGCTTCCCTTCCCTTCCCTTCCCTTCCCTTCCCTTCCCTTCCCTTCCCTTCCCTTCCCTTCCCTTCCCTTCCCTTCCCTTCCCTTCCCTCATCTTTAAGTTGCAATGTAGCATCATAGCAACATAGAACCATAAAGGAAAAAAATAAAAAAGAAAGGGTCTTCATTCGCATAAAAGGACAGAAGGGGAGAGGTGAAGGCTTCCATGTGTGCAAACATCTGGGAAAGATATGGGGACTAATGAGAAGGGAGCAATCTCTAAAATAAGATAGACACTGGTAGACTAGTCCACCCAGAAGCCAGTCCATGAGGCTTGCCTTCCTTGCATGGATGGGAAGGGCAAGAAGCAGGAGAACCACCAATCAGGTCTTGCGATGGCCATAGTCCACACTGAGCACCAGACTGGCCCTGTTGTGAACCTACTGCAATCTGGCCTGGAATTTCTGAAGTTGGTTAAAAAACTGTCAAGAGTAGCATGGGAGAGAAGCAGCTTAGGATGCAGAGTGGAATTGCCCCATGATTACTAACAACAAGTATATTAAGCATTTACAGAAACTAATTTTAAAACAAAACTCAAAGAAAAGCAATTAAGCTAATCAGCAAATTTACATCCTGTCCATTTTAGGCTAGATGTATATTTCTTACGCAACCACACCAACACTCACCAAGAGGGTTGACAGATCAAGAGTCTGTCTAAATAAAGTAATAGCCCCCTCCCTCTGCCTCATGCTGCAAGTTAATCCAAAAGGAGACCAGACAGGCTGCTGGGAACGCTCTGATTCTTGTCAGAGACGTTAGGAGACATAGGGAAGAGTCTCTCTGGAAAATGTCAAGCCCAGTCAGGATCATACTCATTCATTATAAAACAGATGTGGGGTGTATCCCTTGGTTCAGTTGGATTTCTGGGAGATATACATAGATAGATAGATGATAGAGAGAGAGAGAGATAGAAAGATTGTGAAAAGTATCCTGAGAATAGGCAAAGAAGGGCAAGGAATATCTACAACTATAGTATGTGCTTAACAGGAAACCATTAACATTTTTCATTCATCCTAATCAATCAGCAGCTAAATGTAATTGTATTGCCTATTAACACAGAGAAAAGGTTGACAGTGTCTAAATCAGAGACAGATAATTTGACAGGACCTCCATATATAGCTGAACTACAACTTTCATCATCCCTTATCATTGGCTAAGGCTCCAGAGACTGTAGAATAGCAACATTTATGGGTCTAAAAGAAGGGAAGATATCTCAAGGGAAGGGTGTAGAATACCTCCTCTGGGCATTTGAAAGATAGAACCTATTGCAGGAAACCATGAAATTTCAAAGTCCATCTAAGCCATTGCCTCTTAGTCCTTATGAGTCCTTGGCCCCACGATGACAGCAGGCAACTGTCATTCTGACTTTAAAGAGTTTACAGTGGACTGGGGGATGTCTCATTTCTCTGGTAAATCCTCTTTTGCATGTGATTGAATAGAAGCTCTCATCCCCTTCCCGAGCCTTGCCTTAGAAATTATCCAAACTTTAGGAATAAATATAGCTTCCAATCTTAATGACTATTGTACTTCTTTAAATATTGATGTCAGATAGGAAAATGACAATGGATCCACTGAAAGAGACTGTATCTGCTAATCTCATTTAGTTTAGTTATTATCCTGTTCCAATCTGTTAATGATGGTACACTGCCACTACTCTTTTTGTGAGAGTTATATAGGTTTTACACTCCTTCCTGGCCTCAACCTATTAATCATCAGTGTTCTACAGTAAAAATAAAGTATCATCCCAAGCATATTGTACATCTGCAAGCATATTATACAGAAAGCTCCAGCAGGAGTCTCTGGTTGCTTATAAAATTAATATACCATTATCTTTCTTATATACCAGAAACAATACACAGAAAACATAAAGATGTTATGCACCAGGAGCATAATATGTCTGAAAGAGATGTTCTTGGTAGTCCTGAACCAAAGTAAGATAGAATACATATTTTTATAAATACTTCAGTTTGTGGCAGTTTGTTTTGGCCTGCCAATGTTGGCATGATTCTTAGTTGTTAATATGCAGTGAAGAAATCCTTTCCTCTGTGTGTGTGGGGGTATGTATATTGGTGCTTTTGAGTCAATCTTGACTCCTGGTGACTGCCTGGACAAGTTTTCAGAAGTGGTTTGCCATTGCCTTCTTTTTCTAGGGCTGAGAGAGAGTGACTGGCCCAAGGTCACCCAAGCGGGACTAGAACTCACAGTGTCCCAGTGTCTAGCCTGGTGCCTTAACCACTACACCAAACTGGCTCTCGTTTCAGTATCAGATTAAAAAAAAAAAGCTTTGAATAATGCATGAAATAATATTACTTCTGTTTTTGTCTTTGTATGGGTGTGTTTGTTCCCTGCAACTTCATATCAAAATTGAGTTTCATGAAAAATGATCAGAACTTTAATTCTTAATATTGTATATTTTTATATTCATCTGTTACATTGTACACAATTGCTATACAGCATTCAGCTAGCTTCAGTAGATATGTGGTACCTAAATTATTAAATTTAAATTTGTCCAGATAAAACCTAATCAGTAGGTTGTATAATTCCTATAAAACTTTTATATCAGCAATGTGTAAGTTCCTATAAATTATAAGAAAATGTAAATTGCAGTTATCAGAGGCATAAATTGCCCCAGTCAATTAATTGATTTCTTCATTGACTTCATTTCAAATTAGATAATCAGAAAATAATTGGAGTGCCTAGCATACAGTTGGAGACTTGAGAACACAAAGCAAACAAGATATTTAATGCTGGAATGAAACAGCATTCAGATTACTTATGCAGAGTTCCAGAAGTATCCCAGAGTCATCAACATATGGTGGAATAAATCAGATACAAATTTAAAGAATGACTTAATTTAATTGGCTTCAGACTCAAATGTTGTGGACCATGCTCACTCATTAGTTTCATTTGAACACTAGCCATAGGCAACTTGTTGCCTATAACAACTAAGACTGTCATTAAAGTTCCTGTTTATTGGACAAAGAACTTCAGATCCTGATGTTGGCTGTATTATGGCTTGAATATCACATTTCTTATCCAGTTCAGAAAGTATAGTGAATGCTTGGGTATGTGCTATTTAGAGAGAAACCTTTGAGATATACAATCTTCAGATCATTCAGGAGTGTAAAGGAATGTGCAAATACCTTGATGAAAGAATGGATAAGCTGCTAAGGGAGGAAATTAACAATTCAGTCCTGGGAAAGTGGAAGGCATGAGAAAGAAACTCAAAATAATTCTCCCTGATTTTATTTGATATAAGATGGGATAGAAAGAAATTCTGGCAGGCTTTTAAGGGTTCTGTAGATATCACAATAAAGTAGAATTCCTGTAATCTTTGGGGTGTCTTGTCTGTTTCTTGAGCTGGCCTACCTTGAAGAGCTGACAAGGAGTAGTCTCACAAGCATAATTAGCTCTGGATATGTTGCCTCCAGATGATATTTGACTACGAAGACATCCTGAAAAACTTAATTTCAGACATAACTGTAGTACTGTGCTTTCCATGTCCTAATCACCATAAAAGAATAGATATCTTCATAGAGATGGCACTCAGTTATTGCTGCTTCTGCTCTTGCCAACACTAGGAAAAAAGCTGGGCAAAGCATCATAGATCATGGTCCAATGTGGAAGAAGATCCATTGGACAGGACAAAGTAAGACACCCAAGTCCTGCTGCATTCCAACTGATACAATATGAGCACTACAGCTTTCCTAATTTCAAACATGAATTTGGGGTGAGGAGGAGGAACTATTTTCTGATTTTTTTAAAGGTGGCCCCATTTACTATTTATAAAGTAAGACAAGGAAAGTAATAATTGGGGTTCCTTGATGGAGTTAAGCATTCCCTTTTTATTACCTATTGGTCTTGGATGCTGAACTACGCATAGAAAAGTGCATTATATATTGCTGAGATTTCCTATCTGGTAACTTCCCATGAAATCTATCTTCTGCTATTACAGGTAGTCCTTGACTTATAACCATTCATTTAACAACCGTTTGAAGTTATGATGGTGCTGAAAAAAGTGGCTTACATCTGGTTCTTGCACTTACAACTGTCATAGCATCTCCACAATCACATGATCAAAATTTGGGCGCTTGACAACCGGCATATATTTATGACGGTTGCATGTCCTGGGGTCACATGATCACCATTTGTGATCTTCCCAGGGGGCTTCTGACAAGCAAAGTCAATGGGGAATCTGCATTTTATTAATGACTGTGTGATTCACTTAACGACCACAGCAAAAAAGGTTGTAAAATCTGGCATGACTCACTTAATGACTGCATTGCTTAGTGATGGAAGTTCTGGTCCCAACTGTGGTCATAAATTGAGGACTACCTATACAAGTGAAGAATGTAGCACCAAACTTTTTGAGCAGGCATTTCTTGGAAATAGTGATGCATCCGATCACCTTGGTTTTGTGCCTGAAGAACAATGCCATGTAATTTGCAAGCTGACTTTACTATTCCAACTTCCTCCCTCTAAATAAGAGTGGATAATCTGAATCACATTGAATAACCCTGTCCTTATTCCTTCATTTGGAAATTTAGTGAAGGATGACTAATCTTACTTACTTACTTCAAAGACAGCAGTTTTGTAACTTTAAATTGGATTAAGGACTCATCAACACAGACTGTTTACTGTGACCCAAAGATGTCCCACTTACTGATGGCTGAGGACATGATCAAATCACAGAACCTCTGTCTCAGACAGCCCACAACTAAGGCAGATTGAAGCTGGGCCAAGGTGTTTTGTCATGAAACTAATGTTTTCCCTGGGAAAATGAAAGAACTCTCATCTGGACAATCCATGGCACACAGAGGAGAAGGCTTAAGTGACCCAACTGAGGGCAGTGATCTGCTTGGCTATAATTAGCTTGGCATGTCCGCTGTGGGACTGCCCCTTTCTGTGTGTGTGCTCGGCATCAATTCTGCAATGCTGTTTTGGCTGCAAGTCAGACAGGAAACTGGGTACTGCAGACACTTCCTTTTTTCTTTCTTCCTTTTTTTTAAGAGGCCAGCTGACAGGTTGACCTAGAGAATGGAAGCCCTAAAACTGACTAGCCCTTCCTCAGCTTAACACATGTGAAAGGACTTGGCTGTGTGCTTCTGTAGCCTGGTACCTGATGTTCTTGGGGAAGTCCTGGCTTCTCCCTTCCTCTCTTTATGGAATGCTGTTTTAAAAGGTTAAATCCATCATAAAATGTAACTTGGCACAGACATAGCTTCAACATATAGGCATATATTTTCCCTCTCCTTTTGAAGAGCCAGTTTGGTCTAGTGGTTAAGGCACTAGGCTAGAAACCAGGAGACAGTGAGTTCTAGTCCCACCTTAGGCATGAAGCCAGCTGGGTGACTTCTGAAGGACTTCTCTCTCAGCCCTAGGAAGAAGGCCATGGCAAACCACTTCTGAAAATCTTGCCAAGAAAACTGCAGGGACTAGTTCAGGCAGCTGCCAGGAGTCAAAAACTGACTTGAAGGGACACCCCCCACCACACACTTCTGAAGAACATAGCTGTATGTATGCTGTGATTTGATACAAACATCTATAAAGTGATGTCTCAAACTGCATCTTGTCAACCACATCCATCTCAACTGCACACATCCAGACAACCACTAAGGGGCAGCTAGGAGAGACAAAAATTCTAACTCATTGCTGTCCCCTAATGGTCAGTAGGCTGACAGTCTATCAGGTCAATAATTTTTGAAGAACTATATCAATGTATCTGAGATTATTTCACAGTTGATCATCTCTCTCCTACACCAGAACCCCTTTCTTGAACTCTGGCTGCAAGAATTTATGCAGCAGCTGCATCTGGACTATGCAAATCCAGGCAACTACTTCACTGCAGCAAAGAAAGCTGAACCCTTTGCTGCCAATGGGCTGATAGATAGATGGTCCTTTGGGGGAAAAAAAGAAATTGATTGGATGGAGCACCACTCCAGAACACATTCTATAATGCAATTGGCTTCAGCTTTTCCAGCAGTTGAAAATGTTTAAATTTCAGCCAGGGAAAACCACCAAACTTTGCCCTTAAAGTATGTGGATAGCAGCACAGCATAGTCCCATTCCAGATGTGTCTGAAAGGCATGCTGTGGGGCAATGCAATTTATGCCGATGTGATTTCTTCCCAGCTACAGGATGGAAGGAAAGCACAGCAAAAGAGCTGTGCAAAGCTCTGGAACACTTATATTTATTGTTACTTACTGAGGTTCTTGGACTGATCCACCCACACAGTGAAACCTCTCTGGAACAGTCTTCCAGTCTTTAGCCATCATAACCATTGCCCCAGCATCTAGGACCCCATAGCCAAACAAGTGGTTGAATTCAAGGCCAACTCCATTTCTTCTCCACTTGTGAACTTCATCATGAAGTTGGTTCCTTTTGGAAGTGAGGACGGTCAAATGTTGCAAGTCCCTCCATGTCAGATCCGCACTGCCAGAGAACAAGATAGTGAGAGCTGGCATCTTTAGAAAAACTACTTTGGCAAAGACTATTATATATTGCAGACAGTTGTCATGTGCATATAAGCAAAACTGTTAAAGATAGCAGGCGTGCATATTTTTAAGGCTCAAAGGATCATCACAAGGGTAAACTCTTCCATTCATGAGATTTCTCTCCTCTCATTTTAAGATCCACAGAATGTGCAAACTAGATTTTAAAAATGTTGTCTGCAACATCTCTCTTCCACCACTATTACCACCACCATCCACATCCTCCCCCCCCACCCCCTTAATTTGCTTTTTGCTTAATACTTTAGCCTGGTGAACAGTTACCTTTCTAGCTGGCCCTAACAAAGATTCATTTTGGACTTTCTCAGAGTTGTGTTTTTCAAAGAAAGATCAGTAATATGACTAGTCCTATTTTGGCAAAACCAAATGATTTAAAAAATTGAATTCAAATATATTTCCACAAGATTTCTAGATGGGTCCTTTCATCTACTTATCTTCCCCCACTGTCTTGAAAACCTTAAAGATCTCTTATGGAGAACACATTCTGATTAAACAATCAAGAACAAAGTGCTGTGTGATAAAACAATGCACTTTTTAAGTACATGGATCTGTGGATAAATAGTAGCAGTACTGTATAAGCAGGGGTTTCTGCAAGGGAGGAGGGGATAAAATCCACAAAATGGGCATGGTGTCATAATTCAAGCCCTGCCCCTTTTGTACATGCATGCTATATCAATGCATGTACAATGGGGCAAGGCTTGGATTGTGACATAATCTTGCAGATTTTGCCCCCCACCCCCGCAGATACCAATAACAAGGAGGTGGAGTGGACAGTTTAACATAGAGATAAATACAGATATTCTGTAGATAGTTATAGGCATAGGAATGACAGATAATGATAGACAGACAGACAGACACAGACAATTCTGCTTGAATTAGGCTATCTGAAAAATGTTCTGCCCCAGGAAATTTCTATTCTTAGAATAATTTGGCAACTGATCTTCAGACCTCATTTGAGACACATTTCCCTACATACTGAATAAAAAGAAAGACTACAGAAAGCAATACAGTGTGTTAAAAACTTGCACAACTAAAAGCAATCAGGATGGAAATAACTAAGCTATGGCAGGATTGAACTGAGAGAGAAATATCTTTAAGAGACCATGATGAAAAACACATGAGAGAAATCAATGCCTCTTCAAGAATAAGTGCAATCTTCAATGCACCTTCTCTAAGTTAGCCTAACTGCATTCCAAGGGATTAAGCCCTCTTGATGAGTTTCGAGAATGCATGCAGGAGAAAAAGAGGCCATAAGTGATGGAGCCGGTGGCACCAAAAGTGGATTCAGACTTCTCCATCAACGCAGGAGGAGACCAAGAGAGACAGAAGCATCCTGTATGGCTTTAAACCCTTTTCATCCTTGCACATTTTCTGAAAAACATAAAATGGGCTTCCAGGTGCAGCCTGCTTTAGCAAGCAATTGATGTTCAGCTCGTGGAGGCTTAAGACCAGGTTCCAAGCCATAAAGCGGAGTTATTTTCACTCATCACAAGATAACTGATGGCTGCTTTCACCCACTTTGCTTCCAGGGCCAGAGCAAACACTCCTGCAGCCTCCGGGGCAGCTGCAGACGTTCCTGAGTGGCGCAATGTGCAGTTGCCGTATAGATCTGTGGTAGCCTGCAACAGAGTACAACAAACTTAATTAGATAAATAATACTTGAGCCTTCAAGGTGTATACAGAGATAAACAAGGATATTAAATAGAATAATCGCTTCCTCCCAAAGAGGTTTCATTTGAAAGTGCTTGATTTCCTTTTGTTTGCTTCTTTTCTTGCTTGAGGAGAGTAAGCAACAATGTCTCCTTTCCTTTTGCAGCTTCTTGTCTTCATGCCAACCTCCAAGACTGTCATGGGTACTGTCAGTTCATGCTCCAGGGTTTCTCAACCTTAGCAACTTTAAAATGTGTGGACTTCAACTCCCAGAATTCCCCAGCCAGCATGCTGGCTGGGGAATTCTGGGAGTTGAAGTCCACACATCTTAAAGTTGCTAAGGTTGAGAAACATTGCTCTAGGGCATATTTTGAAGAGACAAAGTAAAGGAGGGTAAAGGAGAATTGGCCATATATCAAGTCTTCCAACCTTCTCCTAATGGTAATTTCCTGTGAATGAGTTCCATTCATGGGAATTAGGGATAAAACTCACCACATTGTAACATCAAAGACTTGTGAATATGGATTAGAGCTGGATATTTTTCTCTGGGTTGGGGGCCACAACTCGCTCCCCATCATCTGAAGGGCTGCAGGTGATGTTACTCAAAGGGTGATGCCACCAGAATGGAGCAGGGATGAATTTTGTGGTGGGGACACAACTAGAATACTCAGGGATATAGGTGATCCTCATGTTGGTCATCATGTGGTATATTTATTTGTTTTTATTATGCAGTCAGTACAGGGAGATATATTATGTACCTTTTTGAATCAGTTTTCTAGGATGAACCAACCTTGTGATAATCATGAAATCAGCAGTATAGTTCCTGTCTCCTTATTAGCCAACCCAGCCTAGACATTGTCTGTTACAGATAGAATTGAAGACTGGCTTCTTTGAAAACTGTTTCTTCCATAGCTTTTTTTCAACATATGGCTATTAAGGCTGTGCAGCACTTTTGATAGCAAGAAGTTGGAGCGTGGAAAAGTAGGACCTGTGTGCAGCTCCTTAAACCAAATGGGAACCTGGAGAATTCATGGAGGAGAGCACTTGTCTGCAGCTCCTTAAAGGGCCTTTCCTGGGTTAATGGGGCAACAATTCATATCCATCCCATATCATTGGCCAAATGGTTTCCGAGTTTACACTTAAATACTTTTTAATGCTATAACAGCTGTATAACTTATTTAACACTTAACATTTTAGTAAGTACGTGTTTAATTTCCACATATAGTTTTGCTTAATTATAAAATTGAAATGCCCTATTAAATACACTTGCATATAGACTGACATTAATTTCTGATACCAACTTCCTGCATTTTCTCGAGCAACATAAAGTACAAAAAAATATATTCTTGAAAACCTTTATTCAAAACAGTATTAAAGTTATAATTCCTCAGAATATAACCAGAATGTCACCAAGCATCTGTTGACTAGAGAAATGAACATTTGCTTGATGGTTTTTCATAAAGAATTCATGACCTTTCCATGTTTGTCTGTTCACTAAATAATGAGAATCTCCAAAAGTAAATCCCCTTTCAACCAAACTTCTCAGTTTTTAAATCAAAAAGCAATAAAATAGTATTTTGCTCATTCATGGTTGTATACTGTTTCCTAAACTTACCAAAAATTATTGGGTGGACATTAGGGAAGCCCTTATTCAGAGGATCAGCTGAATAAAGAAAGAAAGACTAATAAAGTTAACAAAAGGACAGAAAGAAATAATAGAATTGTTCGACCTACCACACCAGCTTCTGGATTTCTCTTTCTCCCATTGCTAAAAGTAGAAGCCAAAGTTGAAGAACAACTTTCATCATATAAAGCTGTTCGGCCATCATTGATAGCTGAGTTGATGGAGATAGTCCACATGCTTGATGCATAGCCATCACAGTTGCAGTCGTCATAACTTCCTCCATCTCCAGAGGCCCAGACATAGATACTTCCCTTGCCACCACGGCCCTGCAGAGCAGGTAAATCCAGCAATCAGAGCCAGTCACTCTTTCTCATCCCAACCCACCTCACTAGGTTTTTGTGGTGGGGAAAACAGGAGGAGGAAGGAGTATTAGGTATGTTCTCCACCTTGAGTTACTTATAAAGTAATAAAGACAGGATAAAAAAAGTCAAATAAATAAAATATTCCAAATATTTTTTTTTAATGATGAGATATTAATGTGGGAAAAAGTAGTATAGGGTAGAATCCTGTGGTCTCTGAGAGAGCATTGCAGAGGCCACAGGAATGTTCCCTACCTCCACCCCCCCCCCCCCCCCCCCCGTGTTATGGACATCAAATCTGAGCTTTTGTGGCTCTTGATTTTCAAGACTAAGAAATTGTGTCTGTGGAATGTCCCCCAGAAGAATTAGTGGTGGAGGGTGTGAAAGATAAGGTGTGAAGGATCCTTAATGCCACCCCAGCTGTCCATCATACCTCCCAGTCCAGGGTGAAGTGGGGGTGGGGGAGAACAATTTAGATAATAAATGTCTTCTTTCCACCTTCAGCCCTGGAGTAGATCTGTATAGGTAGAGCACCTTAACAAATGGATAGGACTGCTCTGCTCATACAGATAAAACACACAACTACCCAAAGTGATCAATTACTGAATTTTTTACATTTCTGTTTTAAAGATTTCCTCAGCCACATTCACAATCTGCTATGCTCCCATTTATGAATCTATTTACTTAGCACCTGAAAGATTTTTCCAGCAGTCAGCTAAGGCACACTAGAGAGATCAATCCAGGGAATAATAGGAACAGGCTTTGCCCTTTATAACAATGAATAGAAGTCCACTTAACTTCCCAGGTCACTTGATTATCTAACAATTGAGGACAATTAAAATCTTAAGCTCTGACACATACCTGATGCAAGTGGGGGCTTTCCTCCCAGTGCAGGTAGCAGATCTGAGACATCCAATTTAGATCAGGACCACAGAAAGAAGGGCAAATAATTTAACTCTCTAAAGCTACTGAGATTCAAATCTACTTCTTAGACAGACAGCCAGAATGTACTTTTCTATCTGAGCTATCAGATAAATTTAAGCACCATTCTCCTTCTCCTGAGGAACCCAATTTGTGAGTGTGTGAGAGAGTGTAGGGGACAATTGGAACTAATAATTCAATCACAGAAGCTAGTCTAAAACTTACACAGGTTTGTGGTACAGCTACACCTCTGCACTTTCAATGAATAAAAAAAGGACTGTGGTCTTTTACAGTGAGCCTCACTGAACACAAAGATTTACTGCTATTTAAAGATTCATAGGGTTATGCTGTTATTGTTCAACCATTCAACAATTTGAGAATGAACACTTCTTGAAATAGTGTATCTCATTCTAATTCTGCTCCCTTTGGGTTTTTCTAAGGTTAAAAAGTGGGACTGGTGGAATACATTTAGTTTTTGAAGATGAAAATCAAACAGTGGAACACATAAGTAGTAGCCAGTGGGTGTTATTTTTTCAGTGTTTTGCTTCATTTCAGAATCTTTAGGGTGAAACCATGTATGATGGGGAAGTCATATTTTCCTTATTGATATATAAAACTGATATGGGAGAGCAGAATTGATTTTTAAAATATTAGAACAGAGAAGGAGGAGGAGGGTCACCCAATCCTTCTTCCATTCACCTCCACCTTCCTGTCACCATTATTAATAGAACAGGCTTTGCAATACAGAAGAATGAAGCAACCATGGGGTCTTGTATATATTTGCCACTGTTACCTGATTTGTTCCCTCTACCCCTCCCTCTGCCAAACTGTATTGCCAATTTGGTTCAGTGTTTGCACCATCTTAATATTATGGTCAAGCCAACAGGTCAAAAAACATTAATTGCAGGAAATAGTTCTGATCTCCTTATATGTTAAAAGGAATCTGATGGGCATATCTGGTTGGGAAAAGAATCCCAGTGTGAAGAAAAGTAGGGTGTCTTCAATAGCTAATTCTGTGATCCTCTGTGTACATCAATTTTAGTAGCAACAGGCAACATAAGCAATATTAAGAGGACAAAGAGATGACTTTTCCAAACTAAGATTGGGCAAACATGTTCCTTAACTCTTCCCTTTTGCATTGCTAATTTCTGGGTCTTGGTAAAACAATGGTAGATACAACAAAAGGTAATGCTAGAATTATTAACTGTTTCCGAGCCATTCTTTTCGTTAGTCAAAGCAGTAAGAGTATGTTTTCAGTGATTCATTGTCTCTTCTTTGAAACCTCTTTTGTTAATCAAAAGGAGTCAGGAAAAGCTTTTAGGACCATCAACTTTTTGGCAATGCTTTTGTTCAGGCCAGGAGGAAAATCATTACTTTCCTCATGTTTAAATCTCTTTCTGACTCCTTTTTCATCTCTTTAGCATTGATCACCTCTTTTGTCCCCCATTTTTTCAGGCAGCATTATTTGGATTAGCAATACCTTTGCCTCAGGCTGGCAACTGCTATAAAAGGAGAAAGAAAACCTGAGGTGTTTTTTTTCCCCCCTCTCTATCAGTAGTTGAAGTCACTGAGGCAACTTCAGAGACATCCAGCACTGATATCTCCACTCTCAAACACCCCTTTTTTTCTTATCCCAAAGAGAAAAGCTCTTTGAGCTATTGGAGACCAGATACCCCCACTGTCAAGCAGGCAGAGACATGTCAGGATCATTTACTGAGCTGGCTACACAAATGACCAGGCTCAGATTATCATACTTAGGACACATTATGCGAAGACTTATCTCTCTGGAGAAGGCTATAATGGCGGGAAATGTGGAGGGAAGAGAACAAGATTAGCGACCACATAGACAGAATTTCTCCATAACAATTTGTCCCTAACTGTGTATTTCAGGTCTTCCAATGGTGCACTCATCACCACTGTAACTGAGTCCATCCACCTCTTTTCTTTCACCTTTCCCAGTATCAGAGCCTTCTCCAGAGAGCTGGGTCTTCACATAATGTACCCAAAGAATTTGAGCCTGGTCATTTGTGTCTCAAGTGAGAACTCTGGTTTGATTTGTTTGATGATCCATTTCTTTGTTTTCTTTGCAGTCATGGTATTCTCAGGAGTCTTCTCCAACACCAAAATTCAAAGGTGTCAATACTTTTCCTATCCTGCTTCTTTTAAGTCCAACTTTTGCTTCCATAGAGTATCACAGGGCTTCCACAATTCTTCCATGGCTTCCACAATTCTGATCTTTGTAGATATAGACACATCCTGGCATTTGAATATTTTTTCCAAGACCTTCATGGTTGCTCTACCGAGTGCTAGCTTGTTGTCAGTATTTGATCAATATAATTATTAGCCAGAAAACACATGAAGGTGAAAGCTGAATGGAAGATTGCAGTGTACTTAATTTAATTCATCAGCTTGGACTGAATCTAAGATGATATAGGATGAATACCTCTGGATCAAGAAATATATTCTATAAAGGCATAATCCTGTCAAAGAGAAGCATTTTACCCCTACTTGATATTTGCTGAATATGTAATTACAACAAAGTCAGCATTCCCCCCAATGAAGTTAAGGACCTTTAAATTTCAGCCAATACAATTTGAGTTATATTTTATAAACAACACCGTACAGAGTTAAATAGTAAAAACAATCACAAATCCTAATAAACAAGATATCTGAGATTTTAAGAAATTATTATTAAGTAAATGAAGAAAAGGGACGCGGTGGTGCAGCGGCTTAATGACGCTGAAAGTTGCTGGCCAGAAATGGCTGACGCTTCGGCGGTTCGAGTCCAGCCTTTGCGTTAACAGAATGAGCTCCTGTTTCCTCCCCAGCTCCTGTCAACCCAACAGGTCGAAAACTCATGTGAGTAGATAAATGGGTACTCTCACTCCGGTGGGAGGAAAAATGCTGGCAGCGCCTGCAAAAGGAGTTGGGAGCAGTTGCCGGTAAGCGCGAAACCGTGCTCGCCCGAAAAGGGCGTGAAGCAACGGAAACCCCGCCTCCTGTGCTCACCAGCTGGGCTCTGCTCTAGGAAGGAGGCTCTGGCAAACCACTTCCGAAAAAACAATTGCCTTGAAAACTGCAAGGATTCGTCCAGGCAGTCACTGCAGGGTCAGTAATGACTGAGCGCAGACAAAAAAAAAAAAAAATGAAGAAAGAAGCACTTTAGATGGCCTTCTGATACAGAAAATAAATTACAGCCATTACATGTAAACATCTGGATGGTCACCAGATGACAGCAAAGAAGTACAGAAAAATAACTCTGGTTATTCTAATATAAACAACAAAGAGCACAGCCTCATAATGTTTTCTTAAAAATAAGTCCTACTGACATCATGTTTCTTAACCACAATATCCTCTGCCTCCACCTTCCAGTAATTTTCACCGCAAGAGTTAGAAGTAAAAATCCAGTTATTTCTAACTCTTAGAAGAACAAAAAAAAAAAAGAGAGAGAGAAAAGAAAAGAATGATTCTTCATTTTAAAAATGTCCATGCTTTTCCTTTCACCAGAGAACCCAATTACAGTGCTATGATTAAATTATAAATTCTTAATGCTTCTCTTTAGGTAATCATTTCTACCTTTGCAGAATCTGTGTCCCTTAGGCACGGCCAAGTTATTGAAGCAATATAATGTTCCCCCAGCACTGCCCCCGTATGAATGGAGAAGGAGCAGATAACAACTAAAATAAATGAGCTGAGTCTCCAAAGAGCTTCCTTTAAAATGAACTGGCCAAGGGCAGGGGGCAGTTAGCTAACAGCTTGGTTAACTGTTTTCAGCAAGGACAAATAGAAACTGGAAGCAAGCAATAATGCAGCCAAACATATAAATGAAGAAAAGAGAAGCAAATGTACCAGCCTTTGGTGCCTTGTTAAACTGCCCATACATACCAAGACTTTTAAAGGAGGATTGCCAGTGCACAAGGGAAATCTTCATTATTTCTTCCCCAAAGCCCACTGCATGTTCTCCTCCCCATGGACATTAACCTCATTATATCAACTTTTCTTAACTTGGTGCCTTCTAGGTGTGTTGGATTACAACTCCTGGAATTTTTTGCCAACATGACAATTTGATTACATGATGAAGATTCTAACGGCTGCATGAAGATGCTCCTCTGACTGTTCTTAAATGGCATGTTTTCATGATGCTGCCTTCATTTACCTCAACCCACTGCAAATGCAACTTACCCTTATCTTTAACTGTTCCAGTTTAATAGTGTTTCTCCTCTTTTCCTGATGCAAATCTTGACCTGGACATGATCTAGCATGCTCCATTGATGATGATGAAGGTGCTGATAAAGGCAAGGGTTGGGATCTGCACAACTCCCATTAGCCCCTTTAGGCTGGTGCAAGCATGCTCCCTTATTTCTAGTCTCTTCAATTCACCTGCACAGCCATTTTGGCTTTGGCCATGGGACAGATTGGACACCTGGCTTCCACAGAGACAAATACCCATGAAATACCTAACCTGCACTTTTGGAAAGACTTCTTGGGTGTTATGTGGGTTTCTCAGATTTGCTGCTTTTTTTTTTTTTTAACAGTAGTAGACCTGTCTTTAAAAAATAAGACAAGTCCTCTCTTGGATGGATACAATCAAGTGTGTGTGAGCAAAGTGGAGATGCTAACTAGAGAAATTTGACAAGCAGCTTTTAGGCTGATGGACAAGAAAATTGTGTTTCTAAACAAACTTGCTCACTTGAATAAATTAAACAAGGAAGGCTCTCAAGTTCTTTCCGTTACCATGTAAATCCATTAGTGAACTCCCCCCACCTTACCTTTGGTTCCAGAGAGAAAAGGAAGAACCAGCTTGCATCTACATGCAGAGGAAGAATGCAAGCACAGACCAGGTCTCTTTATGAGACACACACACACACACACAAAGCCAGAACAAGGTTTTACTGATGGGTAAACCTGCTGCTCTATAGGGGACGCGGTGGCGCAGCGGCTTAATGACGCTGAAAGTGCCGGCCAGAAATGGCTGAAAGCTTCAGCGGTTCGAGTCCAGCCTCGCGTTAACAAGGTGAGCTCTTGTTTCTATACCCGCAGCTTCTGCCAACTCAGCAGATCGAAAACGTACGTGAGTAGATAAATGAGGACTCTCACCCCGGTGGGAGGAAAAATGCTGGCAGCGGCTCAACAGAGAGACGGGACAAGTTGCCGGTAAAAGCGCGAAAAACCGCGCTCGTCCGAAAAAGGGGCGCGAAGCAACGGAAATCCCGCCTCCTGTGCTGCCAGCTGGGCTGACGCTCTAGGAATTAGGCTCTGGCAAAGTCTAATTCCGAAACTAGAAAGATGCAATTGCCTTGAAAACCGCAAGGGGGCGGTCACTGCAGGGTCAGTAATGACTGTTAAGCAGATAAAAAAAAAAAAAACCTGCTGCTCTAGTCATCTGTCAAAAGTTTCCTCCTTCCCAACCCCATCTCCATGTTAAGGAGAGCAATAGATGGATTCCCTCGCCCCCTGCACATTGGTTGGTAGTCTGGTGGGAGGCAACCAAAGTCAGGGGAATCCACCAATCCCTTTCCTTAACTGGTCCTGCATTAAAAATGTAAGGATCTACCACTCCCTGGCAAGATAGGACTCAGCAATAAGGGCAGTGCCGAATACACCATCTTTTCTGATACCTCAAGGACTGAAAAAAGCACCTTTAACTGGATCAGGAGGAACAGCCTGTGGTATCCCCAATAGGGTAACTGGGCTGCATCCTTACAGATGTCCACTAGATGGCAGCAAAGGATTAGAATGTTCTTTTGGTAGCAGCCCAAGATAAGGTGGCTCTAGGAATTGCAAAAGTATGACCTGGGTGATACCAGGGGCCATTCACAAGACAAAGTCAGTTCAGCATGCATTCTCCCTTGTACCTCCTCCAGCTTCTTAAATATTATTTATCACCCCAAATCGTCTTTGTTTTGTTGTTTTGTTTTCTGAGCAGGAGGCTGAAGAAGATATGTTTCTCACCAATGCAATAGCCTTTTGTATTGGCTAAGACATCCTATGAGGCTAATTTGGGGCTCAGGCAGATTCTTGGAAATAGAGATAATGCTGGAAGATGGCCCTTTGCTTGCCATTTTATTATTTTTAATGAAAAGAACATGGAAATAAAGTAATAAAGTGAGGGCAGTGCTTGTCGGCAAATTGATGCACCCCACTATAAAATGGGCTAAACAGAAAACAGAGAATTTTCTTCCTGATATCTAGGGGCCTCACCTCAAAAAGAACTTAAAAATTGGTGTGTTTTTCAGTTGCTACGCCTTCCTTGCCCCTTCTTTCTTTTAAAAGGCAGAAAACTATTCCACTGATTTTCAGCAACTTGTTGCCAAGAGGCAGCAACATCTTGTGGGCCACAAAATCAAATAGGGAGAGCCAGGGCTGGGGGCCAGGGGTTGCCCACCCTTGTTTTACAGCAAAACAGTTCTTTCACATCTGGGTTGTTATACTTTCTTGAAAACTCTGAACAAGACAGCTGCGACTCTGAGAACATCTATTTGCAATTGCATAAAACTCATGAACAATGTTCCGTATGGAAACTGTGCTACCAAGCTGCTCATCCAAATTACTGTGTGGAGTTGAGTTTTGCGTGAGCAGCTGTTTTATGAATCACCTTAGCTGAATATGATGGAAAACACTATGCTTCACATCATTCCCAATTACGTACATTCCACTTTAATTGCAATTAAAATGAGGATATCAGGCTGGAGCAAGAGAATTTTATTATGTCCCTTCCCAGGCACTGAAAAGAATCACTTTCTGGTTGGCAGCACATTAAAATTCTTGACATGTCTTTCGTGCTTGGCTAATATTTCAGTTTTCCTCATTTATTCATGTGTAATCTCCTTGGAATAGGAAAATCAAGCTGGCAAAACGAGAGTCTCCATGTTTATTCATGTCAGAGATTTATTAAAGATCCATGACATGGCTGTTGAATAAGTACTTTCTATTCTGAAAGCATTATTGAAGCTCCATCATGACTAGCTTCCAAATAAGGACCATTATTCTCACATCAGATATACAGATGCAGACATTTTCAATGACCGTTTAATATTATTCTAAGATTACATGTAGAAAGATTTTTGAGGGACCAGATCAAAAGTCCATCTGTTCTGTCATTGATCATGGAAGATTACTGCATGTCCTGCCCTCCTGTCTTTACTACCTCCACAAATAAGAGTTTTGCTGCTGCCAGTTGCTAAAGAGCAACTTAGCATACTGTACTTCTAATTCTAACTTAAAATCAAGGTATTGATAGGTATTTTGGAGACTATCTATCTAAACCCCATAGCTCAGTACAAGATCTATAATGCAGAATAAACCTTCAGCATACTATATCTGACTGAAAATCAGCTAAGGAACCCATTATTGATCCATTTTACTTGGTATGGATGGTCTAGTGTACAGTTCAAAATAGACCTGCAATAGCTACACTCTTTTCAATTATTATCTGATCATCCACCTTTCTCCATCTTAATTTCTCCAGTAGTTCCAAATATGATTGAGTTGTAATTAACAGAGTTATTAGCTCTTCAGATAAAGGATTATTTTCAAATAAACATAACCCATGTGAGGATATCTTGGAAGCTGGATTGACTGACCTACAGGATACCTGCAAAGGCAGAGAATGTCTCAAGAAATAGAAAACACTGCTTCCTAGTGAATGATGGAAGGTGCCTGTTGTGTCTACATATCTGATTTTACTTTTGTTGTTATGGACATTTTCATAAATCTCAATTCTTCTTGATTATCTGCAGCCCAAATAACTGTATGTAGGTGGTAATTCTACAGTACATATTATGAGGGTATATGCAAAGGTAAATCAAGTTGAATTTCATAGGACTTTGGGGGCTAAAGATGTAGATGACTGGAGCTTTAATCACTTAATGGCAATCCCCATCTAGAGAACCCCAATTATTGGCTGTGATTATTTGATGCAAACTGCTTCCAAACCAGTCTGAAACTTGGGTTGTTAAAAAGCAATGGCTTGCAATGGAGATTCACTATATAATTGCCATAAGATACGAAAAGGAACCTGGAAGACATGGCATCATGGCAATTCTTTATATAATTTGAGTTGTCCCTTGTCTGTGGAAGATCTATATGGATATTAAAAGGTATTAAAGACAATAAAAGAGGGCAATATTCAACACATTAAGAGGGAAATGTACAAGAAAGAAGCAATACATGACTGAATCTTGATTTCTATGCACAATTTCTATTACTTGATATGAAGCCCTGCAGGGTTAGGGCAATTCAAGATACATTGAATTGCACATCCAACTAGACTGCCCAAAATGATTCAGATTGTCATTATTCCAGATCTCCAGTAACCATTTTTATTTTATTTTCAACCATGCTAAAGCAAACCAGATGAAGGGGGTCTGATAATAATGAACATGAAATTGCATTGCTGCAAGACAGAGTACATTTTGAAGGTCATGTTTCCAATCTATAATATTTTTCTTTCTTGCCATTTTCATGCTGCTGAAGCCTTCAACTGGAACATCTTAGCAGGGGGTGCTAATTATCTGTTTTTTTTGGCAGCAACCATTGAGTGTTTTCCAAAGAAAAGAAAAACCTTGGATGCTTCCCTGCATAATTCAAGGTCTGAAAATAGAATGAAGCAAGAGGAAGAGAAACCAGAGAAAGTATATAGTTGTCTTGCTTCTGGTGTTGCATAAATATAGGCAATGTTTTGCCTTCTGCTCTTTTAGAGGCAGGTTTCCAAAAGTCCCAGTCCAAAAGGACCTTGCCATGGGCATTTGGGGAGAGGGCAATGACAATGCACGATTATGTCAACATGCACATGTTGTCATCATCGTGATTTGTTATGGAGGCTGCTGGGTCAGAAACAATTAAGAATGCTAGCCATGTATCCTTGCCCTGCTCCGTGTATGGAGAAATCCAGAGGACTCATATATTTCAACTCAAGGCAAAGGGTAAGGGTTTGTGATGGAGAGGCATACAATTCCTTTGCTGTTGAATCGGGATCATATACAGTAATTACTAAAAACACTGCTAGATTTTTTGCTATTACATTAGCCCTTCTCCAGCATATGTATGAGTTGCCTCCAGGAAATAACCTCTCTTACACTATTAAGATGCTTTTATTGTGATGTTGGATCTACCTGTATCTTAACAAGAAAGAAAAAGAAGAGACACTGTCTGTAGTTCCCAAGACCCATAATCAGAGATGACATGCACCCCTGGTCTAAAGTATTGGTGAGCTGGAGATGGCAAGACAGTACTGATTGTTAACAGCCCCATCTCTCTGGCTGGCCTCATCTTGCAGTATTAATAGCTTTAGAACTGAGCTTAACCTGACGGATATGGGGTGATCCCTCCTCCTCCAACATGTACATATAATTCAATACATACTTAGACTACTGCTTAGGCATTCTGTTTCAGCTAGATATACTAATGTAAGACATTGCTATTTTAAAACATATCTAGCCCCAGATACAAGCTTGGAATGCATCACACTAAACCATTGTTGGCTTTTACCATAGTTTGTTAAACAAGCCAAACTTGATTGGGTTTACACATCACACTAAGCCAAAGCCAAAGTAACTATCAACCTAGTCACTGTATCCATATCAGTGGTGGGAAATGGGAAGGGCCCAAAAACTGGATCTTTCCCCCTACTCTCCTTGTGTTTCCCATGTCATCATCCAGCTACACTACAAATGAGGTGGCTTTTGCCTAGCAAAGTTCTCCTTGCAAGCACTCCAACTGGAGCAACTATAGAGCATAGATTGTGTTGAACTGGGCCATTTGTGTCTTCCAGATCCAGAGAAGTTGGGGGGTAGAACTAGAGCTCTATTGGCAGGGAATGTCCTCACACATCCAGTGGCAGGAGAAGCAACCATTTGTGGAGAGGGCCTGGAGAAAGAGAAGGACTTCATGGATTGGAGGAAGCCGCCTAGAGTGGATGGGCTACCTTAGACCTGGGAAGAGAGCAGATTTAAGAAACGTTCTTAATGAGGAAGGGGTTCCTCCTCTGAAGAAAAACTACTGTGGAGGATTGACGTGTGATGGCTTGTAATTTGGTGTACAGAGAAGTTTTCAGACCATGGCTAATAAAAAATAAGACAATTTCAGAAACAGCAATACATTCTTTGTGCATTTCCATTTTGCTACATTCTTAGCCATGTACAATTTTAGAGCTCTCAGATTGTTCTGCATTTTTAAAACAAGAGTTAGGTGGGAGAAGGCCATTTGAAAGCAAGTGTTTCTGATTTAGCCTGCTTCTCTCCCTGATTAGCCTCTCCCTGGAAACTCATTTAAAAAGCAAGTTGTGCTGTATTTCAGAAGAAAATAAGTATCTTTTCTGTGCAGTGCATGAAACAGCAAACAAGACAAGGAAAAGCATTCTCCCAGATGCTGTATAGTCCATATGTACCTTCATGACAAGCAGAGGAACCCCTAGAGCAGTGTTGTCCAAACTTGGCCACTTTAAGATGAGTGGACTTCAACTCCCAGAATTCTGGCTGGGGAATTCTGGGAGTTGAAGTCCACTCATCTTAAAATGGCCAAGTTTGGACAACACTGCTCTAGACTATTCTGGCGGAGAATTCTGACAGGAGAGCTAGTTAATTAAAAGCACTTGATGCTAATTTAGAAAACACAATCAGGAAAGAATACCTAGAATTAATATCAGATGAGTTGTAGTGGCAAACACATGCTTGGACATTCACTGGAAGAAATCCTTAGAGCCCTAATTTTTTGGAACTTTGGCTAAAATGTGGTCAATTTCTCTGGTAACTGAATTCCATATGATATTAGAGCTTGGAATGGTAACAGTTGCAAGGTTTTTGCTGAGAAATAGATTAGGTTTGTACCCTATTAGAATGAGATCCAGATTATGTACAGCCTTATGCTAATTTGCTCTTAAGGAAGATAGTCACTTTTTATTATGAATTAAACAAAATACTAAATGAGATGCCATAGGGTTGCCAGCGTTTAAACTACAAATTAGCATTGATTTCCTTTCAATTGAATACATTATGCTAAGTGCAGCACATTTTCTTGTACCAGTTTGAGTTGTTCTCTTCAATTACTACTCCTGTGCTAATTTTCTGTTCATTAATGCAATAATTAACATTACATGGCTATCAGAGTAGTCAAAGTATAGCATTCCCTTTCCTTTCCAATTTTTTATAATCTAAATAAAAATTAATATAAAAATTCTGGTCATTTAAGAAAAATTGCAGGTCTGTCTGAGAACTGGTAAATGCCATGATAATCTGCTAACCTGAAATGCAAGTTCCTTTCATTCTACTAAAAATAAAATGCTGTATATTAAATGTTGTACTGATTCATCTAAGCTTGATTGTTTTTAGCCAGGTTTGGCCAGAAATCTCCTAGCAGCTACCATAAAACAAGGGCATAAAAAGAGTCCTGTTAGAGTAGGCCATGTTCCTATCCCATCCAATCTTCTATATGACAGAGTAGACAAACAGTTTCAAGAAGCTCTCAGTCTTGGACCAAACAGCAATAACCTCTTCTACAGTGCCTCCTCAGCAGCTGCTTTTTAAAGTAAAAGATTAAAGAGGCAGGATCATAGCTACTGATAGTCTAGTCGGGGCTGGTTTAATGGGATTGTAGTGTATACAGCTGCATGGACAGCATGGCAGGCTGAAACAGGCTATGGGCACGTGAAGACATAAAAGCAAAGAGGCTATGACTATCTCCCTTCATCAGTCTTCCCTTAAGAGAGGGCCTTGTGTTTCCCTCAGGTTGCTTGGAGTAGCAGGACCACTCAGAAGCTGACCCTGCTCTGTATTAATCAATAGATCCATTGAGCCAACAAGGGTTTTGAATGGGCAGGTCCACCTAGCAGCCAAGACAGCTCTATGTTAGCTAGTGGGTAGATGGGGCTGACGGGGTTTCAGGTGTTCCAGGTGTTCTGGTCTACTCATGAGGAAATGCAGCTTCTGTCTGTCTGTCTGTCTGTCTGTCTGTCTATCTATCTATCTATCTATCATATTTATATAGCTGCCCATTTCACACAAGGGGACTCTGGGCAGCATACAACAATTAAAAAGAATAAATACATAAAAACAATTACACATAAAAAACTAAAAACACACAAAATAGGAGGGGATAAAATTAATAAGGTAGCCATCGTAAAACCTCCCCAGTCCCTTGGGAGCCCCAAGCCTGATCACATAGCCAGGTCTTGAGGGACTTGTGGAGTGTTAAGAGGGATGGAGCTAAGGGGTAGCCACTGAGTAAATTGGGTTGATGGGATTTGGGGGTAGGCAGATCCACGCAGAAGGTAACACTGTGTTGGTCAACAGGTATATCAGGCCAATGGACTCATTTACTGAAGCACAATTTTAGAATGTGATGCCTTTTGTATCTAAAACATTTTTTCTAGAGATATCATTAATGTTAATTCCGTTTCTATAAGTATTTTATTCTGAATATATAGGAATCCATCTACAAAGTTAACTGGGGGGGGGCACCAAAACTGGAGTTACATGGGGCTCCCAAATTCCTTAAACCAGCCCTGAGCCTGATCCTTCATGAAGTTGTCGTGAACATCTTCACCATATATTTAAGATTGTTTTTCAAGAGGAAAAAGCTAGGTACAAATGTTTGAAAATAAATAAGATGGGAAGAAATTGCCTAGCTTAACCATGTGTTATATAATGAAGTGTTTTCCTTTTTCACACAGTGCATCTGTAGAACTACACTAATAACAAAGGTCCACTTATGTAAAAGCTTCTCTCATGTAATTGGAAAACCTGGGCCAACAACCCTGTGTTTTTCCCTTCAATTAAATATTTGGCCAAGAATCTCGGCCAGTGAATATAGTCTTCCTTTCTTCCTCATGCATTATATATATGGATGCCCACAGGAAGGGAAGGAGCAGATGATGAAACGTACACTGCAATGTTGTGACATAAACTTTGCCACTTTTGTGATTGCATTGTGATATTGGAGCTAGCACGCTGATGTGACAGTGAGGCATGTTTCATCATTTTGATGAAATCTCAGCTTGCTGCAGACCCCCTCAATTAAAGATATACCTGGGGAAACAGCCTTTTAAGGACTTCCTGGTTCCTGGTACTTAAAGTATCCAGATAAAATCTCTAGCCTATTCTCATTGTATCAGTCACCATTTAACTCTTGTGTGTCCTATTATCATTGGGCTGGAAGAACAGTCTTTCCTATTGATAATTAATTATACTTGCATCTATACCTCAAAAGTGAGGTCTTCTGATACGGAAATGTTTACAGGCAATTTGTTATCTTCTACAGCAAAAGTAACTTTCATGAGAGTCTGATATTACAGCAACATAATGGATGGAAAACTTAAAACCAAAGCACTACCTTATTCACTCCATCTGCCATGGCTTGTAAGGTCAGTTCTCTTGGCCCATCCACAGTTTTGCCATTATCAGTGGGACCCCAACTAGCACTGTAAATATCAATTACTTGAGGCATATGGCTGATAGAAGAAGCCTCTATAATGTCAGTCATAAATGGCTGGTCCAACATTCGGATACCTGCAGATTTCATCAATATATATTGATGAAAGGGGGGGGGGGGTGGAAGAGAGAGAGATATGTTTTTTTTAAAAAATCTGAAATCAAAATAAGAAATTTATAATAGTATTCCCCAACTGGGGATTTCTACACCCAGAACTTGAAGCCCAGCATATCTTGCTGGTATCTATTTGAGAAAATCTGGTTTAAAAGTTCAAACCATGATCTGATTTTTTTTCTGCCACAAAACATAATTAACATCCAGGATCACATAAATGCAAAAGTAGTGATTCATCCATGAAATGTGTGAACTGTTTTTGAATGCAAGACTAATTTTTGCAAGTTCAATGTTTTAGACTATTTAATTCACCCAATCAGGTTTTGATTTCATGTATCTAAATTCAAAATGTATATGGCAGTAGATAGAAAGGTGAAAAGTTGGAAGGAAAGGCTTTTATTTAAATTGCTAGATCACATATATTACATGAAATACAGGTCAACTCTTTCATCTCAATACCCGTTTGAACAATAGCCAAGGTTACTGTTCTGATTCTTGTCTCTTCAAACTGATCTCTGTAGGAAATGATAGGCTACAGTGAGAAAATTCTAGACAGTAAAATTATAATCTGGAATAAACTATAATATTACAATTCCTCAGCTACAGTTTTTAAAATATTCCTGAATCTAGCGAACAAACTCATCATCGAGAAGAATTTCTTGAATTCCTCTCTTTAATCTGCTTGTTTTCTGAAATTGCTTGTTCACTGTAAAAAAAAAAAAAAATCTGAAATGACCCATTCCGTTTTTCTCCAAGACATTACTGGCACCATTTCCACTGCACCTCAATTCAGACTTGAAAGGTGGAGAATAATTTGCAACCTTCCTGGATCAGTTACTGACTTTTTCCCCAATATCTCAGTGACCACTTGATGGTGCTAGACCTCAGCTATAATCTACTGCATTGGGTATCTTTACCAAAAATTAATTCCCTAAAAGGCACTAACAAATCTAATAATACTCATTCTACCACTCTCAGAGAGCAAGCATAGCTGTTCCTTCCTTCCTTTCTTCTCTGGCTTACATACTGTTCCAGCTGAGTATAAACTCTGAAGGGTTTACAGTTCTTGTATACATCAATAACAGGCTTATGAAAGTAGAAATACCAACACAATTATAAAATGATAAAACATTAACAAAAAATAATAGCAACTAAGAAACAATGCTGGCAACAGTAATCAATAACAGTCCTGCAACAGGAGGAGTCTAAATCAATTTGTCTCCATCTTGGAGGCCTGTAGTCAGACCCTTTATCAGACGAGCTTCCTGCCAAAAACTATATGTTAAGAGTATTTTATGGTTTCAAATATATAGTTCAGCAGTGTTCATCAACAAGGTATCAAAGAAATC
Source organism: Liasis olivaceus (assembly GCA_030867105.1). Taxonomy (NCBI): domain Eukaryota; kingdom Metazoa; phylum Chordata; class Lepidosauria; order Squamata; family Pythonidae; genus Liasis; species Liasis olivaceus. Next base: position 182,135,054 of record CM061349.1, read on the forward strand.
TCAAAAAGGAAGGGAAAAGAAAGAGGGCCAACTATACACATCCAAAACACAAATGTAGGTACATTCATTTTTTAAAAATATAGCACATTAGAAAATTCATACTGCAAATAATCTGCCTCTCACACACCCTTTTTTCCTTTTTAAGAAAATAGCAATATTGCCAGGGAAGAAAATCTAGATTGGTTCTCTAGTTTAAGCCTTACCTGCCACTTTTGAATTATAGGCCACTCCAACTCCACAGATATTGTTGTTTGCTGCAGCAGACACTTCTCCAGCACATCTGGTTCCATGACTGTGGAGAAAGACAGAGATTCCAACCAAAGCTCATGGAAGCATCATGAAGCATGATCCTTAGCGCATGGCAACAGATCACTTTAAACATTAAAGTTTAAAGCATTATCACTTTAAGCATTCCCTTTATGCATTTCCTCAGACAAAACCAAAAAGTTCAGACTTCTGACAGACAAGAAATGGGGCAAGTGCTCTAAAGGATTACAAGTTTCAGTCTCTGAACAGAACTCTTTCTTCTTCCATCCAAACCACCAAGTATGGCTTAAGGTAATTTGGAAGGCTCCTTGCTGAGCTCTAACCAGAGGCCAGGGCAGAAGAAAACTTACTCACTGAATCAAGAAAACAGTGTGAGAAAGCAATAATGACTGACACAGAAACTCAGGTAGAGGACATAATGGAGAATTGTAGAGTAATAACCACTTTGCATAATAGAAACAATAGCTACAATTTGGACAACCCAATTATTCTCTGGAAGTGAAACTAAAGTCATAGTCTACAAAACCATGCTTGAATGATAGTGTTTGTAGTTATGTGTGCGTGTGTCACAGTGTAGCGTCAAATGGGCATTCATCAAGGGCTTGCCTATTCTCCCATTGTATTTCCTTTCAGGCAGAAGGGAAAAAAGCCGGTCTATAAATTGGGACATCCTGACAGACATATTGCCAAGTTAGATGCAAGTCCAGGACACCTCCCTACCAAAAAGTACAATTCTCTCTCTCTATATATATATCCCCTTCATGGATCACTGCCTTGTCGTGGCGAAGGGGCTTGCGTAACTCAGTGAAGCCATGAGCTATACCGTGCAGGGCCACCCAAGACGGACAGGTCATGACAGAGAGTTCTGACAAAATGTGGTCCACTGGAGAAGGAAATGGCAACCCACTCCAGTATTCTTGCCAAGAAAACCCCATGGACAATGTTAAAAGGCTAAAAGATATGACGCCGGAAGATGAGCCCCTCAGGTCGGAAGGTGTCCAATATGCTACTGGGGAAGAGCGGAGGGCAATTCCAAGTAGCTCCAGAAAGAGTGAAGCGGCTGGGCCAAAGCCGAAAGGACGTTCAGCTGTGGATGTATCTGGAAGCGAAAAGAAGGTCCGATGCTGTAAAGAACAATATTGTATAGGTACCTGGAATGTAAGATCTATGAACCAAGGCAAGCTGGATGTGGTCAAACATGAGATGACAAGATTAAACATCGACATCTTGGGAATCAGCGAATTGAAATGGACGGGAATGGGTGAATTTAATTCAGGTGACCATTATATCTACTACTGTGGGCAAGAAACCCTTAGAAGAAATGGAGTTGCACTCATAGTCAATAAGAGAGTGGGAAAGGCAGTAATGGGTTACAACCTCAAAAACTACAGAATGATCTCAGTGCGTATCCAGGGCAAACCATTCAACATCACAGTAATCCAAGTCTATGCCCCAACCACTGATGCCGAAGAAGCTGAAGTTGACCAGTTCTATGAAGACCTACAACACCTTCTAGAACTAGCACCAAAAAAAGATGTCCTTTTCATCATAGGGGATTGGAATGCTAAAGTAGGAAGTCAAGGAGTAATCAGAATAACAGGCAAGTTTGGCCTTGGAGTACAAAATGAAGCAGGGCAAAGGCTAATAGAGTTCTGTCAAGAGAACAAGCTAGTCATAGCAAACACTCTTTTCCAACAACACAAGAGACGACTCTACACATGGACATCACCAGATGGTCAATACCGAAACCAGATTGATTACATACTTTGCAGTCAAAGATGGAGAAGCTCTATACAGACAGCAAAAACAAGACCAGGAGCTGACTATGGCTCAGATCATGAGCTTCTTACTGCAAAATTTAGGCTTAAATTGAAGAATGTAGGGAAAACCACTAGACCACTCAGGTATGACTTAGATCACATTCCTTATGAGTATACAGTGAAGGTGATGAATAGATTTAGAGGATTAGATTTGGTAGACAGAGTGCCTGAAGAACTATGGACGGAGGTCCATAACATTGTACAGGAGGCAGCAACTAAAACCATCCCAAAGAAAAAGAAATGCAAGAAAGCAAAATGGCTATCTGATGAGGCTTTACAAATAGCTGTGGAAAGAAGGAATGTGAAAAGCAAGGGTGAAAGGGAAAGATATAAGCAACTGAATGCAGATTTCCAGAGAACAGCAAGAAGAGATAAAAAGGCCTTCTTAAATGAACAATGCAAAGAAATCGAGGAAAACAATAGAATGGGAAAGACTAGAGATCTCTTCAAGAAAATTGGAGATATCAAAGGAACGTTTAGTGCAAAGATGGGCATGATAAAGGACAAAAAAGGCAGGGACCTAACAGAAGCAGAAGAGATTAAAAAGAGGTGGCAGGAATACACAGAAGAACTATACAAGAAAGATCTTAATGTCCCTGATGTCCATACTGGTGTGGTCACTGACCTTGAGCCGGACATCCTAGAGAGTGAAGTCAAGTGGGCCTTAGGAAGCATTGCTAACAACAAAGCTAGTGGAGATGACAGTATTCCAGCTGAGTTATTTAAAATACTAAAAGATGATGCTGTTAAAGTGCTGCACTCAATATGCCAGCAAGTTTGGAAAACGCAACAGTGGCCACAGGATTGGAAAAGGTCAGTTTATGTTCCAATTCCAAAGAAGGGCAATGCCAAAGAATGCTCAAACTATCACACAATTGCACTCATTTCACATGCTAGCAAGGTTATGCTCAAAATCCTACAAGCTAGGCTTCAGCAGTACGTGAACCAAGAACTACCGGATGTACAAGCTGGGTTTCGAAGAGGCAGAGGAACTAGAGATCAAATTGCCAACATTCGCTGGATCATGGAGAAAGCACGAGAGTTCCAGAAAAACATCTACTTCTGCTTCATTGACTATGCAAAAGCCTTTGATTGTGTGGATCACAACAAACTGTGGCAAATTCTTAAAGAGATGGGGGTACCAGACCACCTTACCTGTCTCCTGAGAAATCTGTACGCAGGCCAAGAAGCAACAGTTAGAACCGGTCATGGAACAACCGATTGGTTCAAAATAGGGAAAGGAGTACGACAAGGCTGTATACTGTCACCCTGCTTATTTAACCTATATGCAGAGTACATCATGAGAAATGCCAGGCTGGAAGAATCAAAAACCGGAATAAAGATTGCAGGGAGAAATATCAACAACCTCAGATATGCAGATGATACCACCCTAATGGCAGAAAGTGAAGAAGAACTAAAGAGCCTCTTGATGAGGGTGAAAGAGGAGAGTGCAAAAGCTGGCTTGAAACTCAACATTAAAAAAACTAAGATCATGGCATCTGGGCCCATCAATTCCTGGCAAATAGAAGGGGTAGAAATGGAAGCAGTAACAGACTTCATTTATTTGGGCTCGAAGATCACCGCAGATGGAGACTGCAGCCATGAAATTAAGAGACGCTTGCTCCTTGGGAGGAAAGCTATGGCAAACCTAGATAGCATATTAAAAAGCAGAGATGTCACCTTGCCGACAAAGATCCGCATAGTCAAAGCTATGGTTTTTCCAGTAGTAATGTATGGCTGTGAGAGCTGGACCATAAAGAAGGCTGAGCGCCGAAGAATTGATGCCTTTGAACTGTGGTGCTGGAGAAGACTCTTAAGAGTCCCCTGGACTGCTAGGAGGTCAAACCAGTCAATCTTAAAGGAAATCAACCCTGATTGCTCATTGGAAGGATTGATAATGAAGCTCAAGCTCAGATACTTTGGTCACCTAATGCGAAGAGAAGACTCTTTGGAAAAGACCCTGATGCTGGGAAAGATGGAAGGCAAAAGGAGAAGTGGACGGCAGAGGATGAGATGGCTAGATAGCATCACTGAAGCAATGAGCATGAAACTGAGCAAACTCAGGGAGGCAGTGAAGGACAGGAAGGCCTGGCGCAATATGGTTCATGGGGTCACGAAGAGTCGGACACGACTTAACGACTGAACAACAACAACATATATATATACCTCGGTTCACAAATGCATCTGTCCACGAACAATTCGGGTCACGACCAGCTCAGGCTGCAAAAATTTACCTCCGGTCGCAAACGCCGGATCGGGTGACGAACAGGATCCGCGGCCATTTCCCCTCCCGTGTCACATGGTCGCGACTTCCTGTAGGGAGGGGACTCTCCCTCCAAGCAGGAAGCGTGGCCATTTTCCCTCCCGTGTCACGTGGTCGCGACTTCCTGTAGGGAGGGGACTCTCCCTCCGAGCAGGAAGCGTGGCCATTTTCCCTCCCGTGTCACGTGGTCGTGACTTCCTGTAGGGAGGGGACTCTCCCTCTGAGCAGGAAGCGTGGCCATTTTCCCTCCCGTGTCACGTGGTTGCGACTTCCTGTAGGGAGGGGTCTCTCCCTCCGAGCAGGAAGCGCGGCCATTTTCCCTCCCGAGCAAGGTTAGCTTTCTCTCTCTTCATACTGTACTGTGTGTCATATTTTTGCGGTTTTTTTTAAAAAAAAAACATGGTTCAGAACGGATTAACCGTATTTACATTGAACCTTATGGGGAAATTTGACTCGGGTCGTGACCAGAAATCGGTTGGCGACCAAATTTGGGGTCGGAACGGATTAACTGTATTTACATTGAACCTTATGGGAAAATTTGATTCCGGTCACAACCATTTCGGGTTGCGACCAGAGTCGCGGAACGAATTAAATTCGTGAACCGAGGTTCATATATATATGAAAGATAACTTCTGTCTCTCATCATCCTTCTTCCTGGATTGTTTTTGTTTTTCCCCCAACACTTACAATTTACTGGCCCCAATATTTTTACATTCTTTCCTTTTAGGATGTGGAAATGCCTAGATGCTTCTTAGATAAATAAGGAGAAAGAAAAGAGAAAGAAACTGGTTTTTGCTATCCAATAAGGGAGTGATGGTGGCAGAGGGAAAGTCCATGAAGAAGACCAGAGATCAGGCAAAGGGACAGAAAGAAAGGAGGGATGTATCTTGCTCAGACCTGGTGTGTCCTTGTGTCTCAAGACTTAACAGAGAATTGTCCCATACTTCCTGGTGCCAATATTTTGATCATAGGTATCAGCTGAATGGTGGCATTCACAGCTAGCTTTTGTCACCAGGCTGTACATTTCTTCTGTGATTGCAAATTGATGTGCCCTGTTGTCATCGCTGAAGGGCAACCTAATAATCCTTCAAGGAAAAACACAGGCACATTTCTGGCTTTGCAGTCTTTGTTTTTATAGGTTTTTTTCCATTGGACTTGGCCCAAGAAAGGCAAATGTTTATTTTCACTGAGCACAGTCAGAGCACTCTTAAAAAGTGATCCTGCTGATTTACAAATGTGGCATCGGTATTCAACCTTTTCATGAAAGCTGTGCTGTTCTGATAGGAGGTGTGCATTTTCTCTGGTACCGTCTGTTCATTTTGATTTCCATTAGATCTATTTTCTTTTCCAACACTCAAAGTTTGCTTTGGGAGAGAAATTTCCCTCAGTAACAGGGGATTTGTTGAAAACAGCATTAAAGGAATGGCCAGAGTTCTTGTGTTGCTAGGCATCTGCTGTTCAGCATCTGTGGCCTGTGCACAAGGTGTGAGGTAGTTTCTAGTGTTACATATTGTCTTACATAAGAACTAGTTTGGTATAGTAGATAAGAGAGTCAGTTTGGTGAAGTGGTTAAGGCGTCAGGCTAGAAATGGTGAGACCGTGACTTCTAGTCCTGCCTTAGACACACAACCGGCTGGGTGACTGTGGGCCAGTCACTCTCTCTCAGCCCTGGGAAGAAGCAGGCAAGGGCAAATCACTTCTGAAAAACCTTGCCAAGAAAAATGCAGGGACTTGTCCAGGCAGTCGCCAGGAGTCAACACTGACTCCAAGGCACCAAGCAACACATAGTGGACAAAGGCACATAGTCAGAAGACCATGAACTCTAGTCCTGCCTTAGGTACAAAGCCAGCTGAATGTCTTTGGGCCAGTCATTGTCTCTCAGCTCGAGGAAGAAGAAGGCAAGGGCAAAACACTTCTGAAAAATATTGCTAAGAAATCTGCAAAATCTTGTTAGTGTAGTCCCCAGATGTCAAGACTGACTTGAGGGCATAAAAAATTAAAAATACTCTTACATATTGTTTTAAATTGAGACCACAGATCTGTTTTCCACATTCATACATTAGAAAGAGCACATGGAATTGAAAAGTTTTATTCTCCCTGTAGTTCAATACTGCCTCATATGTAATATTAAGAGGTGTCCAGTTAACACTAGTCTTCGGTTTCATTAATGCCAATTGCAAATAATTAAGTGGAAGAAAAGTGGTGCATGTAGCCTTCAAAGTTGGCTTAGGTGAGATGGTGTGTCTTATATGACCACAAGGGCATCTGCAGGGTGGGCCAAAAGTCAAGGAGGTGTTTGCTACTGCACCATCAAAGCCCCCCCCCCTTTTTTAGCAAATATCACTTGCATGTTAAAGTGAGGGGGGGAGCTTCAATAGCATGGTGACGAGCTCCATCTTGACTTTTTCCCCCATGGATGTCCCAGGAACATTTGGAATGGCCACACCAATTAGCTTTCAGTATGTGACAAATTGGCTATGAAAATGGTTTTAGGGCAGTGTTGTCCAAACATGGCCACTTTAAGATGAGTGGACTTCAACTCCCAGAATTCTGGCTGGGGAATTCTGGGAGTTGAAGTCCACTCATCTTAAAGTGGCCAAGTTTGGACAACACTATCTTAGGGAAACCTCAGTTCTGTTCAAGGAATAAGGAGCAGGGCAGTCTGAAAAAAGAGGGAAAACACCACAGGAAAAAGACAAATACATTGGGGGCATCAGGTGGATAGCCTGATTTTACCCATGGAATTCCCAGAGAAAAGATGAAGACAAGCAAGGAAGCAGCCTAGCTTGCTAAGACATGTATCTCCATTTCCCTGTCTTCTGGGTGCTGTCAGTAGGAGTGAACCTGTCTTAGTGTTTGAACAGAAGATAACTGGAGTCCTGTGGAAGAAGCTAGGCTTTGCACAGAAAAAAAATGGCCAGGAAGGAGTGCCCAGCTGTTTTTATACAAGGGTTGCACTGACTATTAATGCTGCATTTATACATTAGCAGGTCCAGGGCAAAGAAATAAAATGCAGTTAATTGACACTGAATTAAAATGACTTAATTAAATACAGTTAAAATGGTTATAGCTTGTGTCATGTATTTCTCCGATAGAGGATTGCATTCTCCCTTGCTAAATGCCCAGTGAATTTTGAAACCTAGGAAACTTCCAAAAGCAGATTGTCTCATCCTACAAGGAACTCTCTGGATCTCAGCCAAACCCACAAAAAATGAAAACATTGGTATTCCATGCAGGATCACTTTCAGTGACCAAATCAACAGAGCTTGCAATACCATGGAAAAACCTGAAGCAGGAAGAATTTGCCTAATATGTAGCTGATTTCTCTGAGAAATCCAGAAAGGTGAGCTGCTTGGATGGAAATGCAAAACATAAAGCCAGTTGTTCTTTACTAAACCTAAGCTTTTTGCTCATAGAAATTTCACGTAGTGAACTGAGACATAGAATCATAGAATCATAGAATTTCGGAGTTGGAAGGGGCCTCATGGATCATCTAGTCCAACCCCCTGCAATATGCAGGAAACCAATTAAACCATCCCTGAGAGGTGACTGTCCAGCCTCTTCTTAAAAACCTCCAGAGATGGAGACTGTTCATCAGAATGCAGAAACCTGAAAACTTTTGAAAACCTGCAGCTTTTCCTGTTCTTAATGAATTGACATCTATTAGTTACATGTCAACTGTCGTCTCATTTCCAGACAGACATGAAAACATTTGTGATATCATACAATGGGGAAAGCTACAAATTTAGAACTCCTTGACCATGAGTCTATGGTAGTACGTATAGTTGTTGGTTGTTTTTTTTTTAAATAGTCTTTTTTTCCCTTCCAAAAGCCACTTAAATGGAACCCTTTGCTGGGAAATCAATCATAAATGTTTATATAAGAGCCAAAATTAGCAAGACTTTCCAGACCAATAAGCCAATTTCCCATTCCATTTATATTTCTGACTTCCCCCTATAATGGAATGGATTATGGTGTTGGAGAAGTATTACTCTTTTCTCATACTTTTTTTTCCTAATTAACAATGCAATATTAAGCATTCTACTCAAAAAGAAGCCCACTGACTTCAACAGGGTTTATTTTAAAGTAAATGTGTGTAGGTTTTCAGCCTAATTCTCTCTCTCTGAGGCAGAATTTATCTCTCCATATTTTCCAGTGCACCAAAATGTCTGCTGTCCCACGCTTATGAATCCTCAGGAGATGCTCTTGAACTTTTGCAAGCCAGTTATCAGAAAACAAATGTTCTTCCACTGTAACCAAAAAAGTTGCACAGATCCTTTCTATTCTCAGCATTAGTCATTTCTGGACTGCAGACATTTAGATGACCATAGGATGGCAGTAAAGAGTTAGGGTTGTCTGTATCTCTCTTCTACCATCTAGTGGTCATGAAGTCCAGTAGCCCTACCCAATACCTAAAATTATTGGGCTCTATTTGTCTTAGGACAAAAGTTAATGGCCTCAAGGAATCATTGTCTTTTTTAAACTAAGTTATATCCTAACTTAAACAACAAAAAGTCACACATGCTGACTGACCAAGAAACATCTTCTATTAAGACTGCCAGATCTGAACTGCAAAGTCCAGACATGCACTAAGTGACAGCAAAAAAGATACAGAAAATTCAAGCTGCCATCTACTGCAGGCCAGATTTGGTGGCCTTAGCTTGCACGTCAGGCATAGGCAACCTGGTGCCCTCCAGATATTTTGGACTTTAATTTCCCACCATCAGCATGTCCAATGGTATGAGATTGCTGGAAATCAGATTGAGGACCTCAGGATGTCCATATCTGCTTTATGTTTTGATTACTATACAGGCCTCTCCACTCCCAACTCTTACTGCTTTCATGGAAAAGAAAGCATACCTTCATGTAAATATTATCTTTTCTTCCATAAAGATAACAAGATCAGAATTGCAGCAGATAACAAATGATTGACTCCCTCTTTTCTCCTTAGGGGATTGATTAAAAACATCTATGCAATTGCTAACTAATTTGGCCTTTAGCCACTACTTCACAGTAGGTCTCCACTAAGTGCTGCATGAAAATCTAAGAAAGATCTTTCCAGTCTTTGCTGCAATATGTGACAAGAGAAGGCAGACGAACAGAAGAGGTTCCTGCCATGCTCCTCTTCAAGGCAAAGGGCACCTTTGGGTCATGAGCTTCTGATTTGCCCAAGGGAAAATACTCATAGGAGAAGATGATGTTCCTAAGTGCTTGTTTTTATTTCTTTGAAATAAGCTTTTTTAAAAAAAGGAAGGAAGGAAGGAAGGAAGGAAGGAAGGAAGGAAGGAAGGAAGGAAGGAAGGAAGGAAGGAAGGAAGGAAGGAAGGAAAATATAAGCCTGACCCAATTAAGTTTAAGTGGATTTTGTGGAAAAAGTGCTGCATGAAATTAATGTGTCTTCCCAGAGTGCTCAGAGACCTAGGATTCTTCAAAGGACTGAGATTCCAATGAAGGTCAGAATCCATAGACTCCCTTTTAGTATTCTTACTTTGTAAGCAATTATAGACCAAGTGCTCCTTACCTTGGCAATCTGGTAAAATTCAAGAGTAAACAGTCTGTGCTTAATACAGAAATTAAAACTGATTACAGGCATGGATCTGGCCCAGGTATTCCATGTCAGAATTTGGGCTGGTTTGTGCCTTTTCTTTTTCGCAAAGAGGGAGAACCTTGGCCAACAACTTTACTAGGTGAACCCAAAGCTTTACAAGGTGGAGGCACGAATGCCCTCATCATAGCAATAGTGCAATATCTGATCTCAGTTCTTACCATGGATATCAAATCACCTGAACATCTACTTTTTCTAATCCCCCACTCTCTCTCTTTTTTTTTAAAGGGGGGAAAAGAATCATGTGAACTAAGTGCTAGTCTCCAGCACCTGGATGAATTGTGAAATTTTGACTGGATTTACCCATAGCATTATACCATGGGTTGCTGATTAAGCCATATTAGCTGGGTTCACCATTAAGCCATAATGTGCAGATCACAGTGGCTGAGTTCAGACCACATGCTAAGCTAAAAGCACGCAAGCCACATGATAACCTAATGGGTCTATGAATCTACTGTATAATCAGTCTGTCTTCACTTGAACATTGACTTCATAAAGTATGTAGCCTGTTTGTAGTACTGGTGGAACGGTGGCCTTTAGCCTCTCCTCCAGGTCAATAAAAGTCTGAATGGGGTGAGTAATAAATTCATGACAAGCAAGGGATTTGAATCCATGTCTTACCTGTTAAACCAATCATCTGTATAGCGGGGATATGGGTATGGATCATTACTGCTAAAATCATAGCTGGCTTGAGCATTCTAGGAAACACAAATAATAGTAAACATGGTTAATATCACATAGACTGACTGCAGGAAATCAAGAAAAGTATGAATAGTTAAGAAATTTTTATTTTCAGCCTCAGTGTAATTAGTATTTTGTAAGGCCAAATGTATGCACCTGACAGGTTGTTTTATTTCCTCACCTGATTCATTTAGAGATGATCTTAAAATTATTATTAAACAGAGAGAGAGAAGAAGAAGGTGGTATACTGGAACGTAAAGTGTCAGCTGCTTCCATAACTTTTATTTAGAATAATTCCTTTGGGCCCTGCATTAAATCCTATAGGCATTCTTAGACAAGGAAAATGGCTGAAACCAATAGTCACACACACACACACACACACACTTGTGCTACATGCTCAGTTGCCTAGAAAGAAAAACAAAGGTAAGCTATGTGGTTGATAGGGAGCCTTCTGGATACCAGAAGTCTAGCTGAGAACAAGCTCCCCAACTGAACTCAGGGAAAAGCAGATTTTAGACTGCTTTCTAATATCTGAATATGTCGTTCTCCAAAATGTTGCCTTCCTTAGTATAACCATTGTAAAATCTACTCCTAAGAATAGATATCCATAGCTGCAATAGAAACCAATTTTAGTTGATGCCCCTAGGCGTCATATGGTAAGAGGCGAGGAGAAGAGAAGTCAGTCTGGATTAGATTTCTTGTGTTTCTAGTTTGCCTGACCTGAAGACCCTGAATTTGCATTTTGAAAGAAAAAGGCCATGTTTATTTCAATGGGATTTTTTAAAAGTTGGGTCTAGATTACCTCAGGGAAAGGGGTCTCAATTTGTCTCTCTCTGTGTCTCTGTCTCTCTCTTTCTCTCTCACACACACATAATTTGCAGATGAAGTGAACCCTATATTCATGGTGAGAGCTGTATAGTTTGGCTTCAAGATGAAAGAAGGCAGTTCCATCTCCAGAAGTAACCATAAGATGTACAAAAGAACAGAGTTTCGGCAAAACCTGGATTCATGCATCATGCTAAGGCACAACTTGTCTTGTTTTTAACCCTAATTTATTGTATAAGCCACAATAGCTGGGTTTACACATAGTTTACATACCACAACAACTGGTTTTATGGAATATACTCAGTCCAAAGCCAACAAACTGTATTATGGCTTAGCTCAATGTGATCTTCCTCAGTTTGTGTTGTATGACAAGAGGAAATTCTGGGAGAAACCAAACCTCAGTGAGAACATTCATATTTTGCATACAGATGTTCTGTTGTTCCATTTGTTTCCCCAAGCCAATAGGATCAGAGAAAGAATTATTTAAAAGCCTGCCACCTGAAGCCCTAGATTTCATGACAGATTATATTGGTTTAGGCTGGCAAAGGAGCCTGGTACAAAGAGGTTTCCTCTCTTTGAAACAAATCCATATTGAATCCATCTGGATCAGGGTACCAGTGAGGTCTGCATTTTCTTTCCTGGTGCTCCTAGCCCAAGAAGGTCAAATCTTTCCCCTCTATTCTGCACACTCTCCATTACAGAGCCTACAGAGAATGAGCCCAGCTGCTTTTCCAGTTTGGTTGTAGTGACATAAACAATGGAGAAAACAAATGACCAAATATGTATAATTAAATTTATACATTTGATTTCACTAGAGGGAGAAGTGTTTCTGAATAAGGAATTAAAAAGAAACCCATGTATTATTCATAGAAAGGATTTTAGCAGACTAGAGGAAATTAAATCCATCTCTAATTTGCTGAAATCTCCTCTTAACAAATGACAGATTTGTGCCAAATGCAAGCTCTCACCTCGTAAATAACTTTCAAGCATTCCTGTTCTAACCTAAGATGTTTGATGCCATGCATTTCTGCCCACTGGGCAGACCCTTTGGGATTCTCCCTTTCTAGGCAGGGATATCTGTCTTGTTTCTTGTGAGCTTCTGAAAGCTGTTTAAATCTTCTTTACTAAGATACTTGAAGGATTGTAGTACAGAGATTGACAATGTGGTACATGTGGACATTTCCCTTTGTTCATAGCAGGCTCTTTGCTTCATCTCAGTCCATGTCAGTCTGGTTTCACACCTGGATATTGCACAAAAGTAGCCTTGGTTGTCCTGATCAATGATTGGGACCATGCTATGCTACCATGTTGATTCTTTGGAAACCACTGACCAGGGATACTGCTGGTGTGACTAAATGGGTTGGAAGATGGAAACACAAGTGTTAAGATGATTCCAATTTTATGAGCAGGATAGCAGCCAGAAAGTGACAGTGGAAGTTTTTTGTCTGATATCATGGTACTTGAGTGGGGGAGAGAAATTCCACAGGGAATTATTCTTTTTATTTATTCAAATAAATATATATGCTTGAAATCATTGGGGATGGTCACCCAGAGATCTGGAGCGTGGTGTAGTCCATATGAATATGATCCCTAACTTCTGGAGAAGCTACCCTTATGCTTGACAACTGTATGGAAGCCATGATGAACTGGATGAGGGCCAAGAAATGGAAGCTGAGCCCAGATCTGGCAGGTTTTGTAGCTGAATCATTCTTAAACAGATTGAACTGGATGAAGTAGCTTTCCCTTCAAAGAAATAGATATGTATCTTGGGGCTTTCCTTGATTCCAATCTGTCACTATAGGCAGAGGCGGCCTGCATGTCAAGGTGGATCTATGTCCAATTTCAACTACAATCCTAATGACTTCACAATTGAATTTTTAAAAATTATATATCACATTTATATAGCTGCCCATCTCACACAAATGTGCAAATTTTTAAATATCCAAAGTTAAAATCATATATTAAGTTTAATACTAAATTTGATAGCAAAATCATTTCACAATCAAAAGCCTGGTGAAAAATGATGCCTATATTCAGTAGAGCTTTACATAGATCATAAGAACACTATATACATTTGTATCTTGACTCCTGGCTACTGCCTAGACAAATCCATGCAGTTTTCTTGGCAACATTTCAGAAGCGATTTGCCATTGTCTTCTTCCTACAACTGAGAGAGAGGAAGTAATGTGTGCATTCCTGGGAAAACTATGACCTGAAAACATATATATTAAGCACCCAAGCCTCCATTCTGAATATCTGTAGCCCAAGATCACAATATATGAATAGGAATGACTGCATACAAATCTTCTGCACTGGACACACATCCATTCATTCTACTTCCATTTCCCCAGGGTGTAGTCTTTCTAAAGGAACACTTCGGACATCTTTGCAAGGTCTCACTTTCATTTTCCAGCTACCTGGATTTAATTTCCATTTTCGGCCAAGTGGACAAGAATTCTCCTTTCACCGATACTCTGACACAGCAAGGAACAATCAAGTTCTTTTGGTATGATTCCAAAAAGGTGCTTCAGAGTGCTTGGGGGCAGGAACGTAGTACCTACTTGCAACTTTTCAAAACAGCCACACGCAATCCCAGGAAAAGTAGCAGCCAACTGTTGCATTTAGGATCCTGTGTGTTCTGCAGTTCTTTTGGGAACTGAATCTGAAGCATTTCACAGACCCTCCTTTTTTGTCCTATTTCTTCTTCCTCCTCCTAAGCCAAGTTGCTGCACACCCAGCAGACAAAAAAGGTGGGTAATAAGGATGTATGGGGAGTCACTTTTATATTTTAGTTGCTTTCTCTGAGTAGTGAGGTGGATCCCTGAGCAGGTACATAATAGTTCCTCATTCAAGGAGCAAATTATGTAGGGAAAGCAGTGAGTTTTGCTGCATCCCACCCCACCCCACCCCACCCCACCATCACCATCCATTGATGCGTGGAAGATGTTTGATTGACACACAGGTTTGTAAGCAGGGTTTTGCTTGAATTCAGTGACACTTCTGAGTTGACATGCATACAGTTCTTCAGCTAACATCCTTCTCCACCAAAGTCTGCCTTCATTCAATGTTTCCCCCCAACACTTGATAAGCACAAAATCCACAGCTGTTCTCCTCATGTTCATTTTTTAAAAAAAATAAATGTTTCTCTTTCTTGGAGAACAGCTTTATTATTCCCTTCAGAATGTCTTTTATCTTGGAGAGGTTTTGCCTGACAAAATTAGTGGCTTTGTGTGAGTACTATGAACTAAAAAGTGAACCATGGAATACATTATGCCTGATATTTTAATGATCAGTTCAGAAGAAAATCTCCTCTTAGAAAAGAGAGATGATAATTCATGGAGTTTAAAGCATGGTGGAGAAAGAATGTCTTTCTTAAATATGCACCACTCTCCCTGGATAGATATGGGTGAATATGTGGGTATGCAAATGTACCTACTCAAGTCAGTGAATAGGTATATTTGCTTATTTTAAAGAGGTGGTAATCCAAAACTGAATAATTGTAAGAAGACACAACCAAATACAGGAATACCAATGTGCTGGGGAAATATACAGAGAAGACAATTCCAACTATCCATCCTCAGTCATGTGGGATCACAAATCACCCTGGCTGGTGACCTGTTTGCCAAGCCAAGGTTTTAAAGCTTTTCTAACGGAGAACAGAGTTGAGGTCAAATGGACCCCAGAGGAAATGGTATTCCAGAGGGCAGGAGGGGTGGTGGGGCATCCCGAGAAGAAGAGCAAAACAGATATTTCAAACAAGTGAATCAAGCCAGAAATCATGTATTTTTTCAAGGGAGTAATCCTCTAGCAGATACTTATTAGTTTTATAATCCTATTGCACTAATTCATATTCTCATCCCCTCATTCCTCATCTCTTCTTTCATTCTGTCTCACACACTTCTATTCTGATTCATCTTGGAGAACCGCATTTTACTGGGAGGGGGGGGATCTATTTACCTAGCCTCCTCCTGAATGCTGGTTTTACAGATGCTGTTTAGGAAAAAAAAGAAAAGAATTCAAATATATAGAACTCCCACCTGCAGAAAGAAGCTAGCAATAAAGAGGCAGATTTACAAGCTCAGTCCCTCATCTTTTTTGGCATGCATTGCCTGTCTTTGGCTTGCTTCTCTTTCTTCTTCTGAAGTTACTCAGCCTTGCTGCCATAAGGACTTTGGTAAAAATTCAAGAAATCTCCAATTTAGAAAGTCTAGGTAAGTCATATCAATTTAAAGCTTTTTCAGTAGACATGCAGTTTTCAGAATATGCAGCATTTTTCCCTGCCTAACCTCTAATCAACATCTTGAACCCTACAGAAGGAAAGGTCTAAGCAAAGACACCTATCACACATGGTCAACTCTGATTCTGTGAACTACATAACATAGAACAGCTCATTGGAGAAAGCTGCTGAATTTTTTCTTATTCTGAAGAAGAAGACATTTAAAAGAAGCACTATCAATAATTCAGGTCATTGTCCTCACCTGTTGACATCAGTGCCATTAATGCATTCTTAGAGAGGTTTGCTAATTCCCATTCCCTTGGTTTGGATAAAATATATACTTGGTGTTGTTGTTAGTTGTTATCAAGACAATATTGACTCATAGTGATTCTTGGGATAGTTGTCTTGAATAGTCTGGTCTTCAGTCTGGTGGCTAATCATTGCTAGAGGGGCATCCATGATTGTTGTTATTATATCAGTCCACCACACTGCCAGTTTTCCTCTTCTGCATTTTCCTTCAATCTTGTCAAGAATGATAACTTTATCTAACAGCTTTTCTCTTCACATGATATATCCAAAATATGAAGCTTGTAGACTGATTATTTGAGTTTCTAAGGAAAGCTTATGCTTGGATTCATCTAAGATCAATTGATTTGTTTGTTGGGCAGGCCACGGTCCCCACAGTATCCTTTACCAGCACCATAATTCAGAAGTATCTTCTTTCTTCCTATCTTGTTTCTTCACTGTCCAACTTTTACTTCCATATGATATTATTGAAAATACCATGATCTGAATAAGTTGGATTCTTGTGCACAAAGAAATATCTGTGTGATTAAAAATCTTGTTTAGATTCTTTATAGCCATTTTTCCTATTTTTATTGGCTGCTTGTTGTTTCAGCAAGCAAGTTGAAGTTGTCAGCTATTTCTATTTTGTCTCCATCAAGGATAGAATTATTGATGTTTGTTCTCTTCAAATTAAGGTGCAGACCCATTTTGAGCCTATGTTCCTTGACCTTGATCTTGATAAGCAGATGCTCTGGATCATCTTCACTTTCAGCTGATAATGTGATCATCAGCATTGCAAAAATTGTTGACAACTTTTCTACCAATTTTCACACCTCAGTTTTCTTCGTACAATCCTGCTTCTCTGATCATTTGTTCTGTATTTTTTCAATAGGTACGGGGAAAGTATGCAGTCTTGTCATATATTTTGTCCTGTTTGGACTATTGCTTCTTTATCAAGTTAAAGATTTGTGCATGATAATAATCAGGTGTTCTGGTATATCTATACTTATGTGGCCCAAAGTTCTTCATGATTTATACAATCAAAGGCCTTGCATGTAAATATCCTTTTAGTATTCTTTGGTCTTTTTAAGAATGCTTCTCACTTCTGCAATGATGCTTTATGTTCCTCACCCTTTCCTGAACCCTGCTTGCACTTCAGACAGCTCTTGCTCCAGGCATTGTTTTAATTTCCACTGGATCTTGAGAATGATGTTGCATATGTGATCAGGGCAACTGTGTGATGGTTTCCACAATCAGTTGTATCACTTTTCTTCAGTACTGATATGAACACTGATCTTCTCCAGTCAGCTATGATGTTGCCTCCCAAATCTCCTTGTAAAGCCTTCTAACAGCTGCATTTTTTTTTTTTTTTTTTTTGCT
Organism: Liasis olivaceus; assembly: GCA_030867105.1. Classification (NCBI taxonomy): domain Eukaryota; kingdom Metazoa; phylum Chordata; class Lepidosauria; order Squamata; family Pythonidae; genus Liasis; species Liasis olivaceus. Next base: position 182,152,396 of record CM061349.1, read on the forward strand.
GTAGTGTTTCGATGGGAATGCCATCAATGTCCAATGCTTTGTTCTTTGACAAAGCTTTCAGTGCTGCTTCAATCTCTTCTTTCATCACTAGGGGTTTCTGAATGTAAGCTACACACTGAAATGGCTGTTGGTCCACTCGATCTTTATAGTACAATGGCTTGATACATTCTTCCCGTGTATGTTTATTATAGCACTAAAAGCAGTTGGGGCCAAAGATAAATTGATAAATTGAAATCACCCACACAGGGCATAACCTTCATTTGAAGAGGCAGCAAAGACAGACCTGGGCTTCTTTGTAAGATTTACATTCCACCTTTTCCCAGGAAGCTCAAGGCAGCACACAGTCCTGAGGGGTGGGTTGAGCTGAAAGAGAGTGATGAGCCCAAAGTCACCCAAGCCCCTTCTGTGGCATTTGCAAATGATCCAGGTAGAGTGTGAGCAAGTGTGTCTCTTCCTTGAGTAAGATGACATCTTTGGGTGGGGTGTTAGTTTACCCCATCTTCAGAGACATAATCTGTCCCATGGTCCAAAATCTGGGACCAGATGGTGTCTTTTCTAGCTTACGGTCGTATGAAGTAAATTAAAGCTAACGCCACCACACAATGTGCAATGGTGGGGTGGGGGAAATGTCAAGCTGACCCCTTCGAGCTTCTTCTGTTCTAAAGCAAGTTCTAGAAATACAAAAGAGACAAGCATTTTTCTAGTCTTTGAGTGCTGAGTTTTGCACCAGATGCCCAATTATGGGTCCTTAAACAATACAGAATAGCAACAGCTGAATGTGTGCTTAGTGCTTTTAGGCTTCAAAAGGTATATAAAAAGTTCTTATACTGAGAGGCTTTTTTAAAGTATTTTCCTTATGAAAGTGACCAAGGAAGGTAAGTCATATGGCATCACTTGAAATATATTAATTACACCCAGCAGGAACATTCTCTCATTTCCAGTACAAAATGGATTCACTAAAATGAAATAACAAATAAATGGGCTGATTTAAATATTGATAAGCCAGATGCCACTGCAAGTATCAGTTCTTTACAACCTTCAAGCCTTTGTGTCAGCCATGTTGCTGTACTTCTCCAAAACAGCCTTTTTCCCCCCAAAAAACAGAAGCTATAAAAAGAACCAGACTGGGATATTAATTCCTTGTGCCAAAGGCAACTCAGATATAACTGTAAATCATTGTGCAGTTGCAATGAAACAAATGCGTAGGATCCCATTCCTGCTTCGGAGATTTTTTTTCCTCCCATCTGAAGGAAGGTAAATTGGATGGAACAGACTAGTCTTGGGATAATTGTACCAGTGGGAATATCCTATCAGCTGCAGATATCAATTGTGCTAGTTTATCTCAGCATCCTTAGCCTGTAGTTATCAGGAGATACTCCCAATAAATGAGCAAATGCAACTGAGAGACAATTAACTGAAAGCCAATTTTATGACGTGAATACAACAGCACTCTTATTGTGTACTATAGCAGAGAAGCTTTTTCTGATTGTTCCTCCAGCTGTTACTTTAGATAACACTTTAATTTCAAGCTGTCAGCTGTATTATTTTCCTGACTTGAACTTCTTCAGGATTGACTCTCAGGCATTGGCAACTTGTCCTAGTGAAAGCTGGAGGTGCTAGAAAATAAATATTAGTTTTCAAATAGAGAGGTGCCTAGTTGGATTAGAAATCTTGTCCCTTAAATCTCCCATCCTGCTGGACAACTTGAATGTATTTAGGTTTGAATGCTAACTCAGGTTCAGCCTGATGTTGATTCAAGAAAAACTGATAGATCAGACTCTTTCTTTGTGGAGAAGAAGGAAGAGATTCTGAGAATACTCTTGTTGAAGTGTTTAGACATTGAAATGGTTTCATATCATTTTAGATGATGGGGTGTATGTGAGATTCATGTCTCCTTAACTAGAGCTGATTCCAGGTTTGAAGAGGCCATGCATGAAATGCTCAATGGGGCACCTGTTCCTTTTTCCTCTTTGTGGGCAGTAGCACATTTTCCAGGCAGAGGCTGCAGAAAAAAATATACCCCAAGGGTCAACTGGTTGATGAACATTCCTGCAGCTTTTCACAGTGCTACAGAGTTAGGACATAGTGAGAAATGTAAATGGCTATTGCAATCAACAACAACTGGGTCAGTTTTTTAAAAAGGTTGGCTTGGCTGTGCATCTTTTCCATGTAAAGAGGCTTTGGTAGCTATACCAAAGTATTGACATCCATCTTGCATTCAGGATTCTGTTTTTTATCGCCACTTAAATCTTTGGATGTTCTCCAAATCACTTGTCTCTTACTTATATCCAGCCCTTTCTCATGGAACTTTCTGCACTTTCATCAAGTAATAGTCATAAGCTGCTTCTTAACTGGACTTGGACAGTTGCTCTTTCAGCCTACATTGTGACCCAATGGTTGAAGGAGTATCTTGCATATCATCTTCCCAACAGTCTGAAGTCTGTTTTTGCTGGGCAGAAAATGTCAAAGAGATGGAACAGAAAGGTATCATGCTTCATCTCTCCAGAATGATTGTTGTGACAGAAGCAGTTTCACTTAGGAAAAAGAGATGGAAGACACCATTTGGATTCTCACATTACATGAACTCATCATGATGGATTGGGTTGTGGCTTAGTGTGATACCATTTGGAACCATGGCTTAGGGCAGTGATTCTTAAACTGTTTGATCCAATTATCCCTTTTCCCAGTCTCAAATAATGTTATTACCCTCACAAAACAAGCAAGCAAGCAAGCAAACAAAAACAGACTCTGTTTTACCAAGTGTCTCAGCAGTGGCAGTCCCAAACTGGATCCTTGACTCCCAAGGAATTACAAATTGCTCCCTTATTCCCAGGATATGCCCAAATTACCTCATTGTTCAGTCCTTTCTCCTATCCTGTTCAAAAGCTACATGAAAACACTGGGAGAGGTCATCCACCAGTTCAGGGTGATATGCAGATGATACCTAGCTATATGCCTTGGGCCAATAAGGAAGTATGGTAGCTGTCATGACCAGATGTCTGGAAGCTATTAGGATCTGGATGGGGAAAAACAGGCTTAGACTCACCAATATAGAGTATTGTTGATTCAGAGGCTGATTGATTCAAGGACTGGCTTTTGATGAGATTGTGCTCCCCCAGAAATAGCAGATTTGCAGTCTGGGGATCTTCCTGGACACATGGTTCCTGCTCAAAGAGCAGGTGGACACTATGGTGAGGAGGGTTTTTGCACAGTCTTGGCTGGTGCACCAGCTGCAACCTTAGCTGGAACAGAATGCACTGAAGACAATAGCTCATGACCCTATTGTTTCTTGATTAGATTACATGGGGTTGTACTTGAAGACCACCTGGAAAGAGATTGGAAACTTCACCTGGTCCATGAATGCTTAGTAGTCAGTTATGCTACTGACACATTACACTTCTGTTGTGGATGCTGCACTGTTGGCTAGTAGGTTTCTGAGTGTCATTTGAAGTCACTACCTATAAAGCTTCATATGGTTTGCGGCCTGGGTATCTTATGGACCACCTTTCCCCAATAGTTTCTGTTCATCCTACCTGGACAACTATGAAGAACCTTCTAAGACTTCCTGCCTACTAGAAGATATGGCATAAGGGAGCCTGACAACAAATGTTCTCTGAAGCAGCTTCTGGTATAGGTTGCTGTAGGGAAGTATTTTATTTATTTATTTATTTGATTTGTCCCCTCCCATCTCTCCTACAACGGGGGACTCTGGGCAGCTTACAACCACTAAAATCAAAATACATAATTAAATTATAAAAAGTTTAAAAATTATAAAAGTTATAAAAACTAGAAATTTACAAAAATAGGATAGAGATACAGCTATCTTTGAAGAAGGAATGCAAGAAGAGTTGCATAAAGAACAGCTTAGCCCTGGGAAGGAAGAAGGAGAAAGAAATTCAAGAAAACCCTGCCTTGATTCTCTTTAGTATAAGACGGGGCAGAGGGAAACTCTGATCAGCTTTCAGAATTCTGTTAATTTACCCTACAACAATCAAGCAGAGTTTCGCTAATTCTTTTAGTGTCTGTTTTCTGACCTGGTCTACCTTAGGAGTCACAGATGAACCCCACCTTCATGACCTTCTAGAAGCAGGTGAAAACATGGCCCTTCTGGAATGCCTTTGGGAATCAAGAGTACCCAGCTGAACTATTTTCCATAATTCTATAATTTTAATCTTTTATCTCTACTTGCTATTTTCATAAATTTTATTTTGAATTGTTTTTACTGGGTACATTCTGTAAGCTGGCTAGAGTCCGCTCGGTTTCAGGTGCTCAGCTCAATTTTGTAAATAAATTAACATCATAAATGTATGAAACTCCCTAATTGTAGCTTATTCAATACATGTTTTTGGCTTAATTAAATGAGAGAATGCAATCACCTTCTTTCAAAGCCATGCCATTGGTCCATCTAGTTCAACTCATAGGCCATCTCAGTCATACTAGATATTTTGACAATATCTAGACCTTCTACATTCAGCCCATGTATTCTTCCACTATTTTATATTCCTTCTTACAGTGATCTCTCTACTGAATCCCTTTAGCTGGAACCAAACATTTCCAGCCAATGGTAGCCAAAGTAGAAACTCCATTCTCCTCATCCAAAGAGTGTAACTAAAAGTCATCTTAATTGTGCTGTGCTGTCTGGTCACCTCTGTTTAAAATAGCCCATTATGTATTCTGTCACATTGTGTTGTATACATTGTGCTGCCAGAGGAAATTAAAAAGGGCAGTTGTAAATGTCACCTACCCTGTACAATATTTCATCAGCTCTGTTTCTAATTTTCTTCTTTTGGCAGCATGTGCCTTTTCTTCCCACTCAACAGAAGGTTTCTTGTGGGGAGATTTCAAAGATGTGTTAAATCATGACGTGCATGACTCCATCTATCGTCAGCGTGAGTCACTATAGCAGCGAGCTACCCCACTGTGTAAATGCCATCAAAATCTAAAGGTGAATCTGCCATATACTTGACAGAGGGTTGGATCAATTCTTTTGGGTAGTGACAATGAATTTGTACATGGGAAGAAGATTAAAAAGATAATGAAGGCAAGGATACGTATGCAAGCCTTGCACTGTCCCTGGCCACCTTCCCATCCTTCCCATTGAGCAGAAAGGAAAGATGAGTAGAAGTCTTCACATGATCAGAAATTCTGATAAAACAGTAAAATAAGGTTCCTTATTAAACAGAGTATTACCCTCACATGTGACTGAATCTGAATGCCTTAGTCACCATTGCTCAGTAAAGAATATAGACAGTTCACTACATTTGTGTCCTCAACCCAACCTGCCCAGCTACTAAATGTGTAGGCTAAATGCTTATATGAATCTTGAATCATAACAACTCTTTTTTTAGGAAAGTTTCTTTGTTCTGTTGAAGCAGCATTATTTGTTTTGGCTTTTTTTTTAATCCCTTAAAATAAAGTTGTAAATTGCCTCCTGGATCTACTGCCTTGAGCCTGCTGCATAATATTCTGTAACCTCTAAAGCGAAAGGTTGCTCCAGTAGATCAGGCAATTACATTGTAAGTTATGTACGCAATGATAAAGTAGCACAAGGACCAGTATTGTCCTTTCATTATATCCACAAGCTGCATTAAAGTCCATCCCTAAATCAGAACATTTGCCATTTTCAAGGAAAGATATCAATCTAAAGCAATTATGCTTCATTCCATAAAGCTCTGCTCTTGCCTGCTGTTTCTCAGACTTGAACTCATCTTGAAAGGCTCCTTCATGGTGCCTGCATGCCTATATTCACCACAATAAACAAAAATTCAGCCTAACCCTAGGACGATTCCCTCTCTAGACGTTCTGATTATTGTATGATTGGCTTGAAGCCTACCAGTGCAAGAAGAATGACTTAAAATTAGTCTCTTTTTTAAAAAGAGCTCAACTGGGTTTGGAGTATGTTGCAGTGTACATCACATGCATATAAATGTATTCACACTAGAGCTCTGATCCTTGCATTTTCTGATAGAAAAAAATGGCATCGTTGCTACTCTGAAAACTGTTTAAGGATAATAAAAATAACGGTGCCTCTTCTATATAGTACACACCACATCTATCCAATTTTCTGCCTTTTCCATCCATCCATCCGTCTTGCCATTTCTCCCTCATTCTCTCTACTTGCTTTATTTTATGCTTCAGAATCATTAAAAAAGTCTGCTTAAAAAAACTGAAGAATAGAATAGCAAGCTGACAAAGAGTTGTCTGGCCTGCTCTTGTTTCTTTAACAGAAGTTTGACCCACATCAACTGGTGAATCTAATGTCTAGCCCTAACCTTCTGTTTTATTTTTGATAAAGACTTATTTTCATCTTCTGAGTTTAGCCACAGAGCTGTTTTCTGCTGACCTCTTAGTGCACCTAACTCAGATTTCTTTGCTATGATTGATAGCAATTTGCCAAGCTATCAGATATGATTTGTCCCAACCTTGCCACCTGAGATCTTTTAAATGGAAACAATGAAGGCTGAACCTGCTGTTTTACATACTCAAAGAATGGGACCTACGTTAATGTTAGGATCTACCTTATCTGGAGAGTAATCATCCCTTCCAGGATCAATTAATTCTCTCAGGTAGTACATGGTGCTACATTTACAAACATTTGTGCAACATGAATATATGAATTCTCTGACATAAGCATGTGCTGGATTTGGAAAATTTGGTCTTGCATCCAAATATTTTTATGAAGAGCTTTGCATAGTCCGTATTTCTTCCATCAGATGCACTTTAATAATGCATTTCTTTATTCTCATCACATTCTAGAGTCCTGCAGATATGAAAGAATTTATTTTTGCCTTTGTATTTTGCTACATTCTAGTGCTATAAATTAAAAGAAGGTGGTTTTATAAGATTGAAAAAGTCCTGTGCATTTAATATTTTTAAACATCAGATCCATGTAAAATATGTTATTTCTTTCAGTTCATGTAATAACTTTTTGGAGATTATCTTGGCTGCTATCACTATGTGATAGCTACGTTAAATGAAGATTTTGAAATTATGCATATTTGAATAATAGTAATAAAATGTATTTTGAGTATGAAAGCCATGTAATTTCCTATAAAGAATATATATCTGCTATGACTCACAAATTGGCAGATTAAACAGGAACTGCCTTCCTATGTTTATTATGGAGATTACAACTTGTATGTACCCATTTTATCCACCCAAATCAACAATAGTTATGCTATTAATATTCTCAAGTAGCTAAATATTTCACATAAAAAAATTAGCCAGAAAAATGTAGAACTGTAACCTGAAGGAAGTTGGGTACTTACATAATTGGCAGCCAAATCTGGATGAAGATAATCAATTCCTGCAAAAATCAATGGCAGCAATCAGTCATAAACATACTGAAGAAAAAATAGTAGAACACATGATGTTTTGATTGGCTGTGAAATCCATTTTCTTTGTTAATAAGTGTATCCCAAGGTAGAACATGGGCCTTAAGACTTCTTATGTAGGCTGATAGGTCAGGTTTTACAGGCCAGAAATGGGTGAGAATCTGAGATATAGATGTTAGGCTGACAGATTTACTGATCAGATAGTTTAGGCTTACAACTGGCCCTAATTTGTCAAATTAGATTCTTACAAAGCCAACAGCTTCAACAGAATTAAGTACATCAGTGATCTTAAACTGGAAATTGTCATTCAGCAAAATTCATCACAAGCCACAAGGATGTCAAAATGGTAACCCATGTGCCATGACATTATCACACAAATGGTATTATTATGCAATGAAGTCATGACTTCTAACTAAAGTACTTGAGTCATTTTTATTTGCATGCTTACCTCATGATGATGTTTGCCCCCTTCCCCTCCCTGGATGCCCATGATTTCATGCCAACATTATGATATAGATGACAGCTATAAGATTCCTATAGTACCCTTCTTGCCATTTTTCATCGCAACAGTTCTATATAAAACCAATCATTGTTTCTTCTTTTCCCTTAGGAGCTTCTTTACTATATATCTTGATTTGGCCTACAGTCACGAAGGCATTAGCTTTCTGTTTCTGAAATGGATACTATACTTGCCACAAATTTTTCCACTTCTTAAATCACTGTGAAGGGGACTGAGGAGAACAACTGCTACCTTTTGCTGTCATGGACAGTACATTAATGCTTATTTTATTATTCAAATTGCTTCAAACTAGAGAGCATCCAGATTGATTGGAAACTTCATCTCAGATATTCCTAATGCCAATCCAAATATATGTGGTCAATATGATCTTTCAGCAAATTTTGTAGTAAGGGAAAGGAAAACTGCATTACAGCCATTTTCGAATAAAGTTGCATTTCCTAGCTTTTTTGGAAATCTGGTGCCCCTACAGTAGATGTTTTAGATTGCCATTCCCATAAATTTCCTTGACATTGGTTATAGTGCCTGGGCTTTATGAGAGTTGTAAACCAAAGTACCTGGTGTACATGAGTTGTCTGTTCCTTCTGGAGGAATGATCATGAATGATCATTCCCACATTCCCACATTAAAGAAAAAAACATTACCCTTTTTTGTTCGTTGTTTTGATGAAGAACTTAACATTTAGATGTATCAACCTTCAGCTGTAAAATATAAACTACCTTCCATTAAAAACAAATATATTCTACTAAATGCATTTTCCTTGTGTGATTAGCAAACTAAACATGCAGTCAATTTCAAGTCACCAATGGGTAAGAGCAAACATGCAGTGGCCATAAACTTCAAATGGCATTGTTATTGTTATTATTTTCATTCTTCTTCTTCTTCTTCTTCTTCTTCTTCTTCTTCTTCTTCTTCTTCTTCTTCTTCTTCTGCTGCTGCTGCTGCTGCTGCTGCTGCTGCTGCTGCTGCTTCATCTTCTTCTTCTTCTTCTTCTTCTTCTTCTTCTTCTTCTTCTTCTTCTTCTTCTGCTGCTGCTGCTGCTGCTGCTGCTGCTGCTGCTGCTGCTGCTTCTTCTTCTTCTTCTTCTTCTTCTTCTTCTTCTTCTTCTTCTTCTCCTCCTCCTCCTCCTCCTCCTCTTATTCTTTTTAAGTGAACTCCCTGCTCTACCCACTAGAAAAAAAACAACCCTGAATTTTCCATTATAATATGCATCTTATAAAAGAAAAGAAGTAAAGGTTTTACTGTTCATGTAGATGCATTGGGAGGACCTGATTGGCTAAACCTGCAAATCCACTTAGATCTTGACCATCATAAGTTGCCAGCCATCTAGGCTTATGAGTACATAGAATGATTTTCATGTATTCAGAACATGGGGCACTACTGTCTGTGCAGTTTCAGCTCCCTATCTCTCCTCCAGCCCCAGTCTAATACAATACACTTGCCAGGTATGTATGAAGTACAGGTAAGGGAAATGGAAACTGTGATGAGGGAAAGGACCAAGGAAAGGTAGTGGATGTGTTGAAAGCAATCTTTGGTCTGAATTCACCAAAGGATGCTTATAAATCAGGAAAGAATCTACTATAAAGGGACATCAAAAAAGTCGAGATGGCAGCTGCAATAAGGTAATGGAAGTTTCATCCACTTTTATGCACATAAAAAATGGAAGGAGCTTTGATTGTGCTGTTGCTCTCTGCAGACTATCTGTACCCTGCTAGTCCCTGTAGGAATCAATCAAATTATTTTGGTATCTGAGGTAGGAAATCCCACAAGGCATCCATCTTGGGATTATTATAGAACTGTGCAAAGCATTCTGGATTTTAAATTCTCTATTTTGAGTTTGAAATTCTCCATGTTTAGTACAGTGTGGTTGTTTTGAGGATGAAAAGAGCTGTTTTGATCACTGGAAGTATCCAAGTTCAAAACAGGAATGTTTGAGCTTAAAAGAGAGGTGTTTTGACCTTAAAACACTTCCAGATTGAAGAAAATTCATAATAGAGTGCTTTGGACTAAAAAAAAAAATGTTTTGAATTCACTTCCATTTCAAAATGGTCTGCACACCTCTAGATTATTATTATATAACATTATTAGTGTTGCCTAATAATGCAGTGGTAACGATCAATTATGTGTTGCCCTTTCCTTGCATCCCAAATCATCTGCAGACTGAAGCATCATTAATTAAACCATCCCTGGAAATAGGTATGTGCTCATTTGTACATTGTATCCCAGCTGAGAACCAGAATTTTGAAAGCCTAGAATTCTAGCGTGATGAGTACAGCATGCATACAAAACCCCCTGTCAATTTATTATTTGTAACAACTATGCCAATTAATACATTATTCCAGAACCTTTATTCTTTCGGAACAGTTAGGCAGAGGGGCATATTTTCCAGCTCTAACCACATTAGCTACAGCTGCAGTATGGAAAACCGTAATCATACATTAATATGGTCTTCTGTAGCAGGCTAGAAATGGGAAAGGACATAAAAGAAATGTTTCTGAATGACAGTGATGGCTGGAATAAAAAGTCAATTCCACCTCCATGCACAAATATAATACATGTTCCCTGTAGCTAGCACAGCAACATTTTGCAGACTTCCATTTCAAACAGTAATTTCATTTCTCTATTTACGAATCTTCCAACTTGTACTGCTTTTCATCATAGCTGTTCTTTATAAAACTTTGCAAAAAAAAAAAAAAAATCAATAATCACAATAGCAAGGTGTGCAGGGGCTGTACTTCACTTGTCATCAAAGTTATCTTAGAAATTGCCTATTTTTATAAGATCGGTTACTTTCATTTGATATTTGGGTACTTCTCTTTATTCAGCGAGAGGCAGGGAAAAAGACAATATGGAGGCAGGAGGTAGGAACTTGGGCTGTTGATCTTGCACCTTATGGCAGACCATGTTTTGTTTTCATAATATTAAATAGTTCTAGTAGGCAGCCAAAGGTCAGATGATGCTCATGATTTAGCTTATTACTCCTCTTTGGCTGCAGGCACTCACAATAGGTTGAGGCTAGATATTTTGGACTGACACTTAGTCAGGAGGCTGATTAGATGTAACTAAGCCATTTCTTCCCCTCTGTCTTTCCTCTTTGATGAAGCTCTAAACCACCATAATGTGTTGGCACCCTTGCTTAGCTCTGCTGAGTTTCCAACTGCTTTTGGGGTAGTGTCATTCTAATGTCACCCTTGTCCATTCCATTCTACTTCTATGGTAATAGGTATTTTTTTAACTGTCTCAAAATATACATTTTAATCCATACTTTTTCTCAGATCTGTGCTTTGGTACATGTCAGTAATGAGAAATTGTGACATAATACTAAAGTGCAAAATCAGTTAGATCTAATCTGCATATAAATCCAGTAGGTGTGGGTCTGGATATTTTGGACCAGGACTCATGATGATCTAATTCCTCAAGTACCTCCACCTTGTGTGGGTAAAAATCATGGGAACATCCAAAATAGATGGAATTGAGACATCACAGAAAAGCTGTTCCTAAGTTTTTCAATGGTGGTAGTGCAAATCAGTAACAATCTATTGTTCATTGATCAGATGGCAAGTTGCAGTGTTTCCATTCTTTGCTCTTCTTATCCCTGCTCCCCCCTCCAAAAACATTAATAGTGAGATCTTGGGCTCAGAAATTCTCAGTTGTGTTCAGTCACTGCAAAATGTAACAAGTTGCTCTGTGGACCCAAATAAAGGAGCCAGGGAACTGTGAGTCATGTGCAAATGGATAGTGCTATCGGTAGACAAGCAGCCTCATTTATCCAGTGGAGCATCAGTATTAGCAAGAATAGGACTCTGTGGATCTGTTCAAGCAAAGCAACTTTTCTGATTATTTTTAGCACTGTGAGGGAAAGCTTACAATGCAGTTTAAAATCCAGCTCATGTAAATGGAGGAAGGCATTAAAATCTCTTTTCTTTCTTTTTTTTCTTTTTAGAAATACAACAGGGAAACACACAAACACACACACATAGAGTCACATGGAAATTAATTCAATGTTTACTTCTGCTAGCCCTTTTCTAAATTAGTAAACTAACACACTTCAACTAAATGCTTTGCCCTAGGCTAAATTTAAGAAATTATCATTATTCACAGACTGTATCCAAAGGGAACTTTCTCTGGATGATGATTTGTTATTAAAAATTATGTCTGAATATCTTATAATGTTCTCATTAACATTTCAATATTTTGAAGTAGGTGAATCATGGATTTCAATTTTAATGTTAAATTGCATTCCTTATGTGCTACAATAAAGGGTGAAATTTACAGAGAGTCATGATATTTTAGTTTTCACTTACCATCATCCATAATTCCTATAGTTACTCCTTTTCCTGTATAGCCCAGCTCCCAAGCTTCAGCCACATTTAAATCAAGTCCAGGAGTCCCATCTGCTTGCCCAGTGTTGATCTAATGCATCACATTTCAAACAAAAAGCATAAGAGACTAATTTGCTTGGCACAAAGCAGAATGTTTACATCCACTGAGATTCCATCTGATTCATCTGCTACCAAATGGCCTTCATTTCCTTGGAAATGCAGCCCAAAAGGAGGCACAATGTCCTTAAATACTGGCATAAAATGTGGATGTCATTTAAGTCACAATGCAACAGGCTTGATAGATTTCATTGTTTGATTGGATGCCACAGCTGTGGTGGGGGGCTATCTGAAATACAGTTTGAATGCCACAACCCAGCAATTGGTCATATGAAGCACTGAAAAAATGGCAGGGTCTCAGTTCTGACCACGTGGAGTGCTTCCTGCTGCAGAACATCTGTGGATGAGGAGAATGAGACTACAACAGAGGACACCGTTTAAAGATAGTTTGGAACCCAGACAGTTTTCTTATTGAGAAGGTAAACAGAGTAAGCGTTCTTGTTTGGTCATAAGATAGGATTACGCCTCTGAGAAATTTAAGTCTCATCCAACAAATAAACTCATTTGCTATCCAGATAGCCTTAAATGTCTTAAAATGTGGCGATTCAGTTCATCTCTCAGTCAAAACAAATTAAATTTCAAATTAAATATGTATTTGTTATAACTCCACAGGAGACTTTGCAACCAACTTATTCATTAAATATCAAATTAATACAGAAAAAGAAACGGCATAGCAGTCTGCATTAAAACAATCAAAAAAGTCAGATCTAATATGCAAGAATCTAAAGAGCAATAAAATCAAAGGCAAGATAGAGAGAGGAATAGTTTTAGATGCCACTGTGTCATGACCCAGGACCAAAAGCCCACCAGCCACAGCAGCTCTAAGGATGCATTAAGGCCTGATCCTGCTCTCCCTGGACTGGGCTTTCTCTCTCAGATCCCATGTGACACACAGGAACTGTTGCTGCTGCCTCATGACTTGGAAGACTACTATTTAGCCTCTTCTGGTTAGCAGGAGACTTTGAGGAACATCCCTGAATATTTTTCTCTCTACTATTGTTTTTCTCCCCATACATCTGCTAAGAAGAAGTTGTTGTAAAAGCTAGACTCCAGATGAGCACTTTAAAAAAAAAAAACCACCTATCTATAGCCTTTGAAAGAGCAGAGCTTTCAAAAGACTTTTCTGGCCTAGATATAAAATCTTCTCTTTATTCTTGCTCACACCCAGAGTTCCTTCTGATAGATGGGCAGTCATATGGGTTTGATATATAAACACAAACAAATGGAAACAATTCGATCTATAGTTATAGAGTCGCTAGCTTCTAGCTGATATATGTAGAACTGGCCATGGTCCTGAACCGCTATATCCAGCTTTGTCCAATCACTGCTATGTGTCCTGCTTCATTGCCTGAGTCTTATTTACAGTGGTCATCAAAACTCTCCATGGAACAGGACACACTGATTTATGTATAAGGACAAAAACTCTGCCTTTAAGGAAATTTATGATTTAGGGCTAATCTGGATATGATCCCAGCAATGTAGCCCTTGTTTCCATATGGACATCCAGTGATATCTAGAAGCAGCAATCATTTATGTGCCAGTGAGAAACTTAATCCTCATGAACAGCTACAAAAAAAGTGGAACTGCCGCTCCACCAGGAAGTGGTATATCCACTCAGTGAAGTCTGTTATCATCAGGACTGGTTTAAGGGAGTTACAGTTAACGTAGCTGCAATTGGCTCCAGAAAAAATGTGGGCACAGAAGAGGGCTATGGGGAAGTGATCTGAGTCTGCAAAACAAAGAGCTACCTGCCTCTTTCATATGTCCCCAAAGAGTGCCTTTGTTTGTCCCTGACCAATAGGGCTTTGGGGCAGGGAAGTCTACTTATAGGCTAGCACACATACTCTCCCCCATGTTAGCCAGTATTTTGACTGAACTGACAAGATTTTCAGGTAGATCAGCCTACCTTTTAGCCAGTGCAGTCCAGGTTAGCTAGCAAATAGGCCTGGCTGGCAAGGTTTTCAAGTGGCCAGGTTTACCTGCAATTTTACACTGCTCTGTGTTATCAAAGAATGGATTGGACCAGTGAGGTAATTGGCCCAATCTATCCTTGGCAATTCTTCTAAGCAGGATATCACTGCATTATGAGTGGTGTTCATCCTGCCAGGTCAAAGGGATATTTACAATAATGCATACAGTTTCTTCATCCTGCTCCTCCCCCTCCATCTCTTTTTTCAGGAACCATCTGCAGTATTATTCTAATAGCCACATTTTGTTAAGGAGAGGAGAGGAGGGGAGGGGAGGGGAGGGCACTCTCTATCCCATCTGCAATATGCCAACTGAAACCTAGTGAAGAAGGCTACCTAGCATATCCACACAGAGCTTTCTTAACTTAAAATTTTCCAAGGCAGTACAGGGAAAACCTCCAAGAAAGCTGCTCCACGCCTTAATGGTAAATTTGATTTGTCCCTTTAAAAGAGCTTACAATTTGCCCAAAGTAACTAAATTTTATTTCTGAATCATTCCATTGTTTTATTCCAAGTTCTCTCTGAGGGACTCCTATTAGGCAAATACATTCTCCTGCTGTGAGAAAGGAAAGGGTTAGGTCTGCTTACCAAGTACCACTGCTTTGTAAATAAAGGATCATCCATGTTGATGTCAATTTCATTGATGTCTCTGTATCCTCTCTTCTTCCTCCCAAAACCTTCCTGCTGCACAGCTTTCTTTACCTGTAAAGGTCAATGACACACTCCATTGGGGCTTGTAAAAGAACACAAGCACTTTTGTTTCACTTACCTTATTTTACAATTAGAAGTGCAGGGGCAAAGATCCCTAAAGAAGATGTTAATTTTATTTTTGGTTACATAGCACGGTCCTATTCAAGCACTCCATCTGAACTCAGGAGGGCACAAAGAGAAGGTCAAAATCAGCGTGCTGAGACACCCTAGGCTAGCCTCTCCCTTCCACACTCCCTGCATTATTTTACTAAAGTTCAGCAGCAGAATGTATGGTGGTTTATGGCTTCTTTCTGCTGTACTCATTAAATGTAATAACTTTTCAGGGTGGGGGAAGTATTTCTATTGGCCCCACCAACTTTTGCATCTTTTTCCTACTCAGCTTTATGTCATGGAGAACCTGATTTTATATCACAAGCAAGCCTAGTGTTACAACATGACCCTCGGCCAAAATAGTTTATGCAGCCCAGAAAAAGAACATCAAGTTCTCTTGTACCACATGCATATATTTTCATGGTTGCCTTTGAAGATGACTGAAAGAAATAATAATCAGATATGATTTGCAGTTCTTCCTTACCGATTATACCTATTTTCCCTTTATAGCCATCTATTTTTCTTTAAGCAGTTAAATACACTATACTGAAAAATGCCACTCGGTTCTGAATGCAATCTGTAATTTTCAAAATAAATACTAGAATCCTCAGTCAGCCTTTCTCTGTTCATCTTTGCCTGACAAAAAATGCCTGATGAATTAACTTTTAATATAGGATTCTATTAAAATAAAGGATTCATATTGGGATACAAAACATATTAATATTATAGCATTTATTCTGTCCAAAATGAGACAATTTTATCAACCAATGAATGGGGCATAGCTTCACTGTTGATTTGTGTTATTTGTTAGACCAGTTTAACTACCTCACACATAAATCCACACATCCAAGAATTCTGAAAACTGTAGTACTGTATGTTGATAGTAGGTCCCACTCAAAACTATGGGATGATATCTAATGGGCTTAGGATTAGTAAATTGCTTATACCTAGTAGGATTGCTGGCTCCTTCCAATAAACTGAGTTGGAAAGTCTTCTTCGCTTTTAAAAAAGCTTGCTATATAATAGGGAAAACTGCAGTGGGTGGGTGGAGGAGTCAAGGAGCTATGGCTGTATGTCTGTGTAACTAGTGTTTGGGGTTTGTTTGGATTCTAACTATAGTACTTGGGATCTCATTCTGAGCAATTATGAAAATTATGAAGATAAACTCAGAGGATCTTATCATATCTCCTGCTAGATCATGTGTAATGTTTCCTCAAAAAAAATCTTGAAGAGATATAGTTTGTTATTAAAATAACTCTAAGAGAGAAGATGAGCTGAAATCTATTGATTAATGCAAAATCAAGGAAATGCATTGCACTGTTAAGTAGGTATTTTAAGCTCGTTCTCCTCAGTCTTGACTAATGCCCTACCCTGCATAGCGTGCTTTCACAGTCACCCAAATGTTGTAAAAAAGGGTGGTTAAGAAGTCTTTGGGGGGGGGGGGAACAGCACAATGATGAATAGTATAATTCTAGCACCAAAATACACTAGAAGTATTTATCCACACTTGCTTACACAGGCACTTGTGTCCCATCTTTCCACTTGCTGTTTCTAGGCTCAAGCTAGAGGTGCTACTCACAGTTCACCCCTGTGTTCAGTTCAAATACAATCAGGGAGTGGGAAAAATTTGGGGCTGTAAGAAAATAGTTCTGTAGAACAGTAGCCCTAGCTGAAATGTTCAAGTACAAACAGGAACGATTCAGCTGTTCGAACTTACTTGGTCAGGAGCCAAATTCAGCGACACAGATAATGCAAGCGTGGAATGTTCAGAGAAAGTGAACCACAAGCCTTTGTTTGTGTTCTCATATATCGGGCTATCTAATTATGAAATCTGCAGAGCTCTAGCCAGTGAGAGCAAATAGCATAGATAAATACTTTTTAAAGCTTATAACTGAACAATAAGATACTATCATGACACAAAGCATTACTGAGATAGAAGGATACAGAAAAGGATTAAAGAGTTACCACATGATACGGATGAGCAAGATAGAGAGGAAATGAAAATGCAACTGCTGGCAACGAGCCAATTGTGAATGGTTTTAAAACCAAGCGGTAGCATCTTACAAAGGGTGAGCAATATGTGATGAGGCTAACATTCATGTCTTGGTCTTCTGCAGTATGAATTGAAATCCTTGGCTAGCCAATCCTGAAATGTAACACTATAGGTATTGAGACAGATGAAGAGGCAGCATTTTACAGGGCATAGCACAATTCAGTTAGGAAAGCTTGGGCTGATTTAAGCTAGAGCAGATTTTTTCCAGTGTGGTGACCTCCAAAATATAGGATGGGCAAATCTATCTCATATGATTTCTGAGAGACAGTTTGGTATAACGGTTAAAGACACTGGGCTAGAAACCACGATATTTTGAGTTTTAGTCTTGCCTTAGGCACAAAACCAGCTGGGTGACTCTGGGTCAGTCATTCTCTCTCAGCCCTAGGAAGGGAATGGCAAACTACTTTCAAAAATATTGCCAAGGACTTTGTGTTGCTACGTATTGTTAAGTACATGGAGTTTTTCAGGTAGTCACCAGCAGTCAAAACTGACTTGAAGGCACCAAAAACAAAAAAAAACCCCTCTATCTGGTATAATTTCACTCACTTTCTCATTTTTCCTATTTTTTTTTTTTAAAGTTCTGTCCCATCTCCCTCATTCATCTGATAATATTTTCAATATCCAGAGGAAAACTGGCATACAGTTTTTGGCATGCTTCTCTAAATACACACGTTATGTATGTATGTATGTATGTATGTATGTATGTATGTATTGTGCATGCTTTCTCTAATTTATACATTTTTGCAAATGATTTCCCACCATCTCCAATGTAACAGGTTTTTTACATGCTTTCTCAAATGTATTTCTCCTAATTTACATATTTTCCTCTTGTCAGATGACCCACAACATTTGAAGAAGTGCAAAGATCAGCAAGTAACAGGTATGCCAGTTCATCCTGAGTCAGTCTTTATTAACATGTGAAGTGAATGAATCTCCTCCTTCCATCACTACCCCAGATATGTTAAATGTAACTTCCCATGATGCCCTGCAGCCTGACAAATGGAAACAGTACTTTAACCAATCTGCAGGCAAGAAGTTGAACTAAGCTTATCCTGTTAACGTGGGAGTGTGGTTTCTCACACACAAACATATACACATACTATGGAAAGCTCTAGGGGTCACCTATTCAGATGAGAGTTTAGCAGACTGAGTTAGTCTGTATTCAAAACATCCTCATCATGGAAAAGTCTTTCAAGACTTTCCTACTGTGGCAAGCTTTCCAGGATAGCAGCTGATCAGTTTTAATTGCCTTGCTGTTTTCAGCTGATCATTAGATTTCAAGTTGTTCTTCCATTCCACATTTTCAATTCTGACTGCAGCTGTTCGTTCAAATATAAGCCAGAAGGAAAGATACAATTGTAAATAAATTTTGAAAAGATACAATTGTTAATACATTAAAACAAAACAAACAACACTCCATGATCCTTTCCAACTAGGGCTGTATTCTTAGAAACGTCTCACGGTGTGCGTTTGAGCATATCAGATTACAGAGATATGTCAAAAAATATAGAAAAACATGTCTTAAAATATGAAGACCCCAAAAGGTTCTCATCACTTATTGCTTTGTTTTTTGAGATCTCTTGTTTCATTCCTGCAATGTATGAATTATTGTGAAAAGTCATCTAGGGATATAACAATCAAAAGTATCCCTCACAGGAACTCTGTGTCAGAGCGAGACCTACAGAGGGCTCTACACCTCTACAATCTAACATAGAACTTAAGATATCAAAATGGCAAATCAACAGCTAAACATGTAGGCATCTACGCAATGTGACACATTAAACAACCATGGTTTGGTTCTATTTTTTCAAAAATGTAAGTGTGAACAAAGCGAACATTTTTTTCCCAAGTGAAAAGAGATCATTCAATTGAAAATATTTATAGGATTGTTTTTGTAGTTGCTTATTTGGTTTGAAATGCAGTAATCAATATCTGCATTCTACCAGCAATGGCAGTTTCTGGAACAGTTAAACATGTTGCCCAGGAGTTAATATTCCAGTGACAGTGCCTTGCTATCAGCTTCCCTTAGTAGCCCTCATACTAAATGCCTGAATAATTTTTCCAACTGCACAGATGGATCCCCGATCATTTTCACTTCAGTCCATTTAATAAGTGATGGGGATATAGCCACTATGTAAGTGAGAAGGTCTGGCCACCCATTGTATATGCCTCCAGCCTTGGGAAATTCACCTTACATTTGGCTTTAAAATAAATATTGTCATAATGCTGAAAGAAGATCTTTTGTTAGGCTGCGAGCTTTTTTAATAGCTGAAAACAAGTTGATTGATTGATTGATTGCATTTGTATAGCCACCCATCTCATAAGAGAGTGACTGGGCGGCATACAACACTCAATTAAAAAGAACCAATAAATACATATAAAGCAATAATTAAAACTATAAAAACTATAAAAAACACACAAAACAGGAGAGGATGATGTTAATCACAGTAAGGAAGCCATCACAAAATCTTCCCGGTCTCCTGGGACTCCCAGGCCTGATCACACAGTCAGGTCTTGAGGGACTTGCGGAATGTTAAGAGGGATGGAGCTAACCTCCCTTCCAGGGGTAAAAGATTCCACAAGGCAGGCACCATGGCAGAGAAGGCCAACCTCCTGGGACCCACCCAATGTAATTCCCTGACAGGCGGGACCCGCAGCATGCTTTCTCTGCCAGACCTGATGGGACAAGCAGATGTAGTCAGGGAGAGGCATCCCACAGATAACCCAGCCTCATGCCATGAAGGACTTTAAAAGTCAAAACCAGCACCTTGAATTGGATCCAGAAGCAAATTGTCAACCAATGCAGCTCTCAGAGCAGAGTTATACTCTTCAAGGGCAGTCCTATGTAGAGCGTATTACTGAAGTCCAAATGGGACATGAATAGGTCATGAGTGAGCAGAACCCCCTGATCCAGGAATGGATGAAACTGGTCCACAACCTGAAGCTGTGCAAAGGCCCTCCTAGCCATGACTGCCACCTGCTCTTTGAGCAAGAGGACCCCCATATTGCGCACTGGGGCAGTGCCACCCCATCTAACACCAAAGACAGCATAATCCTAGAACTGGAAGGCCCCAAAATGCAAAGCCACTCAGTCTTGTCAGGGCTTAGCTGAAGCCTATTGTTCCCCATCCAGACCCTCATAGCCTCCAGACACCGGGATAAGACGTTTGCAGCATCGCTTAATTCACCAGGGGCAGAGATGTATAATTGGGTATTATCAGCATCCTGATGATATCTCACCCCATGGCAATGGATGAGCTCACCCAGTAACCTCATGCAGATATTGAATAGGAGAGGATAGAGTACCAAACCCTGTGGCACCCCACATAGTAGGGGCTGAGGGTGGGATCTCTCTTCCCCAACTACCACCAACTGGCCCTGGAGAAAGGAGGTGAACCAGCACAACACTATGCCACCCACCCCAATCCTCTGAGCCAATCCAGAAGGACACCATGGTTGATGGTTATCGAAACCCACCAAGAGGTCAAGTAGGGCAAGGCTGAATGCACAGCCCCCATCCCACCCTCACCAAAGATCATCCAAAAGCACGACCAATGCTGTTTCAGTCCCATACCCAGTCCTGAATCCCAACTGAAAGGGATCCAGATAATCCGCTTCATCCAAGCTCCTCTGAAGCTGCTGCACAACCACCTTTTCAATCGCCTTTCCCAAAAAGGGGAGGTTAGACACTGGATGAAAATTGTCTAGTATAATGGGATCCAGCAATGGCTTCTTGAGGAGGGGTGAACCAAAGGCTTCTTAAGAGGTGAAGGAACACCCCGGTCACTCAAGGAAGCATTAACCATCACTAAAACCCACTCACATGTCACCCCCTGGGATGCTTTAACCATGCCAGGAGGGGCATGGATCTAAAGAGCTGATGGATGAGCCCTAAGGATCCTGTCTGCTTCCTCAGGTCCAACAGGTTCAAACCATTCCCAGATAACAGGGCAAGATTCCTCCCTAGGCATCTCTTCCAGACCTGCCGCAAAGCCAGCATCTAACAAATCTGAGTGATTTTGTCCAACAGATGCTGAACAAATTCCTCCACATGCTCCTGCAAGAGGTTCTCTGAGCCCCCCTTACCCAGGAGGGCTTGTGTCACTCAAAACGGTTGAAGTTGTTAATGTTTCATCAGGGAGAACTAATGACAGGAGAATATCGCCTTATATCTACAAATCTTTTCTCCCCATTCTTTTCAGACTGTGATATCCATTAAAAGGTGAAAACACTAATAGCTAGGGGAACACAGCTGTGTATCCATTTTACAGGGAAAATCAGAAGGAAGCAAGAAAGGTGGATTTGCTGAAATATCCTGGGCTTCATGGACTTTTTTGGGGGATATTAGCAGTGGGGATATAAGCTGATTGGAATCTGTTTTGCTGCTTCAATGGGTCCTGTAGGGAACTCTGTCCAACGAAGTTTGTTAACAAGCCACAATGATGTCAAAACATGTGCACCATAATATCATTGGACAAATGACACAATTTTGCAATAATGTCATGGTGTCTTATGCAAGCACATAAGGTGTGATATTTGCATGATGATGTCATGACACATGTGTGGTCATGCCCTCCTTTGCCACACCTAGCAGACACCCAAGGCACTGTGGCCAATGTTTTCTTATCTGAAAGAAGCTAAGCTATGTAACACTATTCCAAGAATATCAAACCAGTGATGACAATAAAGTAGACATCCTGAAAGCATAATGGAATTTAGCAGGATTATCAGATCTGCAAAGAAAAGATATGAGTTTACCCAATCCACAATGTTTAACTCAGCTTCTGCTATTAAACAGCTGAAGCAAAATATTTCAGATGATGAAGAATCCTCCTTAAACAGTATTTTGCAAGAGGGCTAGATATACACAGGTACAAAATATATGCATGCGTGTTTTGTTCTTACGCATTTTCCTTACCTGCATCCTGTATTACATGCGTGTCTCTTCAGAATTGATAGATCTTGTTACCAGACTCAGACTGAGACTTCACGCATGGGAGGAATGAATGGAATTATGTGACAAGAGCCTGCCTTAAGACGATGTAACCATGTGAACGCAGTTTGGAATATTTATAGATAAATTAATAGTCAACTCAAGGAAAATGTATATCAATTTTTACAGTCTTAAGCATAACATCATGTAAATGGGGGGGGGGAACTAATATTTTTTATAAACAGAAGGAACTACAGTATAATAACTACTACTATCAAAGATCATTGTTTACTTAGTCACAGTAGGAACCTTCCTTTTCACATCATTTTTGAATATTATTTTTCAGTGTTGTTTCCCTTTGAATAAAATGAGAGTGTCTGCCTATAATCTTACAAGCACTGGGTGAGAATTGTACCAGATTAAACCAATGTTGCTGAAGGAGGGGGGTTTAATCCTTTGGCCTGAATTTTCCCCTGGATGAACATCTTCCCCGTGTTTGTATAAAACTGTTATTTACCCTCATCAAAAACTGTATTTCTAATTAGATCCAACAGCAAAGAAATGTATTATAGTATTTTCTACAAAATAATGTAGAAATTTAATTCTCTAACACACAGACAGACACACTAAGGCTTCTGTCTTATATCCACTAACCTGGATGATGAACCTACTGTATAAGGCAGCAGAAAAAGTATTCATTTGAATAATTCTGTAAAGAATCAAAAATAATTTTGTAATAAGTCATCATAGGTGCTTCACCAAATTAATCCATTCCAATGTACTGCTTTTACTCTGATAGTGGGGAAGTGTAATACCTTTTGTCCTACTTTGTAGTGAAAAAGATATATCAATTTCAAGCAATTTGATAAAAATGCTAATAGCTGTTGTCATCAATGATCCATCTTCGTTTTTATTTCTTGTTGTTGTTTTGCTGCTGATTTCAGCACATGAAATTCTAGTTTGATGTCTTGCTTTGTGCCAATTTATTTTATATCACAACATTATTTAGTGAAGATCTAGTGGGATTGTTAACTCCATTTATTTCCTCAATTATAACAGTATTTTTTTCAAAAAGAAAAAAAAAAGAAAAAAACCCTATTACAATGATTATTTGAAAGAATTTTATAATCCTTTATCCTCACAATGATATATATTTAGCTCAATACAGATTTGAGGAGCCTATGATTCTCCAGGTATTGAAAACAACAGCCACCAATTTTCTTGGGAAAGTTTCAGAATATACAGAATATGCTTTCTAGATCCATCCTTTATATATTTAGAGTGATACCTGAAACATAATAAAACTAAAACTCCTTTCTCTTATATAAGTAATGAAAACTCTGTGTTTATAATCCTGTAATCTAGTCCATTAATAATGCCACCCCCCCCCCCCCCCCCCCATATTTAGAACTTCTATCTTTGCATAACTAAATTACTGGCAAGTTTCTTATTGGTTCTTCATTAGAGAAAAAAGTCCACATATTTCCAAAGATGGCCCTGTGATTGGAAAACATCATCAAGAAAAATGACCCTTGGGTATTGAGTTTTAATATACTTCCACTTAAGCATAGTGCATAAAATAACAGGATGCTAATAAACCAGCAAGACAGCTGGGCAGAACAAATTAACAAATTCATCAATTGAGTACATGACTATTCCCAAAGGACTAAAGGCAAAGGGTCATAATATTGTAAACTGAAACCATGCTGTGCATTCCAATGGAAAGCTAAGAAAATCATTTTTGCATTTTAATAGAATCCAGTTAACAGAATTCATGAGCTGTTATGGTAAACAGAATTTTCAATGTACTGCATCAGCGTGAGGCTGACTACATTCACTTAACCAAGGACGAATTTTTCAAGGATTATAAAAATGGGCTTCTTTACCTAGATACCTCATTCAAAATTCAGATTTATATCACAAGTTGTCTATCTGAATGGAATATACCATCCATCTTCCGTTAAGCTCTCAGAGCAGAGAGTTAAGGGGGTAAGATTATGTCATGCCCCTTTGTACAGGGTTTTACATGACTTCCACCCAACCCTTGAAATACCAAGGACCCAGTAAGCTGATTAGTGCTCCCTCTGACCAACCAGGGTCCAAAATATGGCATTCAAACACTGTCCTTCTTCCACATTCATGTATTTATTTCATGCTGGGTGTATTTGTCCAGTGATTTCTCAAAATAAAATAAAATAATAAAACCAGAACTTTAACACAGCAAACAGAAAACTGCTTTAGTTGCAATTCAGATCAGATCAGCTCTTGGACACTGCCAATATCATGGGACCACAGAAGTCTGAAGCTGGCTTCGAATGGACCCAGAATTCTCATGTGGAGATATGGCAATGTCCATGAGGTACTAAATAACAATTATGCACTTTTTAAAAAGCATATTTGCCCCTCCAAACAAGAAGGTTCCTACCTAGAACTTTACATTCTGAAAGATCCAAACAAGAAGAAAGAGAGATGAAGAGGAAAATAAACTCAAGACAGCTATAAAACTTAAAATGGCCAGCTGGAATGGAAAAAGTAATTGACTGATTTCTGTGATTTCCAAATTAAAACAAATCAAAACTCCCTTGGAAAAAGAAAAGTAATATATAAGCAAGAAAGATGTTCTCCCAGCCCTTTGCCTGCTGTGCTTTTATTGTTGTTTTTAATGTGTGCACTGTTTTAACCATAAGATTAAAACTATAAAATGTACTCCCCCATGTGACGAATACATTCATTTCCTGATCTCTTTCAATGTATCTCTGGCATCTTTTCTGAAATACACAAAACTTTAATTGGATCTGACCTGGCGTGTATAGTTACTAATATATATTTAATTAAAGATTTAATCTAAGTCTTTCATTTCATCCTCTCTCTCCACCTCCTTTAACTCATCCGTTTATAAAGCATCTGTTTATAAAGCATTATTTGTCTAATCATCCAGCCCAGTCTTCATACTGAGATTTCTTCCCCCACACGTGAAACACGGAGTGCCAGGAAAGGTTGAAATTTCACAACTGGACATGGATCTTAGTCTTTTTTTGTTTTTCCCTTATATACATATACTGTACTATAGCATGAGTTTTCAAAAAGACCAGCAGTCAGGTGACTGTACTTTACAAAGAAATGCATTTTCCCTGCTCTCAAATGATTTTTTAGCCTGCCTCTATCAGCCATGTTAATTAGATAGATTTAGAGAGCTGAAAATATTACCAGTTCATGCATAAACAAAGTGTCACACATTGACTCAGCTACAATTCCCTTTGTGACTTCTATAAATATTTATAGTCACTTGGTAAATGAAAGAAACCTTTTCAAAAAGAAAGAAAACAAAACTCTGGGAAATAATCGATATTTGTCTCCATTCCACAAGCCTCTTACTGGGTTGAGTACAGATACATGGAGTCAATATGAGCAAAGATTTTGAGAGGAGTTTTCACCCCATTCAACTAAAGTGATTGATAGTGTGCACTTACTCAATCTTTTAAAATTCAGAAGAAGTGGTTATGCTGGAGACTTCTGGATAACTGAAAAGACTAAGGATTTTTTATTTTTTATTTTTTGGCACTGCAGCCTTCAGCTGCTTGCTTCTTATGTGCAAACCAATTGGAAATGAAGCCAGTGTAAGAAATGCCTTTCTGGATTTCAACCCGTCTCTCCTTGACCAAAGTGATGGCCAGTCTTATGTCTTAGATGGCATTTCATGTGGCCCTCAATGGGTGGATTGTCCTGTTTCTTTTCCCTTCCTATCAATACTGGGAGAGCTTCAAGAATCTGTTATTATAGCCTATATTAGAGGTCTAGTACTTTTTGTGGTTTTCTGTTTCCTGATCTGGCCTATCTTGAAAAGCTGACACACGGCAGGCAGCCTAGCAGCCTCCAGACTGAAAGAGCCATTGAACACAAAAAGCAGAGCCTGGTGGGGTGGGGGCTGCCACTTGTTCCAAATGAAAAACTAATGAAGTGCACCACATGATCCTTCTTGTGTTGTGCCTGCAAAGTTGGGGGGGAATGCTACTTTTGATATGGAGCCACAAAATCTGGGTGGAGGTCACCTTCCTGGCAGGCTAACCACAATGTTATTTATTCCTATCCTCCTGAAAGAGTAAGTGGCCCTTCCCCTTAGATGGGGCAAATGAGAAGTGGGGCTCAGCCCTATGTTTTCCTAAGGCACTCTCAGAGATCCCCTTTGATATTATTAAGAAATTAGAAATCTCAGCTTCTGGGTGAGGATCTATGGTATACTAGATGTCTCCAAAGTAGCGGAGATGGCACAGTGGAGTGAACACCAACCAGTGGTGATTTCTGACTGGCAAAAGTCTTTCCGGATAAAGGAGAGAATGAGAGATCACCCACCTGTGCCCCAGACAGCTGCTCCTTGGGAGGAGACAGGTATGGAAGTCTTGCAGTCTTCTTGGGTTGGGGTCACAGAAGAAACAGCTCCCTAGCACTAGCCATGCAGCCTTTTAAAGGACACTAAGCATGACCAATCCTCACTTTCTTAATCACTTTGGGATATAATCAATTTACAGTTGAAAAGAGGTCTTTGAAAACAGGACAAAGAAAACTTCTCAGTGAGTCAGCCTTCCTTCCAAATTACAGAAAGTAAAATAAAGAGGAAAATAATACTTTTAAAAACTTCAGAACAGCAGCAAAGAACTTAATCAAGATTTTGTCTAAGAAAGTTATAAATAGACAAAGAGGATGGCATTAATTTGAAAGAAAGATTTTGGCATACTTTACATACTTTGATTTTTATAAAATGATGTACCGTTGGTATATGACCCCAGAAAAATTGTCTAGAATGTATAAAGGCACTTCAAATTTATGTTGGAAATATGGACAACATGAAGGGTCACTTTATCATGCCTGGTGGACTTGTAAAGCCAGAAATTTTGGGGTTCAAATACATATAATGATACAAAGAATTTTAAGCATCAACATTCAACCGAAACCAGAACTTTTCTTGCTGGGATTAATGGACAGTCAGTTAGAAAAGAGCCATGGAAGATTATTTTTATATATGATTACTGCTGTGAGACTATTATATGCACAAAAATGGAAAGACTCTGAAATACCCACAATGGAGGAATGGTTGGTGAAGATGACAGAACTAGCAGAGATGGCAAAATTAATTTGTTTGCTTAGAGAAAGATCAATAACTACATCTATTAGTGACTGGAAAACTCTTGTGGACTTTTTGCTGAAAAAAGAGAATGAATTTGGGATTTATGGGCTTAAAGATTAGAAAGGGTAGCTTATGGAAAGAAGGAAATTGTTGAGCAGAGTGCAGCAAAAGACCCATAAACCTTGCTCTCAGGAAAAATACACATCAGCATGAGAGCTTGCAAGTAGCAATGTCCATATCCTGAATTCCAAAGAAACTCCAGTCAGAAAATATAAGCTAACTGGTCTTTATTGATAAAAATGCAAAAACTTCATAAAATACAAGTTGCATACAAAAGATAGGATATAACAAAAACTTCTTCTCATATTAGCTTCCAAGACTTATCACTGCAAAGCCTCCAGCTAAAAACACTCTCAGAGAAGAGGTTCACTACTTAGTTACTTGTTAAGACTACATAACCTATAAACCTACATGGTTAACTGTAAGACTAAAAACACACACACATACACACACTGGACAGGTTGGGCATTGTAACCCTCCCTTATAGTGCCAGTTGAAAAACACTCCTACTGAATAACTAACACACATACACAATTTCAGTAGGCGGCAGTAGACAAAATCATAATAACATCACAAGATACTTTGTTATCTCAACACGTGTTTTGTAAAGCTAACAGGATGAACTTTCTTCCCATGAGAAAATCCTGATAGAAATGATGATGTAACCTTAGAGAAAGAGGATAAAATATAAATGTATCTCTAACCATTGTCAAGAAGATTGGAAGCTACTTTTTTAGAAACTTCCTTTCCTTTCCTTTCCTTTCCTTTCCTTTCCTTTCCTTTCCTTTCCTTTCCTTTCCTTTCCTTTCCTTTCCTTTCCTTTCCTTTCCTGCTTTCTTCTTTTCTTTTCCTTTTTTGCCTTTTCTATTTCTTTTTCTATATTTCCTTTTCCCTTTTTTATTACTTTTCTTTATTTTTCTTTAATTCAGGATTTGTACTTGCTTGAAGTGTGTGTGTGCAAACACACATACACACACACACACAGACACTCACTACTGTGCTGAAATTTATACTAATCTGAATGTAAAGAAATTTTGCGTATGACCTAATGTAATAAAAAATATGTAAGCATAGTCTTTATCTCCTTACCCCCTTTTTCTTACCTTCTCTCTCCCCCCACCCCTCAAACATTTGTATTCACTAGTTCTTCCATTTTTTTATGTTATACATGCAGATCTTTATTCATACAACCAACTGGCCTTTGTTCTATCCAAGGCTGCACTCCTCATACATCTCCCAAAACTGCTCCAGAGCAGAATTTTTGGGGATGTTATTGGGAATTAGAGTAGAACAAGCTCAATACAACAGTGATATTGTCAAGTTTCATGACTATTTTATGTATTTTCCCTATTAAATTTTCACTATTATTTTCTGAAATTCAATTTCAAATTAATATTTGATAATGATGATGATGTGCTCTTTCTCTCATAATAAAATATAATCATGAAAGGCCAACATAACTTTTTGCCCGCTGACTATTCAATGAAAACAGACTAGTTCTGAGCACTCCTCCCCCCCCCCCCATGTATCTGATTACTTGTGGTTGTGCATTTTTACTAAATTTGAAAATTGATGTGGAAATGGTCTGAAATGAAATATAGTCCAGAACATGAGCAAAACTGAAATAGACATCATCGCCGGTCTCTAGGGCTGGTGATGTGCTCTACTTCGCAAAAAGACCATTTTCCTTGTGATGAGCTGACAATGCAGCAGTAAAGATAATGCTTGATAAGATGCATTTTATCTGAACTGAAATTATACTCATTATTTTAAACTTGCTCTTATAGAGAGGTAAATTAGCATTCCCAAGTTCGCTGCCATTTGGTATCCTGTTTTTGAGGGATGTATTTCCTCTTTCTTGGTCATGCTAAGGGGAACTGAGGCACATCAATCTTAAAATGGAGAATGCAGCAATGCTTTTTTAAAAAATCCTGAATGTATCCCTTTTACCATAGCCATGATTTCCAATTTCTCATGCTACTTTCATCCCTTCCTATTTCATCTGTACATAATTCCTTCCACTTCACTGTCTTCTAATAGCCCACATTACCTCTTGAAATATACTCTGAATAATAACATGTTGTCCTCTAAGCATCAGTCTGAAATATCTATAGATGTTGCAGCATTACATCCCTCATCGAAAATCAACTGAAACCTTTTCTGAGATTTTCCTGGGTCTGCTATAATTAACTCCCACACAATGGGTGTATTTCAATATGCATACCTTTCTGAAATGTTTCTTATCAAAGCCAAGAATGACTTATATGTAGCAAGCAGAAAACATGGGAAACCTATTGCTACAGTGAAATGCATTTCCAATTCATCCAGGCTAGCTTAAAAAGCCTGTTCTTATTGCCTAGCGGAAAGTATCTACTATGTGATGGTGGCTATGCTACTGCAAGGAATCTACTCATTATATGCATGAAAAGGTGTAAGAAATCGTAAGGCAAAGAAATTTAAGGCATGACATAAGAGAAAGAATAACTAAAATTAGTTTGCATCAACACCATTCAGTATAACTCTCCATACCTTTCTGTCCTTGCAAACATTGTTACCTATCTATCACATTTATATAAAGAGTCATCCACTGTTTTCTGTTCTTTAAACTTATCACCTCTTTCTTCTTGAGGACCTTCTCAGCTCTATCCAGCCACTGCCTTCTTAGTCTCTCTCTGAATTCCAACCCATTCATTCTTTATCTATTTATTTTGCAATTCAATCCCTGTTCCTTCTCTTTATAGGACCAAACCACCAAACATACTCCTTTCTTGCTGGTCACTCATTTCAGTTCCCATTCATTCAGCAACCATTCATTCGTAAGCCATCTCTTCTTGTTTTTCCCATTCCCACTGCATTCAGCTTACTTATTCTCCTGGTACACAAAGCTCTTACTTCCATGTAACAATGTGGGCAGAAACATGCTGTCATACACAGCCATTTTCACATCTTTCAGCACACATTCATTGCTCAGAACAGACCACATACTGCCCACTATTTTTTTACCAGTGATTACATGTCTTAAAAATTCTCAATTCATTTTCCCATCTTTAGTCAACACTCTACCAAAGGTACAGTGATTCAACTACTTACTTTTTTCATTTATGTTTGTCAATTGTACCTGTCAAACACAAGTATCTTGGCTTCAGAGGTCTCCTCTTTATTTCATTATACAATCCATCTAACATTTGCTGCAAATCATGCAGGTTTTCAACCAATAGCATAGTGTCACCATACAAGTCTCTAAAATACTCCTTTCAGTGTTTCCTAATGTCAGTTTCATCCTGCATCATTGCATCAGTGCTAGAGGCTGTAAAACAATATTTGAACTCCATCAAAATCACTCTTCATTTTATATGCTTCTTTTAATCTTAATAGTTCTTTGCTTTATTTGACTACATTCTGTGAATATTACATATCTTCCGCCAATCCTCATTTTTTGAGGCAATCCTTTTCTTATATGCATTTTCCCCATCCATGGCTCTTTCCAGTTCATCATTCCACCAAGAATATTTTTTCATACTTCCTATTAGCATACTTCCACACGCAACTATGGCACTCTTTATCGTGATTCTTTTCAATCTGTTCCAAGCAGCGTCCACATTGTGTTTCTCTACGCCCATTTTCCATTCATTCTGTTGGGAGATAAAACTAATTTTAAGGACTCTGCCTTCTCCTTCTCCAATAATTTTACTTTCATTCAAGTTTCTTTCACATTTTTCCTTTTCTTCCATGACAATTTTCCATTTTTGGAATTACCAAAAAATTATACAGTGGTACCTCGGGTCACGAATGCTTCTGTTCACGACCAATTCGGGTCACGAACAGCACCATTCGCAAAATTTTGCTTCCGTTCGCAAACTCCGCATCGGGTGACAAACAGGATCCGTGGCCATTTTCCCTGCTGACACACGTGGTCGTGGCTTCCTGTAGGGAGGGGGACTCTCCCTCCAAGCAATAACTGCCTCCCCACCCGCCTTCCTGTCTGCCATGCCAGAAGTCGCCTAGAGCAAGGTTAGCGTTCTCTCTCTTCGTACTGTACTGTACTGTACTTTGTGTCATATTTTTGTGGTTTAAAAAAAAAAAATGGTTCAGAACGGATTAAGCGTATTTACATTGAACCTTATGGGAAAATTTGATTTGGGTCACGACCAATTCAGGTCGCGACCAGAGTCACGGAACAAATTAAGTTCGTGATCCGAGGTACCACTGTATGTCCTAAATTCAGAGCCTCTCATCATCCTTGCATCCTTCCTTTATTCTCTCCATTTTTCATTACAAACAATCAACACAATAATACATTTGAATTTGCCATGTGTACATATGAATGGATTTATGCTTAAATTACATATTCCAAACAAACAAACAGATTCTTTCTAAGCAGTCACCAATCACCATTCTGATTCATTCTTTGATCTCTGAATGACCTAATCACTTTTTTGTACCCTCTTATATCTTTCCACCCTTCATATCACCTCACAGAATGCATCTTTCCCTGGATCAACTTCATTCAGACTATTGCACAGTTTCCCCCCAACTCATCCAGTTTTCTAAAAATTTCCATTATCACCATTCATTGGAATGTGACATACAGTATAATGAACCTATTCATCTCTACTTTCATATGTACTCACAACAACTTAAATTGATACTTTCCAACATGCACTGTATCTCTTTCATTTGTAATTAATCCTACATTTTCACTTCCCTGTATGCATTCATCACTCTGCTCCACAAGATCAGATGATCCTTATTCAGATCTATTATATCCTACCTTTTTCTCTTAATTCCACAGATGCACAACCTATCGTTCTTTCATTTATTTGATTCATAAATGGAAGTACTTTACCATTTTCTTCTCTTACATTTCAAGTTGCAATATTCCATACGCCATGGTCATCACAAGATGGGTCTGACTCTATTGATCTCTGCTACTGAAGTCAAGGGAGGCTTCCACATAATTTTTTTTAATAAAATTGAGAAAGTATTGAGTAGACTACTAACATGCAGTCACATGCAGTATTTCTTGTTAACAATAAGGACAGTACCAGTCTGTTTTGGTACATTTTGGCCAGTATGTCATATGCCATGAGCACAATCCAAGCTCAGTTGTACCCCAAATCTGATTATTCTATTATGTACAAACTAGGATGTCGAATATAGAAACTACCTTGCAAGCCATGTTGTCCACATGCTTCCAGCTCAGAAGTACATGCTGGGTTGTGGCACATCTTTTTTTTTTCTAAAAACTTTATTAAACTTTTAAACAAGAAAGATAAAAACTAACAAGAACTAATATTTAAGATAAAAGAAAGAAGATAAAAAATGAAAGAGAGAACAAATCCAAAAGTGCAGAAAGAAAAGAAAGAAAATACAGTATAAAGAAATGACTTTCAATTTTCTTTTACAACAATTATAGGTATAAATTTAAATTGAACTCTTGCTCTAGGATTACAACATAACTTTCATGTTTTCTGTCAACTAATATTTTTTCTAATCATCAAACTCATATATCATAATTTCATTTTTTTTTTCCTGTTTCATGCAAAAAGTCCAAAAGGGCTTTCCAATTGGCATTGCAATTTATTTACAGGCTTTTCAGTGTTGATCCTATTTCATTTTCCCATCTGCTTTTGGATTTCTATACATCCTGTCATTTCCTAACAAAACCTGGGAATAAACTTGGAGGTTATTTGTTTTTCCAATTTTTTCCAGAATTAGACATTGATTTTGGAATGGTACTTAACCTGTTCATTAATATTAAAATAATAGTATTTGAGGAAAGATAGCTTGTGATAATATATTCTTGAAATTCACCAGTTCTGTTTTTTTTTATTTTTTAAATGTATTCTTTTGCACTAGTTTTCAATTGATCCTCCTCAGATTTCTTTATTGTTTACAGCCAAATACCCTGATTGTGCACACAGAAAATATTAAGAATGTTCTCAGAATGCAGAGAAATGTTTCCTCTCTTCCTTTTTGTTTCAGTTCAGTGCTTTCATGTCACAGAGACAATAGAGAATTCATATGATATAAAAAAAAATCAAGTTCAACTAGATGAGAAAGAGTGACCCCAGAAGGTATATTCCTAGCAGTAAATACCTGGCCTGAGATTAAAAAGATTTGTTCAGTAATGTTGTTGCTTACAGATTCAGCGCTGGATCAATTTCCTCAAACCTGGGGAAAAAGCAATTGTTTGTTGCCTGCAGTGTTAGGTTCAATACATTTTTTTAAAAAGGTAACTGAGGGGAGACAACAATACGGGTTTGGGCAAAATTAGTGGGTTTTCCTTTACCTCTTCAAAGATCCTCAGTTTTAAATGGACAAGATATTTACATTTCCCATTGTGCAATATAAGTGCAAATGAAAAACAAGAAGCTTTTTTACACAGCTTAGCTCTGGAAGGTGAGATGTGGAATAAAGTACTAAAGAAACACTAGCTTAGATGTAACAACCTCTCTCCTCATTCACTGCTTTTAGTCCTCAGATTACTTTCCCCTCAGCTAGTCTGAGTAACAGCCTAGCTAAAGTAGAGTCTATTTCTGAAACTGTAGAGGAAAAAACAACAGCAAATTCATTCCTCATTCATGTTTTAATTGGTAACCCTCAGTATCCATTTTCAGGTGGACCGAAAAGCTTTGCGTCCTTACCAGGTTTCATTGGTGACAAAGGAAGCCCTGCATGAAAGGGATCCAAGACAATTACATTGCTCTAAAGTTAATTGTTTTCAGATACTTACTGTAGCCAAGTATTGAGTATGATGGCTGCTTCTTTAGCCTGTTTCAGCACTTTGAGGGTAAGTTACCTAACCAGATGGCCAAACAGGGATTGCTCTGTACCTGGAATAAATGTCTTCATTGACCCAGTGCCATCACTGGGAAATAGATTGTGCCCTACCAATAAATAAGATAGACCTCCAAAATTTTATCTGGTCTAAATGTGCTAATTGTGATTATGGAAGTTGTCCAATAGATTTGGATAGCCACCTCAGCTATTTATTTGTTTTTGTTTGTTTATCAGTTTTATATCTTGCCTTTCCTCCAGATGTTCAGCAAGACTTACATGGAGATCTGTCTTTGTTTTATTCCTACAACAACAACCTTGTGAGATGGATTGGGCTGAGAGAGATTGACCCAAAGCCACACAGTAAGTTTTGATCACTAATGGTGGAGCTGAACCCAGATCCCCCCTAGTCCCAGCAAACACTTTAACCACTACATCACACCAGAGAGTTTGGTGTAAGCAAACCTGAATACAAAATATACAACAACAAATTGAATTGTTGTAGCAGAAATAGTGTGCAGAAGATGATTGTGAGTATGGATAGGATGATATTTTAAATATTGGGAATATTGGAGAGGTTCATCTGTAACAAAACCTTAATTTCAGGTACAGTGAAATTGACCAGAGCATTAATACTGACTATAGTAGGAGGGAAAAAATACATTCTAACCCTTTCGCAGAAGAGGGAGAAATCCAATTGTTCTTCCATATGTTACATGACACAAACTACTTATCAGTTATTTAGACTGCTTTGAGACTGAAAGCATCCAATGGGCACAATCATCTTGGGCAATACTTCACTCTGTAAAGATTTCAGGTTTAAATTGCTTATAAATATAACATGCTGGGTTTAACTTCACGAAGAAGAAAAAGAACTGGGAATCAAATAGATTGGGCCAATACATTTAGGTCAGGACTACAAAATAGTAAATTCAGCTTAGGTACACATCTCTTGTGGTTCATTTCTCTCTTGCTTCATTCATCAGCTTAATGGCAGTGCTAAACAGAAAGCCAGTCTCTCACTGCATCCAATGCTAAAAGAAAGATTACAGTCAATATTGAGCTTCATATTAGTGCAAGCAAAGACAATTTTGAAAGTATTGTGAGGAGCTAAGATCATACCATTGTCCTTTTCTTACCAAAAATTATTTATCTTAGGGCAAGTTAGTCTGAATTTTTGACTATTTTAGGATTTGAGCTAAAAAACTATTATAGAGAAATTGTAAAATGCATATTGAATATACATACCCCTTTAAAAATCTTTTTTTTCCCCCCATCTTTGGGGAGCTATTTTAGGATATTTATTTATTTATCATATTTATATAGCCGCCCATCTTACACAAAGTGTCTCAAAGGATATAAACAGTTGGAAAAAATAAGTAACCAAGAGCAGTCTTTGCCATCCAGAAAATGTACTGTGTTTTGGGAGAACAGCAGCAGTCCCTCTCCACTGGCTGCAGAAATACAAGGGGTCCTAGTTTTTATTCTTTACATGGGGACTTTGCCCACTGGCCTACTAAGCTAGTAACCTCTGATGACAACATTTTCTATATTTGGCAGGTGCTCAGCTTCTTTTTTTGAAACCAAGGGAGGACTCTGCACATCCAAAAGAGGTGAGCCAAAGATAACTCTCAGTGTTCCTGGGAGCAAATTGCTCCTCAAGGAGTGACTGAAGAGGTGTCCACCAGAAGGAGATCTTTAACCCTTGCATCAGAACCACAGAAGAGACCTTCCTATCAACTGACTAGGAGTGATATCTGAGCTCTCATAAAATTAGGGGGCCTATGAAGAAAGATTGAAGGAGCCGGGTATGTTTAGCTTTAAGAGAGGCTTAAGGAGATTTAACAGCACTCTTCAAATACCTGAAAAGATGTTACACAGAAGAAGGTCAAGACTTGTAGCCTCTCATTCCAGAATGCAAGAAATGAAATTATGTTCTATCAATGAGATAGAATGAGAGCAGTTTGACAGTGGAATTAATTGCCCAGGGATGTGATGGGCTCCACTTCACTGGATATGTTCAAGAGAAGGCTAGACAACCTTCTATCAGGGATGCTTTAATCTGGATCCTTCACTAAACTGGAGACTGAACTCTGTGGTTTTATGACACCTTCCAAGTCTACTTTCCCCAATCTCTCCCAATGCATTATCAGAAAAATTAGACCAGCGTTTCCCAGGGGATATTTTAGATGTGGTAGCCCACAATTTTCAGAATTCCTCCCTAGCATGATGATAGACTGGGAATTTGGAGAATTAGAACCCCAAGTTTTGAATATTTTTCTAGAAAACAACAAAGATTTCCTTCAACTTTCTGGAAGAAACTCCTCTGAACCTCACCAAGTTTAACCTATAAATATGTCATAAACCATGATTTCCGAAACACAATGTCTGGGTTCACACAGTACTCAAAGGCAAAAACTAAAGGAAGAGGACTAGGCTTCAACAGGATTTATGAATCCAGTTGCTGCATTGCAAGGATGGAGGATCTAGCATAATTCCTTCAGCTGATGAATTTTCTGAGCATCCCTGAACTTCCTATCAGGATCTGTGGAACAATAAATGGCATTTTAGGAAGAAATTTGCCCCACAAACCTTGAATCCATTTTAAAGACTACAGATAGAATATGTCACTAAGAGCCATTAGAATTAACTTAAGAGAATCTACCATGTGAGTGTTGGGGATGGATGGGGGAAGAGTGAAGCTGAATCAGCAGCACTCTACGAGTAACAAAATTCTCTTAATTTCCTTATGAAAGCATTGTGCTATCTCAACATAATTAATGAGACAATGTAACACATTTTAATTTGATAAGAATGCTAACTGTAAACGTTATTCCATGGTGTTAAGCAAGAGTTTTTGCTACACAGGCCAATTAGGCTGTTCTGCTTCTAAATTTGCTTCCCTCTTTCTTATTTATTATTCATTTCAATTACTTTGCTGTTTAATTCTCTTTTTATGTGACTGCCCCAGTGCACAATTTGAATACTATGCAGTGCTGGGTAAGTATAAGATTTCCAACTCATCAGTGTGAATTGGCTACCCTTGTTGGATCTGTCACTTTACTAGCATTTAAAACTAAAATTGCAAGCCCGCTGGTCTAGAGGGTCCTGTGTGTCTGCCCAATGTTCCAGCTCCGGTAGCAGCACTGAACGCATTAGGAACAAAACTAAATCATTGTTCAGCATTCTGAGACTGAGTTCAATTTCCTCATTGACAATTGTTCACTCACAGTTCCTTTTTGAGACTGCCCACAGGCTGGAGGCTTCCACTGCTGTTTAAATTAATTGCAGTTTAGAGAGTCAGCTGAAGCCAAAACTATGATCTATCATATATGGCTAATGAAAACTAGCCTTGCTGATAAATTGTGGTTTGAAGCTGGGTTGTTTCCATTATTTACAGCTAAGATTAATCATAGTCAATTTACAGGATAGCACTAGACTGCATAATTACTACTATCTGGCTTCTCTACATTTGACCTTGTTATATTAACTGAACCAAATTCAGGATTGATTCATTTAGAAGTTTTAATTTCAATTCACATTTCATTTCATTTTAATAGATGGAGACAGATCTATCTCTATATGGAAATAAAATAGGCAGCCCTTGGCTCAACAGGGCCCCAGATTGGTGTCATATGTTTGCTTAGTTTACTTCTTGGCCTGGTTCTTCCAGCTGAATGATGGCCTTTGTCAAGTTAAATTTCTGAATTAGAAGTCTTTTCTGTTTAATGACAAGTATACCAGCCAATCATTTAATGGCAAGGAAAATATATTGTATTGAAGTGGGGTTGGGGGTGGTGGTGTATTTTCTTATTTGAAATACAATTCTATTCTTGGCTGAATCTAACTTATGATTTTCAGGCACAATTATGCTCATAGATCAATACATGGAAGAGGACATCTGAACAGGAATCACAGCTCACAGTCCCATCAGATTTGTATCTACTTGAGATCCTGCCTGTGCAGGTGCCTGGATGTACATAGAGGGTGATCATGTCAAGTATGTCTGAAAAGGCAAATGATACAGATCACATAAAATATTTAGTCTGTCATGAATATGTTGAGCCCCTGAGCCTTAATATGTAAAGGTTGAGCAGGAATAACAGGCACAGTCCCAACACATTTATCTGTACTTGTTTTGCCCATCTGCATAAGACACATACCTCTGCCTATGTGGGATTTTTTTTTTTTTAGTACATGGGTTTCTTCCAGATAATCTGGATCATGAATAATCTTTGACTTTCAAAAATATTTCTTATTGTGTCTTATTCCTTGGTGATTGCCTGACAGATTTTGTTTTCCATGACAACGTCATAAATATCCTTTAAACATATTTACTATAGTTAACACTTGTGGGCTTGCAGTTATTTAACAATGCAGAACAGAAGACTTCTCCATGGGAGCCTATATTGGAGCCATCTTAACTTGAAAAGTGTGTGATGAAACCATGTCTCTATGTGTTTTCTATTTGCTAAGAAGGTGAGGGCTGTTTTGAGGAAAAATATTGCCTTTCTTTCCTGAAATCAGTTTCCAACGTTTGTGTTGATTGACGAAATGTACACGCTATCACTTAAATTAGAACCACCAATCCAGGCCGTAGAAATCCAGATGGCCATCTGATGGCAGGATGCAGAGAAGTTGCTCTGTGCTCTTATCTAGTGGATCACCTGCAGTTTTCCAACCCAGATCTGATAGCCCCGAACTTCAATATTTCAGAACACTGACAAAATGAAAAGAAAGGCAAGAAGAACTGGGTTATGGGAGTTATTTACACAATACCTTAATACTCACAGATTGCCTAGCATTTTGTTTATTCTAATTATTCTCTTATGGATAGTTCCATCTCTCCATCTTATTTTAGTCTCATTCAATCCATGCATATAGATTCAGAGCACCTGTCTGTTATGTTATCATTTTTACTATTATATGAACTTCCAGTTCTTTCAGGAGGAGAGGGATGGTAATTTGTGGGAAGTCAAGACTTCAGTTTGATTTTACAAAACTATCCGGAAGAAAAATCCTTTACTTCTTTAATATTGATCTTCTTCTTCAAACAACCTCTGGAGAGCTCATTGTTACTAACATAACGAGCTCCCTGGGGGTTGTTTGAAGGAGAGGACCAAACTGTGAAACTATATGTAAGTGATGCCATAAACAACTGCATTTGGGCAATGAATATTTATATTTGGTTAAAATCTGGAATGGGGCAAAATGAGTGCCTTCATAATATGACGTCATTCTTGGAAAGTTTTGCATGAGAACAATATTTATCTAAACATAATTTCATTTCAGTCATAATTTCATTCATTTAATTTCATTTCATTCAAGCATCTACCTCAACAGAAGTGCTTTACAAACCTTTCTCCAACCTGGTCCCTTCTAAAAAGATGTTAGGATTACAATTACTACTCAGAATTCTCCGTCAGCCATTCCAGCAACCACACTGGCAGGGAATGTAGGGGGTTGCAGCCTAACACAACTGGAAGGCACGCATTTCAAGGTGGCTGACTTACAGAGCAGTTCTGGCCCAAATAGGTAGAATCCAATGAAATGTACTGTGTAGTTAGCACTTAACCTATAATTCAGTATATTATAATCTGCTGGCTTCTAGCTGTGACTAATTTTGGAACACAGAGAGATTTAAAGACCCAGCCTGCTCTGAAATGCTGCTTAAAAGGCAGATTTAGAGCTTTGTGAGAGCGGCTAATGAAAAATCAGAGGAAATGTGTGGCCACAGGGGATCTCTGGTCAACAAGAGATGGAGAGAAGAAACTACATCAGACAAATGATCATTAAAACCTTCATTGCACTATTGCAAGGCGAAAGAGATGTGGCATTCCCATTCCTCTCCCCTTCTCTTTTCTGTTTTTGATGTTCAATTTTTGTTCGTGTTTTTTAAAAAAATAAATTGTGGCAGGGAAATTAATGCACAAGCTCTAAGGCTGATATATCCCTTTCCTTCATTTCAGGGGCATTTTAGGGAAATTGTTGGGCTTTAGGTCTACAGAACTTACAGCAGCTATGTATGCCATAGGCATACAGTAGAGGTTACAATGACGTTCCATGTTTCATGAGTTCATTCTGTAAATGACACAAATTATGCCATTTATCTCAGTTACAACTGATGCAGATTACAATGTTTGATGATTTGTACAACAATCTCATGATGCTAGCAAGGTCACTTGCCCCCCTTGTCCCCTGCAGATGCTCACGCCTGATACATCCTTCAAATGCTCTTGTTTTGCTTTCTCTGACACTGGCAGGCCTTTCCGCTATCATTGTGAAGAGACTTTCAGGGACAGAACTCCCACTCCATTCATGGTGAGAGGGAACCTCAAGATCCTATGGCCCCTGATATGGGTTCCTCATGGCCCTTCGATATTATATTTCAGTGTTTGAAAATGTTCTAATCTGATTCTGTGGCTTTCCTGGAAAAGAAGAGGAAGAGATGAATATGGAAAACCAAGGCATCACAAAACACAATTGTTCTGGAAGGGCATGGCAGCACATGGCTTGGAGGAACATAAAACTGCATTCTTGTTAAGAAACCTCTTTGGCCACCTGTGATCCTCAGGGTATTTTGTTTTGATTTCTTGTGGGACAGAAACACAAGCTGATATTTAGCTCTTTACTTTCAATAATGGTTTTCATTTACAATAAAAGGGTTAGAATAATCTCCTCCTGTCTCTTCCGATATTAAAGTTGTATTGCTCAGTATTACACAGGCTGTAGTCCCATTGTGTTTCACTCACTACAGAATTGTGAAAGGATGCATTTTCCACCCTCATTGATTTTCCATCTCAGCTTCAGCTCTGTTTTTTGTTTTCCTTTAAGAACATATTGTATGCAGGTTAGGAATAGAATAGTCCTATGAACCTTTTGTATGCATGTACATATTTATGAGATTTATCCACCCCTCAATTTAAATGGACTCTAGGCAGCTACTTATTTATTTTATGCTTTTGTATTCCTCAACTGTATGTCATAGAAACAAAAAGGCAAAACAGTCCACCTCTCAGTGCTCGCTGATCCAGTATAGATATGGCCACATCTTCTCAGCCTCAGTCTGATTTCAGTCTGCCTTTGAAAATCCATTACAAAAAGTAAAGTGGAATCATCTGAAGTTGATTTTGAAGGTCACTAAAGTATCTCCATCTGGGTTGAAACTGTACATTCTCATTAGGGATGAAGAAAAAATAAAAGTGAATTCAAACTAGAGCTGTGCTAAAAGTCAGCTTAACATTTTCAATACACTGAACTTTAGATTCTTTCAGTGTTTCCAGTGGCAGGGAGATCTATCTATCATCTATCTGTCTGTCTGTCTGTCTGTCATCTCTCTCTCTCTCTCTCTCTCTCTCTCTCTCTCTCTCTCATCTTTTAATCAGTCATAGCACAGTCAGATTATAACCCCCACCCTGGATTTTGTAAGGCTAGGTTGTATTTCTGATTTTTTTTTCCAGTGAGTTCTGCATTGGCCTACAACAGTGGTTATGGCTGGGGTATATTTCACATCTTTGTCTAGTCTTTGCCTGGTCCTGGAATGTGACATTGACTGATTAAGATGGTCTTGTTTCTACTGAATACTGGAACATAACTCTACATTGCAGATAGAAGCAAGATATAGGGTTTTGTTGTGCTTAGGACTGACTCATTATATGGCTGTTTAGTGAAAAAGAAGGATGCATTGTTAGATTTTTTACATATAATTTTTATTAAAGAAGTTCTTTACAAAGTTAAAAGGTAAACATGAACAAAATAGAAAAAAGTAAGTAAGAAAGTTAAGGAAAAAAGTGTTGAAAACAATGGAAAGTGAAGAGAAAGAAAAAGAAAACAAAAAGATTCTTAAAGAAGCAATTTCCGATCTTCTTTACAGCAGTTATAGACATACTTGAAACTGTTTCCCACCTAAATTACATAACATGATTCTCTTTTCCCCATATTCAACCCTTATTAATTGATAAATCCAGAAATCACCAGTTCATTTTTATCCATTTTCAGCAAAAAGTCCATAAAGGGTTTCCACTCTTTTATAAAAGTAGTTGGAGTTCCTTTCCTAATCAAACAAGTCAATGTGTTGTTAGAAATTGTTGATGTTATTCTGTCTGTGTTCCTACAACTTTTTCATGCTGTCAGTATCATAAAATATTTGTAATGTTTATTTAAGAAATAAGGAATAGCGAGAGATGAAATGCTTAGCTGATATCAACAGGGAAATAACAAGCTAAGATTGAGAGGGCACTGTAGGAAGTACAGTGAAAGGCTTTGAAGGACAGGGGGAAAATCCACTGCCAAGGCAACAATCAAATAAACGAGGCTTGAGCCCAGACTAAGAAAGTGGCTTATGAAAACAGCAGCCCCCCCCCCCCCCAATTCACATGAAGATAAAAAAAGGAGGAAGTGAAGCACATTCAGACTTGCAAGATTCTATTATTCTAGCTGTTCTAATAAAAGTAGCTTTAGGCCTACACAGTGTCAGTTTCTTAGTGTGGTTGACCTTATAGGGCTGACATAAATCTTGCAAGTCTAGTCAACTATTAGAAGCTGCTTTGGACAGATGATTGTGGCGGGTGGAGGGGGGATCACAAGACAGGGAATGATTAATAATCAGTATCACTGTTGTATTTTTACTCTCATGGAAGGTCCTTATGGGATTTTCTATCTCATCCAACATGTAAACATGTTATCATCCTTGGGCCATTCATTGTTCTGTCTTATGCGGCAAACTTTTTTTAGACAAACATGGATGTGATATTTCAGGATAAAGGAAGATAGGTGTCACTACGGGAGTTCAGTAACCAAAACAGTTCAGGGAGAAATGAAAACAAACCATATTTTCTCTGTGTGAAATCATCTCTTATAGCTAAAAAAGTATGTCCCTTGCTCATGAGTTGTACAAAATGGAGATGGATTACTACCATTAGAGGAAAATGGCACCAAAGCTATTTCAGCAAAGATGACCAGGGAGGGAGGGTGTTAAAAGAAGAAAAACTTTCTGTTCCTGTCTGGAAGTGCAATTCCCCTCCCCTGCAAGAGGAGAACATCTGAATGTCTGCAACCCACTATAAA
Organism: Liasis olivaceus; assembly: GCA_030867105.1. NCBI lineage: Eukaryota > Metazoa > Chordata > Lepidosauria > Squamata > Pythonidae > Liasis > Liasis olivaceus. The sequence continues at coordinate 182,195,468 of CM061349.1, forward strand.
CAGGCAAAACCATAACCCAGAGGGAGAATGGAACTGCAGTGTTAGAGATGCACTTTCTGGCTACCATAATTTAATAATATCCAGCATCTTCTACTATTGCTTGCTTAATATAATAGAATGCCTCAATCAAGTCTTCAGATCAAATCACAATGAAAGATTCGTTTTTAGGGCTGTGGAGTGTTTTGGATTCAGTTCCCAAAAGTCACTTTAGAGCACACAGGGACACAATGGCAGCACCTGTCCGCAACCCCTTAAAGCAGCCATGCCTTCTTGCAATCCTGATGAAAGAAGAGGCTGCTTTAAAGAATTGCAGACAAGTGCTATGCTTGTAGTCACTGAAACAACTTTTTGGAACTGAGTCTGAACCTTTGCATAGCTGTATTTATTATGGGGGGAAAAAAAGAAAAAAACAGAAAGGAATAAGAAATTGCAGGCATAAAGGAATGTTTCTTACTTCTGATGTTGTATGTAACATGTAAGAACATAGTGGCATCCTCAGCAACATTTACTGGGTTCAAAATGCCCTGCGCCTTTTATGTGCATGCAATGTGTGCAATTGGCATTAAAAAGGGCCTGGGCTTGATTGCTCAGTTGCACTCACCATTTGGAAACCAAGTGGGAGGAACCATTGCTATGGAAGACAACATAAGCTTTGGATTTGATCAAAGCCCTCTTTAGTCCAGCATCCTATTTCCACAGCATTCAATCAAATGCTCTTTTTGAACCTCAAAGTAGGCCACGAGGGCAACACGCTTTTCAGTTTTGTCTCCCAGCAATTAAAATTGAGTGGTTTCCTACTCCAATCTTGGAGGCAATATGTAGTCGTCATGATTAGTCATCACTTACTTTTCTCCTTTTAAAGTTATTCAGGTTAGTAGCACAACTTTTACAAGATGATAGTAAGAATGGATTACATTGAAGGCTCTCTTACCCTGGGATCTTTCTGTAAGTGAAGTTGGTGCAGAAGACTTCTCCGCCTTCGACTTTTGGCCAAACCATTATGGAAAAAGTGGTACCCGTCCTCTATAAAGGGAAGCTGAATAAAAAAAAAAAATGACATTGAAACCTTTAGACTTACTGTTTGGGCTAGCCACATTGGCATAAATTACATTATATTTTCTGTTCATGGTAGTTAAACTTGCAGTTGTTAGAAGTATCTCAGATTACCTAATATATAAGGACAGAAGAAAGAAAACAAATATTGGTAAGCTTACACTTACAAAAAATGAAAATTTATGAAAAAAAGTGAATTTTGTACATTTACAAAAATGTACAGTTTACAACAAAACATCTATACCTCTATAGATATACATAGCTAGGGCAACAAAGTAGTTTGCACCTACATAAAAGAGATAATCACTTGCTCAAGCTGAGCTAATTTCCTGGTAACTTCATGGAGACGTCCATATAATTTCTCAGCAATGATAGAGAACTAGTTTGTCATTGCCTTTGTTCCAGGTTATCTTATAGCCTTGGAATTTCTGGCACTTTTCTATGCAATTCCTAACCAGGTCCAATCCTATTTAGTTCTTTCAGGGATCACCTAAGGTTGGCTTGGTATTGTCACCTCCATCTCCATAATAAATAATTTTTGCTTTCATAATTGTGTATGATCTTATGATCTAAAAGTAGAAGGGGAAAATAAGAGTAAGCAAGGGACAATACATAATCAATAAAATTGTGCATATTTCAGAGTCATAGTAAAGGCTAGTCAGACAACAATTGTAATTACAATGCTATAGGAGGGCTTTATATGGCAGCACTCTTCAGCAAATCTAGAGGGCACTAGTTTGGGGAAAGCTTCTATACGGTTATGCTGGTATAAGTGACCCTCTGGTGACCAAAAAGACCTCAGTCAACAGCATAGGTGTCTGTGCAAGCCACAATGAGGTCCCATCTACCATGTCATCATGCCAACATGAATTATCCCCCAGATGGCATCATTTGTATCTTCTGCATGCCATGATGCATGTGGTGCCACTTGGCTTCCTTCATCCACTGTGAGGACACCCATGGTAGACAGGTGACTCTTTTCTAGCCCTGCCCTTTTCTATCCATTTCTGTGCATCCAGTAGCTGTGCTTCCAGAATGTCACATTGGAGGGCTGGTGTGCATTCCTGCCCTGCAAACATTACCAAGAACCACTTTACCAGTTGAACATCTGGGCTGATTCAGGAATGCCACATGTTAAGTCATTATCCATGGATAGCAAGGCTTCTTCTTCTTGTATTACTGATGCTTGTAAGATCAGCCCATTAGTTAGTAACTGCTGCTACTTTCTATAATTGAACTTGAAACTGCTGCTACTAAGTGGAATCCTTAGACTATCATTTCAGCAATCAGCTGCCAATGTAGATGGATGCTTCCTTACTGGCTGCCCTGGAAGAGGGCACCAGGGAGGGATGAAGTAAATCTGTATCACTTCTATTTCTCCCACCTGGTGACTTCTTAAAAAGTAATTGTGTACGGGGAGGCAGAGAGGAGAGAAGTCCTAGGCTGCCAAACTTGGGAAGTCACTACGTTAGAAAAATAAATCTGTGAATTTGCCTTGAGAAACTGCAGCAGAGAAAATCAGCACAAAATAATGGAATAAGAATGGGGGTGGGTAGATTGCATAAGGATGTAGGAATAGAGAAATAGATAGATTATATATTTTTATTGCTAAACAATAGGATACCTGTATTAAAAAGTACTGGCTTCTTAAAAGAAAAGAACACTTAAGACAACTGCAATAGGCACCCATGGTTTAAACGGAAGGGGATGACATGAGGCAGGAGAAACTGAACAGAAAGGAGAAAGCCATGAGGCAGGGAGCAGCTCTCAGTCTAAGCTGCTCCAAGTTTCCTAGCTCAGCGAGACTCAGTCCCACTGAAGGGTATCCATATTCCCACTTTTATTTTGACAAGCAGTTTAGGTTTCCTCTCTTAAAGATCTAAATCATTCTGAAGGCCAGGTTTGAATGAACCCCATTTTATCAATCCCACAGTCTCTATATAGGCTATAAATGTGTTGCATATAAATCTTCCTATGCTATTGGTGGTTTATATATTCCTCTGTAGTATTTGTTAGATAGGATTAATATGCGGGTCCTGGGAGGTATCTCATGTTTTACAGCTCCGGTAGAGCAAGGTCTGCTTGGCATGCATCTGAAATTTTGTTTTTTCATTCCACTTATCACACCCAGCAAGATGCCTTTGAAAACTGGACCCTCAAATTATTCCTTACAGTTCCTTCCTGGCTGATAAGCATAAGCAGGGACATTACATAATAAGAGGCTAGAAGAATAACCCATCACATTCTCTGCATTGCTGGTACCCTGAAGAAACCTCCTGATATCTAACTGGGAGGCATGAGATACGTATATTCTCTCTCAGGATGGATTCCATGCATCTAATCTAGGGGGTTTTAGTCCATACCATTTTCTACCAGCTACCTCCTCTTGCCGCCACCCCCCCTCTCCCAGAATGCCAAGCTTGACTTTTGAACAAGCAAGTAAGACTTTATGGACTAACTTTACCATAGTGGGTTGGCCACAAGTTAGAGAAAGCAGATTAATGCCTCAAAGGAAAAAAAAATGGGGGGGGGAGCAGTTTTTAGGCTGCAGAAAACTCTCAGAGCTTTCTTGTTTGGTTCTACTTTTAGTGTTTTTTGTTCCTCAGTTTTGCTTACAGAGCTATCTCTCCAGAGATTGGGATGCAACCTACAGTAATAAAATGGCCCATATCACTCAAATATTTACAGAATTGCTGGGCAGGTCTGCATACTGTAGCATTCAAGTTTGTGGAGCACAAGCCAGCATGAACAGTAGCTATCCTTGCTTCTCAAAAAGATGACATTGAGTGTTTACAGACATGCCTCGTGTCAGAAATGATGAGATCAAATTGCCAGTGAGCCAATTCTGCTTCAAGCTAGATTCCTGAGGTTCTTTGTTTCCTGACTTGATAGGGGTAAGTACTGGATCAAGAAAGAAAGCTTTAAACTCCTTAATAGTCAAAAATTACCTCATGGCAACTACACTGATTGAGAACTTACAATTAAATGTTGAGGAAATGCTCAGGTAAGGAGCTGGTATACTTTTCTTTCCCCACCAATCTAGAGATGATGTCATCTAAGTCATGTTTTTAGAAAGTAGGGGAGGGAAGCACTTTGAGATGAGAAAGGAAAGGAAAAAGGAAAGTGGGTGAGGTTGGAGTTTTTTTAGTTCTGTTTTCCAGAAAACATCTGGGAATAACGGACTCCCTCCGTAGAACTGCTTCTATTCAGACACCCGTATTTGGGTGTAAATATATATATAATAGTAGCGTCACAAGCCCCAAATAATCTCCCTCTAAAGGCACCAAACCCAGGTAGTGCATCCCTGCAATTTCTACACTTTGGGGGGAAGTAGAGTGTCCTTCTTGAAACTTCTCGTAACCACGAGAGTATTCATCATTTATTCTGTGTACACTAACTGGAAATTTGTGTTGCCTTTGGATCTTATCAGATTTTTTTACTTGGCTCTTGTTCAGATCAAAGTCAAGGAACTGTGGTCCTAGAAGATTTTTCTCTTGAAAAACTATCTATAGGCAGAGAGGTTACCCTGGATCCACCCTATATTTATTATATATTTATTTATTAAATTTTATGGATGCTCATCTCAGTGTCATGACTCTGGGCAGCTAACAATTAAAACAGAATAAAACATAATTATGTCAGGCTTTGCCTTTCTTCTGCTAGGAAAAAATGGGTGGGTGCAGAAATCTTTTCTAAGGCTAGTCTCTCTTCAAGCTTCAAAGAGTGAAAAGTTGGGTTGCTGGAACCTCACTGCTGACACACATCTTTTAGACAGGCTGCTAAGGTTGAAATAGAAAGCATGTGCGTTCTTCCATGAGGCTGCTCTGGCAGAACAGTTTCATCTGTGCTGAACATCTCTATGCACTTTCTTACTCGGTATAATTCACATCTGTCTGCTTAGCTGCTCCTCTCCATTTTTATCAGTGTTATTCTGCAATCTTCTTTCAAATTATGACAATAAAAAGGATAGTGACCTACCTGACTACCTCCTAATGAAATATTCCTGATCTTTTTTGCACAATGAGAAATGTGGGAGGCAGGGATTAATGTGGTTGTACAGTATTGTATGAAATGATTACCTTGAAAAAATGCATCGGCATATCTTTTTTGGTACCTCTGAAAAGCCACAGCAGTCTTTCTAATTTTTCCATTCCCTAGTCTTTGAACGAGACCCTCCAGTTATCACATCACTAATGCAAGACTGCCTTTGACATCCTCAGACACTGTTTTGTAAGTGGTTGCTTTCTTTATATAATTATCACTGTCTATCCCTTATTTCATGTGATGCGTGCTTCTATACCATACATCAGGAGTGTATCTATATGCCTTAGACAGGATAATACTTCATGCCTTGGTTGTAGTGACTCTGATCCAGGAAAGCTTTTGCAGCACCTGCAATACAACTGGTACCCTTTAAGATGCCAGAAGACTCTGTTATTTCCTTCCACAAACTAATAGGATGCTAGCCCTCTGAAAAGTGTTAAATATCTTGTGATTTAAATTAGAGGTACTTTAAAAAAAAGTACATGTTTGTAATTGTCTTTAGCAACATGTATTCAATCCAAACATCAGGCTTAATTTAATAATTTGAATAGACACATTAAAAAAAAACCCAAACAGAACTATGGCCAGTCAACATGCTGCACTGCTTATCAGCCAGTTAACTCTTAATACTGATTTCTGTCTAGCTGGTTAAAATCTGGTGTGTGTGCATGTGTGTTTGGTATTTTATTTTAATTCAGTTTTATTGTCTTGTGTTATTACATTGCAACATTCTACCTTTATGAATACAAAGCCTAGGGAATAAAAGGGGGGGCACTTAATGTATAGCTTAATGTCTTTATTGTAATTGTTTCATTGTTATTTTTTCTGTGTTTGTATGTTGTGAGTTGTATTTTGTGAAATCAACTCTGATTGCTTATTGGAAGGATTGATAATGAAGCTCAAGCTCAGATACTTTGGCCACCTAATGTGAAGAGAGGACCCTTTGGAAAAGACACTGATGCTGGGAAAGATGGAAGGCAAAAGGAGAAAGGGACGGAAGAGGATGAGATGGCTAGATAGCATCACTGAAGCAATGAGCATGAAATTGAGCAAACTCAGGGAGGCAGTGAAAGATAGGAAGGCCTGGCGCAATATGGTTCATGGGGTCACAAAGAGTCGGACACGACTTAATGACTGAGCAACAACAACAATGTTGTGAATTGCCCAGAGTCTCTGTGAGTTGGGCAGTGTACAAATTTAAAAATAAATAAATAAATAGTTCACAGATATATAGGAGAAATGAATACATGGATAAATATCATGGAGTCATATATACCAGGCAATAGCATAACATCCCAACTTTTTAATTATATAAACTGAAACCTACACCCAGTTAGAGTGTAGCTGCTAGGAAATAGTCCATGTTAGATGATCAGTGATGATCACACCAATCAACTAATGAAGAGGAAAGAAAACTAGAATGAAATCCAATCAGGAGCATTCATGAGGAAGGATCAAAAAATTCAAAGTGCTGGTCAGAAAAGTGCAATTGAAGCCCCCACCCCTTTTTTACACAAGTCAAGTGTGTGCCACACATAAAAATGAGCAGGACTTCAATCACACAGTGGCAGCCACTATCTTGATTTTTTGACCCCTCATTGCAGGTGGACACTCCTGAATCCAATATCCTTCCTCCATTCCAAAATAGCTAAGCTGATCATATTTTCAAGCAGTTAAACCAGGACCAAAGTCAGGATCAGTGGCATGGGCAAAGAAAGCTAGGAAGCATAGGCTTCGCCATTCTTTCAAAACAGGTTTACTCTTTGTCTGCAGATTTTTCACAGGCAAAGGGAGGGCCCAGGTTTAGCTATCTGACCAACCTTCCTCCCACTGGGTCTGTAAATGATCTAGCAGCGTCCTTCTTGGCAAGCAAATTATTGAATTGTCTAATCCTGTTTACCGCTTGAGAAATGTTCTTGAACATCAACCTAAAGATTCATGAAGAATGATCTGAAAGCCTAAATTGTTCCAGTTTCAGTGGCATTGATTACTCTTTCTTAAGGAAAGCAGCCATTAAAATCTAATTAAAATGTGCACTTTAGAAATTGGTGGTTAATGGCTCAATTAGTTATGTCAATCAAATAGGAACTGTTTATTTCAAGTTTTAGATTTTCAGGGCTGATAGCCCTATGATTTACACCAAAATACTGAAAGACAACTTGAAGTGAATGAAGCTTTATGATACATTTTAATTACCCATAAAAAAACCACTGGGATCCAAAATGCATGGAGTTTTATTTAGAAGTGAAGACACTGAGACTTTATCTATATCACCATCTTTTTTATATCACTGATGGTTTTCATAAGCAAGTTGCTGAGCAGTAGTAAGAGCGTTGGCACTTCTGCAAGATGAGACATCTGTGACAGCAGGAGCAAACTCCTTGTTTTGGGGCCTGGCAAACATCATGTATTACAGTATTTTCACCATCACACCTTACTAACCAGCCAGAAAAAAATCAGAAATGGTGGATCAATAATTATTTAGAAGCATTTAGGTATGTTGCATTTTGCAATATTATTAAGGCCAATTGTTCTTTAGGAGATTGTTCAACAAGTACTGTAAACCCCAGGTTTTTTTTAAATCCTTCTTGGCCATGAAGCTCATAGGATGAACTTAGATTAATCATATCTTTTGGCCTAATCCACCTCACAAGGTTGTTATAAGGTAAAGGAAAAGGAGAATGGAACTTTGTATATCATCCTGTGATCTTTGGATAAAAATATTGATGAACATGTAATAAACCAACAAATAAGGGCATAACAACCACCAACTGATGTATTATTGGATAAACTAGCAGCAGCTATCCCATGATAATTGAGAAGAAAGGGAATTTCATCCATAGCTTTTGAAGAAGTATAGAAAAGGGAGAAGGCAAAAGAGAAGTGTGACAGCTAGATTGATATGAAATCTATTGAAAACTAATATGAAATATTTAGAATGAAGTACATAAATAACTAATCAAAGTGAGCAATTCTCCTCCTCCTCCTCTTCCTTCCTCTTTCTCCTTCCCACAGTGAGAAAGAAAATGACAGTAGTGTTGCTGGTATAGTCCCAAACCAGAATGCAATCTAATTGAAAGGGAGTCCAAAGTGTTGATTAAACTACTAGCTAGTGCCAATTGTTGCTTTTCATTCGATGCTACAAGTAACATTCAAGGGAGAGAGGGAGTAACATAAAATGAGATTAACACCATCTCTGCATGTACCTCTGCGGTTATCATTTTGGAATGATCAAAAGGCCACCTACACAATACCAAAACCAGAGGAAATCTATTCCCCAGAGCAGGACAAAAGGGGACATAGACACGCATCAGATCTGCATATTCACTTGTATGTACAGCTGCATATTTAGAAATGATGAGCGTATTCTGCATTTCAATGCAAGACATTTTGCCAGGATAAGGAATACTATGACTTGTGTCCTTGCTCAGGCTGTTGTCAGATACTAAGTGTTGATAGGCAACTTGCAGGTCCCTGATCCTGCTCAAATGGCTTTGTCTTTAATCTGAAACTGGGTGGACTGTCCTTCAAACAGAGAACATCTTCAAGCATAGGATCATCCTCTGTAAAATAGGACATCTTACATTCCGCAGCACTACCACTGAAAATGGGAAGCTACAGTACATGAGCCAATCCATGTTCCCTCTTCTTAGGGTCACCGACATCCTACTTCCTACTTCCACAGCAGAAGAGGATAATCTGTGGCCCATGAGGCATACATGGCTCTCCAGCAATGTTTTTGCCTGCTCTCCAGAACCCAGCTGAATCATGACACCAGAATTCAGCAGCAAACATTGATTACCAGTGGTAGTTTTCCACACTTTTTTCTCTTTCTTCCCCTATTTCTGAGGTGTAAAATAGATGAATTAACTTTCTGAGAGGGCTACAATTTGCAGTTTCCATGCCTCTGACCCCTAAACCTATTTTGAAGAGCCAAAGATTTTAATCCTGCTTGAAAGCCAAAAATAATGGGGGGGGGGGGAACGCATGGATGAAAAGTTATTTACACCATTCTAGGAGAATGAGCAAACTCTGCCTGAGAGAGAGAAGAAAACGACAAACACGCTCATACTGGTACAAAAAAGGATTCTAACGAAGAAGGCATTTTTAGCGAGAGCAGCATATGGTTCCCGAGAACAAAAAAACCCACCACCCATGACATTCTCCCACCACATGGCTCAACAGCAGCTGTGCTGTACACAGAACATGGTTAATTATTTAGCTAACTAAAGTAAATATAATTCCAGAAATAGGTGCTGTGCTCACCCTTTTCACAAAAATGGATAGTGGGTTTTTTTTTGTTTGTTTGTTTTTGCTCGATGCATTTTTCCAGTAAGCTTCAAAGACACCCAGGACTGAGACAGGGTGTCTTTGGATGGGTTCATCTGAGATATTTGTCACTCAGTTACAGACTGTTGGCTTTCACACATTCATGGAAAAATATGGCCTTGGTGATCTGAAAAGAAGCAAAGTTTTGTCATACTTAGAATGTGACAAGGACTAGATGCCTGTTCAAGGGATGAGTCCTTCATGATCAGACTGCTATTCTGGTGGCCTCCTAACCATTCGGGACCAGAAGAATAAACTCACATTCTAGGGGAACCCTGACAGTTTTATTTGATTTATTTCTCTTTCGGATTGTTAATCTTCAGGCCCTACAACAGGGCAGGAAAAAGAATCCGATCTCTATCTGGATTTTCTTTCTAGGGATCATAATCTATGTGAAAGGAGAACAAGCAAAATTGAGGTGTGCCATTTCCTACTGGTCACATTACATAAATCATGGAAGATGTCAAGAGGAACCTTTTCCCATGGACCTCTTTCAGATTGATAAATGTGGGCAGCCAGGGATGCTGCAGAGCAATGGAAAGATGTGGAATAAAATAAAATAAACCTCCAGCACCCACATCTTCCAGCACCTTTAACAATGCAATGCATTGTTAAACACCACCAAAAAAAAAATCAAAACAAATTCTCAGACACTCTGAGCATGAAAAAACCAAAAGCTTCAGAATAGCATTAAACTAAACCATAAAGGTAGATGAATCGGAGCTTTCAAATCTAAGCAAGGAATTTGAATGGAGAAAGTGCAGTAAATATCCCTATTTCCTACTGACATATGTGCACTAAGCCACTAATATATATTCTTCACTAAAAACATACATCCTGAAATTAGAGAAAAGTGCTTAGCACGTAATATCACTCAGGCAGCCTTCCTGCCAGTAAGCATCCAGTAAATAATTCAAAGCTTATTGAATAATATACAACCAGTTTCCCTTCCCCTTTGTTTCAGTCTGATAAATCTCAGTGAAAATAACCACAAATCTTCTTGCACTTCAGACAACTAAAAATAGTTATGATACAAGCTGTGGTGGATCAGTCCTCTTCTGAAGAAGAAGTTAGGTTGGTCTACAATCACTTGTGCCATTATCAACCCATAAGTGTCTAAGATGCTGCCAAGCCCTTTATCAGTGATGCAATAATTGGATATCTGTTTCAATTGCAATTCTAAAACATTTAGAATTCCTTAGAATTTTGGACTGCCTATACCCTTGAGGATATGATGGTGGTACCAAGGCTGGTACAGAAAGTGCTGTAGTACTGAGAAACCAATTCTCTTTACTGGATGAATCAGATGTAAAGCATGGATCAGAATCAGGCAAACAGAAGGATATTTCATGGAACTGTGCTTGACTTGAGAACATGAGGAAGTAGATTCCCTAAGTCACGCCTTTGGAAGCTAAGTCTTCTTGGGTTGAATGGGTTCCAGTGAATAAGATTAACTGGGAAATCTCAGGCTAATATCAACAATTCTATCTCCCCCCTCCTCCCAAAATTGAAGTAGGACTCCACCAACAGATTTGCACAGACACTTTCAGGGACAGAGAGAGAGTACACTGTTCTGTTCATGGACCTATAACTAGCAGCTTGAGGAGCAAAAATCATATATGATACCTTTCATATCATGGCAACAAATGTAATCCATTTCTGAACCTGCACAGATCAAGACACAATCAAAGACATACAACTGGAGATATTCTGTAGTGCTGTGAGGTTTAAATGGCCCTGGATAGATTTCTTGGGCATGGTACTATGAAAAGGCATAGGGTATTTGTTATTTATTGAGAAAGGGATATAGTAACATAATCTGATGTCTGTAATTCTACTTCAGGGCAGTTGTTAAACAGTCACTTATCCAGTATAGCTTCTAAAACATATCTCTTGATAAGCACATTATCTACTTTAATCACTAGCTAAAGGTTCTACCAGAATGCCATCTCTTCTTTTCTGTTTTTATTAGAAAGAGATTGTTAAGTTCTCCTCTGGCTTCCTATGTGTCTCTGTGCCTTTTGTGACATGCATTGTATAGTGAGATATTGGTGGTTTTATAACATCCAGTACTCAGTAGGGTTCCTTCTGGCAGGAAAAGAGCGTTCCTGTTTCATATACCCTATTCATTTCTGAACCAAATTCCCTTTTAATAGACCAGGGAGTTTCAGTGGGAAAGGAAACTAAATCTAGATCAGTTCCAAGGCTGGTGTAGATAATGTCTGATTAGGAAGCACACTGAAAGGCTAGGGAGGAACAGATCTTGGAATCCTGGTTGCAATCCTACAGTTCCTTCCCTTTGGGGCAGTGTTAGAAAGAAATGGCTTTAGAGGCTGGCAAGGGGAAAGGAGAGAGTTTCTGGCACCAGAATTTCCTTGTGATTTTGGAGCCCTCTTTCCAGTCTTGGAGAGGGACAAGATAGACAGCTATAGCTAGTTCCTCTTGCTTTAATTCTCAAAGACACAATAAACATTATTCATACATTTACCACTTTTCCATTCTGGGATGAATAAAGCTTTTACATAAATATTCATGGGAATTCTTTTAACCCACCCAAGGCCTATATTCATCACAGCACTTGAGCTGGAAAACAGCACCTCTTTTTCTTCCTAGTCTTTCTGGAACTGTGGAAGTGCACGTAGTTGGCTTACAGTTGATTCTGAGTGTACAAACTCCATTTTCACAATTCACTAAAAATCCATTTGCAGTGATGGTTCTGTGGTATGTGAACATTCCTTACTTACATTAATGTAAGAGAATAATTCCAACAGCACTGTTAAGGTATGGAAAGATGGCATAGGCTAGCATTGTTAGTTACCAATTGTTGCCAATCTATTGCTTTTTGTGGAAACTACATTTATGAAAGATTTTTGTTGGAATTTTAAAATGGCAAGGTTGGTGCTAGTGTTGGGTCTTTATTATCTCCACCCCCCCACCCAATTTGTCCTTCCAGTAATGGGCATATAAGAGTAAGGAGCCAATTTTCATTCAATGTTGATATTTAACTAACATGAAATAACAACAGTAAAGCAATGGAATTAACATCTATAACATAAAACAAGGTATGTCTAAAGCTGTAATTTATAGTTGTTCTTAATTTACAGAGATATAGTAGAAGTCATGGGTAAAAAGAAGAAAGACCAAGGGTGCCCTCCACCTGACATAAATATCTAAGGCCTCCCAGTTCAGAGTAAGGGCAAAGTTTAGTGGCAAAGCATTGCCCACCCATGCCTCTATTAAACAAAGTCACTGACTGGTAGTTAATACCAATTAATAAATGACAGCTATTTATTGCTCATGTAAATTGAGGTTAATCTTGTGCTTGCTGATAAAGTACCATTCCTTTATTACATCAATTGAATAAAATAAACAGATCCTTTTAATTAATTTTCCTACAGGAACCATTGACCTTTGAATAGTGCTTTGTCTGTATATATCCATCCATCCATCCATCCATTCATCTATCCATCCAATTAAATCTGTTATTATTACTTTTATTTTTATTTTAGAGTGACAACGCTAAAGAAGGAAGCAGGAGAAGGAAAGCGAGAAGAAAGATCCTTGACTCATTTCTTAAGGGCAAAGCCCCAGGTATTTCATCTGCCAAGCATCATAAATATTTAAATAACTGAATTACTTACATGTGAATGTAATCCATAAAAATGGAATACATGCTAAATATCTCTGCATTTCCTTCTGCATTGCTACTCTGTGAAGAAATGTCCAAAATGAAGTAGAAGCATTCCAGTGGGCAGGATTTCTACAGACTTGCAGTCCTACATCTTAGATGTGCCCATAAGAAGACTGTTAGCCAGGCATTCCAAAGGCTCATCTCTTTGAGCATCTGGTTCCAACAATGGCTAACCAGATACCTATGGGAAACTTGCAAGCAGGACAGATGGACAATAGCTGCCTCCTGCTTATGAACTAGGGGGCACCAGGCTGAGGCAAGCAGTGCCAAGTCATAATTCATAATTCCATCCAAGCATAGTTTGGAATGGGGTTGTTCCAAGCACTGTTTATCAAGCACTGTTCCTAAAATGAGAAGAGTTTCAGGATGGACAAAAAAGGAAGCTCTTCTTCATGCAATTTACATTGATTTATGGAATTCTCTGCCACAAGATGCCATGAGGATCATTGGCTTATACGACTTTAAAATGCAGGAGGAGAGGAGATCAAATCAAGGAAGAGATTGAGCTATCAGTGGTTATTAGCCATGATGACTAAATGGATCCTCTTATGTTCTAGGACAATGTACATCTGACTCTCAGTTGCTGAGGAGCAAACAATGGATGTGTGGGAATATATGTAAAAGGAAGACTATCACTTTCCTACCTTGTTTGTAAGTTCTCAAACGCATCTGACTGGCATGTAGTAGGAAAGGAAGCCCAGACAAGATGTACCTTGTTTTTCAAGTATTCTCATTTTCATTCCAGGGAGTGCAGCCTGAAAGCTTGATGCCAAATAAGCAGAGTCCTAAATCTTTCCAGCCTCAGGCTATGTTACCTATCCCCAAAGATGCTTGATTCATGTTCAAAAAGCAGCACACCAAATGATAATGCAATTAAGCAGTGAGGGGAGGGGACTAGTATTAGCATGAATGTGCAGTGTACTGTTTTACCAGCCTGAAAATGAGGTAAGGTTTATGTTTGGGGACCTTCCTGCTCATTTTTCAGAGGGCCCTGAACCTCTGCCTTGGTCCTACCCTGATGGCATTCCTGATACTAAAAAGCCTTTTGGGTGATTTAACCTGGCTAAAAATACATATCCAGACATGCAACATTGGCAGTTATATGTTGGAAGAAGGCAAGCATAAGCATATTAACACATAGCAATCTGTTTTAACAACTGAGATTCTTTTAGCAATTAGCAAAAAATTATTTTGCAGCTAAAATGTTCACAAGTGTTCCCTCTCCACTTTTTTTTAATTAGAACAGAGTGAATCATGCTAAATAATTACTTCTTATTATATTGCCTTTGTGTTTTTTTGTGAATAAGATTCATTTCTCTCAGATGTGTTATATTTCATCCTTTTTGACATTAAGGAGCCAAAACATTTTCCCAGAATCAGACATACCTGCAAGAGTACAAAAATAAGAAGGAAGGAAGGAAGGAAGGAAGGAAGGAAGGAAGGAAGGAAGGAAGGAAGGAAGGAAGGAAGGAGGAGGGGAGGGGAGGGGAGGGGAGGGGAGGGGAGGGGAGGGAGGGAGGGAGGGAGGGAGGGAGGGAGGGAGGGAGGGAGGGAGGGAATAATGAGTCTTAGCTACAATGAGATGAATTCTCAGGTGCATAAAAGAAAATTTAGTAGAATGGCTTCCCAACTTTTGGCAGTTGGTAGGCCCATTTGGAATATTTTAAGTATTGTCCATACCTGCTCAGAGTTTTGATTCTCATTACACCTGCACAAGCTTGCAGGGGACAGTGGCTGTATCACAAAGACTGAGAACATCTGTGTTGTATAGGTTAAAATGTAATTATGAAATGTGGTATATTTAGTTATTGCCCAACCCTAACATCAGTGATATCCTTAGTTTTATTCATCGAAAGTGTGTGTGTGTGTGTGTGTGTGTGTGTGTGTCACACATTCATTTATCATTCTCAAATTCTTGCCATATTGAAGAATTTGAGAATTGCTGGGATAACCTGTCTTGAACTGATGTTCATAAACTGTAAAATTAGGGCTGCAAAAATCCACAAGAGCACTAAATGGTAGCAAAATGATACAGAAAACATAGATTCTTTGCTGCCTTCTAGTAGTCATCTCATTTTTTTATCCCAGTAAAAGTGGACAGTTTCACAAATGCTTTGATTTGCAGTGGATTTACCCCCTGGCAACAACAGTACATTTACACTAGCCCTTTGATGGGCTCCGGGTTGACCTGGGATCCCCAGGCCCACTGGTAAAACCATGTCTTCAGGACCTTGCAGAAGAGCATCAAGGTGGTGGCCAGTCTTATCTCTGTGGGGATGACATTCCACAGGAAGGGAGCCTTCTTCTTGGTCCCAGTAGATAGACTTCCTTAATAGGGGGGACCCCTAACATACCCTGCCTCCCTGATCTGGTGGGTCAGGCAGATGAAACTGGGAAAAGGCAGTCCTTCAAATAACCTGACCCCAAGCCATATAGGGCTTTAAAGGTGACAACCAACACTATTTGTGATTGGCTCTGTGTCAATATGATTGCATGCAGCATCACTATTGAAGAATGGGGTCTATTAATTTTCAACACAGCATGGTTCAGGAGGAATCATTGTGAATGCCCTCTGTTGCTAAAGATGTAGATCTTGGAGGCAGATGGTTTCCCACTGATGAGAACTCTTGCCTCATCCTGTCTCATAGGCCCTTAGCAATTCCTCCTCCTCACTGAGGTTAAGGAACCACCACAACTTTTCACCAGTTTTTTTAAAGTGAGTAAGCCCCTCTAGTGGGTCTGGCTATTTAAAGAGGTAAATGCTATGCAAAATTAGCATGGAGGGGCAGGGGGGTGGCTGGCTGCTGACTTTTGCCCTTCCATACTGATCAACTAGAAAGCATGCAGGTCAACACATGAGAAGTTCTCATGTTGTAAGGATAGTTTCCATGAGAATAACTATAGAACCTTGCAAATTGCTCTAGGAAAGTTTGGGGCGTGAAAAGAGTGGCTGTGTGAAAGCACAGTAATTCATCCAGGAATAGACCATTATCAACGTAGTAGCATTTACTCACACCAATATATTCCAGGAACCACAGTTTGGGGGTTTTACTATGGAAAAAAGCAGCATTATTTTTCTGTACACTAACAGGCAAAATGTCCAAAGGAGCAATGTGTTTATTCTGATGCTTGCAAGCTGAATATATTGGCTCCTGTAGCAATTTCAAAGCCTGTTTTTCTAGAATCCAACTGCACCGTGGCAAGAATTGGAAGAGAAGCTGGGTGAAGCCTCACTAATGTGCTCCAGATGAAGAAGTCAGGGAAATGTACTGGATGACATATGGATGTCTCCTCTTCCTTTGTGATTTCCACATATTCCAGCAAGCACTGGATTCATGCTGTAGAAACTGTTATTCATGTACAATTTTGGGGAGTGTACAATATTGTTTTTTTAGGGCACAAATGTCCTGGGGATATGTTTGGGGGCATCTTGTGCTCATTCATACACATGTATTTAAGGAGAGGGGTTGTACAACTAATGGCCCCAGGTCTATGGTAGGCTCCTCATGCCTTCCTCAGATTCCTATCAAAAGTTACCTGAAGATTGTCATTTTGAATGTGACAGATGGGGGAAATGATTACATATATGGGAAGTCATCGTATTAATTCCAGTTACTTAACTGTCTTTTGTTTATATTACAGTTAATTAATCAATTAAATTCAAGCAAATGTGATTTTTATCGTGGCCCTGCCCACCTCCTCCCAGGTTTTCAAGAGCAGACCTACTGTAGTTCAGGTCTCGATTCTTTGTAAACTACTATAGCATTTGCCATCCTGAGAACTGGTTAATGCCCTGGATATTTATTCCAACAGGGAGCCACAGAAACAGCTCCCTATAAGAAAGAGGCATCTCTTTGGAGATGAAAAGGCATATTGACTTGGTGATGGACTAAAGGAGTTGAATAGGTTTGTGGTACAACTATTCCACGTTTTGCCCAAGTCCTGGCTGTTGGTTTGTATTGTGTGTTCTTCATTTTCTCCTTGCACTTTATAGTTCCCCAATTTCATCACATGATCATGGTTTGTTAGTGTTGTTTTCATGGTGATGATTCCATCCCCTTTATAATAAACAGTATCTATCATCCACGTTCAGTCCTTCAGATGAGCTCAAATCCCGACAGATAACGCATACATGAAAAAAGCATCATTAATTATGCAACTGTTTTCCTGTGGGTCTACAGATTCTGAGATGTAAAGTCTGCACATATGTTTACATGGGGGGGGGGGAGTATTCTGAGATAATGAGAAATCCCCCAAATAACCATGTGGGAGTAAATACTAGTGTAAACAATTTCTCTCCCAGGTTAACTATGGATCGTTCCATGGCTGGGGGATGGGAGAGGATGGGCAGTTTCAGGGGGAAAAAAAGTTAAACTAGCTGGCTGTACTGTGCCAGAAAGAAAAGTAGGCACACATTATCCTTTCACTGACAGAAAACACTGTGCTAGAAGCAACCCAATACCACTCCTATATGAGGCCATTTTAAAAATTCCAAACAAACATGAATTTGAAAAAAATGAGATCAAAGTTGCAAATTATTGAGCTAGCACAACTTTTTCTGGGAAGAATTATTAACTGAAATTTAACCCATATCCTCCTTTTTCCTAGGAACTTATTGTTTTTATTTTTGAGGTATCTCTTACATCTCTATTCTTTACTCATTCCCATTAAAATCTATATCATGTACAATGAGAAACAGAATCAGTCAATTACAGGCAATTTTGGAAATCATCTGGATTCTTCCCCCTGCTTCTCCACCATGAGCTCCCCATCATGATGATGGATATGGAGAAAGCAAAATAATTCAGTTAAGTTCATACTTGTGGGGAAAATCATCCTGCCAGGGGAGTTTTCCCTAACAATGATCCTAGTAACATTGACTGCTGGAAGTCCTTTCTATAAGAACTTAGTAAAGATGTTTACTGTGAGCAAAGCAGCTCGGGGAAAGCATCTGAATTGCTGCTTATGGAAAGGAGAAACCAAGGACTTGCTGCTGAATTTTGTCTTGCGCAAAGCTGGAGCCAATGGAAAATGAAGGATATGTCTTATAAATAATGGAGCGGTTGTTTTCTTCTTCCCTGAAATATGATATGCAAGGAAGGGAAGGAAGGCAAGAAAACCTCCCCTATTGATTTAGTTTCCATAGGATTGCTTTAAATTCCCTGTTGCTCATGTGAGAACAGTAGGAAAGTAGGCCTGTGATTCTGTACTCATCAGCTAAGAGTAAGAGTCACTGAACTCAGTAAGACCTATGCAATTATAAAAGATTGTTATTGCATGCCAATAGTTACAACAATAATATTGCTAGGAATAGTCATATAGTACATCATTATGGATTTGCTAGCCGCCTCTGGTGGTGGTGGTGAGTTTGTTTTTAACCTTGCTGATTAACAGACAACTTGCATATATCTACTCAGAAGTAATTTTCCTTAAGTTTAGCAGAGCTTATTCTACATGGAATTTGCGGCCTAAGTTGTGTATAAAAATAAACCATCTTGTTTCATTCCCTCTACAAAGAGGAAATGATGCTCAGATAAGCTCCTGCTAGTAACAATAGAAGGAAATGAACTCATACCCAGAGCCTTCTAGTAAGGCATATAGGGGGGAAAAATAGAATTCTTTTGGGGTTACACCCTTTTAATATGTGTGCAGGCATAATCTGGATCTCCTTCAACACCCAAATGTTCATTGGTCCCTACGTATTCTTGTCATGAACATTTCTGCCCTGCTCCTACTTCTGTCCATTTGATGGGCAGAAAAGAAGGGAGAAGAAATGAAGGGAGAAAACAACTGAAGAAAAGTAGGCCTAGCAAAAACCCATCCCTCAAAATCAAGAAGGGAAAAAAGAGTGGAAGAGTGGAAGAGAGGGAATTTGGGAAGAAATTAGAAGATGCATTAAGAACTAAACTTCTTTACCAAAGAAGTTTGGGTTTTACAAATAGATACTTGCCTGTAAGTTCCCTTCCCCAGATTTCTAGCAATGCCTCAATGGCACTGCCTCATCAAACAGGAAATTTCAGAAATGTCAAATCTATCAGACAGCTGTGGAATTAAACCAGAGGTCATTGGTTTTTCCTCCATTTTTTAATGTCTCCTCTGTCCTAGTGAGGCCACACTGGCTAAAATACTCCTAGGTTAGATAAGCATTATAGATGCTCTTTACTTTTTAACAACCTCCCACTCTCCAGACATGTTTTTGGGACCTAATTCCCATTGAAATGAATAGGGAGAAACTCATTGCCTGCAGTGGAAATCAGGTCCTTCTTGCATAATTGCTGGGGGTGGGGGGGCGTTGAGAGGGCATGATGAGGTTGGTTCATACTAGGTACATCTTTGGTGGGTGCTTGTGTTATATTTATAAGGATTTCACCAATCCTGTAGAAGCATTACATAAGACCAAGCATTCCATTATTCTTGTTTAACTAAATGGAATATATTTGTTTCTTGACATGGAGACGGTGCTTGTTTTCATTCTCAGATACAGAAAGGAAAGCTTTTAAAGGCATGTTGGAGTCATTTGTGACTAATGTGCAATGATACCATAAGCAGCTTATCTTGTCTTCCGATCCCTCACTGCTCTTCGACATCATAGTTTTATTTCAACTCTGTGTATAAAGTTGGTACAATATATTACCTGCACTATATTTTAGTGTGCATGGATACTTGGTTACAATTAAAGAACATTCGTTAATTGTTGCAGACACATGTTCTCTGTTTCCAAGAGAGTACAGAACAGAAATTGTTTGAAACAACAAGGAAAGCTAAAGGCAGATTCAACCTCAGGTTCCCAAGTGCAAGCTCGAAGAGGTTCTTGAACAAAGAGAGAGTTCTGGCCATCAACACTGACTA
Organism: Liasis olivaceus; assembly: GCA_030867105.1. Classification (NCBI taxonomy): domain Eukaryota; kingdom Metazoa; phylum Chordata; class Lepidosauria; order Squamata; family Pythonidae; genus Liasis; species Liasis olivaceus. The sequence continues at coordinate 182,215,434 of CM061349.1, forward strand.
TTGCAATTGACCCTTTCTTGCTGCAAATATACCAGCTGGAGAGGAAGACTGGTGAATACAGATGTGTGGGTCCACTGGCACCAAACTAATCAGTAGAGGAAAAATCTAATTATAGTGTGATTAAAAAAAACCCAACACAACTGATTAAAACATTGTGCCATTTTTCCAATGAGGTCTTTGCACATTGACTTTCCAAACCTCAGAAGTCAAAGAAGCAAAAGAATCATCTGTGAGGATCTCTTTATTGCTTCTAACTTAGTGAACATGATAAAGTGTGAGCTTCAAGGAATGGATCATGTAAACTGTTGTAGCTACAAGCCTAGCCAACTCTCCTCCCAAAAAACTGTGCTAAAAATATATAGGAAGAGCCATTTAGATTAGGAACAATCAATCTCTAGCAAGTTTCACTTTTTCTCTAATCCCCCTTCCTGAGCAGTAAAATGCAGACACAGATCATGCCAACTTTGCAGAACAAATTCATAAACATCATGCACAACTAAATGGTCTGGGGAGAGAGAAAGAACGAGAGAGAGAGAGAGAGAGAGGAGAAAGGGGAACTTACCTTCCTGACCCCATTAAAGCCATATTCTGCAGCAAGTTGCTTGGCTTCTGCTTCTCCCCCTTTGTGAAACTCAACGAAAAAATGATTGGTGTAGGTGGCCCTTTGAGATGCAGAGGCAAAACGAAGGAACCCCAGTAAAAAGAGGCCAGCTATCTTGCAGCATGGAACAGTGCCTGTCTTCATGGCTTTTTTCGGACAGGGAGCGCAAGGCAATGTTCGTGGGCTCGATAACGGGAATAAAGATGAGCAAAGGAGAACACGGATACTGTAGGCTGAGCTGGACGGGGGACCGGTGAGCCGGCAAGCTGCAGACAACCAGTTAAGCGGTGCTCCGCTTTAGTATCTCTCAGCCGCGAGAAGAGGGGAATCCGATGGGCTGGCAGCTCGCGGAATTATTCCGATGGGTGCGTGTGCGTGTGATGCCAGATCTGCATTTTTCAGCTCCTCCTCATCTATAATACAGCGCGACGGCGAAAAGAAAGCGAAGTGAGGCCGCAGGGCTGCCAATCACTTGGAGGCAAGAGAGAGGACGATCCTCCTTCTGCCTCGTAGCAGGACGCCCTCTTCAGCTGGCTGGGGCGGGGGGGGGGGGGCGGGGAGGGAGAAAGGATTGCGCGGAGCAGAGGCAAGCCTGGCCGCGCTTAACTGATTCAGCACCCTGGAGAATTCCTCCATTTCTCAAAGCGGGAGCGAAGCGGAGGAAAAGTCCGGGAGGTAGGAGAAGAGGGAGCTCCTCCAATCCGCGGCCGACTTCTCTGGATTTTGTGGAACTCGAGGCAAGGCTGAAAGGCGAGACGCCCGGTCCGTCCACATCCCCCGGAGTGCTGTCGGCCCCATGATCAGGAACACATTCCTCCAGGATTCCTACTACCTCCTGAAATCACATGCTCGTTTGGCTCCCCGCTTAGATGTATCTGAAATTCGGCTCTGTTAGCAGCTTTCTTACCTTTAGAAGTGTAGGTTGCTTTCGCAGTTCATCAGCTGCAGGATTACAGTTAAAAATAATGCATAACTGATTCATCATTATCATCATTTGAAATTCCCCTTAGCTGCCTTGAGGGAATCGCATTTGTAAATCAAAACAGGGAAACAATTATTCATTGGTCTGTTAAGCCTAGATTTTAAAAGGAGTCAACACATTGCACTTTTCGCTCATCTCAGCGGTTCTCTGAATGTATAAAGCATCTGATGCTTGGATTCTCCCTCTAACTCACTAGAATTTGAGAATTTAGAAAAAGAATTTAAGGAGGTATCTGACGTGAGACTAGTGAATGGGAGAGGAATTCCTTGGAACTGAGAATAACTTTATTCTTCTGGATTTTTTTTTCCTTTTTCTTTCTTTCTTTTTTCTTTTCTTTCTTTTCTTCTTCTTCTTCTTCTTTTTTTTGTAGGAACTTAGTCTGGGCTTTCCACAGATTCACTATTTAATCTAAGGCTTTCTTTCTCTCTCTCTCTCTCTGTCTATGATCTGGAGCCATTGGGTTAGTGAATTGGAAGCTGGAGAATTGACCAGATTCCTCCTCCTCCTCCTTTCAGATGACTTGCAGAGAATCAGACAATATTGGTCTCTATCAAGTGCTTCAGATGTGAAATTGAGACCAAGAGATGGTTCAGCAGCCATTGGATCAGTCCTATCAGTAGGTAGACCTCAGAGATTGATGGAGATTGCTGTGGGAAACAATGAGTGATCTCTAAGCCCTCTGGCTATTCTTTTCTGCTGGAGGACAAGGCTGTGTATGCTTCACAACATTATAGAAACTCCTTAAACTACTCTGCTGTGGCAAATATTGTCCCATTGCTAGTGTCTCAGAAACATTCAAGTCCCATGTTCTCATTACGTTCTGTATGCACAATTGGAGGGGTGGAGCACGTGGCTAGAGCTTTTCCAGGCAGCTCTATTCCACAGCAAGCATTTCAGTAGATTATTTCCTGAGATCATTGAATTATTTTAATATGTCATCCAAGTGGGGAAATGAGTCCAGGTCCAATTTATTTTCACTGTTGTGAACATATTTAGATTTCAAATATATCCAAAGGATTTATTGTTTCCCCTACTGCTTAGCCAGAATGATCCCCATGGCAGCTTAAAATGATCAGGATCGGTAGAAAGATAGTCCTGTCCTCAGGTTTATAAAATAAAAGACATGATCAGCTCAGCTAAGATGTAAACAGTTCAGCTAGCTTGAGGAAATGGCTGCAAATAGATGATGGTGGAGGGACAGGCAGGAACATATCCTTCTTCTCTCGGGTTTCCTAGCTAGCCAGCAATTTGCAACTGAGTAGTATAAAAATCAGGCTTAAGGTTCATGGATGCAAGCATGTGATTGTCAGAAAAAGCTCAGCCTAAAAATATTTAAAAGCCCAAATGCAAGTATCCATGACACATGCTGATCGTTACCAAATATGGAGGACAAGAGAAAGAAAAATGAGACCAGGAATTTCTAGCTTAGTTTATTAACAAATCCTTGAATGATTAGTCCTCAGTGAAATGTAAAAGGCACATCTTTCCACAGTTTCTTCAATATGATTTAACTGTAATGCATTGCCATTAAGATACTTGCACCCAGCTGTGCATCAGCATCATGGATGGGGGAATGTAAAGAGTTACAGACCCAACACTGAATACAAAACCAAAAGTGGCAAGTTAGGGCTGGTTAGTTTGATTTTACCCCTGGACACTTAATTCCTGTTCATTCAGTGGGAAATAATCATGGCTACATCTAGGACTTCATTCAAGACCAATTCCAAGTGGGGACATTTCTGAAGGAAACAAGCCCAGTGTTCAAGCCACTCAATATCTTCTCTCAAGTATATGCGGATATTGAAAAATAGGGAAGTATTATTTCAAGTTATAGCCTTGGCTTTTTAATAAACTGTAATCCTCAAGGGAATTTAGAAAGATAATTTGAATCTGGGGTCAGAATCTTGAGCATATCAAGACAGGACAATCTCTCTCTCTCTCTCTCTCTCTGTATGTGTGTGTATGTGTGGGAGAAAGAGGGAGAATTACATGTGCCAGTCACACTCTCTCACCTTAACCTACTTCACAGGGATGTGGTGGGGAAAAGTTGGAAGAGGGAATTCCATGTACATTGTTTTTTGCTCCTGGAGGAAAGGTGTAAATAAATGCATGCATGCATGCATACATACATAAATCCACGCAATGGCCAAATATGCAGGTGGTAAGAGAATGTTTTACTGATAGTGCTAAAAGCTGTTAAAGCTTTGTTATCTTGGACAAGAAGATACTGGAGAAAAGCAAAACAGGAAAGCTAGCATTCAGTCCTTTATACAACTCATCAGGCCTGAAAATATTATACGCCTCCAACTAGACTCAGTGGAATGTGTGAAACAGATTTCACTAGGCACTCTCTTTCAGTATGAATCCAGCTGCAAAGAGACATAACCTCCACTGAAAAGAAGTGTTGTTAATTGTTTTGGCCTCCTTACTGATGTTTCACATGGGTAGAAAGACTATTTCAAGTCAGCTGAGCTCAAGATCTGTTCCAAACCACCAATATCACACTATCACTGGTTCTCCAAGGGAAACAAAAACAAAAACAAAACCATAAGCATGTACTTGACATTTTCCCCATGTGCAGATCTCCAGTCTTGCAGATATAATACTATTTTCGGCTCCAAAGTGTCTGTCAATTCAACTTTCCTTTTGCTTCTTTCCTCTGGTCAGATGAAAGGACTTTGAAAAAATGAAGAAGGAAGATAAAGATACTTCAGCAGTCAAAACTAGCAGATAGAGACTGGGGTTGGCTTGCGACAATCCGTGGATGTTTGGAGTCAATGCTGCTATCAGAATTTCAAGGAAGGAAAGGCATGGGCACAATCCAGGTTTTTATGGGGATTGGGTCAACAAGGAAAAAGAGCCACCCTTAACCAGTTGTAAAAATACAAATGAATAGAAATGGAAAACGTAGTTTAAGATTGAAATTAGATGTTTAAAATTACATTTTGCTAGAATAGTTAGCCCTATTTTTGAGTCATTTCTAAAATTTTCTCTGAAAATTCTTAACCCAGTTAATTGACAAGTCACTCATATGTAGTTCCAATTTTATTTTTAACCCCTCCTTCCCAAAAAAACACATCTTTTTGTAAGTATTGGCTTCTTTTCCATCACTTGACTGGTAGTTCTATTTTTGATGTCTCTAATTATAATTTTTGTTTGGAGGTCAACTGTCCTTCATCCTCATTTTGCTTAGGAATTCTTCATTTGTAGGGTGGATGTCATCTTTCTCTCTTTGAATTAAAAACATGCATTCCTGTGAAATAACTTTTTTAATAGATCTCAGAACTTATAAAAAGCATGTCATCAAAAGAAGGCACAAATTACTCTCAAGGTTTGGCAGGAACAAAGCAAAAGTGGATAGACTTAATATACTTTTCAAAAAATCATGTTTGTGTGTATGTGTGTGAAAGAGTACATTGGACAACTTCATAATCTGCAACCTAGTGAAAAAAGGGGAATGGGTGGGCCAAGGAATCATGGGCTACACTATGTTCCATAAATGCATGGAAATAACTAATTTTTCTCTCCCATTCCAGCATTTTCTGTAGGGGATGCTGGAGTAGCGAATTCCTGCACTGAGCAGAGGGTTGATCATGTGATCTGCAACATCACTTCCAACTTTGCATTCTATGATTTTATTAAATAATCTCTACTAATGAAGCAGAGACTTTCTTGTGATTCTAGCATGCTTTTGATGGAAATTCAGATCTTTGGAAAAAGAACAAAAGATAGAACAAACATTCAAACAATGTTTGACACAAACAAATCTAGCTGTTAAGTACAAAACCAGAATCAGCCCAGTAGGTTTTCCATAATCCAGTTACACTAGGAGCACACACTTTAATCCATCTTGCAGAAAACCAAGTGGAAATAACATGTGTTAAAGATAGATTGAGCTATTCAATTTTCCCTGAAACGCTTGTTTTTTAAACAAATAACAGCATAGAGGTTACCAAAGCTGTGGAATGAAGCTGGGGCTGATTTCTTCTAATAATTCAGGGTCTTTTCTATTGCATCAATTTTCTCCAGGTCAACAACCTTTAGAAGTTTGGGAGATTTCAGCCACATGGCTACAGGCTCAGAGATCCAGAGCTGAAGTCCAACTTTTGTTGGATTAAAATTATTTAAAGTAACACATGCCTGTTCCAGAAGCAAAGGGCTAATGACCCTCAGATGCCTTATGTAAATGAACATGAAGGCATAAGTAAGCAAAAACAACACTACACCCTCAATTAGCTTCAATGGCCTCTATCACACATGCTGTACTTTGATCTTTTTTTCCGACTTATTTTGTTGAGTTCAGTGTTTTAAAATTGTGATAATCTCTACCCTCCTTCTGCTCTCTCTAGTACAGGGTTGTGGTTTGTTTTATATTACATTTATAATTGTAATATTTTGGCCAGCATTTGTAGTTAGTATGGTGAGCTATTTGAGGGGCCTTCAGTTAAAAGGCCCCTCAAATAGCTCACCACACCCAGTGCAGTGCAGAAACTGGAAAAAAGAAAAGTAAATTCAACAAATTGCAGCCACCTAAATCATTAGAAAATTGATGCAGGATGGGCAAAGTGATCATTGGGTTCCATGTTACAGTTTATTTTAAAAATGATTGCAGAGAAACATCTCACTTCTAATGAATCCATTCTCTTGTTTTTACATACTTGTGCAAAAAGCCGTGTTCAGTAAATAATTGGTTTCTCAAATTTGGTGAATTTTGTTAACTCTCTAAAACTACCATGACAGATCACCAAAATCTAGGCCAAAAAATATAGAAAATATTTCAGTCCAATTAATATACTAGTGAAGATAAATATGCAACATTTTGCTTCCCCTTGCATTGTGACACTGGGAAAAAGACAAGTGGGTTTCATAAGGTGTTTGTTTGCTTGTTTGTTTACAAATCAGGAATGTCCACATCAATACTTACATGCTAGGAAGAAGAAGGCAATGGCAAACCACTTCCGAAATCTTGCCAAGAAAACTGCAGGGAATGTCTTGAATGACATTCAGAAGAACTTGACCAGCCTTGGTTATTCAGGGGAAGCGAGCGTAGTGTACTGATTAAGAAGATGGACATGAATCCAGGCTGAAGTCTGCATTGGAACCATATAGCACTTTTTGAGTGACTTTGTGTCAGTCACCCCCTTTCAGCCTAATCGACTTCACAAGTTTGCAGATGCAGGAATACAGCTAGCTGGGCTAATGAAAAACAAAAAGCCATATGCATCTTGACTTGAAGGGAGGAGATAGGTTTCATTACTGTACTTTAGGCATCCAAGTATCTTGGGCCAGCCCTGACATTTCAAATCCAGAGTGAAAATCAAATACTTGGAGAGCAACAGAATCCTCTTATTGCCAATTCGCCCTTGATTTCTCAAAAGGCAGGCCTTGTGCAGCTTTGTTTCCGAATAGTACTAACACGGCACTATTAAATTCAAGGCTGAAACTGAAATCAATTTTGCATGACTTATCTAAAAGTGAATCTGGATGGGCACTATTGCAAGGAAAGCCCAAAGTGTCCTCAAGAGCACTTGAGGTTGCTTTTTCCTCCGAGCTCCCCAAGGTGGAAACTTAAATTGCTTAAGCACTTCATAGCACTGATGAGCAAGTGAAAGTGCTTTTTAAAACACTGGAAATGGGAACATTCAAATGATCCAGTTTTCAGTTATGAAAACTGAATCCCACGATGTTTTTAAATAAGGCTGGATTTTTTCCTTAGATACATTTTTTTTCCTGAAGTACCTGCTGAGATAACTCAGTGGCTCAGTTGTCAAGTGGGTAAGCAAGTTTGTTTATTTATTTATTTATTTATTTATTTATTTGATTTGTCCCCGCCCATCTCCCCTACAATGGGGGACTCTGGGCGGCTTACAGTCACTAAAATCACAATACATAATTAAATTATAAAAAGTTTAAAAATTATAAAAGTTATAAAACTAGAAATTTACAAAACTAGAATAGAATAAAAAGCTAAAAACTCCAAGAGGCCAATAGGCCCCCACCAGGCCGCTAAGGGGCCAGCCAACCCCATTTCTGATATCCTCCCTCCCCGCCCCAGGCCAGATGGCAGAGCCAGGTCTTCAACTCCCTCCGAAAGGCCTGGAGTGAGGGGGCCTGTCTCACCCCCGGGGGTAAGATGTTCCAAAGGGCGGGGGCTACAGCAGAGAAGGCCCGCCTTCTGGACCCCGCTAGTCGGAGTTCTTTTACCGCGGGGATCCGGAGCCTCTCTATGAGATCGGGTGGGGCGGGTTGAAGTCGTGGGGGCGAGGCGGTCCTTCAGGTAACCTGGCCCCATGCCATGTAGGGCTTTAAAGGTGATAACCAACACCTTGAATTGGACCCGGAAGCAAACCGGTACCCAATGCAGCTCGCGGAGCAAAGGTGTTATATGGGTCCTTCTTCGGGCCCCAAAAATTGCTCGCACGGCCGCATTCTGGACCAGCTGAAGCTTCCAGATACTCTTCAAGGGTAGCCCGATGTAGAGCGCTTCCAGGTTCCAAGTTCCAGGTTGAATCCTTGCCATCACCAGATAGGCCACATCAGGCAGTAGCTGGCTTCATTATAGCATGTCCAGCTATACTGCTGTTTGGGGCTTAGCATGAAGCAAGCCACTGTGTGTTGTAAACCATTGTTTTTTGTTTAGTGTCATATGAGAACTCAGCCAGTTGTAGTAAATTATTATTGTTGGTTGCCGGCCAGATGTTTAGACTGGATTTGGCATTTTTATCCACCTATCGAGTCCTTCCCAAGGATCTGGGATAGGCAGATGTTTGATGGTGTTAAAGGTGTCGTTGCAGGATGTAAGCTGTTCCAAGTAAAGCTGCCTTTTGCAATTGACTGATGGTGATTTTGTCAATGCCGATGGTCTTCAAGAGGTGCTCCAGATGTTTTGGGATTGCACCCAAGGCGCCTATTACTATTGGTACTATCTTTGCTTTCTTTTGCTATAGTCGTTCTACTTCTATTTGCAGGTCTTTATATTTTGGGATTTTCTCCAGTTCTTTCTCTTCTGTTCTGCTGTCTCCAGGTATTGCAGTGTCCACTATCCAGACTTTCTATCTTTCTTATCAACAATTGTTAAGTCTGGGGTATTATTATTATTATTATTATTTTCCTGTCTTTTTTAATATTTGGTCAACTCAAAGTGGCAAACATACTTCTGGCTCCTATTTTCCCCACAACAACAATCCTGTGAGATGGGTTGGGCTGAGAAAGAATGACTGGTCCAAAGTCACCCAGCTGGCTTTCATGCCTAAGGGAGGTCTAGAACTCCCACTCTCCTGGTTTCTAGGCCAGCACCTTTACTATTACATCAGACTGGCTCTTTTTAAGTTAAACAAACCATGGCTTAGCACTTATAAACCCAGTTGGTGGAAATGGTAAAATAGTAGATGAACTAATGATATAAGAAAGTTTCCATGTCTCTGAGAGGGCCAGATCTTCATGAGCTTTTATTTCCTTTCATAGTGATTGATTATGGGAGTATACAATTGCCTTTCTCCAGCTTGTCTAGAAAATAAGGTAGCTTGTGACCTGAAAAGCTTTGAAAAAATGACTGGGCAGCACATACTTTCTTGCTTTCATCTTCATGCATCAAACTGTATATGACATATCACATCCACTCAGCGGCAGGCACAAGCCCTTATTCATATCTTCCTACAAAAGTGTCCATGGCTTACTGATAAGATAGCCTTTTTCATTAAAGGGAGTTCTTTTGCCTCATTAAAAACTTTAATAGCTCAGTAGGTCAAATAGCTCCATTTCCCCACCCATCCCTGCCCCCATATATGTCTGGGACAGAGAGAAAAATATCATTTCCCTTTCAAAATTTCAGTGTGTCAGGCTATCATTAGAGTGGAACGAATGATAAATAAATGGCAATCCATTTGCCTTGGACAGGGGTACATAAGAGCTAAGAATAACCATGCTCTTGAACCAAGAATTGTCAGCAGGAGGTCCAAACTCCTGGAGGGATGCTAAAGAAGACAATATTGGGTTAGAGGGACAAGAAGCCTGAACCGTATGAGACAGTTTCCAGAATCCCTTATTAAGATTCAGGCATCGGGGGTGGGAGTTAAGCACATATTTGTAAGATCACTTTGATCAAGGAATACCCCTCTCCTCTCCTCTCCTCTCCTCTCCTCTCCTCTCCTCTCCTCTCCTCTCCTCTCCTCTCCTCTCCTCTCCTCTCCTCTCCTCTCCTCTCCTCTCCTCTCCTCTCCTCTCCTCCCCTCCCCTCCCCTCTCCTCTCCTCTCCTCTCCCTAACATTAGGGGTGAACAGAGGAGGGAACATATTTCTCTGTACATTCTTAGAAGAACCTGGAACAAAATTAACCTTCATTTTGTGAGCAGAAAAAGCAGCTACATTTCTGGAAAGGAAAATAGTATTCACAGCAACCTGACTGTAAAACAGATTCCTGAATTTTAATTAGCCTCCTCTTTTGCTTTTAACTACCTGGCATCAAAAATACAAGCACTTTTTTACTACTATGCAGGCAATGTAGGAAAAGCTTCACTAGCTCTCCCCCACCCCCACCCCCAATTTCATAAGGCATCAACATCTTCAAGTTCTATGATTAAATATGGCTGATATTTTTACTGGGCAGGGCAATGGATTGGATGACTTTCAAGGTTCCTTTCATCATTGTAATTCCTATGTCTATCAATTATCTACATTTCCTGTTCTTTTGGATAATCTGGCCCATCTTTCATGGTTCTGTTTGTCTGCAGAGTTTCCTCCCAGATCACTTATTTCAAGGACAAGCAATTTTTCAGCCTCTGGGGAGGGCATTTGTTTTCAATTTTATTTTGGCAGTCAAGGGATGCAGTAGGTGGAGCAGTTGATGCCACAGGGTTAAACAAAATTGGTGGTAGTAGTTTCTTTCTTCACAAAAAACAAAATTTAAGGGCATATTATGAACCTTCCAGAGGTTCAGCAATGTTTTCTGGCCTTGGTTGCTGTTAACCTTTCCCAGTTGCTTCAAAGCCAAAATCTCCTCAAGTTACACTTAAGATCAGCAAATCTGATCTCTGCAGTGAGATGGATGGTGACAAATTTGAAATATCAATCAATCAATCAATCAATCATATATGAGATCTTGTAGAAAGTTATCACAGTTTCATTTTCATTATGAGGACAGAGACTACACTTAAGCAAAATCTGTTTGCTTTTGCTTTTGTTTTTTGTCTTGTTTTTTGCATAAAAAAGGTAATTTTTGTAGAATTCAAAGGAAATTCTACTTTTTCAAGAGCACTAAATTTCAGGGGAATTACTTCTAGGAGCTGAAGTTGAGTGATGCATACAGTTTGCGCCCACAGATTACAGAACATCACATCTCTTTACTTCTTCAAATCTCTGGTCCAAATCCAAGGGTTTTTTTTCCAACCCTCAACCCTGCACGCCACACAAACTGGCAGGTTGGAAAGAGAAACTGTAACGTACTTTCCTTTGGAACTTCCAAACTTTGGAAGTTTGGAACTTCCTTTGGAAGTTTCCAGAGCAGCTCCCAACTGGGAAGGATCAAGCTTCCATTTCTGGAGAATTTGGGAGTGGTTAAGGGGCATCCATTTTCCCTTTACACCTTCTCCACAGTCCCAGGCTCTCCCCCAGTTGCAGGACATTTTAGCCCACTTTAGCGCATTTGCAAAATTCTGCCTTTAAAAAAATGTTCTTATGATCTTTAAAACACCATGTATTTTGGTTATGTTACAGAATAATGATAATTGTACTTTCCAGACTTGTATATCTGGTCTGCAAATGATCTGCTGCTCCTCAAACTGTAGTAGTACTAGACACACTTGCAAACTCATGGTACAAACTCAAGCTGCAAATTCTCTATGCAAAGCATCAGTTTTGGTGTATGCTAAAATAATGTGTATGGCATTTGCTGAGTCAGAGGCTGTCTGGGCTTTTTCTTTTCTTATTTGCATAGTGACTAATTATCAAATTATCATGCAACCTCTCTAAAAAGGATTGCAATTATGCAATCAATATTAATAATAATGTTAATATTTATCCACCCTGCCCAGGAAAACAAGACATGGATTTTCTAAAGCAGAAAATACATTCTATACTCAGCAACTTAATCCTTTTTTAATTTAATTGGTGTGAGTATGTAATAAAACCATGTCAGTCGGCAAAAAACTCTTACAATAAGCAAAGCCACCAACCTTTACAGCGAGCTATATCATTATTTGCTCGAAAAATCAGCACCCTTGGACCTTCAAAAGACAGATGCCATCTTTCTGCGCAAAGTGCCATGTGGCTTTGCCATAATTTGTCAGCACTATGTCATTACAAGACTCATTTTCAGAATTGGTTATATTTCCTTTAAGGTTAAATGAGATAGTGGCAATTCAGCTTGTACAAGGGCAGTAAAACAAACAAGCAAAATGCACAAAAGAGCTGCCTGTTTTCTGAGAATCTGAAAAGATCCTGAACTGTGAAATGAAAGGAAAGGGTTAGGGTTAAGGGTTAGGGTTAGGGTTACCTAACTTTTTTGTTTAAAGCTACGCCATATTATGTACACACCGCATTAGAAGCTGTACTACTGGTATGTTTATTTATTTATAACTACCCAGAGTTACTTGTTGAGATGGGTGGCTATAGAAATCAAACGAATAAATCAATATCTCATTCCTTCCCAAAGAACTCGAAGTTATATTTATTTAATCTCCCAAAAGTCCTATGAGACAAGGAAAGAGGGCGTGCTCAAGGTTAGCGTGGTTCTAAGGGGCGAGTCCTATCAACCTAAGAGTCAGGGGCCTACCTCGAGATGAAGCTTAACTCCAGGCAAGAGTTCCAATAAGTGGGCTTTGACTAACTGGTAAACTGACTGCAAACAATATGCTTCTCAAATGCTTAAATATTCCCCCCCTCCTTTTTTTTAAAAAATGCACAATATAGAAAAAGAACAATTCATGGAATCCTTCTCCATGATGTGCTAATGTTCTATGCAGAGGGAATCCCTTTATATGGAGCCCTGAACATGTATCTATTCAGGTATAGATTTCAAATTGCTATGTCATCTATAACTGAGTGATAGATACAGCCTATCTACTGAAATGTGTGGAGGGCCCAAAAATGTATGTGTTTTAGGATACTTCCGCCCTGATAGGCTTTTTCTGAAATAAAACAGAATGAAAACTCTAATAGGTCTCCCAACCAGCAAATGCTATTTCTTAGATTGTTTGTATTTATATAATATGATGTGGGCCAAGAACATTCTGAATGGCATTAAACCTAAGTCAACGGGCAAATAAGTGACACCTTTGGATGACAGACATGAAGGTCTGACTTCTTGAGATTATTCCTGACCCCTTCCCCAAACACAAAGCAATGGTCCCTCCCCCACTCCAACGTCCCACGCTTTCTTGGGCAGTCATGTATATCATCCCACCTACCCCTCTTTTCACATGGTAAGAACTCTTACTAAACTGTAGCATAAGATTCTAGCCTACTAATTTTATTGGCCAGCAGAACATTATGAAAGAAATAAAAGATGCCTTCATATAAGGGAAGCCTAGTTATCATCTTTCAGAAGATCTGCTGTCCATCTCCAGCATTCTAAAGCAGTCATTCAGATATGAATTCCCTGATACTATCAAGCAAGGGTGATGGTGCTTTCCCAGATAGCATTGCTTGTTCTATTCTTGAGTCTACCCACTGCTATAATTTGACTGTGAGCACATTTTGCCTGTCACTCTTACCTACCTCTAGTCATCGGGGAGTAGATAACATTTTCATAAGGATGCAGATGAGAAGCACAGAAAGGAGAGATTTCAGCTCTCAATCCTACTCATTATCAAATGTGTATATATACTGTACTGTACTGTACTGTACTGTACTGTACTATACTATACTATACTATACTATACTATACTATACTATACTATACTATACTTTACTATACTATACTATACTATACTATACTATACTATACTATACCATACCTATATTGTGATCTGGATAGATACACCAATAAAACACTCTCAAAAGTATTGTGGTTTTTCTAAGCCACAGTATTTTAGATTTCACTGAATCTGGATGCAGTTATTAATTGCTGTTATTTTAACTGAACCAAACCATTAGCTGACCATGTTCTCTACCATGTCCCCAGCCCAGTTCATCCTCTCTAGCCATCAAAGGCATCAGTCAGATAATCAGTGGGCATTCTGCAGAAGGAAACTGCATAATCATCATGCGCATGGCCAGCATCAGTGATAGCAAGAGGGTAGATCCTGAGGCCCTAAAGAAGCTGTGTCAACTGCACTTTGTTTTCAGTTTACCCAGCGTATCTAAGCAGGTTGAAGCTATTTCAAGCTTCCACCCTGCTTCTCCAACCTTCCCAAATGCATGATCTGAACTACTCAGATATGGATCATGGAGACTGATGGTCTCATGGAGACTCTCAGACAGGTTGAGAAAAATTTGTGCTGGTTTAGAACTTTCTACAAGGTCCACACAAAGATTTAACCTGAATAATTATTATGAAGAAAGAAAAACTGAGTAAACACAGTGGCAGAAGAAGAAAAGGAAAATTAAAGCGTGCATGCATGTGTTTGTGTGAATGAACGAGAAACAAAAAATCCATTTGTCAATGTGTCTCAATTTTCCTGCTACTCAAAAAAATGTGTATGATGGATGTCTGATGGATCTTCCTGAAGTCCCCTGAAATCCCAAAGCCAGTCCCAAAAACAGGGGGGAGGGGGAATCAGTCCCAATAACCTGAGGCACGTACTCATGAAGGATTGATTTTCACTCACTTGATCATGCTGTTTATACTGCTTCACATTCAAGGTGTAGAACTCATATGACTGAATTCTTTTGCATATAAAACATAAAGTAATTCTGCACAGAAAACTAGTATTTTAAAAAAAAAAAGGTTTCAACTAGCTTTCTTTCTTACATGTCAGTTTCTATGTGCAGAAATATTTATTTGTTAGGATAAAAGGTCATTCTATCATCCAAGACCCTCCCCAGGGGCTCAGTGATATCCTATATGCACAACCAAGAGCTAATACTATGAATTATGGGGATACTTTGAAATACACTAGAACTTAAAAAAAGACTAGTAGATTTGGTAGCCCTGTTTTTTTTGAGATTGCAAGTTTGTAAGTAGGGGACCAGGATGTCCAGGGGGGCAGGGAGACAAAAAAGGCAAGATGGTGGCCCCACCCAATGTTTATATATATATGCAGGGGACATTTAACTCTTCCTTCTTTAGCTGTGATCTTGATGAACATTTCATCCTTCAGTGCAATGTTGTAATAGACAATGGAAGAGAACTTTATTTGCTATTGGTACAATTAAGTTCAGTGCTATCTAATGATGAAATTGTATAAAAAAAATCTATCCACCAAGTTTCTTTCTTTTTGTTTTTTTCATGAGCCAGGTAATGTTAATAAAAACAAAGGATGTGGTTATGCAAATGCTGAGAGGCATTATCTTTGTCCATGTCTCTTTAACTGTTTTCAATCATGACTATACCCATGTAGCACATCAAAGCAATTTTTTCCTCTAATTTGCTCTCTTTCCCTCTCTTCTTTCTCTCTGCAAATGGCTGTCAATGTTGACTAAAGAGTACTGTTTAGAACTTAGTGCTGCCTTAAATATATTATGTAACTGCTAGATACGTCAAGCCTCAGAGTTCTGGTAATAGCCAAGCCATTTGCAGAAGAAATATCTGGAAATGGCAAACAAAATGGAAGGCTCAGTAATGTAACGGTGAAAGTGCTATATTTATTTTCCTACATCAGTGTTCTGATCACCACCAACAAAAGGGAGCAGCATTCCATTATCTGAAGCTTGACATTTAATTTCTGATACACAAGCAGGGTCGTGGAAATAACAAGGCAGATTATCTTGGCAGCTAAAAATGTTATAAAAGGTTGGCTGTTCTTCCCAGAGCTCCTCTCTGCCCCAACAGCTTCCTATCATATTGCTATCCCTTTTCAATGCTTACACGTTAGTGAGAAAGCTGTATTGTATCTGTTTTCCACAGATTGTAACTGAATCTCCATGTGCTTGGTTTACTCATGCTATCTTTAGCACCAACTGAACTCTTTAAGAGCAGGGAATAGCATTATCAATATCAGACAACTTAGATGTGCAGCCTCAGTGACAGAAGACTAGTTATCCACCAAGGCTTCCATATCAAGAGAAGGGCCCTAGCTGCTCCCATTTCTAAGAGCATGGGGTCTCTTTTCTTTTCCTTCTATGGGGCACATCACAGCTAGGTATTCAGTGAACATTAGCAACAGCTGCCAAGACAAGGAAATGTCATTTCATGCCATAGGTAGGGCCATGAATCTGAACTGATTGACTTGATTGATTGATTGATTGATTGATTTTGATTGAACTGAGCCTTTCTCAGTTTTCTGAAAGTGCATTCCAATTTGTATTATCCTGAACTGATCTCAGAACTAGTAAACATCCTCTCCTATCACATGGAATACACCCTATAGGAGACTCAAATGGAAGTAAGAATCATTTCCCCAGCATATGTTACTCCACTTTTCAAGACAGTTGCCAGATCTTATGGTTGAAAATTAGGATGGTGCTCAGTGTGGCCTCAGCAGCATTGAAACCTACTGTTATTGGTTTTTTCACTTTCAGAATTAAAACAGATTTTTTATATTCTCAAGCATAGCTGGCTTCTCTGCACAGCAGTCCTGTAGGATGAGTCACTAAACTGCAAGTTCCACCTCCCCCAGATGCATTCAGTGAGCTCCAAGACTAAGTCTACCCATTGGAGTCTCTTAAAGTGGAAGGCGTTGAAGAGAACAGCCTTTTCCTGCTGGGTTTGGCTGTAGGTCCTCCTGGGCACTCAGTATTCCTATGGCTCTGCTTCTTCTTTGATTCTGATTTTGGATTTGCTTTTCCATCCAAGTCCAGCTTTGTCTTTTTGGTCCTGAACTTTTATCATCATCTTGCCCTTGGTTCACTCTATGGCTGCTTGTACCCAGCTCTATCCTGGCTCACTACAGATTACTGTCCATTCAATAAACTAAGTTCATGAACAATGACCCATTTCATGTTTGCTGAGGGTAGGCCTCCTTGGGCAGATAAAGGCTACAGTGTTCCCTTACACCAACTGTGATCTAGACATAGTAATTTTCTCACCAAATCATGAACATTTTCATGTACTCTAGTTCTGCCTTATAAATCTTTTAACCGTTTGTTTAACTTCTTTGTGCTGTTTTACTGCTGTTAAAATGTTATGCTGCAATTGAGTAGTAGATAAAAGTATGGCTTTTCTTAACAGGAAGAATACAAAGTGGTGAAAGCGTAAATTACAGAGGCTCAGTTTTGTTGGAAATAAATAAATTATCTGGGCTGAGTAAACCCCAGCTTGGCAGCTAATTTTTGAAAAGGAGCAATCCCTTGAATTGGAAAATTTTGTACAGTGATCTCATCCATGCACCTTCCCTCTACTGTCTGTTTTCGATAGCATGTGGCTGCCTAAAAGCAGATCACCAGCAATTATGGGTGCATTGTGATAAAATTAAGGTGAGGGAGAACTGGAGAATAAACAGCTGAGTATTTTAAACACTCAAATAAGCCAACAAACCAAACAGGATGGTTCTTCAGGGCTATAAATCAGGCATATTCATGTATTGCTATTGTACGTACAAAAATACATTCATACCCATCACATTACTCCCTTTCACGGAAAGCAACATTATGAAAAGTGCAGATCAGGAATAAGAAGCAGTAAACCAAAATAATTAAAGGCATGCAGTAAGAAAAGGAAAGAAAATAGACCTAAAGTCTATTTTACACCAACACCCATTTACCTCTCCATATCTTTCTATTCTTGAAAGCCATCCTTGCTCCTACTATGTCCATATACCTTCATACACTGTTTCTGTTCTGTTGCTAAGGATCTTATCAGCTCCTTTCAGCCACAACTTTCTCTGTTTCCCCTTTCTTCTTGACACTTCCACTCTTCTTTAATCTATTAATTTTGATATTTGATCCTCATTTATTCTTTCTTTATGACCAAACCACCTCAAAGTACTTCTTTCCTACTGCTCAGTCACCTTTGTATTCAATCCACATTCATTCAGCACCCATTCATTCTTGAACCTATCTTACCCACCCTGCTGTGAGAGAGGAATCTCACACTGTCAGTGACAAATAGCATGATATCAAATCTGACCATAGCATAAACAATGAGCAGATGAAAACAAACTGTCCTGCACACCAAAAGGGCAACAAAGCATCATGTATACATTTATCCATAAAGTAATCAAAGGTTTTATTTATTTATTTATTTATTTATTCATTCATTCATTCATTCACAAATCTTTGTCTTATTCCTTCTTGAATAATTCACTATATATTCTTGTATACTCTTTACTTCCATCATATACTGCTGATATTACATTGGGCAACCAACCTTCAATTCCACTCATATAAAACATTGCATAATTTAAGCCCATTCACTTTATCATACACTAGCTCTAAAGCCAGAAATATACAATAAACCTAATTTCTCACATTCATATATTTCTCAATGGCCTGTAAAGTAGCAAAAATCTGGTCTCTACACATCCTACCCTGCATAAAACTGCAATGTACTTCCCCATTTTTGCTCCTTCTTGCTGCTTGTACCCTTTCAATCAGACTCCTGCCAAACACCTTCCCAGGCACATGTAACATATTAACTCCTCTGTAGTTTTTGCCTTTATCCTTGATACCTTTCCCTTTGTACAGAGAACAATAAAAACATTGTTAGACACAAACAAATGCCTCTTTCACACATTTATGAAGCAAGTCACAGTCCTTAAGCCAATCACATCCAATTTTTTTTTCATTTCTCTACATTCTCTTCATTTCTTTTCATTTCTGAATCTTCATAATTCTCTCAAACTTTCATTATAAATAATCAAATCAATCATGATTTTAGATTTATATTCATTCCTTTGCTATTTGTTCATATGGATAGACATACTTAAGCCATTTTTTCAAGGCAAACAGACCTTTTTTTAAGCATATACTCACTAAACAATTACTGGTCTCCTTTATTTCTAGGTCCAGTTGCTTTTTCTGCATTATCTCATCATATCCTACTGATACATTCTCATTACTTAGCAAAATAATATTTTTCCTTGGATCATATTGATTCAGAATATTATATAGTTTTCTCCAAAACTCTATCTGGTTCTTCCATTATCACCATTCACTTGGAGTATTCTATTTAAACAAATCAGTAGTGTGTTTTTAATTAAATATATTTCTTATGACCTAAAATGAGACTGAGCCAGTGTGGTGTAGTGGTTAAGGCACCAGGCTAGAAGCTGGGAGATCAGGAGTTCTAGTCCCATCTTAGGCACAATGCCAACTGGATGACCTTGAGCCAGTCACTCTCTCTCAGCCATAGGAATGAGGCAAGGACAAGCCACTTCACTGACTCAAAGGCACACATACACAAATTAGACTAATTAATCAATAACATGTATTTTGTGTTTATTGGGATACTTCAGTGGTTATTTAAGAAAGAATGAGTGTCAGCTTTTTTATTCTGGAGATCTGATGTATTTGAGGGGGGTCTAACAGAAATGAATCTGATGTCTCTTATGACCATCCCAATCTGGTTGAATATTCACCTTATGGGGGTGAATTTTAGGAAAAGAAATAAGCTGTAAAGGTGTTCATTTCATACTGAATTATATATTGAAACCTGGGAACTTATCAACTCATGAAGAACTTTGGACTTACCAAGTTCAGAGTATAATTAAAAAGATAATTTTACATTGCTGGGAAAAAAACAACCACCACCACCACTCTGGACCTAAAATCCTAAAGAAATGTGCTCACTTTCTTAAAAAAAATCAATAGAAGAGAAAGACTGATCAAGAGAATTCCTTGTGGATAACATTTACCTAATTGTTTAAAAATGGAATAGCTTTTTATAATATATTGATATGGCTTGTTATTGTTTTTTCCCCAATTTTTCTTTATTTTCCTTGTATGATGTGTATGTATGGATATACAGTTTTTTATCCATTTTAGTGTATTTTAACAATACATTTTTTAAAAAAATTAAATAATTCATAGGAGCACAACATACAACTGTCTTCAACTTATTGATTCCTACTTTCCAACACATATACAACTTTCTAGAGCACAGTTTGGCCCCATGCACACTCACACTTGCAAGACAGTTTCTAGGTTAGAGAACCTACCTTCTATGCAAGCCAGAATCTCTCATCTACAAACTACCTTGCAAGCAACCTACTTTCGCCCACATCCCACCAACTCAGAGATACAGGCAGTGAACCAAGATATATTCAAGATTATTCTCACAACAGCTATTGTAGTAAGAAAAAACACGACAGCCTCTACAACAGGCTAGTAGAAAAGTGGACATTATTAGTACAATCCAATATATCCATCTTCCCCAAAATAGACGTGGAAGGATTTCAGAATTTGTCAGAAATGTTAGAGAATCTGGGGACCACATTCAAAAGTTTTGGCAGGAACACATGCAATTCTGCAGTCTCAGGTTATGCACCTTAGCAACAGCAACAGTGGCTTTGCATAAAATGAAAACAGCAGCTCCAGATAGGGGGTGCTTGTTCCAATTGTGGCAGTGAGTTAAAGAATTAAACTTCACCTCTCTATATACCTTATTGTTCCGGAGCTGCACCAACAGGCATTCATCTCTTTCACATAACAGAAATTCACACAGTTATTGTCACATCTATGTTAGCTCTTCAGACTTGTGGCATAAAACACCAAGAAGCAAGACATTTCCATCTGTGCCTGCAAAGTGCTGTGGGAGAACAAAGATGATAGCTGTGATTGGAGTATTTAGAAGTGCAGTGGGAGGATGAGATGAAGAAAAGATGGTAAGTGAAGTGTGGTACTGTACTTTCCTTTGACTGGGGAAAAATGAATTAGATAAGACAGTGAAATCCCATCTTACCAAGATGTCAAAGTCACACTTTTCACTATTCAAACATCCCTTTATTTTGGATCATGCTACCAATGCATACAAATGCATTTTGGCTTCAGCGCAACCCAAACAAGGCCAAGTGGCTCTGGGTTTTTGGACTTCCTGGTTCCAGGAACCTTCCATCCTTGGCTCTGCATGGGGTGGCACCACCCCAGACAGACCCAGTTACGAAGTCCATTTATATTTTTATTTTATTAAATCCATTTATCTTTTTATTTTACTGACTGGGATCAGATTCAATGTGTTGAAAAATTATAAATCATAATGAATTTCTGGTTCAGCTGGGATCTAAATTCACCTTCCAAGTTCCAGAGCCAAAGGACTAGTATTAAAAATGAAGAAAGCAGACAAGGCAAAGGAATCACAAGAGCATCTTTTTACAGTTGTTGCCTATGGCAGAAGGTGTCTGACATTTTCATTTCCAGGGATCAGCACTGGCAGGCATTCAGTTTAAACAGGACTTAAACTGTGACTGACACTTTTATGAGAAAGTATAATAAAAGAGATTATCACCATGTATTTAATCAGTGGTAATCTACATGCTTTTTGAATGTGAAGCTTGGCATCAGAAGTAATTAAAATCATGTTGTGGTCAGGTAACAGGAACTGTGTTTTTCAAGGATTACTGCAAAAAGGAGTCATGGAAAAAAGCTAAGGAGGTGTTGATTGTGGTTATTTCAGAATGCAGAACGAACCCTGGGTGATCTTGATTTGAAAATTTGCCTGAAATGTATAAGGAATTATACTATTTATAGCTGATTCTTCAACGTATAAAACTGCTTTATACCAGATCAGATCCATCCCGTATGTATCTCAGAGTTCCTGACCACCCTGTCAAAACCGAGAAAATGACAAAAAAGAGGGGCCAAATTTGCAGTCTCTCTCTCCCTCTCTTTCTCTCTCTCTCTCTCTCACACATATACACACACACCGTTAACACATACACACATAAATGTAAACTAAAAAATGAAGACTATAATTTAAGTAATCGAAATAGAAAGTCAATGCATCTCTCCGTATTGATGCTGTCCAATGGATGTACCTTCTTTCTTCATCTAGCAATTCATTTCTAATTAGGGCTTGGAATAGGAAGCCCTTCATTTCAGGCCCCTAGAGTGTCCCTAGAGAAGGCAATAGGGGCACCCCACACACATATAGTATTACCCCTCTTCTTTCCTGCTGTCTAAATAACTCTTCCTAGGATGTGGAAGAGGAGAACAAGAGAAAGCTGTAGGGTGCATTTATTGCTTTTCAGAGCTTCACGGCTCTGCCTGAAAGCTGTAAAACAAAACTGAAAGACGGCTGCAAAGTAAGGGGCCCATTTGTCCACAGTCCCACTTACCAGAAGTTGGAAGAAATTTATAAATCTAGGTAGGAGTAAATGAAATACAGAACATTGAACATGGTCAGTCGGAAGAAGGGCATGACTAGCAGGCCACTTAAGAAGGTTAGTTTGGCAATTATCCCAAGTTTTCCGAAGTGGTTTACCAACAAAAAAGCTTTTGTCACTCAATGCATTAGATACAGCACTGTTTCTGAAGAAGGCCATTGCTTTTGAAACTCTGGCACCAAAATATAATTTTACTTACTTCCCCAGCTTCCTAAAGTCTTAATGCCTGTAGAGCTGACAATCCCCAAATGCTCAAAATGTACAGCATCGGTTTTCTAAGATGTATCTCTAACAAAGAGCATAACAGCAGTTGCAACCCAATCTGATGTTACAGTGGGACTGAGCTACTGTAACTCATACCCTTATCATCACTTGCTAGACTACTATAATGTGCTCTACTTGGAGTGCCCTTAAAAAAGGAGTTTTGACTGGTGGGATCTAAGGAGAGGGCCTTTTCTGCTGTGGCCCCTGCTCTATGGAACATTCTACCTCCTGAGGTGCGGTGTGCCCCCACTCTCATGGCCTTTAGGAAAGGTGTGAAATCCTGGCTGTGCCAGAAGGCCTGGGGGCCGGATGGGGGCTCACATCAGTGGAAGAGGCTTGTGGGGTAATTGATTTTATGAGCCCCCCCCCCCCCGCCCACCATCATCTTGAATGTCTTGAATGTTTATGTATAGGGTTTGTTTTATAGTGGATTTTGATGGATTGAGTAATTATTTATGGGGTATTTTAATTGTTTATAGGCTTTTGATTTTTAATTGTGAGCCGCCCAGAGTCACCCATTGGGGGAGATGGGTGGCATACAAATTTTATAATAAAATAAAATAAAAACTACTTGGAAACTACAATTGATCTAAAATGTAGCAGATCACCCACTTTCTGGCTCCTGTTGTTAGGGGCAACAACACCAGTTTTGTGGTTTGCCAATTAATTTCCAGGTACAATGTAAGGTGCTGGTTTTAACCTATAAGCTCTTCATGGCTTAGTGCCTAGTTATCTGCAGGACTGCCTACTCCAGCCAATACCAGCCTGACCAATTAGATCAAACAGAGAAACACTGTTCCTGTTCCCACATCTTTGGGAGGTCCCAGGTGCTGAAGCAAGGAAGCACCTCTTTCCTATAGCAGCACCAGTGCCGTGGAACAGCCTTTCATTTGAGATCAAGCTAATCCCTTCCTTGTTGACATTTTGGAAACTTCTAAAGATGGAGTTGTTCTGGAGGGCCTTTGCCTGATTTTATTGTGCCATCTTCATTTTCTATTTTGACTGCTTGTAGGTTTCTGTTTGGGTGGTGTTGCTTTACCCCTTGTTTTTATAGCTGTTATAGGGTGGATATTTACAATCCAAGAGTCTCTGGATTATGGCAGTGTAGAAATGTGGAAAACAAACAAATAAATTTTCCACGCAGATTTTATTTAATCTATAAAAATTCAATGATACTTGAGTAAGCAATTTACAGTGGATGAGGAAATGAGCTGTGGGGAAGTTTAACTTTATCTGTAGCCCAGTACCTATTCAGCTAAGCAATGTGGGGGGAACATTAATCCTCCTTACCCCAGAATCTCAGTGTCAGTCTATTTCATGTGCCATTGTTAAGATTCAGCCTGAGTATGTGTGATGACTTCAGAAGCAAGGAAAGGCTTATTCCCTCTTTAATCCAGTTCATTCTCCTCAGCCAATCAGTACAAAGTATATCTCAGTAAGGCAACTGTGAGTATCTCTTGAAGAGGCTCATACTTGGCTAGAGCTTCCCAGAAGCTCTATGCTAGGCTTCTTATAGAAGCTTACAGTCAAGAAAGCAAATTTCCCACACAAATTCTGAATAGGCAGATTTATAGAATCTTGGAAACTGGATACGTATACAGTACCTTGGTCCTCATTTATCAATGAGCAAATTAAGGCAGGCCCTCCTTGTTGCCTTTGATCCTCTTTCCAACTGAGTCTTGGCTTAATGGGGAGGAAGCTACTGGCTTATTGAAGACCAGAAAAAGCATGTCTGTTCCTAATCTCTAGCCTTGTCTACAGTGATCACCTCCCTTTTGGAGAGGAGTCAGCGTGGTGTAGAAAGTCACAGAGATGACCTTGGAGAGGTTAGATAGTGAGAACAGTTGGAAAAACAGGTGTTAAGCTTGGGAAATGGAGAAAGCCTCAGTAAGAGACTAGCTCCTCCTTAATTCACTGGAGTATAAGAGGGAGGGAGGCAGTCAGACTTTCAAAATTCTACACTGTAGCTTTTGATACCATCAATCATGGTATCATACTGAACTACAGAGATTGGAAATCTGAGGCCCTGTTTTGCAGTAGTTCCACTCCTTCCTCAGTGGATAGGTTCAGTCAGTTGTTGGGGGCGGGGGGATGAGAAGTTGACCCAATGGCCTCTGATATGTGGAGTACTGCAGGGGTTGGTCTTCTCTCCCTTGCTCTTTTAACATCTATAATTAGCTACTGGGTAAGGCATCCAATGGTCTATGGTGCAATATCATCAGTAAGCTGATGATCTCCAACTTTACACTGCTACCTCCAGCTATAAGGGAGATGCTGTTCACATCCTGCCTAGTGATTAGAAGCTATAAGGGTCCAGATGAGAGAGAGCACGCTGAAGCTAAACCCAAGTAAAATGGAATTACTGTTTGTACTGCAGGGTTCTCTGGATAGATAGGCACTACCCACGAAGGAGCTGGTTTGTGATCTGAGAGTTCTTCTGGACTCACCGCTCCTTCTGGAACAACAAGGGAAAGCCATGGCTAGAGGAGCCTTTGCCCAGCTCTGGTTGGTGCACCAACTGCAAACTCACATAGCACAGGAATATCTAGCTACATAACTCTCACCCTCATTACCTCTGGTTGGATTACAGCAATGCATTTTACATAGGGCTGCCCATAAAAGATACTCAGAAATTGCAACTGGTCCCAAAGGTAGCAGCCTGTATACTTACTGGCTCCTGGCATCGGGAGCACATAAACAGAATTTTTGCATTCCTTGCACTGGTTGCCAGTTGATTTCTGAGTACAATTTAAGGTGCTGGTGTTCATCTATAAAGCTTTTCATGGTTGGGCAGCTGGGTACTTCCAGGATTGCCTGCTCCAATGAGAAGTGGGTCAACCTATTAGATATTGTAGGGAGGAGCTGCTTGTAGTCCCATGAGAGCAGCCAAGGCTAGAAGATATTGCTTTTCTGTGATGGGGCCAAAGCTCTGGAATGATCTCCCTTTGGACATCAGACTCACCCTGTCTCTGCTGGCTTTTAAGAGATGACTGAAAATGGAATGATTCCAGAGGGATTTCTCTTAACTTAAGCATTGCCCCACCTTTTACTTTATTTTATGTATCTATTTTTGTTCTTGGTGGTGGTTTTTCTGTCTGTGTTGGGGGTTTTATGATGACACATTTGTTTTAATTGCAACAGGGATGTTTTAACTGTTGTTATATTTTATATTCTGTAGGCCACTGAGAGTTGTTAGCTTAGAGAAGTTTAATAATAAATAAAATAAATAAACTGCAGTTTAGCAATATCTGAAAGGCCACAAGTTCCCTGTCTTTGATTTGAATTATAATAAATTAATCCCAAAACCTTTTGAATGGAGTGGAATAGTTTTCTTCAGTTTTGAAATAAACCTCTACAAGATTACAAATTTTAATGCGCAGCCCAGATGAGTATGTACACTATACTCCATCCCAGGCAGAAAGCATCTCCAATCTGTTTTATTGCCCCTGAATCTTTGCCCCATTTCTTTTAATGCTAATAGCCCACATGACTCCCAAACATGTGTAGCATCATTTAGTCAAAACTGAGGCTCACTTTGAGTTATTTCAGCCAATCACTATCAGCCTAAACCGCCTAGCCATGGTCAACCAAGTAATGCTGTCAAGATCTTGTTCCCTTGCCTGGAGACTGTAGGGAACTGGAATAGGAGGAATAGGCTTAAAATCAACCCTGACAAAAGTGAGTGGCTGGAGGTGTAGGGTTCTTCGAGTGTGGCGGATTTTCTATCTGTAGTTCTAATAGGATGGCACTTCCCCAGAGAGTACTGGTGCACAGTTTGGGGATATTGAAGAGCAGGTGACAGCTATGGTCAGGAAAGCCTTCTCAAGACCCATCTGCTCTGGTAATTGCAACTTTTCATGGACCATTACATCTCTTTCCATGGTCACTCACACCTTAGTCACCTTGCAAATGGACTATTACAATGCACTTTACATGGGCTGCCCTTGAAGATTACTTGGAAGCTACAGAGCACAGCAGCATGATCAGAACA
The DNA here is from genome assembly GCA_030867105.1 of Liasis olivaceus. Classification (NCBI taxonomy): domain Eukaryota; kingdom Metazoa; phylum Chordata; class Lepidosauria; order Squamata; family Pythonidae; genus Liasis; species Liasis olivaceus. Next base: position 182,241,625 of record CM061349.1, read on the forward strand.
CAGCAGCGTGAGCAGTTATGGGCATAACTTGATACACCCATGTAGCAACTCTGCTACATAAGCTGCACTGCCTAGCAATGCAGGTGCAAATCAAAATGCTGGTTACCAACTATAAAACCCTTCATGGCAATAGGGCCTGGTTATCTGAGGGACTACCTTTCTTCCGTTGTATCTGTCTGTCCTATAAGATTTGACAGAGTGGTCTTGCTCTGCATCCCATCTCTCAAATAATGACATCTAATGGGGCCTAGGAAGTGGTCTTCTCTGCTGCAGCATCTGACCTCTGGAATAGAATCTCCCTGAGGTTCAAACAGCTCCAACCCTCCTATCCTTTAAATGGGCCTTGAAAACCTGGGATAAATTGGGATGTGTATCCATCTGGACTGAATCAATGGATTAGTTATCATAATCTGTAATTTAAAAAAAAATTTTTTTTTTCTGATTTAATGTACTCTGAGTCACTCAGAGTTGCTGTTGAGCTAGGCAGCCTTGGAACTCTAAATAACAAATAAATAGACATTTTACTGCACTGTTTACATTTTCAGGAGAGACCAAACATTATTATTGTTATTTGCTCTATCTCCTCTTCGGGATTATATGTATTTGACAATCTAGAAAAAGAAGGGGTTATTTCAAACACCACATACAATAATTCATTTATTGTTTTGGAATACATTCTGTTCTTGAGCCCTCAGAAGACTTTAAGAGCTGGCACAGAAGTAGCATTTGCTACTTGTGGGGGCAGCCTTCTAAGCCCAAACCAAAATTGCATCCAACTATTGAGTGAGAGCTAACTGAGGCTGAAGCAGAAAACGGCACTGTGGGAGCAGCGTATATATGGTTCATGGCCTTCCAAAAGACCTCCTTAGCAACTCAATGTAAACATTTGGGGCATTAGTTAATGACCCAGATGGTGAACAACATCAACATATCTAATCAATGTGAAAGGAAACAGCAAAGAAAAAGAAAAACCCAACAGAATGTCTGTTAAACATTTGAATATAATTTTCCAGCATTGCTAGGGAAAAAATGAAAACATACACAGGTGATCTTGATCTTTGATGGCCAGTTGATCTATTATGGTCACAAAACCATTATTTTCAAGTGCTCTCTACTGCATCTGCTGGTTCCTTAAAATCTCTAACCTTACTCTAGTGTGTAATATCAGATGTGACCTCCTTCCCTACATTTATTCCATATACAGAATCAGCCTGAGGAATTGTACTTTGGCACTGCTGATGGAAAACCATTCTCCCTTGCACTATACTCATTTATGGGTAAAGAGCAATCTGCGTACAAAACACAACTCTGTCCTCCAACAGCGGAGAAAGCTCAGGGGCTTAGGAGCTATGATGATCCCTCTGCAATGCCCAGCATTTGTCACCTGAAGCCACCATCTCATGCTGTGTCTCTTCTAACTTTATTCATATATTTAAAATATGTATAGCCCTCTCAATAGTGAGGTGCCTATACAGCCAAATGGCATAAAAATATCAAGTTAAATATACGATAAAAATCAAATAACCAAAAACAATCTAATTAAAAAAAAAAGGCTAGTCCTGGCATCTTGTTTTCCTGGGCATGTAAAACAGGTTTCATTTCATTTCATTGAATATGCAGTGGAGATACCCATATTACACTGGGTTTTACAACATTCCTGGCCTCCTGAATAAGTGAGCCAGAGATCATGCTGGAAATATAATAATGTTGCCCATATCTGCATCAGTGGTGCTTTTGACTAGGGGGACTGTCCCAAAATGTAACAGTATGGAGTTCTTATCAGTTGTTTTCTCAGGACTGTGAGTTCACCATCTTTTAAGTTCATTTGCACTTATGTGCGTTTATTTCTCAGATGTACAATAAATATAACTCAGGCTTTACATTGCTGGTTTAGGGATGACAAAAATGGCTGTTAAGCTTCATCTGTTCATTCAAAACACAGCTGTTCCCCTTGAAGTGCACATAACAGCATTTAGTCGTAAGTCACCATGACAGAAGAGCTACAAATAAAATATTAATTTGCCATGCCACCTGATGTACACTTTTGCCTGGGAGATTTTCAAAAGATCACCTACAGGCAAAGCAGTATGGTTTTATGGTAGATTGTAATGGCCAATCTGATTTTCTTTCAAATACATACAGATATGTACCATTTCAGTGAGACATCAGGTACACAATGTCATTCAAAGGTTTTAAAAAGAAAAGCATAAAAGAGAGATAGTTATGTCCCACAAACTAAATTTTCTCAAGAAAGTCTCAGTAAAGAACTGATGCAAAATCCCATGTAGTATAATGGCTAGAGGATGTAAGTAAGATTGGGGGATCCAAGTTCAAATTCCCACTCACACTCAGCCATGAAACTCATCAGATGATTTAGGCAAGTCACAATTTCTTAGACATATCCATCTCAATAAGGTTTTTATTTTCCATACACTGAAAGAAAGAATCCTGTGAGCTCCTGGGAAAATAGTAAGATATAAATCCAATAACCAGAGCCCTTGAAATATATGCATCAATTTCTGTCAATTTCCTATGCAATTTCATCTGTCTCCTCTTACAGTACATTGTAGTAGAGAGCCAAACCATCTAAAGATACTTTTCTATGGTATAGACGGTGGGAAGGATATTTTCACAAAAATCTTATTTTTCCCCTTTGGTCCAGCAAAAGTATCCCATCTGTAAACTTCAATTCATTGGAATTCTGTACCCAACTCAATATTTGGAGGTGGAAGAAAGCTTTCTCCATTCTTTAGCATAATGTCAAATTGTTCAGTGAGAGTTGCTTTCATGATATAGAATGAGTTTGATATTTTCATAACATTCTCCTCACAATGAACATAACATAAAACATTCTTTAGCTGCTCATATTTTCAGTGACTACAAATCAGATTAATCTGGTATCTAACCCATTCATTAAATTTTCACAGAAATCAAGCATTTGAGAACAGTGGGTTTGGCCCGGTGATATTCTTTTGACTTCTCTGGAATAGATGTTCAGAAATTCACTTATCTAATACTGAAGGTCCTACATACTGAAGAAGCTACTACAGAGATGTGAACATCAAATAGCATTTCCAAAGTATTAAAGTAAAATGCTATTGGTTTTATCTTTCCTAGGAATAGGGATAATGCAAAATTCATGACTATCACATACCAGGCTTAAATCTCCATAAACTGAGAATGACAGCAGAGAGAAAACTACAAATGTACAAAATTGCTTCTGGGCTAAAATTTGATTTTATAATACAAATGATTTATCAGATGGTAAATCAGCCTTTGTTTAGAAATTCTGAACAAATATAACATTGTTGTTTGCAAGAATAGCCTCTTTTTGTATTAGCTAAGAAGCCATTGCACTGCTGACCATCAAATCGTCATTCATCTGGTTATTTGTATTATTGACCTATTGACCCCAAAAAACAAATGAGAAGAACACCAACCCAAAGCTATCCTGGTCCACAGATTTGCATGATCTTGAAAAAGAATTTAGGATAATCCATAGAGTTAGCAGAGTAACCTGCAGTGCTGAACATCACAGGAGGGTACAGTAGTTTGTGTGATGGAATGGAATTATGAAGGCCAGGCTCAGGGAGAAAAACATTTTGGGAAGATTGATGTCAGGCCTAGCCCAAGGAACTCCAAGAAACAATACAAATTCAGTTCAGCTATGTTTATTAGCTACAACCTCTAACAAGTATCTTCCCAGACTGAAACCCCATCTCCCAAGTAATGCCAGCCACAACATTGTGAATTCCTCAGGGAGGTGCCAGTCTCATCCTCTTGTATCTCCCACACTCCTCAGGAGATGAAAGAAAATGTTTTTCTCCCTGAGCCTGGCCTTCATAATTCCATTCCATCACAGTTTGTAAACTACTGCTGTTTATTCAAGTGCCAATCTTTTATAGGAAGAATTGAGATGAACAAGAAAGTTGGTGAGAAAGTTCACTAGGTGGAAGTGGCAGCCACCATAATGCAGTCACAAAGCAGTCTTATCGCTTTTTCTTTTCAATGACAAGAAGAATTGGTGGATTTCTGGGGCCAGAGTAAACATTATTTTGTGCAGATGCACACATTGTCACAGGAATAAACAACTCAGCAACCATGTCTTTCCAATATTGATTATCTCCCAGCAACTAAAAGCAGTATGATATAGAGCCAGCATGGTGCAGTGATGAAGATTTTCAACTAGAAATGGAATGACACACGTTCAAGTCCATTCTCAACCATTCTCCACTGTGAGATTTTGAGCAAATTACCATATCTCAGACCCGCTCATTTCATAGTGTTTAAGAAAAAATAGGAAAAAGTGCTGTATATGCTACTGTACCTTGAACTGGAACTGGCAAGTTTAGCTTGACAAGTGGGGAAAGCTGGACATTGCACAGGAATTTTATCTATCTTTATTTTCTGTAATGTTCCTTTTTTCCAAAGCTTAGAATAGTCTCCTTTTCAGATAAATATGGTGTAAACTTTTCTATAACTGCAAATAAATATGGTGTTTCTTGTATAACAAATCTTTCACTGATGGTTATACACAGTAAACTTCTTTCATGTGATTAGGCAAGTGGGGGAAGATTGTTTAATGAATATTATCTCTATTGATGGAATAATGAATTTCAATCATATCTCAATGAAGGCTTCCCCATATGTTCCCTAATGAATGCACTTACATAAAATGATATCCTTCTGAATAGAATTAAAATGCAGCCAGCATGACAAAAACATTTTTAAAAAAAAATCTAGAAAAATAGACAAAGGCAACTTGATTAAAAGGCATCAGGATTAAAAGTCAAGTCAATCCCCAAGGTAGAAATGTTGATGCCATTCCTTTTCATTTAGAATACTGCTTTGTACTATTTTTCAACTTATTTCAGTATACTGTGATGAATTTTATATTTTCTACAAAAGATACATGAAGACAGAGGCAGTATTCCTTTACTGAATGTGACTTTCTTGGTCTTATAATATGAAACTGATCTCTTCCATCACTATTCACTCACTTGATAGAGAACTTACTTAATGTGATCTTTTAATCATATATTGCCTTTGCATTGGGCAGTTGTGTTACTTAAGAGATTTTCCTTATTTAGTTAACCGAAACCATTGCCTTAAAAGATTGGATTTAATCATTCTTCAATCATACTTTGGTATAAAAGCTTTTTAGGGAGTTGCTAGATGATTATAATACAGCATTTCTTTCTTAAGCTTGGATGCAGACTAGTACATTCTGGTGATAGCTCAGATAATTCATTTTATACTTTTTTACTAGAATACTTGCTTACATAAGACAAATTCACTGAAGCATTCATACGGTGTAGAATCACTCTGTACAGGTATTTATACACATATGTACTGTTGAAAGATTATTTAACATACTCCCTTTAGGACTTAAATTAGGTAGGAAAACAAACAAATGGATAATCAAACAAATCAACCAAGAGTTCTCACTCATGGCACAAATTATCCCACTTTGGATACATTATGTGAAGACCTAGCTCTCTTGAGAAGTCTGTAGTGCTAGGAAAGGTGGAAGGGAAGAAAGGAAGAGAACGACCAGAGGTAAGGTGGATGGACTCAATTACAGTGTTGATGGGTGCACCATTTGGGGACCTGAAGTAGCAGTTGGGATCTTACTGGAAAAATCTACTTATGTTCTCATTAAGAGTCAACACCGACTTGATGACATATAAATCAATCAATTATGTGCTACTACAGCTACACTGAGAGTGAAACTAGCTTTGCCTTATTGAACTATAGGACAAATAGGGGCAGTGTAGCAAGGTAAGAATCTTCTTTCTGACAGTCAGCTCTGATTGGTGCTATGGTATTTTAATGACTGCTGTGTGATCTTTGTTAAGAATCATACAGCATAGTAGTCACTTGTAGTAAAATCGCCATCATCATCATCATTGCCATCATTATCATTCATGCAGTAGGATATTAGCAATGTCTACCAATCATGGAAAATATACATCTTGGGGGAACATTTCTGTTTCCCCCAAATAATAGCAACTTACACAGCCAGACCTTGCAGAAGTGTAAGATTCTATGAAATTTAGAAACAGGACCTCAGTCTCCTTCTTAGTCTTATTTAGTCCAAGTATACAGCCTAGCAGCCAAGAATCCAGCGTGGATAGACCTGATTTCTCATTCTTAGACAGCCCAACTAAGATACCTAAGTGGTTTTGGGACCCAATTTTCAACAAAATTGCTACCTGACAATATCACCTGGTTAAGATAATCAACCCCTTGTGACAGAGCCAGGCACAGTATTTTTCCTCAGAGCCACATTGGCACTATGTAAAATGTTTATTTTCTTCCTACTGGAGAAATTAAAAGAACAGTTAATTGCACAGATCTTTGGTTCCACAAAAGGCTCATTACTTCCCCAGGAAATAGTGAATTAAGTTTGACCAAAGATTATTGGGCAAAACACTGACAGATCTTTTCTTCTTGGCTGAAATACGTAGCATAAAATAAAAGAGCATAGAATAAAATAAAAGAACCTATTAAAAGCAGCACCAGTGTAATTTTTATCACAAAAGTTCATAGAGTGTGGAATAAAAGTAGTTAACAATTGCCGTTCTACAAAAGTACCTCATTAAAAGGAATGACCAATGTTCAAGGAAAATAGATCCATCTCCAGGAAACATTTCATTCCTGACCGATTTTTTAAAATAAGCTAATTAGAAGTCATTTCAGTCAGAAGGAAAATTGCGTGAAATAAACCACAATATAAGCAATGCAATTGCCATCTGCTATGAATAGCATCAGTATTCTATACTGGAAGTAGATTTCTGACACCAGCACGGCCACTATTCTTTTTTTTTTCCCCCCAAATGACAACTTTTCATCATATATTGTTCAGACAATATATCCTAAAAGTCTAGTTCGCCGTCTACAGAAACTGATTTATTGTGCTTTTTTTTCCTTCTCAGATCCCAGCCTAATACTTGTATTACTTTAAGGTCTGTGCAGCTATTCACCCTGTGTATGTAAGACAAAGACAAAGACAAGTAGTTGAAATCTCACACCTTGATCTAAGCCCCAGTCTTCAGGCATGTGAGCGACTGATCTGCACAGAAAGGCCCATAATTGGGCACATTAAAAAAAATAATTAATTAATGGCTTGTACCTAAACGCTGTTCTGTTGAAATCTTACAATCAGTTATACAGAGAATCTATAGATACTTGAGAAATTACTTTAGTTAGCAAATAAGATTTAAGAGCCTGCCTCTATTACAATTCCTGAATCTGACTCATATTCTCCAGGGTTAAGACAACCTGACCTAAGATTCTCCATACCACTGCTGATAAAACTGACACGTTGTCAGGCCTAGCCCAAGGAATTCCAGGAGACCATGCAAGTTCAGTTCAGCAATGTTCCTCTGTCCTTGCAAGAAGAGGTTTTACAACTTTGCCATGATAATGTAACAGCAGGACATGGAGGGGTGTTTAAGACCCTTCACAGGACTTTAAGAGACTATTGGTGGCCTTCATAATTCCATTCCATCACACACATCCATCTATGGCAGACTGTGGGCTTAGTTCTCTTCATCAGCCCATATCACAGCTCAAACTTGTAAAATTCAGTTAAAGGTATTTGTTCTTTGCACTCATTCATTGAAAAGGAGTCAAAGTTTCCACGGCAGTCTTAGTTTGCTCTATTATCAGTGGTCATTTAAAACAGCCTATATATGCATTATGCCTTCTGCAATTAGCAGATATGTTCATATTAAGCAACCCCCACACCCATGTAACAATGTCCCAACACTGAATACTCAAACAGCCCAAACTGGTTCATTCCCCCATCCCTGTTCTTTAAGCACAAGGAAGGAGAGAATGTATTTATTGGTAAGTACTGTATAACAACAAGAAGATATAATAAAGTACAACCAAAAATGTAGCAGTGCTAATAAAATCAGAAAAAATATAGAATAATGAATAAATGAGTGTTATTTGTAGAAACTAAAAGTATATCTTTAAAATGTTAATATAAAACTAGCTTAATCCTTTAACATATGATTCAATCTAGTCATATAGACCTGCAATTGCTCCATTTTCTCAGTTTTAGTACAGTATGTTATTTCGATACAACAATGTTTATATAATATACTTCGATTCTTAATGGGACCCAGTCTGGTGTAGGCTAGAAAGTGGGAAGCCATGAGTTCTAGTCCTGCCTGAGGCACAAAGCCAGCTGGGTGACCTTGAGCCAGCCAATCCCTCTCAGCCCTAGGAAGGAGGCAATGGCAAACCCCTTCTGAAATCTTGCCAAGAAAACTGCAGCGACTAGTCCAGGTGGTTGCCAGGAGTCAACAGTGACTTGAAAGGACCAAAAAAAGATTCTTAATATTCTATTATTTAGGTGCCTTGGAGTATTAAATGTGGATAAGAGAGAAGGAAAAAAAAGTGGATATTCTATCAGTATTAATTACAGTTTTGGATGGTAGTATTACAAGCATTATAATTATTTGACTTTTCTTCAAAATTAAATATAATGAATATATAATGAAGTGAAAAAATGAAGGAAGAGCATACATCAAACTATCTGTTTTGTTAAAATGGAAGTCTTAGAAAACCATAATTAAGCCTCATATTGTGATAGTGTAAAACTCTTGTATCCTTTGGGGAAGGGTGGCAGAGTTACAGTATATATTTAGATAATTATTTTGCTGAATCAATGAAATACTTTTATTCCAAATTCTAGGAGTTTATAGCCCACTCTGGAATTCTTCCTGCAAGAAAATATTTAGAATTCTCCCTGTACTGAATTTTAGAGGAACCACAAAGATTTTTTTTGTGCCTAAATGAGTAGGAGTTCAGATTATAACAGTCCTATGGCACAATCTTGTAGAGGTCTATTCAAGTCCTAATGTTTTATTGTTGTTGTTGTACAGTAAAGGAGGAAATTATGGAGTGAGCTAAATCTGCTCCTATTACATCCTCTTTTCTGGCTCACATTATTCCGGCAAATATATAAATAGGATTTTTGCGTAAAATCCCACTGATAAACTAAAACAATATATATTGCTGTGTTAGTCTCTTGTACTGTTGCTTTACAGGGATAGGCCTGTGACATTTTGAGTACCTCTGAACAGTTTACTCATTATGCTACTTCTAAATTGTGGTACACCATTCAGTATCCTAGGCATTATGCCCTAAGCAGTGCATAGAGATTCTTCATGAAGAAGGGTTTGCATTTATGGGGAAAAGCGATTGGATCCAAGTTTTTATTTTGTTTGATGCCCATGGAGCATTTGAAAATAATATTATTCATTTATTAAATTCCTAGCCTATTTTTCCTTCCGGACTAGGAGTTTCTCAACACAGCTTTAAAAAAAGGTAGAAACATTTTTTAAAAAAAATAACCTGCTAAAAACAGCAGCAAGGCAACAAAGAGATTCTCACATACCCACAAATAAAGTGAAAAAGTGGAGCCCAGTGTCATTCCTTGCCAATGGGATACAGAAAGAAAGCAATAGAATGGCCAGCAACTTAGGGTAGGCAGTTCCATATAGGAGAGCCCCTCCTGAGAAGACTCTGGCATTTTGTGATTAACCAGGCACAGAAGGTAACAAGGTTCAGGAAGCTCACATAGAAACCAATTATAATCCTTTGATACTTAGGCTGTTTCTTTTGACTGCGTCCTTGAATTTACTCCTCACAGAATACTAATACATGGATTATTTGACGTTGTTTCTTTAACAGCTATTACCTTCTATAGCTTCTGCTACATTTGTATGTATGGTGCAGTGTCATTCTTTTAGCCCATGACTATCTTCTGCCTCTGGAAATTAAGTAGATGTTTTTGGGTCCCATCACCAAGGCAACAGTCCAATGTATTATATGGCTGAAAAGCCTTTATAAACACAGGTACATCATAATAATGAAATAATGGTTTGTACTGATCATTCTTTTACAGACGATTTATAGAATCATCACACACATTTGTTCAGAATACCCCAATGTAAGGCGCTCTCGCCTTTTGGGGCCAATCATCCATTCTGGAATTTTTAGAGCATTTGATGGGCTTTCTGAGAAACAAAAGTTGCTGGGAGAGGGGAGCAACCAGTCGCAAGACACCCTCATATCAGAAGGCAAACAAAGCCTTGGGCTGCAGACTTCCACTCTTTTACTTTTAACAATGCTTCGGGGATTTATATCAGGAGCCCACTAACATTTCTGGAAATATAAGTTATACTTGAGGCTGATGTATTGCTTTGCAGCATTTCCCATTCATTCATTCATTCATTCATACTGAAATGCAAAGAAACTAGAAAATAAAAGTAGGAAAATAAAAGCAGGACACAAAATTGAGTGAGTGCCAGGGTAGTCACATGTGTTGGTAGCCTCAATGTGCACCTATCATGGCTGCTGTACCAGCTTTCTTTTGGCCCAGAGAACTTTCCAAAGAGATTGCATATTATTTTCACTGCACAGAACATGGGTGTGTTATGTTTCAGTGTTAGAAAGGAAGCATATTGCATTCTGACATAACTATAGTGGAACTGCCTCATCACCTGTGATAAGGGCTATAACGTTATTCCTAGCTGTACTCTAGGATTTGAAAACCAGTTATGGGAGCCCATATCTCTGTAGCTTTCTTGAAAATTCTTACCTTAACCTGAACCTCTCAGTGAATTTAAGTCAGATTTAAGTCTCTATTATCAGGCAAGAAGATAACGGTAATTTGTGAATAGTTCAACATTCCTAAAACTAAGCATTTGTGGAATACATGTACATTTTAAAATTTAATTATAAAGAGTTGGTCGGGAGTTTAAACTGAAAATGTTTTGTTAACTCTTAACTAAATTATCCCTTCCAGTTACCTTTCAGGTCATATCATGAGATGGAAACAACATTGGTCATTCTAGTGGATGACCTTCATTGATACTTGGGAACAGTGTTCCTCCTCATCCTATTAGTGCTCCCAGCAACATTCAACACCATGATCTATGTTATCCTCTAGAGTTGCCTGCAAGGATTGGAAGCAGGAGGCACCATTTTGCAGTAGTTCAGCTCCTATCCGAGTGTGTGATTCCAGTGTGGAGATGAGTGTTTGAACTTTTGGCTTAAGTGTTCCAGTGCAGGGTTATACAGACATTATGTAACATCTGCATGAAACTACTGGGAGGCATCATTTCTCAGTTTGGGGTGAGATGCTGATGACACTCATGATGACATCACTACTCTGGACTAAACTGAAGATGCTGTGGAAATCCCTGTCAGGAGGTTGTCAAGAACTGGATGGAGAAAAACAAAAATCCTACCAAATGGAGCTGCATAAATATTTGGGTCATCTAGGAACATTAGCCCTGGTAGTTGCTCCAGATGGGATTGTACTCCCTTTGAAGGAACTGGTCTTTGATGTGAGGATCCTCCTGGACTCACAGCTCCTACTGGAATAGCAGGTGGAATCTGTGGCCAGTTAGACCTTTGTACCGCTATTGCTGAAGCAGCATTTACAGTGTTACCTGGACCAGGAAGCTTTCACAATAGTCCACCTGTCCAAACATTTAGATTCTGCCTGTCCAGTCTGAATATCTGGAGGAGGCCTCTTGAAAGTCTCCTCTCCATCTGAAGTGCAGAGAGTATGGACTAGGCATCAGGCTTTCTCATTAATAGCCCCACCCTTCTGGAATCTCCTGGCCCTGATGCCACTCTTCTGGAATATCCTGAAGATGATTTTCTTCCAATGGGCTTTCAGCCCTTAGTATTATTGTGGCTAGCTATTGCTCCATGTTGTTTGGAGTAGTAGACAAAAAGGTAAATAAATAAAACAAAAATGGCAAATAAAACCTTGGCTTTCTTTTAACAAAACTCATCCAATCTTGCGGAGATATCTGTAGACAGAAACATGTTGAGAGCGATGGAAGCAAAAACTGATGGTCCCATCTCAAAACTTCATCTGCATAGGAGTGTCTTTGTGCACACTGTAATGCACACAGCTGCTTATTTGTGAGTTGTTCCCTTTGTTTTTTTCAGTGTTGGGCTCCTGCACCACAACCCTGGATGCATTCAGGGGATGTACATAAGGAATATGTAAGTCAAAAGCAAGGATGGTGATACTTTAGTCTCTCCCACTTTTATTTATTTATATTTTAGATTTATTATCTCTATGCAGTCATTTACACCCCTAATGAACTAAGGAACATTCCATTCCTCTGTCCAGGTGGCAGAAACATGTTTCCCCAAATCCTAACTTCTTTCAGATATTAACATCCGAGGGTTAGGTTTGTTCCAAAAACTACCTAACTGAGCTGCTTAAAACATTTTGCTTTAAAAAATGTTGCTATAAAAATGCATCATTTCCCAGTGAAAGAGATTTTTCTTCTTTTTCTTCAGGAGAGATCCTACACATATATTGCCTTGAAAATAGCTCACACTGTGCTAAATGGGGCTTACTCCCAAGTTAAAAGTGCATCAGATTGTGTCTAAGGCTATAATAATCCTACACCTACTTATCTAACATTAGTCCAACAGATCCTAAAGGTACTTATTCTGAATGTCGTATTTATCCAAAGGGGGGAAATCAATCACAACGTTTAGATGACCACAGGGGAAAAAAAAAGAATATAATTTTTTTAATTGGTAGAGAAAATCCTGTGCAATGCTCAGCTTCCCCACTTTGTCAGCCTAGGACTGCCAGTTCCAACTGAAAGTAGTCTTGGAGTTCCCCGCATAAATGCTGAATGTGGCATTCTTGTATATGTGTGACATAAAGATGTGTGCGAGAGTGTGTGCATATCTACCTGCCAAAAGTAATACTGTGCTCCCCAAAGAATTAACTGAATTAATAAGTATCAATAAAAATTAATTGCCTGTAAAATAAGGTTCACAAATGTGACTTTCCACCTGCATACCAATCATTCTTTCACACACCAAAACAACACACCACATGCACACCTTCATAAGCTTTTGCAGAAAAGCTTAATTAATTAATTAATTAATTAAAAAGCTTAATTAATAATTGCACCAGCAAGACAAAGCAAGGCAAGGCAATACAAAATTGAATGATAATGTGAAGAGGGGGGAACAGTAACTAGACAGGGAAGAAAAGAAAAAGAGACAGAAGTTCTGTTTAGACATTACAGAAAGGGTTAAATTGACCAGGCATGCTCCTGAATACCAACTAACTTCCAAGTTCAAAGAGATCCATGTGATATCAGCCCTCATTTGCACCTTCTGCTCCTTCCTTTGTTTTCAGCATCTTCTTCTGTTTTTATCAGAGAATATAAAGTAACCCCTTCCTATTTCTCTGGCAACCTGGAGGAAATATCTTGACTTCCTGTCAGGTAACTATATTATGTATTTTTATCTATATCACATTTCATTGTTTTGAATCATTCAATTAAGATTAAAAATATTGAATTAAAAACCACTACCTTAAAAAGATGAAGAATTCCAGTGGAAAGTAGACTGAATAGGCATGTATTACATTGTTTCAGCTGAAGAAGAAGGTATGTAACCTTGTTATTAATAACTGAAGAAGGTCCTAATAACAAGGTTATATGTTTTTCTTCAAGCTCCCGACCTTTGCAGTGTATGTTTGTGTGTGCACCTACACATTCAGTTTCAACATACAGTTATGTTTTTGTTTTACTTATGACCAAAAGTTATGCTTTACCACCATACCACAGGACTCAGCTCTCTTAAGGAACAGGATCAACCTGCCTGGACAGCTAGGTTGGCTTTTCATGCCTGTTCATGAACCTTGTCATGGAGGAAGCTGAACTATAGAGATCTTGCTCCTGTTCCTAAACAACTTGAAGATGATGATTTTATATTTTTCTATCTGCCCTTTTTCAACTGAGTTTGGCTGGGGGCAGAGCTTGTAAAAGGACTTGATGCCTTGAGTTTGTGAGGATGCTGCTGGAGATGATATGTTGTGGGTTTTGTGGCACTTTTGCATGCAAGGTGACTCTAGAAGGAGATAGTCTCCATTCCTGACTTCATTATAGATGAAAGGGACAACCCGGCATATATTACCTAGACTTAGTGAGCAGGTTTTGTGGAATACTAGTTCTGAGGGCATGTACAACATGTTAGACCAGAGAAGTAGGACAATAGCTGATGCAGTGTTCATCAAGTTCCCTGCAACCTTCCTAACCAAGCTAGATGAGATTTGTCAAAGAGGCAAAGACATCAGTGTCCATGCCAAGCAAACACATACACACCACCCAAGACCAGTGTGAGATTTCATGGGCACCATGAGAACCATAGGGAACTTCATTGTTGGCTGAACATGTGTGGCAGGTCATATCTTAGACTTGGACCTGGTTTTTTGGTATGGGGCCTACAGAAGGGAAGCTTGAGGGGTGGCTCTGTGACTTCTTCATTATGGGCAAGTGAAGTAATTTACAGAGAAAGCACTGTCTCGAGTGTTGAACAATATTCTGATGGCCAAGACATAGCCTCTGTCGTCTCTGCTAGTGGTCTTAGATTTATTGGCTTTATTTGTCACTTTCAACCATGCTGGTTGTCATTTCTGGTTGTCACTGGTACAGCTCTGTCCTAATTTTCATCCTTCCTTCCCCAAAGTTCAGTCCTGGGTGCTGTTCTTGGGTGACTTGATCAGCAGCCTGGGTTTACAATATCACATCTCTGCCAGTCTGACCCAAGTGCATCAATCTTTTTCTACATTTGATTAGTGACATGGGAATCCACAGCAGGCTATTTATAACAAATTGTGCCATGGATGACTGCCCACTGTCTCAAACTCAACTTGGACAAAACAGAGGTTTTACTGTTTTGCCCTGATTCCCCCCTTTCTCTGATTTTTCTATCTGTCTCCACGGCCATGAGATAGCTCCTGTGCTGATGGCCAGGAATTTGGGCATGCAGGTCAATAATGCATTGTCTCTATAGTCACTCAGTGCAGGCAGGGACCTGCCATTTTCATCTGTGTAACATTTGACCTATTAGCCAGTACACCTGATGTAGCAAGCTTCTTATTCTGGTTGTTTCACATCTAGATTACTGCATCAGCTGTCATACTGCAGGGCTCTTCTACTCTTCCCCATTGGCCTAGGTTCAAAAAACTGCAGTCTGAGTTGTTTTGAAACTTTTCTTTCTCTGTCATGATTCTAAATACTGCAGAGCCATGCACTGACTCCCCATTAGGGCCAGGTGCCAGTATAAAATCTTAACTTTGGCCTTTCAGGCAGCTGAGTACTCCTCCCTATCTTCATTGTTGAGCAGGTGCATCCCCACAAAATCTACTGGCTTATCCTCTATGGCATTTTTGGCTGTTCCCTTTATTCTGACAGCAAATTCTAGGTTGAGGGCCTTTTAGGACCTTGTCCCAGTTTTGGAATCCACTCCCCATATTCTCTGGATGACAGAAGGCTTTAGCCTTCCATGCAAACTGTTTGTCATGGATAATTGAATGCATAAAACCCCCAAATAGCAGAATGTCAATGTTGGAAGGTGTCGGCTGAGCTAATGGACTTCACAGGTATTTATGATAGAAGAAGACAAAAGAAATGAAAACTTAAAAGGACAGATTATAAGACACAGCTTGATAAAAGCATGGAATTCTCCCAGGGCTCTGTTGCTTCCCAAGGACTATGGCAATGACTTGAACCATTCTGCAGATTGCCTCTGGGTAATCCCATTGTAGAAATTATTCAGACCATTCAACTCAGGTCAAAACCCAAGTTTCTCCCAGGTTACATTGATCACATTGGTGACCACTAGTGACTGCCGGGGTGAACTGGCCAGCTGAAATGAATGGCACATAGAATTCAGTTCTGAAAACAGCACTGCTAAACTACACAGCTAACACTGTATTGCATTAATGTTTCTTTTAAAAAAAAAATGTATGAGAAACAGTGTGGGTATTGCAATTCAGATCCACATATACAAATTGATCATCTTCTCTGAAAGGATAAATCACGTATGCAAATTATGCATCCAGGTTGTAAAACAGACTAGACAGGAAATGCAGTAATGAAGTATTCAAAAAATGAACAAAAGTGAAGGAGTTTGTCAAACCTGTTTCTCTAGGGTAGTTATTTTCTGTAGAATGGCTCTGCTCTTTGATGCTCACAAAATGACTTGCCATGTCGTCTTCAGCTACTTCTTAAGCAATGTTGTGTCTATGGGTCCACTCTCCTGGGCACAACAGACTGAGAATGAGCTGCAAGACATCTTGATTTATAAGGTGTGAACAGGTAAAAAAGCATTTGATCAATACAAGAAGGGCACTCTGCATATGCCCTGGAGCAATTTATTGTTAGGCTTAAAAGGCTTTATTCCTCTCAATATTCAGTTCTAAGCACCAGAATTGTTCTAAACAAAGCATGGAGACCCTACATGGATCGGAAGTGCCAAAAGGCACAAATGGATTCCTGCTAGGTCCATTTGCTTTACAAAGAAAGCATCACAATGTAATTCAAAATGATGCTGAAAATGCCAGTCCTAATTATTGTATGCTGCTAGGGCTACAGGTTATACAGCGGCATCTCATTTCTGCCACGATGCCTATTATGGCTTAGAGATTCTCTGACAGGCAATTGGGTTGGGAGAAAAGCAACTGGAATCCTTACAGAAACATGCTACTTCAGATTACATGGCATATTAAATTTGGTCTTGTGACAAAATCTATTATGGACAGTTTGGTACTATTTGCTTCATCTTTAATAATTAAACTATATGAGGAACTGTTGTTCATATTAGTGATCCTTAAACACCAGCTACCTTTAAAGGTTTGTTGGCTTTTTTTCTTTTTATGGGGCTTTCTGACATTTATTCTAAAGAGAAATGATATATCTATTCAAACAATAGATAACCTGTAGGTGGAATAAGACTTGCCTCTCATGGAGGACCAACTCAATGGCTGACAATCCCCATTGTGACATCACAGAGCATCCCCACATCAGAAGAGCCTGGTTGGTTAAATGCCAACTGATATACAACAAAAGATCCTAACATCCTCCAGGAACTGATTGAATGGATTGCTTTTAAGATTATTTCTGCCCACGGTGCAGAGGTATGAATGGTAATCTGAAGACCCAGTATATAGGCAGTGTTGAATTTGAGCATTATTAATCTCTAGGTTCAACTCCCAGTTAGGCAGACTGGTAATGTGAAAGCTAAATTCCTCTAGAAAGTATGCTATGCTTCCCTTTTTTCTTCTAATAACACTACTTCCTCCCCCTTTTTTTATTACACTCCTTATTGTAACCATTTTCAAATGAACATTTATTTCTCTGCCTTGGCTATACTGCTATGTATGACAATTAAATAACGGACTTTCATAAATTTACCTTCAAAAATTGCGAAACATCAATGCTGGTTTCACAACCCAGTATTTATAAACTAAAATGGTGGGTGACAATTTCTATATTATTAAGATTTGATAGCAGTATTTCACTTCTAATTCTACTAGGAAAAATGCTTAGTCTTATTTTATAAGTGTGGTTACTGTCTCAACCTGTTACCTCTCTCAGATACTTACAGCAAATTAATTTCTTCTAAGAGATGCATGAGTGCTCAATAAATATTGTTTCTCTCCAAAGAATCAACATACAAAGTGTAATTCTTTATTGAAAAAGGCCTCTTTTTTTTCTTTCCATTACTAAATCTTGGGAAGAGACACAGCCCTATGGTAATCATAAGTCCATTGGCATCCTTATTTTTTATAGAATACATAGGCTGCATGCTCCCTTAATTATTTTGCTTGAAGATTTCTTATAAAAATATAGTCAAAAGTATCATAAAGTCATTATGGACTTTTTGCTGAAAATGGATAAAAATGAACTGATGATAAGGACAGAATATGGGGAGAAGGGAACCATATTATATAATTTTGAAAGAGACAAATGGTTTTAAATATGTTTATACCTGCTGTGAAGAAAATTGGAAGCGGCTTGCTTAACTACCTTTCTATTTTCTTTTTCTATTTTTTCTCTCTTTATTGCTTTAACACTGTTTTCTTTATCTTTTCTAACCCTTTCTGTATATTGTTTTGTGTTTACCTTTTTAACTTTGTAAGAAATTCCTCAATGAAACTTATAAAAGAAGGATCATAAAGTCATCATGAACAAAAAGAAAAACAACATCTCAAAGGGTTAAAACAGTAAGCAAATAACAAAACACTAACATTTTCAAAGTCCTGAGTGAACAAATATGATTTTAATCCCCTTCTTAGTTGTCATAAGGAGGCAACTTACTTCAACTCAGCATTGTTCTATTACATGATCTCCACTACAGAGGAAGTTAAATGCATCTGCAGTGGGACCTGAAAAAAGTATCCTATGGATCATTTACAGAACAGTTGGATTATAAATTAGTACATGGTCCTGTAAGTAGGTTGGGCCTAAACTGTGTGAACCTTATATATCTTTGTGAGGGCTTTGAACTAGGCTTGGAAGGCAATCAAAAGGCTCTGCTATAGCCCCCGCCCTTTGGAATATCTTGCCCCTGGAGGTGAGATTGGCCTCCTTACTCCTGGCCTTTCAGAGGCATCTGAAGACCTGGCACTGCCATCTGGCCTGGGGCGAGGAGGGGCATCATCAACTGTGGGGTTGGCTAGTCCCTTAGTGGCCTGGTGTTGCTGCCTTGAACCATTGGCCTCCTGGATTTTTTCCCTTCTATTTTTGTGAATGTGTATTGTCATAGGTTTTAATTGTATATTTATTTATTGTTTTAATGTGTTGTAAGCTGCCCAGAGTCCCCCACTGAGGGGAGATGGGCAGGGGACAAAATCAATCAATCAATCAATCAATCAATCAATCAACCAGTGAAATGGTTTCAACACAGGTATTATGTGGGACCATTTATAGGCACTACCTGCCATTTGGACTGCTGCATCCAGGACCTCTTGCAATTTCCAGACCATCTTTAAAGGTAGCTCTATGAAGAGAACATTTCAAAAATCCCAGGACTCTTTTCTCCAGGATTCATGTTGTTTATGAGTCCAGTATCAAGAACAACTCCATCCTGTCCACATGTACTTTCAGTTTGTTCTCCTACATTCTGCTAATATTCAAGGATTATGCTCCTGCAAAACAAAAGGCTTCACATTCAATTAGAATGTGCTGAAATAAGCAATGAGTGAGGGCAGAGATAAATAAGAACATATATTACCTCTCTGACAAGCCTTTTTCTCTTAAACCTCTCTATCCTTCAAGGGTATTTGAAGGATAACAGCTCATACCAAAGCTCCAAATTTCTTGGAAAAGACTTAAAATAAGGCTACAGGTTGCCCACCCTGAATTAATTTTTTTCATTCAATTTTATTAACATTTTTTAAAAGGAGTATAAAAACTAACAGAAACTAATAGAGAATAAAGAAAAGTTGAAAAGAAAGAAAGAAAATACTAAGCCAAAAGTGCAGAAAAAAGAAAAGAAAGAAAATATAAAGAAGTAGCTTCCGATTTTCTTTACAGCAGTTGTAAGTGTAAATTTAGTTCTTACTCTATGGTTACAATATGACTCTTGTTTTTTCTAAAAAACTATTTTTTTCTAATCATCAAAACCATAAATCATAAATTCATTTTTTTCTGTTTTGTGCAAAAAGTCCGTAAGGGGTTTCCAGTCAACAATAACATACTTTTCTCAGTTCAAAGAAGTCAGTTTGGCCATCTCCACAATTTCCATCATCTTCACCATCCAGTCCTCCATTGTGAGTAGCATCAAATCTTTCCACCTTTGTGCATACTCCTTACTGCAGTTATTATGTATAAAAACAAAGTTCCATGACTTTTTTCCAACTGTTTATCCATCAGTCTCAAAAGAAAAACCTTTGGTTTCAATTTCAATTGCATATTAAAAATCTTAGAAATCTTCTAAATTAGTGTTATGTATTTGAACCCAAAACCTTTTGGCGTTTTCACACATCCACCAAGCATGATAAAATGTCCCTTCTTGTTGTTCACATCTCCAACATAAATTTGAAGTACCTTTATACATTCTAGACAATTTCTCCAGAGATATATACCAATGACACACTATTTTATTAAAATTCTCTTTAAGATTATAACATAATGTAAATTTAAGTCCTTTCAACCACAAATTCTCCCACTGTTCCATTTGTATATTGTAACCCACTTTATCATACATTCTTTCACTTGTTCTTTTGTTTCAAAGTTTATACATTTTATTGATAACATGTTCATCATTTATACACAATTCTATTTCAAACTCAGTCTTACATTGTTCAAAACCAAAAATTATTTTGTCTTTTAAATCTTTCTATTAATTGTACACAAAAGAACCATTGACAAGTATATCCTTCTGCCACCAGATCGTCTCTTAATTTTTACATTCCCTTTGACAAAATTCTTATATCTCACAATAAATTGACCATTTGTATTTACTTATCATTTCTTATCTATAGAATGCTTCTTGCACTGAGAGCCACGAAGGAGTTTTCAGGCATAACCTGGGTTTGTATCTATTCCATATTCACAATATGGCACATCTGACAAAATGGTTTTTAAAATCTACATTAACTGTGCCATAAATATTCATGCCACCCAAATCTTAAGTCATGTCCTTCTAACTCCAAAAGGCTTCCATTTCTCAGCAACATCCACTCTTTCATCCAAACTAAACAACAAGCTGCAAAATATAATTTCAATCCAGGTAAACCCAATCCTCCTCTTTCCTTTGCATCTTGTAACACTTTATATTTAACTTGTGGTTTTTTCCACTACCACACAAATTTAGTTATAACCTTCTGCCAATTTTTAAATGGTACATCAGTTGTCGAAATAGGTATTGTCTGAAACAAAAATAACATTCTAGATAAAATATTCATCTTAATCACAGAAATTCTCCCTAACAATGACAATTGTATTTTCTTCCATCTTAACATACCTTTTTAAACTTCATTCCTTATGAATGAAGTTCATTCTTATAATATCTTAATGTAATTATTTTTAAATAACATACAATTCATATTTGTCATAGTGATACCCAAGAATGTTATCTTCTTCTCAATCTTAAAACCTGTTTTATTCATCAATTCTGTTTGATCTTGCATTTTCATATTTTTTGTTAACATCTTTGTCTTCTGTTTATTAATCTTAAAACCTGCTAATGCACCAAATTCTCTTAATTTATCCATTAATATTTCAATTCCCTTTAAAGGAATTTCCAGAACCAGCACCAAGGCATCTGCAAAAACTCTTAATTGATGTCTCTTTTTTAATCTTTACTCCCACAATCCTCTCAGCCTGTTTTATGTCGCTATTCAGTTTTTCAAGAACCAAAATAAACAGGAGAGGGGACAATGGACAGTCTTGTCTTGTCCCTTTTTGTATCTCACATGGTTTTGTTAGATCTCCATTAACAATAATTTGTGTTCTCTGTGAAGTATAAATTGATTTTACCCATTTTATAAAAGTCTCTCCAAAATTCATATCTCCCAAAACTTTCA
Source organism: Liasis olivaceus (assembly GCA_030867105.1). Lineage (NCBI taxonomy): Eukaryota > Metazoa > Chordata > Lepidosauria > Squamata > Pythonidae > Liasis > Liasis olivaceus. The sequence continues at coordinate 182,263,016 of CM061349.1, forward strand.
ATAGAAAAGTCCAGTTCAAATTGTAAAAGGCTTTCTCTGCATCTATGAAAATCAATGCATCTTGTTTTACATTATGTTGTTCCAAATATTCTAAAATGTCCAACACAGGTCTAACATTGTCCTTTAACTGTCTTTTAGGTAGGAACCCACTTTGGTCCTCATAATTAAATTCTTGCAAAATTATTTTCACTCTATCGGTTAGAATCATTGTGAACGTATAGTCATTTTTCAACAGTGTTATTGGCTTAGGTTGATTATTGTACGCCACCCAGAGTCACTTTGTGTGAGATGGGCAGCTATATAAATGTGACAAATAAATAAATATATAAATAAGTAATATATAATTTACTATCAATTTCCAGAACTGCATGTTACACTTAACTAAAATATATCAAGGTTTTCAGATGTTTATTTTTTAAAAAACTAATTTCCATTTATGAACTTCTCATTGAAGTTACACTCATGCACACCGAATTCCTTCTTGTACCAGCTATGTGCTAGATGTATTTTGAAACAACTGATGGATTGGATCTAGGCATACCATCTGCAAAAAGAAGAGGTTCCATTTGCAGAAGAGACTCCAAATAGTGGTCCTTCACCAATTCTCCCTTCAGTCTAAAATCCCACATATCCTTCAAAAAGCTTCTCTAGAGGACCAAAAAGACACCTCTGTCAGGTAGCATAGGAAAAGTGAGCATGCCAACAGCAGAACCACATTCATTTGAAGTCTGGATCATAGTCCATGTTCTTGGTATAGCTAACAAAAGTGCCATTTCACTGAGATTCCATCTAGTCCTTTTTTTCAGTTATAGTTTTTGTTCCTTGGAGCTTTTGGGGGGGGGGGAGGGGAATATTATTTATTCATTCATTTACCTGTGCACGCCAAAAAAGACCTCTTTCAGAACAGTTCACAAAAGGGATAGCCCTTCTCTTGAGTTTATATTCTAACAGAAATGAGAAACAAAGAAATGGAGTGTGGGAGAAGAAGAAAACAGTACTGGTTATCTTAGTTGCCCAGATGAATTTAAGAGCCTACCATTCCAGCTCAGATTGCTTGCATTATTTCTATCTATCTATCTATCTATCTATCTATCTATCTATCTATCTATCTATCTATATCTATCTATCTATATCTATCTATCTATCTATCTATCTATCTATCTATCTATCTATCTGTCATTATTTATCTATCATCTATCTATCAATCAATCAATCAGTCTATCTATCTATCTATCTATCTATCATTATCTATCTATCTATCAATCAGTCTATCTATCATCTATCATCTATCATCTATCATCTATCATTATTTATCTCCACTTGGACTTTTTTTTTTCCTGGCGTGTTCTTTTTCTTGACTTCTACTGCTTTTTTCTTCTTTTACTTTATGTTCTCTATCTCAAAGTTTCATCTGCTTCTTCTCACCTCCCCTCACAGCAAAATGATCCCTCAAAACTGCTTCTGATTTAAGCTGGAGAGGAAAAGGCTGGTATTGCAGTAGGATGACAGCAGCTTGCCATGCTGTTGAGTTTCTTCTCCTCTTTTCCCTCAGAGCAAGGTGGGCTTCCATTCATTTTTTATATTATTATTAATGGAAAGGCTTCTGAATGTCAATCCTAATTTGTAACATATGCACTGCTTTTATCCAAAGTCTAAAAAGACTTGGAACTATATATTTCAAGAGGCATAGCCTTGTAAGCCTGCTGCAAACAATGAATCTGTTAACAAGGGTTGTAGTCCGTGAAAGCTTTTGCTGAAATAAATGTGTTAGTCTTTAAAATGCCACAAGATTCTTTATTGCCTAGGGAAATGAAAAAGAGGGTGAAGTAAAGTTATCATGCATCCTGGTCCTTGAAATCAGAGCTGGAAATATGCTCTTCTAGTTGATTATGAATTTGCAATGCAATTATTGTTGAAAATAGCAATATAAATACTGTAATAAATGACATAGCTTGTATATTTTTAAATATGCACTTCTGGATCAACATCCTTGAAGGAAACTAAAACTCCATTCTTGAAGTGACAGAGGTATAGATCAATGCAGAACTGGATGTCAATGATAATGAGGGAGAGAAAGAAAAAGGATCCCAGACAAATTCCTTGGACTTGGAAGCAACCTTTGCCATTAGGTAGGTATCAGTGATTTTAGATGAATAGCTGTACAGATGGATTCATTTCTGCAGATGACTCTTTCCTTTCCATAGACAGAAGAGCCATTTCAATCTGATCTTTAACATTGTGACACATGTAGGGTGGAATTAAATGGTATTTCAGCAGAAGGAATTCCGGCAGCACTCCTAATATGCAATTGAAAAGAGTTGTGGAAGAGCTTGTGCCATTCACAAGTGCAAACATACCTCTTGACATGCAAGATAACAAAGCTTGTGCAAGAGTTTGCTTACAAGCTTTACCTGCGTGTATCTTAATAGCGTAGAAATCTCTATGCTGATGTGAATTTGCCTTTGGATTTCAGAGAAGGCCTGAAGCCAATGGATAAAATCAGTTTTCTCAATTGGTTTTCAGAGCTAAACTACAATCCATTGTTGCTGGTTGAAAAGCTCTCTGCTCTAATCAGTCAATGCATATGCAATCTTCTCCTATACATTTTGTTACGTCTGTTGGATAGTGTCCTCAGTCCACCTATTAGCAAAAAGATGAATTGTTTTGCTCTCCTCCATAGGTACAGGGAGACAGAAGAAAACGTGGAGAAGCAGAAGGGGAAGCAAAGATCAGCTCCCTTGGAACCAGCTCCTTCCATTGCTGGTAGGAAGAACCGTATGCTGATAGACGGCTATGTGTCATCACAGCTGGACACAACTTGAAAATCAGATGTTTGACAAATTTAGTATAAAACGTTCGCCAAGACATTCTGGCAGGTCCATAAACAATTTTCAGTTGAAAACCTAACTGACTCAGAGTGTTAGAACCCCTATTGTGCCCATGGTCTGACTTGTAAAAAAATCTGGGCTGTCACCATGTAAACTGTTTGTGGGTTAGAGGCATGAGTCATTTATGTGAAAAGAGCACAGAAGGGGACCACTGAATGATTTGTTGCCAGATGCTGGTTTGTTATGGCCTGTGGCATAAGAATATAGCTTGTATTGCCAGGGCATTGTGCCTGCATCCTCATAGAAGCTGCTTACTGAGGTTACCTTGGAGGTATGGGCACTTCATCAGTAAGAATTTCCCTAGCTTTCCTCCTTTCACAGCCCTAACTCTCTAAATCTGCCTAGGAGGATCCCTCAGGCATCCAGAGTAGATTTGAGGAGCATCAGGGAGGTGTAAATAGGGAAAGAACATCTGATTCATCAGGGTCTCTGTCTGCTGGCAGGTAGATACAGCTAGATGCCATTATGAAAGATGATGGTCACCATAATGGAGCAATCTTTGATCCTGTGTTGCCTTAAGACTCCCATGTGGTAGCAGTGGTAAGGAGACTGATAAGGACTCCAGCACCAGCCGAGGACATGAATTTTTTTTTCAGGCCAAACACTACACTTTGCCTTTGGATGGCATACCAGGGCTGCATCCTAACAAGCAGTGAGTTGGAAGATGACAACATTTAATTTGATTTTATTTGATTTATATGTACATTTGATTAAATAATAGGGCCCTGCAAAGCATTGAAAAAAAATGCTATGTGAAACATTCTTCTCTGAATCATTAAAGCAGCTGCTTCAAAGCCAGTCTCTGGCTATGTATGCATATATATTCATACCGAGTTTCTTTTCTAGCAGCCACAACAAAAGCATTGTTGGTACAAAAACAGACAGATGGGGACAGCCTTTGAAGCATGCACTCAGCTTTCTGGAGGATGCAGTTGCTTTAACACTACGAGAAAGACTGCTTCACTTGGGCCATAATGATCCGTATAAAGGCTTTGCAAAGTGCTATTAAATAATCAATCAATATTTTATTATGGTAACAGACCAGAATTACAAATAAAATGCATTAAAATGAAATAAAATAAAACATAATCATATATTACAGTTAATGGTGGGATCATCAGTGGGCAATCAAAGTCTGCCTAATTTTATAGACAATGTAACAAAATTTAGCTACATTCAAAGAAACTGAATCATACCAATCAGATAGCAACAACTGTACGTTAAAAAGATCAGAATTCCCTGGGTATTTTACCAAATAGGGAGTTATAAAATGGGTCCGTCAGTCCTTACAGAAGGTACAGTATAACAGGACATGAGCTGTAGTTCCAATAGCCCCTTGTCCGCAGGGGCACAATCTCAGCTCATACGGAACATTTTTGTATCGGCCCTCCAAAACTGCTGTGGGCTATTAAATAATGATTCTTCTCTGGTCATATTTTTTTATACATTTTATTTTGGGTCACATTAAAAAATATAGTAACAACTTTTGGAAGCCACATGTGGCTGTGAGGCATATCTAAACTTTACATGCTGTTTTGCATTTTATAATCCATTGTATAATCATCTGCAAATATGCATTCAATTAATCAAGTGACCATTTCTTAATTCTACACACTTCCTTTCACAGATTTGTTTCAAGAACCTCAGTCAGCTGTGGAGCTCAGGAATGCCAAAACAGAAAAACTAGTGCAAAGAGTTGTAATTCCTGTAATGGTGAGGCTAACTATTTTATTAGAGATATCCTTTTAGACTATTTCAAAAGTAAGGCAGTCTTCCAGATTACTTTCTAGAAGCCATTATAGTGATAAGTCTTTTTCCATGTTTCATTACAATGCTAAAAGCCAGCAAAGCTTAGAAGTCTATAGAGGAAAGGGGATCATTTGAACTCTTAAGCTCCCAATGCTGGAACATTTTCATTCAGATGGACAAATCAATGATAAATTAACATGATTTGGGAAAGATCATAGTACAGTTTCTTGGCTAAAAAGAGAACATTCATGGTAAATGGAAAAAAAAAATTCAAGATAAGCAATGTCAGATTTCAAAGCCAAGGAGTAAATAAAGGGCATACCCATTTCTTACAAGACGACTTTACCCATGAAGCTCCACACTCAATGTAATCCCCAATCAACAATATCAGCCACAGGTCACTAATTCAAACAACAGTCCAATTATATGGGAAATATGGAGAAAACATTCAAGATACTAACCTTTGCCACACATTAAAATTGCAGAATTAAAAACAGGATTCATATTTGTATTAATAAAGACATTAATTTAATTGATAAGGACTTTAAGAAACATAGTGTTTACTAGTGACATTCAATGTTTTCAGATTAGCTTTTTTTATACAGGTAGTCCTTGTCTAACAATCACAACTGGGACCAGAAACTCAGTCGTTGAGCAAAGCAGTCATTAAGCGAGATGCCCACATAACTGCTTCGCTCAACCACTACAGTCTAGGCACTTCGAGTTACAGTTGTTAAACAATCTCCCAGGATGTTAAGTGGACGAAGCAGAAGAGCAGTCTGCTGAAAGATTTCAGCTCCGCGCAGAGCTGAAATCCTTCAGCAGACAGCTGTTTTGCTCTGTCCTCTTTCCTCTCCCCTGTCTCAGTAGCGAACAGAGCACCTGAAGATTTGAGGTCCGTGCCTTCGCACCGCTGAAAGGGGAGGGGAAGCTGGCAGAGAAGATTGCAAGTGGCGATCTCATGATCACGGGGTGTTTGACAACTGGTTGTAAATGTGAGCCGGTTGCCTAGTGCCCAAAAAGAGGCCACATGACCATGGGGGTGGTGTGGCACCATGTTTTACAACAGCTGGAAGTGCTTTACAGGCCATAAAGCACCCTTTCCAAGGCTGTCATAATTTTGAACTGTCGTTAAACGAACGGTTGTTAAGCAAGGACTACCTGTATATAACCAATCCAAAATCATAAAAATGCCAGACAACAGAGCATTAAAAAAAAAAAAATCAACCAATTCAACTCTCACAAACACCAAAGACAATATAGCAAAAAAGGTTACCATATTCCATGCTGCTGTTATATATTTAAAGATTAAATTGAGAATGTTTCAACACTTCCAAGCAATAGTATATAAATTGAGTAGGTACAATATATTATATATTTTATTCCATTTGCTTATTATCTTAGAGTGAAAGTGGATGAGTGGAGGTCATATACTTTCACCAATCACTATCCAATCATTGCACTCTCCAGTAGTCCTAGAGAAACCAGGGAGAATGGAAGCTGGGCTGGGTTAATACTGAAGATAAGGAAGGCAGTTTAAGATTATAGAGATATTCTCCAGCTCCTTTCTTTCCCTGAGCCTTTGATTAACATAAAAACATAAGAATAATCTTGATTCATTGGGCTCAATATCCATTTTTTCCATCAATCCTTTGCCACACTGTAGTCATGGCAACTGGACTTCTTTTCTTTTTGGTTAGAGACGTTTCACTACTTGTCCAAGCAGTTTCTTCAGTCTAAAAAGTTGGTTAGGGGGGACCCCATTAAAAGTCTTTCAGGGGGGCTGTGTTTCTTACTTCTTCATGGGGTCCCCCCTAACCAACTTTTTAGACTGAAGAAGCTGCTTGGACAAGTAGCGAAGCGTCTCTAACCAGAAAGAAAAGAAGTCCAGTTGCCGTGACTCAACTTCCAGACAATTCCACCTGGATGACTGAGAATCTTCATAAACATTTTGCCACACTGTACTGTAGCCAACCAGATGTTATGGGAAGCTCACAAGCAAAATGTAATATACAAAAATTTATTTCAATCATTTCTGCTGATGAACAACATTTATGCTTGAAAAGCTATATAGTAATATGTGTCCTCTGCCATGGTGCTTGCCCTCTGGAAGAGCATCCCTCCCATATTGCTCCCACCCATATTGCTCCCACCCTGATGACATTCAGAAAGTCACTGAAAACCTGGCTATTCTCTCAGGACTTGGGGTAGATTGGGTGTCAAGTCCCTGTAGAATTTGTTCTTCCAGACATGAATTGTAATGTTCTTATAATTAGTGTTTTCTTCTTTTTAAAGTTATGACCCACCCAGAGTCTTTTGGAGTTCGGTGACCTCTAAATTGTATGTATGTATGAATGTATGCATGTATAAATTTAAACAAAAGTTGCAAATACTTCCAGCCAACTCTGCATATTTGATTTTTAGGAGCCTTCAAAGAAATGGAGAAAGTTTCCTTACTCTCCCCAGTGGGTTAGTATATTAGATGTGGCTCAAAAAATCTTGGATGAAGAAGACAAAATGAAAAAGAAACATAAGGAGAATAAGGCAAAAGAAAAACAATCCCAACCAGATAAGAATTTCACAAAGGAAGAAATAGAAACTGAAGAAGAACAGATGCCTCAATTTTGCGATCTGCACAGTATAAAACTAACAGCTATGCAACCTTTGTTAGAGCAGTTACCATCTCCAAAGATCTCATATTTACGGGCTGAGAAAGAGATCTTAACAGCTAAAGAAATAGAGGATATTATTCAGGAAATTGTGGCCCTCAGGGCCAAAGAGAGACTCTCTGAAGAAGCTACATCTGCAGAAAGAGAGAAGTTCTTTTCCCGAGACATCTCTCCCATAAATGCCCCAAAGCCATGCTATCACTGGGACTGGAGATTGTCACTTTAAGATGAGTGCTCAGGGATGAATGCCCAGAAACCAAAATCTGGATCACTGCCTTCGGAGCACCATTCAATAACCTATCCCTGTGCTGAAATGTTTTTGCTCTTGTTGTTGCTATTGCTGCTCCTGCTGCTTTCCAGTCAAAGCCTCTGTGGGCAACTTCCTTAATGTGTACTAAATTTGCAGAAAGATGCAGAAATAAATGCTTCATCAAATGCCTGTCCTGTCATGTAAACTGCAAGTTGACTAGACTGTGTTTAAGTAACTTTTGGATCTGTTCTAATGGAGTAGGGCTGGGTGTTCAAATAACATTCTTAGACGAGGCCGGTAAACAATTTTTATAGCAAGCAAACTATTTATTAGTTACGTATTGTGTTTATATCCTGCATTTAGTCCAAAAGCTCAAGGCAGAATACATAGTTATTTCCTTTCCACCCACCACGGGATTTATTGGAAATAGAATTTATGTGTGATGAAACTATAAATCCCCTAAAACTTTTAAAATTCCTACAAAACTGCATGCTTAAGGTTTGCTTTACAAATTGGGTAATTTTAATCCTGTAGCTAGGAAGTGTGAAACAGTTTTAATTCTTGTCCAAAACTTTTTGCTGACTAATTACTGGATAACCAGAAGAGATCTGCAAAGGTTTTAAGGAGAGAAAAGGAATGGTAGAAAGAAAGGGAAGATTGTCTCCCATCCCCTATTTTCTATATTCCCCCCCTCTCATTAGGCCCTGGGGAATTCAAAGGATATTGAGACTCAATAAAGAGCTTGCACCATGGGATGTAACAAGAACTTGGCTCCTGATGATCTGCTGGGAAGCAAATCCTTAACTGAGGAAATTCCCCAATGGCAAAAATGAGGAAGGAGTTGATGAGTTGAAGGACATAGGAGTTATTTAACCCCTGCCCCTTCTCTCTCTCTCTCTCTCTCTCTCTCTCTCTCAATTTTGCCATCAGTAACATATCTATGTTTCCTATCAAGCCATGAATTGTCAAATGGATAGATTATTAAGAAAAATAATAATAACGTCAGTGTGAATGTTTATTCCACAGAAATAAGATCCCTGTCTCTATTCTAATCTCAGCGCTACCTACTCAACCTCGAGAAGTTGGGTTGCTACACATGAATATCTAGCTGTTATTGTGGAAGAGGGATATCACTTTAAAAGAGATACATTTTCAGATGAATAGTTTTCTGAAAAAACCTGAAATGACCTACCAGCTTATTTCATGCTGTTTCATTTTTCAACGCAAGGCACAGTATACCAACAGTTTCAAAAACCACAGGTGATATGTTTGAAACAAGAGTGTCTTACACAAAGAAAGAAAGATTATGAAAATGAACATGAGCAAGAGCCAGAAAGTAAGAACAAAGGGGTGAGCAACTAGGAGTTGTAATAACACAGGAAGCAAATATTTGTCCTAGCTTCAGTCTTTACAGGAAAAGGTATATAAATATTGGGAACTGCACATAGCAATACAATTGGAAGTGTGAATACTTCTAATGTACTTGACTATACAGAAAGTTTTGTCTAGGGATTATTAAAGCCCTTCATGACATGGGGCCAGGTTATTTGAAGGACCACCTCTCCCCAGTTACATCTGCCCATCCCATCAGGCCCAGCAGAAGAGGTGTGCTGCAAGTTCTGTCTGCCAAAGAGTTACAACTGGTGGGACCCAGGAGACAGGCCTTTTCTGCCATGTCACCCATCTTGTGGAACATCATCTCCCCTAGGAAGAGATTGGCTCCATCTCTTTCAACCTTCTGGAAGTCCTTCAAAACCTGGTTGTGTTGGGTCACAAGAGAATGGTGGCCCAATGAGGTGGTTCCATTGTCGATAATATCTGATGCTCTCTCCTGGCCTTTTAATAATAACTAGACAACCCATGACCTGTTGGGTCATTGTTTCAGAGATATTTCCTTACCTAAACAGAGAAACAAACCAAGGGCAAAAAAACAGTTGGAGTGGGAGCAACTTGCAATTTGCTGCTGGCTTCCCCATTGACTTTGCCTGTGAGAAGCTGGCAGGGAGCATCAGAAACCTTCCTTCCTTCCTTCCTTCCTTCCTTCCTTCCTTCCTTCCTTCCTTCCTTCCTTCCTTCCTTCCTTCCTTCCTTCCTTCCTTCCTTCCCTCCCTCCCTCCCTCCCTCCCTCTTTTTTAAAATTCATAATGTGGGTTTCCATAGAAATTTTGTACTTCTAACCCCAAATCAAGATATTGCAACACTCCATTTCCTAGACTTTTGTCTCCACTGAGAGATAAATGCTGCTATCTATTTATTTTCTGAAAAGTTGAAGATATTATTTGTCCAAATATATTTCATCTAGTCTTCTGTTTTGGTATTCTTTTGTTTTCTATGTTTATGTTAGCTCTCTTCTTCTCAATTTTGTTTTAATTTGTTCTAAATTTGTTACCTTGTGCCCTGACCTAAAATGACACCACCAATAATCTAGTTCTTAGGTCAACTGATTGGAGCAGTGATGCAGTGATACATAACTGTTTCCCTCCAATTTGGATTACTAACATCCTCTGCCAAAGGGAGTCAAAGTAGTGAATATTTGGTGCTCTTCAAGGAAATGTCCCATAGTTTGAGAACTATTAGTACATTATTTTGAAATACTGTCTAACATATGCCACTATATGATTCCTGTATTGCAAATAGTGAAAACAGCAATACTTCCCAAAGGCTATACCTGAAAATTAATCAAACATTTCAGCAGGTTCAGCACACACCACCAGAGTAAACACAAGCAGTTCAAAAGAATGAGATGCAAAGCCAATTTGGAGTTTTTTGTTATCCAATAAAGGTGAGAAATACGACAAATTCCACCTGTTAGAGGGAAACTGCTGCTTTCTGTCATGACTCAGATCAAATTAATAACATATAATTGTGGTGCCACCAGCCTGGCACATACTTTCTGACACAGGTATTTACTCCTAAAAGGTGTCAGCCTGAAAAAAAAATGTGCAAAGGCATGTTAAGTCAAATAAGAGATGGGGAAAATCAAACTGGCTTTCATAACCTCAATAATGTTTACATACCTTTTCCTCCTCTTTCTGTTCTTAAGTGCACAAAGTGCACAAAAGGCCACCGTTTTCTTATAAAACATCCACATAAATAACCATTAAAAATTTTGAAAATGTTCCCCTGCATGAATTAATAACACACCACTAACACTAAGCACATGAATTAATAACACAACTTTAAAAAAAAAACACTTTCCATATTCTGTTATTTCAGCATTACTGCAGTATTAACTAAAGCATGTTAACATACCACTACCACTAAAAAAAATCACTACATTTTTCAAAGAAAAAACCCTTACATTTCCAATTTTTTTTTTCTTTTTGGTATGGGAATAACAAATAGCTCACATAGGAGAGAGGAGTTTAATATATTTATTCTTCAAAATGTTTTTTAAAGATGGTCTAGCTCTTTCTGTAGTTCCTCACTATTAATACCATTATGCTCAGATCTTCCCACAAGAGGTCCTTCTCATCATCTCCTCCAATCATACTTCTCAAAAATCTTCCAAACCTGTTTTACAAGAGGGTCTCACAAGATTACAATATGTTTGGAGAACACAAGGAAGAATGGCTGTAGTAGACGGAAACATCCCCATTATTCATTTTGCTGATATACTGTTAAACTGGATTGTCTTCGGAGTAAGCCTGCTTTGGTCATTAGAAAACCCTAAGAAGTGCTCTTGGGGCAAAATCAATATGAGCTCCATTCACTTATCCTTCAATTTTGTTGTCTCGCAAGCATTGTTAATATGAAAACACAAATACTATAGGTAATACTTCAAACACTTTTCTAAGGTTCAGCTCCAGTGTTTAAAATCCTCTACTAAAAACAAGCCTATAATCCTACTCAGATTAGAATTATACAGCAGCATGATCCTAAAATACATTCCCAAAGGCCATTTGTGTAATGTAATTGGAGAGCAAACACTGGCAACTGAAGAACTTCAGACTGGGTGGCAAAAGTCCTGATGGTAACCAGAGTTAGGGCATTTCTTTGCTGTCACCTTATGGTTGTGCAGATCTTTGCAGCCCAGTTCTGCTAAAGTTATGATAAATTTAAAAAATAAAATAGACAGTGTCCATCAAGGATTTACATGCTGCTAGCATTATAGCACATTTAATTGATGTATTCAATGGACAGTATAAAAATAGCAGAAGAAATCAAGTGTCACCCATGTTTGTAATATCTGCCAAGACGTCTTAGTGAATTATTTTTGAAACCATCAAGTGGGGACAAAAGACATTAGAATGTGCTATTTCAGTGAACTGAGAAGCTTGTTATAGCCTCTAATTAAAAAGAAATAAGATACTTTTATTTATGAAATGTAAGATTAATTCATAAAAAAAATGAAACAGGCTTCTCTAAAACATCAGGATGATGTCGATATATTTAGTAGGGGGAGATCATATACTTCTGGAAGATAAACAACTAAATACTTGGACTTTTTTCTGAAAGAAGCGAAAGCAGGGATTGCGTCATCGTCATCCGCCTCCAGCTTGAATTCCACTCGGAATGAGCTGCCTCTCCGGTAGTATTACGGTAAAGGAAATTGCTCATTACTTGCCCTCAGTGGCTTGATGCTAAAAGGAAATTTTGATGATGCTAAAAGAGCCGGTCTGGTGTAGTGGTGAAGGCTCCAGGCTAGAAAGCAGGAGACGGTGAATTCTGGTCCCGCCTTAAGCATGAAAGCTGGCTGGGTGACTTTGGGCCAGTCCCTCTCTCTCAGTCCAACCCACCACACAGGGCTGTGACCGTGGGGAAAATAGGAGGAAGAAGGAGTATTAGGTACGTTTGCCGCCTTGAGTCATTTATAAAAATAAAGGCAGGATTTTAAAAAATCTAAAAAAAAAAATCTTCATATTCTGCTTGACTAATATGAAGCATTGGGGGGGTGGGGGGTGTTGTAGTCTGACCTTCAACTGACAGACTTTTTTAAAAAAAGTATCAGGGGCTTTTAGATTAAGAGAAAGACAGATAACAAAGCAGGCTGCTATAATCAAAAGCACTGAACATGGTCACATAGAGACTCTGAAGCGCAGATGCCAAATTTTAGTTTTCTGTCATTTTGGAAATGCAATAAGCCAGCTCTGGTATATTTAGGAGCCCTAAGCTGGAGTCTCAACACTGACATCTGGACCACTATCAATAATTGCCTTAGGGGAAGGATCATAGATGTTCTGTGTTTTTTTTTAAAAAAAACATTCTGTTGTTTATTTCTTTGTTTGTCAGAGTAGCTGGAAAGCTGATTTGGGAGAATTGTTATCCTGACATACAGTATAGAATTGTAATAAATGAAATAAGTATCATAATAATAAAAGCTGTTTTATCTGCTGAGTAGAATCCTAAATGTTTGCCTCATAGTCCTGCTGTGATGGTTCACTGCATGGAAAATAGGAGGTCATCAAACAAAAATATTAGGGTTCTAGTGCACCTTTAGCCACTGAACCTTGCTGGTGATAGTCATTCCCTCACAGCCCAACCTACCTTATAAGGTTGTGGTGGTTAAAAAGAGGAATAGGGAACATTCTGTATGCTACCTTGAGCTCCTAAATGAAAATGTGGGTTATAAAGGTAATAAAAAAAAATCTGGGTTTATTTTACACAGTGCATAGCCCCAGTGTAGCATAATTGCCAATGGCTTTAGGAGGCTGTTAAAGAGAAAGAGAAATTGCAAAGAGTTGTCTATTAGATGTTACCATTCAGGATGTACGATCCAAGTAGAACCTTCAGGGTTAGAGTAATACATATCTCAATACCCAGCTAAATATTCCATATAATGCTTCAGTGATCCAGAATAACTTCCACTTCCCAGATGTGACTTCTATGGGAGTGTCTTATGATACAAATAAAGGTAATCCCCTTATATGACTTTACACAGTTTGTCAGATGTAATCCACTATTATTTACTGACTGGCAGTACCTCTCCAGGTAGATGTCCAACATCATCTGAAGGACACCCAGGATAGGAAAAGCAATACAAAATATGGTGACTTACACTACTCCTGATGGTTATCAGAATGGTAGATAGAGTCCACCTTCTCTTAAGCTCTCAGAGCAGAGAGATACAGAGGTTACCTTATGTCCTGCCTCCATGTATGGGATTTTACATGATTTCTGCCATAATCGCCTTTGCAGGGAGGGCAAATTTCTTTTTTCACGTAATGTATATCTTGTGTGGTATTTTCAGGTACACTGAGCTTCAGGAGGCACCACTACCTATTTCACCCTTACTGGGAATCTCAGATGTGGGTCGTCAAATGTTATTCTCTGAGATTGAAACTCTCTACTGGGAATTGAACTCATAGATCTTTGGACCTGGATGTGCTTAGCAATTTACAGGAACAGATCTATAGAGGCTATCAGAAGGTCATTTTATGATAAAAAGCCATCAAAGTGATCTGAACTGCAGGAAATTTTAAAGAACTCCAGTGCAAATTTGAGAAGACATAACATGCCTCTACTGAAATTTGCTAATCTTTGTTATGGTAATTGTCCCAGATTTACTTGCGTTATCTGCTCTGTACCTTATTTAGTATAATGATTAATACAGCTCTAGACCAAACAATTTATTCTAATTCATAGGTGAAATTTGGCTGTGTTACTGGGAAGTATGCAATAGTATAGCATTTACTGATTTAAGTAGCATTGCAAGTCTACTTTGCATTTTTATAAACTTCAGTTTAGATACTTCACTGTGAAAAATACTTTCGTTTAAATATTCTTAATTTTTCAAATCATAATCACCCAAGATTACCCAATGACCCAAGAATTTATTTTAAAATGAAATCCATTATAACACCCATTGAATTGATTTTTCAGGTCCTACCTTTTCCAAGAATATTAATATCAGCTGATTTTGTTGTTGTTATTCATTTCAAGCTAAATGGTAACAGGCAAGATTTTCCCTGAATGTGAACACAATATGGAACTTATATCCATTAATTGAAATAGGCATCTACTTGGCATCATATGGGCTTGACTGCTATATTTTAGCAAATGGATTTTGCCAACTAGACTTACTTTGTGGAAATATGTAGGACAAAGTGATATGCAATTTAATGTGGAAATGGAGCTCCAGTTTTTCAAAGCAATATGTTGAGAGAGCAAAAGCTAACTAGACTTATTAATGAAGGACAGATTCAGTCAGTGGGCTATTCCACTGACATTTGGCAATTGTTCGTAATGTGCCAATTAACCAAAGGTTAGAGGTAATGCCTCTCAAAATCCAAGCCCTAAAAGAAGGAATGTGTTTTAGAAAATCCTATATACGTACATGCCAAAAATAGCTTGCAAGCTGGTTGCTAGGTACCTTGCTCCTTGACATTTGTATGGTAAATAATATTTTGCCAGTTAGCAAAGAATCCTATTAAATGCCATTTTCGAAATTCCAGCTTAGAATAGTATCTATCTGAACCCTATGCTTTTACTTCTTAAGGAAAACTCTCATGGATAAGAATACAAACAGTTGCTTCAGGCATTCTACCTACTGTAGCTCTAACTCGCAAGCTTCAGCTTCATATCACTGCTGGTCAGTTGAAGCCTCTTCCTTTAGTATCCACCTGTATTCTGTTTTCATAAAAATGTCAAGTCACACATGCTCTCTTTGGTGGGAATGTCTAGAAAAAGACTTATAAAGCTTTGGATTTACTGGTGACAGGCTAGAGTAGATGTTGGACAAATTGTATTTATTCTTCAAGTATACCCAATAGACTCTGCAGCTACTGTATAATACAGAGGTGATAGTTTAAGTTGAACAGTTTCTAAAAAAGAAAATACACAATAACCTCTATGAACATAGAAGTCCAGCAAGGGAGGAGATTCTTTCCAATTTACTGCACAGAATGTCACACATATGGCTATTTGCCCTTTGGGCATAAGTCATAGATAGTCTTTTGCGCATGAAGCTCCCAACTCTTAGGAAATCCATTCCCCTGAAACCAAGATGAATGAACTGGAGATGCTGAGACAGCTGGAGAGATACGCAGATGAGATCTTCCAGGATGTGATTGCTTTGCCCTGTGTTCCAAGATGACCATTCACTTAGGGTCTTGGAGAAGGAGGACTTCAATCTGAGGATCAGAGATGTTCCCACAGGAGAGATCAAATCATGGACTTAGGATACTACTCTGGGGGATGGAGGGCATATGGTTATGGATGATTTGATTATTAAAAAAAAAGGCAGATAGGTCTGTGGCAAACATGTAGGTCACATGGTGACTTGTCCAACCCCCTCATATGGAGAATGTGGACATCCCATGTCATCTAGATAAACTGCTAGGTTGTAGAGAATGCAGACTGGGGAGAATGCAGTCACTGTGATCTACTTTGGAGGTGGAGGGTCTTAGATATTTTAGACACTGGGGAATGTTTTGAGATAAACTCAAAACTTGAATTGGGCTCCACTTGAAATGAAAACAGGCTGCCATATAACTTGCACAAAGTGGCAGACAGCTTTTAAACTGACACCTGGAAGGCACCTAATAGATCCAGGGCAGCAATCAGTTAAAAAGATTGTAAGGTATTTCAGGAAATGCTACAGTAAAAAGGATAGGATCAATGCTGAATATGTATTACAGTTAGTCCTGGCTTATTGACCACAATAGGGACCATAAAATTTGTTGTTAAGTGGGGTAGTTGTTAAACGAGGCAACATGTGACCACACCTGATTTTATGACATTTTTTGCAGTGGTCATTAAGCAAATCACATGGTCATTAAACAAATCACACAGTTGTTAAGTGAATTATTCCCCACTGATTTTGCTTGCCAAAAGCTGGCTGGAAAAATCAGAAATGGCAATCATGTGACCCATCGTAAATGTGAGCTGGTAGCCAAGTGCCTGAATCATGATCATATGACTGCAGAAGTGTCAGGTTCAGCCCAAAGAAATCCACAAGACAGTACAGGTCTAGTTCAATAGCTTTTATTAGCTTCCAACCGCAGACAGAATCCTGCCAGACTGAATCTAAACTCCTCAAGCCAGCAAGCAAAACTCCATGAATTCCTTAGGGTGGTGCCAGTCTCATCTTCTTAACCTTCCCACACTCCTGATGGGGGCTAAGGCAATGCTTATCTCCCCGAGCGTGGCCTTCATTGAAGCATTCCATCACAAGGAGTGCTGCAACGGTTATAAATGCAAGGTCCAGTCATAAGTAGCTTTTTTGAGCACTGTCGTAATTTCAAACAGTTGCTCAATGAATGGTCATTAAGTGAGGACTACCTGTAATAGTAGACATGTCAATCATGAGATGAAAGGCAGACCAAAAGGTTGGGGAAGAGGCTTGTGCCAACAACATTTGAAAATGAAAATGGTAAATAGGTGTTTCTATGACAATGCTAGAAGTCTCTGAGCCAGGATGGGGAAATTAGAGTACTTGGTTATAAAAAAGAACATAGATATAGTGGGTATAATAGAAATTTGGTGACATGGAAAGAACCAGTAGGGATACAGTCATTCATGAAGACAGACTTTATAGAAAGGACAAGGAAAGGGCACTGTAGAAGTTGTTGCTTTTTATATTAAGGAAGGTATAAATTATAATAGACTAGAAAATATTGGAAGACCAGATTCCTCCACATAATCTCTATAGTTGGTAATATTTAGCCATACATGTAAATTAGATGGATATGCTTTTGTCCACTGGACTAAACTATTGAGGCATGCAATGGAGAAGTCATTGTAGTAATGGGGGAGTTCAATTAATTTCACATAGACTGGGTTAATTTTTACGAAGAAATCCAATTTATAAAAATAAAAAATTATTGGTCTTGGAACCAACAAAGGCAAGGAAAACCTTAAACTTAATCTTAAATGGTGACTATGATATGGTACAAGATGTAACTGGTGGAGCTAATAGGACACAGTCAGCCTAATGATATTATAATTAGCATACATGCCAATGGAAAACTGTTGGCAAGATCCAACACAATCACATTTTACAACAAAAGGGGAAATTTCTCAAAATGAAGGGACTAGAACATATTCCATAATGTAAGAAAGAGTTAAATCAAATCCAGAAACAAGCCAGCATGGCTTTCTAATCATGTCCAAGAAGCTGTAAAAGGTCAGAAAGTATTTGAAGAACTCTTGGGGAAAAAAGGTTGGAGGACAATAAATGATTTTAAAATACATTTGAAACAAAGAGACAGCCAAGGAAGCAGTTCAGCCATTAGATGACAAAATGGGGAAGGGAATCCTCACGGAGGATATAGCGGATAATTGATTGAATTCTCTGCATTTGTCTTTACTGTCAAAGATAGAAGACAAATGACTAGTTCTGTACTGATTTTCTCAGGGAGGAAATCAGAACAATTAAAACAATTTGAGGTAACAAGAGAAGACGTTGTAGAACATCTTGAGATATTATACTATAACAAATCACCACATACTGTGATATCTGTCTGAGTGTTTCTGAAGAATTCAAGTGTGAAATGCTGAACTTCTAGGAAAAATATGTAACTGGAAGGTAGCAAATATGACACCAATATCTAAAATGGGACCCAGTGGAGATCCATGAAATTACAGGTAATCCTCGCTTAATGATGGTTATTGGGACTGACTACTCCATCACTAAGCAACACAGTTATAAAGTGTGACATCATGTGACTGTGCCAACTTACAATGGCAGTTGCAGCAGTGGCAGTTGCAGCAATCCCAGTTGCCATCGTTAGGCAAATCCTGCATGGTTACAGCATCCCACAGTCACGTGATCACCATTTGTAACCTCCTGCTGGCTTCCCCATTGACTTTGCTTGTCAGTCACACGTGGCGATCACATGACTGTAGGACCTTGAGACATCATAATTGTGAGCTGGTTACCAGGCACCCAAATCACAATCATGTGATCACAGAGATGCTGCAACAGCCACAACTACAAGGACCTGTCAGAAGTCCCTCTCATTCAGTGCCGTTGTAACCTTGAATGGTCGCTGAATGAGTGGTTGTTCAATGAGGACTATCTGTATAGGCAAATTGGTAGAAATGATAATCCAAGATAGAGTAACTGTGCATTGTTGAAGAAAGATCAAAGCTAAATCCTGTCTGAACAACTTTTTGCAAGGGTCAATAGGTGTGCAAATAGGGATAGAAATGCCCTTGTTAACACAGTATACTTAGATTTTCAAAAAGCTTTAGACAAAACTCTTCATCAAGGGCTCTTAAGTAAACTTAGTGGTCATAGAATAAGAGGACATGCCCATTAATGCATTGGTAATTGGTTACAAACAAAGTGAAGCATAGGAATAAATGGGCAATTTTCCCAATGGAGGGGGAAAGAAGTGAATTCCCTCAAGGATCTATGCTAGGGCCAGTGCTTTTGAACTTGTTTCTAAATGGTCTTGATTTAGAACCAAGCAGTAAACTGGCCAAGTTTGCAGAATACTATACTATTCAGGGTGGCAAAAACCAAAAGTGATTGTGAAGAACTCCAGAAGGATCTCTTTAAACTGGATGAATGGTCAGCCAAATGGAATGGCAAATGTAATTTTATTTAAGAGTAAAGTAATGTATATTGACAAAAAAAAAAAACCTGAGTGTCACATAGGGATGGGATCTGAATTGTCTCTAACTAGCCAGGAAAAAGTTATTTGGATCAAAGTATGTAGCTCAGTGAAGATGTCAATTCAGTCTGTAGCAGTAATGAAAAAGACAAATTCTTTTTAGGACTGAGAATAAAAATGCTAACACTGAAATGCCCTTATACAATATGATGGTGTGTTCTCTTCCAAAGTACTATATATCGTTTGGGTTGCCATGCCTGAAAAAATAATTTAATAGAACTGGAAAAAACATAGAAGAGGGCAATTCAAATGATTACATTTTGGTTGCCCTCTACCACAAACAGCTAGTACAAAAGGCTAGAATTGGAAAGAACCGGTGTTAAGGAAAACATGAGTAAGGTGTATAAAATCATGCATGGATTGAAGAAAGTAGACAGAGATAATGCTTTCTGTCAATCAAAATACCAGGATCAGGGTGATCCAGTGAAGCTGATTGGCAGGCAATCTAAAACATATAAAAGAAAACACTACTTCATAGAGGACAAAATTAAACTGTGGGATTGCCACATGACATGATGATGGCTGCTAACTTGGATGGCTTTAAAAGCAGGCTGGATCAATTCATGGAGGTGTTTTGATGTTATCTCTGAGCTGGAAGCAGCTTGCCTCCCAATCCCAGTCTCAGGAGAACAATGATGACAGAATAGTACACCATCTCAAAGGCTTCCAGTTGGCCACTGTGAGAAACAAAATGCTTGACTAGGATGGGCCTTGGCCTGATCTAGCAGAGGTATACCTATGGCCTTGCATTCTTCTTACTTTGTAAATAATTCACTACAAAATACACTTACTATGTCTCCTTAATTTGAGGGTAAGCGTCTTCAAATAAACAAAATTATAGCTGGCAAGGAGAGGGGGTTATGGAATTCTTGTTTTAGGAAGAGTTGATTCTATGATATGAATGATTACTTAAAATATTTAAGTATTTGTATTCCTCTTCAGTGAATCACAATACATTTGGGAAACCAAAACAGCTACCTAGAATGTGTGAAATTGTCAGTGCCAAACATGGGGGGAGGGGATTTATAGTGTCTTACTTGCACTGAAAGATAATTTCATTTCACTTACTACAGGTGTTACATGGGGCCATCTTAAAGCTGAAAGACAGAAGAAGGTTACTGATGTCACATTAACAAGTGAAATTCACACTATAAATAAGTGTCTGACTCTGAGTTTAATTCAGGTAGAAGTGGAAAGAAACATTTTTTTCCACTGTTGTGTAATTCCCTTACCAAACCAAGTGCAATAAAATGTATTAATAAAATTGTCAGATTTCATGGTGACAGGAGGCAGTTGAGAGGGACAGTATCAGATACAAGAGAGCTGAAAATAAAGAGTGTTTCATATAGATCATTATGGTGATAGAAAAAACTCATATAGATGTAGATGCAGATGTACACCTTAACCGTGTGATCATATTTCTGTTCATTTTTCTTAAGAAATTCTTGGGGAACATGTTTACTAAATTTTGTTATGAAGATGATGACCAGTAAAATGAGAGCCAGTGCAGGCAGCATTAACAAGATCTGGTGTTCAAAAACACCAGTGCCTATTTAACTTCACTTGCTAAGGGCATTTTTGAGTCCTCAAAGGCCACAGAATAAGTAGTCCAGAAAAACAAATCCATTCTGGTCTCTCACAATCTGTTATTGTGAATTAAACATTAAATTGGATTGCTTAATTTTCATCATTCCATTTATTTATTCAATAAATCCCACTGGAAGCATCTGTAATGATATGTGGAAATGACCTTGAGGGATGAGGGCAAGAGATGCTGTCTAGGGAACAATCAGATAAAAGGGGGAGGAGCCCACAGGTGAATAATAGGCAAAGAAAGAAACTTAAAAAGGATCTGGCCTAACATATCAGGCTGTAAAAAGTGACGGTGGGAGATTTGTATTTCAGATTTGCAAGGCTCTGTTAATGTAGCCTTACAATAAAGTAGAATTAGCTTATCTGGTCGTGTTTCCTGTCTGGTTTACCTGGGAGGGCTGACACCATATGATTTCCTGGTAGCCACCATATCCAGACATTCCGGGAAAATGTAGCCACCAATGGGAGCAGCTTGTTAAACCAGAAACCAGAATGTCCATAGAACGCATCAGTTTGTGAAATAATTTCTATTGTCACAATAAAAGATAATCCGATACCCAGATGCACACACTCACAGGGGAATGAGAAAAAGCCAGTGGAAATGAATGTCAGGAAAGGTGTTACAAATGGAATAACTTCAGCAATTTATATGAACAAATATCAAAATGACTGAAGTTTTTCATGATGAAAAATCATGGAATTAGGGGAGACAAATCTTGTATTTAACTACTGAAGAGAGAACTTGAGGCCAGAGCAGATTCCTCGCCCATCTCAGCCAACATGAACACCAAGGCTTTTGAATTGCACCAAATCTTCACCCCACTGCTAGGAGGCTCTGTAAGCCACCGTAAGCAATTGGGGGTGGGGGTGGGGTTCTCGGTAAACATGCAGAGGCTTCAGCTGTAGAATTAGATTTCTGCTGAAACTTCTATATTTAAAAGCTGCTGAGAGATTTCTGCTTGGAAATAAAGCAGGAAATTAATTGAATTGTACATTGTACTGTAGACAGTGAATTTGTGCTGTGACCTATTTTGGAACATTACTAAGATAGCTCAATTACCAGTTTATTTAAATCAGTATCTGAATTAAAACCTATAATAAATTATGCAAACAGAAATGGAAGAATTATCCAAACTTCCCACCTACCATCTCAAGCAATATTTCCCTGTTGCGGTTACATATTTTGATTTACAGATTTATGGCAAGCTCTTCAATATAATGTCCTCCAGATGTGTAGCATTACTATTCCCATCCAGGATGGCAATTGTCACTGCAACAGAATGAAAATAAATCTTATTCAGAGAGAAGACAAACTTTGGACAGAAGTTAACTCCTGTAATACACCAGAGGATGCCAATAATAAACGTTTATGATTCACTCAATATTTGATACCCACACCCCAACATTTCCAAAGTTAAATGATGTGTTATAACTTCTCTATAAAACCATGAACACACTTTAATTTTTGAATGCATTCAAGTAGCACATTAAACTCATCAAATAGTTTTATCATAGTGAAAAGATAATTACAACAAACCACCTAGATCCATGTAGTTCAAAAGAAGCCAGATAAAAATAACTCATCTTACATAATAAGAGTGAAGAAGGAACTTTACATCTTAGCAAGTGATACAAGTTAAAGATATGTTTTCATCCTAACTATATTAGATTCAATAGGACTCTCTTCTAAGGAAATATTTATTTATATATTTGATGTTCTTTTATCCTAAGCTTGAGGATCAGCTTCCATATAGCTACTGAAACAAACCCTGTACCTGTAGCCTTACCTTTTAAATACTTTAATTCACAAAGAAAATGATGGGCAGTTGAAAAATGTAATTTATTCCCACTGATAACATAACATAGCCAATTCTGAATGGTTACATAATAAAATGGTAATATCATAGTCACTATATGCCTTGGTCATCATGCTATAATGAAGCTTTTCCAAGTTTGTTTCTTCTTCTTTCTGTCTGTCTGTCTGTCTGTCTGTCTGTCTGTCTAAAAAAAGGTGTTAAAGCAGTAACAACAGAGCAAGTGAAAGAAAAGGGAGAAGACAGTTTGCATAAAGGGTTTCAGACTCAGAAAGATTTGAGCAACCGTTACACTAACAATCCGCTACAAATCTCCCCACTCTCGATGAAGAGAGCTGCCTTCTCTTAGTACATCATAAGGCTGTGAGAAAAAAACTCAGAAATGCACATTAGGTATAATGGATCTCAAGTGAATGTAGTTGACTTGCTGGTATTCTTGTATCAATGTTTCTTCTGTTAAAGAGGACACTATGGGATTCTTGATTGGGGAATACATCACTTTTGGTTCAGACAGCTATCCTAAGGTCCTGTAGGCCTGGGATGGAGGAAACAAATCTCAGTCATGCATCTCACGAAATGTATGATTGGGCAAGACACACGATTTCTCAATCTAATTTACATCACAAGATGGTTGCAAGGATAGAATTGGGGGGAAAATAGTTTCTTAACCTATCTTGAACTTTTCAAAAAAGGGCAAGCTGTGGATATACTAAATAGAGAAATAAACAGGAACGCATAATACGTAACTGCAGAATGTCAGGGCATCATAGAGATTTCATGCATAGAGATTTCATGCAAATGCTGTTGCTCATCTCCCATCCTTGCAGGATATCAAGTTTTCACACACAGCTCTTTCATCACTATAGAATGCAAGATTTTAAAAATAATTTTATTTTAAATAGACCTTTGTTTGGAATATCTGTTTTAGATGCTTTTCCTTTAAATGTTCCTTGCATTATTATATTTGCTAGCTTTCTAAACCAGTAAGTACTGAGAAGAAATTGTCTCTAAGATACCACTTTCCAAAACATCAGAATGTGATGTTTAAACAAATGTTTGTGCTAGCAATAGATAGTATTTATTATCCTGTTACTGTTTTCATGTACTTTGAAATAAGAGTACAATCTCACCTCTGATAAAATCATACTTAGTAACTTTATTATCAACACATTGTGGTTTTATTTATAATTGCTATAGTAACTATAATAAAAAAAATACAACTTATTTTCTATAAACTACACTGAGATCCTGATCCTAATGGGTGTAATAGGGCATGCTTGCACACACAAACACAGACACATGTGATGAATTGGACCCCATGCCTCTAGAACAGGGTTTCTCAACCTTGGCAACTTTAAGATGTGTGGATTTCAACTCCTAGAATTCCCCATATAAAAATATATCTGATTTTATCAAAAATAAGGTTTCCACCTGACTCATGTATCCAGCTTTTAAGTATAAACGCTGGTTATGCAAAAATTAATTACATAGGCTACAATTCCATACACAATTAGACTGCTCAATTCCAACTGCCACATTGCACAATTTTTCCATAAATAATCCATAGAGTAACTACATTTCAATTCCATTGATTAATCTCCCTCACTCTTTTCCTCCTAATCTTCATGTATTTGTTACTGAGACAGGGATGGTGTAAAAGTGGCTTTATTAGCATTAAACATGGGGGGGGGGGGGGGGGAGTTGCACATATTTTGTATGCAGAAATCACAGGTTCAGTCCTCAACCTCTTCTAGGATGGGTTGGAGGAACAGCTCTTTGTCACTATCAACCATATGGATGGATGATCTGAGTCAACATAAGGCAAATTCCTATGGATAAAGTGCAGAATCAGAGAACCAATTGGCTTTGGCCATCTCTGTATCCAGGACCAGATTAAGGCCAACTGATGCCCTAAGCATAGCCCAGAGATGGTGCCTCTCGATGGAAGTGAAACTCTCATGCCATGAGATGGACACAAATGTATCTGACACCTTCAAAGCAAACTTTTAAACTTTTGTCACTCACCATGCCAAACAAAACATTTTCTTAGCAGTACAGATTTAAGTTGAACATGGCAGATAAGGACAATGATAAAATTTGACTAAAGTCAAGTGTGGCAGTGAAAGAGTTAAGGATGTGATACCTAGGGGAAAAAACTCTGTGGGGCCCCCCTTCCCTTGGTGCCATAAGCCATGTGCTTATTTTGCTTAATGGTTAATCCAGAACTGTCTGTACCTCCCTCCTGCCCACAAACTTGGCTTGTTATTAGAAAATTTGTTATATAATGACATCTGCAGAACTGATTGCAGGAAGCATTATTCTTCATTCTGCATGCTACTGGGAGTCAAAGTGCCACATATTTCTATGCATGTTAATTGCACCCGGGAGAACAGAAATGAATAGAAAAAAAATAGTTAGAAACTCATGCTAGAGACAGGTTTGGAGTGAAAATAAGTATGAAGTAGTCAATCAATTAAAAAACATGCATCATACTGCTTCCAGTGGCTCGGATAATGAATGACTAATTATTGGCCTGCACTACAGCAATAGGAAAAATAATAATAAGGAAATTCTGAGGACATAATCTACAAATCCAAAAGCATGCTATGGAATGGTTTTTCTAGAATGCAATTTATAGCAAGTTCTGAATTCTTCCAGCTTATAGTTTGTTATATCAGGTTAAACTCAACTGTTTGACTCAAGCTATACTACAGAATATGAACTCTAATATTCTGAATTCACAAGGAACAGGAGTGGTTACCATGACAACAATCTTCATGAAGATGTTCAAATTATGAAATGATTCTACATATATATTTCAACGTTCCCATTACCTGCAAGGAGAGAGGAGGGGGACTAACTAACTAAATAAAGGATGCACAGAAGAGTAATATTTGGAATCAGCAACTTGCTGTGCTAAGAAAAGCTAGTCCCCTGAATTCCCTCCTCTGTGTGTGATGGATGAAGAAGAAATAAAATAAAATGTGACACATAAGAATACCTCTCACATATCATATATTATTAATTTCAATGATTTCTCTCACAGGATTGTGTTGTGTTTAGCTCAATGTTATCTATGCTGATTGGCAAGTCTTTAAGATATGCAGGACATTGGCCTCATGGATAGACATCACAGTCTATCCATGCAGGAATTATCCACCATCACTATCCATATTATGCAGAAGACATATGGTAATTCTTTACAGGACAATTAATTTTCAGAAAAGGTCATAAAGGTGATCAAAGCTAACTGGCAACTGTCTGATAATCACAATATTTGTATTTAAAACCCCACATATAATTTAACCATGATGCTTAATATAACTACTCCTCCACCTACCTATCAAAAGGAATGTTGGTTCCCACACTTCTGTGAACAATGGCTGGGAAAAATTAAAGAAAAACGGCAAGAAAGTATATATTGTAGTTATCAGCTAGAAATAACAAGAGGCAATGCAAGGTATGTTACAATAACTTGTCAGTTACACATGTAAGGATAGAGACTAACGAGAAAGAAAGCCTTTGAAATGAAACAAAACAAAACAGGCAATTGCCAATATTTTTAAAATGGGATTGGGTCTTTTTTTAAGTTTGTATAAATGAGGAGCCATTAGAAAAGCTGTGGGAGATGGCAGAATATTAAATATGATAAGAGGTCTAGGTTAATTTTACTAGTTGAGAAGTAAATAATAACATACCATAGTTGATAACAAGAGAAGAATTTCATAGGAATCTTTTTGAGCCCTGTTGTTTATATAACGTGGAATCTATTAATACAGAATCAGAAGCTTCAGTCTACTTATATTAGCTAAGAAATAAGGTGTTATCTTTTGCGATGAGAAAATGGAGGCTTTGTCTTGACCTCAGAAGCTCTATTGGAAAGTGTTCAGGGCATACCCTTTCCTCTTTCAGGCCTGTCATGCGAACAGCATAGTTCAATGTTATATATGAAATTGTCCTGGAAACAATTTTCAGTGACACTGACTGGATTCACACATCACACTAATCCAAAAGCAATCAAACCACGTTATGGTTTAGCATACCATATGAACCTAGGGCATGGACTGCAAAAGAGTCTGAATTAAGCTGTACTGTTGCTGATGATATCTTACCCTTTCTTGCCTTCTGAGCTTTTGTTTCATGAGTGAATTTCAAGTTATTTTCAGAAACTGTTCCATTTATTCAGTTTTAAAATGGCTTCCTGTTTCAGGATCAGAACCCCATAAGAGTGACAGGTATTTTGTTTTATCTTTTAATAGAATCTACATTTTGGAGAATGTGGTTTTTACTGGTATTTTCCAAAGAATAAAGGGATATCATGGGCTTCCATATGCTGCTTGTGACTGATGAACACTGCTTGAATTAAGAGCTGACCATAACTGGACTCTCCCTTAGTCTTTGATGAATCTAGCTCAAATCCTGACTGAGCCTGGTACTTTCCCAGGGGCCTTTAGGCCATGGCATAAGGCTGATCCCTCTGCAGCCTTCATTTTGAGAAAGATTCTCACCAATGTCCTTTTTGTCCTTCCTGGGCATGACAAAAGGGGTCTATTAGGGATATGAAATTTACAACAAAGCTTGATGATACATGCAGCTATCATCAGTGGTCCGTGTGTAGTTGAATGAACTAGGGAAGCAGGAACCAAGGGAACCTGGACCAAGCTATTTGGATTTAATTTTTTTTTTTTTTAAAGAAACTTCTGTAGAAAATAACAGTTATATCACAGCCACTGAATTAGATTGTGGAATAAGTTGGCAGTGTGTATCTTCAGCCTTCAGTACTAAAGTGAAACCTGTTTGTATTTAAAAGACCAATTAGGGCATTGGTGGTTGTTATGACACTCTGCTACAATAATGGTAACTGACAAAAGAATTACTGTATTCCAAATAATCTTTAAAGCACAGTCTTTGTTGGAATGTGCTTAATAGATATAAATGGACTTATTTTAGGTACATTTCAATTACAACAGTTGTTTATATATAAAGATTTTTTAAAAGGAAGATAAAAACTAATGCAAATTAATATAAAGTAAGAAAAAGAAAAGAAAAAGAAAAAAGAAAGGAATCAAAGAGAAAGCTAAAAGTGCAAGAAAGGAAAAAAAGGTAAAAGAAAAAAAAAGATGCAAAGAAGTAGCTTCCAATCTTCTTTACAGCAGTTATAAGTACAATTAGAAATTTACCTCTTACTCTATAAGTCTCTTCTTTCTATAATCTATCCTGTGTAATTATCAAAATGATAAATCATAAGTTCGTTTTTTCTGTTTCACACAAAAAGTCCATAAGGAGTTTCCAGTCAGCAATAAACGTAGATATTGTCTTTTCTCTGATCAAAGAAATCAATTTAGCTGTCTCAGCAAGTTCCATCTTCTTCACCAATCATACCTCCATTGTGGGTAGTGCCGAATCTTTCCACCTTTGTGCAAATAATAATCTTGCTGCAGTTATCAGATACAAAAACATATTTCCATGACTGTTTTCCAACTATTTGTCCATCAGTCCCAAGAGGAAGACAGTTGGTTTCAACTGTATATTAATCTTTAAAATCCTCTGAATCAGTGTATGTATTTGAATCCATCATTTTCTAGCTTTTCTACATGTCCACCAAACATGATAAAATGTCCCTTCTTGTTGTTGACATTTCCAACATAAATTTGAAGTGCCTTTATACATTCTAGACAATTTCTCTGGTGACATATACCAACGGTACATCATTTTATAAAAATTCTCTTTATGATTGTAACATAGTATAAATTTCAATCCTTTCGGCCACATATTTTCCCATTGTTCCATCTGTATATTATCAACAAAAAATGTTGCCCACATTATCAGGCATTCTTTCACTTGCTCTTCTTCTGTTTCAAATTTCAATAAAAGTTTATACATTTTAGCAATACCATGTTCATCATTTGTACACAATTCTATTTCAAACTCAGCCTTACAATGTTCAAAACCATAAATTCTTTTGTCTACTTTAAATGTTTTTAATCATTGTAAATAAGAGAACCATTGACAACTATATCCCTCTATCACCAATTTTTGTCTTGATTTTATTTTACATTCCCCTTCCCTTGACAAAATTCTAGTATCTCATGATAAATTAGCCATTTGTGTTTGCCTATTATTTCTTGTCTATAAAACACTTCTTGTGCTGAAAGTCACAAAGGTGTTTTCGGGCACAACCTGGGTTTATATCTATTCCATATTCTCAATATGAGACATGTAACATAGTAATTTTAAAAATCCACATTAACCTTGACTTTATCGTACCACAAATGTCTATACACCCAAATCTCAGGTCATGTCCTTCTAACTCCAAAAGCCTTCTATTTCTCAGTAACACCCACTCTTTCATCCAAACCAAACAGCAAGCTGCAAAATACAATTTCAAATCAGGTGAATCCAATCCTCCTCTTTCCTTTGCATCTTGTAATACCTTATATTTAATTTGTGTTTTTTCCCCACTGCCACACAAATTTAGATATATCTTTCTGCCACTGTTTAAATAGTGCAGCAGTTGTCAAAACAGGTATTGTCTGAAACCAAAACATAATTCTAGGCAAGATATTCATTTCTATCACGGGAATTCTCCCCAGCAATCACAGTTGTAGTTTCTCCCATCTTAATGTGTCTTTTTAAACTTCATTCCATGTCTTAACGTAGTCATTTTGAAATAACATACAATTCATATTTGTCATAGTGATACCCAGATATTTTATCTTCTTCTCAATCTTAAAACCTGTTTTATTCATCAATTCTGTTTGATTTTCTATTTTTCTATTTTTGGTTAATATCTTCTGTTTATTAATCTTGAAACTTGCTAATGCACCAAATTCTATCAGTTTATCCATTAATGTTTCAATTCCCTTTAAAGGATCTTCCAGAATCAACACCAAGGCACCTGCAAAAGCCCTTAACTTATAAGTTTCTTTTTAAATCTTTACTCCCACAATCTTCTCATCTTGTCTTATATATCTATTCAGTATTTCAAGAACCAAAGTAAAACAAGAGAGGAGACAGTGGGCATCCCTGTCTTCTTCCTTTCTGTATCTCACAGGGTTTTGTTAGATCTCCATTAACAATTATTTGTGCCTTCTGTGAAGTGTAAATTGATCTTACCCATTTTATAAAGTTCTCTCCAAAATTCATATCTTCCAAAAATTTGAACAAGAAAGCCAGGTTCAAATTGTCAAAGGCCTTCTCCAAATCTAAGGAAATCAATGTTGCTTGTTTTTCATTATGTTGTTCCAAATATTCCAAAATATCCAACACATATCTAACATTGTCCTTTAACTGTCCTTTAGGTAAAAAACCCACACTGATCCTCATGAATAAAGTCTTGCAAAATTATTTTTAGTTTATCAGCTAGAATTGTTGTTCACTTGTACTTATTATTCAATAATGACATTGGCCTATAGTTTCTTGTTAGAGTCAAATCTTGTCCCTCTTTAGGTATTAATGCTATATTGATCTCTTTGGCAACTCTCTGGCATCTTTCCTTCCTGTAGGATAGAGTTCATCATATTTTGTAAAGGTTGTAACAGTTCATCAACAAAATATTTATAAGAACCTGATAATCTATCTGGTCCAAGCACCTTTCCTAGTTTATCTTTTTGATAGCTTCAGAAAGTTCCCTTATTGTTATAGGTCCATTCATAACCTGTCTCTGTTCCTCTGTAATCCTTGGTAAATTTTGTTTCTTTAGATATTCATCTATTTTCTCTAGAGGGATGTCACTTCCTTTATAGAAATTGGAGTAATATTGATGAAATGCTTTTTGTATGGATGCATTATCCATTAATATAGTATCTCCCTCTTGTAATTTCAATATTATTTTCTTTTTCTTTTCTTAATTTATATGCTAGCCACTTTCCTGGTTCATTTGCAAACTCTATTTTTTTTGCTTTACAAAATTCATTTTTACTTCCATTTCACTTACTGGTAACATAGATAATTATTATTGTAAAAGCTTAAATTGTTGAGAGATATTTGTCTTCTCTGGATTTTTTTTTAATTCTTCTTTTCTCTTTATTTCATCCAAAATAGCTTGTGTTTTCTCTTGACTGTTCTTTTTAAGTTCTCTGTTATGCTCTATAAAATAACCGCTAATAAAAGAACATTCCAAACCATTCTTAAATCAGTGCCTTTATCTAAATTATTTTCAAAAAAAAAAAAATTAATTTCTTTTACTTATTTTAATTTCTCCACTATTGCTTCCTTCTGTAGCAACATTTCATTTAGTCTCCATCTAGAAGAATTAGATTTTATTTTATAAACCAAACTAACAGAATTATGATCTGAAAAAGTCTTTGGTAATATCTTTACTTTAGAAACCTTAGTAGCCAAGTTCTTTGAAATCCAAATCATGTCTATTCTTGGAAAGAATCTATGTGTTTCAGAAAAGTAGGTATACTCTCTTGAATTGCCATTTTTCTGTCTCCATTATATCAACTGGCCCTAAATTGTTCATCAAGCCAAATAAAACTTTTGATAATTTGCCTTGAGTGATTTTAATATTTTCTCAGATGTTCTGTCCAGTTGTGGGGAGATCACTCCATTCCAATCCCCCATCAACACCAATTTTCATAAGAGAAACCTATTAATCTCTCCATAAGTCATTTATAAAGCAATACTTTGTCCTCATTTGGGCCATAAATTTCCAGTATCAAAGTCTTAGTCCCATGCAAATTAACTTCCACCCCAACAGATCTACCATCAGTCAATGCAAGTTCTGATTTTAGTTGTAAAGAAATTAAAATTCTACATAGGTTTTGGATACCAAATTTTGGATACCAAAATAAGTAGTTGCCTGAGAATTTTGTATTACATTTCCATGAAGATTTTTGTTCACAGTAAATAATAGAAGACAGAAAGTATTATGGACCAACCTAAGTCTATTAAGTAAATATGACTATTTTCGCTTCTGCTTACTGTTACTATTTATAATTATAGTTAAACACACATTATATCAGCACTTTTCTTAAAAGCATTTTTACTAGGTTCAGAAAACACT
This sequence comes from Liasis olivaceus, assembly GCA_030867105.1. NCBI lineage: Eukaryota > Metazoa > Chordata > Lepidosauria > Squamata > Pythonidae > Liasis > Liasis olivaceus. Next base: position 182,294,550 of record CM061349.1, read on the forward strand.
GGATCCAACACCCGGCTACTTATCCTTGACATTTTTTCCATCACAAAAGCAAGCAGATACAACTTAATCATTGCTGATGAACGTCATGAGTTCCATTGCTTAGCAGCCAAACATGATCAGTTACCAAATTAAACATATTTCACCATTTGTTTTAGCAAGATAATGCATTTTTAACATACAAAATGGAATCCTTGATATCTCACCACTGGCCAAAATCTCCCCCTCCCCCTCCCTTCCCCCAGTGATATCCCCATGCACAATCCACTGTGTTGTTTCTTGTTTGGAATGCAAATGGATCACATGGTGAACTAAGAGCTTATCCACACACCGTGCCAAAGAAAATATGTTTTTTAATAATGCAGGTTAAAGCTGAACATGGCAGAGAAGGACAATGGCAAAACAAAAAAAAAATTGACTAAAGTTGAGTGTGACAGTGAAAGAGTTAAAGGCATGATTGCAAGGGGAACAAACTCTGTGGTGCCCTCCTTCCCTTGGTGCCCTAAGCCACAGGCATATTTTGCTTAATGGTTAATCCAGGGCTGGGTCTGACTTGTTCTGCAGCCAGAGAATGCTTCCTGGCAATTGGGGAAGATACTATTAGAACCGGGACATCATCAGGAAGGAGGAAATGAAACGAGCATACTGGAAGAAGAACGGATAGGAGCGCATTCCATTTGTTATAAGTTGCACCAGCGGAATATTAATTCAGGCCTTGTCATTGGACTTCAGCAAACAGCCATCGTTAAGTAAGGACAAGCACAAAGAGATGCCCATTTGTAATTCCTTACCATGCTTTTTTAAGGTACCTGGAATAAAAAGAAACCACATTTGATTGCGGAGCAGCTGCCTGGCACTTTGCTTCACTTGCTTGATACACCTGTGTTTATCCCTCATTATCATCCAAGGATATTCCAATGAGACCGGTGCCAGGATTTTTCAGTGCCACTCAAAGATGCAGTGGGGAGAGAAAAAGATTATTTCAAATGGAAAGATTTTTTAAATCCTAAAAAGAAATGCATGAGAGTTTCAGCTTCTGGAACAGTAATAATGTAAAATCCCTCAATTTTTCCTTATTCATACATAATCTACTGAATCTACTGCCTTGGCTTTACAGCCATGGTTTTTTCATCTCACAACATGAGAGGGATGGAATATTTGGGCACACACATGTCCAGACACACTTCTCTTTTTCAAGGGCTTTGTTTTCTCAGCACTTCAAGATTTTGCTTTTTCAGGGGACTTCAACAGGCTAACATTGTATCAATTGGCTGTTTGTATTGGGTTATTACTTAGCTGGATCCTGATAAAAGAGAAGAACTGAGGCCAGACCACTTTTCTTCATCCCTTTATCTTGCTGATAGATGCCTTGTTGTCTATGACATATTTTATTCCTTTGCCAGTTGCTCAAGCCTGAGCCCTACTCTGACAATTACCTTAGCTAGTGTAGCACCTGTCTTCTCTGCGGTTTCCCAGAGTCAGCCAAGCAATGATCACACACCATCTACAAATACAACTGCCATATTAGTATGTTGCATTATTCTTCAGCCTTGCTCCCCTTCCTTTTATTTCTTCTGCCTTGCCAGGTGAACCTGGCATTACAACTAAGATGCCTCCCTGTGTCCAGGCAATGAACATGGCAGGCAGTTCTGTTGAGTGCCTAGTCCACCTCTGGAATAAGAGGTCAACCATAGCACTTGATAGGATTCCTTCTTAATGGCCTTTTTCTAGTCATTGATCTATGGGGCCTCTTTGGTTTACTGGGGAGTTCTGGGAGATGAAGCAACAGAAGAAACATCTAGAGAGACACTGATGAAAGATGAAGAACAAATGTAGATATAATGGGAAGAAGGAATAAACTTGAGGAACAGGAGGAATAGCCACAACCAAGAAAATGGACAGATACAAGAAATCTGAGCCTGAGGCAGAAATGTAGTTTAAGAAAGCACCTCAGACGTAACTACTCAAGTTCTCATGAAGAAAAAGGGAGGGAGGAGGAAAGCACATTCAGACTTGCAAGATTCTTTGCTATAATCTTATAATAAAAGTAGTATTCGTTTGTGTGTCTGGCTTCCAAGCTTGGTCTACCTTGGAGGGCTGGAATAGCTGAACATGGATAAGAACTCAAGTTCAAGCCTACACCAGAGTGATAAGAGCAGCAGAGGAAGCTTATTTCTCTGCTCTAATTACATCCATGGATAGCTACCCAGTCCCGTTGTTTAAAGTGACTCCATCACTATTAGGGAAAATGGAGTCAAAAAATTATCTCTGGCCCATTGTAAGGAATTTGATAAGCATCTGAAATATAAAATCACTCATGTTCATTCAGAATTGAGGGCAGGCTGGACAAATCCAGCTAGATTACAGAGGCTTCATCTTGTGGATATATCTGGGATTAGTTGAGTCTGTGAATCCTGAGGAAGGTGACAGGGTCCTCTGTAGTATTAGCCCTTCCATCTGTGGATTAGATGCCCATCCTGCTTGGTTGGTAAAAGCAGTCAGGATGTGACAGGAGGAAATGCAACTTTGAGTGAGGGGGTTGTACTTAAGAAGGGGTGGTGCAAGAAATTCTACAGTTCTAATTTTTCATAAACAGATCAGATAGCTTCTTCTGTGACATTATCTAAAGTATCAGAGGACAAGGTAACGAACTATTTTTTGTCTTCAAGAAATTGCGGCTAGAATTAGATTTTAAAAGGTCAGGAAGGCTCCTGGGTGTGATGGTTTTACAGGTGACTGCTACAAGAAGAATATTGGATTTTTATCTCCTATTTTATTGAAGGCATATTCTGAAGTCTTTGCAAATAGACTTCTGACCCCCAGTCTGACTGAGGCTAAGATCCTTAGAAAGACAAGTCCTTTCTAAACTTGGCAGGGATCCTTCCATGTGTCCAATTGTAGACTTATTTCCAAATAGATTTATGATGTATTTTCTCGTTTATGTCACGAAACACAGCAAGGATGCCTTCTTCCTCCGTTTCTTTTTAACTTGGCTCTAGAACTTCTTGCTTGTGCCACTAGAAATTTTGAAAATATAAAGGGATTTTGGAATATAAACCTATTCTGTATATGAATAATATGTTCCAAACTGTTCTCCCCAACCCCTGTTCTCCCCAACCCCCAGCTACATATTTGCATGTATTTGGGGTTGTTGGCAGTATTCACCATCATGTTCTCTCTTTTTTCCTTCAGTTTTATATTGTATTTTTATTCTATCTAGTTTACATTGTGAGCCCGCCAGAGTTGATCTCAAGCTGGGCATTTAAATAAATACATTTTATTTCTCTCTCTCCCTCTCCCTCTCCCTCTCTCTCTCTCTCTCTCTCTCTCTCGTTTCGGTCCTTCAAGTCATGGGTGACTCCTGACAACTGCCTGGAGTAGTCCCTGCAGTTCTCCTGGCAGCATTTTCAGAAGTGGTTCTTCCTTGGACTCTGTGCCTAAGGCAAGACTAGAACTCACAGTCTCCCAGTTTCTAGCCTTAACCACTGCACCACACTGGCTCTCTCTGTTTAATCTATAATTGAAGTAAGTCAAAATAGGTTCACTAGATTTCAATAATAATTTTGACACATCTAGGGATTTGACTTTTAAGTTGTGTCCTGATTATTTTATCTTGATACAATGATTCCTAGGAAACATTTTTAACTACCAAATCTGAATATATACAGTATTTAACACAAATGAAAGGAGTTATAGGGAGACTATTTTTCATCTGAGTATATGAGATTAAATAGTTATTAAATAATTTCATTCCAAGACTGATTTGTATTTTAAGAGAGCTTTCTATTCATATTCCTTCCCACTATTTCAAATTAATTTATACACTATTAAATACTTTCTCTCATCCTTTGAGATTTTTATTGCATAAATTACAATTCTCTGTTGGGAAACATTTATTTATTTATTCATTCATTCATTCATTCATTCATTCTATTGGTCACGTTTATATAGCCACCCATCTCACACAAAGCAATTCTGGGCTGTGTACAACAATAAAATAAAACAGCAAATAGATTTTAAAAAATCATAAAAGATAAAAAATAATAAAATAAAAATATTATCAAAAAATTTAAATATACAAATCCCACAGAGAGAGCAGAATATCAATTATAGCGGAGCCATCTAAGAATGTCTCCAGTTCCCAAAGACTCCCAGCCTGATGACTTAATCATGTCTTGAGGGACTTCCTAAATGACAGTAGGGAAGGGGTGAGCCTTGCTTCAGAAGGGAGAATGATCTACAAGGCAGGAGCCACTGCAGAGAAGGCCTGCCTCCTGGGGCCCACCAAATGCAAGTCCCTGGCTGATGAAACCCATAGCATACCTTCTATGCCAGATCTAATGGGATGGGCTGATGTAATCAGGGAGAGGTGGTCCCTCAGAAAACCTGGCCCCATGCCATGAAGGGGTTTAAAGGTCAAAAACAGAACCTTGAATTGGACCTGGAAGCAAACTGGCTGCCAATGCAGCTTGCAAAGCAGAGGTGTAATATGTGCTCTTCTAGGAGCACACATAACTACCTGCACCACCGCATTCTGCACCAGTTGAAGCTTCCAGATACTCTTCAAGGGCAGCCCCATGTAGAGCACATTACAGTAGTCCAATCTGGAGGTGACTAGGGCATGAGTGACTGTGAGCAGAGGCTCCCAATCCCAAAGCTGTGCAAAGGCCTTCCTAGCTACAACTGCAACCTGCTCTTCGAGCAGGAGTTGCGAGTCTAGGAGGACCTACAGATTGTGCAGCAGGTCTGTCTGAGGCAGTGCCACCCCATCCAGCACCAAAGATGGTATAGTCCCAGAACCGGCAGGACCCAAAGCCCAAAGCCATCACAGCCTCCATGCACCAGGATAAGGAGTTCATAGCATCACTTAATTCACCAGGGGCAGAGATGTATAGTTGGATATCATCAGCATACTGATAATACCCCACCCCGGTGATGGATGAGCTCAACCAGCAGCCTCATGTAGATATTAAATAGGAGAGGGGAGAGCCTTGAACCCTGTGGCACCCCACATAGACCTCTCCTGCCCAATCATCACCAACTGGAATCAACCCCAGAGAAAAGAAGCAAACCAGCATAGCACTGTGTAACCCAACCTGAGCCAATCCAGTAGGATACCATGATCAATGGTATCAAAAGCTGCTGAGAGGTCAAGTAGGGCAAGGCTGGATGCACAACCTCCATCCCACCCTCGTCAGAGATCATCCAAAAGTGTGACCAGTGCTGTTTCTGTTCCATACCCAGGTCTGAATCCTGACTGAAAAGGATCCAGATAATCCACTTCATCCAAGGCCCTCTGAAGCTGTTGCACAACCACCTTCTCAACCACCTTTCCCAAAAAAGGGAGGTTACATACTGGATGGAAATTGTCCATATGGTGGCTCCAGCAATTTCTTCTTGAGGAGGGGTTGCACCAAGGCCTCTTTAAGTGGTAAAGGAACAAACCCCTCCCTCAAAGAAGAATTAACCACCACTAGAACCCACTCACACTACACCCCCCAGGCTGCTTTCACAAGCCAGGAGGGGCATGGATCTAGAGAACAGGTGGCTTAGCTCACAGTTTGAAGGAAGAAATATGGATTTAATTCTCATATTTTCAAGCTTATTTATTTTAACTTTAGTTAGAGATTAAGATTTCAGAATGTAACTCTTCTTTGGACTCCTTGGGAGCACTCATTTCACTTTGTTTAAATCTTGGCAAGTATTGCAATCATTTGTTTCAGAATCAGTTCAGTGTTGAACCTTAGACAGAAGCTCACATTGTGGGCATAATTCAAGTTTAAAAATAGTAAATGAATTTGGGGCAAAAGTGGATCCTTCCTAATATGATTGATTTGGACCAAGTCATATCTGGAAAAAAAAACCAGAATTTAAAATGATTTTATTCTTCAGAGTTCTTGTAGTTTTCAAGTTAAGCTGCTGTTATTTGGACAATTTCATCTGAATGCAGTTGCTGCTTCAGAAGTTTCATATCTGTTAGAAGTTTTGGAGGAATCAGTTCAGGTTCCAAGCCAATAATACATTTTTATAAGAAGTCAAAGGAATTAGATGCAATTGATATTAATGATTTATGTAACCTTTGGAATAATGAGCTTGAATATATTATTTTTATAAGTCAGTGAAGGCTCTTTAAAAATATTAAATTAATCTCCTTTGAACTGAAAATTATGTTCATATAGTAGACAATTTTGTTTTGTGCATATTGAACCTCTTAGAATTTTTAATAAGAAATGGTTGCAACTGTCTTGTTGGAAATGCAGTTCAGAAATTAGAACATTAATTCTGATTTTTGGGGCTTGTCATATAATTGCCATCTTTGGGAGTAAAATCTACAGGAAAGTTAACATGACTTTAGACCACTCAAGTGTCCAAGATTCAAAAATGTATACCTCTATATTTGGAATCTATAAAGACATTAACAACTTCTGAATGCAGGAGATGGCCAAAATCATTACTGTACACTGTTGAAAAGCTGGATCTATATTTGTTTCCTAGTATGTGTTACTGCTCAGCATTTGAATTAGTTCTTTAGCAAAGAGGCAGGGAAGAGAATTTTTTAGCAATTTTGGTCAATTTTGGAAGGAGTTATTTTAATTATCAAATAATTTTACAAATCTATTTTAAAAATTCTATTTCTCTTTCAGTTCTAATGCCAGCACATACTACTAAAGTAGTCAAGTGTATTTTTTTTTCTTTGCTTTTCTCTTTGTTTGACTTAAAAAAAAAAAAACTGCCATTCTCTAATTTTCTGTTCTGAGCACAATTCAATTGCCCTCATGCAAATATAAAAACAAAATTTTCCCTTCTTGTATGATTATTATATATTTGGCAGTGAAGTTCACAAACATCCTTCTTCTCCTCCTACCTCCCAGCTACCTCATCATTCTGTTCTGAGCACAACAGCTTTTATACTGTTAAAGCAAAACACAACTTTGCCAACTGTGATTATTATAAGAATTATTCTAAATTCACTTGACCATGACACCAGTAGGAATACAAAAATAAACTGGAGTTTGCTTCTAGTATTCAGATGCTGAAAACACTTATTTAAGAATAGGAAGCACTAGTGTACTGGAGAGAAAGAGAAGATGGTTCCATAGCATTCGTTGTCAGCTACCATGATCTTTATAACAATGCTCGTTCCCATATCAGAAGGGCCCCAGTTTGGGAACAACTGCTCTAGCCTCTATGCCAGTGTTTTTCAAAGTTGGCAACTTTAAGATGTGTGGACTTCAACTCCCAGAATTCCCCAACCAGCTTGAATTCTGGGAGTTGAAGTCCATACATCTTAAAGTTGCCAACTTTGAAAAACACCACCCTACACTGTCCCTTGAACACTCTTCTGTCAACATTCTTTTATAATGACCAAAAATGGACAAAGAAATCAGGAATGCTACTGTCCAGAGCTAACTTCTCCAAGCCATCCTCTCACTTTTCTGTTATACGTGGCTAATATACTTGGTCTTGAAAACTGTAGGAAAACTTCCATAAATGGGTAAAATAATAGCGGACCACTCTTCAACCAATTCTGTAAAAAATTTCCAAGCGTGACTGCTGGTGTGCTAGAAAAGATGTGGCAAAACAGATCAGGGAAGGAAGGCTTAGAATGAATATTACCTGGCAATGCTTGTCTTGTCTCTACAATACTAGCTAAACCTTTTCCTACAGCTCCCTCCTTTTTACTAGGTTTTCAGAAAGAACTAAGTTTATTGGAACTAAGAATCTTCATTCTCTGTTTCCAACCTTGAGGAATTCCCCTGAAAATACCATGAAAAGAACTGCATTTTTCAAGATGCCAGTGTAGTTATACGTGAAGGATGCAAGTCAAAAGGTAGTCGCTCTTCACCAACCTCTCTACTAGCATTAAACCGCACCATCGATTTAGGTGAAGGTCTGTGATGGAATGGAATGATGAAGGCCAGACTCATGGAGGAAAACATGTTCTTTCATCTCCTGAGGAGTGAGGGAGAGATAAGAGGATGAGGCTGGCACCTCCCTGAGGATTCACAGTGTTGTGACTGGCATTACTTGGGAGCTGGGGTTTCAGTCTGGGAAGATTCTTACTAGAGGTTGTAGCTAATAAACATTGCTGGACTGAATTTACATGGTCTCCTGGAGTTCCTTGGGCTAGGCCTGACATCAATCTTTATATTCCTCCCTTTTACTTTTAAAAGTCTTAATCTTTAATTCAATCACATTGTCATAGGATTTGATTTCTGTTCAGTTCTTCTTTATCCCATTGTACACATTTCTTCAAGGTTCTAACAAGCCTCTTCTAAATCCAATAAGAAGACATTTTCCAGGACATTGTCTTGGTTTATCATTTGTATTTCCCCTTTATTTTTTAAAACTTCAGCCAGTTTCTTTTGTATATCCAGTAATGTGTCCTTTTCCAAATCATTCTCTTGGCAGGTCATTTGTTGTTCCACTTTTGATATTTACTCTGTCTTGTTTGATAAAATTTGTTCCACATCTGTCATTCCTTCATTAACATTTTTAGACATATTCTATGCATAGAAGCAGACATCATTACTGACAGTGTTGCTATTGTAGTTACTAATTTCTGCCTCCATTCTTCAAAGATCTTTAACATTTCTGATGTTATAATGTTTTGTGTCCCAGTATTAATTGACATCAAGAATAGGCTTGTATTTTTTTTTCTTCTGCTTAGAATCTTAAGTCCCCTCTAGTGTCCAATTTCTAAAATCATAAAGTTGCTTATCTTTGTTATGACTTACAGTAGCCAAAATAGCCAAAATAAGTCTGTTTCCCACAAAAGCTACTTATTTTTTATAGTTAGTTCCAAAATCTTAGGGTAAAAGCCAATATTCCTAATTTATCTGGACCCTTAATCCATTTATAATTTTCTTAGATCAAAATTTTATTTACCTTTTTGCTGTTTATTTCAAATTCTTTAAATTCTTAAACTTATAATTAATTTTTCTTTTGTTCAAAGTTGAAGATAAACTCACCCAATGAAGACTTTTCAAACTTGTCATTCCAAAGGTCTCTAATAGCTTTAAAATGATTAATAGGCAATTTCCAAAAGTGATTAGAAAGTGAGGCTTGCGAACTTAGTGTCCTTTAAAAGGCTCCACCATGGTTGCAAAAGAGATGGCTGATCCCATTGTCTCCTAGCACTCAAACCCATGGAAAACTGCTGTTCTGCAGGAGCAGAGCACATGTGGGCAATCTCCTGTCCTCTCCTTATCCAGAGAGGTTCCAAGGAACTGGTCTACTCATCGGTTCCTTGGTCTTTGCTGTGGTGGTTGGCTCCCCTTTTGCAGAGATGTCTTCAGTTCACCATACTTCCCCCGGAAGTCAAGCTCATCGTAATTTGAAACCCCATTATCTCAAGGTCTGCTCAACAAAAGAAAAGAAGAAAAGAAGAAGTGAAAAAAGAAAGAAAACATAGAATTATGACTTGATCCTTCTTTTTATTGAGTAATTGCCATTTAAGTCTTTCCCCTCCCTCTTTAACCCTTTTTAATCCTCAAATCCATCAATCATCAGTTCAGATTTTTCATGTTTCAACAAAAACTCCATATAAGGCTTCCAGTCTTTTAAAAAAAAAAGTCTTTATCTTTTTTTCCTGACCAAACTGATCAGCCTTGCCATTTCCGCAAGCTCTGTCAATTTTATAATCCAATCTTCTACTGGGGGTATTTCATTATTCTTCCAGCCTTTTCACAGTGATGTCACAATGCCCTTCCTATTGAAAATTAGCTTTCTGTCTTTTTCACTCTCTCTCCCTGACAACCATTATATTCAATCAAGCTTTTAATATCTAGCTGCTCTGGTATTTTAATTAAATATTATTATATTTATAATATCCTGTTTAATCTACCTACCCATGCAAGGCAATACTCATTCAATGTTCACACTCCTCACATTCTTTAGTTTATGCCAAAGTCCTAAATAAAAGGCATATCATCACAATCAGGACAGTGGTTGCACAATCTTTAGTTGTAACTACATAATTTGGATTTTCCAGCCTGCTACTTTGCTTTTAAAAAATTATCAGTGCAAAGATACTGTGCAATTATAAAATTAAATCATTTTATAATCTCCAAAGGAATCAGACTTGCTGTCATGATTTTGTGTTCTTCTGCAGCAGTCACATAGGAAAACTATATCTGTACTCAATACTGCAAGCAATTTTGGTGACATGATCCTTGGCTTTGCAGTCTATATGAGAACTTTCCCATCTTAAGGTAAAATTATATCACAGTTTGACCACTCATGGGGATGGTCCCATCAGACATCTAGAACCAAACATAATATGCATAAAATACTATCCAGGGCTCTTACTTTATGTAGTAATAGTAAGAAGAAACATATGCTTGTTGTGGTAAAGAAGTTTCAGATTGCATTATTTAGTGATTGTTGTAAAATAGACATACACACACAAAATGTTCTGTACCTTCATATACAGACTGGCATATACAAAAAAGGAACAGCAACAATTTTCCCATATTGGTAGTGGATATATATTTCAGTGATATTTGCACTATAGATAAGATGGGTGATCACTGTTTCCATTCAAAGCTCATACTTTGTGAACTTACTCCTGATGGCAACCATGTCCTACAGAAGTACATAATCCATTGACAGGCAATTGATGCCTTTTCAAAGTAGCACTGACCTTTTCAACGTTTGTTTAGGATGACAAATGCTTTGTATTGGTGAGCCTAATTAATGTCCTATGTCTATCTCATATTACAATTAAGGATGCCCAACGTATTCATTAGCCTGCATTTCAGAGCAAACTGACCTGATCCTTACTTTCTCTAGCATGGATAGGGAACCAAATATTTTGAACTAGATTTCCTATAATGTCTGGTCATTGAGCATACTGACTGGAACTTAAGGGCGTTCTGGCCCCAGATAACCGGAAGGCACCAGGTTTCCTGTTTGTATCCCATACTAATGTATGAATTGTGATTAAATTTCACATTTTACACTTCTCTGAATGTTATGAATAGAAGTAGGAACAGTTTCCACTGCCCTGACAATGCCAGAAGATATAGAACAGGTAAAAATGGCACATGGCACCTCTCTTAATCCCAGATTAACAAGAACTGAGCTGGGTTATAAATGAAAATGGATATGAACAGGAAATCAGACTGATTCCATCCCTGTTTTCCATGAAGCCTAAGCAATCTGTTACAGTCTCTATTTATAACCAAGCATCGTCACTAGAATACAATCCATTCACTTTAGGCTTAACGCTTAATTTATTAACATCACACATTATTTCGCAGGTTTGTTGAAAGTGTATTTACTTCAGGTAATACATTAGTAGGCTAAAGAAGGTCTTAGAAAGAATCCCAAACTGTAAAATGAGAGGAAAGGAAAAAACAGGTGCCCCTGGGCATTACATTGAAATACTTGCTGAGCTAAGAAGGATCTTTAACCCTGCTTTCAGAGTTCTGCTTGTTATAAGGTACTCATTAATATGAATGAGTACCTTTCTTTTTCCATTTCTGATGCCATTTTCCAGTCTGATGCCATTTTCTCTCAATAATAACCAGCAGCATACTGCTTTACTTCGCTGAGGGGGCTCTTCTTCTCACCTAGTCTGCTCTCTATCTGAGGAAAGGCTAAGGATAGAAAGATAGTTATGTAATTCCCATCCTTGCCCTGAAAGCATAATGCATCTTACTTCATTTTCTGGTGCTGCACAGTTGGTGAGAGCAACTGGCTATTTTTACATCTGAACATTATCTGAGCAAAGCAAGCCACTGTTCTCTAATCCAGGGATCAGATGAGGTGAAGAATATAATCTTAATTGTTAAAATGAGATGTTTCTTAAATGTATAATCCATCTTCCACTAGAAGCTCAAGATGTTGTACAAAGTAGTTCCTCCTCCAATTTTTTTCTTATAACAACCAGCCTGTGTGGGTTACATTGGCTGAGAGAGAATGATTGCTTAAGTCACTAGTGAATTTTCATCATTAAGGGTCCCAATAGCTGAACCACTATACAGCAATATTATATTGGCTGTCATGTACGGCCAGAATTTAATTATCATCATGCTATGCCTGTAACATTGCAAAGTCTCTGCATTATATTAACTCAACATACTGATACAGAGTCTTGTAAAAGAGGAGTTCATGATCAAAATCACAGCCCAAGAACCCTGCATGATTTTTGAGCATGCACCCATGTGTATGAGAGTCGTGTTTCCGTTTAAAGTATTTAAAATGAAACCACACACAGGTCTCACAAGAAGGTACCCTTAAGTTAAGTCATTAAAAGCTGTTACCAAGAGGCCAAGCATGACAAGGAAGACAAACAGTTTAATCTGTGCTTTGCTTCACCTAGACTTAATGCAGGAATCTATCTTCAGTGTCAGAGATGAGTGCACAGAATAAAAGAAGAGCAAATTTGTCCCTAAGCAGATCTTCAAGGATAAGTTCTGGTGAGCATTAAGATCTCACCAGACTAAATGCAAGATATGCCAGATTTTATTATCCTTTTAAGGGTCATTTCTCTAACAGGAAGGAACGTAACTTTAAGATCCCACCTCTTCTTCTTCTTCCTCAATTTCTGTGCCATTTATGCTTAACAGCATGTGTTATAGTAACTGCTGAAATAGTAAAAAAAAGAGAGAGAGAGAAATATCCATATTATTTTGATCTTTTATTCAAGTGCATTTCCTTTGTAATAAGAAGTCCCATGAAGGAATGCTGATGCCATGCTTGTGTGCTTTCCACCTCCTATTCCTTTCCCTCACTTGGTACAATCTCTTTGGGGACCAAAATTACTTCAATAGAAAATCATGAAGACGACACATCCTTGGATGTTGACAAATTTGAAGGAATTGCAGGGAAGGGAGGCACCAAACCAACACTTGAGAGTGAAGGAAGAGGATTATTAGATAACAGCTGTTCAGCTCAACTTAGCCATAAGAGAAGAGCCCAGGTAAGGAGAAAGCAAAATTTTATGCTTTACATGTTCTAGTAAGATTTCCTGTTATTTCAGACGCAACAGCAGGATGGATGGATGGAAAACAGAAAAGCCATCTTTTTTCTAACACTAGTATTAATACAGAAAGGCACACTCTAACAGCCTATGTGTCTTCTTCCTTACAGGCTGGTATTTTCTTACTTCTTGCCTCCTTTTTTCTCTAACTGGCTAGTATCTTAGCTATTTTGGTTTTGCTTAGTTTCTTAAATTCTGATTGAGGCACAAGGCCATAAGGCTGAAATTAGCAATATTAAAATGCGTAGCAAAGGTCACTTAAACCATCCCGTTGACCAGGGTCATTTCATTCATCCCCTTTTCTATCCCAACCAGAAGCCCTGGATGACTAAGGAAGTCCAGCGTCTCCTGCGTGACAAGAACAATGCCTTCAGGTCCAGTGATGGGGCAAAATACAGTGCTGCTAGAGCCAGTCTGAAGAGAGGCATTCGGCAGGCCAAGACAGATTATAAGAGGAAGATTGAGGATCATTTTCATAGCAACAACACGAGGCAGGTGTGGCAGGGGATTCAACAAATTACCAACTATAGACTGAATAATGTCATTTCTGCTGACGGGGATGCTTCATAGGTAGAGAAGCTGAATCATTTTTTTGCCCGTTTTGAAGTGGAGCTACCAGAGGCAGCTAGAGTACAGCCATTAGTCCAATATAGCCCCTACCTCACTGTGGAGGAGCATGAGGTGAGGAGTATTTTGAGGGCTGTGGACCCTAGAAAGGCTGCTGGATCTGATGGTATCTCTGGCCGGGTGCTTAAAGACTGTCCTGATCAGTTGGCTGGGGTTTTCACCAAGATCTTTAATTGGTCTTTATCCCAGTCCACTATTCCATCCTGTCTGAAGGCTTCCATCATTGTTCCGCTGCCAAAGAAGTTCCCTATTAACAACCTCAGCGACTACAGACCAGTGGCACTCACGCCTATCATCATGAAGTACTTTGAAAAACTGGTCTGTAGGCACATCATTTCCTGCCTTCCACATACATTTGATAAACATCAGTTTGTATATAGAACTAATAGATCCACAGAGGACGCTATAGCCATCACTCTCCACACTGCTCTGACTCATCTGGAACAGCGGGGGACCTATGTGAGGATGCTTTTTGTAGACTTTAGTTCTGCATTTAATACAATCCTTCCACATAGACTGGTGTCTAAACTTATGGATCTTGAGCTTCCATATTCAATCTGTTCTTGGATTTTGGACTTCCTGTCTGACCGCTCCCAGAGGGTTAGATTAGGCAATTATATCTCCTCAGCTCTTACTCTCAACACTGGTTCACCACAGGGCTGCGTGTTGAGTCCCTTACTTTACACTCTTTATACATATGACTGTACCCCCACTCACTTCAGCAATATTATCATTAAATTTGCAGATGATACAACAGTGGTGGGGCTTATCTCCAAAGGAGATGAGTCTGCCTACCGGGATGAGGTGGACCGGCTGCTTTCATGGTGCGGAGACAATAATTTGGCTCTTAATATCAATAAGACCAAGGAGCTTATAGTGGACTATAGGAGGAATAGATTAGATGTCCAGCCCCTGGTTATCAATGGAGACCGAGTGGAGCGGGTGGCCAGTTTTAAGTTTCTGGGTGTTACTATAAAGGAGGACCTGACCTGGGGCGCTCATATTGCAGCATTGGTTAAGAGGGCCCACCAGAGATTATACTTCCTGAGACTTCTCAGGAAACAACAACTGAATGGAAAACTGCTGGTGACCTTCTACCCCTGTACTATAGAGAACATTTTAACCTACTGCACCTGTGTATGGTTTGCTAACTGCACAGTGGCAGATAGGAAAGCACTCCAGAGGGTTACCACCACTGCCCAGAGGATCATTGGTTGCCCTCTCCCTTTCGTTGGAAGAACTTTATAGTTCCTGCTGCCTTAAGAAAGCTCAAAAGATTCTTAAGGACCCATCCCACCTGGGACATTCTTTTTTTGAACTATTACCATCTGACAGACGGTACAGGATAATGAAAACAAGGACAAACAGGCTGAAGAATAGCTTCTATCTTAGAGCTGTAACTATACTGAATTCTATCGTATAGTGCAGTATTAATGCAGCATCAGGGGTTGTGCAATATGGAATGTGTAGGTTGTGTGTTATGTGTTTTATGTGTGTTATGTGTGTTATGTGTTCTATGGTTTTTATATTTTTAAAGCTGCACTGGGGTGGCATTTAATTTCGTTGTACAAGTAGTACAATGACAATAAAGATTTCTATTCTATTTGCCCTTCAACTGTTTCAGACCCATCAGAGGTCTGAAGTGCCACCTACATTTAGAAGTGCCACCTTTAAAAGTGCCACCTACATTTTGCCTAACAATTTTCTTTGATGAAGTGAGACCTGAAGGATGGGGCTGCAACAACAATCTTGGCATCTTGGCATTCTTAAAAACGTATGCCATCTGACCCAAATTTATGTAAGCACAAATGAGCCAATCTACCTGTACCCAGACAGACAAGCAGTATAGTCCTATCAATGTTCCCAGAAGTAAGTTTCAGCTGAGTTAAATGGGGCTTGCACCAAATAATTGCAGCAATTGCTATAAACCTATTGGTTTTTATTTGGGAATAAGCTACTGAGCTTTATATCTGAGTGAATTTGCACAGAATTACTAATTGTTTCCTCCAGGAGCAGTAAGATTTATGTCAGTCTTTGTAATAAAACAGACTGTAACAGAGCATGCTTACCTCCTCTCCCCCCCCCCCCCAATCTAATAGAATGTTAATTTCTTAATATTATATTCCATGTTACTTCAATATTTCTTTCAATCTAGGTAAGTCCTCAGGTGTCACGATAGATGGATCTTGGCACATACTCACCAACAGGAGGGACATATAAGTGTATCTTTAAATAGAAATGATTGGTTGCTGGCATAGCTGAAAACTCAAAATGCCTGGGGGCAGTTTTATTCATCTTGGTTCAACTATGCAGTATAATGAGTGGTCATGAAAAAAATCACTACCCAAAAAAGGTTCATGACGTCAAGCTAATTCGGTGAAATATTCATTTCAGTTGGAAGGAAATACATCTGAACAAATGACTAGATTCAAAGAATGCATGAATGCTGCTAGATTTAATGAATAAAAAATTCCACTAATATGACCTCTGCTTGGTTATAGATGGGACTGTTCTAAGTCTCTACATATTTATTCCAACCTTTAGACTTAGAACAACCATGAAAGGGGGCTGAGGTTTAAAGAGCAGCTCTGTACAAGTTTGCCAAGAAGGGTCCTTCCAAACTTAGTACAATCTAAGATACAGGCTTGTAATGTTTAAAGGAATGGCTGGTATATTTCCTGCATACTTGCAACATTTTTCTAGTCAAGCTACTAAATTAATAGATGTATACGTTTGCTATGAATTTAATTTTTCCATGATGCTGGTTAAAAACTATGAAATAACTCATCCTGCTGTCATCATTCTTTACTTCAATTTGAGGGGGTACAGTTCCAAATAAATGTTTATCTCCACATCTAAGGAAAGTCAAAGCATGTTAAAAGTTTTCAGCATCTTTGAAAAGGCATTGGGTTTTACAGGTATATTATTAAAATGAATAATTATATGCACAGAATCAGAAGGATTCTGGTAACACCTTTTCAGACTAATAAATGTTTTTAAAAGACTCATGAATGCTTATGCATGGAAGCTACCAGACTCCTTCTGATCTTTAGTTATCATATATTAACAAGGCTCTCCTCCTACCATGCTTATATGCACAGATGGCCTGGAGTGTCCTGGTTTAATAGTAGAAATGTGTGTGACCTATGTAATTTTCCAGGATGGAGCAACATGATCTGGCCATCCCCAGTCATTTTGGGTAATGGTATGTGGGAATGACCTTGGGAAACAGGAGGAAGAGCTGCAGACTAGACAATGGTCAGATAAGAGGCAGCTGAATCCACAGAAGGAATGGGGCTGTGGCAAACATCTCAGAAGGGACCCTCCATAGTTTCTTGGACTATAAAGGTGAGGGGAGAGAGATGTATTTTAAGATTTAAAAGATTGTTGTCAGCCTTGTGAGATAGTCCAGACAAGAAGCACAACCAAAAGGACTAGCTCTAACTTTATTATAAGGTTACATTGACAGAATCTTGCAAGTCTGAAAGTACATCTCTCCCCTGTTGCCTTTACAGCCCAAGAAATTAGGGAGGGTCCTTTCTGAGATGTTTGCCATGACCCCATTCCTTCTGCAGACTCAGCTTCCTCTTATCTGACCATTGTCTAGTCTATGGCTCTTCCTCCTGTCTCCCAAGGTGTCAGCCCTCCCAGGTAAACCAGACAGGAAACAGGACCAGATGAACTAATTCTACTTTATTATTAGGCTACATTAACAGAATCTTACAAGTTTGAAAGTACAGATCTCCCACCCTCCCTATTTACCACCTGAGTAGTTAGGCTGGGTCCTTCCTAAGTTTCTTTCTCTGCCTGTTATTCAGTTGCGAATTCTTCCCCCTTTTATCTGATCATTCCGTAGGCAGCATCTCTTTCCCCCATCTTCCAAGGTCATTCCCACATTCCATGACACAAGGTCATTCCCACAACATTACATTTTGTTATCTCAATCAAAATGAGGCATCCTGCATTCCACAGACAGGTTGGATCAGTAATTGAATTTCACTCCCATATTAGCACATGGATAGAGTCCTTTATGCAAGTTAAAGAAGCAAATTAGTTTGGCTGGGGTGGGCCTACCCACACTGACATCCTGTGCTCATTGTACACAACACATGTGTTCTACATAAGCACCCTTTCTATGCCACAAACAATTGTACGAAGTAAAAGTCTTTAACTTCTTCCCCCAATCAGAACTGTGGCTGGCATAAAAAACAGTCATCTTCCCTTCCTGCCTTTTCTCCCTCACCCCAGTTACCCCCTTTGTTGTTGTGGATCAGGTATAGCTAGCGAAGCCAACTGATATAACTTGATTCCCAGGGAAAAAAAATTAAAAATCCAAGCAGAGGGCAGCAAAATCAAATATGGTGCTTTTACTCCTTGCTGAAAAAAACAGTCCAGCAGCAGGATGCGATTGGTCTGTTCTTGACCAGTAATTGGCAGTTACCAGCAGAAAACAGGCTGAACTGGCTGCCTGGCCTGTTTTTTGGCAGCAAGCAAGGTACAAGATATCCTTTCACAGCAACTGAGCATGAGCAATGCTATCCCCTCGCAAGTCCTGCTCTGCAGTGGCTTCACAACACAGAAGTGCAAAGGAGGGGCTTGTACAGTAACATCACTGAGAGGCGGGGCTTGGAACACCTTCTCCTGCTTTGCTGCAGACATCCATGCTGCTGATGTTGTGGGTAAATGTGGATGCTAGCAGCTGTTTAGGCTTAAGATGTGATTGCAGCTGCTTTGCAAGTCACCCTGAGAAGACACTATCATTCATAATAAGTGATAGAGATAGCTAAAGTTCACAAAATTAAGGTGGCTTTTTTTTAGCAATTACTCTGGAAACTGCCTTGACAGAGTTCAATGTGCTCCCATAGACACCTGGTATAGGATCAGCCAGAGTAGTTATATCATCCTCAAGGCCTGTGAGTGACTGGAAGAATAGAAGTGAGAAACCTTTTGGTGGCTGAGGCTTGTGCAATGTTCTGACAAAGCCTGAGGGCCACAGTGGGTGGAAAAATAATGCAAATGGCAGGGGCAGAATTTATTGTTCCTGGGTTTAAGGGAGGAGTGTTAAAAAGAAAAGAAAAGAAAAGAAAAGAAAAGAAAAGAAAAGAAAAGAAAAGAAAAGAAAAGAAAAGAAAAGAAAAGAAAAGAAAAGAAAAGACTTAAACTACAGTGTTTCCTGCCTGCTATTTTTCAGCAGTCATGTTTAGAGGGAGCTATGGGGGTACCAAAAAGAGACTTAGGGCATCACGTGACCCTGGGGTCAGAATTTACTTGCCTTTTTGGTCAGGAGTGAGAGAATTATGGCAACTGTGGAGAACCACAAAACAGGCCTTTGAGAGGCACACATAATCTATAGGTTTTGTGCTCAGGACTAGCTACAAGACATACAGTACATGTTCAATGCCTTCCTTTCACAATTAGGTGGTGCCTAATTCTGTGTGATAATTGGACTGAATGCAATTATGCTTAGATGGAAGAAGGAAAAAAAGATGGTGGGGTTTTTTTATGTACAAAGATATACTTTGAGGAAGTTTCTGGACTCTCCTGAGATAGACAGTAATAGCTGAAATGAATCGGGGGGGGCATAATGACGAATTAAGTCATTTTTATATGAAAACCTGGTCACACATAGCATGGAGCTTATGAAACTTCTCAACAAGTTTCAGCAGACAAATCCTGCCCACTTCCATCTTATTTAGCTTCAGGTGGACAACATTAAATAAGTAGAATCTGTTTCCAGGAAGCTGATTTTAGGATTTTGTCAATGTCAACTTACATATTAATGTCTTATTTTACATTTAATGACTCTTGTTTTACAATTTAATGTCTTATTTTACAATTTGTTGACTCTTCATCCCTATTTTATTTTTTAATGAAAACTTTAATTCACGTAAGTACAAGGTTTTCATTCTCTGAATTAATCATACGCAAATTACTTCCTATTCATTACCCAAGAATACAGTATTAATCAGACTTTATTCCTTGAGAAAATACATTAATTTCATTTGGTTGAAGTCATATACTTGCTGCCCTTTTGAAGAGCTGGCAAGTTCTTTAGAAAATTATTTTATTCTCTAAAAATTGTGAAATGTATTTAAAAGGCAGACTGCTCTTTTGACTAATGTGATATCTCTGTCTAGAACAAGCTCAGTCTGACCGCTTAGTTTTTTTTAATGTATCACACATTGCTGGGGGTTTTAATAAGATGCAAGTTGGATCAAAGTGCCCTTAGTAAGGCTTTACATTTTCACATAACAGAGAAATCTAATACGGTTATCAGGAAACATTCATTTTAAATTGCATATTGTGAAATGTATGACACTTATCTAGAAGTCCAACATGTTAAATTAATTAAATGATCACAAGTATGTTGTATTGTATCAAATTGCCATCATTTACAAATGGAAAAACACTGTCACTAAATAGCACCTTGTTAAGAGCTCACAGAGAATTAAGCAGCCAAGCTGGATAAAAGGTTTTGAGGTACATTTATGCAAAATTAAAAAGCTCGGGAAACCTGAAGGCATATAAGTCAGAGGCAAGTCAAAGAAGATCAGGAGAATACTGGATGCTTTGTCAACTTTGCCATATGATTCTCATTCCCAATGGATATATAAAAGTGACAACAAACAATTATTTTCCTTGCATTTTTCTTGCCCTAAACTATGGCATTGAAATCTAGTCAGGGAATAGATTTTAGCAGAAAAAAATGGGCTGAACAAGTGGTCAGATGCTCCTTGGTCCTCAGTTCTGGGGTTGCCTTCCTGAGTCACGATTTTGCCTTGGGCTTAATTGTGTGGACTTGGAATTTTACCAAATACATCTTCTGTAAGTGTAAAGTCAACCCTTCCCAGCATAAACAGTGAGAAGGCAATCAAGGCCTTGATCAAGTAAATCAAGCAAAGAATGGAAGCCAACAAGAGATCCAGAGAAAATAAGCTACAAAAAATTCCAGCAAAACCAAAATGAAGAAGCAAAAAGATAAATAAAATCACAGGCTCATGGTTGGAGAAAGACATAATGCTTTCTCAAAGTTAAAGCCTTCAATTCATTCTATTTAGTTAGTTCACCCTACTTGGACTATGTTGTATCAAAATGCTGTTAAATCGGTTTGACCAGAAACAATAGCAATGCATGGATACTTCAAGAAGGAATACTTCTTTCACAATAATTTCAGCTTTCATCAAAACTTTGGTTTGGCTTGTTTTGAGCCCTAGTCACAAATCACTCCAAACAAAACTCACTACAAGCCTATCTCCTTCCTCGTTTTGCCTCTGGTTTCCTGTTTCAAAGGTTGTTGGGAGGTTAGACAAAAGAACAGGAAATCTCAACTATTTCATGCCATCGGGGCAGGGTGGAGAAAGTGACTGGCATAACTAGTTTCAGGGACTTCTGAACAGGAATCAAACATTTAATAGTCAGCAAGCCATTAACAGTAAATGACAAATAATAGTGCCAGGTTAGAACAACACTTATCCAATGCATTCTTTGCCTCTTTTTTGCCTGTATTTGGATTATCTTAAAAGGAGGAAATCTGAACATAAACTAACTCTGTTTTGAACAACATATCACTGGATTAATAAGCATTGCTTAGTAACTCATTGTTGCAAAGTAAGAGGTGTAAGGTTTACCCTGTTCAGCTCCAAAGAAACTCTCGTGACACGTGGGTTCAACAAAGAAGTTTACTAGAGAGTAACGTAGGTAGGTACAGACAAAGCCAGGGTTGGCTTGGCACAACTTACATGATGGGGATGGTTTAATTGGTTTCCTGCATATTGCAGGGGGTTGGACTAGATGATCCATGTGGTCCCTTCCAACTCCAAAATTCTATGATTCTATGATTCTATGATGTTTTATAGTTTCCCCGTTCCCGCGCTTTACCCCATTGCTTAGTTACCGATTACCTGCAGTAATCCCCCCTCGCCCAAATGGCAGATTCAGTCCGGTTCTTTTGTCTTCTTGATTGCCGTCTATTGGTTGTGTGATTGTTGCCTTTGTTGGGTTTTCCTGTTGCGCGTAAAGCCGGGAGTTCTCAATCGTGCGCTGATTATTGCACTTCCGAGCCGCTGCACTTCCCTTTGTCTGCAGCGCTCGAGGGAAGCCGGAGATGATACAATGTATCTGCTCTCGGCCGGAGTTAACTACCACTACCTGTCATCAATCAGTTCGCGGTTTATCTAACTTCCCCTTTTTCAGTGCTAGGGCCTGGGCCGGTGAAATTGACTAGGCGAAGCCAAGCAGCGGCATTCGCCTTGCCATGCCGTGCTGGCTGAATCTGACAAGAGGGAGATAATTTAAAGCTGGATGGCAAATCTCTATTCCCAAAGATTTCCTGCTAAAGGATAATTGATAGGCCGTCGATAGTCAAGCTGCACCTCTTGATACTATCCAGCTAGG
Organism: Liasis olivaceus; assembly: GCA_030867105.1. Classification (NCBI taxonomy): domain Eukaryota; kingdom Metazoa; phylum Chordata; class Lepidosauria; order Squamata; family Pythonidae; genus Liasis; species Liasis olivaceus. Next base: position 182,316,556 of record CM061349.1, read on the forward strand.
GAGTTCTTAACCTTTCTCCTGGGGACTTCTCCATTCATCCCAGCCCTAGGAAAAAAGAGAATGGAAAGTGTTTAGATCTATCAGCCAAAAACCATATTTCAACAAAATTAATCCCAATTCTGAAATCAAGGGGTAGTCAAATAACAGCAGTCTTGCATGCAGGAAGAGATTTCATCAGACTTTCATGATTCAACCGATGAAGCCAAATTTGTAGATGGGGAAAGGGGAGATACTCTGAAAAGGAGGGAAAGCAATATATCATAACCCAGAATGCCAAATGAAATCAAGACAGTCAGCCTAGGTAAAATTTAAGGTTGAAGAATGGGTAGGGTGGCAAGTGGTAATAGGCTGAGGGTCACGTGTTATCTATTTCTGTCTTTATTTCTACCTGCATGGAATGTTTATATTGCTGCAAATGTCAGGATTCCCTCTAGCGTTCTAATACTCATCCTTCTGGTGTGTGTGGATCATACGATTTGAGCTAATGAAGGGTTGACACTTAGAGAATGCGTATGATCCTAATATTCAGAGACCAATTGAAAGGGTTGCACTCAGTGTGAGAGTGGAGTTGATGATATGCTTAAAAAAAAAAAATGAATGCACATTTCATTTGATTTCAGTAGTAACCCTTGTCTATGATCTGAGTGCACATTCATAGCGCAGATAAGATCTGTATAATGTGCCTGCCTGCTGACATTCTGTCTCAGAATGGGTTAAAAAATGAATTCATACCAAAGGCTTTAATATTTTAAAAAGATTATTAGAAGTCCAGTCACATCGTCATGAACTGCACCGCAACATGGAGAACTACTGAATTATTTATACTGCAAACTATCTCTATCAACAGATTAAATCAAGATTTGGGTTGTCATGTCTTTCTATAGACAGTCTTGTGGAGTTGCACTTTCAGAATTTTTATCTTAAATACTGTACTTATTGATGCTATACTATAATTAAATAGTACAAATAGCCATGCTACTCCTCTACATTAATGAGTACACCTGTTACAAGGCATTCAGCCCACTGCCCCTTGTGGGAAATCACTTTTCGTTTCTTCAGAGAATAATATCTCTACAGCAAGAATACATTAAAAAATGTCTGAAATTTATAACTAGGTAAAACAGAGCCCTGGATTGTCTCATTAGATCGTATAGTGCACTCTGTGATTTAATACTGAAGTTGTGAACAGGGTTTCTTGGGGGTGGGGGGTGGGGAGGAGAATTGCCTGGCATAGAGTCAAAGGCTGATGACTATGAATGTCAGCTGTGTAACAGGTCATAACAGAATCTGGCTGATGGGCCAGGTTCAGCTCAGAGGTCCACAGTAACTGAGGTTTAGATTAAGCAAAGTAAACTGCAATCTCAAATCGGAAATTGCATTAGCCTTTACCAGGTAGTCCTTTTTTAACGGCCTCTCGTTCAGTGACTGTTCAAAGTTACAATGGTGCTGAATGAGAGGGACTTATGATGGGTCCTCATAGTTCTGGTCGTCACAGCATCCCTGCAGTCATGTGATCATGATTCAGGGGCTTGGCACGTGGCTCGCAATTACGATGTCACAGCATCCTGCAGTCACGTGATCGCCATTTGCAACCTTCACTGCCAGCTTCTGACAAGCAAAGTCAATGGGGAAGCCGGCAGGAGGTTGCAAATGGCAACACGTGACTACGGGATCCTGCAATTGTGCAGGATTCACCTAACGACAGCAACTGGGACTGCTGGAGCTACCATCATAAGTTGGTGCAGTCACATGACATTGTGCTTTATGACAGCATCACTTAGCAATGGAGTTTCCAGTCCCAACTGCCATCGGTAAGCAAGGACTACCTTTATTGTTGTTAGGTTGCTGCCCAAGAACACATCACCCTGGCAGGCCACAGGCTGATCCCATTCCCTATCTGAAGTTCATCTTCACAAGAATATTGCTGAGCCATTTAAATTTCCCACAGCCCTCTCGTAACACCATTTCAAGGCATTTTGAGAAATTAAAATGGTGTCTGAGGCTGAGTGCTCTGGGTTTTGGAAGCGCAAGTATAGCCAGCTGAGCCGTTGATTGAGAAAATGGCTCCCAGCTGCCACTTTCTCCAGGGAAGCCTGGAGCTGGTCTCTTAGATTAATCATTTCTGAAAATAAAAAGAATTTCCCTATGATGCTTAATACACTTTGACACACACCCGGCACATTTAGATTGCACTGATAAATAAAGAAGCCTGAAGAGAAACTGGCTTCTGTTCAGATAGCTATCTGAGATAAAAACATGGATTCCATCAGAGCCACTCTTAACCACTTAATCCAGGCAACTATTCAGACAGATAGTTTGTAGAGAAAAACAGTAGTAATTCAACTGAAGGCTGTACAAGATGTTGTGTAACATCTTGCATTTTGCACAAATGAAACTGCCAGTTTTGATTAGAGCATGCTTTTCTCACACGCCTCTCTTTTGGCAAGGTGTGGACAGCTTCCAGGTAGAGCAGAGGCACACTGCCTTTTTGCATTGAGGTGCAGGCTGCATTTGGACTTAAACTTAAACTTAAATTAAATAATGTTATCACTCTCCGTGTATTTTATAATCTCCCCCTTCTGTCACATTGAAAAAATATTTCTCTTTTTTTTAAAAAAATTGCAGTTCTTTGACAACTTGTGGAAGGCTTATGGGACCCCATGTGGCCCTGTCACTTAGAGGAAGAAACCTTCTGCAAATAAAAGGACAACGTGGGGTGTAACCCTTCCTTAAAACCAAGCAGTATTCTGAGTTCTCAGTAAACATGTTATCCAACAGATCAGCTCCAACAGAGATTCTGTGGAAAAACTGCTAACCCCCATAGATTCCATGAAATATAACCCTTTAATTTAGCTATTATTTGAAGGTATTTTGCCATTTCTAAATATATCCTTAGAACAGCTTTCCAGTCTCCCACATAGTACAACCCTAGGAAATTGCTGTTATTTAGAAGGATTGGGAAGGTGCTGTAATTCTCAATACCTCCAAATTGCTGGTCTTATCTTCAATCTAGAACTAAGTAACAGAACAGGAGGTAGAAAGTTGGAAGATATGATAAATTGCCTCATTGGTGTAAGTGGGCACTGTGATTTCAGAGAAATCTGATATAAGAAGGAATAGATTCTCAGGTGCCAGGATAGCATTCCAGGGTATAAATGTGATCTGCAGAATTATTTGGCTAAGATAAGCTTTACACTTTGGGCCCCTTTAAAGACATATTTGCACATCAGGTAGAGCCTGTCCAAAGCTATGTATATTCATAAGTACATCCCACAGAACTGGAGCAGACTTACTCCTTAGCAGTTTGGTTTAGGATTGATCGATTTATGTGCCATTAAGTCAGTGCTGACTCTTAGTGACCACTTAAATAATTTTTATCCTTGACAATCTGTCCCTAACCTGGTCCTTCAAGTCTTCCAATGGTTCATCCATCACCACTGTAACAGTCTATCTATCTTGCTGCTGGGAACCTCTTCTTCTCTTTCCTTCCACCTTTCCCAGCATTAGAGCCTTCTCCAGAGAGCTGGGTCTTTGCATAATGTATCTGAAGTAGGATAATTTGAGCCTGGTCATTTGTGTCACTAGTAGGAACTCTGGGTTGATTTGTTTGATGATCCATCGGTTTGTTTTCTTGGCTGTCCATAGTATTTTCAGGAGTCTTCTCCAACGCCAAAGTTCAAAAGCATCAATACTCTTTCTATCCTGCTTCTACAAAGTCCAACTTTTGCTTCCATCGGGTGTCACAGGAAATACCGTGGCTTGCCCTATTTTGATCTTTGTAGGTATAGAGACATCACAGCATTTGAATATCTTTTCCAAGGCTTTCATGGATGACCTACCAAATGCTAATCTGTGGTGTATTTCTTGACTACTGTTGATGGTTGAGCCTAAAAGGTAGAAGCTTTCCACCACTTTAATATCTTCATTGTAAATTCTAAGGCTGGTTGTTTTACCTGTTGTCATTAGTTCGGTCTTCTTTATATTTAATTTTAGTGCCATTTTTTTCACTTTGCTCCTTAACTTTTATTACTAGAGCTTTCAGATCCTTTGCATTTTCAGCTACCAGGGTAGTGTCATCAGCATAGTGCAGGTTATTGATATTTCTTCGTCCAATTTTAAAACCATGCTAATGTTCTTCCAATCCAGTTACTCTTAATATATATTCAACATAAAAGTTGAATGACTAGCAAGAGAATATACAGCCTTGTCTCACTCATTGGCCAACGTGGAGTCAATCTGTTTTGCCATATTCTGTCTGTACTGTGGCTTCCTGACCTGTAGATAGGTTTCACATCAAGACAATGAAATGTCATGGCATTCCCATTTTTTAAAGCACATTCCACAGCTTGACTTGATCAACACAATCAAAAGCCTTTCTACCATCAGTGAACCACACACTGACTTATTTCTGGTATTCTTTGACTTTCTCAATTATTCAGCATGCATCAGCTATAATGTCTCATGTTCCTCAGCTTTTTCTAAAGCCAGCTTGAACATTTGGCATCTCCTTATTATAAGCATTCTCCACCCCCACCCCCACCCCCACCAGCTCAATTCTTTTGCAGCTCTGATTCCAAAAAAAGTTCCCCACCACATCTCCACTTTTCAGACTTTTCCACCAGTGGAAGCAAGCATGGAAAGAAAGTTAGTGCTCAAAGTAATAGTCAAGATTTGAAAGAATGGTGAATGAGGCAACAAAATATCAACTTGCAAAACATGTTTAGAGTATGACTACCTCAGGAACACACTGAAGTGGTCATCTACCTCACTGAGATTGCAACGAATGACTGAATCGTTGTGCTTAAATCTCAAGTCATTGGGAGAGGTAGACCCTCCAACATCTCAGTGACACCAAATATTTTGGAACTGAGATACAACTTTTCAGTCTATGTAGAATATGGAAGGAAAAATATTGCTAACTTACTCTTGTGCATAAAGGCTGTAAGACCAAGCGGGCCACTAAGGTTCATAAGCAATTACTTATATTGACAAAAAGGTGGCCTGGAGCTAGTAGTAAAATTCCAGTTACAACAAAGTTCTGAACAAAGAAAATCACCAGTAATTTCTTGCTAAAAAAAAAAAAAAAAAACCTGAGTAAGCAACTATTGCTCAGTTAATTCTTGTGTGAAAGCTTTCAGTAGGCAAAGGCCAACTCAGATTCATTAATTGTTAAGCAGACTGTTGTTTCAGCAAACATTATGACCACTGTTGCCATTGGAGACAGTGCAGATCTTCTGGTTCTTACATTAGTAAAAATTCATTTGATGTACACCTCTGCCCAGAGCACAAAAGAAATATCAACAATGTAGTCACCTATGATACCACAACTGCCAGAAAACAAATTAGTGAAGAAGTATCCTAAAACATTATTTTTGCTCTTGTATTGCTTGGTTACAACATCATAGTAGGACTGGTTTTCGTTCAGAAAGGTATGGTATTGAAAATTCTAATAGCAATGAAAATAGCGAAAATATCGTTATTCAAGACATCAAATATTGCAAGTGATATTGCTGTGGAGAAAAGGCCATGCTATAAGGTGGAGAATCACAACATAATTCATCCTCACATGTTCACAAAGAAAGTATCAACACCTGCAGTGCATCTCAAGCCAGAGATGTTGACACTAACATTAAATGCATGTGTATTTCATGGATTCAGAATATATTGTCAGGCTCAACATGGATGGATTATAAACTAGAATTCATTATACTGAGGCTGGGGAAGATGGTAAGGACAAAAATGGTTGCCTACCAAATTATATCAGTGGCTAGCTCCAGCACATTTATTGAAAGTTATCTGGTACACCTATGGCAAGAATCGGTGTGCAATGAAGCAGTGTACCTGTAAGAAAAAGGGGTGATCATGATTGGTGAGCTGTCAGTGTTTTCAGTGCTAGCAGTCTATCAGGGGATGATAATGATATTGATCAATAGTATCAAGACTTAATAATAAAAAGGAAACAGTAATTAAGAAAATGATTACCAGTGTACTTGCTAGTAGACAGGCTTCAATGCTCAGTATACATAGAATTCACATTTTCACAAAAGAGAGATGCTCTCTCTGCTACATTCATAGAGAGTTACCCCAGCCCTCCTTCTTTGCTGGAGAGAAGAAATTGAATCTTGTCAAAGCAAAGGGGCAGAAGCTGCTGGACCAAGGCTGGAAATGTTACATACCAAGCTGTATGTAACATTCCTGATAGCCTCAGTTTTAATCATGGCATTTCTAGAGAAAAAAGAAATCCAGGATGGAAAGCAGAGGATCATTTTGCTTCAGATAGCTTTCAAAAGTTGCATTAAGTTTTCATTTCTGCTTTCTGTGTGGCCTTTTATTTCTCTGTATTTTTCTAGAAAACTGGGTTTCATCTTAGCCTTTTCTTCATTCTTCAGGCTGTGTATAAAGATCTAAAATGTTCTTTTGGATCTTCTTGGAATGTGAATTAATTTAGAATCTTTTTTTCTACAAAATATCCTCTATTTATTGCAGACCCATTCCATCTTGTAATATGCACACAGCCTTATATTTTCGTTTATATTTTTCAGTTGGAGTTTATTTTCAGTCAACTAGGCAATTTTTATAACAGCTCTGTATTTTATCTCCTTTGTCACTACAGATTTTGTGGTTTAATATTTAAAATTAAAAACAGAGTTTTATATCTTCTCTTTTTTTCTTTTCTTTTTAAATAAAGTTTGATTTTATATATCTCTTCTGAGATGGCGCTATCTCCCAAAAGAGGAGAGATGATGAAAAGCTGATTCCTCTAGTCATATGCCTCAATGCTATATGGCCAGGAGATGGCTATAGAAATTATCTACCATTGACCATTTTTATCACCAGAAATGCAGCACAACTTATGACAGCTGTGAGATTTTAGGGAGAAGACACCAAGTGAAATACCCCCTGGAAGATAGGTGATGGCAGGTAGAAACTACCAAGACACTACACCAAAGTAGGAGATGGGACAACAGAGTAAAAAGAACTGAGAGAGGAAATTTTAAGTCTCCAGCTTTCCACCCATGGGTTCAGCTGGATTCTATTATATATACTGATTAATAGAGTCAGTGAATAATTATGGAACTGAATACATCGACAGTTCTATAACCTATTTTAATGTGTGATATAGATATATTTTATTAAAGATATACAGTCTATACACAGTCATTTTAACCTCAGTTCTATTGCATATATTGCTCTGGTTCTGTAATGGTATGTAGGAATGACTTTGGGAGACAGGAGGAAGAGCCGCAGAGTAGGTCATATAAGAAACAGCTGAGCCCACTGAAGGAATGGGGGCATGGCAAACATCTCAGAAGAGACCCTCCCTAGTTTCCTGGACTGTAAAGGTGAGGGGGGAGAGATGAACTTTCAGACTTGCAAGATTCTGTTAATGTAACCTTACAATAAAGATAGAGCTAGTCCTTCTGGGTGTGCTTCTTGTCTCGACTACCTCACAAGGCTGACAGGTTCTCACCAAGTCTATGTTTCAGAACAAAGAAATTCTATAGCACAAATGATTACTGTTTTAATGTTTTATCTTTTTACAACGTGTTTGATCCATAAATTGACTGATTCCAAGAAGACAGGAGAAGACATAGATAATATACATGGTATGGCTGAAGGTTTAATCATTTACAAAAATAATCTGGTATCAAATATAGTAAATTATTTTTGGTGAATCAAATTGTACCAAAGGTTAGAGGTTATTTGAAAGGTACACGTTTTGTTGTTTAAACCATATTCTCTTCCACATTGCATCTAACATTAAGAAGACACACCTGGGGATGCAGCTTTACAACCAGACAAAGAGCAGCATGAAGATGATCTCTGTGATCTAAAGGGACTTAACTGAAGGAGGCTCCTAAACAAAACAAAACAGAACAAAACAGAACAGAACAGAACAGAACAGAACAGAACAGAACAAAACAAAACAAAACAAAACAAAACAAAACAAAACAAACAAGTTGATATGTGTGTACATACACCCCTTTTAAGGAATGTCCTCCAATGTGAAGACAACCCCTTCAGTTTGCTTCACCCACTAAGAATGCCTTTTGTACAGGCACAGAATATCCTCTTATTAAACTAAAGCGGTTGACTGGGACACATTGGCTGTTCCTCCATGCTTCCCAGAAGCAAATCAGATGGGATTGTACAACACTAACTTTTAAACAGCTTATAGATTTCCTCTATAGATTTCCAGCTCAGTAACATACATTGTTCATTCCCCAAATTACATAGATACGTTGGCAAGCAAGTTTGATTAGACATTAGCAGGGTTCACATGGTGCATTAAGCCAGGGTTTGTTTAATGGTGGTTTATGGAATAGACCACAACTGGCTGATTTGCATAGCCTCCTAAGCCATAAACCAAAGGGTTTCAAACTACAATGGCTGGGTTAAGCCATAAAGCAATGAACCCCATGTGATTTAGTATGTTGGGTGAACCAGCCTGGTGTGAACATCAGCCAAGTAATTATGAAATTTTAGACAAAAGCAATAGTGCCCTCATTCAAGTTCCCCAGCAATTATTATCTAGATACATCCTAATAACATAGACATGTTAACTAGGATCCACTGATAACCTGATCCTCCTAAAATATACGAGTCTTGGGACTTATTCTGCCTGCTTCTACAATGACTTGCCTTAATGTCCTCAACCGCAGCATAAAAATACCCAAGGATAATTTGACCCTGAGTGTGAGTTACGGCCTTTTCAGTCTGTTTGTAGTACACTGCTCTTTGCTGGACGCATATTTCTCATTTTTGGGTGAATCAACATTTCCTTGCTGGAGTGTTTAAGAGCAAGAGGAACAAACTTTCTCCTTAATGGCTTTTTGTTCATAACCTGGCAAGTGAGCTGTTATTGGATTCCTTTTTCCCTTCCAGGTTTTATTCATCAGTGCTTTTTTGTAAGAGAAAAACACCCTCACCTTTGCCCCTGTCTGTTTGTACTGTAAAAGCTTAAGCAGAAATTTTCCCAGCTTTTGTTTGCTAATTGTTTTAATTTGCTGCATGGCCAGAAGAGTTAGCAAACTGCTGATAAGCTTTCCTCTGCCTGGAGAGGTGCTCAGCCTCCAATGGATGAATAGCCTCTGTCCAATGGCTTTGTGAAAGGCAGAATAACTCTCCCCATAAATCATGGGTTCACCAGAACAGAGGGTTACATGTGACCCTCTTGTCTGTGAAGTACGACGCGGAAAGAAAAGTCAGTTTCCTTCCCCAGAAACATGATCTGCTCTGCAAATAGCATGCAGCCAGGAGTATTTGATATTTTACAGAAATCAAATAATGTTATGTCCAGAATGTCTTATTGGGCCACTATTGGGGTAGTTTGTAGAAAGTTATGAGGCTTCTTTGAACACACCCATCATAATAGAAGCAGAGAAAATCTTGCCATAAGCCAAATAATTCTATGAGATCCCAAGGAAAGCAGAAATTAACACATCAATTGCCCAAGTGATCACCTATCCTTTTTCACACTGCCATTTGATCTGTTTATGGGTGTGTGCCACATTTGCCCACGTGGTCTCTTTTCTTAATTGGGATTTTCAATTCCAGTGAATGCACTCAGGGTGTGCCCCCAGACCCGAGCACATAGGATTGCATTTTAAATACTGGCTGCTTGCTACTTTGATTTGTGCCACATAGAAAAATTCTGCATCCTGGCCAAGTTCTCATTCAATTTTCATGAAAGAAAAAATTATCTCTCCTTTTGTTTTCAAAGATAAAAGAATGGTGGAGAAATTATCAGGGTTGTGCTTGCATGTATTTAGTTATTGGGGGGGTGGGGTGCATGAATGTCCTATCTTTCATTGTCCAATCCTTTTTCCAACAGTCTGCAAGTTCCATGGTTTCTGCGTTTCCATTTGGCTTTTTCATGATTGAGAGATGTGGGCAGACAGGGTGGTGATAGAAAGATGCATAACAGAAAAAACAGCATCAGTGGTCAGCCCTTTCCCTGCCACCTCTAACAATAAGGTATGCTCAAACAAATCACAAAGAGAAAACTGATAGAAATTATCAAGCACCCTGAGAATAAAGTACAAAAACAGAAGCCTCTTTTGCAGAGGAAGAAAAGGTTGGAACTTTGGGAAAAAAATTGCAAAGCAGAGTTCTGCAGAGCATTAACTTTGAGAGTGATATGAAAAGTCTGAAGGACAATGGTAACACATTCTAAGATCACTGCTAATTTTTCAAATATTATTATAGTTTTTCCAAAGATTTTACATGATCAAACTGTTTATATAACTGCATTTTTAAGTGTTCAAGAAATAATAGACACCGTTACATTATGGAAACAGAAAAAGCTCCTGTTCTCTCTCTCAGTCACTTGCTTTTATATTATTGGAAATTTATAAAAATCTTTTTCTGAATAAAGTTGTTCTTGTTTCCTTTAATGAAGTTTATATAAATATGATTTGAAGGCTGGTAAAATTATGATTTTTGCACCTATTGCCAATTTCCTTATTAAACGTTGATGCCAAAATGTTACAGTGATCCTGGCATGTAGATTATAGACTATATTAGATATACATTCATAAAAACTGGAATCAGCTGGTTGGTTTATTGATAATTATGAAAGTTTGGTACCAAAATGTATTAATATAGTATAACAGGTTATCAAACTACTCAATTTATTGGAGCAAGTCTCATAAACTTCCTATAGACACGAATGTATCGGTGCAAATCTATAATAACAGGTGGTTTAGTTATTTGGATTCTTTTAAATATGTTGTAATAACTATTCCAATAAAATGTTGTTATACAAACATGAAACTGTTCTCAGATTAACATTGATATAATGTGTATGTGTGTGCATGTACGCACACCTTCAGGTCAGTCTTGATCCCTGGGTAATGTATTCAGAAGTGGTTTGCCCTTGCTTCCTTTCTAGGGCTGGGAGGGAGTGACTGGCCAGGGTCACCCAGCTAGCTTGGTGTCTAAGGCGGGACTAGAACTCACAGTCTCTGGCTTTCTAGCCTGATTCCTAGACCACTACCCCAAACTGGCTGATTAAAATCTCAATGAGTTTATGGGGAAATATAAATGCAGTAAAAATTAATATTGATATATGTACTCAGAGGGATTCCATGTTAATGCCTTTAAGGTATTTCAGGCAGATGGATAAGTTACTAAGAAAGTCTTTATGAGAAAGACAACCCTTTAGATTTTCTTTATCCAAATGGTGGTTATTGTATGACGACGGGAGTGTTGACTTTCAGCCTGCATCCATTTTGACTTCTATTTCTCTATGGAATCCAAGTAACTAAGTCCAGAAAACTTTACAGGCTCAATAAGATCCCTCTGACATCATAGCAGCAGCAAGGTTCCTTACAGCACTCAAGATTCTGTCATATCTCCAGCACTAAAGCCTACATGGCATATTTGGAAGATGTTGGGAGAGAAGCATAATTTCAAGTCTTATTCAGATTAAACATTTAGTCTGGGATAATCCCAATTTGAAAAGTTCAAGGTTATTTAGCTCATAAGCAAGTAGAGGTATAAATTCTTTAGGTCAGCTTTTAAAACATTTAAACTATCCTGAGAGGAATTCAAGACTGCCTAAAATTTCAGAATGGCAGCATATTCAATTAAAACGTCTTAAATTCACAAGTAAGTGAGGGGGCACTTATTGATATGATGTAAGTTTGTTTGATTGTTGCCCCCATTTTGATTTAAAATCCATATGTTTGTTAATATGGTATTAAAAGGGCAATATGATTTAAAGATGTGAATGTATTTTTAATTAGATACCAAAAATTTTGAACATCACTGTATGAAGTATTATGGATTTATTAGTCATGGAACATAGCAAAAGATTTATATTCTTTTGTGATCAAAAGATAATGCTATCCTAGGTTCATAACCTTGAATGGATGATATTTGCTTCTTCTGTTTATGAACTGCTTCTTTATTGATGTAGTGGAACGACTGATCGATATTATCAGTAAATGGCCAAAGTTTAGTGCTGTGTTTAAAAATGGAAATATTTTTATAGATGTTACAATATGTGTTTCTCCTTTCTCTTCTTTTTCCTTTCCTTTTTTCTGTATCTGTTTTTGTTTTTTGATTTCCTTTCTTTTTGTATAATAATTAACATTTCAAAAAGTTAAGATGTCTCTGTTTTCCTCTTTCTGCATATAGAGAAGACAGGGACTTATGCCATAATTAAAAAATGGGGGAGGGGTTCAAATATTGCCATTTAGGCCCTTGTCTCCCCCTCCAAAAGATAGACGAGACAGACAGACAGACAGACAGACAGACAGATAGATAGATAGATAGATAGATAGATTTTTATTAAAAGTTTTAAAAAGGAAGATAAAAACTAATACAAACTAATATAAAGTAAGAAGAAAAGAAAGAGAAAGAAATCAGAAAGAAAGCTAAAAGGGCAAGAAAGAGGGAAAAAAATAAAAGAAAAATAGAAAAGAAAGAAAAAAGGTATAAAGAAGGGGCTTCCAATCTTCTTGGAAGCAGTTATAGTACAATTATAAATTTACCTCTTTCTCTAAGATTACAACATAACTCTCTTCTTTCTATAATCTATCCTGTCTATTCATCAAAACCTGACTGACCACAAGCACCATCCTGATTTTAAGATGGACCTGTCGATTTCTGTATCCAATACTCTGGTTACCTCTGTCTTCCAACAAGACATTACATAGCATTCCTGTCCATGTCTTGACAAGTCCTGTGTTTAGATGAATGGTCTCAAAGATAGGGAGGGATTCTGGATTCTGGAAAGAGGGGCAAGAAGATTGAGAGCAGGTCTGTTCAAATTACATTTGCTGTGAAAGTTTGTAACAGTTGCTACAATCAAAAGAAAAGTATGTTGTGAGAGGTCTATGAAGGGTCACTGTGGATCGAGACTAAAGAGTGTAATCAGGTCCAGACACACCATCATTTCCAATGCTTAAAGAGGCTGGGAGAGGATAAAGACAGGGTGTCCTGGACAGGGCTGCTAGATCTGGGCTGCAAACATTTGGATAACCACTAGATGGAAGTAAAGAACTAGAATTTTCTTTATTTGGATTTTTGCAGCCCAGGTCCAATTACTCTCTCTTCTGGAAATGACCAGCCTGCTCCACTGCTTTCCAGAGGCAAAGAGTTTGCAAATTTAGATGGTCATGGGATGGAAGCTGACAGGAACCTTTTTGTAAAGGAATCTTCTAAAGAAATTCTGGAGAGTAGGGGTGGTTGTGCAAGGTGTGGGGATAAGAAAGAGCCTGGCTGATTATTCAACCACTTTTGCAATAAAATAACAGAGGGAAGAAAATGCACCACTGAAACAGATTTTTTTAATGCTAATTTGGGGCCAGGGGGTAGGGAGGTCTGTATTTCTTGAATAAATTTCTGGGAATACTTACAATCATTTTTTTTAAGGTGGGGGGTTAAAATATTCTAAAACAGGGCTGATCAACTTCTGGTACCCTACTCTATTTTTAGTTTTTTGGCTCCTAATGGCTAATCCCTAATAGTTAGCCATGCTGTCTGGGGCTGGTGGGAATTCATCCCAAAGAACACAAGTTGCTTGTCCCTAGTTTCAACTTCGTTGACTCATTTTAACTTTTGTTAGCTCATCGATCAGTGTTTTATATTGCATTTTAAGGTTCTATTTGCTTTGTGACTTGACCAAAGAATCCATGCTATGAGTCGGCTATATAAATATACTTAATAAAATAGCCAGAAGATTAGTCTGCACTTCAAGCAGAAAGCAGCTGCACTACAAAAAGAGGAAATAAATCTAACATGCTTGCTGTTTGATTTGCCTTGTTTTTAAAATACATGTAAAGCTCTGCTCTTGGCCAGCAATACTCCTTTCTGCGACAGTGAATTTCTCAATTCATGGCGTTCCCTTTGAGCTGCATTAGCTAAACCAGAGGTTTCTTCAAACCTATAGATGCTGTATTCCCAGAGAATGCAACAAGTAACAAGCACCTCCAGGTTAATTTATATAAGATCTGAACAGAAACCTGGGCATGTTGAATTTATATGAACAATACCATACTTCAAGAGTATTTTTCCCCAGCATTTCAACTGTCAGGGTTACCCCTATAGCACTGCATTCTCAGGACTCATCATCACATTCTTTTAACAGCTCTGTCTTCTGCCTTTATTTCATCCCCAGACCACCACAGAGGCCACTGATATTCATACGTAGCTGTTCCACTTTAAAAGTGGAATTTTCTCTTTGCTTCCAACATACCTTACTGGGTGGAATGACTTACGATACCTCATCAGTGATGTTGAATGACGTAGCCAAAAGCTGGGCTCTGCCTGGTTCTGATCATTTTGACTTGGGCTGCAGCAGAGATTGGACATGTGGCTTTTGCAACGTAACGCCTGTTGTGTGTTACAGTCTCCTATGCTTAAAATTTGCAGGACTAGCACTCACTAGATGAGAGGGCTGTGTAGGGGGAGAGCACAGAAACATAAGGAGTCTATCTGCTGCTCTGCACCCCCACCATTAAGAGTCCACCATGACAACACTGATAAAATTGACCAGCTTTGGAAGAAGAAGAAGAAGAAGAAGAAGAAGAAGAAGAAGAAGAAGAAGAAGGAGAAGGAGAAGGAGAAGGAGAAGGAGAAGGAGAAGGAGAAGGAGAAGGAGAAGGAGAAGGAGAAGGAGAAGGAGAAGGAGAAGGAGGAGAAGGAGAAGGAGAAGGAGAAGGAGAAGGAGAAGGAGAAGGAGAAGGAGAAGACGACTTGTCCCTGACTTGGATCCATTGATTAGATCCCAGTTCAGTGGCTTCTCTTGTGCCCCACCCAACCTGCAGTTGTCTGCTGCTTCTGCTTTGAAATCCCAAGCGAGCAACGGCATGCTGGATAAACTAAAGATGGAGCCCAAAGTAGTGCCTGCTCCAGTGTCCAAGAGGTTTTTTCTAAGCCAGGGTGAGAGAGAGTCAGAAGCCCTTTCTCCATAGGATGGGGGAGCGGGGTGTGGGGGGGAGAGAAATTGTTTCTTGGAAACCAGGTGTAGCACTCTTCCAGAATAGCTCAATTACAGAATTCATATCCAAAAGAATCTGACTTGAACACACTCCCAGAAGGCATTTGTACAAAACTAAGGCAAGGCTGACAAACAGCTAATCTGGCACCTACAGTCAATTGTCAACACACCTTCTCCCCAGTCCTTATTCAGGAGAATGATCACTGGATGTTTTTCCCTCCATCTGGTGACATTTTGCAGAAGGGCAAACCAAACCAAGGGAATCCACCAGTCCCTTTCCTTAAATTGTTCTGTGTCACCCCATGGCCTCATTACCAAGACAGGAAAGCATTTTAATGTGGCTGTGAGGAAAAGCCCTCAGTCAGATACAAAACCGATTCATCCTAGCAGCGGCTGTAGAAAAGCTAGAAACTCCATCAGTATTCCAAATGCTACTATCATTTCAGTACTATGGTTGGCAGCCTTGTAATTTAAAACTGTTCTGTTATATAACTGAACTCTGGGGTCTCATAATTTTCAAACTGGCAAGCAAATTATGTGTTTGCCTTTCTTTTCTTTTCTTTTTTTTTAAGAGCGGGGCTATGAACTGTGAGAATGGTTTTCTAAATATCAGCACGACAACTGGGAATACTCTAATATGTCCACAGATATTTATTGAAGCAAAGTAGCAGCAACGTTATGGTCTAAACTAATTAATAAACAATACCAAGGTTGCACCAAAATACAAGAAGGAATCAGCCAAATATTCCTTTGTGCTGTGTTCTACAGCAACAGAAGCAAAGAACAAGTTAAGAGTTGGAAAAAGTTTTGCAACAAGAGAATTCACACAAAGCACTGTGTCCTGTGGCAATAGTTGTGTGGAAGACTGGAATCATGGCCATTAGCACCCACTTCATGGTGAGGGTCTGCAAGAGGGGAGGGGCAAGAGGAGGCAAGTGACATCACATGCATCATAGCACCATCACACAAATTATGTAATAGCATGGCACAATGCATCTGACCCACATTCATCATTTGTGTCATTTGCACAGTGACAGCATCCTTCTTAGATTTCTCACATGACATCATGACTCCTTACAAATGACTATGTGTTCATGCACTCCCTGGCCACTTATCTTTGGCACCTGAGCTAACAGTGAGCATGTGAAAGGTCCTTGCATGACAGATGTCAATGTGAAATGATTACTCCATCCAAGCAGAGTTCTCATTCATAAGGAGGAGCCCCATTACTATTTAACAGTATGCAAAGAGTTTCTCTTCACACCATAGATGTGGATGGCTGGCTGGCTGGCTGGCTGGCTGGCTGGATGGATGGATGGATGGATGAATAAAAGATGTTGACTTTCTGAAAGCAGCTCCATACCTCATCTTCCTTAAGGCAAACCTTTTGACAGGTCCTATTTTTCTCCTGGACTCTCTGTGGGAGTTGCTGCTGTGTGGTAAAGCTAAGAATCCATTGAAGTTGGTCAGCTAAGAAATTCAAATAAATAAATAAATAAGTACCACGATTCATATATGTAATAATAATTGCAATATACTGTAGTAATGTAATCATTACAAGCACACCACTAGGAAAGAGGGCTCATAATTATACTGAGGGGAAACTGTGTGAAATGGCTCCATTTGGACATCTGGTTCCCAGTTTGAGGTGTAATCCTCTGCACAGTGGAAGATCACGTGTCTCTTGGAACCAGGAAAACCAACCTCACTGCTTAGTCAAGGGAGCTACCCGAGTTTGCATCAAATATCCAAGAACTTTTCAAAAAGTGAAATGCAGAATGGTTACTTAGCACAAAATACTATTTGTGGAGAGCAGAATAGGATGGCTTTTGATTGGCATGCTGGATTATCATCTCACTGCAGAAACTCTGGACAGCCAGTAGAGGATACCATAAAGGAGAACTGTGTGTGCCTGCCGTCTACTGGTTGTCCAGACTTTTGCAGCCCAGATTAGGCTTCTCTACCTAGGAAAAACACTATTTCAGGACCCAACTACACATTCTAAGTAGCCTGAGTCTTAACAATTTGAATGAATGAATGAATGAATGAATGAATGAATGAATGAAGATTTGCAACCAAAGACTGAAGAGCAGTGGTGAGTGAGAGACAGTGTTCCTAAACTTTCCCTTCCTACCATTTCCCCACTCAGAATATCCTTCCTAAACAGCCTGAAGAAAACAAAGTATACTCCCTCTGCTGTCCCTTTTACACACACACACACACACACACACACACACACACACAGAGTGTTGGATAAGAAAGTTGCAACCTTAAAAGGCAATTAAGACATATAATAGGTCAATAAGAATATTCATATCAATGAATTCACTAATACAAAAGGAACCTGAGAGAGGGATTTTGTGCAGACATCCACATGCCACCCTCTACCCTGCTGCTTTTCTGCTTTGGTCTGATTTTCAGTGCAAAAACAAATGGTCCATGGGGAAAAGGAACACAGAACTACTTGAAGTGTTCTCCTTCACCTTCTTACTGTATGAAGACATCCGAGAAAGCAACTTCCTTGTCTCCTGCCACATCAACATAGCACATTTTAATTGCCAAGCTTATTTGTGCAACAATGCACTATCTGTCAGCATAGATCAATACCATCCACTTGCCCACGCTCAGTTAGAAGTCAGCTACATCGGCTGTGAATCTTGTTTAATGAATCCTGACAACACAGAAGGCTGAAGCTCTTCTCTTGCTTCCCCCTCAGAGCTAGACGGAGACAACGCTAGCTGGGTATTGGGGAACTGATGCCAGGAAGCAGTGCCCAATTTGGAGAATAAAGGAAGTGTTAGCAGGACAGGTTGTTGATTTTTGTTGGAACTTGCACCCAGGGAAGTAGCTCTGAGTTAGGAACTCTGTGTTATAAGCAGGTAGTGATAAGGTTCACAAGTGCACTAAACCATGATCAAAGGCTAGGTTCACACAACACATTATTATTTATTAAATTTATATGCTGCCTACTCTGG
The DNA here is from genome assembly GCA_030867105.1 of Liasis olivaceus. Taxonomy (NCBI): domain Eukaryota; kingdom Metazoa; phylum Chordata; class Lepidosauria; order Squamata; family Pythonidae; genus Liasis; species Liasis olivaceus. The sequence continues at coordinate 182,334,481 of CM061349.1, forward strand.
TTGGACTCATGGCAGTCTTATAAAAAACATCCACAGTATATTATAATATATAATAGTAGTAGTAGTAGTAATAATAATTAAAAAAAACATCAATGGTAAAATATAAACAACATCAGGACAATAACACAGAAACAGACCATAAAACATTTAAGCAATTTAAGCAATTATTGTCTTAACAATGATTTATGTATTACAAACGTGGGTCCATATCACCCCAAGTCAAAACAAAGCAAACTATGCGATAACTTAATGGGATGTGTGAACCCAGACAGTTCAGTGGGTTCCTGAGTTCCACATATCTTGCAAGTTATTGTAGCTACTGGGGACTCCTGCTTCAGGTCAAGTATGATAGCCCAAGTGCTAAGCAGTTCACAACCTCTCATTCAGCTGCTGGTGATACTCAAGCAAGAGAGAAGAAATGCAGAGCCATGGCAACTTCATTATGCTAGCATTCAAAATAATAGTCTGCTTCTGTGTATACTCAGAAGTGAGACTGAACATATAGTCATCGGCTCTGCCCTCACATTTCATGAACAAAAACAAGTTGGGATGGCACCCAAATCTTCGTTCAACACTTAGTTTAGCATTAGTAACAGGACAGCATCCTGCACCCAAATTCTGTGAAAAAAACAAAAACAAAAAATATAATTTTAAACTGCACAGTGAGTCTTCATAGAGACATGAGTCCTCTGCTCTAAACTGCCATCCTCTGCATATGGAGATGTAATGATGTCCCCAGTCTGATCAGAAGCCGTCTCTGCTTAAGCTTGTCCTAGAGATTCTCACCTTTGAAACCCCAGTGCTGTACCATTTTAGAGTTAGACAGGAGGAAAAGCCTTCATAATACAGCTGATATTGGAAGAGTTGTGGGATTACCATAGAGCAATGTTTATGAGGAATCCTCCTTCCTTTACTCCCCCCCCCGCCCCCGCCCCCCCGGTTGATGTGACCATTTGCTCAGATGTAATGCCTGTGCTGTTTATAGGGACAGAACATCCCTTGTGGGGAGATGGAGCAAATGTACAGGTATCCTGTTAAAAAGTGGGGTTGAATTAGAAACCTCAACAGTCGTGGTCACCTTAAATGCAACAGGAAGGGGAAAGCATAGTTTTTAAGACAAATGGAGCTGGAAAGCATTTTTGGAACTTGCTCCGGAGTGAGAAGACAACTTAAGAGTCCCTCTTAATAATCCCCAGAGGAAAGGTTCAATATAAAGGCCAGCCTGCAAAAGAAGAACCTCAGTTGAAGCTCCTCTCTCCGTCAACAGTGCAGTCGCTTAAGGAGAACGATAAATCAAGCTGAGCCACCAGCTCAGAGCTCTCCCTTTGCCTTGCAAACCTTTGTTTATCCTGGAGGGAAATCTCTCTTGAGCCAACATTTTCTCTCAGTCAAATAAGCAGGTTTCTACAGAGCATATATTGGACTTTTCCATAAAATCTTCAGGGTACTTGCTGGCCCATTGTGACCCCCAGGAATTGTTCATTGCAGTTCTCTCAGTACTGCTTAAATGCTCTTTCCTTATTGAGTGCTCTTTCCCCAATGATTGCTCTTTACTCCCTCATTGCCATTTCCCACTGATTGTTCCTTCCCGTACTGAGTTCTTTGTGACTGCTTTCTATATTTTCATTGCTATTCCTTCAACTATAGTCATGATTTTAAATGCTATTTTCCCACTGACTGCAGCTTTCCCAGTGATAGTTGCTTTCTCCTTTGTTGACATTTTCCATTTGCATGTTTTCTTTGTGTGAAGTCTACCTCCTTTCTCTGAAGTATGTGTAGTCACCGTTACTGAAGACCATATTCACTCTGGGATGAGTAGGTGGCAAGAATGGGAAAATAGTGAGTTTGTAGATGCATATAGAGGTTAATGAGGGGAAGAAGAGACAATGACAAAAAAGGTTTTCAGTTGTGTGTTTGTTTGTTTATTTATTTATCAAATTTATATGGCCACCCATCTCACAAAAAGTGACTCTGGGTGGTGTACAACACTGATATCCCTCTCACATCCAAACTGATTGTGTAAAACACAGCCAAAACCAGAAACAGCTTTCAATATGTTGATTTCCGTAGTAATATTTTGGTCATTTTTTAACAAGACAGGAGGTGGCAAACTTGATATACAAATAAATAGAATAAATAAATTGTACACTTAGAAATAATGAATATAATTTAAATAAATCTCATTGTATTAGAGACGCTTAACCAGGTGAAGTATGTCCCTGCTCAGTTGCTAATTCTCGATGAGTAACTTCAAGGCTCTTGATATAGACAATGGGATCATTGGCCTATAGACGTAACCCAGCCCAACTGGCCTACACTGTCTTCAGGTATGTACCTTCCTCTTCTACAAAGTTCTTCCACTCCCTTAAGCTTTCTGCCTCTCCTGTCATCTGCAGGCCCTTCTACTGGAGCACTGGTAAACCCGGTCTTCCTCAGGACTTTCCCTTCTCGACTACGCATATAATGTTGGATGCTGAGTTTTCCTCTGCAAAACCCTGCCCCTAAAATAATATAACCCATCAGGTGAAGTGAGGACCAAATATAGCCATCGGGCCAGGTTTCATTTCCTAGCTTTGAAATAGAGGATATCCTCAAATGCAGGCTTGTTCTCTAATAGCATCTTGAACACTTTACATCACCCTCAATCCTTAGCATTTTTAGAGTGTGTTGGTTAAACAAGCACTTAATAATGTGTATGTGAATGTTGCATGAGTTTATTAATGTTAAACTATTAGTTTTTTGTAATAAAGTTATTATTATTTATCCTGAGTTAAGACCATGTATCAAGTAAATAAATAACATAAATTTTCCATAAATTGTAAATCATCTTTTGACTGCCAGTCAAACAAACTAAATAAGAAATGTTACTTGAAATATGCTCAAATCAAAATGCTGGAATGTAGTTATGTACACCACACTTTTTTTTAAAAAAAAAAAGGGAGTTCCTAAACCTATCATTAAATGTAAGTGTAATTCTCAATATATTCAGCAATATAAATGTTGACAACACAGGAAAAATTCTGGAAGGCAAATCAATAATTGACAAAAAGCTACAAAGAACCTTTGTCTATCTGTTCTCATCCTACTTATTTGGTTTATGAAAGGACGCAGAGTCAGCAGAAACCTTTGGGTTAATGATAAAGAACACCCCAGGAATAAAGAGAAACCCATCTAAGTATAAAGTGATTATAGGGAGAGTTAATCATTTAGAGATGCTTTAAATTTAGAGATGCTCCAAAGGAGCTGGGAATTTGTGGGTATATCTTAGAGGAAGACTTGGCAGTTTTGAAAAACTCCTGACTGTTGATGGGTTCTCATCCTGTATTTTATAATCATGGATTCAGAATTGTAGCATATTGTTAGAAGAGATAGATAAGGAGATTGCTAAAACATCCTAGAAAATGGAGACTATTAACTTAAATATGGCTGTATTTATGGTATTTTTTTTTTCAAAACAAGTGTTATATAGAGATCATAGAGTTGGAGAGTGAAGAAGTTTATAGAGTAGAAACTTCTATCAGACTCTGAAAGTCAAATGTAATGCAGCCCTTTCTAGTCAGACACTCATGCCAATATCCTTTTACAAGAAATAACTGTATGCTGTTGTCAAGATTACAGCCATAGGATATGATGATGGTTATGAGCTAAAGCTGCTCAAATGAGGGATTAGACAACTCCATGGAAGATAAAGTATATCAGTAGGTCTACTCGTGGTAGCCACAACCTCTCTCTAGGATCAGAAGTGGGATGCCTGTGAATAACACATGCTAGGAAACAAAACTTTGCCATATTTTTAAATGTTCTGGGTGAGTCTGATTGGTGTGTTTTTTGATTGGATAGAAATTTATGGAAGTTGCTTAGTTCAACCAAAAATGACAACTAAAAAAAAATCCTATACTACTGGTCAAAGCTACAAGTTTGAAGGCATAGAGAAGCTAAGCTTGCACTTAGTACAAATTAAAGTAAAATATATTTACATCCACTTGCATAATTTGGGGGAGTGGGTTGTTGCTTTTTGATCACTTTATAAAATTCCAACCTTGGCAAAGTATTAGGCATCAAGATATTTAGATATTCATATAAACCTTCACCTGTTGTATTTAGCTATATAGTTCTTTTACTGAACCTAGGAGGACATCTAGAGGTAAAAACAGACACTGTCAATTTAAGCCTAAAATGTTTTGCTCTTGCCAAATTAACACCATGCCTGTTAACTATACCCCTTGATTACTTTCACCAATTTGGTGTACTTCCATAACCTCTGCTTTACTAGTTCTCGTAATCATATTATTATGCACTGAGAGAATACGCAAATGTTAGATTGGCCAGTGGACCACTGAGAGATTACAGTATCAACTTAGCAACTTCAGGTTTCTTATTCTTGCCCATCTCCCCACTACTACTCCAGGCCATAATATGTTTAATTATGTGTTGTCTTAGTTCAATATGTGTGCCATTGATTTATAACCATCCTTGTGATTTAGCAGTGTGTATAAACCAAGTTCCTATGGCTTCAGCAAACCACAATTAAAATAAAATAAGGCTTAGCATGTTGTGTGAGACCAGCCAGTGGCAAGTCCAAAATATATTTTAACATAGTACTGAAGGAAATTAGTATTTGGAGGGAGATGGGGGAAGGATTTGGTTGGATATATAATCAGACACCATGTAAGACTTCATAGGGAAATTTTTGTACTATAGATTTGCTGTCTAGGACTGAGGATGGCAGGAGATCCCGCACATGTGTTCCTGACGAGTTTTCCACAGGTTTGAGCTTTGGGAGACAACAGGATTAGCCATCTTGTTTGCAACCATAGTGGAGACTTTTAAAGGATGCTAAGTTTGCAAACTTCACTTTCTAATCACTTTCATCAACTACTTGTAAGCTATTAGAGACCTTTGGACTAACAAGCTTGAAAACACCATGTGAATCTGCCTTCAATCCTAAATGAAAGAAAAAATTAATCATAAGCTTAAGAATTTAAAGAATCTGAAATAAACAGCAAAAAGCTGAATAAGATTTTGATCTTAGAAAGTTATAAATGGACTAAGGGTCCAGATAAAAATGGAACATTTAAACTTTTACAATAAGATTTTGGAATTAATTATAAAGAACAAACAGCTTCACGTGGGAAATAGATTCTGTTTAGTATTTTAAAAGGAAGAACCAAGATAAGCAATTTCATGATTTCAAAAACTGGATACTAGAGGGGTAAAGGAAAGATTTACAAGCCTGTAAAATGTTGCAAAATGTTATAACAATGAAGGATGCTTTTGAAGAATGGAATAAAAAAATAGTGGTCACAGTATCAAGAAAGTCAGTAATGACATCTGCTTCTATAGATTGGATAGAATATGTCCAAAAAATGTTATTGAAGAAATGACAGATGTAGAACAAACTTTATCTGAAAATATAGAAATGGTATCAAAAGTGGATTTACAACTGACTGGCCAAGAGAATGGCTTAGAAAAGGATGTTTCATTGAATCTACAAAAGAAACTGGGTGAGGTTTTAAAATTTAAAAGACAAATACAAATGAGAAACCAAGAGAGTGATCTGGATAATTTTTTCCTATTGGATTTACAAAAGAGGCTTGTTAAACCCTTGAAGAACTCTGTATGATGGGACAAAGAAGAAATGAAGAGAAATCAAATCCTTCAACAATACAGTGGTACCTCGGTTCACGAACGCTTCTGTTCACGAACAATTTGGCTCACGAACAGCTCCGGTCGCAAAATTTTGCCTCCGTTCGCGAACTCCGCATCGGGTTATGACAGGATCCGCGGCCATTTTCCCTGCCGTGACACGTGGTCGGGGCTTCCTGTAGGGAGGGGGACTCTCCCTCCAAGCAATAACCACCTCCCCACCCGCCTTCCTGTCCTCCACGCCAGAAGTCGCCTCGAGCAAGGTCAGTGTCCTCTCTCTTCATACTGTGCTGTACTGTACTTTGTTTCATGTTTTTGTGGTTTAAAAAAACAATACATATGGTTCAGAACGGATTAACTGTATTTACATTGAACCTTATGGGGAAATTTGACTCGGGTCATGACCAAAAATCGGTTGGCGACCAAATTCAGAGGGGTCAAAACGGATTAACTGTATTTACATTGAACCTTATGGGAAAATTTGATTCGGTTCACGACCAATTCGGTTCGCGACCAGAGTCACGAAACGAATTAAGTTCGTGAACCGAGGTACCACTGTATTTGAATGACCTACAGATTAAGACTGTTAGAAGTAAAAGGAAGGAACATAAAGTTGGTTTATTTGATCAAGGTTAAAACAAGGTATGGTGTTACTTCTGGCAACCCCTTATTGACTTTCTGCTGACACCAGGACTGAAATGATGTTTTATGGTTTTGTTTATATATAAGAAATGGGATATGGAATGAAGAGATAAATGTTTGTAATCTTAGAGAGGGTGAAGGGTCACTAAATTTGTTTATATTTGTGATGAAGGCTAGAAGTCACTTCTTTATATATTTCTTTTCTCTTAATTATTTTTTTCTTCTCTCTATTTTTTCATTTTTCCTTGCATTTTTACTCCTTTCTATTCTCTTTTCTTTCTTTAAGTTTAGTTTATATTAAATTTTACTATGATAATCAAAACTTCTGTATATACACACACACACAAACGCACACACACACATACATATAAATTTGCTGTCTAGCAAAACTAAAATTCTACAGCCATGCATAGTTACTTTTAGTTTACCATGCTCTTCCTTAAACAATGGGCTTCCTGGCACATACTTAATAATATGGTTTTTACTAAAGTGCTTTGCATGCCAGTTGCCAAGATAACTGCTTAACAGCACCCTACAGAGAGCTATAGCAAAGCTGACTTTGGAATTTAAATACATATTTACCCATACCTTTCCCTGTATATTGCTTCCTATAATGTCTGAATGGGTTGCTCTCATCTTCAGCATGTGGTTTAGAAAGTGATGTTAGGCTGATAATACTGCAGTGCATTATATAATATCTCCTTACTTGTAAAAACTAAAGTACAGTATAACCACTGGAGGTCAGTACAAACCTACCAAACAAGTACATTATTCTCTACAAAGAAAAATTCCTAATCAGTCCCATCAAAGATGCATCAATGGTATCTGGAGGCTAACAAACCAAAAAATAAAAAATAAAAAAAATGTAAAGCTAGTTGGTCAATTGAAACAGCAGCTGACAAAAAATGAAAGTAAAATTTTCAATATAAAGAACTCAGTTCAGAAGCTGATGAAGACGCTGCATAAAGAAGGAAATTTAACAAGGCAATACAATATCTGAGCATTTGAGAACCTTTCACTTCAACAGGTAACTACTGCCACAGGAGTTCCTTTATTCTTTGTACCATACTTTGTATTCATGGTTTTGTTACACAGATGGCCACATTATTTGCACTACAGGGGATGTTGCTAGTATTTGCACTGATCACTTGTAGAATGTGTGAGGTCTCCACTACCAAATCTACAAACATACCCTATGCCAATCTCACTCTTTCTCCTTCTTCCTTTCCTCTCCTAATCTAAGTGTGTATACGTGTGTATGTGTTACTCATCTATATCTATATCTTTGCCTTTGAGTCAGTACCGACTCCTGGGGACTTCAGAGAAAGCTTGGCTTGAATACTGAAATGAATAGGCAGGAAAGTGCTCCAAAGTTGTTAAGGACCACCTGACACAATGCATTATTTTTGTTCCTCTTTAGAATCCAGACTTTAGTTCAGGGATTCCTTAGAATGCAACCTGTAGACCTCTTGCCATTACAGACATTTAAGGCGACATGGTGAAGGCTTGAAGATGCCCAGCACTGAGGAGCCAATAATCAATCCAGCCTGGGAGGATAACCACCCAGCAGCACTGATAAATGGAAAATGTGAGAAGAAAATGCCTACTTTCTCCACTGTACCCTTTCTAAATAAACATATTCTGAGCCCTCAGTACACCCATACCTATTCACAATTACCAAAAACTTGAGGCACACCCAAGTATTAAAGACAAACTGAGTCAAGTTACCCTCTCCTGACCCCACCATGCTGGAATGCAAAGAGAAGAAAGAGACCTGGATCTTCTTACAATTTATTTCAATATTGCCTGGGGTGGGGGATTGTGTTGCCCAGTCACTATAAAAATAGCCGAAAGAAAAAGAAAGACACTTCCAATAGATCCTATTCTTTTCTGGTCTTTAAGGAAACTTTCCGTAATTTCTTCATGATATCCACAAACCCCACCTTAACAAACAGTGAGAACAACTTCCATTCCTTTAAGTATAACCAGAAGTTAGTTATTTCTCATGCTACTTTATACCAACTTTCAAACTGATAAGCGAGTTCAATCATAAGAGTCTGATTCAAGGGTTGAGTTGAGGTCATCCGGCTTGCCAAACCCAGGATGGATTTGCAACTTTAATGAAGTCAGTTGCTGCAATACCCTGAACAAGTGAATTGTGGCGATGCTGTTTCAATTTTCAGCATGTTTCTTTTTCCTAAGGACTTCTAATGGACTTTTATGACTGTTTTGATCTGTACAATCTCAAAGGTAGAAACCTTGTGGCATAGGGTATGATTTCCTCAGATACTGTATCTTGCTTACACATTCCTTTTGTGCTGAATTACTCTTAAGCAACGATGTCTTTATTTTGCCCCTTTGACATGATGCATTGTCTAGAGCAGTGTTTCTCAACCTTGGCAACTTTAAGATGTGTGAACTTCAATTCCCAGAATTCCCCAGTTAGCATGGCTGGCTGGGGAATTCTGGGAATTGAAGTCCACACATCTTAAAATTGCCAAGATTGAGAAACACTGCTGTAGAGCATTAGCTAAGCAAGTATCTGGTTATCCAATGTAATCCAGATGTGCTATTAAATGAATCACACCAAAACTAGACTTGAGGGCAGGGGAGAGAGACGGGTAACAAGTCCTTTGTTGTAGTGTGACACAATAGTGCCACCAAAAGCCCTTGATAAACTGACCCCAGGTAAGAGTCCTGAACAGATGGACTTCCGCTTTTGTTTCCCCAAAAATCCTCCCCACGTAATTCCATTTCTACAGTGGAGAAGTGGTAAAAGACACAGTATGTCTTTCTAATTCTGCAAAGTGTTATAAGCAGGTAACTTTAGTTTTCAGATAATCTTTGATTTGTGAAATAGATTTAGAGCATAACAGATGGCAAGATAAGAACCAATCTCTCCAAAAAAGCTGGACTTCAGTGATCCCTTACATTCTATAAAACTGGAGAGAAGAACCCAGGAGGGGGGAAAAAAAGAAGAAGAAACAAGAACATCCAGGTAGAAAGCCCAGGTGATCTCTCCTCAGCCATTCTCTCTGAAGTGAATATGCACTGAGACTGAAGAGTTTAATTGACAAGCTAAGCAGTTTAGCTAGGTAGATTGCATTGATTTTGTTAAGAATCCTGCGTGTGTGATTGTTGCTTTCCCTTTATGTAACTCTTTCCCAATAATCTCTTGTTTATTTCTATAGATTTCTACAGATTTGGCTTCACTGGATTGCATGGTTTCTAGATGGCCATTAACCCTAAGGAGCTCATGAGGACAGAAAGAAGGACTGTGATGAGGACTGATTTTTCCCCAGCTAAATACACTTCCAGCTAAAGACCCCTGTAACTATAAAGAATAATATTAAATGTATACTTATCAAACCTACACAGTATGTGTATGTATGTGTGTGTGCTTGTGTGTGTGTGTAAATAAGAATATTTTGTAATGACTTCTCAGTTGTGCTAGAAGCAGGTAAAACTGTTTACTTATCTAAAGGGTTTAGGAAAGATAACTTGTCTATATTTGCTAAGGCTCTGCAGTGGAAGGGCATAATAGTCTCTCTTTGCTGAGTATTCCTGGATGACAGGCTATTTCTACTATTATTTTACTACTATGAATTTCTACTATTCATAGAAGAAATGTGAGAAGGAATCTGCTAGCACCTTCATCAGATGCATGGAGTGGCTAAACTAATGTAGGATTGACACTGGGATGAAATGTGGGAACACAGGGCGGTTATGCAGAGATAAGCGAGTGGAGTTCATGAAAGCTTATTCCTTTTAATCAAATTAATTGATTGATTCCATTTATATAGCCATCTCAAATACATGACTTTGGGCAACTGACAACAATTAAAAGCAATACAAAATACAATATTAAAACATAAAAAGTGTATGAAACCATGTAAAAAAATCCACATAACATAATCTGCAGCTGAGGTGCAAAAAAGTCAACTTCAACACAGTCACTAAACAAAAAACCGAACAAAAAAAATTGTTAGTCAAAAAAGTGCTACCAGACTCCTCCTGATTTTTGCCTACCATAGATTAACATGCCTCTCCTCCTACAATGTATACCAGAAATGTTATTGTTAAGAATCCTGTTTTCTAGCTGCTTTAATAAAACAATGTGCTGGTTTGAATGCAATGCCAAAATTTTTTTTTTAGCATTATGAAAAGAGGCCTAGACTTCTCTGCATGCCAGCCTAAATTTGAGATTATTTCTTTTTCCTCCATATAAGGGAGAAGAACTCTGAAAAGTATACTTCCATTTATATCAGGAGTTCATAGTCTATGGGATACAAATTTTGGATTGAGCTCTTGTAACTCCTCCAAAAATGATAATGATTAAGATGACAGAAGCAGAAATTATTATATACATGGGGGTGTTGATATTCATTGCGGTAATCAATTTAAATTTAATTAACAATGCATTTCATTTGTACATGCGCTCTTTGGAGTGTGCCCCTGTCTATAGCACTCAAAAGCCAGGTGTGACTCTCAGCTTGAAAAATGTTATGTATCTCTGCTTCAGATCAGCTACAGATGGTTATGCTGCATGAATCCGAACCAGTGTGTTTCCACTGGAAACAATCCAATTTCAAACCACAGGATGTGATGGTGATTTGTTTAAGATGGATCAATCTTAAACACAATTTTAAGGTGAGGATGACGCACTAACTTATTAATTAAATGTATTATTTTCTTCCTACAGCAGGGGAAACTAAGTTCTTTCTCATTTATGTTAAACCACCCCTTTCCAACCAACCTGATGATCTCCTCCCCGTATGTACTGAACCATTTTTTAAAAAATCCCTCTGCTACCAACAACAAAAAAATCTTGATGTGAAGAAAAGGGCATACTGTTATGGCACCTGTATTCCTTCTTTCACAGATATAGTAGCAGCATGGCTGGGGAGAAATAAAACAGAAAAAGGATACACAGGTCAAAGATCTCTTTTGTTCCACATTAGCCAATGCCTCAATCCTGTGGCTGCTTTAAATTAAAAATAAAATGCTGGCTGACCTGACACTGGACTCTCAAATAATACCGTCTTTAGCCCCAAATCTCTGCCTGCAGCCTGAAATAGTACAGCCTAGGATTTATACTTCACAAGCTTTTCTCTTATCTTGGACAAGCTTAAAGGACTGGAAAGAAAGCTAGAATCTAAACCTGACTTGCATAGAGATTCAAAAAGGATGAAACCAGCAGGAGAAATGACTATTTCTTTTCTTATGCAGACTTCACTTCCTTGAAAAAAAAGTACATGTCTCTTGGAAGCCTTACGGGCGTACTAGAGAAAGACACATCTCTTGTTTTCAGAAGTACTGACAATGGAAAGAAACAGCACATATTTCATTGTTTGATCTTTCCCCAAACTTGCTCTAATTCTGACAAGATACCATCTATTCAACTCAACAGGAAGCACATAAATTTCAAAAGAGGTTTGTATGTATGTGTGTGGGAAGGGGGAAGATGTTTTTGTTTCACTTGAATGGAAACATCTACTATATGAGAAGACATGCCTACTGAGTATTTTTTCTTCTAAATTCAGTCGGGAGAGAGTCTGACTGAAGATGCTTTAAGTCTGAATGGCCAGAAAGGAAGAGTGCTCACCCAGGGAGAACAAACATGTAAAATTGTCAATATCTGTATGCAATTTCTGTAAGAACTAACTAGGATTATGTTTAAGAAACCATAATCATGTTTTTAGAAGTTGAATAAGAAGGAAAATACTTTTTTGGTTCCATTCTGCAAAAAAAAACCCAATAGAGAGAATTTGGTAGAATAGCCTGAAGATCTGTCAGGAAAATATCTGCTTCTAGCAACAGGGAGCAATCTTGCCCATAAATGTTGTGTAAATCTTATGCCCAGGGCCAGAGCCAAGTCAATAAAACACTCTTCAGAAATGTATTCAATAATTTCAATGAAACTAGCTTGTCACACTTGATTACCTTAGTAGAAATATTTGCCTGAACAAGGGAAGTCATCAATATTTATCATGACAAATGATGTTTAGATGCTAAACCAGCACTACCCAATTCAAAAATTCGTACAGCAATCCAGCAATATTTTCATGCAAACACATATATTTACATAACTGGTTCATTTCTTATCTTTTGGAAACGGTCTTGTTTGTTTCCTGATAGACATGTTGTTTTGGAACATCTCTTGGAGAAATAATCAACTGTGCTCATCTGATCCTCATAATAGTCTCCATAAACAAACATTATGCCAAACAAAAAACAGAAGTTATATTAAATACCAACAGTATTAAGAACAATCTATTTCCAAGAATAAATTAGCTTGCTTCATTGTTGGAAACAAGAGCAGCCACTATCTTTTAACTACCATTTGAGATAATTTGGCCACCACAAAGTGTTAAAAGAATGAGACCGTTTTGTTGATTAGTCTTTGGGATAGAGGGGATTTTTAAAATATATATGGAATGAGGCTGAGACCCAGGGTGAAAGGGTGAAGGTTCCAAACCATTTCTCACAGAACCACTCTGGGCCTAATCTGCCACGTATTTTGGGCTAGTGGCATGATAATATCTGCCACAACCTCTCTTCCAGGGGATGCCTTATCTGTCATTCACCTCCAAATCCTGGCATGTGAGAGAGACAGAACAGACACACTAATGCTGCCTGTCTGGCAAGGAAGTAAAAGTACAGAAACTAAAGTCATTTCAATAATGCTACCTGCAGGCCATGTACTTTAGAGGTATTGTGACCAGAGGATTCAGCCCTTCCTTTCCCCAGGGAAGAAAAATCAATCTCATAAGAAATAAAAGTTTTTAAAAAATCTAAAGAAAATACAATACTCCAGACAGATCTCAATGTGGCATGTGGTCTGATTGAAAGGAAGAGCCTTCTGCCCAAAATAGTACAGATTCAAAGAAGATTCTAAAGATAGAGGGATAGAAGATAGATATCTTCATGAACATAGCCTGAGATATGCAAGAAGGCTAAAATGAAACATCCAGTTCTATAACTTGTACAGAGAGGCAAGGGATGAGAGACTTAGCATCACACAGAAAGCAGAAACCCTCTATATATTTATATATCTATTGGGGGGGGGGGCAGAATAAACGCATGCTTACATTTTCAAGAAATGTAGAACACATCCAATATGAGACAAGAATGAATGGAAAACATTGGAGCAAAACCAAAGCATGTTGTGGTTTCTTAAAAACAAATGCCGCCCAATCTTCTAGAACAAGACTGTTGTACTGTTGTGGTGCAACACTGTGACACAGCTTTCATAATTCTGATGAAAACAGTGAGAGCTAGCGCCAGGGTTCCTCAACCTTGGTGACTTGAAGATTTGTGGACTTCAACTCCCAGAATTCCCCAGCCAGCAAGGTTGAGGAACCCTGAGCTAGTGGATTGCTTCATCTACTGTATACTGAACAATCCCAGCCACCACTGAAATTACCACTTCAACAGCATCCTAAACATTAAAATGGTGGTTCAATTCATTAATTGTGTGGTAGATTACAACCGTTTTTTAAAAAAGGGAGCCCCAAGGGACGCATAAAATTTCTAATTGTTTTACTGCAATTTAATATTTTAAGGCAAAACATTTCTTATAGAATATAAATGCAGGGCATGGCTAGATGGCACAGAATATAAATAGGGTTACCAGATCTGAACCACAAGAACTCTGAAGACCCCTAAATGACAGCAGAGAGTTAAAAGTTTTCTGTGCCACTTTGCAGCTATCTCATGGAAACGTGGAAATGGTCTGAACTCAGTCTGTTTAATAACACAGTGGGAAATGCTTAGAGCAGCAGAGGGAAAGCAACAGAGTCATCCCACTTTCCTCCTCCTCCATCTCATTGCAGCCCCCCCCCCCAAAAAAAAAACCCTGCTCCTGAGATTCAAGAGACCTTCTGGAACTAAGAGATGTACATTGAAGCACAGAGTTTAATAGGCGAAGTTGATGGACAGTAGAGGCTCCATTGACTAAAGTTTATTCATGAAAATGGGCATGGACCAACGTGCTTCTGTCCTGCTCAAGAAAGGAAAGTGGTGCTCTCTGTGAGACTTTAACTCAGTCTCACAGAGAGACAGAAGGCAGAGTATTTCCCCTATGTTTTGCCTTGAGGGATTTCTGTAACTCTACTGCTCACATTGAAAGAAAATAGACAAGAAGAGATGGCATAATGATATACTATAATGAATGGATGGATGGATGGATGGATGGATGGATGGATGGATAGATAGATAGATAGATAGATAGATAGATAGATAGATAGATAGATAAATTCCAGCCTAGAATACTTCAGCTGCTCTTTCCTTCAACAATTTCAAGTAACATTTAATTTTTAAATATGTTCAGTATTAACAAGTCTGTAATCTGGTACATTATGGTGATCTTTTGCTCTTGCCAAGGAAAATAGCACTTAGTGCTGCATGGGAAGCCATAAGCAAGAAGACTGATTTATAGTTAAGAAAAATCAGGGGCAGATGAGAGTATCAAAGTACATCTGCAAACATAACCATTTTTCATCAGCTGCCCCATTTTCAGCACCCATGGGATCTCTGGATTTAGAGATCACAGGCAATGCACTCCTTTGTATTAATGCTCCTCATCAGGTGCAGGATTGACCCTAAAGAAGTGCTCTTTACAATTGGGAAAGTATGTCCAAGGCACAGCAGCAAGATCATCAAGCAAACGGCACGTGACATTTTCTCTTCTCTTTTTTGCAAACAGCCCAGTCTCCCTTGCGTAAACAAACAGGAGGTTATGGAGCTGCTTTTTTATCCAAACATTAATGTATGTGTGCCAGGGGAGGAAGAGAGAGGCAAATTCAATATATTTGGAAATCAACATTTCATCCTCTTTGAAGAACTGCATGGTTCCAGAAGGAGCCTTGCAAACATTTCTTTCTGCTAAACAAGACTCTTAGCCAAACATTCCAATTTTCCATCAAGCACATTCTGCACAAGGAGGAAACATTATTAATCAATTGACACCGTGGGTTTGTTCCAGCAGCAGAGACATCATCAATCCTTTGCTGAATCTAGACTAAGGAAGGATGACATAATGACAAAGCAGTGCCAGTTAAAGCAAAGCCTTCAGCCAAGGCTTCACCTGTTCTTCCACATACAGGAAGAATTTCTCAGAGTGGTAGTTTATCCAATAGGGTGCAAAGCAGTCCAAAATCCTTACATTATTCAGACACACAGCCTCCTCTGGAGCAAAATGGTATCTCCAATGTTTACCTTAAAAATCAGCAATGCCAGCTGATATTATACACCATCTTAATAACTGTGATTAACCAGATGCACGTACATGCTTACTCTTTATAAGTCACCCAGAGTCACTGATGGGTGGGCAGCTTTAGGCATTGAAATTATAATTATAGAGAAAAATAAATCATTTGGAAGGATTGCTTCTGAGCTCATGCGAGTGCAGCACCACTCTGCTAATCATAAAATTAGCCCAGTGTGTGTGTTTTTTTAAATCCAGGCTTCTGTGTGATCCTAAAAACAAAGATGGTGCTGCTTGTGCAGAAGCCTGAAAAAGTCAGGTTCCCTTAAAAACAGCAGAGAGGTGCTATGCTTTTATTGGCTTGGAGCCCTTCTTCTGAATTATTTCCAAAGAATGCCTAAGTGTATTAACTATTTAGCACAATGTTAGACTTGAACGTTTTAAGATGTCTTATTGATTGGCTTGGATCGAAAGGTCTCATGAGCAGAGTAAGGTTGTTCCTCACTAATTCTCTCTATTCTCACTTCTGTTCTTTAGAAAATGCTTCCTTTGTGCCTAGTAGATTCCTTGGTCCACTTACATACTATTACTATTATCTGACGTGCTTTAGTTTTTAAACAGAAATTAATTAAGAATTCTTAATATTAATTCTTAATAAACAATAAATATGGTGGTCAGAGTAGACAACCCAGTGCTTTCTCTGGAAGTGTGTCCATTCTGCAGAGATAGATAGAGATACATAGAAATACACACACACACACACACACACACACACCAAGTGGGATGAAAAGGAGAGTGGAGAGTAGTTAATCAGCATGGCAGCTTTTGCTGTTGCGTTATCATCAGCTCTTCCCTGTGATTAACATTTTGTGACCGCCAAGTTAATATGCTCTTAAAAGTAAGGCCACTAGTCTGAAAGGATTGTCCAGGGTTGGATTAGAAGATCATACAGAATATATCATAGGATGCTGCATAGAAAAGAGGGAACATTTGAAAATGTTGCCCAGTTCCAATAATATGGAGAATAGCTTTTTGTTTAAGGAAAAGTAATTCTTGACTCACCCGTGATAGCCAATTGCCTGTAAATTTAACAACCTCTTTCTTTTCTAGGGAGGAAGTTATGAGGGAAAGCACATGACAAATATTGGGAGGGGGCATTATTGAAGAAAAAAAAGTGCAGGCTCAGCTGTAAGCAAACAGTACAGGATCCCATCAGGGACAGTACAGGTAGTCCTCACTATACGACTGTAATTGAGACTGGCAACTGTCACTAAGCAGCAGCTGTTAAGTGAAACATCACCTGACTGTGCCAGACTTACAAGGTCAGTTCCACTGTGGTTAAGTGAATCACCCACAGTCATTAAGTGCAACCTCACACAACTTGCAATTTCTTGCCAGCATCTCCATTGACTTTGCTTGTCGGAAACTGGCTGCAACCCTCACAAATAGTGATCACATGACTGCGGGATGCCATGACCATCGTAAATACATGCCAGTTGCAAAGTGCCCAAATGGCGATTGTGTGAACGTGGGAACACTGCAACAGTCCTAAATTCAAGGACTGGTCGTAAAGCTACTTCTTCAGTGCTGTCGTAAGTTCGAACAGTCGCTAGATAGGGCAGTTGTTAATGAGGACTATCTGTAATGAGATAGTTGCATTAAGTTATCTTTGGTTAAGCTTCTCGAAGGTTGTTTCCTTGGTTTCATATTTGTGTTCTATTAAAACTTTACTCGATGAATGTTGTGGAAATACTCACTGAGGACTATCCATTTAAGAATCACACAGGAGTGGACTGTAAACCAGAGTCAGAACTTCACAGCCCACTAGAAAATCCATTATTCCCCTCTTTTCCCTCTCTTGTTTTGCCACGTTTGACTTCAAAGGAGGCATAATCACCAAAAATAATCTATAAAGCAATACAATACACTTCCTGTAAAACATCTTTTTATCAGAATTGTATCAAGTTCCTCTCATATTCACTTCAACAAAGTCTGGAAGCATGATTTATGCAACAGGCATTTAAATGTTTAATTCTTCTATTCTGCTCTTTCTTAACTGTATGTTGTTTTCCATTATTCCTTGATTATGTCTGTCCATTTTAGTATATCTTATCAATCACTGCTTATAACCATAAAAGATGCTTGATTGTGATCTATAGCAAGAATTGCACAGACAAATACTGTATCATCTATTATTTCATAGGGATATGGTATTCCTTCGCAACCTCAGCAGTGTATGGGATTGACCAGATTCAAGCATCATTCTAGGGATATTAGAAGCTATTTCTAGACATAGAACATGACTATCTACTAAGACAGAAAGGCAGGATAGCAACTCTAGCAACACCCTTCCACACATTTGGTATCACCTTTAAGGCTTAAATTCAATTGCCTAAGTGTACCCACATTCCTTCTAAATTAAAAAGCTGAATGTTAGGATGGACACACCACCAATATATAAGTAAAATGTTAGCATAAGGTATCAGAACATCAGAAGTGCTAAATTTGGATAGAAATTACATTGCAGTGAGCGACATAGGATAGTGCAAATTGTGTTGAATCAGGACTACAGACCCCCTGGTTGGGTGATTTAGGGCCAATCGCTCAGCATAACATATCTCACTGTTTCAGAAGTAAAATGCAGATCCCCGTGCATGCAATATTATTGACATGCTATCTTCAGTTATGAAAGGATGATTTTGGACAAGTCTGCACACAATATTCTTAGTACAGAAACATTGTGCACAATAGTGTATTTCTGCTTACCAATTGCATGTTTCAGATGAAAACTGAAAGTCTGTAAATTACATGGAAGATACTGTCTTTATTTACATAACTATACCACCAGATTTGGAACACTATCAAATATGCTATTGGACAATATAGCATCAATGAATACAGTTATTTTCATATTTGGCATTAAGTCATTCCATCAATTACAGTAGTTTCTAAAGCAAAACCTTTTAGAACAACTTTAGATAAATACAAGGCAGGTTCTTTTAATTCCACAGAAGTACACCCTCTTTGAGTTCTATGGTTTTACATATTAGGACATAATAAAAATCATCTGGTCCTTAGCAGTTCTCAAAAGTAGGTAAACATCAACTCAGATGAGCAACAACGCATGATATATTACACCATGTCATCATTTATTTTACAAAAAGAAAGCCAAAATGGAGAAGCCATGTGTGAAAAACTAAGTACACCCTTACTGCTTCCATAGGTATGAAGAGGCTAAGTAGCAGCCAGGTGCTGCTAATCAAATGCCCTTGATCAATTGATCATCAGCAAGTGTGACTACCTCTATCAAAGCCAAGTTTTAGGAGTTTGCTGGTCTTGAGCATTAAGGTGTGTGTTAACACAATGCCAAAGAGTAAAGACATCAGCAATGATCTTAGAGAAGCACTTGTTGCTGCCCATCAATCTGGGGTTTTAAGGCCATTTCCAAACAATTTAAAGTCCATCATTCTACAGTGAGGAAGATTATTCACAAGCGGAAAACATTCAAGGCAGTTGCCAATCTTCCCAGGAGTGGATGTCCCAGCAAATTCACTCCAAGGTCAGACTATGCAATGCTCAGAGAATTTGTAAAACTTCCAAGAGTTACATCTCAGACTCTACAGGCCTCAGTTAGCATGTTAAATGTTCAAGTTCATGACAGTACAATTAGAAAGAGACTGAACAAGTATGGGTTGTTTGGAAGGGTTGCCAGGAAAAAGCCTCTTCTCTCTAAAAAGAACATGGCAGCATGGCTTAGGTTTGCAAAGTTGCCTCTGGACAAAGCACAAGACTTCTGGAACACTGCCCTTTGGACAGACGAGGCCAAAGTGGAGATGTTTGGCCATAATGCAGTGCTATGTCTGGCAAAAACCAAACATAGCATATCAGCACAAACATCTCATACCAACCGTCAAGCACGGTGGTGGAGGGGTGATGATTTGGGCTTCTTTTGCAGCCACAGGACCTGGGCACCTTGCAGTCATTGAGTCAACCGTGGACTCCTCTGTACACCAAAGTATTCCAGAGTCAAATGTGAGGCCATCTGTCCGACAGCTAAAGCTTGGCTAACATTGGGTCATGCAACAGGACAATGATCCCAAGCACACCAGCAAATCTACAACAGAATGGCTGAAAAGGAAAATAATCAAGGTGTCGCAATGGCCCAAAGTCCAGACCTCAACCCAATTGAAATGCTGTGGTGGGACCTCAAGAGAGCTGTGCATAAACAAATGCCCACAAATCTCAATGAACTGAAGCAGTGTTGTAAAGAACAGTGGGCCAAAATTCCTCCACAACGATGTGAGAGACTGATAGAGTCATATAGAAAATGATTACTTCAAGTTATTGCTGCTAAAGGTGGTTCTACAAGCTATTGAATCATAAGGTGTACTTAGTTTTTCACACATGGCTTCTCCATTTTGGCTTTCTTTTTGTAAAATAAATGACATGGTGTAATATGTCATGTGTTGTTGTTCATCTGAGGTTGTATTTATCTACTTTTGAGAACTGCTAAGGACCAGATGATTTTTATTATGTCCTGATACGTAAAACCACAGAACTCAGAGGGTGTACTTTCTTTTTCACACGACTGTATTTCCATCCAAAGTACTAGAATGTGAAGAACAAGTACAATCCCACTGTGCCTTATTAAACTCTCAATAAAAATTTTGAAGCATGAGTGGGTGGAAAACCTTTTATCATCAAAGGCTGCATTTTCTTAGGAGCAACTTTCCAGAGGCCATATTGTAGCAATAAATAGGGATGAAGTCAGCAGGAGACAGAGATCAAGACAAAAGGAAATGAGGCCACCCACTTTCTTCACTCCTTTACTTCCCCAGCAGTTACTGCAAGTGACTGCATGGCTCTTGTCCCCCCTCCACCACCACCCAAAAAACTGCAATTCTTTGCAGCAAGTTTTTTATTATTAGGGCAAGCTCATTCCTTGTAAACTTCTATTTTAGAACTTGGACTCATTTTATTTTAGAACTTGGAGATACTAATTATGATTGATGAAATGTAAACAACAGCTTCTCATTTAATTCAGATTAGAACTTTCAAAGACCGCCAATTTCTAGAAAGGTAATTAACTAAATTTAACAATTTTGATCACATAAAACAGGAATCAAAGATGAAGTCTTAAGAAACAGTTTTATTTCTTATTAAGCAACTCAAGATCACAGCATCTTAAACCGATCTATATACATCAACAAAATCTAACAGTGGTCAGCAGAAATGTTAGCATTCCTTGAACATGTTTAGAAATGCTAACATGCCTAATAAATGAAACCTCAATAGTTTTATACAACATGGTTTCCTTAAAGTTAAGGAACCATCTTTTAATTTATTCCCCTCTCAAAAAACCCCCCATGGTACATGAGAAAAAAAATGTAAACAAGTTCTTTGAAAATCTGAGTTCATTGCCATCACTTTTTGGCATAAGTAATTTTCATCGCATGTGATGGGGTAATTTTAAATCCTTGGAGGGCGTCCCGAGCAGCTCCAGCCTGTCCTTCATTTTCAAATTCCACAAATGAAATGTCATGTCTACCAGGAACCAGGCGTACTTCTTTAAAACCAGGGAACCTAGACATAAATATTTATATTAGTTTATATTCTTTATCATTGCCAGTCATGGAGCTAAACTTACTCTCTTAACAAATTATACCTTAAAGGTGAAGTTCATTATTGAAAAATAGCTGAACACTACTGATCTCGCCAAGCCAGAAAAGGGGGGCAGGGAGCCAGGAATACATTTCCAACCCAATGAAAACAGTACAACTGATATACAGAAAGTTCAAGCTTCAGACAAGTTTGTAATGACAAACTTCATAATTAATATGGTGAACTAGTGTTCAATAAATCCCTATGCAACAGATAGTAAACTGCACTCAAGTTTCTACTGGGTTAACTATGCAAAAATTTTGTTCAGCCTTCAGCAAATTTACAATCTGTCCTACATACAGTCCTCTTCAAACATTTCTATATTCTAGAATCAATTTGTCATTAAATAGTCCAAGCCTTCACATAGATGCATAAAAGTTATCTTCAATTACAGTGAAGTGGAATTAGCAACAATTAGAGGGAGGAGGCAATAAAAAAAAATGAATAAAATGGACAAAGTTACTAAGGCTGTGAGGGTATTTCAACTGAAGGTGATTTGATGTAATAACTGAACTGAATTGCTTGCCAAATCAATTCAGTTATTATTTATTATTAAACTAGCTAAGAATCATAGAAGCTAACATCCAATATAGAATTGGGGAAAGCTGAAGTCAGGATACTACTAGGTACATATCCTGTGCCTGAATTTAAGCATGCCCATGCATACATAGTGTTCAGCCACACTATAAGCACAGCCATAAAAAATTGCCATAAGATAAGCAATCAGTATAGCATTCATAAACCTTTCATCTGAAACCAGGAAACCCAACTTGTTGCATTGCTCATATATCCATTCTTGAATAAAAACTCTAGGAAACTACTACAAATAAAAAAAGGTAATTAAAAACCACATGATTTCAATCCTGTGTTTTCAAAGCTTTAGTCTATGTTAAACTATTAACAGCCAATTCTATATAATTTACTAAATCAATTTCAGTGAGCTATATTTTGAAGTAAATACATGCAATATTGCAGCTGACATATATTTGGAAAAGGGGAAGAGGTATGCACTTACTGATTAAATAGCATTGATAACATCATTTCATTTGTCTCTTCTGGTAAGTTATTGAGGAAAAGTATATAGTTTGGTGGATTATCAGGCACCTGCAGTAACAGAAGCAGTAAATAAAGAGATATAATAAAGGATAGAACTGGGGAGAGTATAAGCAGTTTCTAGATTTTGTAAGTTTCAAACTTAGGTAAAAAGCCTAGAATAATCTGGAAAATGACCCTTTTCAGTGTTACATGTTAAAAAATATAATAGTGTTGCGACATGGTGGGGATGTCCCCTTACAAAATATTACTGTACTGAGGTGCAATCAGGCATGCTAAGGCAAACCAGGGATATTAAAATAATTTACTGAGAAGCCTGGATTTGGGAGCCATTGGACACATCTGGAATTCTGAGAACATATTAAGTCACATAAAATGGCTGCTGTGGTAACCGTAGCCTGCTACCAAAAAGATATCTGTCAGAAGATGAACTAGTAAGATTGCTCTCTCTCACTCTCTTATCATTTGTCCTAGGAAACAGGCATCGTTCCAATACCACACAACATGGAAATCATAATTTTTATTTTCTATGAATACCTACAGGGCTGTGTGAGGCCTAGATTCAATCTTGGGAGATAAAAATTATTTTTGAAGTTTGCAGCAGGCTAGCTACCTATTTATTATATTAAAAAAATCTAAAACAATAAATCAGAATAGAAAGAATCTGATTTGTGCTGTCCTTATTGGAATATTAAGGTCTGAAGCATACAACTAGTCACATTAAATTGTCATTTACAGATGGAGGTCTATATGAAGAAAACACATTTCTTCACAAGAAATACATCTATTTGCTTACACAATATGCTCTTCTAAAAAGCCAAATACAATGACAAGATGTTTACTTGCACTGAGGTAGTAAGATTTACCTGTTGATTCTGTGAAGCATTTGTTTGGGCATTTGCTGAATTCTGGTTTGCTCCCTATTAAGAAATAAAAACAGTTTTAAAAAACCTTTATGCTTTTTAATCACACAATTATATTAAAATAATAAGCTTTAAACACAGCTACATTATTACAGAAATGACAGAACAGCTGGCTGTTTTCAAAAAAGGAATTTAAGAGGGCCAGAACATCTGGGAGACAATATAAAACGTTTTGAGGAAAAAGCACTGAAAAGTAATTTAAAGAAAGGAGCTTGACATAAATCCTAGAGCCTTAAGACACCTAGAGGCCACATTGAAGGAATCTTTTCTACCATAGCAGTTTTCCAAAGCACATAGTAAGTTCATAGGGACAGGAATCTGACTAAGGAAGTTAAGTGCTTCCATACAAGGGCTTTATCATGCACTGTTCCTAAATTGTTCACAGATTTTTACTGAGCTGTAGGGAGGCAGGAGAGTAATCTTCTGCTTGTAATCTTTTTGTATCTTCCTACAGCTTCTTCTGTCTTTTCCAAAAATTAAAATAGAATAAATAGAATAAAAAAGAGTAACTGAACAGTATTTTTATTGGTAGCATTAGGAGCAGGATGTGTTTTAAAGGAGACTAGACAAGTTACCTTTTGGGGATGTTTTCATAGGTAGTCCTTGGGTTACATTCATTTGTTCAGCAGCCGTTCAAAGTTACACAGCGCTGAAAAATGGACTTATGACTGGTTCTCAAAGTTCTGGCCATCACAACACCCCCCTGGTCATGTGATCAAAATTCAGGCACATGGCAACCACCACCCCCATTACTGCTGCTCCCAACTGACCTTCATCTTCTTCACCTGCCTCCCCTATGCTGGACTTGCTGATGCTGGCTGGCCTCAAGTCCTACAGCCTGGGGGCTCCGTTGGCATGCTATGCAGGACATCCCTGCTTCCCCCTCCAGCAGCCTTGCTGTGTGGGAAGCCCTTGGGCAAGTAGCCACCAGGAATCATCTCCAGGCATCCAGGCCAGGGGAGGCGCCACTGAAATGTCCTTGCCTCGCTGCCCGGCAGGAGGATTGCCCAGCTGGCAATGGTGCGCAGCACAGAGGACTCACAGCCCCAGCCCCTTCCCAGTGGTGGAACCCGCCACCCACTCTCCTTAGCACCTGCCCATGGCATCTGCTCCCCATCCATAGCTCTCACCCACTGGCCTGAGATGCCTGCCTCTTCCCACGTTGTGGTCATGTGAAGTCCTCTCTTTATGAGCTGTGCTTATACAATGGCAACTTGGACTTCTAAGTGATGCAGTCACATGATGTCGTGCTTTATGACCATGTTGCTTAGCAATTAAAATTCTGGTCCCAATTGCGGACGTAACCCAAGGACTACCTATATATGAATCTCTGCATTGAACAGGGGATAAGACTCAACAGTTAAATAGCCTCTTCCGAGGTTTATGAGTCATCTGGAAGCATTCCAAGGGAAACATATCCCTTTCATTCAATTCACATAAAACTAGCAAAATGTCAGGAATATTCTAATGATCATACAGTTTCACAACTTTTTTGTACTGCCTAAGTCTAATGGAAGAGGTGCTAAAAAATAATTATGAATGTATCTTACCTGATTTGGCTTTTTGTTGGCAGCATTAGCAGTCTGTTCCAAGGACTTGGTCTTCTTTTTCTCTTTTCTCTTCTCTTTATCAGCAAACGTACCACGCATTTTAGAAATTACTTCAGAGTCTGTTTTTGCATACTGAATACGCTGTTTAAATGAAAAATGTCATGAAAATTGAATGTTTTGCTGTAAGTTCCGGAACAAAAATTAGTATGAATTTAAGTCCACGAGATAGCCTGCTATTTAACTTTCTGAAAAATTAAAGCTGTATCATATACTCAGATCTAAAGATAAATAGGATTCCTTGCATCTGGGCTGTGTGCATTGTCATTTTTTGGGGCAATTTATTATCAAAGAATTGCAACATTAACCCAACAGTGAATGAGCGAAATGAATCTTTATTATAGCCAAATGCCAGAGATAAAAGGTACAACTGAAAACAACTAAAAAAAATAAAAAGTAGAGTAATACAGGCAATTGTGATAATTGATATAAAAAGCATGTTTACAACTGTGGGAGACTTTTTAGTAATTAGTGCCTGATTTTCATTGCTGCTGCACAGTATTTTGCTATGGTCTCAGTTATAAATGATTTACAGTCTGAAAAAAGGATGAACATATACATATTGTCAAATCATCCAGGGTACGAATATAAATAAGGCAGAATATAGGTATATGAATATTCCCATAGCTAGTACAGTAAAATAATAAATGTTGGACTGTTTCAATATCTCCACTTCCACATGGACAAACACATTTCTCAAATGGGATTTCAGAATCTTTCTTGTGATAATGCCAAAAGCCAAATACTGTGCCTTGTTCAGAAGAAAGCTTTCCTTAATTTGGGAAATGTCAGTAAGAAGAGATAATTGGTTATTTCCCAAAAGGCTCCTTTCACCCAAATTCTATTTCTCTGTGACAAGCTATTTACTTCTGCCCGAAATTCTTAAGGAGCAATAATCAGTCATTATTAAGTGGGGTAGTCCTCAAAGGGAAGAACTGGACCATTTTAAGATATTGTCTACATGACTGTACTGTTATGTTTCATGGTTAAATTTTAACAACTTACCATTGGTTTACCATAAAATGGGAAACCTTGTAACTGCCTCAGAGCATTGGTGGCTGATCCAAGCTCTTTAAATATAATAAAAGCTTGTCCTCTCATCTTCATTGTTTTTAAAGCCACAATATCCACCACATGACCAAACTGAGAAAATAGTGCATATAAAGATCTTTTGAGTTCTGTTAGGAAAAAAAGGAAGGAAAGTTGTATTATTTGTAGCTATCTACTTAAAAGAACACTCAGAACTTTACAATTGGTAGATTACTACCATATTAACTATTATTATTATAGTAGGCAAGTACTTGCTTTGAATGCAGAAATTCCTAAGTTAAATCTTTATATAGAACTCAAAAAATTATCTGAAAACCAGGAGAATTCCTATCAGTTAGTGCTTACAATACTGGGCCAAAAACACTGATTCAATAAAAGCAACTTCCTATGTGCCTTTCACACATTTGTTTCTAAGCTACAGATGGAAAGCACAATAGTCTAAAATAGGAAATAGATTAACTCAATGTCTCCACCTTATTCATACATTCTGGAAAGACATGTTTATTAAATACTATTAGTTTGATTAGTCTGTATTTCTCCAGTCAGTGGAGGCAGCAAATTTCTGAACACAAACTACAAGGTATTCGGACTACAGACAAGAGGATTTTATAGTGTTCATATCTCCCTCATAAACATCTAGGTGGGCACTAGGGGATTAGACTACTGCAGTACGTGATAGGTCTTTGTTCTGATACATTCTCAGAGAAAAGGGCCACAACCCAATGTAAGTCCAGTTGTGCTCTAAGTTAAATCAGCTGTAGGGTTGTGACCCCAAACATCAACTTCCTTCCAAAAGAGCAAATTACAATCTGCTAAAGACCAATTCTCTTTCATGGCTGAGAGAAAAAGGAATAAGAATTGCACATATCCTGATTCAATTCATTAGGATACAATTAAGACTCATTTACTGTCATACCTTCCTTTTTAATTTTATCATTCACATTATTGATATAAAGTGTATGGTTTGGTCGAATATCCATCTTCCAATAGGCTGACCTGAAAAACAAGATATAGCACATTCATATATCCCACTCTCTCCACAAAACTAAAATCACCATACATTAAGACTACCTCCCCTAAACCACAATGACTCTTCAGAATCTTCTAACTCAAAAATCATTGGTTATTATCAGTTACACACTTTTTGGGAGGGGAGTAGGAGACCACCCTAAGGATGTATATGTAAGACACTTGAAAATTCAGAGAATAACAAAAGCAATTCTAATCCCAACCTTAAAATATATATTGTATCCAGTCTTAAAATCTGACATTCCAAAAGCTGCTCAGTAAGAACACTGTGTGAATAAAGGCATTACAATTACGTTCACCAGCAACAAAATGTAAGTTTCTTCGACTGCTTCGCTGCAGTTACCAAAGCCATTAAAGGAAGATAATCTCGTAAGTGACTTTCGGAAAAGCACCTCAGTAAAAGGAGCACCACGTAAAATGCTACTCAACTGTACAGTATTGCATAACCCGTTTGGGTGGAAAAGCAGCACCCTTCCCTACGCAACGAGGATACGGAATAAACCTTCCAAGGTTTCCCCTCGGCATTACAGGGCCTGCGAGCGACCGCCCCGCTGAGATCTCCGCTTGGGAGGGGGAGGAGCGGGACACGCGGAGGTCCCTCATCCTCACCCGCTAGTGACTCACGCCCTACTCACGCCAGGAGCGACGCGCGGCTCAGAAGCAACCCACGCTAACGGCCCCTCCCATCAGGAAATGAGGAAGACCGCGAGGGCGCCCCCCCCTCACCTTAAAAAGCCTGGGAGGACAGAGAGGGATGGCGGGAGAGATTTTTCTCCCTTAAAAGAGAAATAACGGCCGAACCAAACTACTTCGTATTACGTCCACCTCCGCCTCTTCTTTCTGCGCGTGCCACTACCCCCACCCGCCTCCTTCCGTTTCCGATTAAACACCAACCAATTTGCTTAGAAAGCTCACTCGACCAGCCACTTCCGGTATTCCAGGACCTGTATGCAAGAAGAGAGCTAACGGGCTGGGGCTAATGTAACGGGTATATTTAACTTCCGGTGAAAAGAAGCATTTCTGCGTGAACTGAGTCCTCTAGGCCATATCATCTCTATGGTAACCCGCTGTACTTTGGGAAAGTAGTTCAAACTTAAGCCGGATGTGGTAATAAGGGAAGTGAAAGAGCATAGAGGTATAAATTTTGAAGAGCTTACACTCTCTTCCCGCGGCAGTCAAACTGATTCAATACTAATGGTTTACTCGCGGCACAATTGCGCATGCTTCATTGGGTGCCGGCTGGGGTTCGAAAGACACAGGCTGGTCGTGTTCTAAGAAGGTTGGATTGTCTTTTCATTCGATAACAAGAACTTAAAAGAAATATTCTTTAATACGTAAGGGGCGTATGTTGGTATCTGCTCCTAACCTTTGTGTGAATTTAAAGGATATTGTGCCTTCTGAAGGACCAACACATTTATTTTATGACACAGGTGTTCAGTAGTGAGTATGTAATATAAGCCTAAAAGCATCATAACGTTCCTCATTAAGATACCCAAGGCTTTCCATTCTTTTTTGTTGCAATTAATTTATTACGAATATCACTCCCTGAAATTCAGAATTCACTCCATGAACACTTTTGACATTTAAAAAATACCCTTCGAATAAAAATGGATTTTGAGTTGTTCTGAGTTAACCTTGGCTATAATTCTAATTTCAAAACATTTCTGTTGGAATAAGCTATGCCCCATTTTACTCGCAAAATATCAGCAGATGACCAAATGGCATCTAACATGTACAGATTTAAGAAGAACGGTGTGTTATATTTGGCTGCCTGAGGCAGAACAGTGAATGTTGCTGTACCCACCCAAATCATAATGAATAGCTCCCCATAATATTAATGTTCTTTTGGCATTTGCAGTAGAAAACTCTACAAATGTGTCTCTTTCAAGTAGTAGAAACAGTAACATTAATACTAAAATAAAGATAAATTAAAATAAAATAAAGAATATCCTTTCAGATGCACCTGTTTCATTGTATAAGAATTCAAGAAACCAAGTTCTTAAAATTCACTTTTATTAGTCGAAAAACTATCTAGTTGTCTATAAAATTTAACTGTTCCTTTCCAGGAAAACCCAATGGACAGCACACAGTAAATTGAAAAGTTAAATAAGTAAGTAAGTAAGGCATCTTACCCCTGGAGGCTCAGAAGGCACTTTCCTTGTATTTAGAAAGATTGGGGAACCCTTCCTTTTTCAATGAGCTTTCAGTTTCAGAGGATTGGTGCAGGGGGTTCCTCTATATAGGTATATTTTTGTGGTATCTCTGATTTTTATTTTATTATTTGTATATCTTTGGTTTGGTTTTACTTTGTTGTTTCCTGCCTGGATTTCTAAGATTGGGGCTGTTAAAAATGTTAAAATGGTAACTACAGATTTGAAATTAAGATTGATTCATCAAAAAATTGTATTTAGGGGGTGTTAGACTCTGCAAAGAATGTATTTAAAAAGGTGGATATCAGATTTTCTGTGCTGGAGGTGTAAAAAATTTGAGGGCTCACTGCCTGATATGGGCATGTGATTATTATTAGTATCTTTTTTGTATTAATGTATAGTAGTAGATTTATGGGAAAATCTTTAAATGTTAAATATGTTAATATAATGTTGAATTATATACCACGATTTTGGAATCTGACTGTTTATCAGGAATTGTAATTGTATCGAGCATGGGGAGTGGTGAAAAGAATTATATTAAGAAATTGGAAAAGTGATATTATTCCATATGTCAAGGAATGGTTGTCAGAAATGTTTGATTTATCTGTTTTGGGAAAAGCAATACAGTATTTTCTATTAATCAAAGGGTGCAGCAATATGAGATATTGCTAATTGAGAAATGCAGAGATTCTGTAATATCTTACAATAATATCTTGTATTGTTCATATTAGACTAGTGACTTCATTGATAAACCAGTGACTATTGCTAACTATAAAGTATAGAGTAGACTCCCCCCTTTTTTCTCTTAATTTGTATTTTTAGTTTGTACTTTTAATTTTTTAAATTTTCGTTCTTTAAGTTTAAAGAAATTTTAAAATTTTTAGATCAATATCAGGTTGTCTTAATAAATATATAGAACCAGTGAAATGAATTGAGCCTGGTCCCTGATAGTGCAGCAGTGCCAATGCTTCACTTCTTTCATCTAACTGGTATTCTGCATTAATTGTAACAGTTGAACTGTTCTCCAAGGACAGTTGAATAAGATAGAGTAACCCAAATGTTAAATAATTACCATTTGAAGAAGAGAAGAAAGATTAACTTGATTATGAGATTACTAGCTAGGCTAATGAAAATAATATTTTGCTAATTATACTAAAGACAGTGGTAAAGACTCTTTTGCATTGAGCTGGACTTCAGGTGACTTCATGGACATTATGGAGTTTTTTTAGCAGCAAGACAGAATTGATATGCCATTATCTTCTTCTGGGATTTTTTTTTAAATTTCCACATCTAGCCTAGAGTTTATAATCCCTGGTAATCTCCAATTCTAGTTCTAAATAATTCTGACACTGTTTGGATTTCAAGCCCATTCAAGGTCAGTGAGTGCTGCCACCTGTCTGAGATAGCAGGCCCAATTTTTAACATGCATTTGTTAGATAAATACATGTAGTCCTTGCTTAATGACCATTCGTTTAACGACAGTTTGAAGTTACAACGGCCTCAGAAAGGGTGCTTTACAGCTCGTAAAGCATTTCTGGCTGTTGTAAAACATTGTGCTGCCCCCCCATGGTCATGTGGCCACATTTCGGGTGCTTGGTAACCAGCTTGCATTTATGACTGGTTGCCAAGCGCCCCGTGATCATGTGATTGCCATTTGCAATCTTCTCTGCTGGCTTCCCCAGAAGTCAATGGGGAAGCCTGCAGGGACGGTTGAAAGTGGAGGGGATGGAGGGGAGCTGAAATACTTCTGCAGGCTGCAGGTGCTACACACACTGCTCCCAGGTTCGGCTTATGGTCACTCACTCACACACAGCCTGTTGAGGCACACAGATCTTGTCAGCCCCCCTTGCTTTCTACCTAGGTTTTCCAGATAGGTGCAGCTGGAGCAGACACACAGCCCTGGGCAACAGCTGGGAAATAATTAGGGATACACACAAATCACTTCCAACGGAACACTGAGGCACAAGAGTTCTTTGTAATACACGGAGACCCAGTGAATTTAAAGTAACAGCAAAACTTTACTGGTTGCAAGGTACATTTGCTCTTTCTCATACACATACACACACGCTCATCCACACTTACTCACGCCCTTCCCAACTAGGCTGCCAGGCACTAGCTAGAGGGACCAAAGCCACCAAGTCTGGATCCAAAGGTGACTCAGATGACTCAGCTCAGACCACTCAGATGACTCAGAGTGGGCGGGCTTTGGGACCCCTTTTATCCCCAAAAGTCCTTGCTTTGTTGATTCACAAGTCTGGCAGTTGTTAATGGGGTTGGGGTTTCCATGTGCTGAGGCCCAACTTTTTTTTTCTCTGGTTCAGGTCCTTTGTTTTTTTCTTTAACGACTTGTTTCCTTCTTATCTACCTCCCTGAAGGGATCTCATAGATAACTTTCCTGGCTTTTGTCCTCTCTGCTTATGTGCCTGCTTCATCTTTAGGTTATGGCAGCTTCAGCCTAGTCTCACACAGGAACAGAGCTCAAATCTTCAGGATTTGAGCTCCATTCCTGCAGCCTGCCAAAGGATATCCCTTCTGTGCACAGAAGGGAGGGGAAACCTTTCGGTGCACTGTGGTAATGTTTGAGAGCAAAAGGGCTGCCTGCCAGGAGGATTTCAGCTCCACACAGAGCTGAAATCCTTCAGCAGGCAGCCCTTTTGCTCTGTCCGCTTAACAACCTGGGAGATCACTTAACACCGCAATTAGGAGTGCCCCGATTGCAGTCGTGGAGCAAAGCAGTCACATGGCCATCTCACTCAATGACAGCTTCGCTCAACGATTGTGGTTGTTAAGTGAGGACTACCTGTATATACACTACACTTTCACTTCGAGGTAATTAGCAAGCTGGCCAACCTTGTGCATGATACTGAACATTCAAACAAAACAAAAAAGTGATTATTATTATATATCACACTTTAAACTGAGTGAGTAATCAACCAAATAGCAAATGCAGTTGAACTGAAATAAGTCTAAAGAGATGCACATTGGGGCAAAAAAATTCCCCTAACTTTGCATATATACCGATGAAGTCTGAGCTGTCTTTAACCAGGAAAAAGATACTGAAGTCAAAATGGATAACACAATGAAGATGTCAACTTGATGTGCAGCAGCTGTGAAAGAGACAAATTCTATGCTAAGATTCATTAAGAAAGTGATTGAAAATAAAATAGCACTTTAATGTTGTCACACAAAACTATGATACATCTGCATCCAGAATTACTGTGTATACTTCTGGATGCCACATTTGAAAAGTCTTTAAAAGATTGGAAAAAATGCACAAGAGGGCAACAAAGAGAAAAACTTAAAACCTTTGGGACTCCAGCTTGGGAATAAAAATCACTTGGGTCAGGGACTTTGATAGAGGTGTCAAAAAAGTAATCATGGTGGCTGTGACCATGCGGTGAAAACCCTACCCCTTGTTTTATGTGTGTTGTAATGCATATTTTAAAAAGGGCCTGGTCACAGCTACCATCTTGATATTTTTGACACACACACCCTGTGGAGGTGTCTAAATCTGTGCATGACATAGAGGAAGTGGACAACAAGACATTTTTTCTTCCTATCAAAGCACTAGGGCCAGGGGCCAGTCAACAAAACTGATTGTAAGGAGATTTAGACCAGACAAAAGAAAACCTCTTCACACAGCACACAGATTTTGGAATTCAGTACAAGTTCTGGCGACAGTTATTAACTTGGATGGCTTTAAAAAGAGGTTAGATATATCCATGTGTATCAAAGACTATGTCAATATGATTCCAAATTCCACTTGTAGGGGAAGAGTGGGGAAAAAGGGGTATGTCTCCACCTCCGGTTTGTATGAGATTGGCCTCTGTGAGAAACAAAATGATAGACAAAGATGGGTCTTGATTCAGCAGGGCCATTCATGTGTTCTTATTTTCATCCACCTCCATCCCCACTTCAGCTAAAAGGATCTTCATATCTTTGGCTTAAAACTAAATTAATTTGCTTCAGAAAATATGTTCAAAAATATGTTTAAAATGTCCTTTGTATCTGGACAGTAAGGGCAGCCTGGTTTATAAACTGATTTGTTGTTGTTGTTGTTAAGAGGCTTGCCTTTTCAGGAGCACAAATTATCTTTTAAAAAAATGTCTGATAGTTTCCTCCTGAGTGCCAGCAGCTACTCTGATGCATTTCCACAAAGGACAGATTAAACAACTAGATGTTAATTTGGATGCTTCTAAGCATCCTTTTCTACAATTATAAAACAAACAGTAATTACCGCGTAAGATGAATAAAATTCACTTGACACAGAACATACAGCTACTCTCAATAAAAATACTGATAAAGGGACAAAAATATAAATTATATATATATGGTGCTCCAGAAGTTACTGTATAAGACAGCTGTATACCCAATTTATCCTACTTGTTTAATAGGATTAGTACTTTATGAGTATCTTTATAGTTTATGGGATTATAGTCTTTGAGAGATGAAATTTTGTTATGCAAGAAATCCTCTCGACAGTGGGTAGGCTATAAATATTTAAATAAATAATTGTAGGCGAGTACAATGAAACAGCTTTTGTTACTGTTTCCCATTCAGGATTAATCTGTGACTCAGCAGCTTTGAAGACTCAACAAAGTCTGTACTTTACAAATGCCTAATCTAGACAAAGAATGTTTACACAGTAAAATGTATTCTGAATAACTGAAAATGAGGATTCTCAAAATGTTTTTTAAAACATTTCTGAGTTGCTCAAAGGAATAACCATTCCTATATGTATAGATAATGAATATTTCGAATACATTAGTAAAATGCCTTGATCTATATGAATGAGCAATTAGGAACAATGTTCTTTGAGGAATTTATACAGCGGTGAGACACAAAAACGTATTCCAGCTCCATACTGACAATAGTATGTACTGAAAAGAAAAATATATGGCACCTAGTGTTTGGATTGGTAATTGTGCTTATACATAATGAAATGTTTTTCTGCAAATCATTCTGGCAGATCATTCATCCCTATATATTAAATTGGTAGGAAACTACAGGGATCAGTGATAGACAAGGAAAGAGGCGGGGTGCAAATGGGTAAAAAAGAGAGTGAAAGGTGCACAACTATATCTCAATTCTCCTTTACTCCATTTCTCTCCTTCCCTTAATCTCTTTCTCCTCCAAGTAAAATAAGTCAAGGAAGGCAGAGTAGAGGATAAACAGATGAACATTGTTCTGTATTTTAGGTTAGTAGGGCCTGTAGGTGGGGGAGAATTGTTTGTGACAGATACTACATCAAACCCAGGGTGGTTTGCAACAGTTCTGCAGTGTCATCCCCAGATATTTGAGCTGTATTGTAAGGTGAGCTGGAGCTAAGAGTGTAGTTTACTTGAGCCCTGAAGTGTTATCGCTATTTTTAATCCCAAATCACAGGTTGGGCTGTGAAAGTAATACACAAAACTGGATCTATCGGTGTAGATCTCAGTAATTGGCAGAGGCTTTTTACCTAGGCCCTGGTTTATTTTGAATGTGCGAGATGGCATTGCATGTCATAATTGACTTGAGACAGAGGATGAACATGCATTTCCATCAGTCATTTGCAGGATAAATAATTTCTTCCAGATGGCTGGCTTCATTTTACTGTCATATCACATTTCTGTCCCTCCTCTTGTATTATGACATTTCATGCCACTTTTGACACAGTCACTTGCAGTGCTTAAAACTCCTAATTACTTTCATTAAATGAACTAGGCTGAAAAAAGTGTGTCTTCTTGACATTTATAGTTAATTGCGTCTTGTGCAAACTGTCAAATCGTGCCTCCATCCTTGTATTTTGTCAACCATGCAAAATCAAAGTACCACTTAGAGAAGGAATGGGAAAATGTAAGAAGTGCTACTTACTAAAACACACAGGTACTGAATGATTGGGTCCTTGTGACTATCAGGCAGGTGATATGATTATCTGTATGCCCTCAGTTTTCTTATGCTGTCCCTCATTAGCTGTTAGCATTCTTCTTCATTAGCCATGCTGGTAAAGTTATTAAGGATTGCGATGTCTGGAAAATCATAGGTTGTTTGTTCTCACATAAGCAGGTTTTTTTAGAAGGATTCAGAGTCCTGAGGTGAGAATTAGGTTTTTTTTTTCCTTTTTAGTATCTCCCACTTTTGTGCCTTAAAGCAGGGAATTCAAAGGGCTGTTTGCCCTGACTTTGGAGAGAAAGAGTGAACATTAGGATTTTGTTCATGTTTCAATTCAGAAAGGCTTTTCATTGACGCTTGGAGACCTAAGGGAGCTATTGCTTCAGCATTGACGTAATTCAGACTGCTGATTTATACAGGCCCCTTCTCTTTTGGGTTCTCAGTCAAGCTCTGATCTAGACAGTTTTTTCCATATGTTTCCTTTCCGCAAAGTTAGATGAACACTTTGCCAGCAGCCCTGTAACTGACAGCTGTTGTATTATCTCCTCTGTTGCTGTGATTCTGGAAAGCTAACAGCTGGCCAGGAGTCCAGACAATTGGCACGGAATTCCAATCCTGTAGCTGTCACATCTGGATCCAAAGGCTCTCAAAGTTGCTGGATATGTGTAGGGAACACCTGCTTTTCCTGATCATTCTCTTAAGGATATGTCAGGTTCAGTATCTGCGCAGGACTAAACCCTAAAAGCAATAGTTCTCAACTTTTATTGGACTGCACTGACCAACATATTGAGCTAATAGCTAGTTGCTGGAGATAATTATTAATGCTAGAGCTGTTACAGGAGTGGGCAACATATCCATTTTTAAATAAATAAATAAGTGATGAAGTTTGTTGTCAAAGTTGGAAAGTCTTGCCCTTAGAGTATTTCACTGCCAAGTTGCTGTGAGACGATGATGCAAGAGCTGATGTAAGATTGCTGCATGAATTCTGAAAACTATTGATACAAGATGCTTCTGTTTCATCTGGAAAAACTGTAGTATTGACTGCCTAACAACAGCATGGAAATTAATACAACTGTGGAAGAAAAGAACATCATCTGTAATTATTACACTGAATTGAACCTCAAACAGTTCTTCTCTGATGTACTCTGATATAAAAATAGGTGGGCTTCAATCTTTCCTTATTACTGATGCAAGTAATAATGTTAATACCAGTCCTCACATTTTCCCAAAAATTTATTACTAGAAAAGTCACTGGAGATTGTAATTATCTGGTTTGAATTACAAATTTGATGAGATGGTAATGCTTGGATATATTTCAAACTGAGTATCATTCTCCAAACCACTATAATAAGTTCTCTAGTCCTGAATGTAAAATGTGATTCTGCACCTAAGCAGTCAGCCTTCTACTACGATGGCTAACCTTCTACTTTTAATTACTTTTTTAAAAGTGGCATATACACTTGAATGACTGATAAAAAAAACTTCCAATGAAAAACATACAGGCCCCTTAAACACTCACATATTGACTGAAATATTTCAGCCCAGCAAACTCAGAAAAAGAACATGGTTCTCTAGCATCATTTTTTCCCCAATGCACTGTCATACTCCCAATTGTTGAAGAAGAGTATATAGTGCTTGTATTTACATGATGCCATGAGCCAAAAATTAGCCAACCATATTTTAGTTAGCATGTAATTAGTTTATGGTTTATGGTTCAGTATGTCGTACAAATCATGGAATCATGGTTCATTTAAGCATGGTATAGACATTGAGAATATATGAGAATACCATTTAAGCATGGTATAGACATTGAGAAAGGATAGTATGATAGATAAGGCAAAGAGGCAGTAAATTAATTCTACAGAAAGTTTAGAACTAAAAAAATTATTCAAACCAGTCCTTAAGTCCAAAGCCAAGCAAAATTGTACCAGATAGAAGAACAGGTCAAGCTAGAAGAAGAATCAAGGTCCAGGCAAAGGTTGATACATCCAAGAGAACATCTGCTTGCAAGACTGATGCCAGCCTTCCTGGGTAGAACAGACAGGAAACATGACCAGATGAGCTAATTCTACTTTATTGTAAAGCTACATTAACAGAATCTTGCAAATCTGAAAGTACAAATCTCCCGCCATCTCTTTTTACAGCCTGATAAATTAGGGAGGGTCCTTTCTGAGTTTCTTTCTGTGGCCATTATGCAGCTGCAGGCTCCCCACCCCTTATCTTATTGTTCCCTAGGCAGCATCTCTTCCCTCCATTTCCCAAGGTCATTCCCACATACCATTATAAGAGCAGACATACCTTTATACAATGCAGCTGTTGAATGAGGGATTGAAGCCAGTCACACACATTGCTATAATTTTGGATAGTGGCACACAAAGACAAGAGAATACAGTGTACAAGCCATTGGTACCCAATAAAGTGGGTTGGGAAACCTACACTCTAGCAAGCCCACCTATGCCCGCCTCATGTTTGGTGATGGAACCCTTAGACACCCTGACAGTGGATGACATTTGTGATTATATACAGCCATTTAGAATGCTGGAGATGTGTTTCTGATATATCCACCCCAAAAAGGGGCCTGTGAGTGCACAGTATTGACCTGTTTTGAAAGCTGCCCATTGTATCTGCCCAATCAAGGTACTAGCTGGTGGCTGAGAAGAAACCAGTACTTCATCAGGACCAGGATCTGCCTTCAGAAATGTCTTCCCAGAGGCTTCTTCATGAATAGAGGGCAAACATTCAGCAGCTGCCATTGTGAGAGTAGGACAGAGGAAAGGCTGTGACCATAACTACATTTATGAATCTGCAGGTATGGGGTAGCAGGAATTTTAGAAAAGACACATGACACAAATGTTTGTTAAGTTTCCAGCAATTCTTTCCCATGAGAGTACTGGCCATAGCAAAAGTGACAAGCAAAAGATACTCTTGCTTAGTTATGCTAGGCATTGTTGGATACCTCTAATATGGGCTTAATAGATCTCTTTCTTGTCTTAGGGGAGCATGGTAAACCATAGTATCCAGGAAGGCTAGAAATGTCTCTCCCCTGCCTCTTCCCTCCAGATCTTGCTGGCCTATGAGTGTGAGAAAGAGATCCTTATGTTGACTCCTTTATAAACAGAGAAACAATGTAAATCACCTTTGAAGATGATCCAGAAGCTACTTCTAGTGCAAAATTAATGTAGGTTTTAACCAAGACTATATGATTTGAACATATTACGTTAGTTCTATCTTGCTTGCTTTAGAAGTTAGCTTTCCATGCCCAGTTCAAAGTGCTGTTTTGATCTATAAACTTCATGCCTTGATTCCTATGGAAAACTTCATTTATTTATTGGACTTGTATGGCCTCCTGTTTTACATGTCACAACTCTGTATGGCTCACAAAACCATAATAAAACCAAAAGAAACAATAAAACCAGCATCAAAAACCAAATCCTACTACCCTAACCCATCAACAAACACAATCACTGGGCTCCATGCTCACCTTACCCCAGCACTTGAGGGAAGAATCTGCTTTTGAAGGCCTTCCAGAAGGTTAGGAGAGTGGGGACTTGCCAGATCTCATGGGGAGGATGTGCTTCCTAGGTCCAGCTAGGTAACAACATTTAAGGGAAGGGATTTGGAGTGCACCCATCCTATCTGACCTGGTGGAATGGTCAGATACCCTCAGTGAAATGTGGTTGCACAAATAAGCTGGTCCCCTGCTATGCAAGGCTTTAAGGGTGATAACCAGCACCTTGAACTGTACCCTAAAAAAACCTGGAAACCAGTGCAGTTTACACAGTAGAGGTGTAATATGGGCAAATATGCATGCCACCACATTTTGGACTAGTTCTAATTTCTGGACGGTCTTCAAAGGCAGTCTGTTGTAGAGTGTATTATAGTAATTCAACTAGGAAGTGACCAAGGCCTCTTAGCTCAGGAATGGGCACAGTTGGCACACAAGATAAATCTTGTACAAAGGTTCTCCTCAAGAGGACCCCCAAATTACACACCAGCTGTGTCTGAGGAAGTGCTACCTGATCAGGAATCATACATCACCAGCTCCACATAGGACTTGCTTCCCTGCAGTAGAGGGCGGCCACAGAAAACTCCCTGGCCAAAAGGGCATGATCTGTCCCTGGCAAGTGTCTGATATAAATATCCCCCTACTCCAGATTACCACAGCACTATGTCTACCCAAACTCCAAGGCAGCCTTGTCCTGTACCCTGAAAAAAGCCCTTTTCTGCTTTGCCCCTTTGATTTCTCAAGGGAAATTTGTAATGCTTTCCTAAGGGAAACTTGCTTTTCAGTATTGTTTTCTTCACCTTGCTGAGTTAAATAGTTTCTGTTCTCCAAGGCCTTTTTAAACTTTGGTGGATTTAACCTCTGGTTTATTTCTTGACTGGTTTCTCATTCTTCCCATATTTATATTATTGTCATGCTGGTCTTGTATTTTTATGTTTGGATGTTTAGATCTTTGCATTTTGAAGAAGCAGGATGGGAAGATGCCTTTGAACTTGGGTGCTGAGACTCCTGAGAATACCATGGACAGCAAAGAAAACAAACCAATGAATCATTGAACAAATCAACCCAGAATTCTCACTTGAGGCACAGATGATCAGGCTCAAATTAAGCTACTTCAGCTACATTATGCAAAGACCCAGCTCTGAGGAGAAGGCTCTAATGCTGGGATAGGTGGAAGGAAAGAGAAGATGTTGAAAGTGACTTGATGGCACATAATCAATTTTATTATATAATCTTTTTATAAAATAATGGTCAGAAGCTGGAAAACATGTTTCATATACATGGGTATACACAGAGGAGCAAGGGGGCATGATGTCACATATATTATCTTGGAAACAACATAAATTGTATAGTTCTTATAATTTGTGCAATGATGTCATGTTTTCCCGGACATTAGGGCCAGAAGGCTAGGTGACCTCTGTTGTTGATATGATTTTTCTGACTGGGACATATTGTTTACCTCAGGCATCGTGGTTCATTGCTTGGAACCACTGTTTTAATCTTAGTACGCCGCCCAGAGTCACTGTTGTGAGACTGTATAATATAATATAAAACGTAAGTAAGTAAATAAATAAATAAGAAGAACATGGGATCTCATGCTTTACCAAACACTTTTGTTCATGCATGTATTTGGATGCCATTCAGTAATTTCAACAAATGCCTTTGTGGCATGAGGAGCAGATATAAAGGTCCTTCATGGGTTGGTATCTATGATAGCAGTATTCCTTTGGCTGCTGTTGGAAACAGAATCCTGGATTAAACATAGATGTAGCTTAGCCTGTCCTGGCATGTGTATTTTTCCATGCCAACTATCTATAATTCATTTAATTTTTCTCCAGTCTGTAACCAAGCAGAGAAATGTTACCAGTTTAATCCAGAGGTGGAGAACCTGTGCCCTCAGATGTTCTATAACTGCCAGTATCCTTCACTGGTGCCCAGGCTAGCTGAGGACTGTGGTTCTTGCAACATCTGGAGGGTCATAGCTACCTCTGATATAGACTTCCTCCAAAATATGATGGAAGATTTGATTTGGAAGGAAATCTTTTTTATGAGTTTACTTATTTTATTTTTTATCTCACTCTTCAGCTAACTGGCTTCTCAAAGTGGGTTACAAACAATCAAGAACAGCAACAGACTTAACTGCAAATTTTGTCACTGATTTCATCAAGAGCGGGGTCAAATCCTGGGGGAAATCTGAGTGAATTAGCTCCTGACATAACCTTAGACCATATGGCTTTTCAAGAAGGTCTGTTTGACTCTCCCAGCTGCTTGATATTTATTAGCTCTTCCATAAACCTTACAACTTCTGCTCATGATGCTTTTCCATGGCTTGCTGCCAATTGCCAGTCTCTATATATCCATACAAACATCTGCTGTGTGTGTCTGAATTTTTATGGAGGGAAACACTCATTTAAACTCCATTAATAATAGATGTTTTTACCCATTCTTATCAGGTATTCCCTTAAGCAAGGAGAGGGAATCTTTACTCCAGCTTTTGATTCCATTCCCCAAGAAAAACTTTGGAGGAAACTAGCAATGATTGAGTGTTGTCTTCTTAATTTGATTATTCAGTTACATAGCAATACTATATGCAAGTTAAAGGGACTAATTTTGGTAATCTAATAGTCTATCCCCGCTCATAAAGGGGTTAAGCAAGGATGTATACTAGCTTCCCTTTACATTAAAGATATTGTTGTAGCTTTGGTCAATCTAGACTTCCATCCTCCATCCCTCACTCATCGTCCATTCCCCATTCTTCTGTATGTGGATGATGCAGCTATTCTTTCAGTTTCAAAAATTGGGTTACATAGATGTCTCAAGGAACTTTCAAGGTACTATGATAGAAAACACCTAACAATAAACTACCAAAAAGAAAAAGTTCCATTTTTTTTTCCAGAAGACACTCTGATAATCCATCAAACTGGACAGTTAATGGCAGACCCATTGAGCAGGTGAAATCATTTAAATGCCTAGGTATTCACTTTCAATCCTCCACATGCTGGGGTCATCATATAAGAGAGTTAGCTATGAAAACTCAAAAAGTATCTCTAGTGATCAACAAATTTGCTGGTTGGCAGGGGAACAACTTTGTCCCTGCAACAATTAAACTATTCAAGATCAAAGTTCTTGGTATGCTGCTATATGGATCTCAGGTGTGAATTTACAAACACTTCTTAATTCTTGAATGAATACAAACAAAATTATTAAAATCAATAGCATATATCCCATACTTGACTTGTAATGCCATTACTAGTGTGAGAAGGAAATCAAACTGTTCCCCCATGCAAGCAGGAAATCAAGCCTTCTCGCTTGCCTCACCCTGCCATTCAAGCTTTCCATGGCAATCAAGGTAAAAGGTTAAAATTTACAATTAGAATGGGCTCACCCAAAATATTAAAATGTGGCAGGAAGAGTCAAGTTTTTTTTGACTCTAGCCAAAAGACCTCCTTAATCAAATAGCAAAAGATCTCTTCCCTGAAGAATTCTGGATCTCAATCAAGCAGTGCTTAGGCAAATACTTCAGTTCAACGCCAATCAGGCAGTGCTAGACAGGCAAACACAGGATGCCTGATTAGAGGAAACCACAGCTCAGCAGGGTGCCTGACCTCAGAGTGCTCCCTCTTGGAGCTCCTGCTTACTACATTTTCTAAGAATTCCTAGAGGGTGCTAGTGTGGTGTCCTGGAGTTTCCAGAAAGCGGGGGCTCTTTCTCAATTTTTAAGAAACAATAGCACA
The DNA here is from genome assembly GCA_030867105.1 of Liasis olivaceus. Lineage (NCBI taxonomy): Eukaryota > Metazoa > Chordata > Lepidosauria > Squamata > Pythonidae > Liasis > Liasis olivaceus. The sequence goes on from CM061349.1 coordinate 182,376,560, forward strand.
ATCTTCTCTATATAAAGGGTTCCTTGGGAATCCCTGCTCTCGGCCACCTCCGAGATTCAATTCTGTGTGCTGTGCTCTTGGAAATAAACTTTCACCTCTGTTTCAAGCAACCACCTGTGCATTTTATTCTTAGCTCGAAACGAACTTGGTAAGATTTCCTTCCAACACCAGATTAGAACTAGGTTGCATCTCATTCAAGGCCTGTACAAGATTATGTCATCTAAGATTCTGGGTGGAACAAATCATTTGGGCAACCTCATTGGTACATCTCATTCTATATGATATACAGTGGTACCTCAGGTCATGAACTTAATTTGTTCCGCGACTCTGGTTGCGACCCGAATTGGTCGTGACCCGAATCAAATTTTCCCATAAGGTTCAATGTAAATATGGTTAATCTGTTCTGATCCCTATGAATTTGGTTGCCAACCGATTTTGGTCACAACCCGAATCAAATTTTCCCATAAGGTTAAATATAAATATGGTTAATCCATTCTGAACCATATGTATTTTTTTTTTAAACCACAAAAATATGACACAAAGTACAGTACAGTACAGTACGAAGAGAGAGAATGCTAACCTTGCTTGAGGCAACTTCTGGCGTGGAGGACAGGAAGGCAGGTGGGGAGGCGGTTATTGCTTGGAGGGAGAGTCCCCCTCCCTACAGGAAGCCACGACCACGTGTGTCAGCAGGGAAAATGGCCGCGGATCCTGTTCGTCACCCAATGCAGAGTTCGCAAACAGAAGCAAAATTTTGCAAACGGTGCTGTTCGTGACCCGAATTGGTCGTGAACAGAAGCGTTAGTGACCCGAGGTACTACTGTACATCAGTCTACTCTGAAAAAACAAATAGACCAAGATCTAAGATAGTGTGGACTGTCAATACCAGCCCTACTTGCTTTAGGCCCAGAAAAAACCCTGGTAGAACTTAAGCAGAGGGTATGGGACGTAGATATTCAGGTAGACAGAGCCAAACTTTTCCATCTCTTATACAGACTAATTGCTCTCTCCTCTGGACACTTCCCAATTACTTCTATAAGATTCTGCATACCCCACATAGAAGAGTGTTCTCCCTGGCCAATGTAGATATTCTCCCTTCTAGGGTGACAGCTGGTTGATACGCCAACCTTCCACCTGAAGATCAAGTCTGTATTTGCTCAAACATAGAGGCTGAGTTTGTTTCACAAATATTTTTAAAGTTCCCACTGTACTCACACTGGCGATCAGAGCTAATACACCTGCTCTTGAGTCTGATATACTCTACTCATGATGAGGAAATTGAGGTATTCTTACTAAATGATCAATATCCAGGTGTTTTGAAGACAGTAGCAAAATGTTTATTTATAGCCTTAGCTTATAGAAACCATTTGGTGCCTTCAGTGAAATGTTAACTTTATAGGGTTTCTTCCTTTTATACATGTATGTAATGTTACTTATGCATTTTATTAATGGTGTGCTGTATTTTTAAATTCTGTGACTTGGTCTTGACTGTAAATAACAACAACAACAACAACAACAACAACAATCCTTACCATCAAGAGGGAAAATAGTGAAAACTGAAGGAATCAAAACGCCCTGTGGAAATAACATTAAGGGTCTGGATGAAGAAGATCACTAGAAATACCTGGGCATCCTTCAAGCTGACAACATCAAGCACAGTGAAGTCAAGAAGCTTAGTAGTGGATACATCATGAGAGTGAAGAAGATCTTAGTCCAAACTCAGTGGAGGAAATACCATCAAGGCAGTTAACACCTGGGCAATTCTAGTCATTAGATACACAGCTGGAATAGTGGACTGGACTCAAGCAGAACTAGAAGCCCTGGATAGGAAGACCAGAAAAATAATGACAATGAATCATGCCCTTCATCCATGCAATGACGTTGACAGACTCTACTTACCAAGAAGCATAGGTGGGCATGGAATGTTGCAAGTATACCAGACAGTTGAAGAAGAAAAAAAGGCATTAGAAGAATATCTGAAGGACACTGAAGAAGGTACAGTGAAGCTAGTACACCATGAAGGCTTACTGAATACCGAGGAGACCAAACTGGCCTACAAGAGAGACCAAATGAAGAATAGAAAAGAGACATGGCAAGGCAAAGTGTTACATGGCCAGCATACACACACACACACACACAACTAGCAGGCAAAGCAGATAACAACAAGAACTGTCAATGGCTAAGAGCAGGAAAGTTGAAAGAGACAGAGGGGCTAATTCTGGCAACACAAGACCAAGCCTTAAGAACAAATCCATACAAAGCCAGAATTGAGAAGACAGCAACAGACAGCAAATGCCACTTCTCCAAAGAAGCTGAAGAAACAGTGGGCCACCTAGTCAGCTGCTGCAGGAAGATTGTACAGACTGACTACAAACAACAGCATGAGAAAGCAGTAACAATAGTGCACTGGAATATCTGCAAGAAATACCATCTACCTGCAAGCAAGAACTGATGGGACCACAAAACAGACAAAGTAGTAGAAAACGAAGAAGCTAAAGTGCTCTGGGATTTTAGAATTCAAACAGACAAGCACCTGCCACATAACACTTAACAACTGTTGATAGGAAAGACAAAAAAGTCTGGATAGTGGACATTGCAATACCTGGAGATAGCAGAATAGAAGAGAAAGAACTGGAGAAAATCACAAAATATAAAGACCTGCAAACAGAAATAGAATGACAGTCTCAAAAGAAAGCAAAGATAGTACCAATAGTAATAGGTGCCTTGGGTGCAATCCAAACACCACGTGAACACCATCGGCATTGACAGGATCACCATAGGTCAATTGAAAAAGGCAGCTTTACTTAGAACAGCTTACATCCTGTGATGATACCTTTAACACCATCAAACAACATCTGCCTATCCCAAGTCCTTGGGAAGGACTCGATAGATTGATAAAAATGCCAAATCCAGTCTAAACATCTGGCTGACTGTGCAACCAACAATAATACACCATTTAAGTGAATAGAGGCCAAGGAAAGAGTTTGGGGGGAGGGGCCCCCTCAAATCCACATATAGAAGAGTTGAAAACAGAAATATGATGTAAAATTCAGAAAAACAAGGAAATCTTGAGGCTTTAAACTCTATAGGTGGTCCTTTTCCTCTGCCATTCAGAACAGCTACAGAAAGCTCTCTCTGTGACAACCAGTTTGCAAAGAGTACATTGTATAACAAGCTTTTCACATGCCACCAAATTTAGTGATAATAGAATTCTTTTTATTAGAACTGTGTAACCTGAAATGCGAGGTTGTTAAAAGCAGGTAGCAAAAGCTAGGGACTAAAGTACAACTGAAGACAGAAAAGACAACAGGCTTATTTCAAAGTCAGTGGTATGTGTACAATGTTCATCCACAGGGTTGATGCACACCCACATAATTTGGAATCAGATGCAGGACTAATAATGAGAATCCTAGATTTTGCTTTAAAAATGTTTCTACTTAGACTAATAAATATAGGGGGGGAAAGCTTGAAAGTGTGTAGGTACTGTCTGCTGTGTTATAAATCACAGCAGGGCTTCTTTTATACTCTGCTCCATTTCTTATTTCCTTTATCTCAGTAGTTAATAATTTCTGGCTTTATGTAGGGTGGTCATATTCCAAGAATGATGGGCTCATTTAAAACTCTGAAACTGTATCTGTGAATCCATCTGTAACATTTTAAAGTAGCAGAAGCCCTTTGCACTTAGATTTTCCTTGTCCTTACCAGCCATACACAGAAATAGTAACTTATCTATTGACCAAAAAAAGAAAGAAAGAAAGAAAGAAAAAGGAGAGGAAATAAACCACCCCAAAACAAGACAAAAGAGGCAACAGATTTTCATAAAATCCACATATGCCTGTTTATATATATTTATATGTACTTAAATTAAATGCTATAATTTGAATAGAAATATGATTCATATCACCACACTGGGGAAGCCATTAACTAAGCTGGCCTGCATGCATGTTTAGTCTGTCAGCTAGGTGCTAAGATATGGTTGTGCAACGTGATGGCCTCTGCTTTGGGTTCCTGAAGAGCAATTTCTAGACTTTTTCCTACGGGACACAATTCTTAAACCAAACACTAATCAGACTGCCTTTCAATAGAGGATGCCTTCCAGATGTGATCTTTTCTCTGTAAAGTGGGATGTATGACCACCCTAGCCTAGCCTTGCCAGTATCTGCCTGCCCTGTTTGCAGAATAACTGCAATAGAATTTGGAAAATGTATTTTAATGTACATAATTTTATCAAATAGCAGCTTCTTTATGTAATATTACTTTTGAGGATAGTAAAAGCCATTCACTCTGGTTAATTATTGTATGAGTTATTGTGACACCAAACTCCTTGTGTCAGATGTCCTAATACATTAGTTATTAATCTTAACAGAGCCTCGTAGTTACTATATACAGAAGAAAATGGAAGTTTCTTATTTCTTGCAACATAATGCATGGAAAGGCAACTTTTTAGTTTGAGGGGCCATACAGATTTCCAGATTACAGTTCAAGATCCTGTTGCTTTAGTCAAAATTATGAAAGCAACATCACACTATCACAGTGCAGGGTCTGCCCCTTTTGGATAAGAACACAATATCACAAAAGGGGTGGGACTTCTGTTGCACTGTCACAATGCTCCTTTCATCAGACTGACCTACTTGAGCTTCCCTGCAGATGCTGCTGCAAATACACATCCATGTTCAAAATCTCATTTTCAACCATCTGGTCCACATCATCCGGTAGATCAGATCAACTGGAGAACAAGTGGTAAAAGCATAACCAGGTTCAATTCTAATAGCAGCTGAGCAGTAGGGGTGTGCGTGTGGTGAAACTGAAGAGAGCTATCTCCACATCATACCTGTGATTGTTCTGGCTGCTTTTTAACATCAATTTACTGTTCTTCCAGAAGAGCTATAAATCTGTGTTCAAAAGAACATGGGTTTAGTGGCTTTGTGGAGGAGTGCTAAACCTGTGTCTCAAAATATCCCAAAGAACGGCTAATAAGTGGGGTGAAGTAGTACAAAGATGGGGGAATTGTACACCCCACCCTCATACATATAATATTTTAGCTGAGTTGGGCTTGGCTTGGATACCTGGCAGATAAAAAGCTTTCTCTCCTTTTTCATCTGCCACCTCTCTCAGCCCAAGCAGCTGATCCCCAGTAGTATACATGTGTGGGGTGAATGAGGTCTGACATATGGCTAAACTAGCCATCTGATCCCAGTTTGTAGTAAGAAAAAGCAGTACTGGGAAGGGACAAATTGAAGTTGAAAACTGATAGGAGTATGTAACCTCCACCTTGCTTTTTGACTCCAACTCCCCGCTTCCAGATGTGTTTCAGACACATTCTTACTACTAAGTACCTGGTAAGATGAGGCACACAATTATCTTAATCACCTAAATGCCACCTCCCCATTTGGAGGCCCAGAGCAGTCTCACTGTTCATTGCTGATACAGCGTGAGCAAGGAATGCAGTATGAAGAAGCTGGGGCAGTAAAACCTTTCCTTCCCCTTGCAGAGCGCTCCTCCTTGAATTGTTTGTGGCTGTATGGTTTTGCTGGACCTTACAATGCTAGACTCGTTTCTTCTTTTGGAACGCCAAGGGCTGCAGTGGGCAGGGTGACCTCTGCAGGAACAGTCCCAGAGATCTGGAAGCTGTGGGTGTGTCGCAGCTAAGGGCCTGAGCAGCAAATCAGAAAGTCTTGAGTTGGAAACTCACCTCTGTGAGAAATGCACTCACTAGTCTTTCTCTGGGTTAGTCAGAAGTAAAGTTTATTGAAGTGTTTGCAAAGGCTGGTGAGCTTCCTTGCAAATAAGAACCCACACCTTCTTACAGATTTCAGCATACTTTATACAATCCTATGCCAACGCCCAGCCCGCTTCATTTCCCCATTGGTTGAGGGGTACTCTGAGATTACAATCTTTTGCCGGCCGCCTACTTCCTGTTACCCCCCCTTCTACAGACCACTACATACTACATACAACACATATTTATGGTAAATAGGTGATTAGCTATGCGGGGTGTGGTTTTTATTAGGCTAATAAGGGTTGGGGGGCAAGAGTTCATGTATTCCTAAAAGATCTCTGCTAAGTATCACTTTGGACAGGTCAGATCACCCAAACTGGTTTTATCACACCTTGCCTCATCCCAGAGACATCTCCCCCCCCCCATTTCCTGTGCTTCTTGTAGCCCCTTTGTAACCATGGAGATGTCTCCTGATCTCTCCCTAGTTTGAGATAGTTTCAGGAATGAAAGCATTGGGCAGCTAGGTACTTAGAATTGCAGCTGCACTCTTAACATGCTCAAGTTACTATTTCTTTGTCAATAATAACAGATATTTTATCCATCTCTTACACCTCTTTCATGAATTCACTAGGTAGCCCTTGGCAATTCTCTCTCCCCTCCCCTCCCCTCCCCCCAATTACTTCTTCTGAAACATGGAGAATTCAGATAATGAATTGTTTTAGAGTGGAAGAGAACTACAGCCCTTCAGGTGTTGCTAAATTGCAGCTCTATGCATCCCTCTGTGTACTGTTTATGCAGGCTGGGGTTGCTGGAAGTTGTCAGAGACATTTGGCATGCCACAGGTTCCCAGTCCTGCTTGTAAGGATTACGAGAAGATCATGCTAGGGAAGACTTTGAACACCTGAACACACTACAGAATGTTAAGTATTATGCCATTCTGATTTCTTGGAAATTGTAACAGTGTCAGTCACCTGCATTTTAAAAGGTTGTTTGGCATGCTTGATGGTTTGAATTTTTTTTCCTTGTTCCTACTACAGATTGTACATAAGCAAATCAGAGGTCAGTGGCTAGCTTTGATTCTTTAAAGCAGGACATGTGAGGGTTGCATGCACATGTGAGTATGCACATATGTGTACATACATATGGATTTTCCATTAAAATCAAACAGGTAGAGGATCACTTTGTACCCTCTGGAAAGCAATGAAGGAGTCCACAATGGGGTGCCTGTTTTTACAAATCTTGGGATGCTGAAATTTACTTGGTTTATTCAGATGGAGGAACAGTAGCAACTCTCCTACTTTTAAAATTCTTGTTTTAAAAGTAGATGCTTTCAGCCTTCCATTCTAGTCTGCATGATTAATTCATCTAATTATTTCACCCAGAGACATAGTTAAAACAAAATAATATGCTCATTTTTAAAGATCTGCCCAAGGTGCAAGAAACAAACAAACAAACCCCAAACAAAATCCCAACCCCACACTTTATCACTTTATAAGTGTTAGTGATATATTAAGAATGGTTAACTTCTTGGATGGATCTGCTTTAAAAAATGTCTAAAAGAATCATTAACAGATTTAGAATGATGGGTACAGCCTATGGTTGTATGTGAAAAGCCCCAGGTTCCTATTGTGTAATTTAACTAAAATAGGATTTCCTGTAATTACAGTTGCCATCAGCATTTAAATAGTTCTCGTCTTGGATTTTCTAAGCCTCAAAAAAAGTTTGTCCTCTTTTGTTAAGGATTTCCACTACCTCCCAGTATTTCAGATCAGTTTTCAGCTACACCTCTCTTCTTTGCCATGCAAGCATTAGCAGGTTGTGAGCATTCTCATCCATGGGGTTGTATACTTGTATGTATTTATTGCAGAGGGCTGCTGCAATTAACAAGCTGTTAAATTTCCTGGCCCATGAAGTTGCTAGAAGTTTTCTTTAGATTTGTGGATGCAATCATATTCTTAAAACAGTTGATGCACCAAATAAGCCACTAGAGGGAGAAAGGGACATTCCTTTTCTTTTGATATACAGTACTGTATATACTTAACACTAAGATCCTTGACCCCCTTCATGGATCACTGCCTTGTCGTGGCGAAGGGGCTTGTGTAACTCAATGAAGCCATGAGCTATGCCGTGCAGGGCCACCCAAGACCGACAGGTCATGACAGAGAGTTCTGACAAAATGTGGTCCACTGGAGAAGGAAATGGTAACCCACTCCAGTATCCTTGCCAAGAAAACCCCAATGGACAATGTCAAAAGGCTAAAAGATATGATGCCGGAAGATGAGCCCCTCAGGTCGGAAGGTGTCCAATATACTGGGGAAGAGCGGAGGGCAATTCCAAGTAGCTCCAGAAAGAGTGAAGCGGCTGAGCCAAAGCCGAAAGGACGTTCAGCTGTGGATGTATCTGGAAGCGAAAAGAAGGTCTGATGCTGTAAAGAACAATATTGTATAGATACCTGGAATGTAAGATCTATGAACCAAGGCAAGCTGGATGTGGTCAAACATGAGATGACAAGATTGAACATCAACATCTTGGGAATCAGCGAATTGAAATGGACGGGAATGGGTGAATTTAATTCAGGTGACCATTGTATCTACTACTGTGGGCAAGAAACCCTTAGAAGAAATGGAGTAGCCCTCATAGTCAGTAAGAGAGTGGGAAAGGCAGTAGTGGGGTACAATCTCAAAAGCAACAGAATGATCTCAGTGCGAATCCAAGGCAAACCATTCAACATCATAGTAATCCAAGTGTATACCCCAACCACTGATAGCGAAGAAGCTGACGTTGACTGGTTCTGTGAAGACCTACAACATATTCTAGAACTAACACCAAAAAAAAAAGTACTTTTCATCATAGGGGACTGGAATGCTAAAGTAGGAAGTCAAGAAATAATCGGAATAACAGGCAAGTTTGGCCTTGGAATACAAAATGAAGCAGGGCAAAGGCTAATAGAGTTCTGTCAAGAGAACAAGCTAGTCATAGCAAACTCTCTTTTCCAACAACACAAGAGATGACTCTACACATGGACATCACCAGATAGTCAATACTGAAACCAGATTGATTATGTACTTTGCAGCCAAAGATGGAGAAGCTCTATACATTTAGTAAAAACAAGACTGGGAGCTGATTGTGGCTCAGATCATGAGCTTCTTATTGCAAAATTTAGGCTTAAATTGAAGAACGTACGGAAAACCACTAGACTACTCAGGTATGACTTAGATCATATTCCTTGTGAGTACACAGTGAAGGTGATGAATAGATTTAGGGGATTAGATTTGGTAGACAGAGTGCCTGAAGAACTATGGACGGAGGTTCATAACATTGTACAGGAGGCAGCAACTAAAACCATCCCAAAGAAAAAGAAATGCAAGAAAGCAAAGTGGCTGTCTGATGAGCCTTTACAAATAGCTGTGGAAAGAAGGAATGCGAAAAGCAAGGGTGAAAGGGAAAGATATAAACAACTGAATGCAGATTTCCAGAGAATAGCAAGGAGAGATAAGAAGGCCTTCTTAAATGAACAATGCAAAGAAATCGAGGAAAACAATAGAATGGGGAAGACTAAAGATCTCTTCAAGAAAATTGGAGATATCAAGGGAACGTTTTGTGCAAAGATGGGCGTGATAAAGGACAAAAAAGGCAGGGACCTAACAGAAGCAGAAGAGATTAAGAAGAGGTGGCAAGAATACACAGAAGAACTATACAAGAAAGATCTTAATATCCCTGATGTCCACGCTGATGTGGTCACTGACCTTGAGCCGGACATCCTAGAGACCGAAGTCAAGTGGGCCTTAGGAAGCATTACTAACAACAAAGCGAGTGGAGATGACAGTATTCCAGCCGAGCTATTTAAAATACTAAAAGATGATGCTGTTAAAGTGCTGCACTCAATATGTCAACAAATTTGGAAAATTCAACAGTGGCTATGGGATTGGAAAAGGTCAGTTTATGTTCCAATTCCAAAGAAGAGCAATGCCAAAGAATGCTCAAACTACCGCACAATTGAGCTCATTTCACATGCTAGCAAGGTTATGCTCAAAATCCTACAAGCTAGAGTTCAGCAGTATGTGAACTGAGAACTACCGGATGTACAAGCTGAGTTCCGAAGAGGCTGAGGAACTAGAGATCAAATTGCCAACATTCGCTGGATCATGGAGAAAGCACAAGAGTTCCAGAAAAACATCTACTTCTGCTTCATTGACTATGCAAAAGCCTTTGATTGTGTGGATCACAACAGACTCTGGCAAATTCTTAAAGAGATGGGAATACCAGACCACCTTACCTGTCTCCTGAGAAATCTGTATGTGGACCAAGAAGCAACAGTTAGAACCAGTCATGGAACAATCGATTGGTTCAAAATAGGGAAAGGAGTACAAAAAGGCTGCATACTGTCACCCTGCTTATTTAACTTATATGCAGAGTACAACATGAGAAATACTGGGCTGGAAGAATCACAAACTGGAATTAAGATTGCAGGGAGAAATATCAACAACCTCAGATATGCAGACAATACCACCCTAATGGCAGAAAGTGAAGAAGAACTAAAGAGCCTCTTGATGAAGGTGAAAGAGGAGAGTGCAAAAGCTGGCTTGAAACTCAACATTAAAAAAACTAAGATCATGGCATCTGGGCCCATCAATTCCTGGCAAATAGAAGGGGTAGAAATGGAAGCAGTAACAGACTTTATTTGGGATCCAAGGTCACCACAGACAGAGACTGCAGCCATGAAATTAAAAGATGCTTGCTCCTTGGGAGGAAAGCTATGGCAAATCTAGACAGCATATTAAAAAGCAGAGATATCACCTTGCCGACAAAGATCCGCATAATCAAAGCTATGGTTTTTCCAGTAGCAATGTATGGCTGTGAAAGCTGGAAGGCTGAGCGCTGAAGAATTGATGCCTTTGAATTGTGGTGCTGGAGAAGACTCTTAGGAGTCCCTTGGACTGCTAGAAGGTCAAACCAGTCAATCCTAAAGGAAATCAACCCTGACCGCTCATTGGAAGGATTGATACTGAAGCTCAAGCTCAGATACTTTGGCCACCTAATGCGAAGAGAGGACTCTTTGGAAAAGACCCTGATGCTGGGAAAGATTGAAGGCAAAAGGAGAAGGGGATGGCAGAGGATGAGATGGTTAGATAGAATCACCGAAACAATGAACATGAAATTGAACAAACTCCGGGAGGCAGTGAAGGACAGGAAGGCCTGGTGTGATATGGTTCATGGGGTCATGAAGAGTCCGACACGACTTAACGACTGAACAAGATCCTTGACAGACCATTGAAACATTGATTCCCCTCCTTCTCTCCCCTGCATGCATATTCTTTATGCTCTTGTGGTATTTAATATCTATCTTTGACATACACTAATATGAAAGAGAATGCAGAAGGATCATTTGTCATGCAAATGAATATTCTGGCTAATATTTTACTGTCACAGAAGGGGCCTCCTATTTAGAAATATTCATAATGGCTCTTTTGTGTTCTGCTTCCTGGAGGGCCATCATTCTCAATGCCTAGGGGGCAGCAAGGTGAGGAGAGCGGGTGCATCCTGTTTCATCTGTCTGTCTGTCCCCATCTCCAAGTAATGTTTTCTTCACTCCAGAGATACTGATAACTCTTTTGTTCCCTGCACTACAAAATGCTATATGCACCAAAGGGAGAGACTGAAGACATAGTCTTCCTAGCTCTGTTAAAAATATCAGAATCCTACCTAAATACATGTGATTAAAGAATTAGTCCCATGATATTTTTTTAAGGCAAGTGTAGCTAAGAGCCATCTTAAAGCATGGCTGTATACTTCCGTGGTGATACCTTTGTTGTGTGTACAGGTTATCCTTTCTAACTTAGTTAAATTGATGCTGAAATTAATAGAGATACTTATGAAGGTGTCAATAGACATAAGAGACAGGCTACCTATTAGCTTCTACTTGTAGCAGAAATGTTAATGTATGGACTGTATTAACATGACTGTGTTATCCATAAAACAGCCAACCACATTTTAACCTAGCATATTATGCATATTATGCAAATATAAGGTGTTAACTATCAATTAATATAGCCATTTTTTCTGAACATTTTCTGGGTTCAAAGGACAAATACAAATGTGGTGTTCAGAAAACAATGGCTAAATTAATCATGGGCATGTCATCTAAACAGGGCCATAGACTGTGCTCACACATTGCTTTAAGCCATAATGTGGTTTGTTTCTTTTGCCAGTGTCGAGTGAGTACAATCTGGTACAGGGGTGTTACCTAAATTAGACAAGCACCAGTTCTGACAATACGTTACATGGGATGGGATAATATTTGGTGTGCAATATTTGTTGGTTTTTACAAGTCTCACTTTTGGAAAAAGCAGCAGAAAGCTGACCTTCCCACACTGGGATTTATAATCCAGCAAGGGCAAATGCCATACAGTTCATGTTAAACTGAAGCAATTCTGAACTATTAAAATGGACACTAGGGAAGTTAGCATAGAAGGAACCAGAAGTCTCCCTTCCCCAAACTTTCAGAAATGGAAGTCAAAGAGGAAAGGTGCTCATCTAGTAGGCAAGATTCTGTTCTACCCTTGATCTCTATTTGGCTTAGAGAGAATAATGTAAGGAGGAAATTTCAGCCTGAGATAGGCTGTCCACTAATCCAGGATCATCCAAGCCAGAGGATGTGGGTTTATCAACTTGCTCAGACTTGCAGGACCACTTGAACCCTCCTTGGTCCAACACTATAGGTGCCAGAACCTGCAATATTGTGCAATAGTATTTTAAGACACACAGACTGATATACCAGTCTCAGGATTCTTCTGCATGTTACTAAGACACAGTTCAAGTTCTAGCCAACATCTTCCATCATGGTATGTCTGAATTCTTGATAGATTCTTTCTTGATTTATCTTGCTGGTGTCTAACTTTGCCCTTCCAATAAATATTACTGCTTTTGTTGACTTAGGGCAGGACACTCTAGCTTCAGACACCATAGTCCTCTTCCTTTAATAGTTCAAGCACTTCTCTAGATCTGAAGTTGGTTATATGACTCATGCTCCATATACTGAAGGCCGGTACCGATCCAGAGCAACTTGGTCAAGAACTTTCTACCCAAGCTGTCTCAGAGGGATCTATTGCCCAAAGATTCTGTAGTTCAAGAGAACCTTGTTTTTTAAGTAGTCTCCAGAGATTGAGAGAGACTTCCTAGACAGATAAAGCTATTAATTTGGGAGCAGACATATTATGTGACTGGGTTTGGTCCAGTTCATATGAACTAGTCATTACATTTTAGCAAGAGGGATTTGAAAATCTTCCTGCTGTGAGATTTCAGGGGCTGGCAAGAATACAGGGTGCAGAAACATGAGAATGATGGAAGCACGAGCATGGCATGGAAGGAGGAAGAGGAAGAGGAAGAAACAAGCACAATGTTGGTGTGGAAAGACAAAGAGGGAAAGAGACAATAACTGAGCAGCAAGTGATGAAGGAGCCTCTACATAAAGCTAGAGAAAAGGTTGTAGGAAGATAATCTATGTTAGCAGATTAATGCAATTTTCTTTACTAATACACTTACACTTCACACCAGGATTCCAGCCTATGCAGATATTCCATTCCTCTCAAATTTCTGTCTCTTCCTCCTTTCCCCTAGCAATGTCCATAGCATACTATGACCATGTGTCATATTCTGCCTTCATTGGGCTGTTTTTAGCCTCTTAAAATGTTTTGCGTACCTGCAAATCTTGGAACGTCTCAAGCTGGCTAGTACCTCTCTCTTCTGCATGATCAATGCCATTTCAGCTGCATATGATCAGGCACTGAACATGTACAGGTTTCAAAATAGAATACATGGGTTTATTTTATTTTGAAAATTATGTTTCAAACTACACTGTATAATACAGTGATATAGGCCAAAAATGAAAAAATCCCCCATCAGGTGATGTATGCAGTAATTAAAAACATAGTTCTTGGATATAATTTAGAGTTACTAAATCTGGACTGCAAACTTCCAGACAACCACTGGATGGCAGCACTGGGATAGAAAAAGCTAATGTTTTGCTGTCATCTAGTGGTTGGTTTTTTTGTAGCCCAGATCTGGTAGCTCTAATAAAACAGTTACGTAGCCAGAACTTTTCTTTATACTGAATAAAATATTATTTCAGCCTAACCAATTCATACCTCTGCAGAGGATTCATCAGACACAGAGAATCTGGCACTGGAAGGATAAGAGCAAAGGATAGGTGATAGGTGATCTTGCATTCTATATACAGATGCACTGCTTTGCTACATCCCAGCTGGCTGGTTCCCTGTTGCCCTTATAGGTACTCTTCAGAAAGGAGGCCAACTAGGCCCATCCTATGCGAACTAAGCTTCCTCATGTTTTCTTTCTATTGTCCTTAGAAGGCATCCAAAAAATGGAAGATTTGGGTCAACATACTCTTGTGGTTTTTGACAAATACCTTTACTCCCAATGTGCCCCTTAGTTAACTAAAAGTTCTCTGTTCCTTTTAAGGAAAAGAAATTCACAGGTATTGACCAATTTCATTTTTCCTGTCTTCCAGAGAATGTCTCCTGTGATTTCCTATTAATGAAACATTAATGATCATCCTGGAATATTGGCAAACCATTAATTTAACTGCCCTCATCCCCACCTCCAGTCCTGCTTTGTTGCCTCATTTTGGTGGGGAGGAGGGTTTTGCTGGGAGGGATAAGCAAAAACCATCAGGAGTGCACGCAAAGAGTATATACTCCTACCAGGGTTACCCAAGGTGTGAATATCATCACACCTGCCCAGCTAAAGCAAGCAGGTACCTATCTATATTGGGCAGCAGCAATATAGGAAGATGCTGGAGGTAGATGATCACTTCTGTGACAGTGTCAAAGGCATCATTTCATATTATGTAGGAGAAGGCAATGGTAAATCACTTTTTTACTTTACTAAGATTACCACATTGTCTGTTTGTCTATTTATCCATCTATTTCTATATAGCACCAATGGGGAGGGCACATTCCAGATCCCCTCTCTGAAACAATGTCAGGAGGTACAGTTTCTCAGTGGGAGCCCCTGCTGTTTGGAACAATCTTCCCAATATGCTGTTGGCCCCAATCCTGCAGGCCTTTAGAAAAGCAGTTAAAACCTGGCTTTTTCCCCAGGCACTTGGGTCAGGATAAGCAGAGTTCCCAGTTAATGAGTGGAGAACAGATGGCGAAAATTACCAAGAAGATATGAGAAGCCAAAGCCAAGAAAGACAAAAATCTCAAGAAGGAATAAAGAAACAAGAAGCAATATTACAACAGCCTCTATGCTGTCATCAAAGATGGAAATGGACATGGAAAAAGAAAAGCTTTCCAAAAGTTCTCCAGACTCAGAAGCAGGTTCCAACTCAAATTAGTATGCTAAAGGATGCCAGATAGTAACTGGTTCAAAAAGATCAAAGACAGAAGTATAATGCTGAAAATCTGTACAGTAAGAATGTCAACATCCAAGATACCTTAGAAGATATTCTCTAAGAACCCCTAGTACTAGAAAATGAAGTTATATCAGCACTCTGATTATTACCAAGTCAGAAGGCTATAGAAATTGATGGACTATTTATAGAATTTATAGAAATAAAGCAAGCAACAGAAGAAGAATCAGTAAGGATTCTAAACATATTATGTCAGCAAGTCTGGAGAACGATGCGGGGCCAACAGATTGGAAGAAATCAGTCTATAAACCAATTCCAAAGAAAGGAGACTACAAGAATGTGCAAATTATCACACAATATCCTTAATTTTACATACTATCAAAATAATGCTCAGGATCATCCAACACAGATTAGAGCCCTAAGCAGGCTTTAGAAAAGGCTGAGGAACATGAGACGTTATTGCTGATGCATGCTGGATAATTAAGAAACCAAAGAATATTAGTCAATATGTGTTTCACTAACTATTAAAAGCCTTCAGTTATGTCAACCACGTCAAGTTATGGAATGTCCTTAGAAAAACTGGATCCCAGAACATCTGATTATCCACATGCAAAACGTATACACAAGACAGAAACAACAGTCCAGACAGAACAGGGTGAAACAAACAGGCTCCAAGTCAGCAAAGGAGTAAGACGAAGCTGCACTCGCTCTCCACATTTACTCAGCCTACATGCTGAATATGTATTGAAGGAGTCTGGATTGGAAAAAGATAAGTGGCTTTAAAATTGGAGGAAGAACATCAATAACCTGTGCTATGCTTATGACACTACTCTGATAGCTGAAAATACAGATGATCTGCAAACTAGTAATGAAAGTCAAGGAGCATGGTGAAAAAATGGGACTAGTTAAATATAAAGAAAACCAAACTAAAGACAAGAAGTACAGCAACCAGCCTTAGAACTGACAGTGAACATTTTAAGTGGTAGATGGTTTGTTCATTTTAGAATCAGCTATCAATAATAAAGGAACTAGAAATATGTTGCAGGCTAGTACTTAGTGATGTCACATGGGCACACCAAGAGGTGCCCGTTACTGCTTGTGCTGCTGCATATTGAACAAGCGGTAGCTTCCAATGGTCTTCAAGGGCAGCCCCATGTAGAGCACATTGCAATAATCCAAGTGCACCCTTCCTATTTTAACTCACACAAGACATAAAACCAACAAGTATTTCCTTTCCATGTTGATCTGTTACCATGATACACTTTATCTTTTCATTATAATAGTATTTTTTGCAATAGACAAAAGTATGTAGATATAATGTATTCATCATTTTTTACATCATAGATGACTAAATAAAAGTACCTTGCTGGCATGGAATTATTTACACTGAGCCCAAATCTGTTCAAGGCAAGGAGCAGTTTGAAAGAAAGTAATGGTGTAGTAGGCAACTACTCCTATCTTTCTAATCATTCACAGTAAGCATGCAGTCTTGATCCAAACCAGGACATGCTGGCTGGAGAATTCTGGGAGTTGAAGTCCACACATCTTAAAGTTGCTGAGGTTGAGAAACACTAATATAAAGTAAGATTTAAAAACTTCTGCTTCCTTCCTGGTATTCCTATCACCATAGAGTAAAAAGGAGAAAATGTTTAATACAGCACAACCAGGAAATTTGGGATTATGGAATGGTGGAAGTGAACATTTACTTATGGGCTTTCCAGTTAAAATAACTTGGCTCCATAAAACTAGTAAATTCAGCATTAAAATTAGCTGCACTGGTGGAAAAAAAAAGAGCATTTCCTGCATATAGTAACTTGCACTGCTACTCTTGACCTACTATTATGGTAGGTCATAATAGGTCATGCTCCTAATAAAGGCTTAATTAACATACAAGCTTTGTACATCTAGTACTTGGTAGCTTAACTCTTGTAAGAATATGCATGGAGTTGTCAGGTCCTGGGACTGAAACACAGAACGTTGTAATTTGCTTGGTATAGCATTAAGGGATATATGCAAATTTAATTATGCAGCTTTTTGGTCCAATAAGATGCTCGGAGTGGGTTTACAATTCTTCAACGCTGAGTTCTTCGAGAAGGCAGCAAAATACACTAATACCCCTAATATGCTAAGTATACAAATTCTATTCTTTAAATCTTGACGATCACATTCCTATATGCATGGTATTTTCCTGGGTTTACAAGCTAAATATTCGTATTCCGCACACATACAAGGGCACTTAAAGGTGCACAACCCTTTACACTCTTCAGTTTGGTGTAAACACTCCATTAAAGTCATTGGAGTTATTACCCACAGTAGATCGGGCCGTACTTTTGAAAGGAGTTGATTTCCACATGCACTTTTTCTTCACAACAGAAGTTTCAACAAATACACTATTTTGGGGATGAGCTTGGCGGTCGTGTTTTACGAACGGTAGGCAGAAGCCAGGGTTACAAAGGCCACATCGTTTGCCGGTAGATAATGCACATCTTTCACAAGCACAAGGTCCCAGAAAGGACTGGAAAAGTTCCTGGAAATCAGTATAAATTAGGCAACGCCAGGTAGATGGGTCAGTGACTCCGCAGGTTGTAAGGCAATTTTCGGGAGAATAGTGCAGCTCAGCCGCAACACCACCTTTCTCTTCTCAACCCCTGACTGAATCTCCAGCCGAAACAGCGCTTTCCGCCTCTAGCCGTAGCCGGCTTCCTTGCGAGGAGCTAAAAACTGTGGCTCTACCTGCGCCCTCGCTGAACTGGTCGGCTCGCCCCTTCGGGCGGGTGGAGGAGACTACGGCTGCAGCCGAGGAGAGGTCTACCCCGAAGGATGAAGCTTCTTAATATACCCACGGAAATGAAAGGGGAAGTGTGGTAAAAGGCCATTTTATTTGCATGGTGGCCCCTACCGGACCCGTGAACGGATAAAACCGAAAGAGAAAGCCTTCGTTAGAATGCAAGTCGGAACGAAAAGTTCCATTCGGGCGAAGAGCTCTTTGTCCCTCGCCGGCATCCTTACGCCAGCCCTGCGCGGCGAAGCGGGATGCTGAGAGGAATCGCCGCGTCAGCAGCGCCGCTCCTGGCCCAGGAGGGCGGTCCTGGTCCCGATCCCGGGGCGTCGAGGAGCGCTTGGGAGGCGGAGGTGGCCGGAGCTGGAGGCCTCCGCGGCCCTCGCAGGGATGTGACTCGTTGAGCTACGGGGAAGTGCCCGTCTCTGGGGAAAGTGGGTCCCAATCGGGGAGCAGGCGAGGGGGGCCCCGCTCGCGAACGGGATATGCGCCATGGCCTCGGTGAAGGTGGCTGTCAGAGTCAGGCCCATAAACCGCAGGTGAGAGAGCGAGCCCCTTCTCTCCTCCTCTCCCAGTCTCGATGGCAGGAGGGTCTGCGGGTGTCTCTTTCCCGCCTCGCACGGACAGAGCAGCTCCGAGTGTGATACGCAACCCGTGCGGGGTTTCCCTGCTTCATTTGGCCTCCCCCCGTCTTTGGCTGCTTTAAACTGGCATACTTCCAGCGTGACAGGGGATAGCTAAATAAATAAGGCTGCTCGAAGCCTGCCGGTGAGCGGGTGGAAACGAAACTCCTGCCCTACTTGTGGCATTTAAGGGGATGTTTGTTTCTTGGTTCTTGTATGCTAAAGCTACCATTTCTCCTCTCTTCTATACAATTAAACAGTAAAGGCACAAGGAAGTTGGCTTTTTAAAAAATCTGATTTACATGGGCACAGATGTGTGGGCAGGACCTTTCAACATCCATTGTATAAGATACTGCCAGACATTTCTGTGTATTAAAATATTTTCTGTTCAGAAGGTAGCAGTGCTTTTTTAACGTATATAAGGACAGCTTCAGCAAAGCATGTCACTTACAAAGTTCCACCATAAATGTGATTCTGATATTTTATTTAGCTTGCACTTTCCCATAAGCTGAATATTAGTAACTGATTGGTTGCTTCTTGGTGGCTGCTTCTAACTCATTGAAATCTGATATCAGATTATGTGGAGAACCAACTGTCAGCAGTATTCAGATATACATTTTATTTTTTTTTAATCACACTTACATAAGAAATATTAGTATATTCCAGAATAAATTTTACTTCACATTGTTGGCAAATGCCTCAAAAAAGAGTTACTTGCCTATTTGGAATCTTTCTGTGTTGACATTACCAATAACTCTAGTAGAGCGATAGCAAAACTGTATTCAGCTTTAAAGCTTGTTAGCTTTTGATTTGCACTATTTTTCAAAGTTTACAATTGTTCTTGACTTGAATATGAGATTTTCCTGCAGTGAACAGAAACTGAGTCTAGGCAACCAAATGGGACAAGAGAGGAAAACAAACAGATCATGTGCCTTCCTGATTTTGAGACAGTTGCAGATATGATAGGTGGGATTTCCTCATCCTTTTCTACAAGTGGAAAGAAAAAACAAACATGCCTTTGGCCAGAACAAAATCCCTTAATGTTCAATAGTGGTGCCCCTAGAATGAAGCTTTGTATTAGGCAGCAGGTTCTGACTGTCCAGCCAGACCCCTAAATAGATAAATGAAGTGGCACTAGCTTTTTTGTGCCTCTATTTAAGCCTGGAAGAAGCTGGACTATGAGGCTATTTTTGCTTTACTTCTTATGTTAAGGAATACAGTATTGTGGTGATATTGTTTAGTTCCGGCATAGCATGTTGTACTTACAGTCCTTGTAATTTATCAGTCATGCTTTATAGTACAGTACTGTATAGCATATTATATGAGCCCAGCCACTTGTAATTTATTCAATGAAGCATAGTTTAGAACAATGTAAATCAAATCACTATATTTTTTTGCAGCAGAGAGAATGAAAACGATACTTAGTGTCCTGATTTACATATTGTGTTAAGCCATCATTTGTTAAACTGTAGTTTATCGAATGGACCACAATTGGCCTGTTCACACACTGTATTAACCCAAAATCAAATGAATCAGATAATGGGTTAGTGTAATATATAAAACAAGCCAATATTCATCTTTAACCCTAAATCATGACTTAACTTTACAAGGATAAACTGCAACAATTTTCCATGACTGCTGTGTGGAGATTTATTATAACGTTTATTTCCACATTTATCTGGGTTCATTCATTGTTTTAAACCAGAACGTAATGATATATACTTGCATATAAGCCGCAGATAAGCCAACCCTTGAATTCTAACCAGATTACCAGGAAAAATATGCCACCTGAGGATAAGCCGACCCACATTTTTCATGGCATTTTGGTTAAAAATTTGAGGGTCAGTTTATCTGCAGATGGGCTTATCCACAAGTGTATACAGGAAGTATGGTTTCTTTAAAAAACTATTGCCGAATATACTCATGGATAAGCCCATTGACAGATAGGCCAAACACAATTTGTTGAGTGTATTTTGGCACCTTGTCAGCAAGTATATATATAGTAATCACTGTTTGTTTACTACACTGAAGAAACAAATGTGACTGAATTCATACAGTAAGTTAAGCCAAAATCAAACATATTCCATTATGGCTTAGTGTAATACATGAAACCTCTGTCATTATAAACTTTAAATTCTGATTAGTCTTAATAACATATTAGTGAAATAAGTTAGCTTCATAACTGTAGTTTAAAGGTGAACTTCCAGTTCTGTTATTTGAGCAACCAAACTGTCTTTAAATTTGTTAATTATTGGTAGTCCCTGGGTTAAGAACGTCCAGTTTTAGGATGACCCATAGTTAAAAATGGATCCTACTGTAGCAAAATTTGAGTTAAATATGCAGTGATTTGAATTAAATACATAGTGGTTCAATATTACTTGTACAGTATTATACAATAATGCTGTTCTGGCTTACATACAAATTTGACTTAAGGACAGACCTTGGGAATGGAACTCGTTGTTAAACTGGGGACTACCTGTAATCCAAAAAGGCTTCCTAAGCATATAAATAAAAATAAATATCAATCAATCAATCAATAAGGTAAGGTAGTCTTTGTCTGCAGGTTGGGAATAGTTTAGAATCCAGAAGACAGAGAAAGGAAATGGGAGAATTAAGGAGAATTTTCCTTTTATTTTTATGATAAATGGCATTACTGAGATTACACCCTACAAATGATTCCATCCTTATAACAACTTCAAATCTCACTATCTTAACTCATATCCGAGGACTAGTGCATCTTTTAAACCATGGTGTATGTTTTAGTGTGTTGAGTAAATCCAACCAATTGTGATTTATTCAGTAAAGGAAGATTAAGCAAACCATGCTTTTATATATGTATATAAACACAACAACAGTCTCTGATTTATCAAGCCTTTCAAATTCATCTTATTGCTTCAGCAAAGACTACCCTAAATAATTAGATATAAGACAATAATATACCATTGATGACATCTTAAGTCATACAGAAATAAGGACAACTGGCTAATTAGGAACAATATCAAGTTGTGCTGCATCTTTTCTCATAAAATGTGGAATGATTGTTTTAAAAAATTGCCAGATTGAGTGCTTATTTACCTCCACTAAGGTAACTCTTAAATATGTATCAATTGTCTGTAAACAAATTTATTAAACTCCACCATTATTTTATATACTTGATTTATTCCTTGCTTTTTTATATTTCCTAGCCCTAGCTTTAATATGCTAAGGGGGTTGTAACCTTGTTATTGCTCATTAGATATAGGGCATGTCCAGCTAGGCAGCAGCACCTACACAACCTAGACTTAGAGTACCATGAAAAGCTAAGAAGGGTCCCCCATGTTAGTATTTGAATCGGAGACACTAAGAAAATACAAGGGCTATAAGCTATAATGGGACGTTTAAAAAAAAATCTCAGAGGATAGTAGTGGCAGGCTAATTCTGCACTAGTTCCAAGAAAATGTATTCATGAAGTGATTAGGTCAAGTCAAAGGAAACTATTATGGGATATTACAGTATTGTTTGACCAAAATATTTTTTTCCTGAGCTGCTTAATTTTTTTGTATCACCAGTATATTTTATGAATCGACTTTACTCATTGGTAGATTGCTCATACTCCTATAGCTTTTTTTCCCCTAGTATAAATTTGATATATGGGGGGTGGGGAGGTGGATTGTTGCTTTTTAGTCATTTGGTTTTCCACCCATTTAATTTTTCAATTTCAGCCCAGAATCCTGCTATCCATTCCTAATCAATAGCAAAAGGTCATGTTAGTCTTTATGGCCTTCTTAGTAATGCAGTGTCAGTAATGGAAACAGAGGAAGTTATTTATCCATTACAAAATTAACTGGAATTGTTATCCTGAAGTACTACTTTATTGTAACACAGCAATGAGTGTCGAGGAAGAATATCCTTGAGGAATTTACCTATTGATTATTAGTGTTGATTATAAGCCAAGAAATTGTTTCCTGATGGTTGGGAATATGTTCAATGCAGCATATTACACCATGGCAGAAAGAGGCTTACAGCTCAGCTTGAGAGCAAACTATGTTACTACAGTGAATTACTGTAAACTGTTTTTCTGTTCCATAAAGAAGGGAGCCAAGGTCTCAAACTAAGACTCAAGAAAGTTACTTAGGGATGTTACTTCAGAATTTCTGAAGGATTATATAAGAGTGTAAAATAGGTCAATAGAAAATTAGAACCCTGACACATAAAAATTGGTTATAAAAGGTTTTCTCCAAAAGAACTTCATGAAAAGTGAAGAATACAACATAATTTCCATGATTTGGTTCCTTAAATTTAGAAACAGAAGGCCATTTTTAAAAGGAAATTCCAGTTCTACCATACTGCATAGCTACTTGCAGTCCCTCCAAAACTTCTCTGAAAAGTCATGTGATGGAAAAATAATAAAATAAAGCTGGACACCCCCCTCCAGCAAACTCTTTACTCCCCCCTCCCCCTTGTCTCTCTTTCTGCCCCCCCTCCCCCTTGCCTCTCCTGCAATCTCACTTCCCCACTTCCTCCTGCCATTCTTTGCTGGATCAGCCCCAAGCCATTGCATGACCCAAGAGTGATCATGTTCGTACTGGAACAATGGGAAGGTCATCACCTGTCTGCTTAAGGGTTTTTTGGTTCTTATCTCACAAAAGAAAAACCATTTATCCCCCATTTACCATCTATCCAAACCTATCCTCCAATCAGATCCCTCAGATTTCCTGCCTCTCAACCTCAAAAACGTATAAATTCTATGCTTTTCTATTGTTCAGGGTCCCTCTTTCTTGAAAGCAGGCACCCAATGATCATTGCAATAAATATGGTTCTTCTCCTCAGCATTGTGCTCCTGTCTTTGGCAAAAATTCCACAGTCAGAAGTCCCTCTTAAATAATATGGGGTAGAGTGTTGCAAAAAGTTAGAATCACCCCAAATTGATCAAACCCAATTGTGTAAGTGTTGCTTCTCCTCCAATTCTTAGCCTATCTTTAAAATGTAAAGAGGTTTTGTAAAGAGGTTTATGAGAACACAGGTAGCTGAAGAAAGAAAAAAAGACAGATTTTTGTGGGGGGAATGAAATTAAGATCCAAGTCTATGTTTGTATTTGTAATTTTCCCAGACCATTTAACTACCTTCATTACTAAGGAGAGAAATGTATGTTGCAATTGATAGGACAAGTGAAAGGTCAGTCTCCTCAAGCAAATTCTATGCAACAATTTCAGATGCAAACTCCTTTAGATAAACTTGTGCTAAGGATTTTCAGATAAAAATGACAGACACTATCTCTGTAGCTTTGTAGTTTTTTTTTTTTTTTAAAGAAAAGGACAAAGAGACACTTTAATTTTTAATCCCGATATATCACCTAGTGTTTTGTTACTGTGTAAGATGCAACCTACTTACTTTAACAACTGCTACAATAGTAGAGTCAATGCTTTCTTGATTTCTTTGCAGTTCTAGATATTAGTATTTTTATTATTTCATATTTATATTATTTATACCCTTAAGGGAGCTCTGATCAGTTTGCAAGAATGCAAAATAGTCTTAAATAAAATCATCACAAGAAGAGAATGCTTCAAAACGATACACGCAAAAATTAAAGGTCATTTTATACACAGAAAAGCAAAATAATAGTCTCTGGTGTTGGCTCTTAAAAATGCCTGGATAATCAGGGATGCCTTTAATTAGTGATATGCAAGTATTCAGATACAAAGCAGAAAGGGTGTCTTGGAGGGGATGGGGGCATGCTCACTGTAATTGTCAGCCTCTCCTTAAAGAAACTGCGATTACCTTGGCTCATACAGCAGCTGCTTAGTCTCAGAAAAATATATGTTTGAGTTAAGGAGGTGCTAACAGGGTGCAGCAAAATTGAATCCTGATTCTGCTTCAAAATCTCTGTTACTCAAACAGAGTAACAGACTTGCACAGCTACTCTGTAAGAGTAGAAAAAAGTATATTTTCTTAAAGGAAGAATGGGCAAGTGCAGCAACCATGCTGATGTCCTATCAGAAGCAGTTTTTCTGCTTTGGATCCATATAGTTGTACATCCCTGTCTTCATTTGTTTTTATAAAGAAGACAGCATAGAGAACAGCTGAACATCCCTTAGGAGGGAGTTTCATAATTGCCTCCCCAATAATAGTCCAACCAGTCTATTAAGATCATCTGAGGAGGCACTGCTCATTGTCCTGTGAGACAAAACCTCTGGTAGAACCACAAGTACCATATTTTTCCGACAATAAGACGCCCCCATGTACAAGACAACCCCCATTTTTCCAACCCCAAATTAAGAAATCAATATTTTAAAGATAGTGCAGAACACATTTTTATTTAGTAATTAGTTAACATTTACCTGATACACTCGGTGGGAGGAGGTCCAAACTGTCTCTCTGCAGCTCTATTTCCATGCTCTTTTGCATAACTGATTACATTCAAGCACGAGTGAAACTGCCGATAGCTCGTCTCTGCAGACTTCCTCTAATTGGTTTGTTCAGCATCAGCTGACATCAGTTACATCAGGCTCGTGATTGGAGGAAGTCTGTTTGGGAGACAAGCTATTTCACTTGTGATTGGAGGCTAGCAATAGGAGGAAGCCTGCCTGCAGAGACAAAGTATGGGCAGTTTTGCAACCGCGCAATTTTCGTCTGACTTCCTTGAATAAGACGCCCTTCAATTTTTAGGGTAAGGATTTTAGAAAAAAGTATCGTCTTATAGTCGGAAAAATACGGTAATATCTCTCCAGATAATACATAGACTGAATTATATTAAGGGAGTGCTTTCATGATTAGTCTTCTGTGATTCCATTTGAGCATCTCACTTAATAAGCATCATTTGAAGCTTCTGGACCATCTTCAAGGTAACCCTATATACAGAATATTATAATAATCTAATAGACTAATTATCAGGGCATAGATCCTGGAGGCTAGGCTATCTGGTTCAGCATAGAGTTGATGGTGGTTCATTTGCCAAAGCAAAACATAGGGCCTTTTTGGGATTGAGGCCACCTGTGCCTATAGTGACAGATAGGAATCATGAATATTCAAGATATACCCTTGTTCTCTTGGAAGGAAAGTGCTCTCTTCTATTACAGGCTGCTTTCCTAACTCTTAGACCTGAAAACCAAATATAGCCAATACTATGATTTCAGATTATGTTTTCTGGACCCCATCCATTCCATTACTGCCTCCAGCCAACTTTCAAGCACATACATAGTCTTTCCTCATTCAAGTAAAAAGGAGTTGAGTGTCATTAACATATTGATGATATCATACTCCACACATCTAGATAAACATCTCCAGCATTTTGAACAGGTTAAAAAAATATAATCCTGTGAGTCCCCTAATTTAAATACAAAAAACCCAAACAGAAGCTTCCCACTACCACTTTTTGATGGTAGTCCTGCAGGTAGTATAAAACCAGGTAATACTGTGCTTCCAAATCCATACCACTGAGTTTCTTCAGCAATATGCCACAATCAGTCATGTCAAAGGGCTCTGAGAATCAATGCAGTAGCACAATTCATGTCTCTCTCTCTCTCTCCCAGTATGGTGATTGATGAGCTGGGCTCTATCCAATCCTAAAGCCAGAGTGAAATGAATATAGATAATTGGCTTCTTCCTTCTTTTTTAAAATATAATTTTATTAAAGATTATGTTATATAGATAAAATTAATATAGACTACACAAAAATACAACAAACCATCTCTTCATCCCATATCCCATCCTATGCTCTATAAACACATTTTTAAAGTCTCATCCCTCTGTCCTAACCAGCAAAAGTCCATTAAGGGTTATCAGAAATGACAACGTATCTATGACAAACTAAAAATCCTTCCTTTAACATTTATATCTCACTTTCTATCTTTATCATTCAAACCTGATTATTAAGAATCAAATAAAAATTACCAGAAATAACATTATTTAAAATAGAACAAATGAACTCTCTTTCCCATATCTCATCTCTTATAGTTAAACAAAACCTGTAAAGCATCGTCATCCAGTCCTAGTCAGCAAAAATCCATTAGAAATTACCAGAGATGATAACCCCTCTATTTTAACCTTGATCAAATAAACTGCCTTTGTATTCTTTTCCCTTTCTCCCAAAAGTATTTGATCTCTTCCGATAGTGTCCTAGCATCTGCTTTCTCTTCATATTGTCTTTGTCTTTTCTCACAAAATCATTAAGAACTTTGACAAGTCTCTTTTGAAAATCCAGTATAAAAAGGTTATCCTCAACACTCTTCTATTTTAGTATTTGTATGATTTTTTCAGATGAATTCATTTGTATAACAAGTTTTTGTGTCACTTTAAAATCCATGTTCAAATCAATTTCATTCTTCTCCGATGAAACTTGTTCCCCTTCCATAACATATTCTATATCTATAATAGCAGATAACTTTGAAATTATGAGCCCTCTGTTTATAGATTTCTCTTAATGTAGCCATTGATGCATTTATTTCCTTCTAGTGCTCTCTAGTCTCCAACCTTCGAAGTCATATTCATTTCTTATCAGTTGTTTCCAAATATAAACATATCCAGTTTCCCACAGAAAGGTTTCTTTCAATTAACTTCAAAGTTTTAATTTAAGTCCCTCTGAGTTCTTAATCAGTTTGAAACTTTCTAAAATCAGCAGTCTAATCACCCTTTTGCTGTATATCCCGAAAGTTTTTGGTTTTTTTTTTGGCAAATCTTTAAACTCCTGGTTAAAACTTCTTTCTTAAAGGATTGAAGGAAACTCACCCAGTGAATGCAACATAACTTGCTGTTCTGAAGGTTCTCAATCTTTAAAAAGCAGTTAAAAAAAAATTAAATCCAAAGTAATTAAGAGATGAACCTCGGCTGAACCTTGAGTCCAGATAGGCTACATTAACAGCCATAAGCTTGATGGAAGCCCATGACTCCCAGCCATTCGCAACCTGATCACAAAAACATTGGTTCCTGCCACCTGCTCACAAAGAACAGCTGTCCAATATGCTTGTGGGTAATCCTGAGATCTCTCCTTTTGTCTAGAGAGATTTCAGTGGTCTGGATCCAGCATCCGGACACCGTTTCCAGCGGGATTTGATCCCATACATTCTGATCAGATACCCCCTCCTCAAATAACTTCATCAGGATCTGCTGGAATTGTGGCAGCTCACTTGTTTCAGGATTAACCTTCAGAAGCCTAGTTATTGTCCAAGACAATCCCAGTGGATGATTCTTGAGAATGTAATGATAGTAGAGAAGAAAGTCCTGAGTTGCTTGGAGTCAAGCAGTATAAAAATTTAATTAATAAATAAACTTTACTGTGCTACCACCGTTGCCATGTAGTAGGTGTTGTTATGCATATGGACTTGTGTTTGATCATATTTGCTGTGAAAGTTATACCATCTTCACTCTGCTGATTTACTTCATTGACTGGAGTTGCCCAGTAAATTAAGGAGAATTACAGATTTCCCATAATTGGAGAAGGTCCTCAGAGCAACAGTGTCAGTGGTCCTTCTCTCTCAGTGTTCCACAATGAGACAAATGCTGAACAAAATTACCCACCTTTCATATATTATTTAGGAATCCTTTAGATTCCAGTTGTTTCTGATTCTTAGCAGACCATCTAAATTGGTCACGACAGCCTTATTGCAGAGGAGGTTAACTATAGCCAGCTCAATCTCATCAAAAAGTGAACTGTCAGTGAGATAAGTTGAACTCCCCCCCTCACCAGCCAATCTTACCCCCAAACAGATAAAGAATATATTTTGCAATATGTATTGGGCCTATGATGTTCTGAGGCAGCTCCATGGTTCCTATTGTGGCTATTAAGTCTTACAGGACTGTTTTGGCATGGTTATTGAAATATTCCAGAACATCAACAAAGCCTTTTCTTACTCTGTGACCCAGTAAAAGGGACAAACCCTCAGCTCCCAAACAGATCAGTTTTCTGATGAGGCAGAGATGATTGTAACTTCTCCCCATCCCTCATCCCTATGGCTTGTTGATGCTGTACCAAGTATCTGCCCAAGCAGAACTAAATAAGATATGTGCCCATCCCCTCAGCTCACAAGACAAGTTTAAATAATGCAAAACAAACCAACCCTTTCATCATGAGTATTGTCTTACTCCAGTCTGACTTGACATTGACTAAGAGCACCACACAATGGGAGGGCAAGTCAGTGTGGTAACCCAAGATTGCTGATAAGAGAGCAAGGCAGAGCAAGGAACATCCACCAGCCACCCCATATTACCTGATAGCCTGTGTTGGAGCGTAGGAAGGGCCCAGGAATTAATGCAGACACACACAGTGTTCTAACAAAGTGATTTTTATTGTTATAGTGCAGATAAATTGTGTGCATATTTCTGTATGCAGTGATCTTAGCTTAGCATACTTAAAGTTCCTTATTCATATAGCTAGTAAAATTAGTTATGGCTTTGTTAACTCTGTTAGACAGCTTAGTAGTGCTTTCCCTTCTTGCTCTTGGCCTAGAGAAGAGAAGGGAAGAGGGAAAAAGAGCTTTTCCTGAGCCTCTTGGAAAGGCAGCACTTTGGTCACACGTCTCCAGGTAGCTTTCCAGTGCAGCTCCATTCCTTGCACCAGCCATTCTGCTCTGCAAATCTCACTTTCTAACTCTGCTTTCTCCTGCTGGGTCTTCAGATGCACACTCCTTCCTTCGGGGATCCTCCCTCCAACCACGTTGCCTACTCTCCTTCAGCAGCTTCAGTCCTTGCTCTTTGATACAGCACTTCCAATCCACACAAAAACACATGGCACTAACAGACAAATCCCCCTTTTTCTGACAACCCTGCCCCTTCTCAGTCTTGAACTAGAAGACAGATGTGCTTGCTCACAGGTGTCTTAATTAATCAAAGAACCTTCTAGCTATCTGCATGACACCTGGCAAGCAGGCAAAACTCTAACCTTGAAGCAAATTACAACCCTGTCTTAGTGATGACAGTGCCCTGTCAAAGCCTGACCTCTATCCCTCCTTCCCCCTAGCCGCTTCATAGCATTGTTAATGACATTGTCCCTGGACTCTCCCATTTGTCCACTTTTAGGAAGCTGTATATTTTTCCCAATATCAGATAATTTGCATAAATGAGCAGCATAGTTAATCTGAACTTTAAAATTTACCGTGAACATCCTCACCAGGCATCAAAGTAGAAAACTAATGTAATCAGGATACTAACAATAATACACCCTTCCTACTCTCACTAGAAACTCACTTTCACACTTCCCCTCCCTGTGGTACTTCCTGCAGGACTTCCTGTGTATTTAATAATATTTTGGTTCATTACATACTTGCATTTTGATGTACAGATAGGGGTTCTAAATAACCAAATGCCATTCTTTTATCCTCTGTCAAGTTTCTGAGACAATGTGCCTAGATCTTTAGGGACGTTAAAGTGAGTAGAGACTGTAAGGCAGACAAAATCGTATTTTAGGACCATGTTTAGTTGATCTTAGGATGGATTTGCTAAAACTGGAGAAACTATTGATCTATGTGATTCAGTTTAGACAGTGACCTCATTGTAGTGCATATCAAGACAAGTAAAGATTTCTCAAAAGATCCCAGGAACATCATCAAGGGCCACACAATGAAAAGTTGTAAAATAAGTAGTCACGGAAGAATAGATTTGCTTCATACAATTTATGTTATGATTTATGTAATGGTCTCCCTTCAGCAGTCTTGGAGAGCAGATTCAGCAAAATTCTATTAAATGTTATGCCCATGTGATTCAGGTGAAATTAAATCTATAGAACATGTCTTTCTATGCTACTTCAGCTGCTTTTTAAAAAATTGCCTGGATGAACTAAGACAATTTACGTAAGTTATTTTACAGCAGACAGAGATTCCAAAGTTATCTTCTAGTTGTCAATTTTTGCTTTTTAGCAACAAGAGTATGCTGTCAGAAGATCAACACTGTTGTACCAGATGACTATCTCAATATATTTGGGTGGTATTAAGATGGTAAAATGTTTCTCTTTGTAAATTTTATAAGTTTGGGCTATGGCCATAATAAAGTTGTTACGATGTTAATTTACTGTAATATTTTGCTCTGCAGGGAACAGGAGCTGGATGCTAAGTTTATTATTTCAATGGAGAAAAATCAAACAACAATTACAAACATAAAGGTGAGCATATTCAGCCACTATGGAAATATTTTTATTTTAGTTTATTCTTCTGATTAATCTCTTAACAAACTATAGCAGGCAAATCAGCATCAGAATTTAAAATCAGAGGATCAGGATGAGTATCATAAAACAAATGTTGAATTAGAAAAAGATTTGAAGAATTTAATAGTACCTCATATAAAGAACTGGTGATTTTTTTTATATTAATAGTCACATTTTCTTTCTTGTCTTTGATGTCTGGAAGGCATAAAGCATAGTATTATGATACCATGGTATCAAACAAATAAGTAGGCATGAGTCTTTTCATTTTGGGGGGAGGTTCCTTTGTTCTAGCTGTGGTTTGTCTAGCCAGAGATTTTAACACATTATATGTTTTATATTGTTTCATACCAATACCACACGGGAAACTGGGTAATCTGTGCTGATGGCCACAAATCAAGAGTGTTTGAGTACTCCATGTAGATTGCGTCTTGCCCACCTCCCCCAATTCAATTAGAAACTGATGTAGTATATTTAACTTGCATTTAGTAAGTAACTAAAATATATGGCATGTTAATTTTACATGCTTCGTAATTACCTCACATTTCTCCCAGTAATCAGAAGGCATTCTAATTGAAATAATTAGGAATTAAATTCTTCTTTTTGTTTTCTTTTCTCTTTTAATCCTGTTAATTCTGTAACCTTGATATACAGTAAAAGGCTGGAATATGTATTGAATTAGCCCACTCATTTTGAAAGAAATGTAACTTGATCACACTCTGAGTTTGGCTGAGTTCTTGAGAATGGTAGAGGATGTTTACCACTCTATCCTCATGAATAAACCAGTGCAGAGAGGGACTTTCTCTGGAATAAAGTTAATGGTAGCAGTATATTAGTAATGTAGAAATGTATAGATGGAGGATATAGAGATCATCTTTTTGAAAATTGCTTTTCTTGAAGTGTTTTTAAATATTTAGGAAACAGTTACTCATTAGCATATTCACCTCACATTTTTAAGAATATGGAAAAGATACTGTAAACAAGCTGTGTGTTTGTTTTTTTATATAAATGTAGAATGTTTTCTAGGTTCAAGCAAGCAAAAAAACAGTTAATTATAATATTGATATTGAAATTGTCCAATTTGACTAGATGGTATGCACTCATAATTAATTAATTCTATGCAACAAGGTCAGTGTTCTACCTATTATAAGGTTGTAAACTAACTTTATGTTTTTCCCTGTTTGATAACATTTGATAACATTATCAGCTTTACTGCAAAATAGAGTACAGGTCAGATAATCAGGTTTGGAATCATTGGTTCTTATTCAAAAATGCTATGCCAATAAAATAATATAAACATTAAGCCCTAATATAATAAAATTTAAATGGTGACATAAATAGAAATGTTTAATCTTAACTCAGTTCTTGACTGTTCAAATACTGATGTGACCTTAATATTTTACGCTGAAACATCAGTTTGTTGAACTAATCTAGATAAGTTTAAGATACTGTCAGTAATAATTTTGTGTCCTCAAGAGAAATGGTTGGAAATGCAGTTATTATCTTAATATAGAATACAGTGATAATTTGTTTGTTCATCCTCTTATTTAGATACCAGAGGGAGGAACTGGGGACTTGGGAAGAGAACGAACAAAAACATTTACCTATGATTTCTCCTACTTCTCAGCTGATCCTGAAAGTCCAATCTATGCATCTCAGGAAATGGTAGGCTGATGACGTTAATGATTCTCAGAGTGAAAACATAATGCCAAAGTTTATCATCTGAATGTCTGAGAGATGATTTTAAAACACATCAACTGCTTATTATGAAATAAATTACTTACATATGTTGGCCATGCATATACATTCCCATTCCTATGCACACATACACAATATTTTCCATTGTGATCTTCTGATCTACATTTGGCAAGCAATATGAAATCATGCAAACCTGTAATTCTATCACAAAATGTCTATTAACTCCTTTGGAACTCTGCTTAGAAACTGTTGTGCTTTTTGAAATTCTAATGTACTGTATTCTAATGTACAGGATTTTTCTTTTCCCTGTGTATCTAAAGAAATATAAATCATGCTTACCATTTTTGAATTCAGTTTTATCAATAATTAACCTGGGAATGAGTCCAAAAGGATAAGTTGTTACTTCCACATTAATGACCTTAAGTTTAAGCTGTATAATATTTATGTAAGCTTGTTGGGTGATAAGTTGTGAATGTTAGACATATTCCTTGCAATATTTTCATGTCCCTATGATGATTCAAAAAACAAATATTTCTTAAAGAGGGCTGTCTAGTAAAAGGAAAGAAAAAGAAATAAGGGACCTGACCTGACTCTTAAGAGCATCCAGGTTTGTTATGAAATACCGTACATTACTTAATGTGCAGTTATAAGGGCTTTGGGGGAAGATAGGAATTATATTTCTTAATAAATATTTGAATTGACCATCTCTAGCAAATGTTTGCTATGGTAATAGTTCTTATAGTATAGTGTACTAAAGTGGCTGTAATAATTTACATAAAAGAATTAAGAGCGATGTTTTAAATTATATTTTGAAACCTTATTTTACTTTCTGTCATTCTTGTATCCCCAGGTATTTAACAACCTTGGTATTGATGTCCTCCAATCTGCTTTTGAAGGTTATAATGCTTGTATTTTTGCCTATGGACAAACTGGATCTGGGAAGTCTTATACAATGATGGGAAATGCTGTATGTTATGCTTTTCAGAATTCACTTCTTACAAGTTGATACCTTTTGTACTATATTTTGTTTTTTTTCCAATCTGTTTTCCTTAGCAAGCAAATAATTTTAAGAAAAGCTTTACACATGGAAAGTTCTAAAAACATTTGGCACAGATAAAAGCAAGAATTAAAAAGCCAATTTCATTGTCCACCCCACACCTTCTGATAGGGAGGGTACACTCCAGGTGACTTCACTGAAACAAGCCATCTAGTGGGACCCAGGAGGTGCACCTTCTTGGTGGTGATCCTTATCTTATACAATAACCTTCATCCCAAGATATGGTTGGCCCCGATCCTGATGGCATTTAGAAAGGCTGTCAGAACTTTTGACATATGATGTCTTGGAGCCCCAATTGGATGACAGTGTTATTCCCATTTGGATTGCCATTTCATTGTTATATTGTTGTGTATTAGTTTACATAATGTGATTTTCTATTCTTTCTGTTAGGTTCTGTGGAATTTTCTGTATGCTGCCCAGAGTCATTTTGGTTGAGCTGGGCAGTCATACAAATATTTTAAATAAACTTATTTACATTTCTTTAAGTATAACTTGACATGCTGAAGAGCTACTTGGAGATAGTGGCTTCTCCAGACTGTGTACCTGGCGAACAAATCTGAGGTCCACAAGGGGGTTACAGGGACATCCCATGTATTATGATGTCATCAGTGAAGTGACCCAAAGTATGTAATTTGCATCATTTGTGTTATAATGCCACAATCACACAACATCCTTTTGACATCATTGTGGCTTATAACAGAGTCTATGAGAACAAGTGAAGTTGACTTCACCAAACAGTAGCATAAATTCTAATCTAAAAATTAGAAGCAGTTACATGTGAAATAGTCCTAATGGACAAATGGCATTTCATTGTCTACTTTATTTTTTAAAATATTTCTGTCTGATGTATAATATATATTTCTCAAACTCCTAAGGTTATGTTGGGAAGTGTTGAGCTTCAGGGTTTCATGACTGTAGTCTAGACAGCAGATTTCCTGATGTTTCACTAGCAACTGTGGCTGGCATCCTTAGGAGCAAGGCGGTCTGCTACACAGACCTCAGGCAACTGAGCAGGGATTGACTGGGCTCCTGTCTTTACAGCCAGGTGACTTGACGTCTGATTGGTCTTTAGCTGAGCTGATGTGGAGTGCCTGGACAAAGACCCATTGAGGACTCAGCTGCTCAGATGACCAACTAGAACCCAGCACAAACAAAGAACCAATCAGGAATAATCACTCTAAAATGACCAGTCAGAAGCCAGCATGAGCAAAGGACCAATCATGAACCATTACCAGCAAAGCAACCAAACAGGATCAAGTGCAAAATACCAATCAGAGACCAGCCCTCACCAACATGCACCAATAGAAAACCTGCCTAGTTGCCTGTGATCTGCATAGCAGACCACCTTGCCTCTGAAGATGCCAGCCACAGTTGCTGGTGAAATGTCAGGAAATCTGCTGTCCAGATCATAGTCACTAAACCCTGAAGTTCAATACTGCCCAACAGATACTGGCCATGAAAACCTACACCAGTATCTTAAGGTTCTCTTTTATAAAAGGAAGGTGGGAAGGTGATATTTGCCAATTCTTTTGCTCGACCTCCTTTAATATAAAAAAATTTTTCCCCACTACCCAAAGCACATTTTTAAGAGATGTAAATGATTGCAAATTGAAAGGACTGTTGAAACCCAAGAGTTCCCCATTTTTTTGAATGGAACTCTTTCTTTGGCTTTGAATATTTTCTGTATCAGTGACTTTTCACGTTGTAGTATATCAATAAGTATTATTTTTGTAGGGAGAATCTGGTTTAATACCTCGGATTTGTGAAGGATTATTTAACCGAATAAATGAGAAAACAAGGTGGAATGAAGCCTCCTTTCGAACAGAGGTCAGGTATGTTTGCATAGAGATGACATGGCTATATACAGACAGAGTAGTTTGTCTGACTTTGCCATCATCATCATCATCTCTTTCTCCTCCTCCTTTTTGCTGCATTTTTCTGTCTTCATTAGAAAATTAGTTCACATAGCATATTTATTCAGGGTGAGGAAAGAATTTTCAACAGTCAGGAAGTTGTGCAAGAACAGATTAAACAAAGGTTTCTGAATGGAATTGTCTTTTAACCAAGTTACCATTCTATATCCTTGTTTAAAAATGAAAAAGACACCCCCGTCCGCAAACACTGTTCTGTTTAGAATTCAAAAATTGTCTGATTGTTTTGCTCTGTTCTACTGCAATCCTGTTCACTCTTCTTAAATACTGTCCATGAGAACTGATCAACACATTAACATGTTCTTTGCTATTTTCCCTAGTATATAAAAATGCTATCTACCTAGAAGGCCTGATCTTTATTTCTGACCTCTTCAAAGCAGCTGGAAGCATATTAGAGACTCTCCTGATGACTGGGCATTTTGAAAAACCTGCTCCAGAGGCTTGAAGGTTTCTCTGGAACATTATGACAGATGACATACAGGCTACATGGGGAAGGGAAATGGGCAAAATCAGCCCAGCCTATTTCCTTAGAGAGCTCCAGCTAAACTATCAATCTTGATTCAGTGGAATAGATGGAATTTTAAACTTGAATAATGTTTTGATTTATAGTACATTTATTTCATATTTCAGTTACCTAGAAATTTACAATGAGCGGGTCAGGGATTTACTGAGGCGCAAGTCTTCAAAAACAAATAACTTAAGAATTCGTGAGCATCCAAAAGAGGGACCTTATGTTGAAGGTGGGTTTTAAACAATTTAATATGCTTCCTTTTATTGGATATGTATGTATGTATGCAGAAATTTGTCTTGATTATAAACTGAAGAATATGTAAACAAAGTTATAAACCTCTATGAATCATATTTCAGTCTATTAATTTCTATATAGCTTCACCCTAATCACTTTGTGAATTTCAAAGGTTTTTGGGGGGGGGGGAGTTGATATTCTGCTAACTGATTGGAGACTACTGATGAATCTGCCATATAAATTAGGCACTTGTGATAGAAGAGCACTTATTAGAATTTAATTGGCTTAGTACATCCTTTTCCAATTTATGTCATGGTGCCTTAAGAATACAAAATGTTTAGGAAGACTGCAGATTTCTGTTCAGGTTGATGATCCCTACATTTAATATCCACAGCAATCTTTCTTCTGCTAAAAGAAGTATGTTCATCCATAACATTTCTGTGTAGTTTCTGTAACTATTGTGCAGTAGTACTGAATTAGTAGTACTGACAGGAAGAGAATACTAAATTTAAGATGACCCACCCAAAGGAGTAGGCTTTCTTCCAGCAAAAAAGAAGAAAAAGGAAGATGAAGATGAAGCAAGACAGGAAAGAACAACACTGGGAAAGAAAGCAAAAAGTAGAGTACCAGAGATATAGAAAACTCTGACTTTTTGTTACCATCTAATGGTCATCTGGATGTTTGCAGCCCAGATCTGGTAGCTGTAGGAAAGAAAAAGGGAAAACAAGGAAACAAAACGAGGAAGAGGTAGTTAAAGGGAATGAAAGAAGGAGGGAAGCCCTGTATAGATGTTACAAAAAGAATAATAATTGACCCGGCAAACAGCCCAGCCTTTCCTAAGGATAGCTTATCTTCAGAAGCACCCCTGTTTTCCAATAATGATGTCAGCAGTTAGTTGCACCTCCCATGAGCATTTTTAATACTCAGGAAATCTAAGATGGCACCCACTATCCCATTTCCTGGGTTAATATTTGGGAAGAATCGTCATCTTCCTAAATAAGGTATTTATTCTGTTAAAAACATCCCAAGGCATCTTACAAAAAACCCTGAAAACTTAAGTACACCAACAAAATAAGCAGGTAATTATTGGGCAGGAGAACCCTTGTTTTTCCATTTTTTTCCCAAACACATTTTTAAATGTTATTCAGATAGGCAATCATTATGGTACCTGTCAGTCTTGATTAATTTTCTCAACTATGCTTAGTTAAGTTTAAAGAAAAAAGTTACAGATAAATTGCAGCGGCAGCATCTTAAAGTAGATGTTTCTTGTGTGGGTTTGTCTTCTAAAACTATATTTACCATCTGCAGTAATTATAAGAATATTGTTAATAGCTTTTAAAATGGTGTATTATTAATTGGAGATCTGCTGGTGTTAATTGATTAATACTGCAAATGTTCTACTTATATTTGTGATTTTTTTTTTCAGATCTGTCGAAACACTTAGTACAAAATTATAGCGATGTGGAGGAACTTATGGAAGGAGGAAATATAAATCGAACCACTGCTGCAACTGGAATGAATGACGTTAGCAGCAGATCTCATGCCATTTTCACAATCAATTTCACTCAGGTAAAAAACAAAAACAAAAAAAACTTGGTGAAATTTCTTACATTGAATTATTGAGTTGCAACTCAAGTTCAGTTCTCATTTAATTTGAAAAAAAACACACAAAAAATATATATTTGCCTGTTTAATAAGTTAAATGGCAGTCATCCTTCCCTGATTTGGTAGATATATGTAAACCTTCCATGATATATACAATCTTTGATTGAATGTGAGAATTTCTTTTAGTTTTACTTTTAACACCACACTTGATAGGAATGTGGAAGTGGAAGAATGATAGTCTAAATCTGCCTGTCTATCTGCTTAATGCTACTGTTAATTACATATGTTTTTTAAATTATTGGACTAATATTAGAAATAGGGAATGAGAGCCAGTATGATACAGTGGCTAAGGGGCTGTATTAGGAGTGGGGAGATCCACGTTCTAGTCCTCCCTTGGGCATGGAAGCTAGCTGGATGACCATGAGGCAGTCCTCCCTCTCGGTCTTAATCAGCGTCAGCCTCTACAGCAAGAAAAACAACAGTCCCCATCGCATCATGTGTTGATAGTTCCTTTGTAAGAACTAGGTGAGCAGAATGTAAAATAAGCACAGCCTGCAGCCATGCAGGACAAATGCTAAGAAAAACAACTAGAATTGGAGAATACTACCAACATTGTACTAATACCCCTCAGCCAGTGTTTCTGCTCTGATCAAAGAGACTATAAAAGTTGTTCCGCTACCTAATCATAGTCTCACTATCTATTCTAATTATGTCAACAAAGGGAAATAGGATTTTTTCAAAAGGAAACAAAAACCCCAAAAACAAAAAAACATTATTAATAGACTGAACACATACCAGAGGGCTGTTTTATTCCACTCCTTAGACTTGTTACTACAGATACACAAATCATTCCATTCTAGGAATCAGATTTTCCAAGGAATTCCAGGACATTCTGTTTTTTGTTCAATTCCAGCCATTAGAGGTGTGGTCTAGAAAGGGAGTGATTAATAATTTTCAATTAATTTAAGGGAAATATGCATAAATAAACCTTGCAAGATTGCATTCATCTAAAAAAAGATAAAGGAGGATATATTGCATAACTAAATAATTTGATCAGCCACAATCATTGGCTTGTTGTAAGAGCAGATTCATTATTTAAAAACTGCTGCTTTAAAAATATAACTTGAAAACCCATGGGGCATCTTGACAGAACTGGAATCCATCTTTATGTATGGGAATTCAAGGTGGAAACTAAAACTCTTATTTTAAGAGGTGCCAATGAAAATATTTGGGTATCTTCAAAGTGTTAACTCCCAGGCATTTTACACATGCCTCTTTGAAGCAAGTATATTTTGGAAAAGGAGAACAATTTATATTTGATCTCTGTTTATCTTACTTGTATGTTTGAAATTAAAGTACTATTTAAAGGGATTAAGCTACTATTCATAGGTGGTGTCTCTACTATACTTACATATACATTAGAATTGAAACATAGAAATTGTTTTGCTACTACCTCTACAACTCTTTTTTTAATATTCAGAGCTTTGTATCTTGTTCTTGCTATTTTTCCATAGGCTAAGTTTGACACCGAAATGCCATGTGAGACTGTCAGCAAGATACATTTGGTAGACTTAGCTGGAAGTGAGAGAGCAGATGCCACTGGTGCTACAGGTGTCAGGTTAAAAGAAGGAGGAAATATAAACAAATCCCTAGTTACTCTGGGGAGTGTAATTTCTGCCTTAGGTATGTCTCTTTGTTTTATGTTTAATTCATTGCAAAACTAAACTAATACTGAACTCATTATCTATCCCTCTATAAAAATGGCCTATTTCTTCTTTCATAGCTGATATATCTCAGGATGCCTCAAACCCTCTTATAAAGAAAAAACAAGTATTTGTGCCTTACAGGGATTCTGTGTTGACATGGCTTTTGAAAGATAGCCTAGGAGGAAACTCTAAAACAATAATGATTGCAAGTAAGTGTGCTTTCAGTTATGTGAATGTTCATGTCTGTCTATTTAAAAAAAGTTTTATGCAGATCAAATGGATTAGCATGACATACAGTATGTTCATTAAACAGTTGTAATGAGAATATAGTATTATTATATTATTTTTAATAAGGTAATCTTTATATCTAAGCTTTAATATGGGCCTACATAGGAGTGGGGGAGAAAAACAATGAAAAGAGTCAGTTTATGTCATAATGCTCTTCATAATAATCTTCAAGATCCTATAGAATTTATAAACTTATAAAGATAAGGAAATCATATCTTCTCATAGACATTTGAAATCATTCCCAGATTAGTGATATATAATAAGCTTCCCATTAGAACCATGTATAGAAATGACAACTACATTAATATTTTTCTATAAGTGCCATTCCAGCCATAGCAGCAAAAGAAACCATTTGTTTTTTCTCCACTCATAAGGAGCTTTCAAGACTTCCAAATGGAACTTGGTATTGGTATCACATAATTTTGAAATCATTTTTCTCAGCTATATCACCTGCTGATGTCAATTATGGAGAAACACTGAGCACCCTTCGCTATGCAAACCGAGCTAAAAACATAATCAACAAACCTACCATTAATGAAGATCCAAACGTCAAGCTAATTCGTGAGCTTCGAGCTGAAATTGCCAGACTGAAAACTCTGCTTGCTCAGGGGAACCAGGTTAGAGACACCATTGATTTCACAATCTCATATGGCATATTCTGTTTAAAATTATATTAACTTGTATAAATCAATTCTAGATTAGATGTTTCTTGACAATGTTTGCCTGTGAATAGGAGACAATTTAGGGTAGTGTTGAATGTTGGATTAATAATTGAATTGCAGTTATTACTGTATAGTGTTGAGCCAGCAGAAATAGTTTTAAAAGTAGATATCTCACAATTTATCTTATTTAAACATTGAGGTCTATGTTTTGTGGGATGTGCTTTCTATAGAGAAAAGGAATAGATTTGGGCCTTCTGTCTTTGACAGACGAGGAATTCTTTTGTGCTTCTTGCATGTAAGCAACTTTAGCTTTTGTTTCATTGCAAGGAAAAGTTGTTGTCTGCTAAAGAAGCACGACCAAGTCTTTCTTCAGGATAAAGAATTTAACATGATGGTGGCACTTGTTCTCAACCTTGATTTCATAATTCCTTATTGAAGCAACACTATCCTCTGTTCTGCAGTTCTTTACATCTACAGTACAACCTCTGGTACCTCAACAGCATTGCAAATCTATAGATCTGGGCTTGAAAAACATAGCATGTTTTCTTATACAGCAGTAGTTAGTGTTGTGATTAGTTAGAGAAATTAAAAGAAATAAACTTTATGCTGGAGTTTCTATGCATATTCAGTGGGAAGTAAAGAGAGATGTAATGTGGGCAAGCACACATATCTTTCCTCTGAAGTAAGTCCTGGCTACTTTGCATTATCAATTTTATCTCAAAGTAGTAGCAGAATATTACTAAAGCACAGTTTAACCATTTTTGGAAATACTAACTCTAGTTACTGAAATCCTTTAGGGACTATGACATCCTCTGTTTAGGTGAACTTTCTCCCCCTCCAGCAGGTCACCTCAGCCCAAATTGCAGTAGGGTGCAATCTTCTGGAGCTGATTTTAATGGCATGTAGGAGACTGCATTAGAAGGGGGCATCAAACCCTCTCTGTTTTGCTGACTGACTCCATTCTAAAAAGGAAGGAACTTAAATGTATTCCACTCATTATTCCAAGAAAATAAAATATTGTAGTAGATACAATTTCTAAAAGTATTGAAGAACTGAAGATTTTCTTGTATCATTTAAATCTCAATCTGCCATTTATATAGTTTTGACTTATCATTTTTTCAGTCTTAAAGGAAGTCCTTAAGGTTGTATATAAGATGAAATAACATTAAAACATGTCTATTCAGTTTGCTGCCTAGATGCTAACTGTTGATGAGCAACTTCAAAGCTTTTGCTTCCTTTTTAATAGTTCATTATCTTTTCCTCAGAGGTGTTGAAATGTTTTTCAAATAGATGATGCTTTCAAAATAAGGATTGTGTTTCATACAGAAGAGAACATCTACCTTAGAGGGTGAGGGGAAGATAACTAAACAGTAGGACTGGGAAAATATCCTGGGCACAGTCTACACTGAGTCTTTTTAGTTGAACTACCATATTATATTTTTTTCCTACTCGGCGGGCATATGCTAATGAACACAATGTAGCGTTCCTGTATGAATAATGCAATCAAGGGTGGCACATATTATTGCCTAATATTGTAATTGCAGGGGAGAAAAGAATAGTTTGCAAGATCATATAGGATTTAGCATAGACGCTGAAAGGATAAGCATATGGCCTAGTATAGCACTGCAGTTGGGAGGTACTGCTTTTTCAGATTTCTTTTGTTAAAGTCAGCCATACAGGAATGTAGATTGCTTTCCATAGGCAATATGGTCCCCAGTGGAATCCAATCACTTCAGTTCATTTCTTTTTTATTTTCATTGCCATTGTATTTCCCTTTAAAAACAAAAATGAGTAAGTACACATGCAATTCCACAACTATGCAGAAATATGGATGCTTTGGGTACAGGGAAAAGTAACCTATAACAAAAATCATGCAAATCTACATCGTATAAATCTCTTCCTCTCCCGTTCAAACAGGACGTTCAAACAATACAGGAATGTAGATTGCTTTCCATAGGCAATATGGTCCCCAGTGGAATCCAATCACTTCAGTTCATTTCTTTTTTATTTTCATTGCCATTGTATTTCCCTTTAAAAACAAAAATGAGTAAGTACACATGCAATTCCACAACTATGCAGAAATATGGATGCTTTGGGTACAGGGAAAAGTAACCTATAACAAAAATCATGCAAATCTACATCGTATAAATCTCTTCCTCTCCCGTTCAAAGAAGAATATCAGTGCAGATAATTGGAAAATGTTGCAAAACAGATATTTAAAGTTATCCCTATTAGTAAATATTATAATACTGCTATATTAGAACATATGTAACCCAGTAGTTCAAGGAAACAGCAACCCCTCACAAGTCGTAAGTTTAATTTTTTTTTTTTTTAACAAGTTCTTCATCTGGGTTTGAGTTTCCTGGAAGAAAGGGAAATTCTTGTACTTGCATAAGAGCATTTATATTTTGTGATGTACAAGTTGAAGGTTTTGAAGCACATTGCAACCAGTGGCCTTGTTTTTCATCTTAAAAACTAGCTATCCTCATTACTTCTTAAGGCTCCAGTGCAATCTTTCTGTGCTGAAGATTCAGATTAGTCTTTTCTGCTGAAATCTCTAAGATTAATTGTACAGTTATTTTCTGGACAATAACATTGAATATCGTGTAACATAGCTAACATGTCTTGTTTGTATAATAGTTTGTTTCATCTGTTTAACTAGATTGCACTTCTGGATTCTCCAACAGCTTTGAGTATGGAAGAAAAACTGCAGCAGAATGAAGCAAGAGTAAGTTTTATTTTATCAATTACCTCAAGCACCAACACTTTTAGACTAGTTCTATGTATATATTGATTGATTATGTGCCAACAAGTCATTGAGAACTCTTAGTGTAAGTAGACCTTTTCCAGGATGATCTGTCCCCAACTTGGACCCCCAAACATCCTTAGGTGCACCCGTTGCTCCTGTAATGGAGTCCATCCATCTTGATAATGGTTATGCTTTCCTTTTTTCTTCCACCTTTCCCAGCATTATGGACTTCTCAAGGGAGCTGGATCTTTGTATAATGTGCAAGAAGGGAATCAATGTTTGTATTTACATTCATTGGAGAGGAAGGGATTACAAGGCACACAATGGGGAATACACAAAAGGAATAAGTCAGGCACAGGAGAGATTGCCTAAACAAGCGATCTGTTTAGGTAATCCCTCCTGTGCCTAACCCATTTTTTTTTCTTTTACCCCCTTGCAGAACAGAAAGTTGGAGAGGAACAGATTACAGGAGAGTAAGCAGGCACACAATGGGGAATACGCTGGCTATTTGCCTAGGGTGCTCACGGCTCCTAACCCTAAGCATGCTAGGCAAACAGCCGACATCAGCGCATTCCTTTTGATGTGTATTTCCCATTGTGTACCTGCTTGTAATCCCTTCCTCTCCAATCTCTCCACTCTGCAAGGAAGGGAGGAAAAAAACTGGTCAGGCATAGGACCACACATACTAACTGACCATAACGGCAAACATGTGATTGAGAGAGAGACCCTGTAAAGGTCATAAATGCGCACCTTGTTCACAAAGTTATTTTTTTTAACGTCGTTGTAACTTTGAATGGTTGCTGCACGAGGTAGTAAGTGAGACCTATCTGTATACTCCGGATGAATCCCATAAAATTTAATGCCTAAGATTGCGAACTTTCCCATTCCATTTTAACAGACAATTTTTCTAATACTTTACTCATTTTTATTTTTGATGTTGCCATGCATTCCAGTGAAAACATGGTCCTTGGAACAATATGTTCATAGCTTAAAAGCCAAAAATACAAACAGAACAACAATATAGTTAAGCACAATATCTGAACTCATAAAAAACGAAGCTTCTCAACCTTTCATTTAAATCAAATGTTGATATGTCAAATCAACTGAGTGAAATTGATTCAGTGTCTTGTGTTTATCCATTTCTGTCCCCTCCATATGAACTCAACTCAGCTTTCTCCCATCTTGTTCCCTCCAGATATGCTGATCTATTTTGTGTGTGTGTGTCTTCAAGTCAGTCCCTCAGATTTCCAGGAAGCATAGCCAATGAATACACTTGAACTGATCTCAGACAAAATGCTGAGAAAAATCTCAGCCAATGACTGCTTTGGCTGAAAATTGTTGGTCTTGTAGGCTCAAGACCCCACAAATATTTTAACCAGGATTGTCCTCAGTGGATGTCCAGGTGGTGAGGGGGCAAATAACAAAGCAACATTGGCCACAAGCCCCACCCCTTTTGTATGAGTATTGTAATATC
Source organism: Liasis olivaceus (assembly GCA_030867105.1). Lineage (NCBI taxonomy): Eukaryota > Metazoa > Chordata > Lepidosauria > Squamata > Pythonidae > Liasis > Liasis olivaceus. The sequence goes on from CM061349.1 coordinate 182,421,075, forward strand.
ACACTCACATACAAAAGGAGTTAAGCCTGAACTGCAACACTGTGATGCTGCTTTCATCATTTTGATGAAATCATCAGTTCCTGTGGACACCTCTGGCTTTACCCTTTCCAAAATATTGTCTGTGCTTGTACTGACGCTCAAGTGCATGATATTTGCTGAAATTAAGAATGCTAGTTTGTTAAAGGTAAAAATTCCCTTGAGTTGAGTCCAGCTTCTGAGTACAGAATCAACTGTTTTCATGGCAACAATACAGAAGCAGTTTGCTATTCCCTTTCCCAGGGTGCTTTTTCAGCTTCCCAATCTAGCCTACAACTCTGAGATTCTCTGGTAGCCTCCCATACCACTATTCACCAATAGGGCTGTGCGAAGCCTTTGAAGGAAGTGCCTTGGAATGTGCAAGAGCACAACAAAGCGCTTGTTTTCAAACTGATAAAACAACCATGCCTTTTTCCAGGCTTGTCCACCTGCTTTGGCACCTGCTCCCGGCAGTCTCTGAATACTTCTGCATGCACATCTTTGATCCGCATAGTTGCTGAGCTCGGACAAGATGAGCCAGGTGCAGACACCTTTAGAGTTGCTACTCCATTAATTTAAAAAAAAAAAACTTTATTTTTATGTGCTTTTATGGGTAAGAAAAAGATACTTATATTAGTTAATAACTTACGTACACTGATCGGTATAAGTGAACTGTACACTGATCGGTATAAATGAACTGTAAACAATTTTTCATGATTGATGATTGAACTTCAGCAGGCATATTTGCTGAAAATTCTGTATTTATATGGTAAAACTCTTCCATTTAATGCAGTAATAATAATTTTGCAGCAAAGCTTTTAGTGTCCATGTTGAAGTAAAAAAGGGACTTTTGTTTTAATTAAATGCATTAGGACTGAATAAGATCATTGAGATTACTCATGATACAGTAATGTTGAATGAATAGCCTAAATTCCTTGGGAAACAGGCAGAAATCAATAGGTGATCAATTCAAATTTGGATTTAATTTGTGCATATTGTTTTGGCTTATTTTGTAGGTGCAAGAACTTACCAAAGAGTGGACCAATAAGTGGAATGAAACCCAGAATATTTTAAAAGTAAGCAGTGAAATGTTTCATTTTCTTCAATGTTTCAATTTAGGAATGAGTTCTTAAAATGAATTCTGTGCCTGTTTATAAACGTTACTCATGCCTTGCAGAATGCAATCTTGTTCAGAGCATTGTATGACATAATTCTGTCTAAATTTGTTCAGAGGTAAAAATTCAAGATTGTACAGTATAAATTCTGTTTCTTGGAAAACTTAAGTTAGAAGCCTGGGAAAGAACTTGAATAATAGGTCTTTTAATGTAAGGCAGAATAAAGGAAAACCAAAATTGTTTTCAGGGTAGTAAATAAGATATTATGAAGACGAATATATGCATGCAATGACATTATGACATTTCATCTCTTCCATTAAGTTCAACAGATACATAGAAATTCAAAGTTTCATGAAGCAGGTTCAGGAAATCATAAATTCAAAATAGCTACTTGTTCCATATGTGCATTTTAGTTGTGTGTCTTTATGACCTTACTTTCCAAGGAGGCAAATACATGATTGAGAAAAGGCTTTTCTTTATGACTTCTCTCCTTGGAGATAACATGGAATAACAATATTGTCTAGCCATTTGCATCTAAAGTCATAAACCCAAGCAGAAAAGAGTGTGTGTATGTGTCTCTGTGTTAAAAGGCAATCAGGTATTATTCAAGGATTTTAGTACCATGAAATGAATAAAAATTTATAATTTTCTGTTTGTGAAGAAAACAGCTCTGACAATTTTGCTAGAACGCTACTGAACTTCTTGTGTGATATTGCTAGCAAATACAAATTCCAACCCTGTGTGTCAGTCCATTACCAAATGAATCCAGAAGTGCAGTAGCACAATTTTTATTATGAACAACTTAAGTTATAAAAGAGTGAGCAAGCTGTTCAGGGACTCTCTCATTCCCATTACATCAACCTGTCCCACCTGGGCAGAGGGGGGAGATATGTTACGGACCCTGTTGATTAAAGAATGTCGTTTAGCGGGTCCCAAGAAGAGAGCCTTCTCTGCCATTGCTCCCACCCTATGGAACACTCTCCCCAGAGGTGAGACAGGCCCCCACTCTCCTGGCCTTCCAGAAGGGGGTGAAGACCTGGCTCTGCCAGCTCATGTGGGGCTCAAGGAGGGAGTGGTTAGCACCCTGAAGTCACTCCCAGTGGTTGATAATTGATTTATACCATCTATCCCTTAGATTATATTATTTATTTTTGATTACTGTTTTTATTGTATTTTAATTGGTTTTTATTCTTATTTATTGTAAGCCGCCCAGAGTTGCTCATTGAGTGAGATGGGTGGTGACTAAATTTGAAATTAAAAAAAAATTAAAAAAAAATTATCCATTTAAGGTCTATGTTAACTTTAAAAAAAATGGGAAAAGAAACAGATATGGCTGGGCTTTATAAGGTCTCAGCCCCACACAGTTTGTAATAATTAAAGATAAAATGATGGAGGTGATGAGCTGAATTAAGTAGGCTGGGGCAGGCTTGATGCTAAATGATCTTTGTTGTATCATGGATTATAAAGATGTATGGCTGCTCTCTCCTAGATAATATAAAAACAAGCTTGTCACTAGATATAATCAGAGCAGGTAGAGAAAACCATGGCTTATAATAGCAAAATATATTATGTGTTGGATTGTGGTAGCAAAAAAATCTATTACATTCTTATTAGAATATGGTCATGCTGGAATGGATTGTTTCCTGTTATAGGAGGTCTATCAGGATTGCATCTTCCTATGAATTGATCAAATTAGCTTATTATAGTGAATTGAAATACAAAAATTGTATCATAATATTAATATGCTGTTTATGCACTCTCTTCTATAAGGCAGGGCAGGGCAGGGTAGAAAAGAACATGATTGGAGAGGTGTAACATTTTCTTTATATTCCCCACCTGGTTTCAGCATAGGAAATCATACTTATAAGTAATATGTCTCTAAATGCACTTCCTTCATTCACATATGTCAGACCACCATTATATTAAAGGGTGTTGACATCTAGAAATGTGGTGTGCTATGGTCACCTGAAGGGCTGAACTGGATTCCATATTTACAGTACTGTGCAAAAGTTTTAGGCAGGTGTGAAAAAATGCTGTGAAGTAAGAATGCTTTCAAAAATATATATTGTAATTGTTTATGTTTATCAATTTACAAAATGCAAAGTGAGTGAACAGAAGAGAAATCTAAATCAAATCAATATTTGGTGTGACTACCCTTTGGCCTCAAACCAGCATCAATTCTTACACTTGCACACTTTGTACACTTGCACAAAGTCAGGGATCTTGTAGGATTGGAGTCAGGTGTATGATTAACCAATTATACCAAGCAGTTGCTAATGATCATCAATTTCATATGTAGGTTGAAACACAGTCATTAACTGAAACAGAAACAGCTGTGTAGGAGGCTTAAAACTGGGTGAGGAAAGCCAAACTCTGCTACTAAGGTGAGGTTGTAGAAGATAGTTTCATGTCACAGGTCATATACCATGGCAAGACTGAGCACAGCAACAAGACACAAGGTAGTTATACTGCATCAGCAAGGTCTCTCCCAGGCAAAAATTTCAAAGCAGACTGGGGTTTCAAGATGTGCTGTTAAAGAAACAGGCAATGTTGAGGTCAGTAGATGTGGTGGTCGGCCAAGGAAACTTAATGCAGCAGATGGAAGATACATCATGCTTACTTCACTTTGACATCGGAAGATGTCCAACAGTGCCATCACCACAGAACTGGCGGAAACCAGTGGGACCCAGGTACACCCATCTACTGTCTGGAGAAGTCTGGCCAGAAGTGGTCTTCCTGGAAGAATTGCGGCCAAAAAGCCATACCTCCAACGTGGAAACAAGGCTAAGCGACTCAACTATGCACAAAAACATAAGAACTGGGGTGCAGACAAATGGCAGCAGGTGCTCTGGACTGATGAGTCAAAATTTGAAATCTTTGGCTGTAGCAGGAGGCAGTTTGTTTGCCGAAGGGCTGGAAAGTGGTACAAGAATGAGTGTCTGCAGGCAACAGTGAAGCCTGGTGGAGGTTCCTTGCAAGTTTGGGGCTGCATTTCTGCAAATGGAGTTGGAGATTTGGTCAGGATCAATGATGTCCTCAATGCTGAGAAATACAGGCAGATCCTTATCCATCATGCACATGCCATCGGGGAGGCATGTGATTGGCCCCAAATTTATTCTGCAGCAGGACAACGACCCCAAACATACAGCCAATGTCATTCAGAACTATCTTCAGCGTAAAGAAGAACAAGGAGTCCTGGAAGTGATGATTTGGCCCCTATAGAGCCCTGATCTCAACATCATCGAGTCTGTCTGGAATTCCATGAAGTGGCAGAAGGATTTGAGGCAGCCTACATCCACAGGAGATCTGTGGTTAGTTCTCCAAGATGTTTGGAACAACCTACCTGCTGAGTGCCTTCAAAAACTATGTGCAAATGTACCTAGAAGAATTGATGCTGTTTTGAAGACAAAGGGTGGTCACACCAAATATTGATTTGATCTGGATTTCTCTTTTGTTCACTCACTTTGTATTTTGTAAATTGATAAACATAAACAATTACAATATATATTTTTGAAAGCATTCTTACTTTACAGCATTTTTTCATACCTGCCTAAAACTTTTGCATAGTACTGTATATCTGAGACATATTAATTTCTCATTTCTGCTCTTTCCTGCTCTCAGTTCTGCCGTAAGTACTTGTATTGCTACCTTACTTGCCAGCAACATAATGATTTCAGACTTTCAAGACACACAGTCTGGAAATGCAGCGTTGAACTGAAAACTATCTGGCAGATGGCATAGCATAATGTACTGATTTGTTTAATTTCTGCCTAAAAATTGAATTGGAAATAAAAATATCCATATAACTCAGGAATGTGCAATTTCTTCATTAGAGAAGATTTATAATAGTAGTATAATCTCCTCAAAATATTCTCCTTCCCCCTCCTCCTTTTTTTTTTAAACTGGTTGCCTTATTTGGTTTTTCTCTCCCCATTTTGATGTGGCAGTCATTTTGATGTGGCAGCTTATGTTTCATATTTTAACTTATACTTGGTATAACACACCAATATGCTTGCTTCAGGGGAAATAGAAACATCAGCTAATATATCTGTTCTACTTTACTGTTGCATGCTTTAACTGTCTTTTGTAGAAACAAATTTTAAATATTTGGTTACAATATATACTGCATCTAAAATATAAAATAAGCTGGAAATTATGGCTTTGCAGAAGTATGTTGATTTCTTATGTATTTGCAGCAGAAAGTCAGTATTTTCTTTCTGTCCGCTTGATTTCCACTATATTCCTATCTTGAAATGGAGTGACTGAGTGACATATATGTAATTGTTTCTAAGATGACATATATATCCTTACTCTCTTTATTTCTAAAGTACGCCACTAGGTGACATAAAGTGTGAAAATGTCAGCCATTTGTTAGGAAATTGGTATGCTTTAACAAACTGTTAAGATTAACTTCTGGTGTAAATGAAAGGTCAAACTCAGTAAATCAAAGAGGAAAGCAAAAACTTCTGATTTTATGGCCACTGTAAGTGAAAGACGGGGTATACACAAATGCTAGTCTTACTATGAGAGCCAGTTTGGTGTAGTGGTTAAGGCATCAGGCTAGAAACTGGGAGACCGTGAGTTCTAGTCCCACCTTAGGCACAAAGCCAGCTGGGTGACCTTGGGCCAGTCACTCTCTCTTAGTCCTAGGAAGCAGGCAATGGCAAACCACTTCTGAAAATCCTTGCCAAGAAAACTGCAATGAGTTGTTCAGGTGGTCACTAGGAGTCAAAATCTGACTCAAAGGCACAAAATATATGTTTACTACAGTTTATTATAATAATAAACCAATATGAACTAGCTAAAAAAATTGTAAGGCAACATGTTTTCAATATCTAGGAAATAACTCTTGCTGGAGAGCAGGACAGTATCTATCTCCTGCTGTTTCAGGCAGGTACATGTTATTTGCATGTGCAAGTATTTTCAATTGACCTCAGTGATCCAATAATGTAGATTCCAAGTTGAATGCAGTTGCCTCCCTTTTGTGCAGCTGTAGGTAGACTGCACTAGCAAGACCTTTAAAAGCAATGTTCAAGTTGGTATTACAATCTGTTTAGAAATAAGGAAATTACATAAGCTTTAAGTGAGAAATATTTTGAGAGCCTTATTGTTATTACTGCTACTTTGTATGCAGAAGGTTCATAATGTTTTTTAAAACAGTAAAGAAAGAATCATAGCCATTGCCAGGTTGAGTATTTTACATTTTGGCAAGAAACTTAATTTTTATTTTCAAGCCAAAATGTACTGTCATGTTTTTGTTTTCAATTTTATGCATATGAAAATAAAGTTTATATGTAATTTGGACCTTTGGCTAACTTTGAAGGATGAAATTATATCCCCATTTTCTTAACTGGAAAGAGAGAGGTTTCTTTTCCAATATTTTTATTTTGCAGAGCCAGAGATCTTATTTATTATTATTATTATTACAGCTTGAACATCATGGTTTAGTACTCAATCTGCCTTGTGGGTTTATCTAACTACTCAGATTTGTTTTGCTCTAATTTGTGCATCTGTTTGTTTAGAATTGTGTGAAAAGCTGCTTAGCTTTGCAGTCCCATAAGATGTTGACTGCTTTGACCCCATCTGCTGTGTACAGCCTCCCAAATGTCACCAGCTTTGTCAATAAAAAATCTACACATTAAAAAACAAGGCGGCCCTATTTACAGGTGTCTTATTAAAATTGCTCAGTTCACTTCCCTTGCAGCAAAAGGATTTCCTATTGGGGAGGGATGTAACCTTTTGGCTTAAACGGTTTAAAAGTTCAGTCCTGTGCACGTGTTCTCAGAGATAAAACCCTTTGAATTCAAAGGGTCTTAATTCCAAGATAAATGATGCACCCAAAATTATAATCTAAATCTAGTTTTGAACGGATTTTTAAACTCATGACTACCCAATGAAGATTACCTTGAGATAAAAGAAATATTAATTACTCTCCTACAGCAATGTTGACTGTTAAGACTAATGAGTAATTTGGATTTTACACACACACACACACACACACACACACACACACAGACACACTGAAATCTGTATGAAACTTAATGCAACAAATAAGCAGATTGTTGAATTGTGCAGAATGTTTTCTTGACTACCTCCTAATATTCTTGATCAGTTTCTCAACAAGGACAGAGAGATGCAATATAATATCCTCCAGTTTACTTGGACTACACCACTTCCTTGACATGGCTATGCTGGTTGGAGCTAGTGGGAACTGAAAACCAAAGTATCAAGGATATTGTCTATTCTATTCTAGAATATTAGGTATTTCAAATAGGCCCTGTTACAGAGAAAAGGTAAAACATATATATTGTTGACTAGCATTAAGCATTCATAGTTAAGTTTTCCCAACAAACCAGAATGAGAATAAAAAACACATGTGTTCTGGTCTTCATGTCCATTTGATCTTTCTAGCCTGTATTTTTCCTGTTTTTAATGAATTATGATGGGTTAAATGGTAGAAAACTGAATCATAAGTAGTATCTTCTTATGATGTTGCCACTCATCCCTTCCTCATATGCATGCATTTAGTCAGAGTTCATCCTCTCAATATTGAAAGGAGCTTTCTAGTGCTTAAATGATTGGAGTCTCAGAGGCCTACCTCTGCCATCCTTTGATTTCAGGATGCCTTTTCATCTCTGCTGTTAATAGATAACCATATTACTAGATAAAAGATAAAGCTGTGAATAGGTAAACAGAAAAGAGATTTTTTAAAAAAAGGGACAAACCCAACAGGGTCTTTTAATATTTAAGAAATGTTACATCTAATTTCACAGAAAGGAAATTAAGTTCTTTTAAAGAACAGAAACATTTCTGTTTTTTAACTTTTACCTATGGGTATATAGTAAAAAATATCCCTTTATTGGGTTGGATTTCTCTTGAAAAAACTGTGAGTTGTGGTATCATATTATAATTATACTCATAGGTGTCCACTACAAACCAAGTGGAGGAAAAGAAAATAGGCAAACGTGTTCATGTCGCAAACCCCAGCCTTTCTGCCATGTATCCCATATTTCGTTACATGCCCCTGCTGATGCCTGTGATTGTATGGTAACCTTTTATTGTTACTGTATCTGTAAAATTACACTGAAGTTCCTGAATTTGAACATAACTGATTTCATATCGAGTTTCTCTTACATCATCTTTTTTCTCACTCTGTTGGTTACCGTCTTCAATTCTTTCTTAGGCCTCCACATCTAATTTCCTCTTCTTATCCTTATCCTTTTCTTTGCTGATTTAGTATGCCTAGTGATCTGTGTCACCACTTCACCACCTTCTCATCATCACCTTAGGAAGTTCTGCATGCTTGCCTGTCCTCCCACCAGCATGCTACTTTTCTTTGTGGTTCAACAATAGTAGCAATAACTATGACAGCAGCACCAAAAAATGGAATATCAAGCAGGATTTAAAGCTTGACAGCCTTCCTCCACTTTCTCCAACCTCTTGTCTAGTTCCTCCTCAATCAAAAGGATTCTTTTCCCAAATACTTTTTGTGCTTACAGAGGGTTTTTTTTTTTTGTCATTAGGTCAACTATTTAATCCTAGGCTGAGTTTTCTAGCATTCTTCTTTGCCAAACTATCAGGTTTCTTAAAGAATGGCTGCCTCTTGTGATGAATAAGCACAACTGGCTCTTGCTTTGTGCTGCAACTGAGGGCAAATTTAAGCCACCATTCTAGCATACTGGAAGATTGGCTACTGTGCTCACAGACCTGGCTGAATTTCAATTTGCTTGCTTCACCTCTAGCACGATATGTGGGTTACATCATCTTCCCTCTCACCCTTGAAAATGTGAATTGCAAAGATAGGATGTTCTCTGCTTGTGGTTAAGTTTCTTGCTTCCCTACTATCTCTGTACCCAACAGTTCCTATTGTAAACTGGTAGAATTCCTGTGTAAATTGAACTCAATATATTGTAAAAGCCTGTGAAAACATATCTTTTTCTAGGTTGTAATAACAGACTATAACTTGTTGACAGGAGTCTGCTCTTCCAAATTTTAATAAATTGTTTGAGGCTCCAAATTTTTGGCAACAATTCTTACATGGATCACTGCCATTTGCATATTTCAACTGGGTTTAGCTAACAATATTCTGTTAAAATGCAGCTTTTTATTCAAGCTTTATAATTTCTTACCCATCTCTTTTTATTCTGTATACTTCAGTACGATATGAAATATGTAGAAATTATGTTTCACTTTTAATAGTGCCATTTTAAAAAATAGTCTCATGAATATTTGCATTGCTTCAATTATATCAACACCTAAGGTATGTATCTGATATTTTATGTAACAAAAGGGATTATTTCAGAGAAAGGACTTATATAAAGAAAAAAGTATGTGGGAGTGCACTGAATATATATAATTTGTACTGTTTGTGTACAAAACCTTTTTCTGTTAGCTCAGTCACATCATCAATACATGATTTCTTAAATATGATTGTTTTAACCATATAGTTTACTAAAATGAGTCCAACGGTTGCTGTTTCTTTATGATGTATTAAATTATCTTGGCTTATAAGGCGTCCTGGATAAGAACTAAGCTCTCTGTTTCTCTGAGATTTTAATGTGTTATGCTGGGATATTTTTATTGGATTCAGAATTTCCATTCTTCTGATAAAGCTAGTCTCCCAGGATTCCTTCAGTCAAAGGAAGCTCTTTTCAGGGGAGGAAACCTTTGGACTCAACATGAATGAACAATTAGATTAATTCCAGATTTGCAGATGACACCAAATTATTCAGGGCTGTAAAAGCAAAAAAGGATTGCTAACAGCTGTGAAGGGACTTCTTCAGATTGAGTGAATGGATAAACAAGAACTGCTGGAATAGCTTTATGCAGCAGAATATGCATACAGAGAGAAATAACAATAATGTAGAAATTTGCAGAAGGATTTCTGCAGATTGGTGCTTATCTTTTAAAAAGAAGGAAATCTTTATTAGGAAATTATATTTAGACAGAAAGCCTAAATAATTAGCTGTCTTCTAAGTAAAAGAATGACAGACTTTGTGATCGGCTAGGCCACAATTCCTTTTATATGACCCGGGGTAGCCATGGTATCTATTCTGTTCCATGGGGGGCAGGGAGATTTTGGTAATAAGAAGCAGAAACTGGAAGTGATGATAGCCCTGAGGATATCAAGCCAACCAATTAGAGGCAAGCTGGGTAGCATAAAAGAAAACATGTAAAGGAGCTCAAAGAGGAGAATCCCAGCACTAACTATGACTACATTTATTGTGTAATGAAAACTGCCCAATATATGACTGAATGAAACAGACAGATTCCAAGTTAAGAAAAAGATAAAAAATAAAACTTTCCTTCTGTAGGGATTATGCCATGTAAATAATGGACATGTTGGCCAGTTCTGCAGTATATATTTCTGGCTGACACATTTTCAGGTTATTATATAGTTGGAATGGGTGCAGAAAAGGGAAAACAAGTGTCAGGGAGCTGGGGCAACTTCCTCAACAGGAAAGGACTACAATTTTTAATGCTTTTTAGCTTAGAGGGGAAAGGTAGGGGATTGGGTATGAAGTTATATTTTGCATAAAAAATAAGTGATATGAAAAGCTCATCTCCCTTTTTCATAATACTAGAACTTAATGTCATTCAACCTGGTTTAGATCAAGAAAACGAAATACTGTTTTTACCTAACACATACGTAGTTTAAACTATGGAATTAACTTGCTTAAGTTCAAGATTTCAATTTTCAAAGAGAATTAGACAATGCTGTCAATTCTTACTGGATAGTATTGGATACACAGTACATATATTTCATAATTGGGCATCTTTTTCAAGATGAGAAACAAAAGCTGGAGAGGGTTTGTTGGCTTCCCTTCAGCATGTCAACTGGACACAAAATAGAATGCTAGCCTACACTAGATAGATATTTAGTTTAATCTATCAGGAATATTCTTATGTTCTTAAATACATCAACAAACTCTTCTTTCAGTTTCCAGCTTAAAAACAAAATACCTTTTTTTTTTTTTTTTAATTTATACTGAGTCCCACCAAAATCGGTTTCCAGTGCTTCTAGATCAGAATTTAAGGGGTATGAAGAGCTGTAAAGGGACAGGAAATAATTTCCATTCCATCAGCATTAACTGAAACATACCGCTGGCTTTCATCCATTGTCTTTTCAAGTTTCAAAACTTTTAAGTTTCAAAATGGTCAAGTTTTGAAGAACAAAAATTTAGAAAGGAGAAGTTAAATTTGTTTCACAGATCAATTTATATTGTTAAGCCCTTGGAGTACTTTGTGATTATGACAATATACAACTTTAAATAAAAAATAAATAAAATTAATTAATTAATATGATATATGGATACAAAATACAGAAGATTATGTCAAGTGATCAGTGTCCAAAGATACTGTGTGAAAAGCATATTAGACATTAAAGAAACTATAGTACTGAAAAATTTATAGTACTACAAAGCCAATTAAAAAGTCATAAAAAATGTGCAAGTTACTAAGACCCCCAGGCTAGATGTCACAAAAATCAGTGGGATTGGGAAGAATATTCAGTTGATGCTGAAATTATGAAAGCTTCATGACTTGAATGGTAAGACAGAAGATGGGAAGAAGATGTTAACATATCTGATCTTAAGGCTTTGATAATACAGACTTCAGTATATTAAGCTTTACAAAAGAAACCTCCTACCAGCTGCATGTTGCAGTATTTACCTGATTAAGAGAATTAGAGAGGTGGAAAATATCCATCTTGGTGACCTTTGATTTCATTTAATAAGGATTTTGGAATTATTGTTATGGCCAGCACACATACTTCTGCTTCTTTTATAAAAGTTAAATTAATTATATTTAAAATCCATATTAAAGCAATATTTTTATTAGGCCAACGAGAGCTTTTCAAAATTGTTCCAAACATATGAGTTCCCAAGAACTGTTTGTTAGACAAGTTGTGAACAGTAGGTAAAAAAGTGTGGGTTGGGAAAATGTGTATGTTGCTTAAATGATGTCTAGGATTGATTATCATACTTACAGAGAGAGTGAAGGAGAATCTCCAGGCACGCAATTTTTTTTTTCATATATAGACTATCATTTTTAGGTAAGATTCATCTATTTGAGTTAAATGTAAAAATATGTTAGTATGCTTCCAAGTGTTCAGCAGGTCAGGCTCATGATAAATCACAATTTCAAATTAATCCCTATGTTGCCTTTTGTTCATTTGTTAGAGGATAAAAAATGGTGCAGGATTATAGTGTGTGATAGATACTGTTTTGTTTGAGACTACCACACTGCTGATTTCTGTCTACTGACAGGTTGACATTTTGTCTCCAAATCCATGTGTTCTTTAGGGGATTGTAACCTACCATTTAGGCATTATTTTAGAAACACAAACTTAACAAGCTGGTAGAGAATGATGGTCATGGAATAATGAAACCAAGAACATAGTATGTGGTTTAATATATAATTTAGAGTGGCACAGTCTATGTGATATTTGCACAATTCTGTCTTGCTTGTTTCTGTAGGCTAAGTATAGCTGGGAAACGTTTTCTTCAAATTTGCACGGAAGAGAATGGAAGAAATACAGTGCAAGCTACTTAAATTGAATAGTCTTGGTTTATCTAAGTTGATAACATTTCATAAGGGAGTAAGGATTTTGTATGCTCAGTATACTTAACATGCACATGTTTCTTCAAGCATGAGTGATGAATAATGCTGGCATCTTTTCTTTATAAGCTTGTATGTTCTATTTCTCCAGGAGGTTTATAGTACCCTTACAGGTGATAAAAGTCTCCTCTAATTGGATTTGCAATATCTCTGTGTGCAGAGACTGGGATGAGAATTTAAAGGAGTGCTCAGGAATAGCACTAGACATAGCTTTAGCTCTTCTGAGGAAATGCAGATTCAGCTTGAAATATCTCCTAGGTGCAGAATGCCCAACATGAGGTAGTCTTCTATACCATGCACCTTGTCTGGCATACTGGGCTTTGATGATATTGTCTAGCTTGTTCTTCTGAACACCATTCAAGTCCTGGCTATTTAGCCCTTACATCAGGATCATATCTTCCACAGATGTAAATCTTTTCTATCACATATAACTATAATCTCTTATGCCTTTTTAAAAAAATCTTTGTATCAGTAGTAAGAAGCTCAGAGGACATCTAAAAAACCATCAGGAGTGTACCTTGTGTTATTCAAACTGCGTTCTTTTCCTAAAAGGAAAATGTTAAGTTCTGGTTTCACAATACTTGTCCTTGATTTTTTCTGATCACTAGATGTCACTGCTGATACAGAAATTTGCTTCCTTTGTATGTGGGACTCTGGTTATATTGAAAGAAAATAGATTGGAATAATCTGGCTTCATATTTTATCTAGCTAGCAATTTGAAGAACTGCAAAACAGTGTAATAGGTGCAGATTGTAACACAATAATGCACTTCTGGCTAAAAAACATACAAACTATTATTGTTTGCTGATGCAATGCACAGAAACTTCCAAAAACAGTTAAAAATTAGTTTCCATTGTCACTCATTCCAAATTCCACTGGTAGCTTTTCGTAAAAGTGTTAATCATAAGAGGCTTATTTTTCCTTTCTCCCTTATGAAGATGCTGTTTTCATTGAGAGTAATCTCCAGTGACTGCAGTGAAAAGGAAACAGTTAAACTCCCCCTCTCTGCCTGCCATAATTCTGATAATTATCAGCTTCACTCAATTTTTAAAAATATGCATGTTAAATGAAAAGATTTAACAGTATAGTTTGGCCTTTGTATTATGTATTTGTCCCGCTACCTTTTTAAACTGCTAGAAAAATCAGCTAAGCAAATAGCAACTAGATTCTAGTTCTTATTTTTTTTGGTATTTGGAACTAAAAAAAAAGATCCATTATGTTTATTGAATGGCATACTGCATCTAAGAGGGAAGGTTTCTTTTCTTTTCTTTTTTCTTTTTGTTATAATTGAATATATAAGAAATATAGGGTTATATTGATCTTGCTGTTGTCTTATTTTTTACTGCATTTTAATTAATGTTGGACTCATTTACTGGGCCCCAGCATTTATAGGTATTCAGATGTGAGAAGGGATGTCCCCCCTGAGATGCTTAAGGAAGTAAATAAACATGGATCCTGTTATGTTTATATCCTACTTTTCCTCTAGGTTTATCCCTATAACAATCCTGAGAAGGAAATTGGGTTAGACAGTGACTTACGCTAAGTTATCCTGTGAGCTTGTATGGATGAGGGTAGATTTGGACCTTGGTCTCCCCAGTTCTGGTCTAACATCTTAAGGACATATTTTTGTAATCTTTCCAAGCTGGGAGAGATTTCTTACATTGGTAGTGGAGGTGCTGCATTCAATGTTTCTTTAAGCAGTTAAAAAAATGTTTAATACAGTGGTACTTCGGTTCACAAACTTAATTCGTTCTGCGACTCTGGTCACGAACCGAATTGGTTGTGAACCGAATCAAATTTTCCCGTAAGGTTCAATGTAAATATGGTTAATCCGTTCTGACCCCTACGAATTTGGTCGCCAACCGATTTTTGATTGTGTCCCGAATCAAATTTCCCCATAAGGTTCAATGTAATTACGGTTAATCCGTTCTGAACCATATGTTTTTTTTTTTTTTTAAACTGCAAAAATATGACACAAAGTACAGTACGAAGAGAGAGAAAGCTAACCTTGCTCGACGCGACTTCTGGCGTGGAGGACAGGAAGGCAGGTGGGGAGGCGGTTATTGCTTGGAGGGAGAGTCCCCCTCCCTACAGGAAGCCGCGACCACGTGTCACGGGAGGGAAAATGGCCGCGGATCCTGTTCATAACCCGATCCGGCGTTCGCAAACGGAGGCAAAATTTTGAGACCGGAGGTGTTCGTGAACCGAATTGTTCGTGAACAGAAGCGTTCGTGAACTGAGGCACCACTGTATTTCTTATCTTGAACATTAGTCTAGTGAAACTCAAAATGTATCATTATGTAACATTTGGTGGGACTCATCTGGGAGTTTGGAGAAGGGAAGATTGGTCAGTGGATGAGCTACTGTTTACTTCCCTAAAAATTCCAAATAGCAAAGCATAAGTCTGCACAATAAGAAACCTTTCTAATCTAGTAAAAACAAAAAGATTTGCTCTGCAGTGAGATGGGCAGTGACAAATTTGAAAAATAAATAAATAAATAAAATAATAAATCATGCAAGTCTGATTTATAGTCATGAAGAAATGAAAAAATGGGTTGTTGGATCTAGTTTTTGGAAGCATATATTATTTTGGTTGCCTCGTTACCTTTGAAAATTGCATTTTCCTATAAACTGAGGAATGTACAATGTGTGACTAACAGAGCCCCTTGAAAATTCGCTGTTAAATTGAAACGTTTAATATGACCTACCTATTAAATAATTTATCAGTTTAATGATATTTAATTATTTTAATTGCATTAAATCAGATTTAACTTTTATCTTGGTCCTACCCACTTCTTACTTCTGACACTACTTTTGGAGTACAGTCCCTAGGATGCCAGCCTTGGTGCAAAATTTTGTGCTTTAACCTCTAAGACAGTGTGATGGATTAGTGTGACTGATTTGCTTCTGAGATGTGCACATCCAGGTAGATTGGAATTCTTTTGGGGAGGTTCCCACTTACTGGCAATTGATAACCTTCTTGATCTGCAGAACAGAAGATTGACTATGACTATGGGAGTTGTAGCAACAGCAAAGAAGTGTGCCACTGCTTGGCATGATAATACCCACAAGATCTGTGCCTACTTCTATAGACTTATTTAAAAAGAGCCATGGCTAGGGGAGGAGTAGATTTGATTAGAAACTTAGTAATAGAAGATAGGTTTCTTTGAAAAGAAAACTCTTTTTTTCTTACTCTGTAGTAGAAACTGCCTACTAGAAATAGTTTCTGGAAACTGTTAACCGTGGTTGGAAAGGAAGAAACATAGAGTAACTGGACGTTCCTTGTAGTGTGTAGTGGAGAGTGATAACTTACATATATTTGAATCCAATTCCTGGTAGCTGTTTTTTTGTAAAAAATAAAAACATTTTATGAATTTTTTCCTACATCACATCTAGCTTGGCCCTTAGCTTGGAAGGTTCATGACTTAAAACTCCATAAAATAGCCCTGATGTGCTGGACCTTTTGTATTGAGATGCTGGGCACTTTCACATAGTCATCTATGCTGAAGACTAAACCCTGAGATTAGAATTTTTGGTATGTGGTAATCTGACAGATGAAGTTTGCACAGAAATTGCTATAACTGATAGTTGTATAATTTATAAGCCCTGTAGGCAAATCCACAGTCAAATTAGCATTAAAAAAAGAGCCATAACTCTTGTAGTTTTTAGATGGTAGTGTAACTGTTAACTGAACTACCAGTTTTCTAGTCTTTCCCCCCTTCTTTATTAACAGTATGTGAAAAGGCATTTCTGTGACTATAGAAATGGCTGTTAATTTAAAAAAAAAACTGTTAAAATAGTGAAATAAAAAGAAAAAAATCTACACATTTTAATTTAATTCTAATCAGTACACTGAATAGTAATAATACAATGAAGGGGAAAAAACTAAATATTGTGGTTAAATAAACTAAACAGAATGGAAAAAATTAACAAAAAAGAAAAGTTTTATATAGAATTAATTCATGTGTTGAATATAGCATTAAATCTGGACTGTATAGTAACATAATGTGTGTGCTTCTCATTTTTAAAACATAAAGACTTTAAAAAAATAGATAATAAATTCATATCCTGTATCCATTCCTGAAAATCAGAAGTGATTTTCTTTTGAGTTATGTAGGATTATACTCTTTGCTGTACCCTGTGCTTAGTAAAGCCAAAGCTTTTCATAAGATGAAAAATTCCATATTTTATGAACATAATTCAAAATTACATTGAAATCTTCAAATATAAATTTCTTCTCAAAATTATATTAACATACATGTTAATTTGAAACCACAATAAAGCTATAATAGATCAAGACTAAATCATGTGAGTTAAAAAACCTTCACATTTCTTACATTGCCAACATAAGAAATCTAATGTCCATCTCTCTTTAAACATTCTATTATGAGTTTAATAGAACTGAAATAATATTTTCTGATGAATTCGCTTCATTTTTAAATTGTAAGTGGTGTATTTGATATTTTCTAACACCTGGATCTATTGAGTTTCCAAAATTAGATATTCCAGTTCCTTCCACAGATCAAATACATAACTAATATAAGTAGTCTTTGATTAATGACAGTAATTGGGACTGGAATTTTATGGCCAAGCAATGCGGCCGTAAAATGAGACATCACATAACCACATCGCTTAGCGATGACAATCCGGGCAGTCCCCATTGCCATAATTAAGCAAGGTTCGCGGACCTCCTTGCAACTTCCTGCCAGCTTCCAACAAGCTAAGTCAGTGGGGAAGCTCACAAACAGTCTGGTAGGCAGGCTAAGTGGCTTTCTGAGTGGGGGGGGAGTGGGGGGTTGCGCGGGTGGCCGGTGCAATGTGGTACAAGCACGGTAAGGCTAGGGGTGGCTGCTGCCGGGTGCAGGAGGGCACGTGAGGGGCCGGTGCCATGCAAACGTGGTAGGGTAGGGGTGGCTGCTGCAGGGTTCAAGAGAGATTATGAGGGGCCAGTGTGGCGCAAGCACAGTGGGGCTGGGGGTGGCTGCTGCTGGGTGTGAGAGACTTACCAAAGTGACTTAAGACCTTCCCTGCCAGCTTCCCCATTGACTTGACTTGTGGGAAGCCAGTAGGGAAGATTGCAAATGGCGATCATATGACCATGGGATGCTGCAACCTTCGTAAGTGCAAGCTGGTTAGGGTAACTTCGAATGGTTGCTGAACGAGTGTTTATTAACCAAGGACTACCTGTACTGACTTTCATTTCACTTTTTAATACTTCATAAAATTGAATTGTTGGTTTCTGTTCAAGTGAAGAACCTCCTAAAGACGCTAAAATTGCAGGTATCTTGGAGGCTGCTGAAGCATCCAGGCCACACTGTTTAGATAGAACATGTTTCATTTATATATATATATTGCCAACATATATTAAAGGCAAGTGAAACTCAAAAGACAATCTCTCAAAATCTCAGAAACAACCATTAAAAATCAATTGATTTAAAGTATCAATCTCTTGCTTAGCTATATCATGCTAAGAAAAATCTTCCCCACTATTTTCAGATTTGGGTTATACCATGTCAACTTCTCATGTGATTTGGGATCAAATTGTAACTGTTGTAAATTAACATAATAACTTGCCTTTTAACCAGTTAATTTATTATGCAGGTTTACATTTTATTGTGACCTGGACCCTAGTATAGGTGTCTGGTTAGGATGCAAACAAAAAGCAAGGTAATATTTTCTAAAGAAAATTCTATACTGGTCGATTAAAGAATATCTTTAAGATTTCTCCAGGTCACCATTACCCCCACAATATCGCTGATAGAATAAGGACATACGTCCTTCCTACTTTAAATCTGAGATGGGAGTTCTACATTTTTAATCTTATTTCCAAGATGTAATGTTTATAGCACTCATTCTAATTATCAGCAAATTCTCTTTCCTTTCCCCATTAAAATAAATTACATGCGCTTGTTTTTCTAAATTCTGTCATTGTTCTGATGTTTTAGATTGAGAGCTATTCTGCTTTCCAATATATTAGCATTGAAAGCCTCTCTTGCGATGCAGATGGCTACACTTTGGCAAAGTAGTTAAACCAAAACTGAAAAAGCGCAAATGTGCATAGAAAGACCAAATGCCTTCCAGCTTAGCTGCTGTTGCATAAAATTCCTTTATCTATTTCTTTATCTATTACAGATTTCTAATCGTGGGTAGTATCCAGGGAAAATATTGTTAGTGAAATTAATGGAATCTTTGCAGATGCATTACATTTAAAAAGACATTAATTTTGGTCACATCACTAAAAATTAAAGCTACAGTTTCTGAAATACCATTTGTATCTATAAAAAGTTTTATAATGAAAACTACTGATAGAACACTAATTATACTAGTGTTCATGAGTGTGGCATTGTTAATTTCTTCTATATGTTAATATCAGTATTTGTGTGGCTAAGTTAGTAAACAGTTCATAGGACAGAAAAGTAATAAATAACAGAAATAATATACTGACATTATAACATCTATAATGGGATCGTAATTCTTCCACATTCTCACCGTCATGAAAAGAATAGTATAATTAATTCACATCCTTATAACTTCTCTACCCTAGTAGTTGCTCAGTTGGTCAGAACTGCATGCTACATCTGCCTTTTTCAAACTGACATTCAATTTTGAGGCCTATTGATGTGCTTTAGTACCATCTGTTTTTCACGGTAAACTGTTTACAGTCTTTGTGTGTAACATTACATTCCCTATTTATTTTACAGCATAATTTTAATGGATTTTCTTGATTGATGAGGATAACATTATTTACAGTACAGAGAGAAAGAAAAATCTAACTAGGAAATCTCAGCAGTGTGTGTGGGATACATATTTTTATGTCTTTAAGCACAGTTTTTATATCTATCTATCTACCTACCTACCTACCTACCTACCTACCTACCTACCTACCTACCTATCACATAGTGTTTTAATTGTTTTCTCTCCTTTAAAAGGACAATATGTTTTTGTTCATGTATATGCATACATACACACACACTGAACGTGTTTAGATTTTAGAAATGTTATGTAAAATATTTTATCCTTTCTATTTGGTAAAAAAAATAAAAAGGCTTCGGTTATGGTCACATTTCCCTTCTGTTCCTAGGTACTTAATTGTATCCAGATTTAGATGTGTACAATTGATTCGATGATACTGTACTTTCTTCCCAGTCCTCCCTGAGCAATTCTGCCAGTCAGCCAGAAATGTTGTGAGAGGACCAGGAACTCTTCTGAATATGGTAACCTGTATTAAATTCCCAACCCATTAACTGCAACATAAGAGTAATCTGGCATCCTCAAGCTATAGTATCTCGCAGAGGAGCAATATAAAAATTCAGCACAGTTAATTTAACAAAACTAGGGAGTAAAGATAGGAGGTAATTTTTAATTATTTCTCCCCTGAAATCAGCCCATTAAAGAAGCAATGGAAGAGGACATGGGGACTGCAGATGCAAGGGGAGAAATAGCAAGAACTGAATTGTAGTCTCTCTTATATTTGAAAGAAAAAAAAATCTTCCAATTATGGATGGGCGAACCATGCTATTTTATGCTGTACATAGCTCAATCATTTATCACAGAGGTTACCCAGTAAACCATTAATATTGCTATTATATGAATGAAAAGCTAAATTCTAAAGATATATAATAAATTCCAGAGTCTCCAGATACTCAAATGTTAATTGTTTGGAGATCTTAATCCTCTTGTGTCAGGATTTGAATTATTGTTCTCCATGATGCTCTTCTAAGTTTTAAATTTATTTTTTAATGAATATAATACACTGCAGTCTGGTGTTCATTTAAATATCATACTCCTAATTTTCTACCATTTGTAAGTAAAGAGCAAGAATTATTTAGCTTTCTTTTTAGAGAGGTAAGTTAGTGGTTATTACCATATGTACTCATACATATATTATGTCTTCAGATAGGTGTTCTGCTGTAACAGCTTTGGATCTTTAGCTTAGGGACTTGGTGGGAAGTGGCAAGAACTGGGGAAATCTTTGTAGGAAGCAGTAGGAAGCAGCAAAAAGGAAAGCAGGCCAAAGTTTAGAAAATCAATTTTATTCCAACTGTAAAAAGACAGGTACATGAGTAACACTAAAGGGGTACTAACACATCTAAATATTGAATGGGTGAGAGGAAGGGCTTGTCAAAAACAAACCTTTGCTAGAATACCCTGGCTTATTTGCTTGTAACATTTGATATGAAACAGAATAAAGAATTCTGAGTACGAATTTATATCTATACTGCAGTGAAGGTAGAAAAAGATATTATATTCAGGATATTCATCCAGATCAGTAGTTTTTTTATGTTTGGTACCAAGCCACTGGGGTTGGTTAGATTGTTTCATATGGGAAACTGGGAAATTTCTCAAAATCTCATGTGTTTGAGAATTTTTTTTTTTTTTAAATGTTAGAGGACTTATTTGCTGCTTCCATTTCATAACTGATACAGATTGTAATTTATAATTTTAGCTTTTCATTCAAGATAGTTAGCAGTTTGACATATTGCTGGTCAACTTTGGGCATGATAATAAAGGCCATGAACATTTTTAGGAGTTCACTAAGAAATTTTAAATTCATCTAAAATAAAAATTACAAACACAATAGATACACATTTGCAAAAGAAAGCATCTGTATGGTACATACATCACTGAGTAAGGCCAGCTCTCTTTACTGTACAGTACAGCTAACATGGATTTACTGGCATGTAACATGGGAACCATATTTAAGTTTGCTGCCTAAATGAGAGATAGCATATATATTTAATGATGCAAACTGATACTGATTTTATTTTCTTTTGAACTTCAGAATTGACTAGGATTACCAGCTAAAAGTACATCCTCTGGGTGAAGATGGGAGTAGATAAAGTATGGTGGGTTGTGAAATACAATCCAGAAGACAAACATTTGCTGTTTGTTCTTAAGTATTCTTAAACTCTAATGTTGATTACCTGTCAGAAGGCATTTCAATTTTTTATGGATTCTGTGTATTAGTTGCTTTCCTTGGTATATACTTGTTAATTTGATGATGGAAATGCATGACTTTATACATGAATAAGATTGTTAAGTGCACTGAAAGATAGTCCAGGAAGATGGGTTTATTTTAAACTTCTGCTTCCACCTCCATATACTTATGTTACAGATCCATAGTGAGCACTGTGTGGAACATAGTGTTGTATCAGGCAGTTGCTTTGCAACTTAGTTCAGTACTAAGTTGCTTCAATATTGGAGTATATTAAGTTTTGAGAAAATGATATAATAAACAGTTCTTAAGTGGGAAGCAGAATTCATACATTTGTGGAAATGCAAAATGCATCAGCAAAATCCATAGCTATCTGACCAAAGCCAATTACCTATGACATTTGAGAGAGCAAAGCACTAATTATTTTATGGTGGGGGTACACAAAATCAAACTGATTGGTTTTTAAAGGCCATTTCATCTGTCTTTGCAAAAACACTTGATCTTTTTTATTTGAGACAAACATGAGTATATTTTTTGCAGTGTTTTGACCTTTAGCTGGTCATTCTCATTTTTGCATTAACTTTCCAATAACTTACAACTTCAACATCATGTCACTGAAAATGAATACATTTATTCCTGTGTGAAAATGTTAGGATATCATGGCTTCATTCATCCGGGGTAGTATAAATTCTCATATGTACCCAAAGAGTCATAGCCAGTAGTAACATGTTAATGATCAATATTTTGCTAGGGCAAAGCAAGCTACTTTATTTTCCTATTTCTACTACTATCTATTACTTCCTTTCTCTATCCCATACTTTCAAGAGGGTTCCCTACCACAAAACAGCTTTGGGATTGTTGTATGAGATGTGATGGATTGGCAAAAATCAAGTGGCCCACTTTCTGCAATTTCACCATGAAAGGGTAAATAACGATATGCAGATCTCAGAAAAACATTAAGAAATAGTAAGGGAAAGAAATTGATGGCATGGGATAAGAACAAGAAAAGGAAACGTAGCTAAAATTGGTTTACACCAACAACATTAAATATACCTGCCCGTACTAAACTGTCCTTGCTTCCACCATGTCCACACACTGCTTCGTACATTGCCTTTTGTTGTTTAAACTTGTCATTTCTTTCTTGTTGAGATTATCATGAATTGCATCCAACCCTATCTAAGATTTCCCCTTCTTGATCCATTCATCTTTCCTTCATATTTGTTTTGTAGCTCATTCATTCTCTTTATATGACCAAACCACCATTTATATTTATATTCATTCTTTTGTCCTATGTATGTGTGAATTGACTTCAGTCACATATTCAAAACAGACCTTTTTCTATTTTTCTAAGCTGATATTCACTATTAAAAAAAAAAAAATCCCCTCTCAACCCTTTGGGTGGTATGTGTCTTCCTCAATCTTGGGTCCTCTATCAGAGGCCTGGGAGTTTGAGGGTTCTGCACAGTATCTTAACTGTTCCTAGCACTGCACTGTTCTGGACAGGAGCTCTGATGTTGTTTCTGGGATCGGTTGAAGCCATACTCCCAGCCCCGAGTGCATCTACCACCACTGGGACCACTTCGGCCTTTACTTGCCACATCGTCTCTAGTTCCTCCTTCAGGCCCTGGTACTTCTCCAGCTTCTCATACTCCTTGTTCCTGATGTTGCTCTTACTTAGCACCACTACACCTATTACCACCACTGTCTTCTGGTCCTTGTCTATTACCACGATGTCTGGTTGATTGGCCAGTACTTGCCTGTCCATCTAGATTGGGAAGTCCCACAGGATCTTAGCCCTATTATTCTCCACAATCTTCTGTGGAATCTCCCATCTGAACTTGTGCACTTGTGCAGATGTTCCTGTACACAGTGCCAGCTACTTGGTTGTCCCAGTCAGTGTATTCTGTTCCTGCTGCATCTTACATCCTGCCACTATGTGTTGGACTGTCTCTGAAGCCTCTCTGCACAGTCTGCACCTTGGGTCCTATCTAGTGTGGTAGACCCCTGCTTCTATGGATCTGGTGCTTAGTGCCTGTTCTTGTACTGTTATGATCAGTGTCTCAGTGCTGTTTTTTAGTACAGCCCTTTCCAGCCACTGGTAGGATTTCCCAGTGTCAGCTATCTACCAATGGTACATCACATGCAGGGTCTTGTCTTGCCATGGCACTTCCTCTGCTTGAACTTCCTCCCATTTCTGCTGCTGCCTCAGGCATTCTCTCAGCATCTCTTCTTTGGGTACCATCTTACTGATGTACTCCTGGATGCTCTGGATTTCATCCAGGACAGTGGCTTTGACACAAATCAGACCCTGCCTGCCCTCTTTCTGGCTGGTGTCAGTCCCTGGGTGTTGGACTTAGGGTGGAAACCTCCATACATTGTGAGGAGCTTCCGGATCTTCACATTGGCAGCCTCCATGTCCTCCTTTGGCCAGCTCACTATAATGGCAGGATATCTGATGATTGGCAGGGCGTACGTGTTGATGGCATGGATCTTGTTCTTCCCATTGAGCTGGCTCTTCAGGACCTGTCTTATATTTTGGTGGTAGTTGGATGTTGCTGTCTTCCTTGCCTCCTCATCATGGTTCCCATGTGATTGTGGGATACCAAGATATTTATAGCTGGTCTCTATGTCTGCTATGTGGCCCACTGGTAGTTCCACCCCATCAGTCTTACTGACCTTCCCTCTCTTTACTGCCATCTGGCCACACTTCTCCAGTCTGAATGACATCCCAATGTCCTCATTGTAGATCCGTGTCAGGTGGATCAGTGAGTTGATGTCTCATTCACTCTTAACATACAGCTTGATGTCATTCGTGTAGAGGAGGTGGCTGATGGTAGTTCACTCTTGAATTTGTATCTATATCCAGTCCTTGTGATTTCTGGCTGAGGGGATTCAAGCTTATGCAGAACAGCAGCAGGGACCGTGCATCGCCTTGGTATATGCCGCACTTGATATCCACTTGTGCAAGCTGTCTTGAGTTGATTTCCAGTGTTGTCTTTCAAAGTCCCATTGAGTTCTTGAGGAAAGTCCTTAGTGTCCTGTTGACTTTGTATAGCACCAAGCATTCACAGGTACATGTATGCGGCATTGAGTTGTAGGCTTTCCTGTAGTCAATTCAGGCTGTGCTCAGATTGGTCTTTCTAGACCTTGAGTCTTGGGCAACTGCTCTATCTATGAGCAACTGGTGTTCTGAGCCTCTGGTGTTGTTCTCATATGGCCCTATAGCTTGGCAGCTATAATGCCTGATAGAACTTTCCATGTGGCAGGGAGGCAGGTTATTGGCTGGTAGTTGGATGGTGCTTTTCCCTTGTGAGGGTCTTTCATGATCAGCACTATCTTTTCTTGTGTTAGCCAGTATGGGTGGGAGCCTGCTACTAGCAGCTGGTTCATCTGTGCTGCTAGGCGTTCATGCATTGATGTTAGTTTCTTTAGCCAGTAGGTGTGGATCATGTCCAGGCCAGATGCTGCCCAGTTCTTCATGTTCTTGACCCACTGTTGGATGTCTGCTACTGTGATGGTGACTGGTTCCTGTTCTGGGAGATTG
The DNA here is from genome assembly GCA_030867105.1 of Liasis olivaceus. Taxonomy (NCBI): domain Eukaryota; kingdom Metazoa; phylum Chordata; class Lepidosauria; order Squamata; family Pythonidae; genus Liasis; species Liasis olivaceus. Next base: position 182,446,303 of record CM061349.1, read on the forward strand.
CTGTGGTCTGCTGTCAGGTCCTGCAGCCACTTTGCACTGTTGTTATGTAACTTCTCTTTCTCCCATCTGTTCTTCCAGTACTGTTCAGTTTCTGCTGTTGGTGGCTCTGCTGTGATTATGTTGTTACACCACAGTTGGGAATATACCTTGAATGGTTCTTTGGAAAACAGGGCATTTATCTTCTTGGCCTCTGCATCTCTAGTGTACCTCCGTAGCCTGGTAGCCAGAGCCTTTGTTTAGCAGTCTCTAGGGCTTCAGATGGAGTTGGGCCCTTGTATCTTTTTCAGTAGCTGAGTCTTATCCTTAATCTCCACACCCTTCTGTAGTTCTATCAGTTGATTAACATCTCTCTGAGTTACCTTGATCTTAGCCTCAAACCTAATTTTCCAGGGATGGTATGTACTGCCATTCTTCTTGATCATGTAGCCAAGCATCTCCAGAATTATAGCAGCTGTAGCATATACCAATTCATTACTTTGAGTTACAGTGGTAGTAGGGATTGTTGTGAGGGCTATATTGGCATCTTCTAGCATACTATCTGATGGTACTTCTCCATTGAACCTTGGTAATCAGTCTCGAGGGTTGACTGTAGCTAGTTTATCCATGATCTTATGCCTCATATCAGCAACTGTGCTTTGTAATGGAGGGGGTGGCAGTGACTTTTCAGCTTCAGGTATTGGCTGCACATCCAGTTGTTCTTCCAGGTCTTCTTGAGTCTGGGATGTAATGTGTTGTTGGTCTATCTCAAGTTGTGAGAGCAGCTTCCTCTTAACTATGTTGAAGTCTTGGGTAACTAGCTAGGATTGCTAATACTATCAAATTACAATACTAAAATATCTCTACAAAAATTCTTCATATAAATACTAAAACTATAGCTAAAGGAGGGCCTCTGAAGGCCACAGAAAAAGACATAAAAACAGGTAAAGATTTAAATAAAATAAAATAAAATAAAGGAGGAATTCTCAGTAAGTTTACCCATAAATTACCTGTTTGCAAATTTTTAATTGCTGCCAGACACAATCTAGCTATGTGGTATGTAATAAAGGGTTCCTTATTTGAGAGGAGAAAATCATGAAGAAAACTTTGATTACAACCTATAACACACTTCAATAAAGGAAGAATGAAAGTTTCTCAACTGCATTGGTAATAGGGGCAGTGTAAAAGCACATGTGTGGTGGCCTCAGTAGTGTTTGTGCTACATGGACAAATACACATGTTCTCATACACATGGGGACTCTGGTATATCTCCCATTAAGAAATGTGGAAAGTAAAACATCGAGCCTACCTCTGAGAAAGGCCCTTTGCTGTGTGGGGGAGGCTAAGGTAATTAAATATTTGCACAGTTTTCATCTAGAATAAGTTGTGTGAGTTCTAACATGGGCTGGATGGAATATGGCTGACCCCATTCTGAAATTCTAGATCTAGGACCCTTTCTTTAATAATTCTTTTGGCACAAGTACATTCCAAAAGGAGCAGTTGCTCAAGTGGCAAGTCATAATGGGCAAGTTTCCTCAAGACTGCCTTGTTGCCATGAAGACTGAAATTAGTCTGTCAGGAGTAACGGACTCTGTCCTGATGGAGAAAAGTGGCATTTGAGCCAATAGAAGAGTATTAACAGCCATGTTCTCACCTCCAGGTTTTGTTGCTTTGCTAGGTAATGTAGTATTTTAAAAACACACACAATCAACTGTGTTGGGTGGTATTGCAGGCTTTTTCATTTATATCAGCCACCAGACTTTGACATGTGTTGAACTCTATCTACACAACCAACCATGCTGGTTGGGGAAAAAGGGAATTGTAGTCCAACACATCTAGAATGTCTGTTTTGTGGAGAAACTAATTTATACCAATTAAGACAAAATCCAGTGTGACTTAACTTCTTACAGATATGCCAATGAGGCATCAAAGTTGTAGGAAATGTTTATGTTCAATTCCATTTTTTTAAAATACAAGTAGATCATCATTAAATATCTTCTATATGAAATTTAGCTAGCTCTTTTCTGTTAGCATTACTTTAGTGATGCTTGTTATTTGTTTTAGTTGCCATAAACTTATACCAGATAGATTTTTGCACATCAGCATAATACTGTATGGAGGTTTTAGCTATAAGACTGCAAACATAGCTAAACCTGCCCATGAATATTTCTTGCTAGTTTAAACTATATCTATGCACTAAAGATTCATTTTGTTGCTTTAAACTGAAGAAGTGCATTTGAAAATGTTTGACTAAAAAAACCACTCCCCAATATATGCAATTTTGATGGTATGCTGTGAGCATTTATAGCTAGCATTTACATCAGAAGTATTGTAGCATTTGCATGTATAACTCTGCTTTAAACACATAAACTGGATTATTGCAATATGTTTTATTGAAGAGTCTTTAGAAGGTTTAATAGAACAAAATGCGACCATCAAATTTATATTTGGAATAGGTTTTATGAAAAATCTGAGTGCTGTTCATCTGTATATTTATTATCAATGGAAGCCCTGAGTACAAATTAAAATTACTTCTGGCAGCTGCAATTTTATTTTTATGGATCTATAGAACTCGTTGCCTTAGGTCAGATGTTATGAGTTCAAAAATTATTGGAGGATGATGTTAATCATATGCTATATCAATCTGTTTACATCAAAAAAGATAACCCTTCTTGCTCCTAAATATCTAAATGCCAAAGCTGTGATACTTATATTTTAAATCACGCTATTTTCTTTATTGTGTTTCTTTTCTAATAAAAAGAATAATTACAATCAACAATCAGATTAAATATGGTATTCAATTGATTTATTATGGTAGTTCTCACTATTTGTAAAAATTACAGTCATTTCCCATATTTCTTTTAACACTGTGGTGATTTTACTCTCAGTTAAAATAAATTATATAACAGCTGAATTCATATGCAAATACTTGTTTAAGTGGGCTTTATCCTATTTGTGTTTACAGGAGCAAACTTTAGCTTTGAGGAAAGAAGGAATTGGAGTTGTGTTAGATTCTGAGCTGCCTCACTTAATAGGCATTGATGATGATCTTCTGAGCACAGGTATCATCTTATATCATTTGAAGGTAATTCAATATTTATCTGCTTTCTGGTTTCTAAATGGACAGTTTTATTTTAGTACTAATTTACTGTCTGAATAAGCTAAACATCCATTACTTCTCTGCAAAATGGGATGTCAATTATTGGATATTCTAATTTGTTTAATATGATTATATCAGTCATCTACTGCCTATATCTGCCCTGAGGATTAGTGATAGATGAATAATTGCATTTGTTCTTCATTCATTTTACTCTGACCATGACTTGTCGATGTTTTGGAACATTCAGTTTGCTTTTGCTTAATAAGTACAGAACTAGAAGGAAATAATAATTTCTAACAATATTAGAAATCATAGCTGTTTTAAAATGCATTTTTTTTTTAGTATTAAGTAAATTAAATAACAAGTATTACTGTCATGGGAAGCATGAGACAAGTAATACATCACTAACTAGTAAGACCTCCAGTTCCAGGCAAATGTACCTCAAGCTTGTACAAGAAGAGAGACAAGATGAGTCAGTCTGTTTTGTGACGTTAGTAACCTGAAATTCAAGAAGCAAAAGTGTTGTTTTTGAATCCAAAATCCACAATAAGCTAAATTCAATAATTTAGATTCAATAAATTCTTGAATCTAAGAATTGAGAGCCGCCTCCTTCCTACTTATAGAGCTATAGCAAGTAAAGAGAAATTAAAAGCACAAGAGAATTATTGCTGTAATTTTCTGTTGTAGTTTGAGTAAAGCAACTTTGCATATGCATTAATGACCTTTCAACATAGTGAAATACAGGTAATCCTTTTTTATAGTAATTTTATTAAAATTATAATTACATTGATAAAAAACTAATACAAACTAAAAATAATAAAAAGAAAAAATAGAAGGTGCAGAAAAGAATAAAATAGAAAAAAATAAGAATATAATAAAGAAAAAGAAAAGAAATATATAAAGAAATGACTTCTCCCCTCATCACAAGTATAAACAATTTTAGTAACTTATTATCTTCTTTTAAAATACAGCAAATGAAGCTGTATTTTATATATAGCAATTTCACATCTATAAACAAATCCATAAAACCTCATCATTTCAGTCCTGATCAGCAAAAGTCCACTAAGGGTTACCAGAGATAACAACATACCAATTTTAACTTTGATCAAGTAAACCAACTTTATATTCCTTCCTTTTAACAATCTTGATCTTTAGTCCCTTCAGATAATGTCCTAGAACTTTATTTCTTTTCCTTTTTTCTTTGTCCCTTCTCACAAAATTCTTCAAAGCTTTAACAAGCCTCTTTTGTAAATCTAATATAGGAAAATTATCCAGGTCACTCTCTTGGTTTGTTATTTGTATATCCCTTTTAATTATTAAGACATCTGCTAGTTTATTTTGTATGTCCAGTATGACATCTTTTCCATATCATTCTTGTGGCCTGTCATTTTTAAATCCACTTTCAGATCAGTTTCAGTCTTCTTCGGTAAAACTTGTTCCTCCTCCATAATATCTTTTAAGCACAGTCTGTCTTTAGAGGCAGACATTCTTAAAATTAACTTCTGGGTCCATTGTTCAAAAATATCCTTCAGTATGTAATGTTAAAATATTTTGCTACATTCTGTATTAGTCAGATTTAAGTGTTCTTCTCCTTTGATTGTAATCTTTAGTTCCTTCTAGTTCCCTCTAGTGTCCAACCTTCAAAGTCCCATCCAATCATGTTTAAAAAAAAAAAAGAATTCAAAACAAAAGCATTTTCCCATGGGAAGGATTCTAATAATTAATTCCACAATCTTATTCCAAAGCCGTCTGGATTCCTTCTTCATTTGTGATTTTCCAAAATCAAAGTTCTAATCACCGTTTTGCTGCTTATTCCAAAAAAAATTTTTTTTAGTTCTTAAACTTGTATTTAAAACTTCTTTCACTAAGGATTGAAGAAAATTCACCTGGTGCTGTAAAACATGCCAATCCAAAGGTTCCTAATAGCTGAAAAGCAGTTAGCAAGCAATTTCTGAAAGTGACTAGAAAAAGAAGTATGAGAACCCAGTGTCCTTAAAGGCACTGACTGTAGTTTGAGCAAGATGGCTATTTTCTCGTCTTACAGAGCTCTAAACCCGCTGGAGAACACTATCTTGTTGTCTCCTCACGAGAAGCAACTGTCTGGAGCACTTGTGGGCAATTTCAAGTCCTCTCCTTGTCTAGAGAGGAATTACAAAGAGCCGGTCTACTCACTGGCTCTTTAATCTGCTGCAGTCATCGCCACTTCTTCCCCAGAAGTCCACGAAATATAGGTAGTCCTCACTTAATGATGGCAATTGGGACCGGAATTTCCATCGCTAAGCAACGTGTTGTAAAGTGTGACATCACATGACTATGCCGCTTAGCGACAGGAATTCTGGCATTTCTGGTTGCTGTTGTTAAGCGAATCACCAAGGTCATTAAGCGAGGACATCCTGTGGTCACCATTTGTGACTTTCTGCTGGCTTTCCGATTGACTTTGCTTGCAGGAAACTGGCAAAGAAGGTTGCAAATGGTGATCATGTGACTGAGGGACGCTGCAACAGCCATACGTACAAGTCATAACTACCGCTCATTCAGCACCATCGTAAGCTTGAATGGTTGCTGAATGTATGGTTGTTAAATGAGGATCACCTGTATTAGAGACCTATAGCCTCTAAGAAATTCCATTTTGCTTGGATTTACTCAGCTGGAGCAGCATAAAAAACCTGTAATAAACAAATAAATACATCTATATACAGTGGTACCTCGGTTCACGAACTTAATTCGTTCTGCGACTCTGGTCGCGAACCGAATTGGTCGTGAACCGAATCAAATTTTCCCATAAGGTTCAATGTAAATACGGTTATTCCGTTCTGACCCCTATGAATTTGGTCGCCAACCGATCTTTGATCGCGTCCCGAATCAAATTTCCCTGTTTCATTCCCTGATTCAATGTAATTATGGTTAATCCATTCTGAACCATATGTTATTGTTTTTTTAAAACCGCAAAAATATGACACAAAGTACAGTCCGAAGAGAGAGAAAGCTAACCTTGCTCGACGCGACTTCTGGCGTGGAGGACAGGAAGGTGGGTGGGGAGGCGGTTACTGCTTGGAGGGAGAGTCCCCCTCCCTACAGGAAGCCACGACCACGTGTCACGGGAGGGAAAATGGCCGCGGATCCTGTTCGTAACCCGATGTGGAGTTCGCAAACGGAGGCAAAATTTTGTGACCGGAGCTGTTCGTGAACTGAATTGTTCGTGAACAGAAGCGTTCGTGAACCGAGGTATCACTGTACTACTAAAACTCTCATGTCTGTAACCTTAACTGGACAAAATGGTGCGTCATAACAATTTTTGAACCAAAGTATCTCAATGGGCTGATTTACAGAATGCGTCCAAAATCCTGGACCCGTTACTCCTGTGGGATTGAAATTTGGGAAAATTGTGGCTGCTTCAGCACAGCTGTGCAGCTGCACTGCCACGGTCAGCCCAGGTCCTGCCTTCCTCTGTCCCCTGTGCCCAATCAGCTGGCAGCAAGGCCCGACAGGCAAGTGGCAATTGGCTGCTTTGGAAATGAGGCAGAAATTTGAAATCTCTTAATGGCAGTTGGTGTTAAGGGAAGGATGGGGGAGTGACTTGGATGCCTACTGGCGAGGTAGGGCTGGCTGGAGGGTACCGGTGGTTGACAGGTGAGCCCTCTTTCTCCCTTGAAGGAGGGGTCCCTTGGGGACACACCAGAATGGGGAGTGGGGGTGCAGTTTTCCTCATGGTCCAAGGCTCCTTTTGTTCCACCTCCTCCAAGCAAAGTGGCAGGCAGTTCCGCTGGTCAGCTGAGGAGGAGGAGGAGGTTTCACAGGGGCTCCCCTGAGGGTCATGGGGGAAGGGCAAATTGTGCAAGCCTATATTATATGTGGAAAGGGAGGGAGGGAGGGAGGGAGGTTTCTGATGCTCCCTGCAGAAGGCCAGCCACAAGTTGCAAGTAGCTCACACTTCCACTGCTTTTTGCCCTTGGTTGTTCTGTTTCTCTGTTTAGGTAAGGAAATATCTCTGAAATGATGACCCAATGAGTCACGGGTTGTCTACTAAATAAATATATCTGCTGATGGTTTAGGACTGGTGGTTTAGGAATGGTTTCAAAGGGAAATATCTGACTAAACTAGAGAAGAAAAAAATATCTGGGCTTGGCAATAGTTGCTTTAAAATGCATTTTAATGTTTGCATGTTCCATTTACTGATTCTTCAAAATACAGGAAAAGATTGTTCCTGATATGGAAGTCTTATTTGGTGGGTTTATTATCTTCAATAAAACTGGTGGTGTAAGTTCCAGGAATATTTGGGAAAAGATTTAAATTTCTAGGAAAAAGCATAACCTCGATCACTTTTTTTAGTAATTTTGTGATTTTACATAGTAACCATAACATGTCAACTTTTTTTCCTTAGGAGGGTCAAACACATGTTGGCAGAGAAGATGCTGCAAGAGAACAAGATATTGGTAAAAAATATGTGCTCTCTTTCTCTCTTAATCTAATAGCTGTTCCAACAATTGTTGGTTGTGGGGGCAGAGAGTGATTTCTAAATTTATAAACTTGAAAAGGGCTTTAGAATTACTATTCTAACACATACACACACACACCAACATCTTTCATTCCTCCATCCATGGAATAGGGGTATGCATAAAGTACTCAGTGCTGTGAGCAGATATCTATTGTAGCTACGATGCTTACAGAACAAATCATACCTGTGGTTTTTGAAGAATGGCTGATATAGATATAACACTGCAATATTTTTACCAGTGGTTATGGTATTGGAAATAAGCCATTGTATTATAAACTTCTTATCCCTGGTCTTCTCTACTGCTTTATGAATTCCCCCCTGTTGCTCTTAGCATAATAATGTATACGAATAAAAATCCCTGTTCTTCTAGCTGTGCAAAATTATATTTTGGGTTGTGCCTCTCTAACTGTCAAATAAAATCAGATCAATCTTTATTATGTCCATAAGTCAAATACAAATTGTGTGTGTGTGTGTGTGTGTGTGTCCCTGCATGTGTGTGTATAGATGTATAAAAAGATAAAATTAAAAATTCAGAGTTAAAGACAAAAATAATAGTTGTTGAATCATAAGTAAAGATGCATGGTAAGCACAAAACAGCAACCCAGAATATCGGGATCCTGGTTGGAGCAAAAGAAGCAGCAAATAGAAATTGTACTCTCTACCAGGGAATTTCTTTAGCATAGGCTAGATAGAAGTCATCCAGAATTCCCTGTAGAGTGAGCAGAAAAGGAGCATATCACTCAGGGACTCTACTGAGCCATCCCCACATGGACATCTATGCTGATGAAAAGGGCAACAGAACAACAGAGGGTAATGCCTCCAACTTGGCCAAAGCTAGGCCTGATGAAATTTTGGAACAGTGATAAAGGAAAGGTAAGAAGCTGCTACATACCTTTTTGGGAATATCCCATGAGCTATGAGGCCGGGACCAACGCTGTTTAAGAACACTTCTAGCCATTTCAAAGGGAAATATCTGACTCTCAAAAAGAGTAAGGACACTAAATGAATAGAAGCAACCATATTCCATGTTGGAAGAATAATAAGGTACGGGTGCTGTTTGTACTTAACCACGTGGATAGGATTTCCAAATGTGCATAAGCACTCACATTAGTGGGAGGACACATGCATTTTGTAATCAAGCCCAAATTCTGAAAGATTTTGACATTACATACTGGTGGGACTAAATCTATGTTTACATTACTGATGTTCAGCACAATTTATTCCTTTTTAGGATTCATAACAAAGATCGAGTTAGCTTTGACCACTTCCAGTCCCTTAATGATATTTCAGGAATGGTCACTGTTACAGCTGCACTGATCTCCAGAGTAGAATAGGTAAAAAAAATAAAAATCAGTTATTTCATGGAGGAGAATATATATAGTATAAAATTACATAAGAAGCCATAAAGCTGATGATTTTATTATTATTGAAATCACATATGGTTCTCTTAAAAGTAACAGAACGCAATTTTCAGTGTCCGCTGATATCTAATTAGTTTCAAGTTTGAATTGTTATTTTAAAAATGTGTACATTTTGATCTATTTCTCTGTTTCTATGTAGATCGATTTACTTATTTTGCTTACCTTTGTTGCAAAATTTTATATATTCTTTCTCTGTATACAGGCAGTGTAAAGAAAATATGAAATCTAGGAATCTTTTATTCAATTAATGGGATAAAGGTTAATAGATTTAAACCTTAGGATTAGAAAAATAAAAGTGCTATTGTAATAGAGAGTAACAAATCTGCTTTTATGTTTTAGTACTTCATGGTCTTGATTTGGAAAGTGAGCACTGCATTTTTGAACACTTTAATGGAACAGTTCATTTAATACCACTCGATGGAGCACAGTGTTCTATAAATGGAATTCAAATCACAGAGGCCACACAACTCAACCAAGGTATTATCCTAGAAAGATTTTTTTCCCCATTTTCTCAGATCTCTTTTAAATATTTTATTGTAGTTCAGCTATACAGATCATACATTAATGAGATGCATGTACTGTACTTGTCCAATCTAACCTCCTCTGGTGCTCTCCAAATGTGTTCAGATTGCATCTTCTCTAATTTCCAGCCAGCATGCTTTCAGTTCCAGTGTATATGAAAAGTGCCAGGCTAAGAGGAAGACAGATAGGCAGATATATATAGTGAGACAGTATATGTGTGGTGTGTGATGATGGGGGGGCAGAATGCATATTGGTGGAGACCAAAGCAGTTAGTGATTTTTATGCATCCTAAGTCTAGCCTTTTCACAAAATGAGCAGAAATTAAAAGTCACCCTAGCCACACATTGGATTATAATAGATGCCAGTACATCCTGCATATCTTAAAGAAATTAAGCCTCACATTAGGACAGGGAAATTTATTTAATTTATTTGTTCATCAAATTTATATGGCTGCCCATCTCACAAAAAAGTGACTCTGGGCAACATACAATAAGACTATAAAACAGTTAACATATAAAAACTATTATTTTTTAAAAAAAATTAAAAATCACAAAGGCTAAGAGAGGACAGCAGATGTTAACAAAAATGGAACCACCTCAGTACCTCACCAGTCCCCTGGGGATTTGATGATGCAAGGACCATTTAATTCATCTGAATGTTTGCACTGAGCTTGTTGCTGCAGCAGTGTTCAGTTGCTCATTTTCATTTTCAGTGCTGTCTTGAAAGAAGCTGTTCCATTTCGTTTTTCCTTTACCATCCTTGTTTCATCACCAAAACCTTTCTCATGGTTTCTGAGTATTAAAATGAGGAAAGGAGAGGAACGATTATGAGATTGCTGTGGTTTTGCATTTTTTAAAGAATTCAGCTGCTCTGGGAAATGCAAGCCCTTTCATCAGTTTCCCCACCAATCTAGCGACAAAATCAATATCCCCAGCTGGATTATGGTCTTCACATGCTTGAGTGTTAACCCCTAACAGAGCATGCATCTATTTTTAATGTGTATTTCTCTCTCAGGGTTTTATAGAACACCCACCCTCTATTTTATTTATGTTTACTACCTGGGGAGGGTGAGAAGAAATACTGTGCAGTCTAGGATACTTCAGCTTCTATAAGTATGTTAAATTGAGGCTTAAATTTTTGTTTTTCTTCATGATATTATGGGCTTAACTTGAAGAACACATGTTTTAGAGGAAGATTTCTAGATTCTGGGTTCACCAAGGCTGCTAGCTTAAATATAGACAGCTATATGTAGAGCAGCACTTCACGAACATATACGTATTAGCTTTTAAGGTGCATGTTTTTAAAACTCTTTGTTAAATAGTTTTTAAGTCTGGAATTTTAGGACCTTTAAATACCTGCGTCAAGACATTTCTAATTAGTTTTTTCATGCTTAACTGTGCCCTTTCATTTTAAAAGTAGCATTCATTTGAAATGGTTGGGCAAGGAAGGAGTTAGAGGGAACTATATTGTAGAGGTGATGCAGTTGAAGACTTGAGCATAATAGGAAGACCTTGCTGATAACATGTGCCATATAAGGAGTGTTGTATAGGTTTAGAGCCAGGCAGTAAATAAAAGCGGAACAGTAAATTCAGAGACAGTTATTGACCTTTTTACAGAGCAGGGGGCGTCTAGAAAAATTACTTATTTAATTAATTTTATTTAAAGTATTTGTATTCTACTTCCTGTTTTAAAAATCTCAAAGTAAGTTACAATAAAAATTTCTAAGGATGTAATAAACAATATTTCCTTTCTGTAGGGTTTTTTTGTTTTTGTTTTTTGGGGGCCTTCAACTCAGTTTTTGATTCCTGGTGACTGCCTGGACTAAGTCCCTGCAGTTTTCTTGGCAAGGTTTTTCAGAAGTGGTTTGCCCTTGCCTTCTTCCTAGGGCTGAGAGGTGTGACTGGCCCAAGATCATCCAGCTAGCTTCGTGCTTAAGGTGGGACTAGAACTCATGGTCTCCCAGTTTCTAGACTAATGCTTTAACCACCACACCAAACTGTAGAAATAGATCCCTTTATTAACTTTCCTAGTTCTTCATTTTTGTCAAAATGTAGTGCATGATCTACTCTGAGCAACCACTTGCTAACTAGTCACAATTGCTTGAAAATGTACAGCAGGGATCCTAATGATTAACAGGTAGTTGACTTTGGCCTAAATAACACCAAGGGCCAAAATATGCTACTGCCATTAACAATTTGTCCAAGGATAGTGAACTCATTTGTTGAAGCTGGAACATTTAAGATAGGCAAAATGAGTAATCACAGAGCATAAAACTAAGGTATGGAATTTGCTATTGAAGGAGAAATTTTTCCCATAGGGTACTTTTAGGCCAGAGACAGAGACACAATATGTCAAAGCATAAATTGATTTATTGACAGTTTCAATATTGGGCCAATAAACAAAAATCCAGAGAGAGGTGGGGTTACAAGCCCTCTTTATAGATTTATGCAAATCTAATTTCCTTTAATTGGTATATTATGTTATTCGTTAATGAGCCATAACCCAATAGGATATTACTGTCAATGTGATTGATAAGATTATCCTTATTCACTGGGTTATTTATATGCATATTAAAATATTCCATAAAGGGTGGATTAAATGAGATCACACCTCCCTACACAATGGAGCTTTTATACGAAACAATAAGCCTAAGAACTTATAACTAATAAATATCATTTAGCTTAAATCAAAGAACCTTAGTTTCCAGCACTAAATGCTTACAGTTCCCAACCATCTGGTACACACCTTAGTGGCTTGCTTGCATTCTTGCAGTTAACACTTTCACTTATCTTGTTAGCACTTTGTTACTTCAGGCATGGCTGTAGATTCTAGGCGCCAGATTGCTTCTGCTGACTTTAAAGTATGGTCTGTTGATTTATTTCACTGAGTTTACTGAAATTGCTTATCAGAATATGTAAGAATATAAATCCATATAAAAAAATCCCAAAATTTCTCCCACACTTTTCCAAGATGTAGAAATGACCACTGATTTGGACAACTTTAAAAGAGATATTCCTAGGCAATTACCACTTTGCTGTGATGGGAAAATTCAATACTGTAGTGTCAATGACTAACAGTGATGCTAGCAAGAGTGGGAACTCTTAGCTTGGTCATGCTTCCAATGAGATTGAAAAGGGAGGAGGAGATCTCAGGGTAATCTACAACAGGGCAGGAGGAGGACAGGTGGGCTTTGCAAGCATGAGGCCAGCCAATTCACATAGGAGAAGGAACTCTAAAATCAGACTTGGAATATCAAACCATTACAGTATTATTCTGCCTGGAACGTCTATAACAGTTGGATGAGTTAATGGTGCCAGATGATGAGACTCCCAGTTTGGAAGATCTTCCTCTAATTACAGGGGAAAAGCTTTGAACTTTTAACAAGCAGATCTGAAGACAGTGATATTGCCTGAACAAAGCCCTAATGAATTCTGATCGACAAAGGAACCAGTATTGAAAGAAACGTTCATCATTTAGTAGGAGGCATACCATTGGAAAATGGAATGTGAGAAGCATAAACCAAGGAAAATTTGAAATTGTCAATGTGGACATGAAACATATTTGAAGTTTAGGAATAGGTAGATTTAGGTGGACCAAAAATGAGCCACTTTAAATCAGGTACATGCTGTACTATTCAGTGCATGAAACTATACACAGGAATATAGAAGCAGTGGCTTTCAAGAATGACACTGCTAAAAATTTATTCACTGTAATCTAATAAACATTAGGATTGTGTTTATTAGACTTAGTGGATATACAGTGAACTTCAGTGTTAACAGAAGTTTATGCCACTACTACAGATAAAAGGTGAGGTTAAGGAATTCTGTGGCAACTTGCAAGAGATACATTGTAGATGCATTATCAACAAAAGACTCAGTATTATTAATAATATATAAATAAATAAATTATTAATAGATGATTGGAATGCAGAAGTTTGAGAAATGAGGAACATGGAATTACAGGAAAATTTGAATTAGGGAAGTACAATAATGTCACCTTAATAGAGTTTTATGAAGATAATTTTTTATTCATTGCCAATACTACTTCAAGCAACATAAGCACATATTTGACACCTAAATATAATTGGATGTACTCTATTTACATAAATGAACAGAAGATACAGAACTACAATCCAGTTAGCCAGGACACTTCCAGGTAAAGATTGTGAATCAGACCATGAATTTTTGGTATCAAAAATACAGATTAAACTTTAAAAATTGAAAAGAGTAGGTACGTGAACAAGATTTCACCTACAGGATTTAGAGTCAGAATATAAGATCAATGTAATGAAGCAGGTTTCATACATGTAATTTATATGAAAGAGAACTAGAGGAGCTATGAATGGGAAAACTGAACCCAGAAAAAATTGCCCACATTTCACTTTTGTATTCACATTCATTCATTACCCATTTACCCTTCACCCTATCTCTTTTGTTTTTATCAGGTATACATGGGTAGTGGGATGTTGACAATGGTTTGCTTGGCTTACAAGGTAGTCTTTAGATGAGAAGTCCTAAATTGCACAGAATAGTGTAAACATGTTTGGAGTAAAACTGGGCTTTGGTTGTATTTGTGGTATGTTGGCCAAATTGTGCCAGAACTGATTGATATTGCCTTTACCATTAGCAAGAAATTATGCATGTTGCATAGGTGTAACAAGAACCTAGTCTGCTTCTTCCTGAACTTACTAATTTACTAAAAAACACCAATCTTCCATTTTGGCCCAGAGCAACTAGTTATGATGGCAGTCATGCATATTTCAGTGACAATGAAGAGAAACCATGGCAAGGAGCATTAAACTCCTCCTCCTCCTATGCACTAATATTACCAAGGTCTCAAGAGTCTTCAGACTTTGCTTAGCTGCTATTCAGATAACAAAAAAGACTATATATGAATTGCATGGACATAATTGGTGTCACGTCTCACCTGCCCCTAAGAAATACTTTTAAATTCTAAATCCCTTTCTGTATTACAACTGATTTGAACAGAATGATGTTACCATCACGTCGAGTTGGAAGTACTGACTGAATCAGTAAACAGCTTCTAGAACAGTGTTTCTCAGCCTTGGCAACTTTAAATGCTCTAGAAGTAACTTGTTTGTACAAATAAATACTATAACCAAGTTTTCTAAAGATTTAAAAGTTTTAGTCATAAAGTATTAAATTCTGTATATGTTTTGGAAAATGTGACTTTTTATAATATTAGAATATAAATGTGCCACATAAAACTACTTTTCCCATTGCTTTGAAACAATTGAGTGAGTATACTTAAATTATTTCCTGAGCTTTCAAAAAGAAAATAGTAAATTTAACTTTCAGAACAAGAAGAATGTTAAGCAACAAACATATGTAAGAGTTAAAAGAAACTACCCTATGGCATTGGCTGCTGGAATTGTAACCTTCTGGGACTTTACTATAGTTGCATAAAGAGTATACAAATTGAAAGGAAGACCAGCCCAGTACATCACATGAATTACAGAGAGTATTGAAATAGCTTTACAGCATAAAGTTTTATGAACAGTAAATCTTTAGTATTAGCCTGGGATAAGGTTTTGTAGGAATTGTTAGTATAATTTTGAATGGAAAGAGAGCACTAGATCTTTCCTTTCTAAGAGTTGATACGGTAGAGTCCTACAACTTTTATTACATTTTAATTTCTGTAGTGGATTGGAATATTTACATGAAATAAAAGGCAAGCTGAGATGGAAGCATTTGAAGAAAAATCTAAGCCATGTCACATTGAAATCATGCTTATTGTTTAGTACTGATTTCTATCTATAAACTTTATTGATAGAACTGTACAGGGATTGTTGGAACTACAAGAAAATTGATAGAATTTACCATATATATATAATCACCTGGCTATATTCAAGATCACTTAGTTTGATACTGTATAGAAAATCTTATGCTACCTCATTTGTAAGCCATATTCTATTTTCATCTACGAAAATTAATTCTTCCAGCTTCTCTTGCCCTGCTGAACTATTTAATTTTCAGTCTTTTAAATACATGTGATGGTTCATAATATTTATAGAATGGAATCTAGTTTCTAATTGGAACCTTCATGTAATTTTTTTTATCTTCTCCAAGTCAAGGAAAAATGTTTGAGTTTTTCTCAATTTGAGTAAATTAGAGCAGAACACAGAAAGTTAACTCACTTGGAACAATCTGCTACAGTATGGAGTAGACAGATCAGATTCAAGATGGAAACTCAGATTTATTTATTTGCTAAGGCTTATAAAACTACTCTAAGCAGCTCACATAGCTCATTATAGGACTAGCATTAAAATACAGTTGAACCAAAAACAAAACTAGTAATGACACAACAATAAAATTATTATCATAGTTCACCATACAGCCATACTTGTCATAATACACAACAATTGCTACTTCTTCAGGAGCAATACAGTATCATCCATCCCCAAATAGCCTCCAAAAGAACCAGGTCTTCTGTCCTAGGGAACAGCAGCAAGGATGGGACCATCATTATCAAGGATCAGTTGATCCAGAGGATGGGGTTGCCATGGAGAAGGCTCACCTTTAGGAGTTTTAATGGTGACATTCCTTAGGGCTGCTGCATTCTGTAGCTTCCATATGCTCTTCAAGGGCAGTCCTATATAGAGGAAATTGCAGTAGTCCAAATGTGAAGTAACAGAGGCATTAGTGACCATTAGCAAAGCTTCATGGTCCAAGAATGAACACAACTGGCACATAATATGGAGCTATGCATAGGTCTTTCTGGTCATGGCCTCCATCTCCCCTTCCAATAGGCTGTGACTCCAACAGGAACCCCAGATTGCAGTCCTGCTTTGCACAGGGGACTGCAGCTTCATCCAGAATTGAAGATAGAATTGTATAGGAATCCATTGCTTTCACATCCACACCTCCTGAAATAGAATATCAACTGTATATCTTAGGGAGAATTAATTATATAGATTAACTCATCTGTGTCAACAAATTATACTCCTTTGTGACCTCATATGGATATGAAACGAGAGGGAAAAGGGTCAAGCCCCATGGCCCTCCCATAATGGAGGGCTCTAGGACTCAACCTCTCTTCCACACACCACCATCAACTGAAACTGCCCACTCAGGAAGAATTACTGCAAAACAGACTCCCTTTGAAGTACTGAAGGCAACTAAGAGGCCCAGCAAGACCAGGAAGGTCACACTCTCTCCATCCCTGTCCTACCACATCATCCACAACAGCAATCAGTGTAGTCTCACTCCCATATCCTGGCCTGAAACCTTAGTGAAAAGCAGATTTAGATAATCTGCTTCATCCAGAGCACTCTGTAACTGCAGTTCTGCTACCTTTTTAACAACATTTCCCAGAAAGGGAAGATTGGAGACAGGCTAATAATTGTCCCAAATAGTTGGGTCAAGCAATGGCAACTTGAGAAAAGAGTGTACTACCACTTCCTTCAAGATAGGTAGCATGATCCCATCTCTCAAGGGTGCATTTAGTCACAGCCTTTCATCAGGGTCCTGTTACCTTGTCAGTTTTCACCAACCAGACAGGATAAAGATCTAATCCATAGGTGATGGTGCTGATATCATGGAGAACCCTGTTCATTTTTTTTTTTGGATTAACAGGCTCAACAGTACCCAGATAATCTTGCAAGACTTTGTGTCTGTCATCTCCTTTAAACTTGCCTGGCAGTGTGTATGTGTGTGTTTTTATTGTTCAGAATGCCTTGAAAAAGCATTATAGTACCCCAAAAATCTTCCAACCCAGAATAGTCTGGATCACTATAAAGCGGGATGGCTGGATGGCAGTCTATGGAAACAGGAAGTGCAAATAATTAATGTTTTGCCACTCTGATTGCCATAGCGTAGACTTGAACCTGTCTATGTTTGGTTCTATTTGCTCTTCTTCAGCACCAGTGTTGCTCCATCCTGGTAGTGAGAGAGTAGACATGCAGTGGTATAACAAAAAGCATTCTGATCATTGTCCAAATACTTATAAAGCGTTTACCTGAATGACCTCTCTGCACTGATCTAGGCTCATTCCTCCTGTACACAAGTTTGAAGAGATGAAATCTCAGATTAGGCTATATCACAGCCCTGTATGGAAACAAGCTGTGGCAATATCAAGTCCCAATTGTTGAACTGTTCTATATATTTTTAAAACATGGCACCCCCAAATTTTATTCAAGTTCCCCACTAATCTTTTTGTTTGATGATAATATGGAACTCATGTGAGATGTTTCATTCCGTTAATTAACTCATAACTTCCACATGATCCCTGACAAGAAAGTAAGTTGCTGCATCTATCAGGATCTCCACTAATCAACCTATTCTGATTTACAGACTTAGTAAGATTCAGTTTAGAACTACTGCCTCGGCCACTTAGTGGTGTAGTTCAGAAGAGTCAATACAAAATGGTTTTCCTGAGGGGTCTTGGGTTGCATGTTTTGGGGTCTGTCTTAAGTTGAACTATATCTGCCAGTCTCTGGAATAGAGCTTCCATGATAGGCAAGGTTTGTAAGATGCCCTTTCTCTTGCTGTTTCCACCCTCTGGCAAACCTCACAGGATTCTAGATATTTAGTCACCTTCCTGCTATATCCAGTCCCATATAAATATTGATTTATTCTTTCTTTGGTTCTACTCATCTCCTTTTGTTGATTGGGTGGTTATGGGTCAAGCATGATACATTTATGAAAATTGCTGGGCACAGCAATTTGTAAGACTTGCTACACTTTCTTGGGACAGGTACCTGAACTAGTTGGGAAGAGTGGACTTGATGGCCCATATGGCCCTTTCAATTTATGGTCATGTCATTCCATATAATTATTAAAATGTAGGGGAAAACACTCCTTCTGATGCGCACAGTATCATGGATTGCTCTGGGAGAAATTTTATTTTACCAAATTTAGGATTTGCTGAAGGTGATCAGTAAGCATATAGTAATTAATATGGTGACTATTATATAATACAGTTTATTCAAATAATCTGGTATAAAAACAATGCTCTCCATGCAAATTTTTATGAATGTATTTTTAAATGTTCCATATTTTCTGCTTCCACATTTTTCTTTTAAAATGTATTTCTGTTTCTTTGTGTTTGTTGAAAAAATAAATATAAAAAAAAACATGGTTATGATGACTAAAACATCATACTCTATTCCACTTGAATCATTTCAAAAAGCCTTGAGGATTTATTTTAAATTGGGAGAAAAGTTTATTGCCAATAAATGGCTTTCTCTTGCTCTTAAACATCTGAGCAAGCAATTTTACCCAGCTTAGAATACAAACGTCATACATCTCGTTTTTAAAAGTGGCAGTCTACAGCGCATTTTTTAAGAATGTATTTTTCATTCCATGATGGAGTAAACTAATTGTGTTTTAGTCTGAATTGAAAAAATATCTGTGCCTTTGGTTTGCTTATGGCTTCAGTGATTTTCTTGCCAGGTGCTGTAATATTACTTGGAAGGACAAATATGTTTCGATTCAATCATCCCAAGGAAGCAGCCAAACTGAGGGAAAAAAGAAAGGTGAGATTATCGAATACATAGGAAACTTCCATTACTTCTAAATGAAAGTATTTGATTGCTCTTGGTGTAGTAATTTGAATGAGATTAAAGTACATTGTATACACACCCTCCAAAATATAAGTTCTAATGCAAAAATTATTTTCGTGGAGAAAATCATCTTTGTGGTTGCTAGGAGTTGAAAACAACTTGATGGTACATAATCAATCAATCAAATAAACATTAACTTTTCTGTTGTCTTTAACAGAGTGGATTGCTTTCTTCCTTTAGTTTGTCCATGTCAGATCTTTCAAAATCTTGCGAAAACCTCTCAACAGTTATGTTATATAATCCAGGGTGAGTTTTTTCCCAAATATTTTTTTATGGCTGATATCAATATATATGTATCAATATCTGTATTTGAAAATATAATTATTTTTAATTATGCTGCATGTATGGAAATAATATGTCTTAATGTTAATTGTTAAGAGAAAATGGAGAAATGTGAGAACCAGGTAGAAGCAATCTGCTTGATGAATATTCTAACAGCAGAACTGTCTTTACTACCGTGAGTACTAGTAGAGTACTAGCATTTTACTCTGATTTATAAATAAATGTAACTTTTTTCCCCATGATTTTGTGTAGGTATGATCAGTTCTCCCAACAGAAATATTTTGAATAACAGCCTTATGTTAAGAAATGGCCCCCAAAAATTGAAGATGTAAAATCTATAAGGAAAAGGGAAGATTTTTAAAATATGATTATAAAGGAATATACAAGTAAATATAGGAAATTTATTTAAAAGGAGAATATTTTTAAAATTCTGTGCAATTGATCAAATATGTAATTGTATTAAAGTGTAAAGCTGTATAAACATTTACTGTGGTTCAGGCTGTAGTATAACTGCAAAATAGCAATTGTAATCTATAAAAAAGAAATCCCTTGTTCTGTGTACAAACATCAGACCACTACATAGATGGTTATAACAATCTGCCCTGATAGTACTTGTTCCTTGTAGGAGTTAGGTGACTGGAAACATCCCTTCCCTCTTCTTCTGGATGAAAAAATAGCTTATAACTCTAATTATTTGCACTTTCATAGAGAGGGCTCTTTTTCAAAGCTTCTCCTTGTATCTCGGTAACCTAGTTAGTATTTCAGTCTACTTCTTTTAACCTAATACAGTCTACTTCTTTTAACCTAATACAGCTATGTCTGTAATTTACTTCTGCTTAATATGTTTTCGATCTCCACTGTGCAGAGGAGATATATCTGTCACTTCAAATGGTGGTAGTGGGGAATAAGGCATTCAATAAAATGTCAAATTTAGCTCTCTAGCCCCTAAGTTGCTTATTCTTTTAGCTTGTAAAAAAATGTCTATATTCACTCTCTATATTTTTGCCATCTTTGGTGGGCAGGGGGGCAGTAATATAAGTTCTTGAAGTTCACTTAAGTTTCCCAGAGTTGCAATTTGCTTGGGAGTAGATTTGCTATTTAATTAAACCACAACAACAGCAAAAGACATATTAAATGCAATCATTTAATATGACAGGTAATTTGCTCCCAAGAAAAATGGCCCCTCTGTGTCAGACCAAAGTCTGTCTAGTTCAGCATTCTTTCTTCAAGAGTGGCCACAGATGATTCTGAGACTCATGCAAGCAGGCGGGCCTGGTAATAGTTCTGCTGCATAGTTTGCCTCCAACTGTTTGTACTTGGAACCATCCTTTCTCTGATCCTTATGTAGCTGCAATCATTAATAGACATTGATCAACCATATCTTTCTGACAGTGAGGGCCCCATGAAAACCTGGAAAATCTAGTGGGAAAAAAAAATGGGGTTTACCCTGGTTTTTTTCCTCCTAAGGCTTGTTGTTGTTGTTTTCAGAGAAATTGAAAAACTGGATTATTTCCTAATATTTGATTTTTAACTGAGGCATAAGTTAAGGTTAAGGTGCAGAAACAATTATTGTCAAGAAATCAACTAACATTTTAAAGTGTGGCAAATCTTTACTTATTTTACAGTATTTATAACCTGTCCTAATCCCAAAGGCCTCAAGGGGGAGTACAGCATTAACAAAAAGAAAAACCAAAAGCATAATAATGAATAAGTAAATATCAAAAAAGAATTATAGAAAGCAAAGACAAAACACCAGATGGGTACAAACAGTCAATCAGCTAGGACTGGAAGCACATTGAAATAAAACAGCTTTAACCTGTTTATGAAACTGTAGCAAGGTGGGGGCTACACAAACTTCTGGGGAGAGAATATTCCATAAAGTGGGGACTCTTACAGAGAAGACTTGCCATTCACTCATGCCCTGTGGACCCCATGAAAGGAGGGAACATTTTTTGGAAGCAGAAGGAACTGCTGATACAGTACTTCAGATTCAGGAAATGAGACTTATTAGATACGTATTCTGAATCTTGTTCCATCTTTCCTCAACTTTCCCCTGAAAATTAATGTTGTCTATATCTATTCCATAGCATAGAAGACAAAGTCCTGTGGTGGTGGTGGTGGTGTTGTTATTATTTTGTGGTGCCTTCAAGTCAGTATTGATTCCTAGCGACTGCCTGGACAAGACCCTACAGTTTTCTTGGCAAGGTTTTTCAGAAGAGGCTTGCCATTGCCTGCTTCCTAGGGCTGAGACGGAGTGACTGGCCCAGGGTCACCTAGCTGGTTTTGTGCCTAAGGCAGGACTAGAACTCATGGTCTCCTGGTTTCTAGCCTGGTACCTTAACAACTATACCAAACTGGCTGGTGTGTGTATGTGTATACATATTACAATATTAATGTTTTTTTTTTCTATTTTCAATGTCAACCTTTTGTGTGCCTGCTTCTCTGAAACAGGCAAACTTTAATATGCGCTCCTAAGGAATGTTTACTTCTAACGTGTTAAGAACTGCTGAACTCATTCAGCAGTTCTTAACATACTTGAAGTAAATCAAATCAAACCTTTATTATGGCCTTTGGGCCAGAAAGCACAACAATAAAATACATAGACCTGTAATTATTAAGAAAACTTTTTTTGTAAAAAAAGACATTAAATGCAAAAAAAAAAAAATAGCATAAAATACATTATAGTAACTGTAGTAGAAATAGCAGTGGCAATCGGCAAAATTTGTGTTAAACTTCAACTGTAGATAGAATGGATACAACAAATGTTAGCACAAAATTGAGCAACCAGGAAAGATATGTCACTGCTTCTGGTCAGATAGAAGCAGTGACAGATAGACATTGTGCTGCCCACCAGGGTAGTTCTTTAAAATGGGATAAATATATATCTTACTTGATTCCCTGTAGAAAAAGCAACAAAGGAGCATATGGCTTAGGGATTCCATAGAGCCATCTCCACATGGACATAAGCAGTGCTGAAAAGGGATGTTTTTATACTGCCCCTACAGAACTGCAGAGGGTAGTGCATCCAACCTGGCCAAGATGAAAGCCTGACAAAATTTCACAATTAGAATTGAAGAGAGATAAGATGATGGCACATACTCTTTTGAGAAGAATCCATAAACTGTAGGGTTGGATACTAGGCTTAGACTGGTTTGAAAATCAATAACACAGATATATTATTTAAGAAGACTCCTGGTATTTTCAAGCTGTAATGGACAGAGAGTTTCCAGAGAGAGGACCAGAGTTTGCTATTACCTTGCTATTACCTAAATCAACCGGGTTGATTTAAATTGGTCTCTGAGAACCAGTGGAGCTAGACCCACAGGAGAAAAAAATCCAATTTCAACCAGAAATTAAGGAGAGAACCAGGCTCTGGCACCCACAGAAACCAAACCTGTCTCTAATGTAAGACGGCATTCTTGATACATCTTGGAACTGTGAGTATTGCTCTTATAAATTTGGACTGGACAGTTTCCAGGATATTAAACTTTGTAAAAATGCAAATTGGAACACCATGAAGAAGCTGAGAGATGACCTTAGCAAGAAAAAGCTTGCAAGCTGCAGGAATAAAATGTACCCCCTTTGAATAGAAGAATCTTAAGACAGTTGTGGAGCTACATTGGGCCACACTTGTCCAATAATAGAAATTTGTGCTATTTGTGCTTATAAGCCTAGAACTGTACCCCAAGGTATTTATAAGTACGTACCTGCTCTATCGGGGTCCCATTAATTTGCCATTTATATAATCTACTGTTTTGTCATGCAAACACTAGCACTTTAGTTTTTTGATAATTTACTACAAGTTGTTCTTTAGGCAAAAGGAAGCCAATGCCCTCAATGCCCTTCTCATTCCGAGCTGGGAGACAGACAAAATTACTATATCATCTGCATATAGCAAGGTTGGAATTGTGTGATTTGCTAACATTGGAAAGTGATGATTAGAAAATGAGAGAGCCTGAATTATTGAATTGAAGTACAAATTAAAAAGTAAGGGGCTAGAATACACCCTTGCCTTACCCCTCTTTTGGTGGAAACAGCTCCAGAAAGGTGCCCCCAAGGGGAACATCTGACTCTCAATGAGGTGTTAGAATAAAGATTCTGGATAAGAAGGAGCAATTTTTTATCTGTTGAGGATCCCTGAAGTTTTTGCCATAGCCTCTCCCTTAGAATCAGATCAAAGGCTGATTTGAAATCCACAAAAGCTGCAAAAAGGGTGCCTTTGGATGGTGAAATGTGTTTTTCAGCTAAATGGTGCAAGACTAGACAGTGGTCTAATGTTGAATGGTGCCATCTAAATTCCTGTTCTTCAACAAGAATATTTTCACTTTGGACCTAATCCAACAGTTTTAAATAAAGATACTTTGCATATAGTTTGTTTATTGTATTAAGCAAGCTAATTGGTCTATAGTTGGAAGGGTTAAGTCTATTTCCTGTATTCTTATAGAGAGGGGTAACTATGGCCTTATTCCACTTAGATGGAAAATGTGCTGTGCTATTAATATAAGTAAAAAGAGCAGCCAGCACTGGGGCCCACCAATCTATTTTCTTTTAGCAGCTCTGGAGGGATGAAATCATCTCTGGGAGCTTTCCTAGGTTTCAGTTATACAATGAAATCTTTAGCCTCAGCTATAGA
The DNA here is from genome assembly GCA_030867105.1 of Liasis olivaceus. Classification (NCBI taxonomy): domain Eukaryota; kingdom Metazoa; phylum Chordata; class Lepidosauria; order Squamata; family Pythonidae; genus Liasis; species Liasis olivaceus. The sequence continues at coordinate 182,470,315 of CM061349.1, forward strand.
CATAGGCCATTTGGGAGAAGTTACCATTGGGTGGGAAACCACCATTGGATTATTTAATAGTTCTGGATTAAAAATGTTCTGAAAGTAACTCTCCCAAATATCTGCAGGTATTTGGCAGATGGGACCCATGGGAGAGCAGTTAACTAGGCGCCAGAACCAAGCAGAGTTCTAAGCTTAGCTGCTGCAATTAATCTCCCCCAATCATCTCTCAGCTCTTGTTCTTTCTTAGATTTTATAAGTGCTTTATAAAACTTACTGTGCTTTCTGAGTGATTGAGAGGAACCTTATGAGTTGTCAGATCAAAAAGTATATACTGCAGTAAGAAGGGCCTTTTTTGCTTTATAACAATCTATGTCAAACCAAGGTTTGGATCTCATATGAAGGGGCTAGAACTAATTAATGAAACTCTAGATGGTGGGGCCTGGAGAGTGTGGATAATTGACTAGTAATGTGATAATACCTGTTCAGAGGAGTCTGCTAAACAAATTTGGGAGCAGAGTTGAAGGAGGGATTCTGAATTTAACAGAATGGATGAGTTTTTTGCCACTCAGGAAGACCATTTATTCTGAATGACTCTTTGCTGTGGCCCTGGGGGGACAGTGAGCTATAGCTACGTAGTTAATAGTTACTTTAGGATTCAGATGGCAGATTTTTGGGAAATGATCATTATCCAGTTGATTTCCTATAAAGAAATGAGTTATTAGACTAGTGTAAGTACATCGAACCATAAAATAATCAACCACACTTGCTCCTTTGGAGCCCCAGAAGTTTAGTTCCCCATTTAAGTCTCCTCTACCAGAGCCATTTAGTATGACCAAGTCCAGACTATCTATAAGCTGGGCCAGTTGGAAGCCTGCCATATTACAGTGTTTAGATTGTTGAGCCTGTGAAGGGCAGACTTCATTTGAGGGGAGAGACCAATTAATATGAGCTTTTAAAAAAGCACCTGACTCCCCAGAAGCGAACTCCTCCTTGAAATCACCAGCAATAATGCATCTCAGTACTGGCAAAGCAGACTAGAGATACAGTTGCCAAGAAGATTCCAAATACTATTAACTTCATTATGTCTGCATAATGGGGGAAGTTATATATTGATGAATAACATATTGTGTGGCTTAAGTTGAAACAAATGGGCTAGGGCCATACTGGCACATGGCTCCAACACAGTCACAGAGATGTTAAATTTTGTAGTGACTATTACACAATCTCAGAGTGCATGAAACTCTGCACCAACTGAGCCATCTGTGAGCTCATGTCTCTCCCAGGTCTCTGTTCCTACAAAGCAATCTTTTGAAACATCTTATCTGCTGTAATTGAAGGCCATATGGGACTAGCCAGATCATCAATGGAGGCATTGGACGCCAACTGACTCTTCTATGATAATGGATCAATCTCCATTCTTTCTTGGAACATTACTGACTGGAAAGCGAAGAACACAAATGCTTGTTTTCTGGAATATATTAGCTCCTTTGATATTCTGTTGCTCCAGGAAACACGGGCCATGGATGATATATATAACTCTCTGGATACACTCCGCACACACTCAAGGCATTACCCAGTGTTAAAAATGGAAGACCCTTAGGAGGTTTGAGCATATTAGAAGTAAAAATTAAGCATATTTTAAAATATTAAACTAACAACTGCATATTTATTATCTGAATGAAGTATATTTTCACTTTTAAATATTCATATTTTCACAATGCTATGAATAATGTAATTTAAAATGTAATAAAATGATTGTATATCTATAAAGATTGTTTTAATGTAAATATAATATGAATTATTTTCCCCATCTGTTTCTTTATATGAGTGTGTGTGTCTGCATTTTTTTCCTCGGTTGATTCAGAATTCTACCAAAGCTCCAATTGAGTTGAGATGTAATAAAGTGAAGACGTAAAACACAATTACATTGGAAGTAGAAGAAGAAGTAGTAGTATCAGTTGCATATACCTCTTCCCAACTGTTACAGGGAAAATCCATCTTGTGTGTACTAAACTTCCAAAAAAATATAAATTGTATCGTAACCTGTTGTTGACTGCAAATTCCCCTGGAAAATTGTTCCTGAAAGTTGGGAAACTTGAATCTTGTGGGATGTGTTTCCAGATATAATAGCTAGTAATCCTTTTATTAATAATGCCTTTCATATTAATTTTCTTTTTATCCATCCATATGTATATATCTGTTCATAGAATGTTTCTCTTCTGTAGCTAAGTTATTGCTGTTTTTCTCTTTTCTTAATTTATTACTTTATTTCTCTCCACATCTTCTGGCAGCCTTTTCCCTATAAAAGGACCAGTCTTTCTAAGGTAGAAAAAAACTAAATTCTTTATATTTACTTGCATGGACCTAACATGTAGAACCAATGCTGATCATTTATCTCTCATATTTAATGTTGCTGTAGCATGGTTACAAATTAGATTGTACATAAAACTCATTTTGTTGAGAATATTAAATTATAGAATAGCAATTCCAATAATTCACCAACATTCCCTTTAAAAAAATTTAATGTTGCTCTTTCATTTTTTAAACAACAGATTAGAATTCGAGAGACAACAAAGAGAAGAACTAGAAAAATTAGAAAGTAAAAGGTAACTTCTATTAATATTCCTTTGTAAAGCTGTAAATGACAGAGTTTTGGGGTTGTTGTTTTTTTTTTGCTCGAATATTTTAATGATAAAGTTTAGGAATTGAAAAAAAGCAGATTTCATTCTGTTTTATTAACTTTCAAATGTAACAGGGTTTTTTGGGGGGAGGGAGAAGTCTAATGGCATTTATGTTGAAGTTCTATTTGATTTGATTTGAGTTCTGTAATAATCATAGGAACAGGTTTCTATAGCGTCTTAATGCCTTATCAGTGGTTTTAGAGAAGTCTAACACCACAGTATTACCTGGACCCTTGTCCAGATGGAGCAATTGAGACAGTTTTGCATATATTATTGCACCTTCTTTTCTACCAAATGTAATCTTCTGATTTATTTGTGTACCCATTAACCTCATGCTTAAGCTGGTCCAATGAGGGCACTGCTCTAATTTTGTTAGCAGACAGTCTATAGAAATATTCAGGGGGGTCACTAAATTTTGTTTCATTATAATTGCTGTGAGGCGGCTTTGGATTAATATTAGCATTGCCTGATTTTTGGACAGTCTGTAATTCTATTAATTTCCTGGACTCCCTCCCACCATTTTATTTTTATTTAATGAGTTGTAATGCATATGATATTTTGCTCTTTGAGCATAAGAATATTTTAACTATCTCTTCTGAAGAACAAAGATAGCATAATTCCATTAGGACAATGTTACTTCCAACGATCACAGTAGAAAATCAATTAAGAGAACATAATTACAAGACAGAGATTATAGAAAATATGGCTTCAGGGACATGAAACTTTCATTTCCATAATTTTGTATCCCACGTGTATTAATAAGTTCAATATATTCAGTCATGGAGAGGGGATCAAAATCTGCAATGGCAGCCATGGAAGTGTGATCCAAGCCTGACCCTTTTATACACACATACACTGTACCTGCTAACTTTGCAGATGTTGACTCCTCCTGCAAATGTCACTCATACTGCAAAAGCCTCCCACAGGGTAGAGGTACCTTCTTTCCAGAGAATTTTTTTTTATCAAGAGTATGTTTTCTGTGTACTCCAAAAATTTGGCAACTCACCAAAAAATCTCAGTACTGTAGGCTAGACTGGAAAGTTGAAAAAATGAAGGCATTGGCAAATCATTTCATTCGCAATAAAACATAGAGTTATCCATAAAGTCACCAGAACATGAGGGAAATTTTATTTGGATCAAAATAATGGAAAGAGATGGCAGTATAGAGAATGTTGGAAGCATTTTGAGTTAAATTCCAGATAGGAACTCTTCTGCTGGTAGAGAAAAACATTCTGGATTTAAGTCCTTATATTCGTCAAACTTATATGTGCCCTGTGCATATTTTCCAAGCAAACATAATAAACATTTTAAAATATGCTGTAAGTATTATGGTGAGTATTTTTTACATTAAAATATGTTTAATGTATACACTGTGTGCACAATTATTAGGCAAGTTGTATTTTTGAGGATGAATTTCATTATTGAACAACTACAGTGCTCTCGGTCAATCCAAAATGTTAATAAACCTCAAACCTGAATATTTAAGAAAGTAAAAGTGAGGTTTTGGCTTTCCTAGGAGCATATCTATGTGTGCACAATTATTGGGCAACTATTAGTGTGAGAATTATTATGCAACTAAATGAAAAACGAAAATTCCCCCATCTCGTTTATTTTCATCTGTTAAAGTGAGAATAATAAACAAACAACTCAAAATTTACAAATAAACATTTCTGACATTTCAAACAAAAAATCAGTGACCAATATAGCCACCCTGCTTTGCAATAACAGTCATAAGCCTTCCATTCATGGAGTCTGTCAGTTTCTTGATCTGTTGACGATCAACTTTTTGTGCAGCAGCAACCACAGCCTCCCAGACACTGTTCAGAGAGGTGTAGTTTTCCTTCACCATAAATCTCCCGTTTGAGAAGGGTCCACAAGTTCTCAATAGGGTTTAGGTCAAGTGAGGAAGGGGCCATGTCATCATTCTTTCATCTTTGAGGCCTTTACTGGCTAGCCACGCAGTGGAGTACTTCGATGCATGTGATGGAGCATTGTCCTGCATAAGCATCATGGTCTTCTTGAAAGATGCAGACTTTTTCCTGTAGAAAGTGTCTTCTAAAAACTGGCAGTAGGTTTGGGAGTTGATTTTGAGTCCATCTTCAACCCGAAAAGGTCCAACTAGCTCATCTGTAATAATACCAGCCCATACCAGCACCCCACCTCCACCTTGCTGGCGTCTGAGTCGAAGTGGAGCTTTGTGCCTGTTACTGATCCAGCCACGGGCCCATCCATCTAGTCCGTCAAGAGTCACTCTCATCTCATCAGTGCATAAAACCTTTGAAAAATCTGTCTTCAGATATTTCTTGGCCCAGTCTTGCCGTTTCAACTTATGTGTCTTGTTCAGTGGTGGTCGAGTTTCAGCATTCCTTACCTTGGCCATGTCTCTGAGCACTGAACACCTTGTACTTCTGGGCACTCCAGGTAGGTTGCAGTTCTGGAATATAACAGCACTGGAGGATAATGGGTTCCTGGTAGCTTCATGTTTGAGTCTTCTCAAATCTTTGGCAGTTAATTTGCGTCTTTTTTTCTCAACACGTTACTTGCGACCCTGTTGACTATTTGTAACAAAATGTTTGATGGTTCTGTGGTCACGCCCCAATATTAGCAATTTCAAGAGTGCTGCATCCCTCTGAAAGCCTTTGTACAATTTTTGACTTTTCAGAGTCACTTACATCTCTTTTTTGGCCCATTTTGCCTGAGGAAAAGAAGCTGCCTAATAATTAAGCACACCTTGATATAGGGTGTTGATCTCCTTTGGCCACACCTTCCCTTGTTACACAAATACACATCATCTGATATGCTTATATCCAATAAGCATTCAGGTTTATACAGCTTGGAGGTGGAAAATATGCATAAAAATTATGATACGGTCAAGATACTCACTAGCCTAATAAGTGTGCACACGGTGTAGTTGTTTTAATCATCAAGGGTTGTTTCTCAATAATTCCATTGTAATATAATTCTTCAAATATAAGTGAATATTATATTTTTAGGTAACAGCTATTAGATATATCTTTAGAAAAATAAAATCTCTTTCATTAAAACCTTCTAGGAAGCTCATAGAAGAAATGGAGGAGAAACAAAAAACTAACAAGGCTGAATTAGAAAGAATGCAACAAGAAGTAGAGTCACAACGTAAAGAAACTGAAATAGTTCAGCTGGAAATCCGAAAACAAGAGGAGAATCTTAAGAGGAGAAGCTTTCATATAGAAAACAGGATGAAAGATTTATTGGCAGAAAAAGAGAAATTTGAAGAAGAGAGATTACGGGAACAGCAAGAAATAGAGCTTCAGAAAAAGAAACAAGAAGAAGAAATTTTTGGTAGAGTTAAAGAAGAACTTCAGCGATTACAAGAGCTTAATCAAAACGAAAAAGCAGAGAAAATGCAGATTTTTCGAGAACTGGAGAAGCTTAAAAAGGAAAAAGAAGAACAGTATTTCAAATTAGAAGTGGAAAAAAAGAGGTTGGAAGCTCAGGAGAGAGATCAGGGATTGCTGGTGGCAAACCTGGAAGAACAGCTTAGAGACAAACAAATCATGATACAGCTGCTAAAAAGAGGAGATCTGCAACGAGTTGAAGAAGAGAAGAAGAACCTGGAAGACATCAGAGAATCTCTCTTGCGAGTAAAAGAAGCCAGATCTGAAGCAGAGGAGGACTACGAAGAGTTAGAAAAGGTACAGTGTAACTTCATGGATTTTAAGAGGAAACAGCTAGAACAGCTGACTAGTTTAGAGAGAGATTTGGTTCAAGAAAGAAATCATCTAGAAAAACAGATAACTGAAGAACAAGAAAATCTGGATCATTTAAAACAGGCACACACAGAGCATTTAAATCTTGACAAGAACACACCAGATACTGCACTAGCTGTTGAAGAATGTAACAAAATAAGATCATGTGAATATAGGTTGCACCATAAAGAACGACAGCTTCTATATCTCATTAATAATCATTTACCAGCTTTGCTGGAAGAAAAACAAAGAGCTTCTGAAGTTTTAGACAGAGGCTTGCAAAGCTTGGACAATACACTTTATGAGGTTGAGAAAGAAATGGAAGAAAAGGAAGAACAGCTTGCCCAATACAGAGCTAGTGCCAGTGAGCTGCAGCAACTTCAAGAAACATTTGAATTTACTGCCAACGTAGCTCGTCAAGAAGAAAAGGTTTGGAAAAAAGAGAAAGAAATTCTCGAATCAAGGCAAAAACAGCAACGGGAGGCACTGGAGCAAGCAGTTGCTAAGTTGGAAAGGCGGCACTCTGCTTTACAGCGCCATTCTACCATAGAAATTGAGGAGCAAAAGCAGAAACTTGCAACTTTGAACAGCAGTTGTAGGGAACAGGCAGGCTTGCAAGCAACGGTGGAGGCACAGCAAAAAGCCCTGGAACAAGACCGGGAAAAGTAAGAAGAATTAGTTTTGCCCTGAATGTATGCATAGGCACAGATCCACATTCCCCATAGTTTCATTGAAAATAGTTAGTTTTAGTGCTGTAATACCAAGGGGAAGCATCCTGATTTTATTGTAATTGTAGAGTCGTCTTCTCAGGAGGCTGTTAGGTCAATAAAGCCAATGCAGCATTGCTTCCTATGTAAATAAAGGTTTTGGAGGAACAATGTTGACAGTACTGCATTTGAGGAAGAAAAATCCCCTCATCCCATTTATATTTAAAAATCAAGCATGTTAAATGTAATAATACTTCCCAGATCATGTATAGCTTTGCCCTTAAATAGGTTTTAATTCAGTTTCTTGGCTTCTGTTTTGTTCACAAAACCATTACGTTCTTTTAAAAAGTTTTTTGCGTCCCTTTAGGAAAAAACCTGAAGCCCTGAAATATTATGGTATAGAGTACAATCTATTCTTATTTAGGCTACTCTGAGGAAATGTGGACCAGGGCAAGTGTGGACATCTATTTATGTAAATGTAGTTATTCTACAGAAAAGAATGAGTGACCCTGGCTTTATCTCTGTAGTTGAATATTCATATCTGAATAATGAATACAGTCATTTTTGTAGAAAGCAAACTCTTGCAAATGTTCTATGGTAACTTTTTTAAATAATTTTTTTACTGCTTTTTAATTAATGCCAAAAAGAAAAACAAAACACAAAACACAAAAGTAATAATATGCTATCAAGAAGAAGAAACTTTTAAAAAGTGCTATTACAGAAAAGTAACAAAAAAACCTTAACATAGTATACCATTATAACAGTAAATAGTTATAAATCTATATAGATTTATCTTATGCAAATATTATTCAGCTGCATATATATTTCCAACACATTTATGTGACAATCATTTTTTTAACCTACTGTATTTTGTATAAATGAGTCCCATATTTCATTATACTCATCCACACAAAGTCTACGTCTATAGGCAATCGTCTCATAAGTGGCAAATGCAATCATGTCTTTAATCCATTGAGTGAATAGGGCCATACATTATGGCAAATATTCTATGGTAACTTGATGGAGCTGAAAAAGCCAAATTTAGAAAAAGTTTTGTATTAGTAAAAATTCTTTACTACTTTTTTCTAGTGCAAATTTTAGATGATGACTGTGTGGGTGTGTCATATGCAGAAATGTGCGCAGATTATTTTGTTTTGGACTGGTGGAAATATGAGACAGCATATATTTGAAAAAAATAATTGAAAATCCTGAAAGTTAGTCTTCCAAACCAAATAATCTTGGTTTTTATTTTAATAGTACAGTTTTATGGTAGATTTCAATGAGGCACCAACTGACAATAAACTTTCAGATATACTTAAAAGCATCTATATTCTTCAGTAGTTGGAATGCTTAAAAATGTGTTTTCATCTACTGTAATTTAATACCATATTTTGACTTTTGCTGGTTCCTGTAGAATGATTGAAATTATGATTGAAGTTCTAAAATAAAGCAAGTTTGACAGGTGTTACTAATGATCTAACACTCATAGATAACTCTACCTTAATAAGCTATTTCCTTTAAAAATTGCTACTAATCATTTATTTAATATATTCTCATCCAAATGTAGTTCCCCATTGATAAATAATTATTTGCTATTTAAGCAGTTTAAATACTTCTTTTTATTAATATATCTATGTATTGAAGAAATGTCCACATCTGGGATAATATTCTGATTTAATTATTGTATTGGCTCTAGTCTCATGTCTGCCAACTTATACTTGGAGGTAAACATGCTTTGAAACAATACACTAAAAGTAATGTAAAAAAAATGATCTACTTAAGGGAGTATTATAAGCATTTTACAGGCAACTTATTTTTGCCTGGTGACACCTTTCCTACCCAACTCATCTTATTTGTGGTAAAGACTGTTCTATAACCCCCCATTTTCACAGCTAAGTTTGAGAAACCCTACTGTGTTGATGAATCTTAAAGATTATGTGTTCAACTTTGTTGACAGTTTGGACTTGCAAATACAGCAGTTAAAACAGAAGATATATGAAGGTGATAGAATTGAAAAGGGGTATCCTGGAGTTGTAGAAGAGAGACTGTCTCATAGTGGTTCCCCTTCTAACATTGCAAAATCACAGACTCATTTTATGCCATTGGTTGATGACAGGTAAGTATACCCAGTTTTCTACTTTAAACAGATCTGTAACTAAGTTTTACTTCTAAAGTGTTTTTAGATTATGCGTCTTTAATAATTTTGCTCGAATTGTAATATGGCATGGCTGTTTTGCTTTGAAAATTTGAAGTGTTTCCCAAATAAAATTTTGAACTTGCTTTAGCTGAAATACTTAAAATTGATCCCAGGGACTTGTACAATTTTCTGATCATCTTTTTTTCAACACTTGGGAAATATGACTCTCTGTGCCTGCCCACCTTACAAACCTTATAGCCATCCAGAGCTACAGGCACTGATTTTGTGCCTTAGTAACATTCACACAACAGGACAACCCCAACTCCAACCTCCATGCATTATTTGCTTGGGTTTAATGTGTTGGGTGACTCTAACTCCATATTTATTTTCTATTCTGAATAAAATCTCCAGGACAAATGCAACCAGGCTGTGTCTCTCTTTCCTGTTGCCATTTGTCTCCTTTCTTTCTTCCTTCCCCAGGATCCAGAGCTCTGCAGATAATATTATTCTCCATCCACCCACTTTTCAACCCTTTGGCCACCCAGAAATTTGCAGCCTCAGTTGAACGCAGCCCCTCATAGGGTCATAACCTGCAGTTTGAGAACCCTTGGTTTAATGCCATATAATCAAGGGAATGTGAAATATCCCCCAATAAATAAAGAGCTAAATCTTTCCATCACCTCAGCCGCTTGAGGTTGTTTTATAAAAATGATCCACACGTATACCATATATCCCTTCCTCCTCTCTATCAACTATAAGATAATGCTGTCTCTTTTTATTATAAATGAGTAAATCTCACAGTGAGAACTAGAAATCTGTGCTGCCAGTCGTCTTGTTGCTGTTGAAATAATGCAGTAGTAAATCCCCTTTTGAATTTTAATGGGGGATTGGTATTGATGTCTCTCAATGTATGTTTTAACTTAATAGGGGAATTGACTGTTACCAATTTTTTTGCTGAGTACCATTAATAACTGTAGTAAACTTAAAAGTAGAGCAAGCAGTTTTTGCTGTAGTTTTAGAGACATCATGGGTTTTATAGCCTATCCAAGCCAGGTAACAATATATTAATGCTATAAATCTGCTAGTTATTAAACTACAATCATCATGTCCTATCCCTAAACACCAAAAGCCATTGAGATCAATATCTGTTTTATGAAAATAAATAGCACAATGATTCTTCAGTTCTGTGTCCTAGATTACCAAGGTAGCAGTGTTCCAAAGGTCCTTTTCTAACTAATTCTTTCTATTAATCTGTGATGTTTAACATTTCTAGAATAAATACCTTTATTGAAGAAGAAGTTCAAAGACGCCTTCAAAATATTCAAGACAGCTCTGGAGAAAATAGTATCAATCATTTGCAGTCTATGGAATATACAAGGGTGAGAAAATACAATTGTTGGTTTTTAAGTTTATAATCACTTCTAATCTGGCAATCTTTTTGGGAAATCATATTTCCTTCATTTTCTCCAGAGAGTTGATGTCTTAACATGATGTAAGAAAGCAGAATTATTCCTCATGAATGAAAGATGTTGTTATGGTGGATGATGAAGATAATGTAATCTTGATGATGACGATAATAGTAATGCTTCATATCGTCTAAATCTATGTTAATTTAGAAATAACAAGATGGTTTATTGATTTTTGATTAGTATACCAAAGATTACACTTTGTGTGTGTGTGTGTGTGTGTGTGTTTATTTGAACAGGGAATTTACTTATCCTCAATTAAGTCTTGAAAATCTGTTAATATAACTTATGCTAGCTGATCTCTGAAAATCTAAAGAACAAATGGACCACACAAAAATATTGCAGTGTGACCCTCATTTATATATGCTGTGATAGTTATCCTCACCTTCTCCCAAAAGTGTGAGGCTCCAAGGCCATTATGCATATTGCTAGAAGAAAGAGGTACAAGAATTTAATCTTGCCTCTTGCATTTTACAATTTGCAGTTGCTAGATTGCTTCTTTACAGCTTTTCTAGGTTTTGTGCTAAACATAAGTTATCAAAGTATTATATCCTTGAATGACTGCCCTGTGAGCCTTCTCTTCTAGTATCAGCCAGGAGAAACTTGATAGTAAATAATATTAGCTAATATATAGCTAAATGACGATAAATAGTACTAAATAGACTGCTTAAAAAAACTGGGCACAAGTCGCATGAGACTGAGAAAGTAGGAGTGCTCATGGTCTAGGAGTATAGTACCAATGGAGAAGCTTCATTTATTAAGGATTGTAAGGTGGGGGCACGGCTAATGGGATGAATTGACCACCCTATGCCCAACCTGAATATATGACCAGCATTCAGTTTTATTATTTAGAAGGTCATTACTAATTTTCCCTGGGTCCTTCCAATGTGTTTGCACCCCCTAGGATGTACCACTAGTTAATTGCTACGAATAATATGCCCTCCCCAGCATATTATTGCCAAGGGTTATGGGTAATATCTTCTTCTAAATAGGATTGTAGTAAAACAGGCATATATTCACACATGCTTCTAACTTTGGGACTATGTATGGGATACTTGCAGTCCTGCATATCTTGTCATTAGGTACATGGAGTTTTCCTGTACTCTGTTTCACACACTGAAGGTCAGGGCTAGTAAACTGAAATATATGATTGCTTTGTGTACCATATCTATCTTCCTGTTAAGCCAATAAAGCAGTGTTGTTCAAATGTGGCCACTTTAAGACGTGTGGACTTCAACTCCCAGAATTCCCCAGCCAGCCTTGCTGGCTGGGGAATTCTGGAAGTTGAAGTCCACATGTCCTAAAGTGGCCAAGTTTGAACAACACTGCAATAAAGGAACTTGCTATGATGATCTCAAGATATTTAACTTGTAAATGTAATGGAATAATTATGTGTTGTTTCCTACTTTTAGGACCTACTAAGCATTTTAAAGGTGAATATATGGCAAACCATATTGATATTCAAGTTATTAATTATTAGAAATTGCGATTACCAGGTAGCTACTGTATTTTCTGTCCACTGATGCTAAATATTTTAAGTCTACTTTAACATGCCCATTTTAGGTTAAAATTGCCTTTTATTGCTAATATACCAATGAACTTAGCTATTTGTTATCTTTTTTGGGGCATTTTTTAAAAAAATTGGACATTTTGCTTTTCAGGATAATGAGAAGTTTCATAATGGTGCTGATCAACGCAAGTTGAAGTATGAGGTAAGTTATAGCTTGTCAGCTTGAAGAAGTGCTAATATTAAATTATGGCATGCTCTGTAATTAAATTTCTTAACATTTCACAGCATAATTATAATTCTGTATTCCAGCAAGATTAATGGCCAATGGGAAAAGCCTTAAAATTAAATCTTCTACTATGGTAAAGATTTGGGTAGTTGTGATTGTGGTAATAATATACTAATACTGATGCTGCAACAGTATCCCTTTCAGATGTTTTAAGAGAGGATCTAAGTTTATGATTAGAAATAACTAATTACAAACTAGCAACACTACACAGAAAATTACTAAAATTCCAATATAACCATGGACTGAGAGGGGTCATACCTCTAGTCAAGATTTTAGAACCTGAAAGCAAGATAAATGAAGGTTCCATTTTCAATATATTTACAACTTAATGCAGAAATATTATATGCAGTATTGTAGATGTTTTTTTGCTAGCAGCACAACTATTAAAGGAGGGGGTTGGGATTTGCAATTTCCCACCTGCCTTCAAAACTTCTTCCAGAGTGTTAGATTGTGTTCAAAGATGTATGGAGCTCAACATGCCGCAATGGGAAAAGAGGAAGAAAAAGTCCCATAGCGCAAGCAAAAGTATGTTCACAAAGTGTTGGATATAATCCATCCTTACTTACAACTAAACATGATCGATTTCTTGCCAATGGATTTTAATTGCTGTATTCCAAATGAAAATACAGTAAATATTTACCAAAAATATTTTCCTAATTATTTTCAAAGATTTGGAATTATAAGAGGCAGTCCTGATTCATAAAATAATTTGGAGTTCTGTTGCTGATTTAAGGATATGGAGTGATTCTACAGAAATTAAAAGAAATGGATACTGTTCTAAATGCAAGATGATGGAAAAGAAGAATCACAGCTTTTCTTTTTGAATCAGATCTTATTCAGCATAATTTGAATTTGATCCTATTCAGCATAATTTGATTTTTATGCTATTTAACACAAACATGCATAATATGACAAAATGCACATCTAGAAATTTAAATTTGAATAGTTTTCCTGTTAAATATACAAAAGCACTGTTGTTTTTTTTACATTTTAAGCAGAAAAGAGAGTCTTGGGTGTCCTTTCATGGTTTTCTGGCATTGTCTAATGATGACAGCAAATATAACCAGGCTGGTGAAGACATAAAGGTAACAAAAATCAATAGGCAGGACAAAGCCATAGAAACACTTAATCCTTTTCCAAGGAGGATTCAGGATTTTTGCATGACTCAAGGAAATACAAATGAAGGGAAAGAGATAGAACAAAAGTATGTCAGCTGGAGGTGCACTGATGGATGTGACTGGAATCAACCCAAAGACATAAAAAGCAAGAGAACTTGCTCTGACAGCCTCACATATTCTCTTCCTGACAGATGTGGAATGTTTGACTTGTCAGACAAAAAATCAATATTCCTTCATTCTAGAAACAAAAATCTAACTAATCATTGGGAATATAAGAACATGGAAACAGAGTTTGATTTATTTAATTCCTACCACATGCCAGCTTCAGAGCCCAAATCCTCTGCTCAAGTCCAGCCTGGTGCTTTCCATTTTTGGTCTCCCCAACAATACTATAACAGAATTTCTCAAATACATCAGCAGATTTCAAACCAGAAGTTGGATGAAAGGGCTGCAAATGACATCAAAAGACAACTACCTGATTCACTTATTGGATCGAAGCAGAATTATAGGCTGGGACATCTATTTAACTTATTCGGCAATGTTTACCATGGTTCCATTTGTCAAGAATTTAAGAATGGTTGGTTTTCTAAATGGATCAAAGATCTAGTCAGTGTCTGTCACAAAAATGAGAAATGCACACAATTGACGTCATTTATCAGAAGCTTTCCAGTTATTAAAGATATACAACTAAATCTGAGTTTAGGTTTGAAGGTAAACAGTGCAAGCCTTAGCCCAGGAAGGCCTTTAGGAAAAGAAGATACCATGAATTACTTATCGTCACAAATCTCAGTTGATATGCATACAATAAATCATGCTGTAGAATCTAGTAACCTTTGCAAAAATGATATGCTGATTCCTAGTCTGGTGCTTAGGCAAAATTTTGTGGACTTTTCAAAGGATCTTCTGAAATTACAAGAATATTCTTGGGATGAACTGCTACAATATGTGACCTCTATCTTGCCAGAAATTTGTGCCATGACAAATGAATTAAAAGGAATATACTGGATTGCAGTGGGAAGCTATAAAAAACCTGGGCCAGAGCCTGCTTGCTTGCTTTTATATGATTCTGTTTTATATGCCATTATTCCATCAACCAATCAGTTAGAAAGCAGTCAGAACTCTCTGGATTTTTTTCATGTTTTCTCAATCAATACTTTAAAAGAAATCCAAATTGGTTATGCTGGACAAAGCATCACACTTTTGGGTCCCCATGTAGAAAATGTAATGAAACTATTTACCTTTAACAAATACTTTACACAAAGAATATGCCATGATATACTTAGCACTGTGATATCTCCATTAGATCATGCTTGCTTAAATCACCCACTCTTAAATGATGATCTGTTAAAACTTTCTCTTGACTGGAGTTCAGCAATCACCGAGTTAGTTTTGGAAAATGATGTGCGCCTGTCATGCAATTTTGAGAGTGATTTAGCTGACCTGCTTTATTTGCTCCATGAAAACATGGATATCAACAAACCTTTTTTAGGTGAAATTAAGGTAGTGCTCTATACAACAGTGAAACTAGCAGGTGACATCATATCCCTAGTCCTTACTAATACTCATATTGGTCTTATACAGGAAAATAGTGCCTTGTGCCCAGTATCTAGAGTGCTGCATTCCATAGACAATCAGTCACAGTGTGCCAGAATTCAGCTGTATTCTTTAAGTGAACTCAGATGTGTGATTGTCCCAGAGAAAGAGAATCTAAGAAAAATTGAGTTTGTATTTTCAAAAGCAAGTAAGATTGGTTCATCCAATAGTTTGCTGGATGTTTCTCAAGGAGAAAATAATACCCAGTTGGAATCTGTTTCATCCTTTTGTCATAACCAACAAAGCAGTCAGCCTTGCATCTGGAGACTGACTTTCAGTTCAGATGAAGATGCTGTTAGGCTAATGTTGCATTTGACAGGACAGTTAAGTTTGAGTCCTCTTTAGAGTTCATGTACAAGTTAGTCTTCATGAGAAAAAATACATACAAAACAAATATGTTTCTATTTTTGTCTCAGTTCCTCTTGGTGAAAAACTGTGCCAGCATTTCAACTCAGAGTAGCTTTACAGTATCTTAAATGTTTCTGATCATTATTCCTAAATATTGGTTTCATGCATCAGTATTTGCTCTTTAGGTTAATTAAGAAACACATTCCTCTTCTATACCTTTTTGCTTGCTATATGACAAAATATTAACTAGAATCCTATGTCCAAAAAATATAGGAACTAAATCTGAATTCACTTCCTTATTGCATATATCTTAGACAATTTGCATTTAGAACACTTTCATTCAGACATGACTTTAGGGTTGAGTTATGATGACAATCAGTTGTGGTACACGTCCATACATCTGTGATGGGGAGATCAGTTCTCAACTAGCAATAAATAAATGGGTTAGTGATAGATCCAGATGAATATTTGTTCTCTGTCCTTGGCCAAGAAACACTTAGCTTAAAGACAGCTGCTTGTCTTTGGATATAATCTACCATTTCTCCTTCTCACCACATTTATTATTCCTTCTCACCACATTTATTTTCTTTCATTGATAAATTAATGTCTGTTCTGATTACTGGGATTCTTTTCCTATGTTATGTTGCCTCCTTTGCAAATTATTTGAAACTATCAATGTATAGTTTACTTTTTCATGTATAAATGCTGAATTCTGAATATATGTTGAAAATTAAGATTACTTGATCCATTTTTCAACTGTTATGTGTGAATTACTGTGTATTGCTTAGAAACTGCCTTAAGAATTATGTCACTGAACAGTAGTATATATTAACATTTAAAAAACAAGCATGTAAAAGTGTGTAGGATAGGTGGGTCTTGACAGAAAAATATAGTTAGCTTTTAAGTCTACACACACACACACACACACACACTTTCTCTAGATAGAAATTTGTATTATGAAATTTCTTTTTTAATATGCTACATTAAAAAACCCGCTATGATTACCTTATTAAATGTACTGTTAAGCAATCATGTTATAGTGTACATCAAAACTGTAATATCTGTAATAGCCTTAAAAATGAAATTATTAAGTTGAAGTTATGCTGGGAGTTTATTGTTGTAGTGTGGTACAAAATTCTTGAGGAGGGGGGAAATTTTTGGCTTTGTTTCAATACAAAGAGGGAATATATAACAGGATGGAGGGGAGATAAAGCCAAGGACACTAAAGAGTGCCTAACTTTAGATATTGCTTCACGAATACAACCTGAAATTCTGCTGGCTTTCCGCTTTTTGTAACAATGCAGCAAGCCTTTTTATATTACAGCCTCTACCTCCAATTCTCAACTGTCTCTTAATGTTCCATCTTCATAAAGTAAAGAAATTAATATACATGAACATTGATTCAGTTCTATTTGTTTTACATGTTAAAAAAAAAAAGGAAAGAGGAAACAAAAATTCTTATAACTGGTCTGGTTAGACCTTACAATCTTACAACTTTGCCCACTGGAATATAATTTAAAAGAATAGGCTCATTTATGAAAACCAAAGAGTCTTCTAAAACAAAA
Source organism: Liasis olivaceus (assembly GCA_030867105.1). NCBI lineage: Eukaryota > Metazoa > Chordata > Lepidosauria > Squamata > Pythonidae > Liasis > Liasis olivaceus. Next base: position 182,487,436 of record CM061349.1, read on the forward strand.
TTAATGTGTAAATAACATCTATCCAAAAAATGCTACTGTAGCACAGGATCACTTCCCATGTTGCATTTTGAGTATAGTGTTTCAAATCAGTGCCTTTGTGAAAAGTCCCCTAAGTATGATTTTTTGTTGTTGAATTAATTTTAAATTTCTACAATTAATTTTAAATCTATACAAATTTGATATCAGATGCCAAAATAGCCTTCTACTGATTGTCATGTATTGGATACTCCGGATTCTTATTCCATGCTTCCCTAAATTTTTGAACATCTAATTTAATATATTTTAAGAACTGTTTATTTTAGATTTATTATTTGTAAAAAACATGTTACATCCTCTTGTACTAGAATGTGCTCTTAAACACTTAAGGCAGCTGGCCCATATCCATACATCAAAGGTATTACAATTCCAGGTCCCATCTATTAAAAGCTGTCATCTTGTGGGACTGAGGAAGTATCCCTTCTCTGTCACAGTCCCCACCCTCTGGAACAGCCCCCACCCTGAGATACAGATGGAACCCTCTCTCTAGGGATTCCATAAAACCTTAAGATCTGGATGTGGCTCTAGGCCTAGGGTTAATTTGTTTGGGAGGCCCTTTTGTGGTTTCTTGTTATTGTCATCATTGTTTTAGTCTGGGCTCTTTGTGATGTTTTATGTTTTTAACTGTTTTTATTGTTTTTTAGATTTTGTAAGCCACCTAGAGTCTCCTGGAGTGGGCAATTTAATCCTATTAATTGATCTCTGGAAGTGCTTGTCAAAGTGTGGTCTACTGACCACAGATGGTCTGTACAGGTCTATCAAGTGGTGTACAACATCCTCCCCCTTGTTCACTGGTCAGGACCCACTCCAAGCCTCAGCCCCTGTTCCCTATGTTCACCAACAGTTAGCTGTCCTGAGGCCATTCCCTGCCTACACCTGATTCCACACATTCATCAAAAGGATGCTGGCTAGAGCTCACTTGCAAACCCATACCCCATGTCTCCATATATGCTGCCAATCAGCTGGCCAGACCAGAGCTCCCCAAATTCACCATCAGCTAATGAATGAAAACAGATTCCTGGTGAAAACAGGTTCATTGAGGCATGTAAGCACTAATACATGTAGCAACCTAAGTCCAAACATTCAGAATGTTGGCAGTAGTGAACAGGTCTCAAGTGCAGTTATCAACCATGAGTCCACACATGCCAAATGGAATTATGGAACTGTGAGCTAACAAAAGCACCCCCCAAAATAAGTGCAAATAGGCAATACAATAGGGGATGGGAAGGCATACACAAATGCAATCATTATCTTATTCACCGAAAAATATGAACTCCTGTGTTTTTACAGAGAAAAATGTAGGGAAGTTGTGTTTGTTTAATTGGATTGTGATATTAATCCCAAAAGCCCTCTAGAAGAGCCATGTTTTTACCTGCTTCTGGAAGTCCATGAGGTGGGAGCTATATGCATTTCAGGAGGTAAGCTGTTCCAGAGGAGGAGGTTATAACTGAAAAACCCTGCCATTGGGACTCTTTATACTTCCTGGTAAGTGGGGACTCCCAGCAGATCTTCCTGGTTATCTAAATAGGATGAGCAGAAACTATTGGAAAAAAGGTGTCCCCAGGATGCCCAGACCCTGAGCCATATAGGACTTTTTAGGTAGCAACCAGCACCTTGAATTGTACTTGGAAACATACTGGTCACCAGTGCAGCTCATGCAACAGAGGTATTGTGTGGCAGTACCATGATTGACCACTAAGGATGTGTGCTGCTGCATTCTGGACCTGCTTAAGTTTCTGGGTGATCTTCAAGGGTAGCCCCATGTAGAGTGATTCACAAGAATCTAATCAAGAGATGATAAGGGCATAAGCAACCACCTTCAGTCCATCCTGTTCCAGGTAAGGCTGCAGCTAGCGCACCAGGTGAAGCTATGCAAAAACCCTCCTGGCCATGAACTCTGCTCTTCAAGCAAGAGCTGTGAGTCTAGGGGGACTCTGCTTCTTCTGGGGGAGCATGACTCCATCAAGAGACAGAAATGGTACAGTCCTGGAATCGGTCCATGAATCAACAGCTGCTCTCTCTTGTTTGAGTTGAGTGAGCCTGTTTTTCCCCATCCAAATCCTGATAGCATCCAGACATGGGGTCATGACTTCCACTGCATCTCCCAAAAGGCCCAAGGTGAAGATGTATAGCTTTCATTCTGCAGCAAAAGGATTATCTTGATATTTTCAAGCTTTCATCCCACAGAATATTAATTAAGGGTGATTAAGGATCAATTAAAAATTGGCATATTATGGTATACTGTGCTTCTCTAGTAGCCAATATAAAGCAAGAATTCTTTTCAAGGAACTTGGACTCTAGTAACCTCCAGTTTATACCAGGTATCAAAGGCCAATTCCAACATCATCCCTGAGGGCAAGTTTCCATTAAGACAAAACATAGCATTCATTAACCCAAGAAAGAAGATATATTTTATGATAAAAACTTACATATGGAAAATTAAAAACTCCTTCTAGAATAGTTCCCAAAAGGCAATCATTTATATAAATTAGTATTATCTAAGCCAGTGTTTCTCAACTTTGGCAACTTTTAAGATGTATGGACTTCAACTCCCAGAATTCTTAAATTCAGTTAATTTATTAATCTTTCTATAGAAGGTCTAGGTTTATCAATGAACACTAATATATCATCTGCAGAAAGAACTATGTATACCAAGAGTTCTTTACTTTAGAGAAGGGGTCCCCATACCCTTCAGCTTATTGACCCCTTCATGAAGTTTCAGATTGTTCATCAATCCCCAAACATTTATTACATGAAAATGATTTAATAAATATTACTTTAACTAATAGTACTACAAATAATAGTAACAATATTGACCCCTTGGATAATCCCATTGACCCTTGGGGGTTCATCTTGACTACTTTGGAGAACCCTGCAAATTTAGAGGGATTCTGCAACCGAGAGCTAGAGTTGTATAGTGGTAGAGCAGGGAGATCCAGGTTCTAGCTACAGAAGCTCACTGGGTGACTTCAGTCACTCTTAGTCCAACCTATATAACAGGGTTGCTATGAGGCAAAAAAATAGATTTTGTATAGCGCTTAAATACAAGAACATACAAAATGAAAAAAAAAATCCTAAAACATTATATACCATTAATATACCAATAACATTAATAGGAAGAAAACCACAAATGAGGTCTTATCAGATATTGTAGGATATGCACATATTACATTTTGAAGCACAGATGAAGGTTTATTTTAAAATCCAAACAAAAGTAGACTTCCGGTGGGGACAATGGCAGCTTAGTTGTCTCCTTGTGAGAGGGGAGACAGCAGTGCAGCTGGGGTGGTGGCTGGCAGCAAGCACTAGCTGCCCAACTAGCTCAGATTAAGGAGGACGTGAGAAATCAACTCATTCGGTCTCTGGGATGGCTGTTCCTCATAAGCTAATCACAGAAATGGAAGCTTCTGTGAACAGCTTGTGAGTGAGCAGCTTGGAGGCAGGGATCCATCTTTGTTCACAGCTGTGGTGCAGACTAAATATGGACACTAGAGCTGGCGAAACCCCATTTCTAAATCACTTTGGAATATAACTATTTTTCAACATAAGAGAGACCTTCCCTTGCTACAGATAAGTAATTTTCTTGGTGTTTTTTCATTAGTTTTGGGACTATAATTTTAAAAGAAGAATTAGAGTTTTATTGTAATTTGAACAATTCGCAAAAAGCTGGACGATAAGGAGAACACAAAAAAGATATAAAAGTTACTTATGGTAAAAGGGGAAGATTTATTTCTTAAAAGTTTAATTTTACGAAACTCCATCTGTATAAATTGGATTTGATTTTTCTGTGGGGATTTTTTTTGTTTTTGTTTTTTGTTTTTGTTTTTCGGTGATGTGCTTGATGAATGGCTGGATTTTCGAAACAGAAGAAGATAGTAATTTGAGCACTCTGTGTATTTTTCAATGTGTGAAAGGCACCAGAGGCTGTGAACTATCTGCTTACTTTCACTTATATAATCCCTATGGTTGCTTGCTTTGTGGGGAAGGAAAAAAAATGGCTAGAAGAGGCCCTTTGGAGCAACCATTAGAAGATAAAATGACTTCTTTAAGTTAACTGCAATTAATGCTTCATGAATTAGGAGCTAAATTCAAGCCCCTTGAAAAAAAGAGGGAAGAGTGGATAAGATGGTTAATTTTAAAATGGAGGTGGAGACTGAGTTCAGTGTGGATTGGGAGTTTTTTTTAATGCTGGATAATGAAGGTGGTATGAACAAAGATGCTGTGGATTTGAAAATGGATTTAAAAATGCCAAAGGATAAAAGTGATAGGGAAAAGAATGCCAGAACGGACTTACAAATGAAACCAACTGATGTCACAATGATCAAAGGGGACGTACAAATAATGGAAAAGAAGAGTGACCTGGAAAGACTTTTTATCTTGGATTTGCAAAACGAATGTGTTGAACTGGTTGAGGCTGTTCCTGGGAGGAGACAAAGAGAAATTACTGAGGCTGTTTCTGGGGGAAGACAAAGAGACAATGATAGGAAACCAACTTGAGAGACACTTATTTGAAAGGATTAAAGATTAAGCTGCTTAAAAGTAAACAGAAGATTTACAAAGTGAACTTATTTGATTATGGTTAATATGTGTGTTGAGGTTTTTGGTAGTTATTAATGGGACTTTTTTTGTGTGACCAAGATTGAACGATGGGGTTTTAAGGATCTGTGAATAAAGTGGGAGAGATTTCATTTATTTTGGGGGGTTTTTTGGTTTTTTTTTTAGAGAAAATGAGAAATTGGATTATAAAATGGATTTATTTTTGACTAAGGTTAAAATAAATTTGTTATTAATTTATGGAATTTTGTTCTTGTGTATGATAACAGCAGTAAGGTTTTTGTGTATACAAAGGTGGAGGCATCTGACATTACTTACGGTGGAGATATGGATGGTGGGGCTGATAGAGTTGGCTGATATAGTGAAATTGATGGCTTTGATTTGAGAAAAGACATTGTGTAATTTTAATATTAAATTGAAGCTTTTTTGGGGACTTTTTGCAGGATAGAGAAAAAAATGAAATTATGTTGTATGAATTTGAGTATTAGAAATAATATGGGTTTATAGTAATAATGACAACTATGTCATAAACTTAGAACAAGAGATGTTGTGAGGAGGGTCAGAAGTCAATTCTTTTTCTCCCTTTATCTTTCTCTTTCTCTTTCTCTTTCTCTTTCTCTTTTTGTTTTCTCATACGTTTGACCTTGGTCATTCTTTTTCTCTGATTTTCCTTTCTTTTTCTTATTTTCTTCCTTTAATATTAGTTTTTATTAGTTTTTACTATTTCTATTTTAAAATTTATTAGTTATTTTTAAAAAATAATATAAAAAATCCAAACAAAAGTAACTCTAATATAAGAACGTGTAATCTCTTTTAATAAATACCTCATATCAATTAAACTAACCTTGTGCATGTAAGCATTCAGTGTTAAACTCAACACTGTAGCTTTACATGAACATTATCTGTCTAAAATTGGACCAAGAATTTGATTAAAATACCCACCAATTATCAAAACAATGGAAGATAATCAGGACAAGATGGCTTAGACAATTATGAAATGCACCAATAGTATCTAAATTAGGAGCATAAGTATTAGCTGGAGGGAATTATTTTTTTCAGAACATTTAACTACCATAATGATAATGGCCTTCTACATCTGTTATCATTTTCAACATAAAGTGCCTTTATTAAAAGAGCCATTCTTCTTTTTTATAAAACTACTAATATAAACCTCTCCCACTCAATGTTTCTGCTACCTAACCCTGATCATCAACAGTTATACATCTCTTGCAAAGATGCAAGGGCCTTGAGTCTTGTCAGTTTAATAAGGATTTGTTTTCCTTTGTTAGGGGTTTCCAGACCACTCAAATTCCATATTACATTATTCAAAGATACAATAATCCAAAGAAATACATATGCATACAAAATATTTAAAAGAAACGCTAACACATAGAAAACTTGGGAAGCCCAATTGAACCATACTTCGTAAGTTTTGAAATCTTGGAAGCTCATAGTGATGATAGGCCTTTCAAACATCAGCCTCTGATTAGAAAAATAAAAAATGAGTTATAACATGTATCATATCAGCATATTAACTAAAATAGAATAGGAGACAAATAAATATAGGTTCAGAATAATTTTCTCCACAGCCATTGTCTTTCCTGCAGGATACTTTAAATCATTTCATTCATGTTTGTTTGAAAGAAGTCTTAGCAGCTCAGTGGCGTTTCCTCCAAGATAAGTACAGCCTTAATGTGTGTAATAAAAAAATAGCAGTGAAGGAACATCTGTCCATATAAGAACCTGCCCTTCCTTTGTGATCCACCTGGCAAATGTGTTCTGGTTTTTCCCACCTTTTTGAAATTAGATGGCTAGCACTGTTACCCTCTGTCAAGGGAATTCAGCTGGTGTTAATTCTTTTCTCTCCTCCTTTTCAGCTCCTAAGATTTTTCTACTACCCCCCCCCCGTACCAGGTGTTAGATGTTTTAAATACTCTTATGATTTAAAACTGTTTTTGTTTTAAATAGTAATATAAATTTTATATTATTTTATATTCACATTTTAGGGTTTTTTTATTTCTGTTTTTTAAACAAATCTAAAATTGAAAGATGAATCTTTTGATTGGTACATACTTCTACTTAAATTATACTGCCTGGTAAATATATATTTCTAAGCCAAATATTAAATTAGAACCAAGGACCTTTCCTGGGAAATGTTTACTCAGGCTGAAGTTGATGTTAAAAGTAATAGAATAATGGTATTCCTTATTCCATGGGATAACACATTTTCAAGGCTGTCTTTCTAGGATTTGATGTGATTACAAGAGTCACTTTTACAATAAATTTTCTCCTTGTTTAAAGCCGGTGGAATTGTTCTAGAGCTATAAACATTTCAGTGACATCTAATTTTGGCAAGCTGTCAGTGATGGATGCTACTCTAGACAATAAATATAGAAAATGACTATATAATTCTGTTGGTTTTGATCCTGCCCCTGGATTTCAAACATAAGCTTTTGCAATAAATGTTTAATGGGAAGCTTGTCTCTGTGCTCTTTTCGATACATGAACAACTTAGATGAGCTGTATAATATCTGGAAAAAGATCTAAAGATTCTACTCATCAGATCCTCTGGTTCACAGTTAGATACAAAGTTAGGAATACATGGAGCTTGATCTGCAGAGGCCATATTTTTTGCTATATGCTGAAATATTATCAGAATGTTACTAAATTACAGAATAACAAACTTTTTTTTAAAGGAATTAAATGTTTACAATGTTTCCAGATTCCTTAAAGTGTTGCCTGATATCTGTTATGTAATACCAATTTTATTTTTGATCATAAAAGCTTCTGATTATGAATTGTATCCTGAGCTATTCTACACAACGAAATGCCTCTTTCACCTATAGAAGTAGTTGAGGTCCAATAGAGTTCATGTTATCAAAACAGTTTTCTCCAATTCTTCCTTTCCCCATATCACCTTTTGGTTTCAGAAGGTTGCCCAATCTCCAGAACAGGTATTCAACGTGCTGCAGCAGGAAGAAGAAATTTGCCTCTTTCTCTTCTACTGGTGGGGTTACACTATTAGTGCAATTCCTGCTATGCATATTGTGATCCAAGCCTGTATACATGTATTTTACTTCTACTGAAGTTACATAAAGTAAAAGCCACATTTTTCAATGGTATTCTTCAGTACCCACTCTATATTTGAAAGTAATGTTTCACCATTTATGAGAGAATTATACTTTGCTTTCACATAGATCCTTATTTTATTTTTCTATTAAATAATATATTCTGATTTCATACAATACTGTTTATGAAATGCTGCAGTATTTAATTCCTGTTTAATATTCATTTGATAGCGCATGTTCTGTCGCCCTGTTAAAACAAATCCAGATGACCTAAAGAATCCAGTTAAAATTAGTATTCCACGCTATGTCCTTTGTGGACAGGGAAAGGATGAGCACTATGAATATGAAATCAAGGTAAGGTATTTAATTATTTTTCATTTTTGTTGGTGTGCATGATTTGGGTACATATGGAACCTTTGCATGTTTCATACCTTCTTATGGAAAAGGTTCTGTTTCAAAAGTGAAGAGGGAGCTAGATTGTAATACATAATTGTCCTTTAATTTCTCTCTTTGCTCTCTTTATGACTACTGTTTAAGGAATGGTAGAAATAAACTGTGAGTCAGGACCCCTTCTGTTAGGAGGACTTTGAGTTGTATCTGATGTCCTACTGGAAAGCACTTCTACAAGTCAGGGCACCAGTTTAGCTCAGCCAGTTATGTCTCCTGCACTCCCTAAAACACTGTTTAGGACAGTTATGGAGGGAATTTTTTAAATAGTTGAGGTGGGGAGGCTGAAGAAGTAAAACTGTATGAATATACAAACTGGAGGAGTATAACTAGAATATCTAAGAAGATAGATGTAAGTGTACAGTATTTGCTAAGTACAGAAGTTAGGCATAATCCCAAGAACCTTGATAAACTAGATACTATTCATATGAGATCAGCTTTATATTCTCTGTGGTTTTACTGCATTGAGTTTATTGTGTCATACCAGTTCTCTTGCAATGGCATCCAGAGTTGGGGAAAGGGGGTGAGACTGATGATAGCAGCTTTGCAGCATTGCATTGCATCCTAATTCTTTTCTGCATGCCTCATGGCATGACACATACTGCCAGAAGGGGCAATTTCTTGTTTCATCACTTTGAAGGAAAGCAGCAAGATCCTGTTGATACTGCCATTCACTTGCACATACTTATTTAATTTTCATGTACTACATCATTCAGTTCTGATGTGTGTATTTTCCATTGTATGATCTAATGCAGAGCTGATTGCATAACTTATCGATATTACAGGCACCCTTCCTCCTGGCTGAGGTAATACCAAGTGGTAAAAAGTCACAAAAATAGCCCTCTTTACAACAAATCCTGTACATTCTGCCCATAATCATAGAATTACCTCAGGGGAAAATGATTTCCATGCTAATGCAACTACATATTCAGTTTTCACAAACTGAAAATGTTGGTTTATTCTGTTTCAAGTCCAAATTTTGGTGTGAGAATAATCATGCTTAGTCAGGGAAAATTATCCATTATAGGAAGCTTTGTAATTGAAACCTTTATGCTTCTTTCCTGTTAATTATATACATATTTTTTTACTCTTACATAACAGATATCAGTCCTAGATGAGACATGGGCTATATTCAGGAGATATAGCCGCTTTAGAGAAATGCATCAGACATTAAAATTAAAATTCCCAGAGGTAAGTTACTAATCTGTAAATGTATGATTATTTCCTTTTGGTTTATACTGATAGTAAACACCAGTGAACTTTCCTATTTACTTTCTAAGAAGTTATTACATTTCTAGCAGAAATAGTTGTCTTTTGGCAATTTTTGTTTTATGCTGATGCTGATTTGGAAGAAATTTTTAAAAGATTTCTACGCTGTGTTTTGTGAGACAAAGTTTACCTCTTAGTTCCAAGATTTTCAGTCTTTGTACGTTTCTTTAAAACTGCCAAAGTTTTACAAAGGATAATTTTTATGAGGCCCTTCAGAAATCTTTTTTGAGAGTTGAAGAAGTTAGATCTGTGGTTTCACATTATGGGAGTGAGTTAAAGCTAGCAGAGTTTCCGGCTCCATTAAGTGAACTCTCGTAGGGTGAAGAAGGGGGATGCGATCTTTTTCCTTTTCATCTGTAGCCTTCAGCAACACCTCCCACTAATGGTGTTCCCAGCAATTTGGAGCCAATGTCCTGGTGCCTGAAGGGCAGGAGAAAGGAGCAGAATTTGCCTTCCCACACTCACTTACACTCCCATGAAAATCCAAGGCACAGGGTTTTGTTCTGCACAATTATGAATTGAAATCATTACCTCTCTCTTGCTGTTACTTCTTTTCTATATTTTTATTTTCTTTTATCCTAAAAGTCTTCATGTATAATTTTATGGGATTCTGCATATGTGGATGCATATACTTCTGTAATTTATTACAATTATAACTCTCTTTTCTTTGAAGGAACGTAGCTTCTCCTCCATTCTATTCACACAAATGCTTTATGAGATACTTTAGGCTGGGAGCTAATGATCAGTCCAAGGTCACTTAACTGAGTTTCAGGTATGAGTGCAGGAGGGGAGGGAGGAACATAGATCTATCCAATCCTAATATAATTCTTTAATTACATTATATTAACAAATATAATTAAATTACACCTGTACCTTAGATGAATATTACAGGGCCCAAGTAAGAATATGTGCCCCACAATGCAGCTCAGCTACAGTATATTGGCATTTTTACGTAGACTCTCTTTCCTATCCCACCAGCACTACCCAAACATACATGGATAATATTTATGCATATATTGAGGATAATAGTTTATCCACCTAAATACTTTCATATTTTACTTCTGTCATTTATTGTGCAAGTCAACTCTTTATGTAAGAATTATGTAAGAATTCAACAATATCTATTGACCTGAGCCATCTGAAGTTAAAACAGCACATTTTTTGTTCATTACAAAGTCGTAGCCATCTAGTTATCAATGTCAGTATGGCAGTTGATGATGGAAATGTCTTTGTCTTTGTGAGCAAGTTAGTTAAAAAGATGCAGGGCATAGAGGAAAATGCCAACTTTGTTCCTTTGTTTTGTTTTTGTGTTTTTGCTATTGTTCCTTATTTTTAAATTTGTAATTACTTTTTATTAAATATTTTAACAATAGTGAAAGATAACACAAACTGAAATCAAAGAGAAAGAAAAGAATAGAAAGAGGGAGGGAGGGAAGTTGGTTGGTTGGTTGGTTGGTTGGTTGGTTGGTTGGTTTAAAGAAATTACTTCTGATCTTCTTTATAACTACAAGCAGTCTTAGTATTTCTCTAGCCCCTTTGATATTATGTTACATAAATCACTTATTCCCATATCTCAATCCTTATCCATCTGCACATCCAAATATCATTAATGTTTCTATCCAGTATCAGCAAAAAGTCCATAAAGGGTTCCCAGAATTTTATAAAAGTATTTCTTGTTTTAACCCTGATTAAACAGGTCAGCTTTATATTCCTTTCTTTTGTTCCTAACATTCTTAATATTTGCTTCATTAAGATGCTGTCATAGCATTTGATCTCCATCAAAATTTTCTTTCTCCAATCTCGGGAGTTTCTTCACAACTTTTTTAACAGCTCTCTTTTATAAATCCAGTAATGAGTCATTACCCAGGTCATGTTTAATCTCTTGGCTTAGTGTTTGTATTTCCACTTCAGTTTTCATCTATCATTAGTCTTATAATCCACTTCTTTTTTATTTCCCAGCATTTCTGCATAGGCTGGAGTTTGTTTTACCTCTTCATCCTGTTGATCTGTAAATTCTTCCAAATTATTCTCCTTTGCATCTTTCATTTCTTCTTTAAGATCTCTTTTAAATAGTGCATTTGCATGAGCAAATATGGTTGCTGTCATTGTAACTGCAAGCTTCTTTCCCATTTCTTCAGAAATCCTGTGAAATGTCTTCAATGTAATACTGTACCTTTATCTGTCATTTCTGTAAGTTTTACTGCTGGTCATCAAATTCAAAAGTAAGAAAGAGGTTTTTCTTTTCTTTTTTTTTCCTTCTGCCTGAAATCTTTAGTCCTATCTAGTGTCTCCTTTCTGTAATCACATATTCTGTCTCAAATTTCTTTTACCTCTTTGTTTTAAAAAAATCAACCAATCATCTCTTTCCTGAATAACTAAACAATTTATGTTCGCATGAAGATACTGTTTTGTTTTTAATTACTTCAAAAGTCTTAAAGCAAAAGTCATAATATTTCAAATATTAAATATTTCAAATTTGTCTGGTCCCTAGTTTGTTTCAAACTTTCTTGAATTAAATTCTTCTTTAGCTTTTTGTCATTTACTTTGTATTATTTAAGTTCTTTAAATTGTTAATTATTTTTTTCCTTTATTCTGGAATGAAGGATCTCTCACCCAGTAGTTTTTCAAACTTGTTGCTTGAAAGATCTCTTTTATCTTTAAAATAGTTATATTCCAAAAGTGTTTAGGAAGTAAGGTTTGATGAACCCAGTGTTGATATAGGCTCTGCTGCAGTTAAGAGCTTTATGGCTTCCCTCGTCTCCTGGCGCTCAGGTCTGTGAATTGACTGTTGTCCTATGGTCTCGTGAGGATCAGCCATCTGGAGCACACGCAGGCAATCTCTTGTCCTCTCCTTATCCAGAGAGGTTCCTTTGGACCAGGTTTGTTGCTGGTCCATTGATCTTGGCTGCAGCGATGTCTCTGCTCTTCAGAGATGTCTTAGCTCACCATTCCCTCACTCAGTTTTTAACTATTTGTAAATTGCCCAGAGTCACTGGAAGTTGGGCAGCATATAAATTTAATATGTTGTTGTTGTTATTATTATTATTATTATTATTAAAACGTACTAACTCAAGAATAATCACATTCAGTTTTATGTGTTACTTTCATTGTAGAAATCAACATTTCATATATCTCTATCCTCACATTCCTGGATACTGATAGTTTTCTGAATTGGTTCTGGTTTATGGCTATAGAAATATGTAGTGGTATGAAAGCAACACTAGAAAATTTGCATGTATTTGTAAACAGTGTGACAAGGATGATTTCTCCTTCAGTGTCATCTTAATGAGTTCTAACCTTTGACGTTTATTGATTTTCTTTTGTTTTCTTGCTCTTTGTACATAGCAAGATGAAATGGAATTTCATTGTCTGCCTGATATGTATGTGTGTATATTTATTGGTCTTTTTTAAACCCTAAGGAAGTCTCATTGCACTGAAAAAAAATTAATTTTAGCATGTTGCCTAAAATTTATTCTGTTACCTCCTCTCATTTCCATGCATGCACATCACAAAAATAGCTGTATTTTTTCAGTGCCATACCTGTTAACCAATATTACTCTCTGGTAATGTTAACATATAACGTTAAGCTATGATTTAATGATCCATGAAAAGACTCCAAAGCTCAAAAAAAGTTTTGGGTTCACACCTTCTCCTCCTCCCACACTGGCAGGGAATGTAAGAGAATGACTTGAGTTACTGTCACTATGCCAGATAAAAGAATAATGATTTAAAATTAACTTTAATTGAAGCTTCAAAAAACAAAATCCAGAATTTGTGGCTGATTGTGGTTTCTTTTAAACAATTATTCTTGGTTTGGCTGTAACAACAAACTAGGGATTGTAAAAATTGAATCTTGGTAAAAGCTTCCCAGTCAAGAAAAAGAAGAAAGAGACGGAAGTATATTAGCTCAAGATCCTTCTTGGCTTCTCAGGAATTGGATATAAATCCCACTAAGCATTATGTGCTTGGGTTGTGAATATTTCCAAAATGATTCGGAATAAATGCTTCAGAGCTTGCATGAACACAGCACTTCTCTGCTATTAATTAAAGCAGCAACATCCTTTCTCAAATGAACAACAGAGAAGTGCTTTCCTTATACATGCAGGCAGTCCTCGCTTAGCGACCACAATTGAGGCAACTTGGCCACTAAGTAGAAAATCACGTGACTGCAATTGAGCTTACGACCTTACTTTCCCTTCGGTCGTTAAATGAAGTGACACGGTTGCTAAGGGAAAAATCATGTGACTGCAACTTACGATTTTACTTCCACCTTCCATACTGTACAGTATTAACTTTGCTTGTTGCAAACAAAAATGCACACCAGTTGCAAAGCATGTGAATGGTGATGCTGTGATGATCATAAATGCAAGGATTGGTCACAAAGTTGTTTTTTAGCACCGTATAACTCTGCTTCTTGCAAACAAAAATGCACATCAGTTGCACAAGTCAGTTGGTATGTGAGGACTACCTGTAATCCAAAGCACTTCTTCTTAATCATCTTTGAAACACATGTGGTTCTCTGAAGTGCAAACTAAGCCTCTTTTTGAGATATTTCAAGAAGTCTGTCAACAGCAATTATGAAGAAATCAACCAATAGATTGGCCTGCTTAGCTATAAAAATAAAATATTGCTATAACAAATGCATGGCTAACTGGTACTCCCATCAGCTGTTATAATTAGTCATGCATTACTCCTCCCTGATATAAACCAGTTTATCAGATTTGAAATGATAAAGTATAACAACTGTTAATATTCTGTAAACTTAAATATTGCATTATGTTCTGTGAAAGTTTAGATTCTATAAATGATCTAGGGTATATTGTGGAACCTGTTTAGCCTGATTAGCACAAAATGCAATCTGACCCGTGCTGATAATGTTTTAATCCTTTATTGCCAGTGTTTATAATCAAGCAGTTACATTACTACCATATGCTTCATTTTGAAGATGCTGGATTGATGATTGTTGTAATATGCCCCATCCCCCCAGGGGTGGGGGTATAAAACAGTCGAAATTCTGAAAATTCATGGCCTTATTTCAGCAAGACTATGTTTCATTGTTAATCTTCTAAATTCTGTGTTATACTTATTATGAACACAAAAGCTATTCTTGTGTAATGTGTGCTATACCCTATAGAAATGAATCTATAGCTCATTAGTTGTTCTATTTGATGCTGTAGCCTCACTGTTTTTAATTTAAACTTACATATGTCTCTGCACCTCATTTCTAAAAGAATATATTTCTTTATTGGGAGAGTAAAATCCTAACACTTTGGAAAAAATAAACTGCTGTCACTTGCAATCTAACACTATTAAATATTGCATTATACAATTTTGTTGAATCACGCACATAAATCAGGTAAATGATATTGATACCAAATTAATGCATTTAATCAAAATAGAGGACATCCGAATATGATTCTACTTGGGATATCATAGGTGTGGGCACTAAACATTGAATACAGACAGTATTAATTATGCATTGGACATTAAATCATAACTAGTTGTCTACTGGGCACTTTAAATGCTCAATATTTCTTGACATTGTAGTATGCTATATAACTGGCTCTTCACAATATAGTTCCAATGCCAAAAGATCAATGGGCATGGTCACCGTAAAACAACACTTCAAATAGGGTGAGTTACATATAAAAATAAGTAATATAGAAGAGAAAATTAAGATTATGTTATTGATTCTAAGGATGCACACTGTCATCCTTTAAAGAAACAATTCAGTGAGTCAGTCAGTGCCTTTTCTTTAGTACGCCTGTTCCTTTTTTAGTTTTAAATTGGGTTTAATGAAATATGTAAAGAAGTTAAAAGTCTAGAATAACCTATCCACAAATTCAGTTATGTGGCAGTTCAGATATGCTAGTAATTATTTGCATAAATCTCACAGCATTTTGAAAGAACCTCAGTTTTGGAGTTGCTAATTTTATGTCTGCAGTAACTCTCTGTCTTATGGATCCCTAGATAACAAGGATGTATGCATTTCCAAATATTATTCTTGGCAATCCATTCAGATTACTAATTTTCTAAATGTGGTGCAAGATTTTAAAAGGCCAGCTTTGAAGACTGAAATTAAGAATTTTATTCATGGAAACCCACTTGTTTTAAGCCCTATGAGGAATACTGTATTTACCTGAAATGAAGGTGCTTCTGAATTAAAGAGTAGAACAAAAAGAGTAGGTTATTTATTCTGTCTATCTATCAACAACAAACTTATAAAATGGGCAGTTTATGCACCTCCCCAACCTAGGGTTTTTAATGCTGTTTGAAACCAGTCCTGGAGAGGTTGACACCTTCATGAGTTTGTGTAACACTTGAGTGTGTGTATGTGATCAGACATATCAGAACATAACCTGCAAAAAAGGGAAGGCAAGAACCAAAACTAGATTAATAATAGCTGAATTAATATCTTCCAATTAGAAGTAATTGCCAGTAAGGTAAACCATTTATAAAATCGATTCCATTTCTGTATATACATACTGAAATAATTATGTCACATACCCACATGCCTCTCCCTTCTTCCATCCAGCAGAAGCAGCCCTCAAGGAGGAGGATCAAGATGAGATTAAGGGAGAGGGGAGTTGCACTGGGAAGTAAAGGAAAGAGAAAAAAGAGAACAAAACCAGATGGAGAGGAAGGGAAGGGATTAACTGAATGGAAAGAGTGGAAAAGTAAACTGGTCGCCTTCGATGTGTTGAGCATGAACATCTGCACTGAGTCAGGAGGGGAGAAAGGTCACTGCCATTGCTTTCCCAGGGCCTAATAAAATATGTTTAATATGCATACTTGTGGATCTTAAGCTTCAAAAAGGCATTGATAGGGAATGTCTATTTCTGCTTGAGTATTTTTAAATGCACATTACTCGCATCTTCTATTTATCAAGTAATTTTCTGATTGACTTAGGCATCCTTTTCACTGAAACATTCCTGTAACTGAAGTAGTTTTTGAAACCCACTACTATCATTTATGTGATTTTTTTGTTGTTGTTATCATTAGCGTTACATTAGTCTGCTTTTTCTGTTCTTTCAGATACCAAAATTACATGGTAGATTACATGGTCTCTAAAAGTCAGCAAAAATATATGCAGCTTGTACAGAGCAATTCCTCTGTTTGAGCTTCACAAGAGTAGACTGCCATTCACAAACTTGGATAAAACATTTAGTCAGCACCAACTGGTTGTCATTTTCAATTCAACCAAGTGCATTTAAGTTTCTATTCATTGCTGAAAAGAAACAGCCCAAGTCATAAAGTTTTTTAAAAACTTTTATTCAGAAACCAATTTGTCTGTGTGCATGTCTTTTTGACAGCCTTTCCTCTATGATTTGCAGTTGTGTTATGTTTAGGACAAAAATGTTTTAAATACTTGCAAACAGGATTTTACAAGCAAAATTATTCAATCAAAAGCCAAGAGAGAGACCAAATGAGTTCCAGGCCATATTTGCAATTCCTTGATAAATTTTGCAATTCAGAGAGATATTCTACTTTCTTGCAAGAGTTTTTGTTAAAGAAACACTCTGATAAATAAAATACAGCTAACCTCCCATAAAATGGCATGGATTATCTGTCCTTGTTCCATATACAGTATTACTAGATTCTGGATTAATGTGGTAATTCTGCATTCCATTAGCAATTCTGGCACTGTTAGAATCTCTTAATCCAAGTTCCATATGGGACAATGACCATGTTAGCAATCACCTCCAAAGATAATTTTCCTGCTGCACAAAACTCAGCTGTGGAACATCTGACAGAAACATCATTGTCCAATGAGACAAAGCGTTGCTGTAATTTGAACTACACTTGCTTCTGAGAAATACTAATATTGAAAATTAATCAAGCACAGCAATAATCCTTGGTAATGATGAGATGAAAGCATTTTTGAATTCTTGAATTCCCGCAACCTAGAATAGCACATATCACGTAGATAAATTATGTTTATGTCACATAAATGAATAAGCAGCCTTTCTATAGGTTTAATTTGGTGTGAACCAACATCACCTTCAGATGAATCCAGGCAATAGAATGAAAATGGAAAAGTAATGTTAAACTGGTATTTATGTTTTGCATAGCTATTTAAATATTTTTAACCATATAACATAATGAGCTGATTAAAGATTTAATAAACACAATGAAAAACTGCTATAGTTTTTAATCTTTAGGAACTTTTTCCTTTTTGAACCAGTTTTCTATTTTTTTTCCCTGTTTATTTAATATATATATTGTAACAAAACAATCTTTAATCTTAAAAAAAGAAGCTTAAAATAAAAATAAAAATACAGACGAAGAAAAGGGATAAACAATCTATATTTTATTTTATACTTATGAACAGTCACTGGTTTACCAAAGAATTGCCTACTCTAATATGAACAATATATTGTAAGATATCACAGAATCTCTGCCATAATAACACATATGGCTACAACCTTTGTAATTTTCTAATGGTATTTTCTTTAACCAGTTTCCTGTACCAGAATAGTACCTTATTATTTTTCTGGTTTTATAATCAATACATAAGACATCCAGATAAAAATCAAGATCTATTTTTATTTCTCAAAACAGATGTAACTCATTGTCTCTTCATAAATAAGATTGGGATGATTGTCCTATCTCCCATAGTACCAGCTGATTCAATCTTGCAGGGTTGGCACACTCCAGGTGCCTTCAGTTAAATAATGTTATCTATTGGGACCCCGGAAGTGCACTTTCTTTATAGCAGTGCTTGCTCTCTGGAATGAGGTTGCCCGTGAGATCAGGATAGTCCCCACTCTGCTGTTGTTTAGAAGAGTTGTGAAGACCTGGCTATTCACCCAGGCCTTTAGCAAGGGAGACTGAGACCCCTCGCTTCAGTCCATCTGGTCTGTTGTGTTTGCCATCATTCATTTTTATCTTTTATGCTTCTTTAAATTGTATAGTAATTTCTTTGTTTGATACTTGTGAGCCACCCAGAGTCATTGGGAGTTGGGCAGATAATAATAATAATAATAATAATAATAATAATAATAATAATAATAATAATAATAATATAATACACAGCTAGGACAAGTATTAAAAGATGCCAGTACTGTAATATCAAATATAACCACCAGCTCACTGCAAGAAACAAACCAGCTAATGTACAACACAGCTGCAGGTATAACTGAATACCTTGGATGCAAAATCAACAAGACAAAAAGCCAAACATGCACCACCAAAATGGAAGATCAGGTTGGAAAATAAGATCAGCATGCTAAGATCAGATGCAAGCAAGCTAGAACAGATAAAAGAAGCTGAAGAACAAGAAGACCAAAGAATACCTGAACAAGAAATATCACCTAGAAACAAGAAAAATCAGAGAGGCACTGGAAATAATAAAGCAGCAAATAACAGCCATAGCCAAAAAGATCAGCAGATATGAAGCTGAATTGCACACTATAGGCAGAAACTCCAATTTCAGTTGAATCAGAAATATTCCCACCAATCCATCAATGAAGAGACAATGAACCAGTCAACACCTGACAAAGAAGAAACAGTGCAATTCTGGACACAGCCTTGGGGCAGCCCAAAGAAATACAACAAGAATGCAGCTTGGATAAAGGAGGTGCATAAGAATAAAAAAGAAGCTGAAATGAAAGAACTTGTAATAACAGCAGAAATGGTGGAGAAAACGGCAAGGAAGATCAAGAATTGGTCTGCACTAGGTGAAGATGAACTACATGGTTTTTGATTAAAACATCTGACTGCTCTGCACCTTCCCATTGCCAAGCAGTTTAACAATAAGGAGGTGAAATTGAAGATTGGTTAACATCTGGCAAAACCTACCTGATAACGAAAGATCCAACAAAAGGGACAGCACCAGGCAACTACAGCCCAGGTAGCTTCTTACCAACAACTTTCAAATTGCTAACTGGTGCAGTAGCTGATGCAGTCCAAGAACATCTAGTTGAAAACAAGCTCTTTCCATCTGAGCAGAAAGGAAACTGCCCAAACAGCACAGAGGGAAAAGATCAGCTCCTAATTGACAAAATGATTTTGGAAAACTGCAAGAGAAGGAAAACCAACTTGAATGTAGCTTGGAAGACACAGTTGCTGGTCAATGGTGATAGACTGGGAGAGGTTAAGATCAAGAGAAGAATATTTCAAGGAGACTTACTATCACCACTACTGTTTGTCATTGCATTGATTCCTCTGTCAACAATACAGAACAAGTCAGGCCATGGTTATCAAACCTCAAAAACATCTGCCAGGCTATCCCACCTCCTTTACATGGACGATCTGAAGCTGTATGGAAAAACACCATCTGAGATAGAATCGCTGCTCAACATTGTCCAGATATACAGCCAAAATATTGCAATGGAGTTTGGCTGGACAAATGTGCCATCTTTACTGTCAGAAGGGGAAAAATAGTTAAAACTGAAGGAATCAAGATGCCCTATGGAAATAACATTAAGTCTGGATGAAGAAGTTCCTTACAAGGGGGAGACTTACTATCACCACTACTATCTGTCATTGCACTGATTCCTCTGTCAACAATACTGAACAAGTCAGGCCATGACTGTCAAACCTCAAAAACATCTGCCAGGCTATCCCACCTCCTTTACATGGATGATGTATGGAAAAACACTGTCTGAAATATAATCACTGTTCAACACTGAAGAAGATGCACTGAAGCTAGTATACCATGAAGGCTTACTGAATACCAAAGAAACCAAACTGGCCTATAAGAAAGACCAAATGAAGAATAGAAAAGAGACATGGCAAGGCAAAGTATTACATGGCCAGTACAGAAGAAAACTAGCGGGCAAGGCAGATAACGAGACCTGGCAATAGCTAAGAGCAGGAAAGTTGAAGAAAGAGACAGAGGGGCTAATTCTGGCTGCACAAGTCCAAGTCTTAGAACAAATGCATACAAAGCCAGAACTGAGAAGACAGCAATGGACAGCAAATGAAGCTGAAGAAACAGTGGAGCACCTAGTTGGCTGCTGCAAGAAGATCGCACAGACTGATTACAAACAACAGCATGACAAAGTAGCAACAATGGTGCATTGGAATATCTGCAAGAAATATCATTTGCCTGCAAGCAGGAACTGGTGGGACCACAAAACAGACAGAGTAATAGAAAAAGAAGACGCTAAAGTGCTCTGGGACTTTAGAATTCAAACAGACAAGCACCTGCCACACCACACTCCAGACTTAACAATTGTTGATAAGAAAGACAAAAAAGTCTGGATAGTAGACATTGCAATACCTGGAGACAGCAGAAGAGAAGAGAAAGAACTGGAGAAAATCATAAAATATGAAGACCTGCAAATAAAAATAGAACAACTGCGACAAAATAAAGCAAAGATAGTACCAATAATAATAGGCGCCTTGGGTGCAATCCCAAAACATCTGGAATATCACTTGAAGACCATCGGCATTGACAAAATCACGCTAGTCAGTTGCAAAGGCAGCATTACTTGAAACAGCTTATATCCTGCAACAATACCTAACAACAATACACCATCAAACAACAACATTTGCCAATCTCAGGTCCATGGGAAGGACTTGTTAGGTGGATAAAATGCCAAATCCAGTCTAAACATCTGGCTGACTGTGCGACCAACATTCTCCTTATATGCCATAAGGAGAAGTTGACATCAGCATACATTCTACTATTGATCAATAAGGATCTTCTGCTATAAGTCCTAATAGGGGTGAAAGGAAACCTCCATTGCCTCAGGATCCCATCTTCTCCTAGGAACCTTGAGCTCTGTTACCATCCTACATGTGCTACTAAGGGGTACCTCCCACTTTGATTATCACTAGAATCACCTACAACTAAGGGCTAGTTCAAATATTGGATCAATAAGGAGAACCTGTGAGTGGGGGAGTATAGCTCCATGCCAGAGAAATGGATTCATCTACTCTTGTATGAATGATATGTATATGTATATACTGATGTCCATGTAATTTGCTTGGTTTCTTGATATAAACATTTCCCTTTATAGTGACATTGCCTTCTGTATCAAGAGTATATGTGATACCTGTTTTATTCATTATTCTGTGTTGATTATATTATATTATTAAATTGGTACAAGTAAGCCATAGTTGAATCTTATATGCAATAAAACTAATTAAATTCTATTAATGTTAGTGATATTGATATGATCTGTTGCCAATACAATCAATTCACTATTCATGATGTAAACATTACAGAGTTGCATTTTTATCAGGTGCTTTTAGCAACCATCTGAACTGATGGAAAAGTAATCTTCCCCCCAAAATGCACTTGTTGATTGTTGACCTAGTGGAAATTTAATATCCTTTCCATCCAACATTTATCTCGATATCCCAGAAAAAGTGAGGTGAAAACCCTAACCAGATGTACATTTGGTATCAGAAGATAATAATGGCTCACAACTTAACTGATAAGAAATTGCACAATGGCTCTGCAGAGTTAACTTGATAAGATCTAAGCTACCTTTAGAGTCCATGGATAGGCTGTCGGAATGCATGCTACCTTCTCTGTGCTCTCATTTTGTGTATTAACAATTTCTACTCATGCCCCTGATACTGCATAGTTTATCTGACCATTGCCAGCTTGCTTTAATAAGCAACTAGTGATATTGCTAATCTTGACTAACTGACATTGCTAGTATTAAGCTGCGTTATTACAAATTTGTGGTTTGCCTTTTAAATCAGTTTTTTCCCAAGGTAAATATGAGCTAAACTTAATAAAGTTTACCCTTCTGTATTTTGAATTAGCACGGATCATTGTTCCTAAAACTGTTTCTAAAACAGATAAACATCTGACAATCCTTCATTCATTTATGACCAATTTGTAACCGGCATTTTCATATTATCAGTATTAAACTTCTGCTTGAGTTCCATTCTTGCAAGTAACTTTTGTTTTTCTTTCCAGCACATACTCCAGTCTTCTTGAGTATTACAGTAGTTGGCAATATTCTAAATATGGCTCTTGACAGTGCTTTATAAATAATGCTTATAATTAGCTACACATTCCAAGTACAGTCTATAAATGAATTTGCTATGCATAAATGTACATTTTTCGCCAACACAAAATAAAAGTACCTTAATTAAGAGCAGTTTTAAAAAATCAAGCTACAAAAAATGCATAGAACTGACAGAATCCCCCTTTAAGATTCTTTTCTTTTGTTCAGTTTTCCAGACTGACCTTTCAACTCTCTACAGATTACAGAAGTCATATGCTGTAATTGCTTTTCTTTCCACCTGCTTTAAGGATCAAAATGTCTCAAGTATCTATCTTTGCTATTCATTTCTGCGCTAACTCATCTTATCCAATGCTCATACTTCCTTTCATTAAGCCTGTTCAGGCAATTGGAGCATGTGTGAGTTTTATACACAAGGAAGGGAAGAGTCATTTTTCTTCTTGCTTTTCATGTGAAAAGACAGACTGTCTGCTGTGGAGGGCTTCCTTTCTTTGTAGCAAGTCTTCAGATCATTGTGAACCTTGTTTTTCTTATTCTGTGTGTTATATGAAAAGTATCCCCAAATAGAGGAGCGCCCTGTTTCTGACAGCCACCTCTACAAATGGAGTATGACAAGAATGGTGATCAAGGACAAAAAGCCTGCACAGCTGAGCATCCTTCTGAAGTTTTCAACTTAAATATGCTTCAAACACTTGATGATTGCTTTAGAAGAGTTATAGTCTGGTTTATTGAAGATTATCCACTAAATCAAATATTCTGACATGATGTTTCTTGTACTAAAGATTAATGGACGATAATCTGCCTGTTAAAGCTCAGACTTGGAAGTTCAGAATTTGTGGAAATTCTTCATTGGATCAGCCATTGAAAATATACTACTGAGTATACAGGAAGACTTTTTTTTTCTTTTCACTTTTTAAAAACATTCAAATTAAGCACTGTCAAGATAGACAATCCAAATATCCAAATTACACAAAATATTAAATTTATTTCATTATTTTTATTTATTTCATTTGTATGCTGCCAAAATCTTACAAGTCATATAATGGTGGTTTACCTTCATGCTTGTGTTTGCATGCTGGATGAAAGACTGTACTATAACCAACTTAGACTGTTACAGGGGTTCTCATTGCCTTGATTTCTTAAGTGCGTTGTTGTGATATTAATGCTTGTTCCTTAGTTTACTTCATAAAAGGTGTTCATTATTTAGCTCATTTCTTTCATTTAAAGTTGTTATTAGGACAGTGCACATTTCAATTTTGAAGGCAAAAAGATACTTCATAGCATGCAAGAGTATATATAAGTCACCGTGGTTTGGTCTGATTCTTGTGAACTAGTTCTTTCTCTTTCAGGGAAAAGACAGATGCCCAGCAGGTTGAGATTGAGCAGAGAGCTTATGATCTTCAACCACAGGCCTGGGCTGTACTTTCTACCCTTTTGCTGCTTGCACCCCATTGGCTGCATTCTATACAGCCAGAGCTCTTATTGGCCCATGTGTTGCTGTGACACAAGAATCAAGTTTGTTTGTTTCCCTGCTAAACTAAATCCAGGGTAAGAGTCCAGTAGGCTGGCAAAGATGGCTGCCTGGAGTTAAATCCAGAGGTGCACAATAGGACAGGATGAGAGCTAGCATGGCAGCATAGCTTGACCAGCTAGCTAAGGAAGCAGCTGTGCTAGAAGGTACTGAAGATGAGTCCCTTCTCCCTCAAAATACTGAGGTAGGGAAGTTTTTAGTTATAGTTCCCCTGCCCCTTATCAATAGCAGACATGGCTGAAAGGGGAAGAGGCACCTTCCCCACCAACCACCTGCCATTCCCTGATTGCCTCTCTGAAAAATCAGGGTGCAGCTTGTTTTATGGAGCTTCCACCTTCCCTTCAGTCCTACAGTCTCTGGAACAGAGCTCAGGACAATACTGGGCACCAAAACAACTGGGAAACAGACCAAGGTTGGCCAATCTGCTCTTCAGCACCCTTCAATTTAGTTTCCCAATTCTAAGTAGTAGAGGAAAGGAATAGAGTTAGGAAAGCAGTTATTGCCTAATGTAGATAATTCTATCACAGAGCACTAGTCTGCTGCTTCTTAAAGCAGCTGCATCTTTTCCTGGAATCACAGTGCAGCCCTTTAGAGTTGCCACATTGTGCCAGGAAAAGATGCAGCTGCTTTAAGGAGTTGCAGACAGGTGTTACATGCATGCCAATGTGCACTGCAAAACATCTTATTGTCTTTGAATTTAAAGCACTACACAACTCTGATTGCTATCTGTATTTGTTTTTTTTTAATAACCTCATTAAATTTAAAAGCAAACGGTGAAAACTAAAAAGAACTCATATTAAAGAGAGTAAAAAGAAGAAAATATTAGAAAAAAAAGTAGTCAAGATCAAAAGTGCAGAAAACAAGAGAAAAGAAAAAGCAATGAAAAAAAATTCACTTCCGACCCTCCTCACAACAGATATAAGTAGCAGTATACATCAAATTCTTGCTTTAAGTTTACAACATAACTTTCATTATTTCTATTTACCCATATTGTTTCTAATAATCAAATCCATACAACATAATTGCATTTTTTTCTGTTTCCTACAAAAAGTCCATCTATATTTGTTTTAATGAATTAATAAATGTGCCCTGAGCTGTCTTAGTTTAAATGGACAATGCTTTTCAGAATAATTATTGATGAAAATTTACAGTTTGAAAGCAATTTCAAATGTTAATACATTTCCTTTGCTACGTTTGTGCAATGAATACAGGACTAAAAGTTATCTTCATAAGCATACAGCAACCATGCTGTTTACAAATACTAGACTTACTGTTAAAAGTATCCATGTTCCAAACAGTTGTATTTGCATTCTTCTCTGAACTTCTCTGAAAATATTTACCTTTAGACTGTGTGCTTTTCTATGCTTGATTTCTTGCCTTAGGTGAACCAATAGGTCATTTAAAAATTAGGGAGAAATATTACAGGGTAATGAAAACACAGAGAGAACTGCATCATACTTAAATATTCTCAACAGGGTTATTTTTAATCTTCTGGTACAAAAGCACATTAAGTTTGGAATGCCATTTACGGTATACCCCTAAAGATAAACCAGTTGTTCCCCACCCCCCACCCCCACCCCATTAAATATCTTTGACATTCAGGGAGGAATTATTTTACATTGCTCAAACAGAGGCAAACAATATTTAAAGGGACCAGATACTGTGAGAATCCATTTATGCCTCACTGAGGCTGTCATCCCTTTGAGGAAGGCCAGGTCAGGAAACAGGGACTACTGTACTTTGTTGTTCTAGGGTATAATAACAGAATCTTGAAAGCCTAACAATTTCCTTCTGCTCTCTCGTATACTAAAGAGAATCAAAGTGGGGTTATCTTAATATCTTTCTCAACCCCCTCTTCCTTCCCAGGACTAAGTGGATGTCTACCTTTCTTGCATTCCTTCTTCAAGGTTTGCTCTGTGCTCCTCAACAGAGGGAAAGGGTGCTTTTGCCTTGCTTTAATAAGGAACCATGGAAATTACCACTATTAAAAATCAGTGATGTGATGGAGTTGCTCTGGGGGCTGCAAAAAGGGTCTGGTGTCCATATGCAAAGATGGTATTCTCTATTGCTCCTGTGGAGTTTCACCACAAAAATCATCTTAAAGGTGGAACACACATTGATATAAATTGGTAGAAATGCATGCAATCTAGGATTTTTGGACATGCATTTCTGTTGTGAGGATGAAGAGAATATGAAAGTATGTAAAATTACACTGGATACAAAATACCTATAGAAAACCTATAAGAAAAGTGGTGAGGGCAGTGTTTGTGCCTTCAAGTCAAGTCCTTGCGGTTTTCTTGGCAAGGATGTTCAGAAGTGGTTTGCTCTTGCCTTCTTTTCCTAGGGCTGAGAGAGAGGGACTGGCCCAGGGTCACCCAGCTGGCTTTGTGCCTAAGGCAGGACTAGAACTCACGGTGTCCTCGTTTTTAGCCTGGTACCTTAACTGCTACACCAAATGGGTCCTCTTAAGAAAGATAGAATAAAAGTTTAGGTGAAAGAAATTTTTTTAAAAATCATAAAGATCAGGGGAATACTTACTGGGAAAAGATTGCTACTGCAGAATGGAAGAAGACATTTCAGAATGTATGTTTTTAGGATACATATAATTTTGGCCACAGGAGTTATGTAATTTTTAAAAAATGGAATAAAGGTATAGGAACGTGCCACTGTTCGGGAATACAGAAGAAAAACTTGATACCATCTGTTGAGTAATTGGTGTGCCTTCTTAGGCTCTCATTCTATCAGGTAAACACCTGTATCTAGTTAATATATACTGAAAAATTTGCAAGGGATTTTTATGCTTGTCATTTGTCCAGCTTTCTTTTTTTTAAGTGTTAATTCTCATATCATAAGCTCTTAGACATGGGTTGTAAGATTCATCTTCAGAATTTACCTAAGTATTATAGTCAGTGTGACAGAAACAATATTTATGTGTCTGATCTGACTTTAAGTATTTGTCTTGGGTGGTCTCCATCTATATGTTTTAATTTCTGCAGATTCTGCTAACAAAAAGAAAAACTGCTAGAAAAAAAGAGTGCCAGTGAAAATTATTGTAATAGTCAAATACTTTGGTAACTTATTAGGAGGTTGTAATGCTCTGTACTCAAGCTATTCCCCCCCACCCCAGTTGGGGCTTTAATTGGCCAATTTAGACTTTCCCCTTGTGGCTTACTCATGCAGTGTGACTTGTAATTAGATTTGTAATGCCCAATTGTATAATCTCGCTGAGAAGTTCTGAGCATCTCTGAGACATAGGTAATATTTGAGCAGCGCCAGACTGAAACCTCAAGCAGGGTGGACATTATTTTTTTTTTTTTTTCTATTGATGGTCACATTCCCACAGCTGAGGACCCAATCTCATACAGTAGTGAGAATGCCATTTTTTCTCTATCTGGTACATTTTTATCACTCTTTCTCACTATCCCATTTTGTTACCCTTTAAAAGCTTTATTGTCATGCATTATGGCCACTTGTACATTCATAATTCAAGGTAATATCTTTTTATATCATTAAAACAATCATGTCCACTTACATATTCATAATTCAAAGCAATATTGTTTTATCATCCTATCTTGTAGTTACAGGTAGTCCCCAGTTTAAGAACGAGTTCCATTCCCAAGGTCTGTCCTTAAGTCGCATTTGTATGTAAGCCAGAACAGTATTATTGTATAATACTGTATAGGTAGTATTGTGTAATTAACTCAAACCATTGTGTATTTAACTCAGATCATTGTGTTTTTAACTCAAATTTTGCTACAATAAGTTCTGTTCTCAACTATGGCTCATCCGTAAACTGGACGTTCTTAACTCTGGGACTACCTGTACATATATTTATTTACATACTCTTTTGATTCATGGTTAAAGCTCAAAAAGAAAATAATAATATGGTATAAACCAATAAAACACAATAAGAAATTACATATCAGAAGGACAGAATTTAGTTACAAATATTAATATGGCAATCTACACAATGCATAATTATCCAAGCTTATGTGTAATTCATCTCCATTATCTTTTAACAACAGTCATGATTGAGCAGAATTTAGCAACTTTCCTAGAGTTTTCAGTAGATTGATTCTGTAATAAAAAGCAGACAACCTTAATTTCAGGCTAATCCATGCATTTATCAAAGAGAGGGAACATTAACTGAGAGTACTAAGTCTAGTTTATGGAGCAGCACAGCAAGACACACAAGGCTGTCTCAGTGGACTCATCCAAGCATGGACTAAGTGCTCTGATGCTATTTGGTCTCCACTCAGCATGCTCAAGAGTAAGATGTAAAGTTTTGCTAGTGTAAGCAGAACAGAGAGAGTGGTGGAGAAATAGTTGGGTACGGGCAGTTATTATGTGGCACTTTCTTTAATATTTGTATCTAAAAAGTGTGTAATGTGTAATCAGTTTACATATTTAGCACAGAAGCTTGCCATAACTTCCATTCTTTTCAGGCATCAGTCTGTTTAGACAACTTTTATGTAACATTTATTTATTTATTCCTTCATTCCATCATAGTACAAAAATTAGAATGCACACAGCAACTGAGGAGAATGTTATGAATATGGCTCCAACTTTCTTGGAAACTTCACTAACATAGGGACAATATCTTCATAGTGTACCTCTTTATACCGCAAGCAACATGGTAACGCATAATCAACCATTTCAACCTCATCATCCCCACAGGGACAGTACTGATCATAATAGGACTCCTCTGCTGCCATCCCAAAGGGCTGCAGGTAGTACATTTAAGCATGCTTGTGTGAAGATGGTTTTGTGACTTGCAAATGTGAGATTGTCAATATACTTAGCAGCCATAAAGCCTTGATCGGAGACTATATTCCTGCTAGACAGTGAGTCCCTCATAAATTGAACAATATCCCTAGTTTTAGTTTTTATATACCTTAGAGGGGTCACAGCCCTGGGACTTGAAGTCATATGAATGAAACTTTTCCTCCCCAAGTTTCTTTCAAGGGGATTATTAATTAATTAATAATACCTGGTCACACCCTAGTTCTGAGAGGGCAGACATTCTAAATTCATAAGAACTATTAAGTTGAGCTTGTAATTAAAAATTCATTCATTCATTCATTCATTCATTCATTCATTCATTCATTCAATGTATATAGCTGCCCATCTCAGACCAGTGACTCTGGGCATCTAACAATAATAAAAAGAATCAAACCCTAAAAACAGTACAGAAAATTAAATATAAATACAGTCAAGAGATCTTTAAAAACTGTCAGTGTCAGCACAACCATGAAACGGAGTCCTTTGCACACTCAGGGGCCCAGGCATAAAGCCAGGTCTTCAGGGCCTTCGGAAAAGCCAAAAGGGTCAGGGCCATCCTAATCTCAGGAGGGAGGATGTTCCAGATGGCAGGTGCCATAGCAGAAAAGGCATGTCTCCTGATCCCCACCAACTGACATTCCTTAGCTGACGGGACCCGAATCATACCCATCCTGCCGGACCAGATTAGATGGGTAGAAACAACTAGGAAAAGATGGTCCCTAAGATAACCCGGTCCCAAGCCATGAGGGCTTTAAAGGTGACAACCAGCACCGTGAATTACACACCGGCAACCAATGCAACTCCCGAAGCAGTGGCGTTACATGTGCCAAGTAGCCGACACTATTTACAACCTGGGCAGCTGCATTCTATACCAGCTGGAGCTTCCAAATGCTTTTCAAGGGCAGCCCCATGTACAGCGTGTTGCAATAGTCCAATGTTATTTTACTATAAAATACTAATTTAGGCTCTTGTTCTACTGTATATTGACCAGTTTTCAATTGTAGCATTACACTGGGGACAGAGCAAGGCATTCCTCAAATAATTCTATAGTTGTGTCACTGTTCACACCTAGATTACTTTTAGAGCTGCAGGGACATATGGAAAGACTT
Organism: Liasis olivaceus; assembly: GCA_030867105.1. NCBI lineage: Eukaryota > Metazoa > Chordata > Lepidosauria > Squamata > Pythonidae > Liasis > Liasis olivaceus. The sequence continues at coordinate 182,517,164 of CM061349.1, forward strand.
TAATTGTACTGTATGGGAAGACTCTAATATTGGCATGGCCCATCTTATTTCTGTTTTCATTCCAACACAGCAGGCAATGAGAGAAGGGAGAGACCATTGTATCCAAAACGCTATATGACATTAGGCCAAAAAGTATTTGGGGATCTAGTGTATTGGTGGCTCACCTCATGTCATAGACAAAAAGGTACACATTACAGAAAGTGAAGCAGTCTAAAAATCAGTGAAGCTTAAGTGTCTAGCAGATCATGTAAATGTATGTCAGGATCAAATTATGTGTTACATTAAGCACACATTTCAAGAATGCTATTTAGATGTTCTTTTTTTTTAATCATATCAGCTGTTTTTGGAGGGCTTACTCAGATTGTGGCATACTTGAATGGCAGTTGAATTCCCAGGCTGTTGTTTCCCCTAAAGGGCTATTTGCTTATTTGCTGAAAGTAGCAGTGTTTGGGATAGAGGAGTAGTTGGGTGGATTGAAGGGTGACTGCTCAATGCCACTATTAAATAACAAATTACAGAAGAAAAGTCCTAAGATTCCAGTTGTTGCTACTGTTTTTTTTTTAGATTTTTTTATCCCACCTTTATTATTTTATAAATAACTCCAGGCAGCAAACATAGCTAATGAAGATAGTCCTCGCTTAACTACCATTTATTTATTTATTTATTTATTTCATTGGATTTCTCCGCCGCCCATCTCCCCCATAATAGGGGACTCTGGGCGGCTCACAAAAAACATTAAAACTATAAATACATCCAAAATTTAAAACAATACACATAAAACATCCACAATTTAAAACAATTCAACAGTTTAACAGTTCAATTCAATTTAACAGTTCAAAGTTACGATGGCCTTGAAAAGAGTGCTTTACAACCTGTACTTGTACTTATGACTGTCACAAACCGTCGCACCACCCTCTGTGGTCATGTGATCATGATTTGCACCATTTCTTACAACGGTCATTAAGTGAATCACCAGGGTTAAGTGAATCACATGGTCATTAAGTGAATTCCAGCAAAAAAAAGATTCACTCAACAACCATGTGATTTGCTTAACGACTTGCCTGATAACATAGTTCCTTTGTTCTGTGGGAGTATTTTGAGAGTTTGATTTCTCTTGCCTTTGTTGTTTAGGGTTTGGAGAAAATGGTTGTAAAATTGGGTCTGGTCATGTGGTGACTTGCTTAAAAACTGCCTCGCTTAACAACCAATTTTCCGGTCCCTGTTGTGGTTGTTAAGTGAGGACTGCCTCTGCTCCTTCCTCTTCCTATTTTCCCCACAACAATAACCCTGTGAGGTGAGATGAGCTGAGAGAAAGTGACTGGCCCGTTTGTTGTTATTTGGTACCCAGAAAAATAGCTGAACCCTGCCTTCTAGCAATCTGATGCCTTTTCTGTGCATAATCAGGAAACTAAAGAAATAAATTTCAGCCAGCATGAGTATAAAAGTAAGGTAGCACTTGAATGTATAACTTTATTGGTTGACGTGCTAGCGGATCACTTAAATTTCTGTTTCTATTATTGTTATGGAAAGACAATGAAAGTTAGCCATGGTGTAAAATTCTCCAAAATAGTGGAACCAAACATGGGAATTTTGGCTTATGCTAGGAAGTGTAATATCTGTATATCTCTTACTCAACTGTGATTCTTGTAGAAACTTGAATGCGGCTGCAGGCAAAATATATTGTCGAAAGTGAAACATGGGACATTTAGAAGTCTAGTGAATATCACTGAGCATCTTGAATTGAACTAAAGGAGTCAGTAGCAATGAACACATTTTCTGGAAATATTTTTTTGAAGGATGTAACTAATTAGTAAACTCTTTACTAGTCCTATGTGTTTATTTAGGAAACAGTTTAAAATTGAGTTAAGGCTACATAGTGTTTATAACATTTCAAAATGTTTGCATAAACTTTTAAATTACACTGCATTCACTTTTTATTAGCATTCTGCATATGAATGTAACCACACTGTGTACAATAAACACAATGCTGGAGTAATTTATCATATTATGTTACCTCTCATGCCTAATATTTCCAGTGTTTATTGCTATATCCAGCTAGGTCCAGAAATTACTTTTGGGAATGAAAGATGCCCCTAACCTAGATAAACATTTTCTGCTGAGTTTAATTTGCTTCTTTAATAGCATTGGACAGACTGATTTTAAAATAATGCAGTAAATTATGTTGCCTAGATCTCCCCCAAATGCCTATATAATATTGGATGGGATTCCAGTCAATTATTGCTACAGAAATTAACCATACTGTCTTTCTTTAAAATTATTAAGAGTCTCCTTGAGCTGAGAGGTAAATGTTACATATTATTAATAGCAGAATTATTAAGTCAGGGTTGTTAGGAAAAGGATGTGAAAAATAATGCCCCATGGTAAAGAATAGAAAAGCTGAATCATGGGAGTGGCATGATTCAGTGGCAAAGGGAGAGCCTTTTTTTAGACCTATGATGGGAGAAGCCACCTGCAGGCCGAATGTTATGCCCTGTTTTTGTTGGCTGCACAGCTGCCTACTTTGTTTTCAGTCTGATTATTCTGTCGGGTTAATGAAAAGAGAATCACGTGAGTGTTGTAGCTGCTGAGTAATTTTTAACCATCTGGGCAACTGAAAGTGCATTTTACCCACTTTGACTTGAGAAAATTAATTGGGCTGAGAAGACCACGAGATGCTTGACTGAAGCTGAGGTCAAGCTGGAGAGAATAACAAATAACAGCATTTACTAATCACTTATTTATTTGTGCTTCTGTCCCTCCCTGTTTGAGAATATAATAAACTGAATGAATGGTTCCACATACAAATCAGAGTGAAATTAGGAAACTATATGGGGAGAAACAGCGAAGCCACTTAAGGCCTAGTTCTCATGGAGATTTTCAACCTGTGTTTCTTGACTGAATGTTCATGTGTTACAAAAAACAGCAACATCTTTTACATAGACAATCAGAGTTAAGATATATATGGAGTAAAAGCAATGACCTATACTTAACCAAAGTACAGCAGTCCAGATCTGTTCCACACAAGCACATTCTTATTGTAAATATTGCAGTGTACAAGAGCACAGTGATTATTCTTTGACCTGGAGTAACCCCATCTCTGACTATTAATGGCTACCCCAATAATGAGTAATACAATAAATTCATTATTGGAAAGAATTTCATCTAGAATTATGAACTACAATGGTAGTACTATGAATAAGCCATAATTGCTTCATCATTTTCTCTTTAATTCATACACATAGATTACAGGTCTATGCAGAGCCTGTCTGGAATTCTTCACAAACTTACAGAATACCTTGGCAAGAGGCCCAACTTGTGAATAATATAGATAAGTAGTGTGACTCCTGCTAAATTTCTTCAATTTATTTTCATCTGCCACTGTGGTAGCATGTTGGTTCTTGGAGCCTGCCAATTCTAGAATTCTTCCTTTTTAAAGTTCTATTTTATTTATTTTAATAAGATTCTTTTTTTCCTTTTTCTTTCTTTTCTTTTCTTTTCTTGCCTTGTTTATGAGAAATTTTAGATTACCAAACCCCAGTTCACATGCCTTTCTAATCTCAGCTGTATAGCCTTGATAGGGCTATTGCAATTTGAAAGGTTCTCTAGGTTTTCTGGAGCTTTTTCAAAGTCCAAATAGTTCAGATTGTATCAGACAAATCTACAGTGGTCTGATGCATTCAAAAATAGAGTAATATGAGGTCCACTTCAATTTTACATATCAAAGTGCATTGGTACTCAGTCCATTTGATTTTTATTGTTACAATTCACACGTTGAAGAAGGAATGTCCAGGGCAATCAGCTTAGTCATATCCCATCCACTGCACAAATGGGTGTTACGTGCCTCAACAGTGGCTATCATTGTAGTCCTGCTGGGAAAAACCTTGAGACTGACCATCCATTCCACCTCTACTGGAGCATTGAGTATTGCCCAAGATGCAAACATACTGACCTTGGTTTTGATGAGATGTGAATTCATGCAGCCTTGCCCTCCTACCTTACTTGCTGGACATTTCCCCTTCTCCAACATCTTCTATGTTGATCCTGGAGACTGAACAAATTCAGTCAGAGCTATACTTAATTATGTGTGCTATACACAAAGGGGAACTTCTACCAATTTTTTTTAAGATGTAGAGAATTCCAGATGAGCTCTGTGTAGAAGCATAACCCATATGTGTGAATTGACAGATAACAATTCAAATCGTTTCAGTTATAGGAAAGTAAATAGTTCATTCCATGTTCAGAACAAATTGTATTTTTCAGAAATATAACTTAACCTGAAATAGGCTGGATGTGGGGGTGGGGGGCTAAAGTTTAAAAGAAGACTGTCCTTTGCCTTGATGGTCCCCCCCCCCCCCCTTTAGTTAAATTATTGTTGTTGTAGCCATTGTTGTTGTTTGGCCTTTGACCTGTTTGAGAGCAAGTTTTATATTGCCTTTTGAGGCCTCTGGAGAAATTTTGGCAAAGGTTATTTTGTCTTCAAATAAGTTACTGAAAAAATGTCTCAAGATAATAGAGTTGTCAAATTTCCAAATTAGCAAATGTGTGTTACTGCTGTCTTAAAAATGTTTTTTTTTTATCTGCTTCTTTTACTTTGAGTTTTAGTACTTCTGTTTTGTGTTAGCTTGTTCAATCTTCAAAAACCTGAAAGTAGGACATTTTCCCCCCATTATTAGCTCAAACATAAATGAAGCAGATCTCGACACTGTATACAGAATAAGATTACATCTGATTTTTCCCATGTCAGACATGGAAAATCAAGATAAAGAATCAAGACATGGAATCTAAGCCTATTGACATAAAGTAACCTAAATGACATTTAAAATAACATTCTAATATTTTTATTTGTGGCTGTTGAAAGTAGTGTACCTAAATCAAATGATGAGAGATATGAAAGCACTTACGCTCTTCTTTAACTTTCTTTTTCCCCAAGGCTCTGTGGTAGGTAATAAAACACAGATTTTGCCCTAAATCGAAAAGGAAGAGTACAGTACTGCTTTTGTAATAAGCAGTCAACTGTAGCTACTAGGTGCTTTTTTTTTTCTTTTTGGCAAACAAACTCATTGTGTAGACTCTGCTGTACTGATCTATACTTTTGTAATTCTTATGGTCTGAGTTTAATAATGATCTGGAAATTTCAGATAGTCCCACACAGGTTAATTTATAAGTATTGGAATTCATGAATTTATTCAGCCCTTTTTATGTCAGCATTTTCTGCCAGTTTGCTTCCTTAGCTCAAGGTGCAGGCATTAAACCTCTTTATGACTTGAAAAATTTTAGAAATCATCTGATTTGGTTTATATTAGATCCCACAATAATTTTCATGGATTAGACTCTGCTTTATCTTTCATCAGGACAGGATGATCTCATGTTTTACAGCAGTCTTAGAGTAAAGGAAGGAGACAAAAACCTGTTTTGAAGTTGGAAGTAACATTATACATTTGGAAAATTGACAAGTCTCTTAACTTGCTTTCCTTGGCTATTTCTCCAATAGCTTACATATGGATAAAATAAATTCTTTAACTGCTTTTAGAAAAGACTGCAAAGCACACCTATTTCAACTTATTTGGTGTGTTTCTAAATTTTATGAGCAGCATTGAAGTAGTAAATGCTGCTGTTTTATTTACTGGCTTTTCTCCATTATTTGTTTTTGGCTTGTTTTGAAGCTGCTTGGATTTATAAAAAGAGGGCCTATAAATCAAAACTCTCTCTCTCTCTTTCTCTCTCTGATTCAGTAGACCATCCAATAAACACATATATCTTACATCTAACCTTTTTGCTCCATGTGTGCTTCATGTTTAAGAAACTTTTCTCAACTGATTCATTGTCTGTTGTCTCTTGCAGCTGGCAATGCTAGAATTTCCCCCCAAAAAGCTATTTGGAAACAAGGATGAACGAGTCATTGCAGAGCGGCGGAATCACTTAGAGGTAATAGAATTTTAAAAAAATAAGTTTTTGTAGGTATATTTACACAATTATACTTGATCAGTAGGACTCATTTCATGTGGTAGAAATTAGATACAGGAAATGTGCATTGCTGCTTCATTTAACATGGGATATGGAAGCTATATGAGACATGTGCACAGGACATAAATCTATGAAACACATAGGAAACAGTCTTCTGAGCCTAGAAAGAAATATTTCTTGGAATTCAATAGAAACTATTTCATTATAGATGTACACCAGATGAATCTTTAGAGCAGAAAAAATATTTAAATTTGTTGGTCTGAATTCTCTTATCATTCTCTCCATTCCTGATATTGAGTAGTGGTGCTGTTATGTTGCAAAGCTCTGCCATTCAGTTACAGGAGGGAAACATTAGCAGTGTTGGGGAAATCTGAAAGCTTGCAAACATGCAAAATACCATTATGGAAAACCCTAGAGCAGTAAGAGATAAAAAGCACTCCATTAAATATCTGAAGTAGAAAGAATACTCTGACATACAGAATTGGGAGAGAATGGATAGCAGGGAAGAGACTATAATGGGTTATCTGAACAGAAATACTCCACACTGCAGTATTTTGCAGCAAATCCTACTATTAACCTTCTATTCAGGTTTTATATTAGTGTACCAGAAACCGTGACAACAATAGCAATGTTATATACGAAGATATTTATTTATTTATTTATTTATTTATTTATTTATTTATTTATATATATATATATATATATATATATATATATATATATATATATATATATATAAAAATAAATAATTCAAATGTATATAGCCACCCATGTCATATATATGACTCTGGGCAGCTTACAAACAGTTAAAACAAATGTAAAAACAGCAAAAACAACAATTTAACAATTTAACAATTTACAAACAAGGAAGGAACAATATAATAGCATATAAAAAACCATCATAAAAAATAAGTAAAACAGCCAAGATAATTCCATTCATCAAAACTTCCGAGTCCCATATGGTCAGTCCATTGGTCCACCCAGTGTAATGCTGTCTACTCTGACTGTAGTGATGCCAAAATTTCAGCTGAAAATGGTTTTAGTTGTCTTGAAATTGTAATTATTAATACAGTGGGTAGAACTCTGCTTTGTGGAGATTACCTCAAAAACTGCCTTTGTTGGGGCTTAGACTTTATATTTTCTTTTCCATTATAAACAATTTTCTCCAATTACCTACCAAGTAGCTACTTTTTGTTTAATTTTATTTATGCTACCATATTTGTGCACTTTCTTTTTCAACAAGTTGAGTTCAGAGCTGATATTCGTATTATTATCTATACAGGTTAATGCCTGCAATAACAATTTATTTGATTTGAGAATATTGTTATTATTTTGAATTATATCTTGCCTTTCTGGCCATCTACTTAATTTGTCAAGAACTGTAAGAGAGCATGGATTTATTTTTGTGTTATAGAGAACTTAGAGTCAATTATAGGTATTTCAATAAATAACTACAGTAGTGAGACCGTTCATATATATAATAGAAGACTAAGAACTACTTGATTTTATCAAACATATTGGGAATGAAAAAGCATGAAATTAAAAGATTCATAATGGTGAGGCAGATGCTTTTTTAGGTGTAACAGTGAGAATTGTTACCTTAGGCCCAACACATGGGGTTCCCCCTCCCCCCACCCCCATGGGTGAGTACTTGAAATGAGTGATTAGTGGTTTATGATTTGATGCTTTTCCTTCTAAGCAGAAAAACTGAACAGTTAGAATTTAATCCCAGGAGTTGTTTCACTTCCATTTACTGGGTCATTTACTTTCAATGGCCATTTTAAAAAAGGAAAGGGGAACAATTACATTAACAGGAGGCAATGAGAAGAAAGTATGTGGCAGGGGCACACATCAAAAGAACCCTTTGTCCTCTGGTCAAGATTTCATCAAACATTTTATGGTTTCACAATCTGAACTGAACACTACTGTCAGGGGATTTTTATTTAAAGAACCTTCTGAAGTATTCAATTCTTAAACTGGATTTCTACCATTATTTCCCCTACCTGCTGCTACTTTCCATCATCTTTTCTTCTCCATGGAAGCCTTGTTGCTTTCTCAGCTTTAAACAACCCTGTTTGATGGCTGGATTCCTGTGCTCTGCCTCCATTCCAGCACTCCTATCACATTTGTAGCAGGGAAGCAACAGACTGTTCCTCAGCATCCAAATGATAATTAAACAATCAGTTGATGGAGGATTCCATATTCGCATAGGGAATGAATCACATTGTGTGAGTTGACGATGGCCTCAGTGCCTATTTTTGACTCAAAAGAGAGGGCAGAGTGTCTAAATATGGATGGGGAATGCTAAATAAAATTAGGAATCTTTAATGTCTCCTTCATCCAAGCATTCTGAGGTTGTATGTCTGCTAGTTAATGTAATCCAGATCGTTTCCATTCTGTGGGTAGAGCTGAACCTGAGAGGGAGGCTAGTATAATAAAATCAGTGAAGATGAGTAATGACAATTCTTCTTCCATCGCTTTTAAAGCTGTGATTAAAAAGTATTGAGAGAAGTGAGTTTAATTGTGCTGGAAAGATTTCTAATAAACACTTTCAGTTGTGCCTCAGTGGGGGGATATACTCCATGTACAACAGTGTCATTTATCACAGAATTTGTTTTTCTTAAGCTTAGTAAAAACTAGAAAATAACAATGGTGTGTTTTCACAAATTTTGTGTTTTTATGCATTTGTCTACTACTTTTAGAATGCTAAGCATCAAAATTCTATTATAATATAGCTAGAAGTTTACAAAATGTAAATTGAAATCTTATTTCTGTTGCTATATATAATTTAATTGTTCATGCTGTTGTATAAAATTGTTACTTTAAAAAATGGAATCCTATTCTATTCTCAGAATTGGAATTAGATTCTATTTTTTTCTATTCAGTCAGCAATTTAATAAGTAATTATGAACATATATTGATTATTGTGGTAGCAATCTGCTACTTCTACATGATTCTTATGCTTTTGTTTATGTAAAGATGTAGCGAAAATGATATTTGTTTTCTTTTAATTCATTAAATCTTAATCTTTACATTAATATATAGCATAGGCACATATATTGCCCAAAAACCTAAATTGTGCTCTTTATACTAATGGGTTCTTCTACTAAAGTTGTGCTGAAAATTGTTAAATTCTGCCCAACTGTGATTGCCATCAGAAGGCACTGAGTTTGCCTTGTGCTCAAGGTTGGGTGATCTGCTTGATTTGCCAGAAAGTTATCAATGCTAACTTTTGTCTCCCTAATATGCTAACTCACCATTTAATTTTGTTGGTATATATCCCATTAGTATTTCTTTTATTTTGTAGTCTTTTACTATAAATTAATTGCAGTTTTGAGATAAAGATGCCATTGCTATGCCAATGGCTCTGAGTATCACTGTTTTAGATTTTGTTTCCAATGTATTCTTGCCCTTTTAACTTTGCTCCTGGGAGAGGAAGCTATGATGAATTCAGCTAGTATAAATGCTAACTGGAGGGTTCATAGGGCTAACCTGCCTGATAATGTAGTTCCTTTGTTCTGTGGGAGTATTTTGAATGTTTGATTTCTCTTGCTTTTGTTGTTTAGGGTTTGGAGAAAATGTGTTTACAAGATTATATAACACCATTAAATGTGGAAATTTTAATGTTACATGCTTATCAACAGTATGTATCAGAGAGAGCTGTCAATTAATACTAGTTCATTCATTGCTTTTTGAAATGCAGATAAGTTCTGTTCAGTATTGGTTCTTTACTTTATTAAAACCAAGCTTTGTCAGAGATTTCTTTAAGCAGAATCTCCAGCTGAAACCCAAATGTCCTTCCCTATGTTGCATCTTGAAGCCAAGTTAATGAACTGAATTTTAGATCTAACAGTCCAGTATATATATATATATTAACTGCATATGTAAATTCACTGTTATAAGCAGACTATCATGTCAATCTAAGTAATAGGCTAGTAAAAGATTTCTATGTTGAGTCAGCAGGCAGCTGCTGAGATATTAGCTCTACTTGTCACCTGGAGGAATAACTTAAAAGGGCAATAGCACAGGAGGCTGGCTGTAAAATTTTATCTCTGATCTGTAGTCAAGTGACAAGTATTTCTGGGATATGAAACAAAGCTACTGTTTAGCTTTAACGGGCTAGATATTTACATTCAACTGTTGCGGAGAAAAATAGGCAGGAATATTAGGTATGTTTGCCACCTTGGCTTATGTATATATTTTTAAAAAGGCAGGATAAAAATATAATAATATTATATTGACACAACACAGGAATGTCATTCACACTGTCCTCATCATTTGCAATCAGTTGACTCAATCTAGTGACATGTTTGTATAGAAGAACCTGGTTTCTAAGTATTAAATAATCATACTGCTACATGGTCTACTGTTTACATAGGGATCAACTAACTCTTCTAGTCATGTTAGATATAATGCACATCTAACTATGCAGTCTTTGTGACAGTCTTTGCCAAAGAATTAGTATGCTAATCACTTTCAAGCTATCATGCCAGAAGAGAACCTTTAGGAAGATAAGGGTTAATCTGTCTGATTTGTGATTTTGTTACTGTTGGAGGCTATTCAAGAAAAAGCCTAAGATTATGTGTTACCTATAACAACTATTTAGCATTCTCTGAAGCCTCATGATCTAACTCTCCATGGTCCATCTCTAGCTTGGAGTCCTTACAGGATCAGGAAGCATCTCTCAGTTTCTCAGAATTGATTCCTTATGCATTTGCTAAAGGATGCAGAATGCAGTGTCTTCCCAATTCCACATTCAGAAGAAACGGAGTTTGTTTCAAGTGGTCCCAATTTTTCTAATTAGAAATCCAATTAAAACCAATAATGTTTACAAACCAGTGAGTAAGAAATTTCCTGACCAAAAATAATTATGAAGCACTTCAGGTTTGCTTACTGACATAGTTCATGGTAGCCTGAAAACAAAGTCTTGGGGTATAAAAGCTCATGCTTTTTTTTACAGAGGCTCGTAGATCTATAACTTAGCTCCAATATAAAGTGACAGCACCTAGCCATAGGATTACCAGCTCCAGGAAGACTAAGCCAGCTGTTAATTTAGTGGTTTATGAGGGCCTATTCCACAGTAAAACTCTAAATTATTTATTCAGCAGTTTAAGTATGCAATTTTAACTTTACAGCAGGCCTTCCTTGATTAAATCTGTCTTGACTGACACAGCCAAGAATTTTGTTGATTAAAGTAATGAATAGAAGTTAATGTTTACCCATTCATGGCATTTGATAACTATAAATAGGGAAATGCCATCATTATTTGTCTGTTTTTAAAACCCTGTGGGAATTTAAAGAAAAAAGAAAAGGATGCCAACATTTAATTTTAAAATTACTCCTTTTGGAAAGGAAAGAAATTACTTGCTAAGTGTGGAAATGTTTTATGTATTAATATGAAATGTATTGACACCTGAATGCATTTTCCTTTGATAAATCAGCAGTAATAACTTAACCATCACTTAGCAGTCTCTTTTTAATATGACAAATGCAAATATTTGGAGAAATGCTACATGGAAGAGTGTAGTTGCTGCTTTTAAACAAGTTGCATGAAATGGCTATATTATTCTGTCCAAGAAAAGTGGAAGCAATTTATCCATTAGGGCTGAAACAGAGATGCTGCTAAAATCTATGAAAATGAGAGATGGCCTAGGCATTTCAATGTAGTATTTGAATGTATAGTTTGCAGGTGATATTAAACCAGAGATAGGCAACATTTTTGCAGCCACATCTGGCTTTATTGTTATTTATTTATTCTTTTGTTAGATTTATATCTTGCCCTTGCCAGGCTCAAAGACTCCCAGTGAATGTCTATGGCTGAGAGTGGACCTAAACCTGAGTCCAAACCTTCAGGAGTGCAAGGCAGGTTGAGGACCATTTTATCCCTACAACAGCAACCCTACGAGGGAGCTTGGGCTAACTGAGAGTGACAGGCTCAAAGACTCCCAGTGAATGTCTGTGGCTGAGAGTGGACCTAAACCTGAGTCCCCCTAGTCCAACATTACCCACCATACCATAATGGTGCTACGAAGAAGGACGACGAAATAGTCTGGCATTGATGTAAATTATTTCCCCAGGGCATGTAAGCCCATGATTTGTGCCCCATCTGTTTGTTTGTTTTTTAATTTTGTCTATAGGGGGTGCTTTTTAGGGGGAAAAAAAAGGAAAATAGGATTGTTATGCCTAATAAATGCTTAACAAATCTATCGTGATTCTGTGTTTGAGTGCTGCTATCTCTATCCTATCCTCAGGGGCAAAGAAAAAGCTAAGGGAAAGCTGATAGCCTGCTTACCTCTGTGCTAAACTCTGTTGCAATACTTTCTTAAGTGAGAATGTTGACAATGAAGATACTGAAGTGGTAGATGGCTTCTGCTTTTTAGAGTCAACCATCAGTAGTAAAGTAACCAGCAGTCAGGAAATATGCCATAGACTAGCACTTCATAAAATAGTTGTGAACACCTTAGAAAAGATATTCAGAAGCCATGATGCATCTATACCTACAAATATCAAAATAATGCAAGCAATGGTGTTTCCTATGACACTCTATGGAAGTGAAAGTTGGACTTTCAAACCGCCCAGAGTTAAATTTAATTATTATTGTTGGTTGCATAATCAGCCAGCTGTTTAGACTGGATTTGGCATTTTTTATCCGCCTATTGAGTCCTTCCCAAGAACCTGGGATAAGCAGATGTTGTTGTTTGATGGTGTTAAAGGTATCATCACAGGATATAAGCTGTTCAAAGTAAAGCTGCCTTTTGCAATTGACTGATGGTAATTTTGTTAATGCCTATGGTCTTCAAGTGGTGCTCCAGGTGTTTTGGGATTGCACCTAAGGCGCCTATAACTATTGGTACTATCTTTGCTTTCTTTTGCCCTAGTAATTCTACTTCTATTTACAGGTCTTTATATTTTGTGATTTTCTCCAGTTCTTTCTCTTCTATTCTGCTGCCTCCAGGTATTGCAAAGTCTGGGGTGTTGTGTGGCAGGTGCTTGTTTGAATTCTAAAGTCCCAGAGTACTTTAGCTTCTTCATTTTCTATTACTTTGTCTGTTTTGTGGTCCCACCAGTTCTTGCTTGCAGGCAAATGGCATTTCTTGCAGATATTCCAATGTACCATTTGGACAATATACTTTGTCATGCTGTTGTTTGTAGTCAGTCTGTGTGATCTTGCAGCAGCTAACTAGGTGGTCCGCTGTTTCTTCAGCTTCTTTGCAGAGGTGGCATTTGCTGTCCATTGCTGTCTTCTCAATTCTGGCTTTGTATGCATTTGTTCTAAGACTTGGACTTGTGCAGCCAGAATTAGCCCCTCTGTCTCTTTCTTCAGCTTTCCTGCTCTTAGCCATTGCCAGGACTTGTTATCTGCTTTGCCTACTAATTTTTTTGTGTACTGGTCATGTAATACTTTGCCTTGCCATGGTCTCTTTTCTATTCTTCATTTGGTCTTTCTTATAGGCCAGTTTCGTTTCTTTGGTATTCAGTAAGCCTTCATGGTATACTAGCTTCAGTGCAACTTCTTCACTTCTCCAGTTCAAACTCCATTGCAATATCTTGGCTGTATATTCGGACAGTGTTGAGGAGCGATTCTATTTGAGATGGTCAAATCTCAAAAATAGTCAAATTTTTCCATACAGTTTCAGATCGTCCATGTAAAGGAGGTAGGATAACCTGGCAGATGTTTTTGATGTTTGATAGCCATGTCCTGTTCAGTATTGTTGACAGAGGAATCAATGCAATGACAAACAGTAGTAGTGGTGATAGTGAGTCTAAGATTCTTCATCATCATCATCGAAATAGTATTGACTCTTTTGAACTTTTGGTGTTGGAAAAGACTCCTGAGAATACCATAGACAGTCAAGAAAACAAACAAATGGATCATCAATAAAATCAACCCAGAGATCTCACTAAAGGTACAAATGACCAGGTTCAAATTATCCTACTTCAGACACATTATGTGACAGTCTAGCTCTCTGGAAAGGGCTCTAATGCTGGGAAAGGTGGAAGGAAAGAGAAGAGGAAAACCAGCAGCAAGGGGGATGGACTCAGTTGCAGTGATGATGAGTATACCATTGGAAGTATTGAAGGATCAGGCTGGGGCAGATTGTCATGGAGAAAATCTATCTAAGTGGTTGCTAAAAGTCGACAGTGACTTGATGGCACATAATCAGTAAGCTGCAATGAGTCCAAGAAAAATCCTGGGCTCACATTATGTTCCTTGTCCCCCAAAACAGGAGTGTCTATCTGTGCCCCAAATCTGCTTTCGAGGATTTTTAACCTCCAGAACTGGGTTTCATCCAGAGCTAACATAAGGCCCTAGAAGCATTTGAATTATTGAATCTCCCTACAAACTCGACAAGAAAAAAGAATATATAGATGTCATTACTATTACACCATATCAGATTGAGTTGTTTAATTTTATGAGTCAGAAGACTGTGGTAATTATAGATAGTAATGTAATAAATGATGTTAAAGAAAGATGGTTACCCAAATCAGTGAAAATTTGTATTGTCAGAATCTAGGTCCTCTGATCAAGCCCTGTAAATCAATTGCTAGTACCAGTAGTTTCTATAAAAAGGAATCCTGGTGCCTTTTTGTAGTTAGGATTAAATCTAAGTATTTCAAAATTTGAGTCTTCTGTCATTTATAATTAGTGACCTCATGAATCTTTCTTATTTCTTTATAAATTAGGTTTTTTAATTACTAACTAGAAGAAGGAAGAAGTCCTAGAAAATATTCACAAGTGCATTTTTTTTTCTGGTAGAATTTTATCAAATCTTTGTGTTCCCTGACTTGGATTGAAACAATAAAATACATTTATTTTACAGTTACAACGCTTGTGAGCATGTGACACACACAAAATTTATTTAGCCACCCAGGAAATGGCCTGAGAAGAAGTGCTAGAAGAGTAAACCACTCTGATCTCTGCAAAAGTCACACTAGAGTAGGACATGAACCAGTGGCTAACAGGGCCCACACTATAAGGACAGATTCTTGCTCTAAAGTGGATATTTCTGAATCTGGCCTTGAGAGCTGTCCAAGTTCCTGGTGAGATGCCAATTCAAAAAGAATTTTGAAGAAAATTATTTGAGATCCAGATACTTGAATTTTGCAAGAATTGTTTTATGGCACTTTTATTATCCTTACTTTTACATTTGAAATATAGGATGCGTTGATTTCTTTCTTTTCCAACTTTGAGTTTTTAGAAGGTTCCTAAATACAGGTAGCCCTGGGGTTAAGAATGCTGGTTTAAGGATGAGCCATAGTTAAGAAAGGAGCCTATTGTAACAAAATTTGAGTTAAATACACAATGATTCAAGTCAAATACAAAACGAGTCAAGTTCATTACACAATACTACTTATACAGTATTATACAATAATACTGTTCCAGCTTACATACAAATTCAACTTAAGGACAGACCTTGGGAATGGAACTCGTTCTTAAACTGGGCACTACCTGTACAAATTTTTTATTGCATCTTACCATAGTTTGTTAACCTTTAAAACAGTAATACACTATACCTTGTATACTAGATTTGTAAACATGGTATAGTTTGAATTGCACAGTATACATCTTATTGGAAAAAAGAAAATATATACCAACCAATTTTCCAATTTAATTAATTGCTTTTGCTGTCAGATCAAGGCAAACTCTTCAGTTATACTTGTCTATTGAGTTTGCATGCACCAAGTTTTCAAACAATGTTCACAACTCATGTATATCAATGACATGAATGCTCAAGTACAAAAGGAAGATGCATTTCAGTCTTGTCCCTTTTCAGAGCCAACTTATCAATCATCCCTCAGTTTTTGATCTTGCCCAAGGAAGTGAAGGGTGATGCATGTCAAGCATTTGGGCTAGCTGTTTGCCAGGGCCACTCCAAAAAATGACACGCTGTCACTGCTAACCTAGAGAGGCGTAGTAAATTCAATTCCTTTGTTGTTTCCTGTGAATAGTTTTTGACAAGACTTGTTTTGACTATTGCTCAGGAGAAAAGATTGATTTCCTTCACTACCAAGACCTATTTTGTTCTTTTTTAATATAGCCTTATACATTCAAAAAGCTCACAGGGGTGCAGAAACTATAAATCATAGGTTTTATTCTCCCTAACAGTTTAAAGAGTGAGGGTTTTCACTCCTTTGGCAGCAAATAACCTTATTTTTAATGTGTAAACATTAGATTATTAAGTCCTATGGATTCTAAATGGATTTTATTTATTAAAATATAATAGGAAGCATTATTGCAAATAATTATTTCAGGTTGAACTTGACTAACCAGGACAGTTTGATTGATGATGCTCAGTGTAATTCAGTATTATATATTCATGCCAACAGTTTTGCATAAATATATCATTTTTTTTAACTTCCTTGATTTCATGATTTTTTTTTCTTCCTTGATTCAAGAGGTAAGCATAAAGTTGTTGCTCTGTACTTTGGCCTAGCCCATGAACATGTGCTGTAGTTAAAACTGGATATTTTAACCTGCATGTAAAGTTCACCTTTCATCAGTTAATGAAGTAGATATGGTTTTCATAGTTGAATGACTAAGCAAAATTCAGAATTAATTTTTCTACTTATTATTAATTTTTCTGCTTATAATAACAAAGAGGTTTTTTTTTTTTAACAATATACTTTGTCCTTAATTTTTTACCTAATACAGTATGTTGGACTGTGAAGAAACTGAGATTTCAGTCAGAGAGTTAAGAGTTCCAAGATAGGAAGAAAGAGGAAGTCATTGCATGTCTTATCCTCCATCTACAGAAACAGTTTAGATCTACCAAAGATAATTTGGCAGAAATAAGGTTTGTAGAAACAAGGTTTCAGACAGTTTTGGCTCAGTGAGGTTTGTTGCCTGTTCATATATAGCAGGGATTCTCAAACTACGGCCCACGGGCCGGATACAGCCCGCCAGGGTCATTTATCCGGCCCGCCCGCCTGATTGGCCGCCGCTGCTGTCTGTCGGGGCTGTGTTGGGAGCTGCAGGCGATGCACGAGGAGAGAAATTGCAGAGCCAGACTAGTCTACATTACAGGTATACCGGGCCGTCTTGCGGCTCTCCTTGTACTCCACGGGAGGGATCCTCTGTGCAGGGTGATTGATTGAATCAGGGCACCTGATTGGCCACCACTGCTGTCTGTCGGGGCTGTGTCGGGAGCTGCAGGCGATGCACGAGGAGGGAGATTGCAGAGCCAGACTAGTCTACATTACAGGTATACTGGGCCGTCTTGTGGCTCTCCTCCTCTCAGTGTGTCATTCTCCAAGCTGCTTGTCTCATTCTTTCTCCCAATTGCCCACCCCATTCTTGCAATCCTTCAGAAACCATCTGGTCTTCCCCAGCTCTCATGAGTACAGGCGCCGTATTTGGAGAACGGCAGGAGCCCCGTTCTCATGGTGCTTTGGGTTTGCATTTTATGTTCCTTCCTGTTTTACCCACACAATGGATTTCATTCGGAATGTCATTAAAATATTCCCAATAACCTGCTGCCATGGCTAGGTTTTAGTCAACAGAAGGCACTTTCAGTGCCTGAAACTTATTTCCAAGATTAAATTCCAGTTTTACAGGGACAGTCCTGATTTTGGGGAAGGCATCCTCGAACTAATGGGAGGCCTCAAGGTAGAGCAGGCAGAACAGTATGGGAACAAGTAGCCAAAGAAATGATGTCTTTTCATTACTCCTCAAGTCTTGGGGTACCTTATGGTGGAAGGGAACGTGGGAATGAAGCTATTTCATTATCCATTTTACTGGCTGATTGATTAGTACTAGTCTGCAGAAATCCAGAATAAGAAGCAAAGTTAGTGTTTTCTGTATCTCTTTGTTGACAACTAATGGATTTTTGCAGATCAGGTCTGATAGCCTTATGATGGAGAGAGTGGTCAATTGATTGTTAGTCATTTATTAAATTAATTTGGCCTGAAAATAATTTTTCACAGAATGTAAAAGCACAACAGGGAACAGGAATGTTTGGAACTCCTTAAAGTTGCTTCATTCCAGAGAAGCTCTTCTAAACATCTTTGTGTCCTTTTTTTTCTGGTAATTTTTGCCTGTGACTGGGGAAATTGACTTGTAGATTTGTATACATGTATGCATTTTTAATATTCGTATATCCAAGTTTTGATTTTTGGAAATCAGGTCAGCCTACTTCTTTGCAAATTATCAGGACCGCAGAAAGCATTGTACTCAGTTTCTGTTTCACTTTTTCTTCTCTTCTGTTCCTTGCATTTATATCCAAACTCCTCTTCCTTGCCCAGACCTGTTCCATCATCTCAAATTCTTTGTACAGGTAGTCATCGCTTAACAACCATTCATTCAGTAGTTATGCTCAGTCCCCAAAGTTACTGTCAGAAGCTGCATCAACCAAATGTCAATTTAAAAAGCTGTAGCAGTCAATGTGTGTTTGCTTGATTGGATTCTGCCATTCCTGACTAGGGAGGGGGGATGTTAGTTAATGGTTGTAATTGGGATAGTGCTTTGGGACGCAGAGGTACTTAACCTTATATGGGCAATTTAGGCCAGAGCTATGTTATGAGTGGGAAGAAGGAACAAGGCCACCACCAGGTGATAAAGAATTGTGGCACCAAGACAAGGGAGGGGAGGGTTTAAAAAGTGGCACTTCAACTCATACTCCACGGTAGGGATCCTCTGTGCAGGGTGATCGGTGGGATCCAGGGCGCCCTATTACTTTCTCCATTTGGACTGTGTGGTTGCCCCTCAAGTAGGAGAATGGCCACTGGCACTGACCAATAATGCGGGGGGCAGGGGGTGGGGGAGCTGGGATGGGGGGAGGATAACATTTACTGACACTGACCACCAATGCAGGGTGGGGTTTATGTTGGTTAAAATTGTTCTTTATTTTAATTATTGTATTGTTTTTTTCCTTTTTTTTTTTACTACAAATAAAATGTGTGCATAAGAATTCATTCATGTTTTTTTCAAACTATTATGAGCCGCCCAGTCACCCGTTGGGGGAGATGGGCGGCATAACAAGCTTAATAATAAATAAATAAATAGCCCGGCCCCCCAACATTCTGAGGTACTGTGAACTGGCCCCCTGTTTAAAAAGTTTGAGGGCCCCTGATATATAGCATCTCCAAGACAACCAACAGACAATGACCACTAGTCAGCATCACTGTAGCACAGAAACCAATAACACCTCTCCAAAACATCATAAGCAAACCAAAAGACTGGACTAAAACTTTAAATCATCACAACAAACAGTCATGACCTGATGGAGGATATGAAAGCTGATCTAAAAGCAGAATGGAAGATATGACAATAGACTTAAAAACAGAGATTATGAACATTGGGAAGAGTGTTCAAGCTAATACACAACAAATTATAGAGTTAAAAGAAAAGCAAGAAAATTTGACGCAAGGTTTGAAGAAAAGTACCTCAGGACATCCTTGTAAAGTTTTTATGCAAGGGATGCCATTCTAAAAAAGCAGACTGAGGCACAGTTAACTGTAGAAGGCAAGCAAATTCAAATACTTCAAGATACAGTGGTACCTCAAGATACAAACGCCCCACCTTACGAAAATTTCGAGATACGACCAGCTCCGGCCGCAAAAAATTTACCTCAACATGCGAACTCCGCCTCAATCTACGAACCGGATCCGCGGCCATTTGCCCTGCTGCCACGTGGTCGCGGCTTCCTGTGGGCGAGATCGTGGTAGCAAGGAGACGTTCGGTGAGGCTTGTGTGTTTTGTGGCGTTTGGAAGGTTTTTGGTGTGCTTGTCAGCATGGCTCCAAAGAAAATGCAGAGCCGTATGTATTTACATTGAACCTTATGGGGAAATTTGCCTCGTGGTGCGACCAAATTTGGAGGGCGGATTAGCCGTATTTACATTGAACCTTATGGGGAAATTTGCTTCAGGATGCGACCAAATTCGGAGGGCGGAACGGATTAACCATATTTGCATTGAACCCTATGGGAAAATTTGCTTCAGGATGCGACCAATTCGACTTGCGATCAGAGTCATGGAACGGATTAAATTCGTATCTTGAGGTACCACTGTATCTCCCTTAGAACATTGTGAAAAAGGAGATAATAATGTTCCCCTAGAACATTCCAAAAAAGATTACAAGAGCACTAAGAATAAGACAAATTAGATACAGATGGAGAATCTCATTTGCATTGGAAGTGTTTCTGGAAACAAACAGAATAACCACCAGGACAACCACAGTCACTTCCTCATTATATGAAAGACTTAACTGCTCAGTACTCAATAGATAAAGAACCTTCTGGCACTGGGAAGGATACCAGAGATGAAGAAGAGGGGAAACTTTGTAGAGACGCAGCATTAAACTGAAATCAAATTATAACCAAAATGGATAAAACAATATTAATCTCTTTAAATGTAAATTGACTTAATTTACCTAATAAAAAGAAGGATAAATTTCAACAAGCTTTGAACACATAAAGCTGATATTGTCTGTTTAGGAGAAACACACATACAACAAGACCATGTCAATTTGTTAAAATAGAAAAGGTTAAGTCAAAAATACATAGTATCAGGAAATGAACAATATAAACAGAACAGAACAGGAGTAGAAATTTATGTTAAATAACCTTCCTGGGAAGTATTGGAAAAACTAAAGGATAAAGAAGGAAGAATTCTAGTGCGGAAGCTAAGAAAAAAAGGCATAGTTTTAACATTGGCCAAAATAGAGACAAAGAACAATTCTATGAAAGATTCTTCCATATGCTAATAGAAATGGCAGAGGGGGGAATTATAATCATAGGAGACATGAATGGAGTGTTAGATTTGAATTTCAACAAATCAGTTCAGGGGAAAAAAGAAGGAAAGCTGAAAGGCTTTCCAGTATATGGACACATAACTGAATGGATGCTTGGAGACTAAAAAATCCACAAGTAAGAGATTACACAGGCTTTTTTTTTTTTTTTTCCTTCAACTAGATATCAAACGTACTCAAGAATCAACATGTGTTGGGTCTCCAAGGCTTTCAGACCATTTATTAGGGAAGTGCAGATCTGTCAAATGACATATTCAGACCAGAATGACATATTCAGACTGTCAAATGACACGTTCAGGCACAAATGACTATGCTCAAATTATCCTACTTCGAACACATTATGTGAAGACTTAGCTTTCTGGAGAAGGCTCTAATGCTGGGACAGGTGGAAGGAAAGAGAAGAAGAGGACAACCAGCAGCATGGACTTAGTTATAGTGGCAATGAATGCACTGTTGGAAGATGGGGTTAGAGGCAGATTGTCATGGAGAACATTTATGTGCTCACTAAGAGCTGACACCAACTTGATAGCACATAATAATCAATTTGCACAGAAAGGTGGGCATCAGAAAAGATAATATTTTCTAATTCAACAATAGAAAAGCTCAGCTGGATCAAAAGTTCTATAGGTGGAAGGTGTTTTTTGCTGGATCCAATCCATAATCTGCAAGCATTCCTAATTTAAGTCCAACTATAGTGCCTTTTGCAAGGGCAGGGGAAGAGACCTTACCTTTTCTATTGATTAAAAGTAATGTTTATATAACCGCTGTTCCCCAATTTAGACGTCTTGTTATTTGGCATTTGTTTTATTGGATTTTGTTTTAATTATAGTTTAAATGTTAATTCAGTCTATGGGAGGCATCAATAAAAAATACAAAAAATATATGCATGAACTTTATGGTAATCCAGCACTGGACAGAATTACTATAATTATTTTTTAAATATGTTAGTAATGTTGGCATACGTGTTTATATAAAGAAGTTCCCCCTGGAAATGGGAGCTATTAGGGAGACATTTCTCAAATTAAATGTGATCTTTCACGTATCTCTCAAATATGTATACCTTTCAAAATATATTGTACTTACTAGATTCTCCTGCCTCTGTCGATGTCTTGGGGATAGCAAGTTTGTTACTTTTAATGCACTGCAGCTGAGCAAGCCTTCATCCTTTTACTATACATAAGATTTCCCTACCAATTACTACATTTGATATTTCCTTTGGATTTAGGGATGCCAGCCCTTCATCAGATGCCATCCCTCATATATGTTTTATTGCCGTCATGCAATAAATGCATGTGGACAATCCATGCACTTTCATTAATCACACTCAGATATCATAATGTTTTCACTAAGGGTTCAACACATACTTTGTTGTGACAGTTTATCAGCTGTTTCTTATGTTCCTAACTTTCTTATTTGTTACCTGGTTAAAACTGAGATTTCCAGTGGGGAGGGGGGTGGCTATTATTCTTAATTTGTGTATTATTATCTTTCTAAGACAGGTATAGAAAGCTATAATAGGCATCCAGTGATGCACAAAGTACTTCTCTGTAACTTTTAGAGGGGAAAGTATAGTACCTCCCAGTTCTAAGATGTGTGATCTGACTCTTGTATCTAGAATTTGTGTATGTATCTCAAGGATGATGTGCAAGCCCCATCTTCAGATATTAAAATAAAAGCAATTGGTTTTCCATAATGCACAAAGTTACCTATAACATAATAGCGATAGCAAGAAAAGAGTATCATATGAGTTTTTAGTATGACAGAGAAACAGATTTCTGACATCTGTTAAGTGATATTCAGGAAAAGTTCTGATAAACACTTGCTGTGGACTTGGAATCTTTTATAATCTCTGGTTAATTTTCCAGCATCCGGGAAACTACAGTGTTTGAAACTCCTAATTTGTAATTTAGGATATTTTCTTACACCTGGTATAGATATAGTAAAAGGAGGAGGAGGAGGAAATGTGATGTACTGTAAAGAAACTAGAAATTCCTAACATCTTCAGGAATACCTTATTTACCAACAATACAGATATATTTTGTATGGAGATAAGATTGGAATGTAATTAGCTTAAAGATTCAGAATAGGATAAGATTGTACTTTATTAATGAAGTATTAGATAGGATTTTAATAGCTCTGCTAAAAAAATACTTTAGAAATTATGAAATACTGTACTGTCTCACACTCTCCTTCACACAACATAGCACTGTCTTTAAAGTAAATTAGTGCTTAGACGATAGTATATAAATACAAATATTAAATTCTACAGATAATTCAATATGTTTAAAAGACAGCTTCTCTAAATGCTACAAGTGGTATAAAAGTGCCTACTAACTTCTGTCAATTGCCATGAGAAAAGTACAGGTGACAAGGACAATTTCCTAGTAATTGAAGGATTCTATTAAAAGCAACTCTTAAATGTGTATAATTCTATAGATTTATATTTTTTATGGTCATAAAACCTTAGATTTGTCTTAGTTGCAATATTATCTGAAGTTATTGAAAGGTATCTACATCTGGATCAAACAAGTTTCACATGCAAACATTTCTTAATACAGTGGTACCTCGGGTTACAAACGCCCCCCCTTACGAATTTTTCACGATACGATCAGCTCCAGCCCCAAAAATTTACCTCGCCATGTGACCTCCGCCCCGCGCTACAAACCAGATCCGCGGCCATTTGCCCTGCTGCCACGTGGTCGCGGCTTCCTGTGGGCGAGATCGCGGTAGCAAGGAGACGTTCGGTGAGGCTTGTGGTGTGTTTTGTGGCGTTTGGAAGGTTTTTGGTGTGCTTGTCAGCATGGCTCCAAAGAAAATGCAGAGCCGTATGTATTTACATTGAACCTTATGGGGAAATTTGCCTCGCGGCGCGACCAAATTCAGAGGGCAGAACGGATTAACCGTATTTACATTGAACCTTATGGGAAAATTTGCCTCGCGGTGCGACCAAATCTAGTTGCGATCAGAGTCACGGAACGGATTAAATTCGTAACGCGAGGTACCACTGTATTTAATAAATGTAGCACTTAAAATGTAAACATATTGAGAAAGCTAATGAATCATTAGCAACAGGTATTTGACCTACTTGAAATACCTTTGTAAAACACACACATATATTTAGATATGCCATAGGAATTTAATTTTCGCCCTGTTATACAGAAATGGAAAAGCATATTAATTTTTTTCTAAATGCTTCTGAACATCAATATTGTGTTTTTGTTTTTTAAGTTTACAATTTTTAGAGATATTTGGCAGCAGCATTACTATTATCTTATTTTGCCTCAACCTTAAATCTTTATACACTAGAAATAAGATACAATAAAGCAATTTAGACCTACATCAGTATTTTAACAAAATTCTAGTTGTTTATATATGGGTGATACTGTAACCAATTTAACAAATAAACAAAACTGTACTAGTTAAATCCATTGAGATTACACATGGACCTCTATAGAACATACAATAAGAATATTCTTTTTAAAAAAATGCTCTGTAAATTACCATACCAAATATGAAACTGTATTTCTGTGTGGACATAATTAATTTGTTGGGGACAGGATAAAAATATATAATTATTGTGTTTTAGTCACATTCAAAATATTGATTAAATTAGTTAAGTTGACGCCTTATTGAAGTTCAAATGACTTTCAGAAAACAAATCAAGAAGAATTATATATTTTTATTATAGTAGGTAATTTATCTTTCTAGGTTATGAATTGTTATCTATTGTACTTTTTAAAAAATAAATCTTTTTATGATTTCCTTAAAGTCATGAGGGGAGTACAAATTAGATTAAGAGCATGGGGATGGGAGACAGAAGTATCACTTTTCCCCTACATAATTTTTCCCGATTAATTTTGCCACCATTGCATTTCCTGTTAGTCAAAAAGTAATAGCTAACATAACAGAGCTGATACTCTTTATGTGTCCCGTAAGTTTTTGTTGGGTTATCTTTTATTTTGTGTTTTTTTATTTTGTTTTGTTTTATTTTATTTTTATACCCCCACCCTCACCCAGCCCCCAGAGTCCCAGAACAACTCTTGGCAGCTTACAACATAAAAAACTAAAACTTAATAAAAAGCATAAAATCCAAATAATTAATCAGTCAAAGACACAGTAATGCCATAGACACAGTGGTGCCCATTCATTCCCCAGACGTCCTGTAGAACAACCTGATTGTTCATAGCTTCTGGAAGTCCAACAAGGGCTAGGACTAGCTGAATTGGTTCAATTATAGTTGACCTTCATTGTAGATTCTTCAGATTATGTGTAATTTGGCCCTTATTTGCCAGGATGTTCTAGCATATGCTAATATGTAATGATACTCAGTGACCTGTTATGTAGGACTCTGCAGCACTTCAGAATCAACCTCCAAAAAGTGCTTCAGAGTGCAGAGAACGTCTGCATAGTACCTATCTGCAGCATCTTTATATGTGTTTTCCTGAGATCGCACAGCAATTGCATCCGTGCTGCTGCACACTCCCAAGCACTCTTTGGAGACTGAATCCAGGGCTCTGTACAGCGCTGCTGTTTAGACAAATGCAAAGAGGCCTCACCAATTGTGTTTCTTTGAATCCTTGACCCCATACCCGTAGGCACACACTTCGTATCACGAACTGCACTGCAGATTTCACTTGGTTTCAGGAGCAGAAGGAGGTCTTGCACTGCTTTTGGGGAAAAAAAAAAAGCTTGTAGGCTCATGGAACTAGCTGCACTCTAGTTGTAACTCTGGCGTTTTCTAGATTTTGCAGCCAATTCACATGTAAAGGTGTTACATTTCTGTCTTAATTTTCTAGTGTTTCAAGTAAAAGCAATTTGACATAGTAACTTTGTCCTGGTTTTCTTTTCTTTTCCAGAAATACCTCAGAGGCTTCTTTGATGCAATGCTTAATTCTCCATCATCTCCACTATATGTAAATAAAGAGGGCTTGATCCTGTCCAAACATGACATTTGTGAATTTTCCTCATTCTTTAAGAAAGGTGTATTTGACTACAGCAGCTATGGCACCGGTTAATGATTGGGAACCTCACTTCTTATTTGAAAAATAAATTCAGTCTTTCTGTCTGCTGCACGATCTCAGAAAATAAAAAAAGTGGGGGGAAACTGGATTATTTGCATAAATACTGCTTGTTAAATCGACCTTTTCCGTCTAAAACCTGCCATAGAAAATGAAAACAGTTTTGCTACTGCATGTTGGTTAAAGAAATAGCTAATAAAAATTTCTCAGGCTCTTTGGATCCACTCAACAGCTGAAGTTGTTCCTTCTACATGTTCTCTGCCCCTTTGTTACAGCTTTCTTTTTCTATCTGACTATCTTCTCAGCAAGTAACTTTTTCTTGAAGTAAGTTTCTGGGAGTAAATGGATTAGTCCAGATTTTTTTGTATTAGATTAATGCACTATTACTGTGAATTGCACTTTATCTTTTTGATCATACTACTTTCATCTTCAGTATATTAGCTGAAATTTGAACATTTACAAAATATATATGCACAGACTTACAATCCCGAAGTCTTCCACACCAAGCTAAACAGAATCATTTGCTGAACAATTGAAATAGATGAGATCGAGCTTCTTTTCACATTTTCTAATTATATTGATTGTTACTATGTGTTATGTTTCGAACAAGTTCCTGGCTGCACTATATAAAAAAGCAATGTGGAATATGACTTTTGAAAACAATTTTCCCCATAAATGTGTAACACTTTCTCATTAGCTGATCCCTTGTTGCAAAATATGAATTAAATTTTTTAATGTGCTTTAAAAGTACTCAGGGCTTATTTAGAATAGGACACTTATAGAGGCAGCTGTATTCATTGTGCAGAAATATAATTGAAAATATTGTGTGACATATATATATATATATATATATATATATATATATATATATATATATATATATTCTTTACATAATAAAAGACTGAAAAAAGCAAATCATTTTGATTCTAATTTGTTTTGAGGACTGTTATACCCATTGGTGAACACTTTCATGGAGTACAGAGCAGAGGTTAATTAATTGTAGGTGTCAAGCAACAAGACTTTAAGGTTTTATATTTCAAGAAAAGTTAATTTTGTTTTTTTAATTGTTTTTCTGCTTTACATTAATAATTTCATAGACATTTATTCCAGAGTTGTATAAATACTAATCACAGAATTTCTACTCAAAGGGGTTTCAGAAAAGTTATGTTTCAAAAACTGATCAGGATGATTTCTCTTAAGACAAAGCCACTGTATTATACCAGAATACTTTAACTACTTTTGTGGAATTGTTTTTGTATATGATGGAGGTATTGTGTTAAACTGGTGCTTTGGAGGACACTGGTTCACACTTCCATGAGGCACCATTGTGTGTGTGTGTGTTCATTTGGAATCTCAAACTCAATGTTTCCTGTTTCCATCTCTTCAAAATTCCATCTCTTCAAAATATCAAGCAGTATTCTTTCTGCCCCAAAGAAACAATAATGACTCCCTTAAACTGCAACTGGTGCTGAATGCAGCCCCTCTACGTGCTGACATATGAAACCCATCACAGCCAAGTCATACCGATAGGGCAGGCATTGCATGGGCTGCCAGGAGGCTTCCAGATACAATTCAAAGTGTTGATTTTAAACTTTAAAACCTATATGGCCTGGCTTCTAGCTATGTGCAGGACAACCTCCTCCAGGTAGAACTGACCTGTCCACTATGTTCATCTTGGAAGGGTATGCTACGGGTTCCTATCCTGTGAGAGGTAAAGTCAATGTGGGCCAGAGGAAGTTGTTTTTAGTGATGTCTCCCTCCTTACAGATTAGCTTTCGCCCCAGAAATTAGCTCAATGGCTACCCTGTTTCTCTTCAAAGGCAATTAAAACAGTTATTCTGAAGGTCCTTTGGAAGCTAAAGTTACTTGATGCTCATTTATGCTTTTGGATTATTTTCTTAGTGTTATAATGGATTTGATTTTTCTAGTTTTTAATGTATGTTTATCTGTACTCCTTTGTTTTTATTGTTGTTTGGGTTCTGGCAGTATCTAAATATAAATAAGTAAATACAAGTAAATAAATAATTTTTTTAAAAAATTATTCAATTTGTCCTTAAAACTCTCCACTCACCGTAATAGATGTGTATTGAATGGTGTGGAAGATCGTGGGAAGCTGGGAAAAGAATAGAAGAGAAAGAGGGAGGACATAAATAATCAAAAGACAGTGGCCAAGTCAGTTAGCAGGTTATCTCATAAATGGCAACTTAGCCCAAGTGGAAGAAGCAATTCAATTTATTGAAAGACACTCTACCTTAATTAACCCACTATAAATGAGTGTGAGAAATTCCCCTTCCAGATTCCAAGATTCTCTATTTACCTTAGGCTAGCATGAAACATACCTTACTGAAATCTGAGTAGTCCGTCCTTCCTTGGCTATATTCCCCAAGTCTGATCAATTGGGGAATACAGCTAAGAACAAACTCCTTCTGCAAATGGAGATTTCCACAACCCTTGATCTTGCCCAGCTGGCTGGACAAATTCTTTATGTTTTTCAAGGTTTCCCCAACCGTTCAGTTATCAGAACTATAAATTGTAGCAGTGGGGACATGTCTCTCATACACTTAGTTTAATTCTGGTTCAGAAATTTCCCAATTTCTGAACCAGAATTAAATCATTTTGTTCACGTAGCTCTCAGAAAATAAGCATCCCCCTCTAGATTGGGATAGGGAACCTTTGAAATGCTAGGGAAATATATTTAAACTTATTTGAGCACTGAAAGCTGCAGTAGGCAAGATTACACAAAACAAGACAAATTGGGATTTTCCATTTTTCAATTAATGTCTTTTAAAAAAATTCTAAAGCCTATTTAAAGGCTGATACTAGTTTTAGTCTCTTCACTGCCTCAAAATGGCAGGAAAACATGCCACCAATTTTTAACAATCACAGCACCACCAAAATTGGATGCGGACACAGGTGTTGGAGGTGTTCTAAGGGTGGTAAAATAATCAGAGTTCATATTTGTTGTCCACTGATTATTGAAAACGATATTACCAATGTCGCTACCAAAGCCTTGGTTTATGGTTTCTTGGCAATATTTTATCAGTTTTGTACAGGTTTTCATTCATATATATGAATATCCTACAATCAGAATAGATAATCGATATGCTGGACTAGATGGGACTTTTAAGATTTTGTATTATGCTAAACTACTTACTGAAACAAAAGTATAAATACATACAGTAATATTAATGAATTAATACAACATTATAATTAAGAAGCATAATTATAATGAAAACACAGGGAAAAGACCCTGGAAAATTATGTTAGAACAATTCCTAAAATAGCCTTATTTCTCAAAAGTCATTACTCATTCTTTTGTTGTAGGGAGGGAGACTGACTCAAATATTGACAGACAACACATATCAACAATCCACTGTTGTAACTGAAGTGTAGGTTTCCTCTTCCAGTGTCATGTAGTCATTCTTTTGGTTAATCCCCATGCTTGAAAATGTTTAATATCTTGATAGATTCCAAAAACCAAGAATATAGCTAAGCTGAATACTGGGATAAAGCATCTTTAAAATATGTTAATTGATCCAGAATCATGTTAACCATCTTGTTGATACGTTATTGTAACACTTTGGGCTGACAAGATCAAATCATAAGTTTATAATTTCAACTACTAAATTGCATCCCAACAATATTTCAATTGTAATAAATCCCTATAAAATATTCTCTGAGGCAACCAATATACACAAAATAATTTTTCATTGCATTAATTTCATTTTAATGTCATTTAAGCTAATTATCTAATTTCTCATTGATCATAGTGATGTTTCATTGCTTAAACAGGAGGATATTCAAACTCATTAGCCAGCAGTCATGCAAGTAACTAAGATCAGTTTCATCAATTTCCAAAAAAAAGAATTACTGCTTTAGAAACCATAGTTAAAATCTCCAGAATCTCTAACCAGTGGAACTTCAAAAGCAGTGATAGCATCTTAACCAACTGAAGTTGAATAACAAATGTTTAAATCAAAGCCCATTCCTTAATTCTACAAACCTTTTAAAATGTCTTATTCTGAATCAGATAGATCCAAAGTGATAATGTTATGAAAGAGACAAATTGGGAGGTGGGAGAGAGAATGAGAAATCTACACGACATTTTTAAAATGGTATTTTCCTATAATGTAAGGTTTTCATGGGTAATGGATCAAAATTACATCTGTGACACATCCTTGTATGTCTTGCAACATCAAGTACAGGTATTAAAGCTGATGCCCACACAAACAGGGATCTCAGTACTTGTCAGGATTTCAGCGGCATCAAATAATATATCTTATTTGAGCTACGTTCTAAGTTCCTTATACTAGTAACTAAAGTTAAGTACCCAATGATAAACCTGAAAGTTTGGAAAGTTAAGCCATCTTTCTCAACAGGTAGTTGTAATTTGTGCAAAAAGAATCTTGCAGAGTGTCCTTGACAAAGAAATTTATTCAATTTCCTGTAAAATTGTTTAAAAGAGTGTGAAGGAATAAACATGGAAAGGCATCTACAATGTATCCTTGGCCTTTTGTCTGTGCATCCATGTCTCTGTGGTAGGTGCATCAGTGTTGCACACACACTTTAAAAAGGTGGAATTTGTATCACAAAGCTCTAGTCACCATCTTGACAATTTTGACAACACATCACCACCACCACCAAGACTCAGCTGGGCCTCTCAAATGTAAATCAATGGCATCAAGTGATTTACCCTCCACTTGTAGGGTAGACAAGAAACCAAACTTATCATTAATGAAATAATATTAGGAATATAGATTTCTGATCTATGTATAAAACATACACTATAGTCAGCATAATGTACTCTGGCACCTACTGTAATTCTATTAATGTTTTCAATAGTTCTGCTTAGTAATTGATTCTGGTTACTAATGGCTAGTAATGACACTCATTAAGAGACTACTTCATAAAAAAATGGGATATAAGTGCATGCAAATGTGAACATATTCTTTTAAAAGATATTGCACCTTTTCCTGGATTTACTTAGAGTGAAACTTTTTCCAGCATTTGAGAGTCCCAGAGCTACGTTGTTGTGGAAGTGATGCTTTCCAGAAAACATAAAACTTAACTTTAAAGCTTTTATACACATGTAGCTATTTTTCCCATGGTAAATTGAGCTTTTGTAATTTTCCAATAGAACTAATGTCTTCAGGTTGGAACCTCACTGAGAGTTTGGTTATAAAATGTGTATTAAACTATTTGAAAGAGTGGATTCTGTATATTTTTAAAAGCTTCAGCTATAAACTTTTGAACATTTTAATTAACATTTGTATTAACAAAGCAGAAGCAGAAGGCCATTTTCACAGTGCTTTATTTGAAACAATAAAAAGCGCTGTCTATGAAATTGTACGGGATCTTTGCTGCTCTTGCTTTTCTTTATGTTTCTTCTTATAAGCTCATAACTTTGTTCACTTCATAAACACCTTCATTTTTTCCAAAGAGATTTGCTGATACCTTTGAAAATATCAGCCTCTAGCAGTCTTACTTTGTCATTCACATGCAAAGAATCATCAATCTTTGAGAAATACATTTTTACTTTGCAGAGGTTTTGCCATTTCTTCTACTTATTTATTTCATTAGCTTTAGATACCACTTGACTTCTATCTTTCCAGTTCTCTCTAGTCTCTGTTTGCTTAGTATTTTGCTTGTTTGTTTGTTTTGTTTTGTATCTAACGGTGCTCACAATACTGGATAATCTGCAATTACTTTTGAGCCTAATTCATTTTACTCAGGTGTCTTAATTTTAATTTTTACATTTACACTGATAAATGTCTCCCTGCTTCTGATCAACTACCAACTGATCAACAGAGCAAGGGGATGGGCTCTAATTTCTATTACTTTCTGATTAGCATTCCTCTATAATTTTTGAAATTGCTGTTGCATAGAGCTTCCTGAAGGCCAAAGGCTGAATCAGGTCTCTTCCCTAATTATATTCTTCTTCCTAAAGTGGTTGGAGATTTGGATGAGTGTCCTTTTCTCTCTTAAAAGATTTGAGAAGCTGATTTTTATAATGCTGCTGCTACTATTGTTATTATTGTTGGTTGCACAGTTAGCCAGTTGTTTAGACCGGATTTGGCATTTTTATCCACCTATTGAGTCCTTCCCAAGGATCTGGGATAGGCAGATGTTGTTTGATGGTGTCATTGCAAGCTATAAGCTGTTCCAGGTAAAGCTGCCTTTTGCAATTGACTGATGGTGATTTTGTCAATGCCAATTATGTTCAAGTGCTCCAGATGTTTTGGGATTGCACCTATGGCCCTATTACTATTGGTACCATCTTTGCTTTCTTTTGCCACAATTGTTCTATTGCTATTTGCAGGTCTTTGTATTTTGTGATTTTCTCCAGTTCTTTCTCTTCTATTCTGCTGTCTCCAGGTATTGCAGTGTCCACTATCCAGACTTTTTTGTCTTTCTTACAATAATTAAGTCTGAGGTGTTGTGTGGCAGGTGCTTGTCTGTTTGAATTCTAAAGTCCCAGAGCACTTTAGCTTCTTCATTTTCTATTACTCCGTCTGTTTTGTGGTCCCACCAGTCCTAGTCAGTCTGTGCAATCTTCCTGCAGCAGCTAACTAGGTGGTCCACTGTTTCTTCAGCTTCTTTGCAGAGACAGAATTTGCTGTCTGTTGCTGTCTTCTCAATTCTGGCTTTATATGCATTTGTTCTTAAGGCTTGGTTTTGTGTAGCCAGTATTAGCCCCTTTGTCTCTTTCTTCAACTTTCCTGCTCTTAGCCATTGACAGTTCTTGTTGTTATCTGCTTTGCCTGCTAGTGTGTGTGTGTGTGTACTGGCTATGTAATACTTTGCCTTGCCATATCTTTTTTCTATTCATTTGGTCTTTCTTGTACTCCAGTTTGGTCTCTTTGATATTCAGTAAGCCTTCATGGTGTACTAGCTTCGGTGCATCTTCTTCACTGTCCTTCAGATATTCTTCTAATGCCCTTTTTTTTTCTTCAACTGTCTGGTGTCCTTGCAACATTCCATGCCCACCTATGCTCTTTGATAAATAGAGTCTGTCAACATTGCTGCATGGATGAAGTGCATGATTCATTGTCATTATTTTTCTGGTCTTCCTATCCAGGGCTTCTAGTTCTGCTTGAATCCAGCCCACTATTCCAGCTGTGTTTCTAATGACTGGAATTCCCCAGATGTTAATTGCCTTGATGGTATTTCCTCCACTGAGTTTGGACTTTAAGGTCTTCTTCACTCTTCTGATGTATTCACTCCTAACCTTCTTCTTGACTTCAGTGTGCTTGATGTTGTCAGCTTGAAGGATGCCCAAGTATTTTTCAGGAACTTCTTCATCCAGACTTAATGTTATTTCCATAGGGCATCTTGATTCCTTCAGTTTTAACTATTTTCCCCCTTCTGACGGTAAAGATGGCACATTTGTCCAGCCAAACTCCATTGCAATATTTTGGCTGTATATCTGGACAGTGTTGAGCAGCGATTCTATCTCAGATGGTGTTTTTCCATACAGCTTCAGATCGCCCATGTAAAGGAGGTGGGATAGCCTGGCACATGTCTTTGAGGTTTGATAACCATGGCCTGACCTGTTCTGTATTGGTGACAGGAATCAATGCAATGACAAACAGTAGTGGTGATAGTGAGTCTCCTTGAAAGATTCCTCTCCTGATATTAACCTCTCCCAGTCTATCACCATTGACCAGCAATAGTGTCTTCCATTGTGCCATTGATCTTTGCACAAAGCTTCTGATGTTTCTACTGACTTCTGTTTTTTCTAGGCATTTGATTATCCAATCATATGGCAGGGAGTTTAATGCCTTTTTGTAGTCAATTCAATTCAAACCTTTATTGGCATTACAAACATTAAAATACAAGGAATTAGCATATCATAAGGATGACAGCAGGAAAACAATACTCAAAGAAGAGTTTGGTTACATTTCCTTTTGAACACTTCCTCCAAGAACTTAGCAACAATTTGGGTAATCTCGGGTATAGCATCACAAAGAAAATACCAGCAGGATGACGCAGGATCCATGTCGTTCAGAGGGTATTTGCCCTGCAAGGGTCTTAGAAGCAAATCATGCTGAAGAGACACAAATAACAATCGAAAATGATATGATAGATTGTATCTGGGCTGCCACAAAGAGCCTGTCATGGATGGGAATGTGTTTATACCTTCCAAGAAGCACCTTAGAAGGAAAAGCATTCACTTTAGCCAAGAAAAAGGCCCTTCGCTGGGAAGGTAACACAAGATCGTTGAAATAATGTGCCATCTTGCCCAATTGATTTTCTATACCAAGCATGGCAGGGGAGCATGCACGAGGTTGGGCTGGTCTGAATTTATGGTATTCTAAGTCCAAAAGTCTCTGTTTAATAGTGCTAAATACAAAGCTTTCATCTGAAAGGTATAGGTCCTCAATTGCAATCCCAATCTGTTTAAGCTTGGATATAATATGTCACGACCACAGCGAGATGTAATTGTCTTTTCTGAGATATGATAGCAGAGCTGCTCTAAATAAGATTCTGAGCCAATATTTAATTGTTAATATCCAGGCTTTTGTTTCGATTAAACTTTGGCCCGTTTCTAGGCAGATTATGGGATAAGAGACACAATTAGGAGCCCCTGAGAGCTGCCTCAGAAAGGAAGCCTGGATACCTTCCACTTTAGTGTTAAAAGTTCTCAACCAAAGAGGGATACCATAAAGTATTTGAGAGAGAGATTTGGCTTTAAATATCCTAATTGCTGCCGGTACAAATTGATTGCCTCTTATAAAATAGAACTGTTTGATCTCAGCGTCGGAACAATTGGCTAAGTGAATTGACTTATTACGATGAGTTACCCAAGAAAGATTATACCTAAAAGTAATGCCAAGGTATTTAAAAGTTTTGACTTGTTCGATTTCTATATTGCCCATAGACCATCTCTCTAGACGCCATCTTTTAGCAAATATTACCTTTGATTTGGAAAAATTAATAGTAAGTGAGTTACTTTGACAATAATTATAAAATGCCTCCAAATATCTTTGTAAGCCCACCCTCGAGCAGGAAAGAACTGTGGTATCATCGGCATAAAGTAACAATGGAGTAGGAAGACTGCCAAGACTGGTGGGGTGACCATTAACTGAACTAAGGGAATGGGCCAAGTCATTCAAGAAAAGATTAAAAAGGTGAGGAGCAAGGACACAGCCCTGCTT
The DNA here is from genome assembly GCA_030867105.1 of Liasis olivaceus. Classification (NCBI taxonomy): domain Eukaryota; kingdom Metazoa; phylum Chordata; class Lepidosauria; order Squamata; family Pythonidae; genus Liasis; species Liasis olivaceus. Next base: position 182,552,051 of record CM061349.1, read on the forward strand.
AACTCCCTTCTATGTAGGTATTCGCTCTGTTAAATGACCCTTAGTCAAATATTTAACTTGACAAGAGGTGTCTGTATGCAGTTTCTTTAGTAGGAACAGCAGCCTCAGGTCTATTCCTTGTTTCTTCAATTTAGACCATAGTACATCCCTCAGAATTGAGTCAAAAGCGCTTTTAAGATCTATAAATGCTACAAAAAGCTTTTTCCTTCCTAAATTCAGGTATTTTTCAATTAGGAAGTTCAATGTAAGACAGTGGTCAATCACAGAATTTCCTTTGCAGGCCCGATCACATCATTTGTATACATCCGATCTAGTAAACGGTGTTCAAGATGTTTAGCATAAAGATAAAAGGCTGATTGGACGAAAATTACTGGGCTGGTCAAACCCACCTTTCTTGTCAATTGGAATTATTATCGAATTGAGCCAAATGTTCAGAATTTTGCCGTCATGATCAATGAGCATAAATAAGAAAGCCAATGGCTGGGCCCACCAATCAACATTTTTTTTAAGTAGTTCAGCTGGGAGCCCGTCTGGGCCAGGCGATTTTCCCATTTTTAGATCAACAATTAATTCAATGATTTCATCTGTGCTCACCGGAGGCCACGGCGGTAAATCTAAGGCAGTGGAATCATCTTCCTCATTGTAGGGAGCTACAGGAGTGTCATACAATGTTGAGAAATGTGCCACCCATTGCTGAGATGTAATAGCAGGGGTGGCAAAAGAGGAGTTATCACTGGAATTGCTCGAAGTAAGTTTCCAAAAAGATTTACTATCCTTGCATTTGATAGCCGTATAGAATTGGTCCCATTTACCCTGAAAAAATATTTTTTTTTTCTTAATGATAAGGTCTTGGAAACTTTCCTTATATTTTAAAAATTCATTATATTTACTAAAGTCCCCAGCCTGGCGTAATTCTTTAAACATGCATCTCAATTTCTTTTTCTGGATATGGCATTCCAGATCGAACCAAGTGGAATCAATCCAAGCTACATTCAAGTTGGTCTTCCTTCCCTTGCAGTTTTCCAAAATCATCTTGTCAATTAGGAGCTAATCTTTTGTCCTTCTGCTGTTTGGGTGGTTTCCTTTCTGCCCAGATGGAAAGAGCTTGTTTTCAACTAGGTGCTGTTGGACTGCATCAGCTACCACACCAGTTAGCAATTTGAAAGTTGTTGATAAGCAGGTAATTGGCCTGTAGTTGCCTGGTGCTGTCCCTTTTGTTGGATCTTTCATTATCAGGTAGGTTTTGCCAGATGTTTACCAATCTTCAATTTCACCTCGCAGTATGTTGTTAAACTGCTTGGCAATGAGTGCATGCAAACCAGTCAGATGTTTCAATCAAAAACCATGCAGTTCATCTTCACCTGGTGCTGACCAATTCTTGATTTCCTTGCCCTTTTTCTCCACCATTTCTGCTGTTATTACAAGTTCTTTCATTTCAGCTTCTTTTTTATTCTTATGCATCTCCTTTATCCAAGCTGCATTCTTGTTGTATTTCTTTGGGTTATTCCATAGCTATTCCCAGAACTGCACCAGGTGTTGACTGGTTCATTGCAGTCTCTCCATTGATGGATTGGTGGAAACGTTTCTGATTTGGCTGAAATTGGAGTTTCTGCCTATAGTGTGCAATTCAGCTTCATATCTGCTGATCTTTTTGGCTATGGCTGTTATTTGCTGCTTCATTATTTCCAGTGCTTCTTTGATTTTTCTTGTTTCTAGGTGATAGTTCTTGTTCAGGTATTCTTTGGTCTTCTTGTTCTTCAGCTTCTTTTCTTTCATCTCTTCTAGTTTAGCATGCTGATCTTATTTTCCAACCTGATCTTCCATTTTCTTGTTTGTTGATTTTGCAACCAAGGTATTCAGTTATACTGCAGTCATGCTGTACATTAGTTGGTTTTTTCTTGCAATGAGCTGGTGCTTCTATTTGATATTACAGTATTGACACCATTTAATACTTCAGTGCTGGCAACCTTATTCTCTTTGTGCTGTTCTAGATGCTCGGTTATTCTTTGTTTCAGTTCCTCTTGTTTTTTTTAGAGGGTTTTGTTCTTTCTGAGGAGGAGGCAGAGGAGAAGGCAGAGGAGAGGGTGCCTAATTTGGGAATGAAAATGATTCAATAGCTATGCTGGCTTCCTCTACTGTCGATTCCCCCTGTTTTGCTGTCTACACTCTGAGCTACTTGTGGCAGGAGTTCGATTTCTTTGCTCTGGGTACACCTTTGCAGTTCTTCCAATTCTACTTCTGTGAATACTTTATTTCATATTATAAATCAACGTTGATCTGCTAGCCTCTGTTCTGTTATTACTGATTCTGGATGTTGTTGTTTCCAGAACTGGTGCATTCTTTTCAGATATCCTCTTCTCATTGGACTTGATTTGTAATAGCAGATCATTATTTCTTTGTTTTCAGTCTTCCTATATTTGCAAAGGGGAAACAACTTTTCTTCCAGTAGTCCTGCAGCTGCTGGCCCTGGTTGCTCAGCCAACAATCCTGAGTCCTGTAGCCCACTTGTCACCAGATATCCAGGAGCTAGAACACCTAGCATGGTCCATGATGACCCAGGCGAAGACCATTCCAGTATAGGTTTCTGTAAATTACGTCTCACCATATTGTTTATGGGAGAGACACTCTTCGTCTGGCTCTTCTCATGAGACCTGTCCAGTATGGTTGAACCTTTGGCATAGCTCTCATCCTCCTCAGAGCACACAAGCCCCACAACTACATCAAAGTAATGCCTCACTGGGGGATGATGATGATGATTGATGATGATGATGATTTTGGTGCCTTTGAGTCAGTGTTGACCCCTGGTGACTTCCCGGACAAGTCCCTACAGTTTCCTTAGCAAGATTTGAGAAGTGGTTTGCCATTTCCTTCTTCCTAGGGCTGAGAGAGAGGGACTGGCCCAAGGTCACCCAGATGGCTTTGTGCCTAAGGTAGTCTCTGGGTTTCTAGCCTGATGCCTAAAGCACTACACCAAACTGGATTGATGCTGTTATTAATGCCATGCAATATATGAAATATGGAAAGTGAAGGCTGCAGATGAAACATAAATCTTTCTTTATTTCTGTCATAATGCTTTGTCATGGTACCTGCTAAAATCCCTAGATTTTTTTTTCCAGATGTTTACAGCCAACTATATCCCAGCATTGCATATAAGAATAGGAATGTTGCCCCATTTTACTTTCTTTCTCCACAGAATTTGAATCAAAGATCTAATATGTATGGTTGAGTGATATTGTATTTCTGTACATAATAGTGGAAAAAATGTCCTTGTTAAGCTTTGTTTTGATTAGACATTACGTACCTTGGCATACCTGATAATAATACCTCAGTTATGCCTTTTCTTTTAGAAATCTCTTAATTTTCAGTATTCTAGCAGATTTTGTATATATTCCCTATATCAGTGTTTGAGTATCTTTATCATGGTATTGAGGTTTATGGTATATGTATACAAATGCTTTCACAAGTGTATGTGCATTTTTTTTTCTTTAATCATTTGATCTCTTTAAACTTTTGCCATTAATTTCTGTATCCTCGATACCAAATCTGGCATCTCTATCTTCACTTTGTACCATCATCCCTATGGGATTCAACCTGATAAAAAGGCTCCTTATCATCAAGAAACAAGTACAGCAGGGATTCACTTTGTTGCTGTAGGGTAGAAAAGCAGAATCTTGAAAGTTTGTCTCTACTCCATCTTATACCAAACAAAATAAAGGCAAGGTTATTTTGATGGGTTTTTTCCTCAGTCCTCTTTCTCAGGACTGAGTAATCTTTTCTGAAAGTCCCCCTTAACAGTTTATTCATTCTTTCCTCATTCCCAAGGCCAGGTCTACATTCTTTCACAACTACAACTACATGCCCACTTTCTACCAATACTGACTTTTGGATATTAAGGATCAGCAATTTTCACTGCAGTTTATGGGAAGCTCATTTATTTTGTTCAGACTTGATTGCCCCAAAGAGTTCTTTAGTGCCTCCACTATCACCAGTTCATCCATTTCTTGAGACACTGCAGAAAGTATCAAAGCTCCCCTCCCCTCAAAAAGAGAAGGCATCTGGTTTTTCCAGAGATGCTAAAACAAATGATGGGCTTCTCCTGGCCCCCTCCCCACTTCACCTACATTGTTCATTTCCCTGCAGATTCTCAAAGAATTTATCAACTCTATAGTAGTTCCAATCTATAAGAAAAGGTGATAAGACCAACCCATCCAATCAGCTTCCAATGTATAATGAATAAATTAAATAGATATGTGAAACATATCTATTACAAGCTAGCTGACCTGATGGACCAAGAAAGAATCTTAGCTATGGAGCAAGCCAGTTTTAGACCATACTCTCCAATAGTGGTACCACCTTGTATCATCTCTCTGCAAACTACACCAGTGTACCAAGAGGTGCCGTTTATGCTGCTTTTATAGGTCTGAAAGTGGCACTTCATTAAATTCCTAACAAGGGATTGTGGTGAAAATTGACAGCCTCTTTTATTAATTGATATCTTTTCCAATGAATAATGATGCCACACAAAAATACCACAATGCAGATCAAATGTATGATCAATAGGAGAATTGACTGCTATTCCAAACTATTCTAATGAATCAAACAGGGATGCATCTTAACTACCAACACCAACACCAACAATCTAGTTTTGAATGGTAGCATATAAATTCTTATAAATAAAGCTGTATCTAACCATTGATTTACCCCTACATTTTTAGCAATTGTGTTTTTTCAGCCATGCCAAAGTCCAACTAAAAAGGAATATATTCTGAGTTTTAATAAGATACTTCATTTATTTCTGGCCTTTGACAACTCAAGGAATAATGTATCAAGAGTCTTTTCTCTTTGAAGTGCCATACACAATCACTGCAAACTAGGTTTAAGTCACAGATATCTGCAAGATCACTGCAGGGCTAAACTTCATGGACTGTATTTATTATACAACATTGGGCCATGTAGATAAAAGCTTAATAAGATATCTCATAAGCATCAATACTGTAGAAGCAGAGGGGGATGAAATCAGAGTGGACTGAATACGAAATTAATTGTATATAACAAAGACCCTCTGAAATTAATGTGGCCAGATATTTCTAGCTATTTCAATAATCTACTCTAACACTAAAAGGATCTGGCACAAGATGTGTATAAATAACTTGTGATACAGTATGTTTAATTATTTCATTAGTAGCTTTGGAGTCCTTGGGGTTCTCTGAGGGTGTGGGTTTTGTTTTGTTTTATTTTTTTCCCTCTGGGAGTTCCTTGGTTAAGGTATTGTTTGCTGCTTGACCCCCACCATACCCCCACCAACACTGGCAGGGCATGCCACAGTATATAAACAGACAGCAAACCCCATCCCATTCTAGCACTGAAGATGTTACCTAGCCGGGTAACGAAATGTTTGCAAGAAAACAGCCAAGCTCAGAGAACCCCCAGGACTCCACAGTTCAACCCTGAGCTACACATATTCACCTCTATTAGTAGCTTTAATATAGGAAACTTGACTAAATGAAATGGAAGTCTTGAAGATTTTTTTATTAGACACAAAAATACACAGTTGGTATGCTTTGATCTATGTACTGCATAAGCTGCTCCATTTGAAAAATTAATTATATAGAGAGTTAAAATAAACAGTAAGTTTGAAGTTGGGAGGAAATATGAAGACAGAATAACAGTAAATAAGAACTGGAAACTGCTAGAGAAGTACAAGTGAAAGATTTGAGGAGGAATTTAGGGCTGAAATAACAAGATTATTGGACTGAGGAAGAGAGGTACAGAATTGAATGCATAAAATGGCTGATAATTTAATTAGTGTGAGTGTAGTGGAGGAAATAAATGTTTAATTTTTAAGAGTCCTAACGACAATCACAATTTGGAAAAGCAGATGAGGAACTTTTCGGAAACAGATTAACATGCAGTTAACTATTTCTGAAGGATTATGTCTAAATCCTATGTGGTTTTATTTAATCTTGCAAAATCAGTTAAAACAAAATAACTCACCTCACCATGAACTTATTATCACTTTGGATTCCCACAATTGCACTTCATGTCTGCATGAACTGCTCTTTAAATGTTTAAGGAAATCATCACGTCCTCGAACAGCCATAGCAAAGATAAAACCTGCTTCATTTTCCACCCTATTTTTTATTAAAACATTTTCCTAATTCGTTCTTTTTTCAGAAACTCCCCAATAATGCAGACTTCATTCTGTCCCTTGGGTTCCTGCCTTCACATTCTCCATCAACTTCCAGCACTGTTCTGGATTTTATTCTGAAGAGAAATTCAGCTAAGCGCTACTTGCAAACAATTCCCCCAACCATTCATCAAATTTCTTGTTCGTGTTTCAGCAATCCATAAATATATGCTAACATATTGCAAAGTGAAGTGTAACATGGGTGTGCATGCGTATTGATTGTAGATGGTAACTGCTTCCATAATTCTGTCTTCAAAATCCCAGAAAATGATGTTGTTGAATAGGTGACATCATGCATTTATATGTAAATCTCTGCCCATTAACGTGCTTTCATTTGAGCACTATAAACCTCTTGCTGACTGCTTGAATATATCAAGACAACATAAAAATTGTTAACGTTGTGGTCGCTGCAGTCTTGTCTCAACTGTTGTTTTTGTATAGCTATACCATTTTGGAACAATGAAATGTATACTTCACTGGATCCAAACAACCTATACATTCTTTATCTATTTTTAAAACTTCTAGATGAAATATTGCTTCCTGATAGCTCCAATTAATCTTTGAAGCAAAATATCTCCCAGGGAAGGGACAACATGTGGTCCTGTTCATAGATTTCACGTCCTGCTATCATTCACAATTGACTATGTTGATGAGTGCTTCTAGTAGAAGATAAAAGAGAACATCATCTGGAGACCTACATTGTTGCTGATCCCTATTCTATCCAATGGATGTTTCTAGAGCATCCAATCCATTGATGTCAAGAAGCTAGGTCTTCTCTCATATCATTAACTTTCCCCAGTACAGTTGCTGTTAATATTTGACCAATTAGCACTTCCCTGGATTGTCAAAGACAATTGAGGTCTATATGTCTTTATTATTCTGGTTAAGCTAAAACACATCTCTTTTTAGCTTGTCATATTTCATTTTAAGAAATTCCTTATCTTTCATTATGATAGATCAGAGTTTTGCAGAGTGGTTTTTGTTAACATACGAATGATTGCATAGACCAGCCTTTTAAATAAAAGGCTAAAAATAAATCCTTTTTCATGGAAGAATCTTCAAACTATCCTCCCCTCAACTTTTTTTTTAAAATCATTTTAGAATTATAAGTGTGACTTTAAGAGTAAATGGAACAGGGACAAGTGTGTTTTCAGAAGATGCCCATAATACATCAGTGTAAGGTCCTGGTGTTCTATAGAAAGAAAGTTCTTGCTCAGCACAGGCAGCACCATGACAAAGGCTTTCCCCCATCTCACTACCAATCAGCAGTCTGGAAGCTATGGCCTAAGAGCAGGACCTGTGTCTCTCCTAGATTTTTCCCCCCACATATGGTAGGGCTGATTTGATAGGATTGGGGTAGTTTTGCTGCTAGTTTAGGCATGGATTTTGTGCAGATCCAAGTTTTCCCCAGTTCACCCCCACCTGTCTTCCCTTTTGCCCTCTCTAAAGTTGGAACACCAGTATCACAGCCTATGGAACTCCTTGAGATCTGCTCTTCTGACTTCAGGAAAAGCCTTTTATGGACTACAGAATCACAGTCTCAATACCATTTCTATCGAAGTGACAAGTCCAGTTTATTATGGCACCATTAAAAGTTTTGAGAAATAGCTTTGCCCCAAATCACTGTAGCCAATTTTCATTTTCATCACAATATTTGCAGAAATCATTGAAGTCAGCCTTCAGGTTTTCAAAGCAAGTGGTTCTGTAAAATCCATTTACCACTTTTCAGTTCAACTTCTGCATCAGACTGAACGCACTAAATTAGGATTCAATTTACTGAAGTCTATGACACGAATTACCATTTATATAACTGTGAATTTGTCTCCAGGAGACAGCCATTTTTCTGGTGATAATTCTAGTCTTTTTACATAAAGATTGCAATACACAAGGTAAATTATTATTTTATCCAGCACTTTTTACCATGGATATACAAGAAGAGAATAAAGAGTATATGCAATTCTAATCATAATTTAAATAGAGGAACATTATTAATAGCAGTCTAAGCACATGCGTTCCCCACCCCCTTTGTAACTTGGAGTAATTACAGCATCTATCACTTTTGCTAGAAGTAGAAGCTCCACTTCATTGGAGATCCTCCCCTCATACAGTTCTAATAAATTTTCTTACTCAGAAATCAACACTTTAAATTAAAGAATTAAAAATTTAACAGCAGTTTGTTTCTGTGACAATAGCGAGAACAGTATCAAATCCCCTCCCTCTCCCCATCATATGACATAGACTGTAGCGGATGTTGGTAATACTCTTCAAATTAAGACAAGACAAATTACAACTCTAAAGACAAAACTAGATTTTTCTCCCATTAGGAAGGAGAACGATTGCCTGTCATGAAACTAGAATAATTTATTTCTGGCCCATTTCAAGGTTTAACAAAAGTTAATATTTTTAAGCCCGCAGAGCCTTATCTTCTTATAGTCAGTTTTCCTTTGTTACTTGTGATGCTCTTTATTAATTCATAACATTAATATTGTATCTTTCCATTACTTAAATATGAAGGAGAGAGTGAAGTTATCACAGCAGCTGTCTTCCAGCCAGGGGCAGTGGTTGTACAGATCTCCAAAACCTTCTTAATGGTCCTCCTGTAGAAGAGCTAATATAGTTTGTTTATAGGTAAGGACTGTCTGCTCATTAACAAGTAATAATTAATATTGTTTTACTCAGCACCAGTTTAATTTCTTGTTTGAGGTAGTTATATGACATATCCATTTTAATATTAAATAAAGCTTCAAGCTTGAGTTATATTTTTAAAAAGACAAGGATGCCATATAGTATATGTACTGCCAAAATTATTGCATTGTATTGCTGGTCTTTTTATTGGGTTTGGACTGTAAATACATTTTGAGTGATTGATTGATGCCATACATTGATCAATCTCCACTGCATCTAGAATGATGGCCATTAAAAAAACTTGCATCGTGAGCTTGCTAAACTAAAAATTATTTCCCCTAAGTCCCTTATGCCAAAAGATACATGAAATTATGATCAGCAGCAATATATACATTATCTAAAGTTCATTATATACATATAATAAACATATATAATTAACTCTATTCCCAAAGCTAAATGAACTTTTATTGTTATTCCCAAACATTGGGAAAATCATCATGTAATTATGTTTCATATCTCAGTAATATTTTATACTGTATTACTTATGGGAAGTCCCATAAGGAATCCCATGGGCAAAATTATTTCATTTAGGGCAATATAAGCAGATTACAGGAAAGACAGAAACTTTTCTTTGACCCCTCCTAGTCTGGTTTCCCCGAACATGATAGCCCTCTTCAGCTTTTTGGCAAAAGTACAAATGGGAGGGGAAGCCAGGATATGAGAGTTAGTGACACCCTCAAGAGAAGTTCCAACTGTATTCTGGTGGAACTTTGTGGTTTGTTGATTTCTTTGAATATTGTTACCCAGAGCAGAGGTTCATAAAATGGTTTGCAGATCAATAAAAACAAGTTGGTCTTTCTCCTTCTGCTCCGATTCTAGACAATGCAGCACAAAGGTAAAGGGGCATATATCTGAATCCCCCTCTCCACCCTGACATATGATGGATCTGAAAATTCAGAGAAAATTAGCATAAACATCCACAAACATGATTAATTTTAAAAAAAAAATCTCCCAAACTACTTATCTACCAAATTGGCTTTAATCAACATGTTTGTTCTGTCACTTAACACAAGGCATCAGTTTTCTAAAGGTATGTTTATGGAGTTTTATGATGGGGAGGTCCAGAGAATGACATCCTCAATGTCTAACTCACACATTTTACCACATCATTTCTTCCATCTTTTTTCTTACTACAGAAAATTCATTAACAAAGGAAAGGTGGAATGGTTGTACTGTGTTATGGGTTTTGAATGCTATTGTTAACAAATATTAGTCGGGAAGCATTTCAGAATGATGAGGGCATAAAGGAATTGCTATGATGCTTATGAATAACTCTAAAGAAAGATAATTTGGAGGGTAAGAATATTGCTTTTGAAGCAAGAGGCCAATCTACAGAGTAGTGGCAGTTTAATTCAACAATTTTGCAAATCCATCCTTAGCCGATAGTGCTTTGACAGCTCCCAAGAGCTCCTTCAGCCCTCTGAAGGACTCAGGAGAAACCAACCATTTCCCTACCATAGATTCTATTCTCTGAGTCCTCTGGAGAACATTCAATCCATCTCTGCTTTTCAGAATATCATTCTGATGTTCAAGACTTCTACCTGTACCACTAGCTGGGGATTTTCTGTGTTCTTCTCACCCTTTTTCACTCCCTCCTTTCATATTCTCCAGTTGTTCTACTAATGAATTTCTGATTACCCTATTTTTCCAACTATAAGACGATACTTTTTTCTAAAATCCTTACCCTAAAAATCAAAGGGCGTCTTATTCAAGGAAGTCAGCTGAGGAGAGAATCGCGCAGTTGCAAAACTGCCCATACTTTGTTTCTGCAAAGAGGCTTCCTCCTATTGCTAGCCTCCAATCACGAGTGAAATAGCTTGTCTCCCAAACAGATTCCTCCTATCACGAGCCTTATGTAACTGACGTCAGCTGATGCTGAACAAACCAATTAGAGGAAGGCTGTTTGCAGAAACAAGCTATTGGTAGTTTCACTCGTGCTTGAATGTAATCAGTTATACAAAAGAGCATGGAAATAGAGCTGCAGAGAGACGGTTTGGACCTCCTCCCACCGAGTGTATCAGGTAAATGTTACCTAATTACTAAATAAAAATGTGTTCTGCACTATCTTTAAAATATTGATTTCTTAATTTTGGGTTGGAAAAGTGGGGGTTGTCCTGTACATGGGGGCATCTTATTGATGGAAAAATACGGTATGTTCTGACATTTGGCATATTTCCCTCCATTTTTAGTGTCATTTCAGTTATGTGGAGCAGGGATAACCTGTTTTTCGATTCCAATCTGGGAAACAGTGAGTCTTACCCGTGAAAAGGTTATTTAATATGGGTTTACGCCTTCCAAACTTCAGATGAAGGCACCATTCCAAGTTGGAGAAAGCCCTGGGGACTCAGAGAATAAAAGCTCACCATCAGAAAATGTGTCTTGTTTTCTATCTCACTCTGTATCAGAGATGGACTGTGTGCAACCCCAACTTGCCATCAATTGGAACCAGCCATCAAAGTGAAATTTGTAGTGTGCCTGAAAGGGAAAATTATTCAATACACAGGGCAAAATAAGATGCATTGCATGTAAATTAATTTAAAACTTAAATTAAAAGAAACTGAAGTTAATTTTTCTCGTGACTTTTTGTACTGCAGGCCACTGAAAAAGCCAAGTATGAACCTCAGTGTGGGAGAAAGAAAACACTCATGCACATTCTTGGTTTATATAATCCATTAAGTTTATTTTTAAGTACTATTTCTCTCCCTCCCTCCCCCTTGCTTTGGTTAATTCAAATGCGGAAAGGTGGCATTTAAATATTAAAAGCATTTTCAAAATGAAGAGGTACAAAGCAACCAATTTCAAAATTAGAACTCTTTTTTCTCAGGAGAATAATTAAAACATTTAGAAATCCATTCCTGCATCAAAAAAGCATGGACACTGTAAATGAAGAAGGGAATGCGTGCTCAAGTCAAAAAGTAGGATTATGTCTTTTCAAAGTAGACAATGGAGAAAGGAAGGGACAAAAACAAAGAAAGAATCCTGAAGAAGACTACTGGATCTTTGACCCCACGCAGATAGAAGAAAATGGAACTCTATATCACTGGTCCTCAACCTGGTGTCTTCTAGATGTGTGGTGGTTTGGCTTCCAGAATTCCTGGGTGGCGTGGCCTAAGCATGCTGTCTACAATTCTCAGTATCTAGCACATCTGCAGGACTTCAAACTGGGAAAGTTCGGTGAGAACCAAATGCTTGTCTTTCACAGAATTTTGTCTTTTAGTATTTAATATACAAGTTACAGTACAGGTGTTTGCTAGAATGTTATATGAGTTTATATAACCCAATTTACCCCACAGGTCCTGCTGTGCTGCCTCATCGTGGTGTGTGTGTGTGTGTGTGTGTGTGTGTGTGTGTTCCTGGGAGGGATGAGTGAAGAACGTCGGGAATGTTTGCCAATGGTATACATTCCCAGCAGTGTCACCCAAGGCATAAAGGTCATCTCAGCTGCCCACCTATACTGGGCAGCAGCAATACAGGAAGATTGTGGAGGCAGATGATCACTTTAGTGACAATGGCAAAGGCATCAATTCATACTGCACAGGAGAAGGTTTTAAAATTGGAGGAAGAAACATAAGTAACATAACTTGTGCTATGCTGATGACACTATTCTGATAGCCCAAAATCCAAAGAATCTGAAAGCTCTAGTAATAAAAGTTAAGGAGCAAAGTGGGAAAATGGGACTAAAATTAAATATAAAGAAAACCAAACTAATGACAACAGATAGAACAACCAGTCTTAGAACTGACAATGAAGATATTGAAGTGGTAGATAGCTTCTGCCTTTTAGGCTCAACCATCAACAGTAAAGGAACAAGCACTCAAGAAATACATCAAAGACTAGCATTTGGGAGGGCAGCCATGAAAGCCTTGGAAAAGATATTCAAATGCAGTGATGTCTCTATACCTACAAAGGTCAAAATTGTCCAAGCCATGGTATTCCCTGTGACACTATGGAACTGAAAGTTAGACTTTGAAGAAGCAGGATAGGAAGAGTATTGACACTTTTGAATTTTGGCATTGGAGAAGACTCCTGAAAATACTATGGACAGCCAAGGAAACAAACAAATGGATCATCAAACAAATCAACCCAGAACTCTCACTAGAGACACAAATAACCAGGCTCAAATTATCCTACTTTGGACATATTATGTGAAGACCTAGTTCCCCAGAGAAGACTCTCATGCTGGGAAAGGTGGAAGGAGAAAGAAGAAGAGGACAACCAGCAGCAAAGTAGATGGACCCAGTTACAGTGGCAATGAATGCACCATTGGAAGACCTGAAAGACCAGATTAAGGATAGATCACCATGGAGAAAATCTTTGTGGTTGCTAGGAGTCAACACTGACTTGATGGCACATTATCAATCAATCAAACCCAATCACTGTACATTTGGAACTGTTTGGTGTACCATAAATAAATAAGCAAATGTTTTGGAAACATCAGCACAAGTCTGGAATTTCTTCCTTCTCCAATTTTGAAATCCTATCATAAAGAGGATACAGATATAGCAAAATTACGTTTTCCCTAAAGAGCTGCCAAGGCAACTTTGGTTTATAGAACTCACAAATAGTTTTCACTGGAAATTCTTGGTTCTACTGTTCATTTCCACTGGCATTGTGCCAGCATTCAGATGAGGTCAAATTTTACAGCTGAACTTACCATCTGGAAAGAGGTTCTACTTCCATCAGCTTGAACAGGGTCTAGAAGATAAAGAAGCCTCTGGTGAAGCAGAAGTTGTTCAGACCAAATCCCAATAGTTTTTCTATTACAAGATTTTTTTCCCTCTTTCTCCTTGATGAGAAAGGTCATGAGAATGAGTGCTAGAAAACATTTACCTGAAAGACTGCTCCCCCCCCCCATTCCATGGAAATCTTACTGCCACATCCATCTTTTCCATGTGTTTAACAGTTAAAAGTATAACATTTTGATTGTATCTGGTTTCCATTTGTCTACTTTTAATGGTACATAAGTAATTTCTTATGTAAAACAGAATTGAAAAGTTAACATGTACTTTTACAAATGTTAGCGACACCTTTCCTGTGCAATGGGTGGGCAGACCTATGAATTAGTAACTGAATATATTTTTGCACAACTCTAAGAGGTAGCTGTAAAATTGAAGCTGGGGAAAGTGAAAATGACTTTCACAGTAAATTAATCACCCTAATTCCAGGTTGGGATTGATAGGATATTCTCTGCTGCTATAAGGTAAAGGATCTTTAGAGGAAATATTGAGTTTGGTTGTATGATGCTATGATTCAGTCAGTAAATAACTTTATTGAAGTATGTTATAGATGCTAGCATTACTGAACCAGAGTTCAGAGTTTTCCAAGCCAAATTGGAAGAATTTGATATTGTCCTTGAGAAGGAAAAAGTATTCAGTTTTCTAAAGTTTTGGTTGCACACAATTCCTTAATGGATTTAATCACTGTAAAAGCTGCTCTTCCACATATGTTCTTAATTCTCTCTCTCTCTCTACAAGCTGACCTTGCAAATAGTCTCTTATCTGCCTATTATTCTTTCAGAAGATGAATGCAGGCCATTCCTTTAGCTGAGATTGCTCGTTTGGACAACACTCTACTTCTGAAAGTTTGATGGGCAAAATCTCAACCGTTAAAAAGTCAACAGGCAGAAGAATGCATTCACCACGTTGCTGTCTAACTGATTAGTAGTATGCACGCAAGCACTTCATGGCAACAACAGCAAAAAAATTGTGGTAGGGTAAGAATGAAATGTTTGCCATCCATTATTCATCCAAGCTGACAGGCAGCCTCTCGAGATCACCACTGACAAGGAGGTCAGGGGAAAACTGGCACCTCATATTTAACAGCTTCTTGCAACTATGAGCTTCTCAGCAGGCCAAATTGCCATCATTCTATTGCTGAGCTCTGGGGAGTCCCAGCTTATGAGAAGATTTATTAGGTGGGTAAACATTTTTGTTCATCCCAACAGGCAGCAGTGATCACTTAGCAGACTGGGACGGATTTGGCCTCCCCCTGCTAACATAATGATTTGGCTATCAAATGACTTCCCTGCTAAACAGTTGGAAGCTAATATCAACACATCCAGTTTGTCTGAAGCCAGAGGAACAAGGAAGCAAAGCATGCATGTTGCAATACACTTTGATGTCTCAGAGGGTTCTCCTTTAGAGAAAATAAAGAGATGTCTACATTTCAGCTTCTGTCAGAGAAATGCAGAGATCCCTGTATAGTGTGAGAGTGAAAAGAAAATAAAGCAAGCTACTCTCACTTTGCAGAACCTTGGATGTTGAATGGTGTTTCTCTTTACAAAGAGGGGGGTTGCATATACGTCATAGACCACATAGATGGATTCAGAAGCAAGCTTCAAGAAGCAAGCATCCACATTGCATTTGACGTGCAATACACTTTGCCACTCTGGACTTGCTTCTTGGAAGTCAGCCACCTTAAGTACTAGTTAGAGTAAAATAAACAAATTAAGACCTAATGAATTTGTGGTGATGGGCGATTTCAGTAGAGAATGTCCTGGTTCAGACTCCATATCTCTACCATTATGCTTCAATATTCCTGACCCTAGCAATCAAGTAGAACTTTGCTACAATCCTGGAGAGTTCAGATGGAAAGTCTGCAAATAAAAAGCAGGTGATTTCAGTTTCTGACAAACCTGTGCAGCAGGTAAGAAGTGGGAATATAAATTTTGTGTGCTAAATACAACAAAGAGGACAATGAAAGTAAGACATGAGGATAAGATATGAGCACAATCTGCTGCAACATCTGGCACCCCATTGATTGTCAGAGTTGATTACATATACTTTTATAATTTCACTATGATGAATGATCCATTTTTCAAGGGAGAAATCATGTTGCTTGCCTCTGTACATAACAAGACAACACTGTTTATTCTGTCATCCTGAGACAATGAATGATGCCCTGTTTCTTCCTTTTCCCAGCCTTAAAATTATGCCCCATCATTTATTTTAAGTTTGTAAACTGATTGTCATAACAAGCTATGTAGTAAGACCACTTATTTTATTTCTTTCAAAAATAGATTCCATTTCTATACTTGCTCTCTTGTCAGTTATTTAAATTTGCTTTTTCCCTAAAGACTGAAGGAATGCAAGATGACACCATACACAGTATATTTTACTACCTTTCAACTCATCTACACATCAGGCTTTTACACAATTACAAGTGTTGCCTTTCCCCCAGCAATCCACTGCATTGAGAAAAATTATTGTACAAATACTGTAATCGTTACTACTATTATATAATAATGCATGCAATAATATATTTACCTTTACAAATATTTCACAGCAGGAAGGCTGGAGATTATGGGCAAGAGGAGATTAACTCAGCTGGCTGGAAACGTCTACTGAAGTGGAGAACTGGTGTACAGATTTGAACTATTTCAAATTCAAAATGTCCTGAGCTCCAAAGAGTTGTTTCACACTGGAAAATGGCTAGCGGATCATTCTGAATGCAAAGCAGTTGTTTTGTGTAAAATTTTTTTCAAAAAACCTGTTTTGAACAGGAGTGTCCACAGAAGGGTGGCCTGTGACTACATAATCAAAACTGCCCCTTTTCACATGTGCTATATGTAAAAAAAGGTGGAACAGTCACCACCTTGAGTTTTTTTAAGCCCACCTCCATGGATGCCCCTGATTGTGAACTAAAAATGTATTTTGGAATTCAGAACCATTTGAATTTGTCGCACCTCAGCAATGTGGAGTACAACATCTGTTGTCTGTAGTTGGATTCCATAATTTCCGTTCTTACATGGCACTTGTCAATGTTTTAGTTACACAGAAACTAAAGTATATCCTTTCTAGGCCTGCCTGCTCTGCACCCATTTCCATAGGAGTGGACATTCCTAAAAAGATAGTTCTCTGCCCCAGAGCTTAGCATTCTGCCTCTTTTGATAATTCTACCTTAGCGTGTTGACCTGATTGAAGGAATAGTCTTTGGAAATGCACAGCTTCTGACTACTCATCTGTCTCAGGAAAGCTGTCCCTAGAGGCAGAGGTCTGGGAGTTTCTGCACAAGGTGATAACCAGTGGATACGTTCAGACATTGCTTTGAAATCCTGGTCCAACACTTCCATTTGGCCTCCTGTCTGGGTGATTTCTACTCCCACTGCGGTGTCCTGCCTGGCCAACTTCCCCTCCTCTGCTAGGTCCAAATCATGACAAATAGTTGAAGTTGCAGGCCACGATATTCTGACACATAGAAGGTCAGTTGTAAGGTAGACTTATTCCCTTTTCAATCCAGTTTACTTCTGAGATATGATCTTTGATTCAACCCTGTCCTGGATTAAATCGTCATTCCTACACAGTCTCACAAACTGCTGTGGCAGCATTTCCATAGCAGATGTTCTCCATCCCAAACACTTACCTGTTTATAGCAATTTTCTATTGCTAAACATTAAGCCCAATTGGAACCAATGGGAGTCATGCCTGCCATTATAGGACTGTAATCAGAAAGTGATGAAATCTTGATTAAATTGTCTCTCTGCATTTTCTTCCATGCCATAAAAAGATTCCCTTGAGTCTTTATCCAGCAGTTTTCTTGGCAGCATTAAGGGAGCCATTTGCTGTTGCCTTCTTCTGGGATGTTTCTCAACTTCCCAGTCTAGCAGAGAAACCTGCAATTCTCTGGGAGTCCCCAGCCAGAACCAGAACCAGAACCAGAACCAGAACCAGAACCAGAACCAGTCCTCCTTAGTTTCTGGGTGCTATCACTTGCTGAGGCCTTCCATGCCATAGTATTGCCCTGTTCTGAAGAACAAGGAATTAATGTTTAGTTATTCTCAGAGAAGAGACGGTGTTCATACATTACATTTTGTCCAACACTATTTTTGTTTTGTTTTTTTTAAAACTAAATATATCCATATTCTTCCTTCAGTCTATACAGTACAAACAGGTTTTAAGAACATAAGCAATAAGATTGTTGCAAGCTGTCCTTTGTTGCATTATTTAGACTCACATGAGACATTGGGAACTCTCTGCCACATCAGTAGAAAAGCCATTTCCCTTTGCTAGCTGTAATGACCAATTGGACTGTTGCTTCCCTGTTTCTACACCCACCCCAATCTCTTTTCCTAAAAAGGGACAGAAAATTACTCCTGTATGGCCTGGAGAATCTACCCTGGCTTATATTTGTATTAACTATTGAAATGTTTGGCACTGATTTACACTTGTGCTAATATTTTCATCTGGTTAGCAACAGCTGTTATAGGTAAAGCTGTGGCAATATTGGCAACTATTTTCTAGAATGTTTGGAAAATATAGTAGCTTTGCAATGCTACAGACACAAGGTATTATCACATCGGCTGTAGGACTCCAATCAACTACTAAATGGCAACAGAGGGTAGAATTTTATACATTGGTCTGCCCCCTCTTAAAGAAGCCATCACTGGATCCCATGATACTGGAAATTTTTCGTCCAGTATCCAACCTCCCTTTTTTGGGGAAAGTGATTGAGAAGGTGGTTGTGCAGCAGCTTCAGAGGACCTTGGATGAAAAAGATTATCTGGATACTTTTCAGTCAGAGTTCAGACCTGGGTATGGTATGGAAATGGCATTGGTCACACTTCTGGATGACCTCTGGTGTGGATGGGATGGTGTCCTTCTGGACCGACTCAGAGGATTAGGGGTGGGCAGCACAGTATTATGCTGGTTCACCTCCTTTCTACAGGGTCAGGTCCAGTCAGTGGTGATTGTGAAGGAGA
Organism: Liasis olivaceus; assembly: GCA_030867105.1. Taxonomy (NCBI): domain Eukaryota; kingdom Metazoa; phylum Chordata; class Lepidosauria; order Squamata; family Pythonidae; genus Liasis; species Liasis olivaceus. Next base: position 182,570,620 of record CM061349.1, read on the forward strand.
GATCCCGCCCTTGGTGCCCACTATGTGGGATGCCACAGGGATCAGTGCTCTTTCTTCTCCTATTTAACATCTACATGAAACTGCTGGGTGAGCTCATCTATCACCATGGAGTAAGGTATCATCAGGATGCTGATGATACTCAATTATACATCCCCATCCCTGATGAATTAAGTGATGTTGTGGACATCCTATCCCAGTGTCTGGAGTCTGTGAGGGTCTGGATGGGGAACAACAGGCTTCAACTGAACCCTGGCAAGACTGAGTGGCTTTGGGTTTTGAGCCCTTTTGGTTCTAGGACTTTACCATATTTTGTACGGGATGGGGCTGCACTGCCCCAGACAGACCCTGTGCACAATTTGGGGGTCCTCTTGGACTCACAACTCCTGCTCAATGAGCAGGTGGCAGTCGTGGCTAGGAGGGCCTTTGCACAACTTTGTATTGTGCACCAGTTGTGCTAGTTCCTGGATCAGGGGGACCTTCTTGTTGGGGGTTGTGAAATGTTATTACAAAAACAATGAGGAAGAAAAAGGATTCATTCCTACCTCATGGAGAGCCATGAAGAAAAGAGAAGGAAAATGAAGGAAACAAGAAAAAAGGCAGGCTCCAAGCCCCTCCCACACAAAGCACCAAAGCTAGGCACAACGAAGCCACCCCTCCCTTTGTGCTTGTGTGAGACAGGCTTGGTTGAAACCCCATATTTTCCAACACCCCTCCTTTTCAACCTTGCATGTCTCTGTGTCCCACAATATTTAGTTTTATGCTTAGTTTCTGATAACTTGTTCTCAACAATGGCTTTGTGAAGATGTCCACTGTCATGTTTCTTGTGGGACAGTAGTCTAGTTTGATTAACCCTTGTTGTTGCAACTCTCTCACCACATGATACTTTACATCAATGTGCTTAGCTCTCCCACCTACCTTCTCTGACTGTGAAAGTCTGATGCAACTCTTATTGTCTTCAAAGATTTGTATAGGGGTTGGTTCGTCTATATCCATGTCTGCAAGCAATAATCTAAGCCACACAGTCTCATTACATGCGCCTGTTGCTGCCACATACTCTGCTTCTGCAGAGGACTGTGCTATTGTGCTTTGCTTGTGACTTCCCCAGCTCACTGTTCCACCCCCATAGAAAAATACATAGCCATTAGTGGATTTACGGTCAGCAATATTTTCTGCCCAGTCTGCATCTCTGAATCCCACTAGTCTAGGATTCTCAGTGGCTGGCAGTTTTAGTTTTAGGTGCATGGTCCCCTTTAGGTACCTTCCCACACGCTTGACACCAGTCCAGTCTCTCTGCGTGGGCGTGCTTGTCTTTCTGCATAGAATGCCTACTGCAGCTGCAATGTCTGGTCTAGTGGTGGTGGCTAGATACAACAATTTTCCTATGGCACTTCTATATTCATTGTTTTCTGGTAGGAGAACACTGGGTTCTTGTTGCTTGTGGAAAGCCGTCTCCATCGGTGTAGGCACAGGATTGGCATTTTGCAATTCTAAGCTTTCCAACAGTTCTAGAATCTTTTGGTTCTGACTCAGAAGAAAGTTTCCATCTTCTTCTCTCTCGATCTGTATTCCTAAGTAGTAGCTGGCATTGCCAGATGCTTCACTTCTACTTCTCTATTTAGTTGAGAAACAATATCATTAAAGTCCCTCTTGTTATTGTGGCAAATCATTAAATCATCCACATAACAAAGTATATACACATCCCTCCCATTTCTGGGTCTTGTGTATGGGCAGGGATCAGCTTTTCCTTGAACAAAGCCCTGGTCAAGAAGAATTTGGTTTAACTTCTTGTTCCACACTCTGCCTGCCTGCCTCAGGCCATAAATCCCCTTCTGAAGCTTGCAAACGAGATGCTTGGTATTGGGATTAGTGAAGCCTGGAGGCTGTGTCATGTAAAGTTCTTCTTCTATCTCCCCATGTAAAAATGCAGTTTTAACATCTAAATGTTCGACATCCGTGTTCCTGGATGCTGCTAGACTTAGAAGCATTCTAATTGTGGTGTGTTTCACAACAGGAGCAAAACATTAATCATAGTCCTGTCCATATTTCTGTGAGTAGCCTTTTGCTACCAATCTGGCCTTGTACCTTTGTACTTTGCCATTCTCATCTTGTTTTGCCTTGAACACCCACTTACAACCTATGACCTTCTTGCCTTTTAGTAGTTTAGTTAAAGTCCATGTTTTGTTTTTGTACAGAGCATCTAGCTCCTCCTCTGCTGCCCTTTTCCACTTACTTGCCTCATCTGCTGGCATTTGCAGCACCTCATTCCATGATGTGGGTTCACTTGGTAGCGACGACCTTGCGAGGTAGGTAAGTCTGTCAGCTGGAACTCCTTTGTTGGGTCATGATGAGCGTCTCAGAGCAGGTTCAGGAGCGACAACTGGTGGTTCACCCTCTTCTGCATCCTTGGCCTCATCATCTGTCTCTGGTGGAGTCTCTTCCTGGACTTCCATCTCCCTCTGGGTTGGTGTGGTTGTGTCTTCTGGTGACAGGCTGAACATCTCAGGCTGGCAACTGCTGGTGCTGGTTTCTCCGCAGTCATTATCCACCTGAGTGCAGCAGCCTCTCTCCCTTTCATCAAAGTATACCACTCTGCATACACTTACTTTTCCCATCTTTGGGTTCAGGATTCTTTATCTCTTGCTTCCTGGAGCGTAGCCAATCATGACCCCTTCTTCAGCTCTAGCGTTTAGTTTGGATCTCCTTTCTTTTGGTACATGGGCATAGGCCTTAGATCCAAACACTCTTAAATGTTTGACACTTGGTTTTCACCCATGCCAAAGCTCAAAAGGCGTTACCTTATTGGCTCTGGTTGGCAATCTATTTTGCAAGTATGTAGCTGTGATAACAGCATCTGCCCAGTATTTCTCAGGTAGATCTGCCTCTAACAGCATACACCATACCATGTCCATCAATGATCTGTTCTTTCATTCTGTGACTCCATTACTCTCTGGCATGTAAGGAGTGGTTAATCTGTGCTCTACGCCTAGTTGTGTTAGGTATGTCTGCATGGTGTTAGAAATGAACTCACCACCTCTGTCACTTTGAAGGGCTTGAGGGGTCTGGTTGAATTTATTCCTCACCATAGCAACGTATGTCTTCAGCATATCCCCAGTCCTGGATTTTCCTTCATCAGGTAGGTTACATAATACCTGGAAAAATCATCTATAAAACATATTATGTATTTGTTTCCACCTGCTGACATTTGAAGAGGTCCACATAAATCAGCGTGGATAAGTTCAAGTGGTTTAGTTACACACCTTTCCCCTTGTTTGGGTATGGCAGGCCTTGTTGCCTTTCCTCTGATGCACACTGCACACTTTGACTGGTATTTTTCGTGGTTGCTCGGTTCAAGGACTCTTACCATATTTTCCTTCTTCATTCTAAAAATTGCATCAAAGTCCCTGTGTGCAAACTGCTTGTGCCATATGGTGGCACTGATGTCCTCCTTTCTCTGCTGCTGTTGGCAGGTGAGGCTGACATCTGGTGGTGGCTGTTCACAGTTCACCTGGTACACTCCATTTTTCTCAAAGCCTGTAACATAAATCTGCCTACCACTAGTTACTTCACATGTTCTATTGACTTTAAACATTACATTGAATCCTTTTCTGTTTAATGATCGCACACTCAGCAAATTAGTTGTCAGTCATGGTACATAATATGCATCTGTCACTATGAGGTTTTTGTATTTTTCTCCATTAAAACATCTCAAGGGTATTTTCCCTTTTCCTCTTATTGAGATGGAATTCCCATCAGCAAGAGCAATGTTCCCTAGTGGCTCTTCATTCAGTTCACTAAAGTTATCTCTGTTCCCACAAAGATGTTGGCGTGCACCTGAATCTAAGATCCATTAACATTTGGTTTCATTAGAATTAGCTCCAAGAGCATTTTCTGCTCTGAAAACTGTATGCAGAGCTAATTTTTCCTTGAAATGCCTTCCTTTTGAAAAATCCTTTCTGTCTTTGCTTTTACAAAATCTAGCTATGTGCCCTGGCTTGTTGCAGGAATGACAAATAATGGGTTTATTGTTGTGCTGATGAGCAATCCGTGGCTTCTGCTCACATTCCCTTTTTTGGGCCAGGTAACCCATGTCTTTTGTTGACTTTTTATGGAAATACAAATAATATTTTGCCTGATTTTCCATCTGCTTGGATCTTCCTTTCTTTAGTATTGTTTTAAATTTTGGATGTATTTATAGTTCTAATGTTTTTGTGAGTCGCCCAGGGTCCCCTATTGTGGGGGAGATGGGTGTCGGAGAAATCCAATGAAATAAATAAATAAATAAATAAATAAATCTTTCTGTCTCCTTGCTTCACTTCTAATTGCTCCAAACAATTGAGACAAATTCATCCCTTGTAAATTCTGTGCTGCTACGAAAGGGTAATATTTGTCAGGTAATGAGCTTAGTAGAAAAGACATTTTTAGTCTTTCATTCATGAGATTTTGAATTGTGCTCAGCCTTTCAAAGATAGACTGCATTCTCAATAAATGCTCGTTAATATCCTCATCTTCTAAAAAACTAGATGCAATCAGTTCCCTCAGTAACAAAATAATCTTCTGATCATCATTTTCTAAATATAATGTCCTCAGGTTCTCAATCATTTCTTTGGCAGTGGGAAGATCTTTATTTCTGCCAGTCTGTGATCAGGTAGTGAACTAGAAATTAAAATCATGGCCCTTTTGTTTTTCTGTTCCTATAATCTCTTGGCTTCCTCAGAATCCCCTGGTTGTGATTGAGGGGAATCTAAACAATCTAGGCTGTCCTGAAAGTACAATCATAGCCTTAGTCTGTATAGCCAAGCTGAAAAATTATCTTCACTCAACTTCGGGATGGGGGGAAGCCCCTCCTCCCTCTCCACTGTTAAAAGGAGAGAGAGAAAAAATCTGAATGGAGCCTTTTTTAAAAAAATGTGCATGCAGTTTCTTGGCTGTAAAACCAAAGAAACCTCCTGGGCTGATATGCTGGGCCCATAACCCTTTGTTGGAGGTTGTGAAATGTGAAATTGTGAAGAGAGGATTCATTCCTACCTCATGGAGCACCATGAGGAGAAGAAAAGGAAAATGAAGGAAACAGGAAAAAAGGTAGGCTCCAAGCCCCTCCCACACGAAGCAGCAAAGCTAGGCTGCAGCAAAGCCACCCCTCCCTTTGTGCTTGTGTGAGACAAGTTTGGTTGAAACCCCATATTTTCCAACACTTCTTAAGATCACTCATGCCCTAATCACCTGCCAGTTAGACTACTAACTGTATAGCGCTATACACGGGCTGCCCTTGAAAAGTATCTGGAAACTTCAGGTGGTGCAAAATACAGCGGCACAAGCAGTTATGTGTGCTTTTGTAGAACACACATCCCACCTCTGCTTCACGAGCTTCACTGGTTACTAGTTTGTTTCCGGATCTAATTCAAGGTGCTGGTGTTGACCTTAAAGCCCTTCATGGACTTCAAGGTCCTGGTTACTTGAGGGACCATCTCTCCCCAATTTCATCTGCCCATCCTACCAGATCCGGCAGAGAGGGTATGTTACAGGGAGCTACATTTGGCAGGCTCTAGGTGATGGGCCTTTTCTGCTGTGGCACCCAGGCTGTGGAATCTTCTGCCCCCTGAGATGAGGTTGGCCTCATTGCTGTTGGGCTTCCAGAGGTCCCTCAGGAACTGGTTGTGCCAGCAGGCCTGGGGACCCCAAGGGATGGGTGATCTAGTGAGGTGGCTCCATTATTCTTATCATCTCTTCACTTATTATTTTTTATTTTAGTTTGGTTTTTATATTTTTTATATTTTTTAATGTATTTATTGATTGTTTTTTAACCTTGTCATATGCTGCTCAGAGTTGCTTGGAAAAAGCGAGATGGGTGGCTAATAAATTGTGTAAATAAATAAATAAATTGCCCAGATTTTATCAGCCCAGATAGGGTATGCCTACAGCAGTTCTCAAATGGTGGTCTATGAGATCTGCCAGGTGGATCACCAAATCCTCCACACATTCTCCACCAGTCAGCTCATTAGACCAGAATCCTCTCACCATCTCAGCCCCCAGGCTCTTCATGTTCGCAGCTAGTCAGCTGTTCCATAAATATGGATCACTGGTTGAAAACTGGTTCATTGAAGTGTACAAGTAATAATACCGAATGAATATGTCTCAAGTGCAGTTACTGTGAGGTCACATATGTGGTGCACTAAGTGGAATTGTGATTTTGCCCAAGGAACCCAAAAAGAAAAGTATGAATAGAAAATCCTACAATGATTACCTAAATGAGATTTCATTGGGCTGGAGATCCAATTGCTCCTAGCTCTTAGTATTTAGAGATTTCTACTGATGAATATTTTAACCATTAAGCTTGTGACAAAAGTTGTTATGGAGTGGGTACATAAAACAATTCAAGAAATAAATACTTTTAGATTAATTTATCTAATTAAAAATAGTATAAATAGGCGTTTAAAAATAAAAGGGATTGGAAGGCACACACAAAAGCTACTACAATAATTACCTCATTTGCTAAAAAAGAAAAAGAAAAGAAGAACTCCCATGCTCTTAAAATAATAATAATAAAAAAAGAAATTTTGTTCAATTGGGTGTTCCACACATTTGCCAAATGTGTATTTTGTGGTCCACAGCTGTGGAAAATTTGGGAAGCACTGACCTACAGACACCATTATTGTGTCTTTATGTTTAATGCAATAAAAATCTATTTAGAACTTAGCAACATTGAATTCACTGGATCTTAAGCTACATTCGTATTGTTTATTGTTCATTATTCTTACTGGTCACAGTTCAAAACCAGAACATAAAAAAGATACACATATCAAACACAATTACCCAATTAACTTAAGATCATGGAATTACAAGAACCGCAGAACAAAGAATATATCTAACTATAAATGGATCATTTCCGTAGCAGCCGCTAGATGCATATATCTCCTTTTTAGCTTGAAAAAGGGCTTCAAAGCAACTCATAAAAACAATTAAATCAATTAAATGTATGAAGGCAGGAGGAGCAGAACACAGACAAACCTTCAAAAGAACATTTAATTCTGTTCTTCAGTGGTACTTAATTCTGAGCACGTGGGAATTGGATTCCACTATTAGAGTTTCCCCCATTTTGAGAACCTTGCAACAGTATTCAGACTGAAGACTGAACCTAAGATTTCAGGCTGAGGGGGTTATTTTATTAACTCCTAAAGGGAAAGGATGTTTCTTAGCTTCTTTACCAAAGGTTTTCCTCACTTACGTATCTGCTAGAAAGTTCAGTACTGTGGTCTCCTTGGTTTTAATCAATTGCTCTAGTCAGAGCTTGACCAGAAACATGCTGTTGAATGCATTAATGTAAAGATAGGAGCAGAAATCTATCACACTTTGAACTTAGCATTCCCTTGCAAAGTGACTGATAGTCATCTTGATCTCACAAGGCATGTTGGAAGGCAAATTCCAGTTAAAAAGAACCACAAATCCTGTATGAATGCACTAGAGATGCTCTAGAGATCCATAAGGAAACTATTCTATCCTATTTTACACCTCACTTCAGAAACAGCTAATTCCATTTCTAATCACAGAGCAGCTTGAACCTCTTAAAAGTGGTAGCAAGAGGGGGGAGGGGATTAAACGTGGAATTTCAGGAGCATTTGAGTTTGTGCTCTTACAAAATGGATCCCCTTAGGAAGCTGGCCAATTCACAAAATGTCTGCCACAATGGATGGAAGTGAGTCACAAGATACCCATTTTACTGGAAGGCAAATTGGTCACGCATCTCCTTGCCACCCCCTCTTTTTTTGTTAATTTGGGGTGGGGGAGATGTTTTCAAAGGATTGAACTCTCCACCATTTCCTGTTGGGCTCAGAATCATGATTATTCACTGGGAGTCAGGTGGTGTATATTATTATTATTATTATTATTATTATTATTATTATTATTATTATAATAAATCTGATGGCAAAGCTGACGCTTTTGCAGCTAATCACCTTCCCATCCTTAAAAAGGGGGGTGAGGGGCCAAGGGAAGAATAAATAATCAGACACTTATGAAAACAGCAAGCCCATATTGCTAATATCCCTCTACATATTCCAGTGCTGGAAAAAGGAAAAGCTGAATTCAATGCAATGTCTATTCAGTTAATCCTCTAAAGTGGACTTTTAATTGTGAGGTGGCAATAACAGAATAATTCAATATTCCTCAACCTGAATGCTCATCTAGTATGTGGATTTTAATTCCAAGAATTTCTTATAAAATCTGGCTATTGCTAAAAAAAAAAAAATACAGGAGGTGCCCTATACACATAGAGGATATCTGGGTGGGTACGGTTTGCAATAGCCATTTATAAAACATCAGTTAGATATTTAAAATATGCATATTTATTCAGATTAAGATTCCTGATAAGAGAGACAATAAGTGAGTAAAGCTTCTCACTATCCACTAAGGCTAAACATGAGAAACAAGTTTTATTTCAAACTGGGAACAAAATTGTTCCAGTCAAAACATGCCATCATTTTGAGTTGGAAACTTGAGAAGTCTTCCCTGTACAACGGAAGAAAATTTTTAAAGTTTTCAGTATTCTAACAAGAATGCACGAGCAGCCCTGTGCTCTCTTGCTTTTTATCCCAGACTCAAAATACGTGTCAGTCTAATTGACGGCTATCAGCTATCTAACCTGCAAAAGCGATGATTTTAAAAAGGATGATTTTAAACAGTTTTAAACCCCCTTAACAGGACACAAGGGGAGCTCAGCTCTTTTCTGCCCAACTGACAAATCAGGTTATAATCTGCATTCAGAAAATGGGTAATGTAGAAGTTGTTTCAGTCCTTTAAATAAATCAATCCAGCACATTAGCAGGAACCAATCCTAGTCAACGTTATTTCAATTAGCTCCTTCTGGCCTGAAGGTCAACAAGGCTGGTGAGCCCAAATCTCAATCAAAAAACACACTTTCACTGCCTCCCATGGGTTTGCTTTGTTACCTGGAATTTTAGGCTTCATTATCAGCATTTTTAAAAGGTGATATTAGCATTTTTTTTTTTAACATGGCAGTCTAGGCCTCTTTTCTAACTTTAGGAAAGCATGTTTTTCTTCTGGACCAAGGCCATTTCTTTTGGTATATTTGAGAACTTGCCTTTTCAGCAAGTAAACAATCGAGAGTATATTCCGAAAGGAATACACTTGCAAGTTTTAAAGATACAAACCTGGCTGGGAAAGGGAGTGACATAACCTATATGGCAAGTCCTAGTGAGCTCTAGCGCAGCACAGGAAGCCCTGGCGAGTCCTAGAGTCTAAGGGACCACCTCTCCCCTATGACTTCAACCCGTCCCACCTGATCACACAGAAAGGGCATGCTTCGGACCCCCTCAATAAAAGAACTTTGACTGGCGGAGTCCAGAAGGTGGGCCTTCTCTGCGGTAGCCCCCGCTCTTTGGAACATTCTGCCCCCGGTGGTGCGATTGGCCCCCACACTCCTGGCCTTCCATAAGGCTATGAAGACCTGGTTCTGCCACCTGGCCTGGGGTGGGGTGGGAATACCTCAAGCATGGGGATGGCTAGCCCCATAGTGGCCTTCTGCCTTCAGCCTCAGATTTTTCATCCTCTTGGACTCTCCTTCTCCTTTTTAGTAATGTTTTTAATTAAGGTTTTATGTATTTATATATTTTATGTTTTTAATGTTTGTTGTGAATCGGCCAGAGTTCTCCCATTGGGGGGAGATGGGTGGTTGAAAAATTTAATAAATAAATAAATAAATACACAAACAAACATTTGCCACTTGTGGAATGTTATCTGGAATCAATGTTCTCTCTTGTTCAATTCTCATGTGTAATCAATGTCTTTTATTGTTTCATTAGTTGCTTTCTGATGCATCACACTTACTGAATGTATGTATCATTTGTTTCTGTAGCCTATAAAAAGACTTGACCCCAATGAATAAATGCTTTTTGCTTTGCCTGAATTACTGAGTGGTTCGTATTTTTGGGTAGGCTCAGAAGCCACCTTTGCAAAGGTAAAATTGCTTTCTCTCCCAAATTCAGGGAACAGGACTTCAGCTCCAGGCCATTCGGGGTGCCTGAGTTTTAAAGGCAACAGCTTCATAGTTTCAACATGTTTTTAAAAATCAAAACTTTGGCCATATTTTTCTTTGTTCCTTTGTGATATTTCACAAATATGATATTTCTACTTGACTGACAGCCTCTTAGTTTATTGCAACAAAGTGATGGGATGGGGAGAGTGTTGTTGGATAGAGTTTGCTGTTAATTGATACTGAATGTAGAAAGCCAAGTGGCAAGCTGGCTTCAAGGCAGTTCAGGAGAATATGAGACCCAGAGAAAGAAAGGAGCCCAGTTAATTAACTGACAGGAGAACCTTTAAGCAACGGTACCGATTAATACTGTTAAATTGAGCATCAGAGGAATCCCAGAAACAGCAAATGTTGTATGTTTGGTCATGATAATGGTAACAGGTAATAATTGCATTTGAATACAATGCTAAATTATGACATAGTGGTAAGAGAATGAGACTCACTGAGCTTTGGCATTGCCCACTCCTTCCTCCTTCAATATAGCTGTAAGATCGGAAGCTTCCATTTCAGCATACCCTCTATCCCCTAAACTGCAATTAATCTTAATTTTAGTTTGCTGAAACAAGCTAGCTTCAGTTCATAAGTAATAGTCAGAAGTTGACTTGTTTCAAACAAAGGATCATGAAGATTAACCTGTTTGTCTGGTTCATACAGCAATATACTCTCCTGGCATAACAGGAGATCCATCTAATAGAGTAAAGACTGATGAACCATCAGCTTCCAGGGCACTTGTTCATATGGGGGGAGGGGGAAGCCCAAGTCTGGGCGTGGCTGGAAGTTGTTCTTACAGTAGAAAACTGTGGTTTGACATAGGAGCTGAATCGGCTTCATTATGTGTGTGTGTGTTAATCACTTATTTGTTTGTTATGTATTTATTACCATTTTTGTATGCTGCCTCCATCCAAGACCTGAAGCAACTCACAGCATAATCAAAACAATGAAACAGTAGAACACGGTAGTTCAAGAATCAAACAATAATTCTATTTTTTATGTTTGTCTCTTGCTATTTTTTTTTCTTGTTCCTGTTTTTTAACTTGTAAACCACTGTAAATGACTCCTGTCATTAGGAGTCAGGTGGTATACACATTTGATTTAATAATAATATCACATCATAAAAACTCATATAAATGTGTCTCAGCCATCATATAGCAGAAAACCAACCTTGAAACCAGACGCTTGCTGGACAGCTGCCCCCAGAGGTTTGGTACTGTGTGCCTCAAAGGCTTTACAAAAGTGGATGATCTTGATAGCCCTCCCAAATCCAAAGTCGGTTTGCGAGATGGGTGGCTATATAAATACAATAAATAAATAAATAAATAAATAAATAAATAAATAAATAAATAAATATCAACAGGGAGGGAAGCCATCATAAAATCAGATGACTGGCTTTTCCAGCAGGAGGGGGAATTCAGACAAGGAGGCTTGCCTACAGGCCTCTAGTCCCCATCATCTAGGAAGGGATATCTACAACCTGCCTTCCTGGCCCCCTTGTACTGGATGGGCAGATTCTATTTAGAGCAGACAGTGTTGAATGTAACCTGAACTGATTTGAGTTGGGAAGCAAATTGGCAGCCAGTAGCAAATGGGCGACATTACAAGCAGCACCTATAATGATTTTCTACAGCAGCCCTAATCTTGTAGAATAGCCTCTTCCAAATTGCACCATACCCCGGAATATTTAAAGAGGCTAGAAACTGCTCAGTATAGTGTTACACACGCTGCTCCCAGGTTCGGCTTATGGTCACTCACTCACGCACTCACAGCCTGTTGAGACACACGGATCTTGTCAGCCCCCCTTGCTTTCTACCTGGGTTTTCCAGATAGGTGCGGCTAGAGCAAACAAGACACACAGCCCTGGGCAACAGCCGGGAAATAATTAGGGACACACACACAAATTACTTCTAACCAAACACTGAGGCACAAGAGGTTCTTTCTAATACACGGAGACCCAGTGAATTTAAGGTAACAGCAAAACTTTACTGGTTGCAAGGTACCTTTGCTCTTTCTCTCTCTCTCTCACACACACATGCTCATCCACACTTACTCACATCCTTCCCAACTTGCCTGCCAGCCACTAGCTAGACAGACGGAAGCCACCAAGTCTGGATCCAAAGATGACTCAGGTGACTCAGAAGACTCAGACAACTCAGAATGGGCAAGCTTTGGGAGCCCTTTTATCCCCAAAAGTCCTTGCTTTGTTGATTTACAAGTTGATGGGACTGGGGTGAGGGTTTCCATGTGCTCAGGCCCAACGTCTTTTGTCTGGTTCAGGTCCTTTGTTTCCTTAACAACTTGCTTCCTTCTTATCTACCTTCCCAAAGAGATCTCATAGACAAGATTCCTGGCCTTTGTCCTCTCTGTTTACGTGCCTGCTCCATCTTTAGGTTATGGCAGCTTCAGCCTAGTCTCACAATATTAATATTTGAAGTCTAACAGTTATTGATATTGACCTGGGGCTGGCACCATGGTTTACAATATTATATTAAGATGTCCTTGTATGAATTTCATTTTTTAATTTCATTTTATGTTGTGCCTATCATGTTGTAACCTGTCAGAAGTTAATCCTGATTCTGGCAGTATATAAGTGCAATAAAAAATAGTAAGCAAAATACTTTGCACCAGCTGTGGCTTCTGAGTCATTTCCAGGGGCAGCCTTATGAATGAAGAATTAGAGTAGTGCAAATGCAAGATGAAGAGGGAAGAACTCATTGCTGCAGAGCCTCCCACTCCAGGAAAGGCCATAACTAGTACACCCATCAATGCTAGCAAAGGCTGTCCTAGAACTAGGAGAATTCTCAGGCTATGCACCTGCTCTTTCAGAGGAATATAGATCCATCTAGAGCAATAGATGGAACTAATCTGGGGCCAGAAGGCTTCTAAACAAAGAGTAGCTCCATCTTATTTGGATTCAGCTTTAGCCCTTTTTATCCCATCCAGTTCCTCATAGCCCCCAGAATCTGGCTCAGGCCTTCTAATGCATCTCCTGCTTAGCTTGGAGTGAAGACATACAGCTGGATATCACCAGCATACTGAGGATACCTCACCTTGTGGTTTCATGTTAAAAAGAATGCTGTGTCCTAAGGTACCCCACATTGGAGTGGACAAGGGCTCCATGTCTCCTTCTCCCACCACAAACTGGAACCACCTGCTAAGGAAGGTCTGGATCCACTGCACAGCAAAGCTCTCAGCCTTCAATCCTCACCAGCACTCTGGCTGTTGAACATCACTGAGAGTTCCAGCAGGACTGCACTCCCTCTCCCCAAATCCTACCACAAGTCACCCATAAGAGTGACTAATGCAGGTTCCATCACACTGCATGACCTGAAACTGAAAGAGATCTAGGTAATCTGCTTTATATAGGGTTCCTTGCTGCTGCTGCCTGATCACATTCTATCCAACTATCCTGAAGAAGAAGACACTATTGGAGATGAGGCAGAAATTGTCTAGGCTGGATTGTGAGTGGGGGTGCACCATCACCTCTTTCAAGCCTGACAGCAGCCCTTCAAAGAGGCATTAACCACTTCTTAAATCTAGCCCCTCATCACTTCCCTGACGGTTCTTGCAAATGACATAGTAATTTGGTCTGAATCCCAGATGGGAATGAGAAGGGCATTGAGGTCAATGGCTTCCTTTGGCCTAAAAGAATAACTTGTAATAAATTATTAAAAAACTGAAGTATTAGTTTTTGTACAACACAACTATAGGATGCATAATGGCAAATTAACAGGGCCCCAAGAGAGCAGATGCACACTTATAAATTGAATTCACAGGTGCAATTGCAGGCATCCTTATCTTAGAACACACATTTGTCCTATCAAGCCAGTGTTGCTCAATGTAACTGCTCAGCTGTCTTGAGATTTTTCCATTCAAAGGGAGCACATTTTATTCCTGCAGCTTGCAAGGCCTTTCTTGCAAGCTTCTAAAGTTATTTTTCATCTTCATTATGGTGTTCAAGTCTGTACTTTTACAAAGTGTAATACCCTGGAAATTGTCCACTCCATGTTTATAAGAGCTATCCTGAAAGTTCCAAGGTGAATCAAGAATGCTGTCTTATGGTTAGAAACAGATTTGGTTTCCATGGGTGGCACAGTCTGGTGCTATCTTATTAATTTCTGGTTAAAATTATTTTTTTTCCCTGTGGGTCTGGCTCCACTGTTTCTCAGAGACCATTTTAAATTAACCTGGCTAAGAACAGCTAATAGCAAACTCCAGTCTTCAGGTCTCTCTTTGAAGACCCTCTGCCCATTAGCATTTGAAAATGGTTTTTTCTGGGCCATAGTCTATAAGCAGGGCACTCCCACTGAAGTTACTTTCTTGCACGCCCCATCTCTAAAGTGGATCTTAAAGAGAGGCAAGCTCACGTGGAAGAGATGTGGCACTGAAGTGATAAAAAAGTAGCTTTTCCCTATGGAATAAGTGGTGATGGTTGAAATGTCATCTGTCTTCTGACTGTCATGTTCCTATTATAAATACAAGAATTGCATCAGGACAGGTGATAGTCCTCCCAACTGGGATATTCGTGTGTCTCATCAAGTTCCTTGACTGAACAGAAGGAAGCCAGGAAGCCTAAGCTATACAGTTTCTTCATTCAGTGCAGCATTCCCTTCCAGACATCTTGCTTTGATCAAAGGCAACAGATGGAAAACTCTGCAAACAGCTGACGCTGCTGTTCCTGGCAATAAATCAGAATCAAGAAATTGGCTCAGGTGTTGACTTCTTCTCCTCAGTACTGCAGTTAACTAGATTTGTCTAGAGGATAAAAGAAGCAATGATTGTCAGAATTAAGCATCTGCATGCAGGTAATTTGTCTAGATGTGTGTTTCACTATTGCTGATGAATGACTTTTTCTAAAAAAAGAAATTAGGTGAGTCTTAGCCCAAGCCCATGCAGGGTCAGGCTTCTAATGTGACATAGGATTGGCCTGTATGGGAGACTATGGCAATCTATACAGGTGAAACTTGAAAAATTAGAATATCGTGCAAATGTTCATTTATGTCAGTATGGCAACTCAAAAGGTGAAACCAATATATGAGATAGACGCATTACATGCAAAGCGAGATATGTCAAGCCTTACTTTGGTATAATTGTGATGATTATGGCGTACAGCTTATGAAAACCCCAAATTCACAATCTCAGAAAATTAGAATATTACATGACATCAATAACACAAGGATTGGAAATAGAACAATATCAGACCTCTGCAAAGTATGTACTATGTATATGTACTCAGTATTTGGTTTGGGTCCCTTTTGCAGCAATGACTGCCGCAATGCGGCGTGGCATGGATGCTATCAGCCTGTGGCACTGCTGAGATGTTATGGAAGACCAGGATGCTTCAATAGCGGCCTTCAGCTCCGCTGCATTGTTCAGTCTCATGTCCCTCATCTTTCTCTTGGCAATGCCCCATAGATTCTCTATGGGGTTCAGGTCAGGGGAGTTTGCTGGCCAATCAAGCACAGTAATCCCATGGTCATTGAACCAGCTTTTGGTACTTTTGGCAGTGTGGGCAGGTGCCAAGTCCTGCTGGAAAATGAAGTCAGCATCCCCATAAAGCTCGTCTGCGGAAGGAAGCATGAAGTGCTCCAAAATCTCCTGGTAGACAGCTGCGTTGACCCTGGACTTAATGAAGCACAATGGACCAACACCAGCAGATGACATGGCTCCCCAAATCAACACAGACTGTGGAAGTTCACACTGGACTTCAAGTATTGTGCATTGTGTGCCTCTCCATTCTTCCTCCAGACTCTGGGTCCTTGGTTCCCAAATGAGATGCAAAAGTTGCTCTCATCAGAAAAGAGGACTTTGGACCACTGGGCAACAGACCAGTTCTTTTCTTTTTTTCTGTAGCCCAGGTAAGACGCTTCTGACGTTGTTTGTTGTTCAGGAGCGGCTTGACAAGAGGAATACGACATTTGAAGCCCATGTCCAGGATCCGTCTGTGTGGTGGCTCTTGATGCACTAACTCCAGCCTCAGTCCACTCCTTGTGAAAGTCCCCAACACTTTTGAATGGCCTTTTCCTGACAATCCTCTCCAGGCTGCGGTCATCCCTGCTGCTTGTGCACCTTTTTCTACCACACTTTTCCCTTCCACATAACCTTCTATTGATGTGCTTTGATTCAGCACTTTGGGAACATCCAACTTCTTTTGCAATTACCTTTTGGGACTTTCCCTCCTTATGGAGGGTGTCAATGATGGTTTTCTGCACAACTGTCAGGTCAGCAGTCTTTCCCATGCTTGTGATTCCTACTGAACCAGCCTGAGAGACCATTGAAAGGCTCAGGAACCCTTTGCAGGTGTTATGGATTCATTAGCTGATTAGAGTGGGACACTTTGAGCCTAGAATATGGAACCTTTTCACACTATTCTAATTTTCTGAGATTGTGAATTTGGGGTTTTCATAAGCTGTATGCCGTAATCATCACAATTATACCAAAGTAAGGCTTGACATATTTCACTTTGCATGTAATGCGTCTATCTCATATATTGGTTTCACCTTTTGAGTTGCCATACTGACATAAATGAACATTTGCACGATATTCTAATTTTTCGAGTTTCACCTGTATTGTCATTTTTCTCTATTTGCTGTGATGAAGAGAGAGACTCACCTGACAGTGGAACATTCATTATCATGACTGTCTTTGGCATGATACCTTCAATATAATTTGCTACTGCTGCTTCCTTCCTCTTAAGCTTGCCAGAAACTAAATTACAACATGAGTTATGGTGGGAAGTGCTCACCCTCTTCTAATTTACCTCCTGATGATTCTATATCATGAAGGAACATCATGAACCCAATGCAAGTTAGGGCAACATTTCCTATCCCCACTATAAAGTTGCAGAGAAGAAAAAAAAAAAAAAAAAACCAGCTACCAACCAGAAAGACCCTAAAGAAAAGCATTCCAGCGGTCTCCCAGGTCATGAAACCCAGCAGTAAAGAACAACAAGCAAAAAAACCAAAAAAACACCTTGTTTTCTCATTGTCTAAAACTCTTGTGTAATTCTGCTTTTACCACTGTCACTTCCATGTATAATTTAAGGAAGAAGCATTTTCCAGTGGTAAAAGTAGGTTACACTGGGCCTCGAAAGTACAAGTATGCCAACTTACATTAAGATAATTCATTCAATGAAGTTTCCCAATCTGTTAACCTGGACAAAATTTGGACTACAACTCTCATCATCCCCATGCTCAGTGTTTCAGGATGGTGAATTTGGATAGCACCTGTTTAGGGAAAAGTGATTTAGATAAATCTGGCTGCATTTCTTTCTCTTTCTTCTCTCCCCACAGGCACTAAGATAAAAAAGAGTGTGGAAGGAATAGCTCTATCAACAAGATTTGCTCATTGACAAGGAGATGGAAGGGCAAGAAATTCAGTCTCCCAATGTTTTCTCAGAGTTGTCCTTCATGTACACTAGCCGTATCCATGTGCAATAAAGGAATGAAGAGATACATGTCTGTTTCCAGGGAAGACGCAAGTTTTCAATTTTTATTCTGTTTCACACAGTATGTTTTAGAATGCACAGAGAGGACAAAATCTGATTTAAATTGTTAATTCAATTGGGACAGGTAGTCCAATTTAATTTGGACATCCAATTTGATTCAGAAAATCTGATTTGGTTTGGATGCCTGAATTGAACTATCCAATTGAATTGATTCAGAGTAATCCAAGTCAACTTGACAATTTAAATCAACTTGCTGATTCAGTTCAGAAATTTCATTCAGAGATTTAATTGAATTGCCTTTGAATCAATTCTCCATATTAAATGTTTGCAGATCCCTAACGTGTTTATCCCTCTTTCTGGAAAATAGACACCTGTGTTTTCTTCTTCCAATTGTTGCATTTTTATTTCAACATTGGCCTGTCTTTATTTCAGCAGTGTAGAAGTGGCTCGTGGATTTGGAAAGGAAATCAGAGTGTCGGTCTGAGACACTTTTGTCGATTCTCTACTGAGCAGAAGGCTGGACTAGCTGACCTATAAGAGTCCTCCCAGCTTTGCAAAGCTGTGCTTCTTTAATCTTTTCTTCTCCCTGAGCTCATTCCTTGGAATTCTAATATTGGCCTTCTTTTTCCTGTTTATTTCTGGCACACCTGCCTGTTTTTCTGGTCTCAATTATCATTTCTAAGCTGTCTCTTCTTGGCCTTCTCTCAGTTCCCTTGGCTGCCAATTCTGGGATTGCATGATCCAGCCAAATCTTCAATACTGGCAACCAATATTCTGTCTGCCTGCACTTATCTTTTCCTGGATATTATTCAAAGTTAATTATCAACTCCTCTGGCCCGGTCATGGATCGTTGCCATCAGATTTGTTAATGGTGTCTTTTCTTACAATCTTGAAGAAAAAGAACACAACTTGCATGATTTCTGTTTGCACTGCAAAGATACTGGTTTTAAGATTTAATTTTTTTCATCTTTGCATTCTTGTAAAGTTGTGTTTTCTAGCGTTCTTTGCCACATTAAACCTTTTGTTACTGTTCAGAATTTGGCTGCCTTCATTTGTCTGGCATAGTGCTTTGATCATATCTTGCCTCTTTACAGTTCACTCCACTGGTATATTATCCTTCATACTCAATTCACAATCTTGTTTAAAGCCTTGGATGTCTTGGCCTTTCTCTTCTCATCATGCTTGATCTCTTGTTACATTCCATATTGTGCTCTCCTCATTTTTGTTATCGTAGTAGGCCTCTGCTTTCTTTCTCTGTCATCTCAATCCTTTTTTTTTTTTTTAAAGTATCCTCCGTACTGCCTTCCCACTAATATCATCCATGATTATTCACCATTTCTGTTCAAAGTTCCTTAAAATATCATGGCTGTGCCTTTTCTGCTGTTCAGACAAAGACACTGGAGTCAGGTGTAGATTTCACAGCTGCTTGCTTTCCTGAAAACTTCCAGATGAACTAACTCGCATAAAGCCTGCAATAGTTGCAGCTTATACAGGCAGCTCAAGGCCATTAAGCAACAATACTATATGAAAGGCAGGCTTAATCAAGTAATGAAAATAACCCAATACCGTATGGCCCCTCCCCACCTAGATGAGGACACTATTTTACTTACAAATCTATGCACTGAGGTGGCTTTCATATGGAACTGGGATATCTGTCACAACAACCAGTACTGACATCCATGGAGCAACCGCCAGTTATGTGTGTACTTCAGGAGGGTAGATCTTACTGGTTCTATCTAAGGAATTACAGCTAAGTCCCCAGTCACATCAGCCGCAATGTTTTCTTTCTGTACCTCTGTTCTCCTCAGCTGGTCAATATTCACTTCTGAAAGTTATTAGAATCAATCTGTACAGTATAAGAAAGAGGTCGTTTTCTCTTTGCTCTTTTTGATAGTCCATTTATATTTCCTTATAGAGTCTCTTGCTATAGTTTGTCCAAAGGAGAAATGTTGTGTTTCACTGTGAGAAGATTGCTCAGCTTGTTTCAACTGCTTGTCCAGGTACTTCTCAAATTCGGTTTGAGAAAGCTGAACATAAAATATGACCCAGGAACAATAGTATTATTGTTTTGCTGTGTATTCCAACCATTCTGGGTTGCTGTGTAGACTTGAGACAGTGTAGGGTCTCCCCTAGAATCTTTCTGAATAATCTCAGCTATGATGGAAAGATTCCAGATCTATGTGAGAGAAAACATGTCAAACAAATCCCCACTGGATGTGACTGTTTCAGATTGTTAACCCTCTAGAAGAAAATGAGGCAATCTATCTACATGTGCCTGATTGAGTGTCCTTTCGAATTCCATTTTGTACCTGTGTCCTCCAAGGAACAAAGACAAATGCTGGACCTGAGCAGCTGCTATAAGAAGAATCCTTTTTTGTAGACTGAAAACTGACAGTAGTGGCTGATAATCAGCGATGAGGATTTCTCATCTTTCTATGCAAGCATTGGTTGAAGCTTTTGGTTTCTCAGATAATCTCAGCATGTCCCTATCTATGCATATATTTTTATTTACAGCTCTTAGTAAGCATGATGCAAAGACCTTTGGATGTTCACTGCTATCTTTTTTTTAACAGGTGACATAACTGTGCCAATGCCATATTGTGATGTATCGCAAGCCGGGTTCACTAGCAAATGTGGGTTATAAGGTGTGAACCCTGTGTCTGTTGTCACTATTTTGTTTGGGTGGAAATTGTTTCACAGTTTTGTCTACCACTATGCCCTATCTGCTTGTAGTCAAATGTTCAAGGGGTGAGGCACAGTGACCAAATTTGGCAGGAATTGATTACAATAATTAATAAATCCTAAAGAGGATCATAGTTGTGACATCTCATGTGGCCTTGAGGTATTCACAGCTATGTGAATTTTCTCTGTGAACTTGTGTAGGCTTTCTGCATCAATGGTGTGCCTGCAATATGTAATACTAGGGTTTAAAAAATTCACATTTATTGCACCGTGCTCCAATCTTTGTAGCCTGCATTGAGGTTTGGCTGATGTATCTCATCATTTTCTCTGGTGACGGTGGTGTCATCAAAATAACACTAGGAGCCTGGACAACCCTGTAGCACCCAGTCTATGGCTTTCTGCCAAATTGCTGGGGCAGAAACTTCTCCAAATACCAGTCTGTTATATATGATATAACGCTTTGTGCGTATTTATGGTGTGAAACACCTTGGAATCTTTCTCCATTTCTATGTGTAAGTAAGCCTCAGCTAGGTCTATTTTGCTGAAATGCTGTCCCCCATTAAGGTTAGGAAAAAATGTCCTCAATTCTAGATCAGGACTATTGATCAGTCTCTAGTAGAGGATTGATGGTAACTTTAAAACCACAACAGATTTGAACAGTTCCATTCTTCTTTGCAAGAATCACAGATATAGCCCATGGGTTCCAGTCAGCTTTTGAAAGAATTCCCTGAGTTCCCATTGTATCCAGTTCAATTTCCCCCTGTTTCCATATGGCATATGCAACTGGACATACTTTGTGAAACTTGGGTGGGGCATTTTCCCGTAACATTATTTTATCTTTGATGTGCTTGAGAGTGCCAGAGAACACAGGCACAGCATCATCTAATACTCGTATCAGCTCACTCTCAGTGGTCTCCATGGTAAGAAATTTAGTGCATAGGCTGCCGATTCAACTCCTGTCCTGTGGCAGCTTCCTCAGCCAATCGCAACCCAAGTGCTGCTTCATCTTTTTTTCATAACTTATAAGTCCAACATACCTTGCTGGCTGTTGTATTTTGCAAAAGGAATTCCACCATGGAAATGATCTGTCCTTCAATGTAAGTTTTTAATTGTATTTCTGATGGCTTTAATTTAACGTCTCTGAAATGCTGCTCAGATTCACACTGTGATATAACTGACATAGCAGAAACAGTGTCCACTTGCATCGATATGATTTTGCCAATCCACTTCTAGTGTGAGTCATACTGCTGGCCTCATTTTACCTTTAATGGTATGGGTTTCCAGGTTATTCTGGCTTCACTTTCATTATCATTTTTTTCATCAGTAGCGCACAGTACTGCATTATTTTAAAATAACAGCTTGAGTTTTTATCTAGCAAATGACTTGCTTTTCCCTGAGCAATAGGCTCTTTGAGTATGCCTCATCTTACTGCCTTTTCTGCAGGTTTCTCCTTTAAATCTTCACTGAGTTATGCATGAACCTCTGCCACAACAGTAGAACAGTTCATTTTGACCTCCTATTCTCTGTATGCTATTGTAAGCTTATTCATATTTGCTTTTACACAAAATTTCACAGACTAGCCAATCTCTCAATCTATTATTTAGTCTTTCATCAAGGATGCAATATTCAGATGTCTTTGTTTCTAGCTTTTTAGGTTCAGCCATACATGCTGCAATGGATTCTCACTCCGTTTGCATTTAGGAAACCTGAAACTCCCTGCAGACAATAATGATTTGGGTGCCAAACCTTCCTGCATTATTTTTACTGGTTCTGCAAGGCTGAGTGGCAACAGGTTTTGTGTGTCACTTAAATAAACCGTGTCCTGTATGCTTTGTTTCCCATAATAGTCAGGAAACTGGGTGCTTTTTTTTTTCAGCAAGTATCTCATTTGCTCAAATAATTGTTCAAGTTATCTCAAGTCATCTGTAGCACCTTACAGATGTGTGGACTTCAACTCCCAGAATTCTTAGCCATGCCAATGCTGGCTGGAGAATTCTGAGTTTTGAAGTCTAGATATCTGGAAGTTGCCCGGGTTGGGAAACACTGTTCTAAAAGAATTAACTCCTGCAAGCCTTCAAGGCCCATAAAGTGCATAGGCAGCCCAAGGCAATCAAGCAACAATACAATATCACAGAAATGCTTAATCACCCAACAACACTATTAACCCAACACACTGCAATTACTTCCCCTCTTGGTTTTTCATCTTGAAGGAGATGAGATTTATTTTTTGCAAGAAAAATACTCCTTTGTACATTTGAGATGAAGTAACATGGAAGAGAGGAGAAAATCAAATAATTGTTTTTTTTTACTCTATTACATAAAAATGTTTTAAACATAGCTATACCACAGCTTTCATCATCAGAAATTTCAGAGTGATTTAGAACAAAATAATAACTAGAACAGCAGTAAATGCATTCCAAATAGCCAGAAATGAGAAGTACCATTAAAAAACAGTTTAAAATAACAATGCCCTTATCAGAAGAGGCCAAACTGCCACTAGTTCCTCATGCAACTTCTCCTTGAAGATAAAAATGGTTACTGGAATAGCCAGCACAATTTTCTGTGTCCAGTGCAAATTTCTTTCAGAGCCAAATGGCTCCAAATCTCTTATTTCTGACTTTTATTTGAAGTAGGCCCACAGTTCTTCTTTTTCTATCAGACATACAGTATATGAAATTATAATGCCTTCATCGATACTGTAAATATCAATTCTTTGTTGCCAAATAAATGTTAATTACTAGTTTTCAGTGTTTACAAATCAGAGTCCATTTTTTAAACTAAAAGGATAAGGGAGGAGATTGCAACAGATGTTTTAAACTTTCTGTTCTTCAAAAGAACATCTCTGATGCCACAAAAGAGACTCTGAACTTTTTGGAAGAAGCCAACAGCCTTGTTTTGGCTACTGGAATCTGAATATAATAGTCAGAGAAATAGAAAGCAGCATTTGGCTTATATGGTTACTTGTGAATTCGCCCATTAGGTTTCCTCCTGAAAAAGAAAAAGCAGGAGTTATTGTTAGTCAACTTGAAAGTCCTTTAGAGAAACAGGCAGGATTTAAATGGTCAGATGGAATAAATAAAAGTAAATAAAATCATAGTTATACTCATTCTCAGCCTGTCCAATCACCAGACAGACAAATATCTTACAGTATCAAAGGTATTAAATTATATATTTATATTTATAAATAATATGTAATCCCTTTATAAATGAATTTCTCCAACACACTGCTCTTCTTTTAACTTCTAAGGTTAGTGAAGGAGTCATTCACATTTATTTTATCTTTCAAGAACACTCACCCTCCCTTCCTGCAATGATCTGTTGTAAGTACATGCTTGTTAATGAAATGAATTTGGAATCCAGCATTGTCTTTTTTCATATTTGCCAGAATGTTTCTCCAAAGAGAGTGTGCTCCTTGACACTCAAAGGTCACTCTTTGCCATCTGTTTGGTTTCTGCCCCAAGGCTTTTCTTTAAAGGCTATATATAGGCAAACGATCACACACAGCTGCCCATCTGTTTAAGATTCACTAATTTGTGCAATCTGATTTGTGTGCCTCAGACTAACAAGACATTAAAAACAATAGACAGCCATCATCATCATCTGGCTGCCAACCATGATATACCATGTCCTGAGATGATCACAATTAGCATCTTGGTACTGTTGGAATATTTTCTTTATTTGCTTGCAATAACATTTAAAGTAGCATAAGAATTGCTAAGAAACTAAAAGGTTATAATAAGCAGCAGTGATGCCATTTTACAAAGGAAAAACTAGTTCTGTCATTATGGGTACATGAGCACAAAGGTTGTATATAGGAAAGATTAAGTTTAGGTGTGGTTAACTGTAGGTACTGCCTCTGTAGACATTGTGGCTAACCACAGATAAGAAACATCTGTACTAACTAGCAGGTAGGTAACCATGCAAGGTAGAGAGCATGAACAGGTGAAGGGGAAGTACATGATAGGCTAATGCCATACATCCTCATTGTTGATGTTTGGGTTAAACTTTTGGATTAGAAATCTATAAGAGAGGTGGTGAGGAATGGTCCTGTGTGGCCACCACTCACCTCTGCCTGCTTGCTGGTTTGGGCTCTACTGCAATAAACAGTTTCCTGATCCTCCACAAGTGTCATCCTGCTATTATACCTGGCTTGGGAACAAACTTCTTAACTTCTAACAGTACAAATGCCCTGGGGGGAAACCAGGTGTTTAATGTTGTAAATCATGATCTACAAATACTGAGAAAGTACTCCCTTTAACTTACATTGTTCTGCTCCAGCAACAACCCATTACATAGAAAATACAACCTGAAGATAAGTTTCAAATGCCTTTTAAAAAATATTAAATATATTTTAAAACTAATTAATGAAGGCTATGCTTCTCCCATTCTTATGGAGTACATCTCCAGAATTCTTCATTCTTGCCATTTATTTATATGATTTCTACCACTGCCCATCTCACCACAGTGACACAACAGGCCTTTAGGGAAGGGCGGGGGGGGGAGGGCTACCATTAGGATGATCACTCTTCTGCCTGCCCTAATTGACAGGTCTATGGTGGAACTTGATGCAAGCTCCTAGATTAATATTTCATCATGTGAATAGGCAGCCAGAGTAACTAAGTAATGTGGTAGACAATTATATTTCAAAAAAACAAAATAGACGGAAAACTCTGAAACTGGAATAATTTTGGAAGAGAAAGTGCTTGCTGTTGGTGATCGCCCAACCACTGCCAACAGGTACACATGGCATAATAACCAGTAGAAATGACAGATTTCTCTCCAGAGACAAAATTGAGAGATTACAATGTTATTTAATCTATCTAATTATAACCAGCCATCTCCCTATAAGAAGAACATTAACTACAGCAGTTGAGATCAAGCATATTTTTACTTAAAACATCTGTCATATCATTTATGAAATGTGACTTCTATAGTAGTTGAACAGACAGACTTACACTGTACCCATCAGAGGGCAAATATCCTTTCACATTTCTACAGTTTTCACATTCCAAAACAGAAACTAGTACAGCATCTTTTAAAATCTTTGACATGCAAAATTCCAGTTATCAAACTTAGAAATTCCATCCTGAACCAGGGCATGCTCTTGGCCTAGCTCTCAGCCTAGCAATCTGCTAGTCTGGCATGATACCAGCTGCAAGAATCTCTTGCCAGTTTAATTAGGGGCATAAATGCCAGGCCCAAATTGGTTTCAAATATATAAGCGGCCTGATTATGCAATGAGTCAACCTTTTCCCCTTGGAATCAGATACTGCACCTTCCTCATTACCCCCTAATGCCATAGTCCTCTTTCCACCAGTTTTGGAGATGCTGAAAGATCACAGAGTTCTGCAATCATTTGGGAAACCTTTGGACACAGTATGAAATGCAGGTATGTAATATCCATCCATCCATCCATCCATCCATCCATCCATCCATCCATCCATCCACAGTGAAGTTGCCTGTATCAGGATGGCACCTTCTATTCCATTTCTGTCATGATACCATCCTCTGAAACAAAATGAGAATTACCAGGAAGCCAATCAATTCTATAAGTTGTCTGATGGGTGAAATGGCTTCGTTTTTTTCTGATGACACTCAATTTGCATTGGTGATGTTGCAATCATACCCTATAGAGCAAAGGGTCAGGCATTGTGGCCTTTTACTGGAACTCCTGATACCTGACTGAGGAAGAGTGAATCTTGATGGCAACTGGGTGCCCATTCCTCTTTAAATGAGGGCAGGAATGTTTAGGAGAGCACATTTTTTTGACATTTGGAATCCTGGTCCATATCCTAACAGAATTAAATTCTAGTCAAATCAACACAAATGACTAATATTACTACTGTTTTAAAAGGCGCAGCCTGAAATTATAAGGCTACCTGAGTTATTTTCTCCCCTTGTAGCCTGTAATACAGGTAGTCCTTGCTTAACGACCATTTGCTTAGTGACCAAAGTTACAATGGTGCTGAAAAAAGCTACTTACAACTGATCCTTGCACTTATGACTGTCACAGCACCCCTGTGGTCACATGATTGCAATCTGGGCGCTAGGCAACCAGCTTGCACAGTTGTAGTGTCCTGTGGTCACGTGATCACCATTTGAACCTTCCCAGCCAGCTTCTGGCAAGCAAAATCAATGGGGAACCGTACAATTTGTTTAATGACTGCATGATTTGCTTAATGATCACGTGATTCACTTAAGACCACCTCAAAAAATGTCATAAAATTGGGTTCAGTCATGTGATGCCTCGCTTAATGACTGTTCCGCTTAATGATGAGTTTTCTGATCCCTATTGTGGTTGTTAAGCAAGGACTACCTGTAATTTGACTTTTTTGGCTCATATTTTCCCAAAAGAGGAGCAGAAGCAGGAGAAGTAATAGTTGTTTTGTCTGAAGGTTAATAATATACTTCAACATAGAGCCCTTTGGATGTTTCCAGATTTCAGCTCCATGGTCTCCCATACTACAAGGCCAATGTCTGGGAATTCTGGGGATACTAACTGGGTATTCTGTGAAGCAGAAAATTTGGTGCTTTCAACAATTTAAAAGCATTTTACTATAAGTGTATACATTTGTCCCTCCCTTCACTTGCAATCTTTCAAACACACACACACAGACAAAGCTATTGCTCTGTCCCTCCACTGTTAAATAAAGCAACTGAAATACCAGTCTCTCAGCTTAGAAGCACAGCAGTTCTTCAGTTCACAAGTAAAATTTACTGTGTGAGAACTCAAATAGTTTTTTCTACTGCCAAGATATAAACCTCTAACAATAAAGGTTTATAATAGAATTTCTGACACAGCCATCTTTTTTCAGGCAGAGCCTAGCATCGCTGTAATATAAATAGAAGCAGGAAAACAGAGGTTTCAGTATTCATTTGAGCTCAGAGACCCCCTGTGTCCCTTTCACAAGAGCTCCACAAATATGTGTCATAAAGTACTAATGGGAAGAGATGCCATGTGGCATGCAGAAGGAGATTCAACATAGGTTGGGCTTCCTGCTCTTTCATTACCAGTTGCACCACTTCTCCAATTTCCCAGGTGAAAAGGATTTCCAGCCTGATCCTGTATATTAGGTGTCTACAAGACATCCCTTGGAAGGCAACCTTGACATTTTGCATTCATTTGTGAAGAATGAATCACCAACTAAAAACAAAAAAGGGTTTTCAGCTTTTTTCCCCTCTGAGCTCCCCCCCACACTGTTTTCTCTCCTGCAGCTCATTTCTGAAACTCCCCTCTTCCTTTGCAGTTCCTTTCTCGGTGCCCCATCACTCCCTCCTTTTTATTAATTCTTCTTTTTCCTTTTCCATGTGCGTGTGTGAAAGAGGGACTCTGTTTCCCTCCCTCCCTCCCCTCTCTTCCCGTCCCTCCTTACCGCTTCATGGAGTAGCAATAGCAACTAAGCTTTCTCTCTCCGCCTGAGGGAATCTTTTCTGTCTGGCTCTGCCTCAGCCCTGGAGACGTGCTCTCCTTGCCAGCTGCTCCCAGTCAGTGGAACTCACAGAGACCTTCCATGCCATTAGAGCCCTGAGTAGTTGAGCTCCAGATCAGATGACCCTCAGCTGAAAGCACAACAGTCACCTCTGTGCAGACCTTTACACTCCCATTCCAGACCTGCATTTCTGTCTCTGAGGTGCCAAGTGCTGTTGTAAAAGGCCAGCTTCTGCATCCTACCAAGATTGGGAAGAGCCAAGTTCCCTCAGGGGCCACTGCTGTTTCTGGACTGAAGGCCACCCTTGGTCTTGGACCAGCATACCAAAGCCACACCCCAAAAAGAAGGGCTGGAGCTGGGACTAAAACTAAATTTGACGTCATTTTATTTTTACAACACCTTCATTTAAAAATATTAAACGCCATTAATGGGATTACTCACCTGTCACGTATTTAACCATTTTTCACACATGTCACGTATTTAACCATTTTTCACTTTGATTACATGTAATTACTGTTTTGGGGATCTCTGGGCAGAGTTTCAAAAAGGTCAAGACGTCGGCCACATCTCTGTAATCAAAGTCCCATCTGTTTTGTATATGTGCCAGTGTCACCAATTGCAAGGTCATGACCACCATCTTGACTGTTTGGACCCTGTTTGTGGGTTCTGCAGCTTTTGGTTTTGGGCTGTGCATCCACGGCTGAAGTCAGTCTAGGAACACACGCATGTTACTGAGGTCTGAGTGCCTTTTTCGGAAGACCAAGCATTTCTGGATGGACTCCTCAGGAGTGGAAAGCTAGTCAATGAGTATTTAACTCTTCCCATTCCAGAGCTCAGTGCGACTAGGTTCTCACATGTATACCTTTCAAAATTCCTGGTGGAAAAAATCAGAAGGATGACTCTTTGCAAATAAGAAATGATAGGAGAAAATGAGTTACACATTCCTACTGCACTGCTGAATCTCAGCTCCCCATCTCACTCTTCCAAATGGCTTTTCCCCTCTTCAGAAAAATAAAACAAAATCAAAATGATGGTACCTTTCCTTGCAATATATGACTCCTAGGACCTGTGCTATCAAAATGTTTTTGGTGACCTTTTATAAGTTTCTTCTTGAGCTTCCTGTCCCCACACTCCTTTTTGCCAGCAGAAACTGCAGCATTCCATCAGGCGTGTGGACATGGGCTCCTTCTAGGCCTTGAGCAAAGTGTCCATCTGGCTTTCATGGTTAAAGCTTTTGCCAAGATGTCTACCCTCTGTAAAATGACTGCTGAAGCCTAATATATGAACCGAGCTTGGACATGTTCTCCGTCACAATAGGCCAACTTCTTTTAGAAAGTTCAAATACTCATTGTTTTATGAAGCCTCTAAAAGGACTTTTAAAACAACCCTGAAAGAGTCTGAAAAAGAATCTTGAAACTCCGCTCTTCATCACATTGCAGGCACGTTGTCAGGTTCTCTCTGCATATAACTGCCTAAGAGCCAGCGAAAGGTTCCAAGTTATTATTAATTAACTGCCAAGGCGAGAGCTGCACTGATAAATACCTCCGGCATGCATCCCTCTGTGATTACAGCTTTCCTTTAGGCTGATTGTGCATTCACAACAGCCAACTTGTTTGAACTTCCCCTCATAAAAATGCTCAGCTGCTATTTAACATTGCACCAAGAATTTGTTTAGGTACCCAAACCAGATTTTCAATGTCCTTATCCTTCTTGCTGTCTACTAAATCCATTCTTTTCCTTTGAACTTGAGGACATCATCAAGCAAAAAGACACATTCAGACTGGGTTGGTGGCCCCATTTTCTCCAGGTCTTTGTGGATTGGCCTGGCACTGCTGAACAAATAGCCCCAGCAGTGTGTGATTATGGCACTGAATCAGGGCATATCTGATGGCCTTCATCAGCCTTGCTCAAAAGGCAGTATCAGAAGAGGAACACTCAGTCTACTTATTCTACAATACTATGCAAGTTTTCCAGCAGACTCCAGTTGCTTTCAGATGGAAGGCTCCTGGCACAAATGCTAAAAGGCTGCTGTTTAACTGCTCAGTTTCTCTGAGTGCCATTCAGCAGAATGACAGGATCACCTCAAGTGGCATACACAGTGGGACAGTAGCAGTATCCTAAAGTTCCTCAGTCCATTAAATAATCCCCTCTAGCTGAGGCCTGGATGGTGTGCACCAGCCAGCCTACCCAGAACCTCCCTCATGTAGCCTGCAGTGGAGGTAGCTATTGCATCATCAATATGGAAATAATGTTCAACTTTTTCTCCAAGCAGCTTCAGTATGTACAAAAGGGAGGAGAATGTGAGCCGTCTTCCCCTTTGACACAAGCAATACATCTTGGGATGCTCCACTTTTTCTTCCTGAAAGTTTTTTTTTTTCTTTTTCTGATGGCAACCAAGGACATTTGCCATCTGCAAATGTCCCAGAATAAGACACAACAGTTGCATGATAAAAACATGAAAGCTAGACTAGGAGGGGATTAGGATGGTGCAAGGCTCAGGCCTACACTCTATTTATGCTCCAAGGACTTAAGTAGGCACAGATAAATATACTTTATCTAGTGATGCAGTGTCCAAGAGCTCCACTGACATCTTAAGGGTACCCACCATTTTTCCTATTGGGCCATCCATCAAATGAGACATAATTCTTCAAGGTCATTTCACCCTTTTCTAGCCTTCATTGACTATCTTGCTGACATTTAATATCTCCAAGTTCAACAACCACAAAACAAAGTTCAAAACTAATTTTACAGTTTGTTCACCATTTTTAGAGGATTCTTAAAAATTAAGAAACACAGAAAATGTTACTTCTACCGCTACTTCTCTCTTTGCAAAGCCACACATTGACTGTATCAGTTGGAAACTGCTGAAAGGGACTGCAGAGGAGATCACTCTTTGTTCAATTTTAGTTCACAACTACAAGCTGAATGCTTCTATTATTCCTCCCCGAAGATTTGATTTAAACAATATTACACTCTCAAATCAAGTTTAATTTATAAATAATTTTATAATTAAATAAATTTAATTAAATTTAAATTAAATATTAAATATTAAAATAAATAATTAAATAAAGTTTAATTTATAAATAAACTTATAAATTAAATGGGGACGCGGTGGCACAAGGGCTTAATGATGCTGGAGTTTGCCGGTCAGAAATGATCGGCGCTCCAGCGGTTCGGGCCCGGCTCCGCAGGACAGGGTGAGCTCCTGTCCCTTGTCTTAGCTCCTTGCCCACCCAGCACTTCAAAAGCTATTCCATCTGCGAGTAGATAAATGGGTACTCCCGTTTAGATGGGAGGAACCGGCAGTGCTGCGCGGGGGAGCAAAATACCAGTGCTGGCCGAACTCCGAATGCAGCCGGCGTGAGCAACGAGCGATGCGAGCGGCGAGGAAGATCTACAGAGGAGGAAAAGCCCGGATGACCCTCTAGTGACCCCTGCTAGTCACACAGCATAACAAGCACTAATTGTACAATTGTAAGATTTGTAAGATTGTAAGATTTCACCGTCTCACTGTTAGAATTATATATATATGTACTTTGTGAGCCGCCCAGAGTTCCCCATTGGGGGGAGATGGGAGGACAATAAATCGAATGTATAAAAAAAAAAAAATGTCAACAACAGGAAAATGTTTTGCGCTCAGTTGCCAACTTTAAGGGAGACTTTCCTTTCATGCTTTAATCATATCAAGACCTTGATTGAAAAGAATTGATTAAAGACCTCAGCAATTCAGCACAACTCATTAGTCACCGCATTTTGCTACTTCCTTTATTTTTCAGTTGTTCGTCTCCCCAAGACCACCACTTAGTTGTCAATGGCATTAGAAAAAGGGTATGTTTGCTGATTTCTAGAATGATCTGCTTAGCTTTTTGTCACATTTATCATTAAAACCCACAGGAGGGTCATTTATCAAATCACTGCTATTAAAAAAAAACAGTTATATTTTCCAACAAATATAGATGAACTAAGTGGTAATAAACTAGTGCAGTACAGATAGAAAGTGATAGGAGAATAAGAAGTTATGGAGACTCATCAGAAAACAATATCTCTGCCAGGTCAGCTGAAGGGTACATCTAGATTGGCTTCTTGCTTCCAACTGCGACCAATCAGACGTTTCAGAACCCTTATAAGAATATGAGAACAGCAAGACTTTCCTCTTCCACAGCATACACGAGGGGCAGTCAAGAGGAGGCAGAACGACAAAAGCAGAATCACGGCTTTTGCAACCCAAGCCTTGACTGTCTTGTACGTACACTGTGACATTACACACACATAAATGGGCAGAGTTTATGGCACAATGCTGGTTTAATCATATTGTCCACCAAGTTCCCGGGCATAACTCTGTTCTTCTTTGCTGACTGCCTCCGTAGCTGAAATCCAGAGACTCATTTTCGCTAGACCCATGTAGATAAATTCTCTTGCACTTTAGTCCCCTCAGATCTCATGCAAACTGATGAAGGAGAATTTATTTTTGACATTTCCTTTCAAGCAGAAAATAATTTTAGTGAAATTCTCACAGATGCGATGTAATGTTCCTGCACTTGGCTAGTGAGTTGGTGGCCAAGGGGCATGGCTGGATGCCCTGCCCGTCTTTGTACAAGCATGGTGTTCATTCACTCTGGCTTCCCTGCCTTCTATTAAATCCCAAGGGAAGACATTTGCAAGAAAGAATTCCCATGGGATTGAAAACAGTAGGGAATCCTTCCAAATGATGGAAAAATGGGGGAGAAGAAACAGCAGCAGCAGCAGCAGCAGCAGTCCTGACCCCTCCTTCCTTAAAAAGTAAGCTCAAGATCACTACTAAGCTAGTAAGATACTAAAATCAGAGATCTCTTTCTCAGGGAAAGAAAACTTCTCAGAATGTTCAAGGCACATTTCAGCAGAATACTGACTGCCAATGAACCTACAAGGCCCCATGTAGCTGTGATGAACAATAACTGTTAATAGACCCTCTTATACATTTGTCTAACACCATTCTCAAGCCATTTAACCTGGGATCTATTCAAAACTGCTTTTGCATTATCACATAGGATGCAATTATCCTGGCCTACCATCTTGCTTATAAAAATCAGAAACAGCACAAAATAATCTCTGTGTTGTGTGAAAATCATCCCTAACAGTTGGGGTGAATGCCCTAGAAGAAATTTTGATGTGACCTCCCCCTCATTTTACTGCCAAGTGCCACTCCAAGACTGGTAAAATGCAGAGGAGAATTCAAAAACACATAATGGCCAAACCAGTTCACGCTGGAGAAGGCAGTCCTTCAGCTACTCTAACTCTAAGCAGTTCCAGGGCTTTAGAAGCTGAAGCTGGAATCAAAACAAAAACTAAGCTTGGGAAAAGATCAATAGTCTGTGATTGAAACAAGAGGATCACTTGCTCCCTGTAATGTGCATTTATCAACTTTCTGGCCACAGTTTTTTGGTTGAGCAGCCCTTTCTGAACACTTATCAAATATACACATTGCAATAATTCAGAAGTAAACTAACACAGCCAAATCTCATGCCTCAAGCAAAGGATACGTTTAGCACACCAGCCAGAATTGTGTAATCGGTTTTCATTCTGTTGAATGTATTTCCCATACCAGTGAACGT
Source organism: Liasis olivaceus (assembly GCA_030867105.1). Lineage (NCBI taxonomy): Eukaryota > Metazoa > Chordata > Lepidosauria > Squamata > Pythonidae > Liasis > Liasis olivaceus. The sequence continues at coordinate 182,603,809 of CM061349.1, forward strand.
TCTTCTTATGGCACAGCAGGCTAAGGATTATTATCCTTATATTTAGATACATTTTAACACATCAAACGTCCGTTTCCCAAATAAACTTGAATTTGCAAAACTGCATTTGCATTCATTTCCATCCGATCATTTTATATTTAACATATAAAAAGCAACATGCCCCCACTTGCTTTCAAAAGAGGAGGTGATAGAATTTTGCAGACTAAGACTTCCATCACTTCCACTGGGAGCAGAAATCTATGCCTTTTATGCTCAGCTATAGGGCTTTCAAATGTATTCCTCTGCTCATGTTCTCAATCGGCCCGCAAGAAATGTATCCAGCACGATAGTGTTATTAATACTAGTATTATTATTAATTGCATTTGCCACTTATCATTTTAAAAAACCCTACAGAGCAGTTCACAGGGGAAAATAAAAATGGAAAACATTTCACAATGGAGTAACAGCAAGCAATGGCATGATATTACAAGAGAGAGAGTGCACAGTACACAGTGGCAGAGACTTGTGGTTTTGTATAACAAATACCAGTTTAGCAGAGGAGACTTTTGATTAAGAAACACTGCTCCAGGTATGGCTAGCTTGGCATGGAGCCATCGAGGAACCATCACTGACAAGGAGCCATTTATAATTTCACAAGTGGCATGGCGTGCTACGTGCAGCCCATCACATAAACACCCCTATTTCAAAACATGTTCTTTTTTAAATTGAGATTATGGTAACCCTACATTGTACAACAGGTTTAAAAACATTACTGAGAAATCAGGCTGGAGGAGAGATGTCAATGTCCAGATCCCACATGCTGGCAAGCTATTGTTTACAAAAGAACAGAACTTCAAAGCTCAAATTGAAACTATCAGCAGTTTCAACCATATTTTCTCAGGAATGAACATCCCAATGACAAGTCAAAGTGCCTGAGAAGAAAGCCTAGATCTGTGAATCTTACCGAAGAAAGCAGATACTATTCACCACTTCCAAATGAATCTCCTTGGCCATTGACCAGACACGTCCAAAGTGCATTACTGATGCTCTTGACAGCCTTGCTGTGGACACTAGGATGCTGACTGCCAATGCTGAAAGCCCCTCATGCATGTGGAAACTCTCCTGGAAAAATTCCCAGATTCTACATCTGTTCCCTGAGCTCATTCCAGAGAGAAGAGTGCAAAAAAATGAAGAATGCATGGGAGAAAAAGAATCTGTGCTGGAGAGTTCAAGCTGGCAATCTTGCCTGTGATGAGCTATTAAAATTCAGTCTTTGGTGCATCCTTCCTATTAATACAGAAATCACTCAGTGTTGGTGACACCCTATAGACAGCGATATAATAAATTGTGTTTGATGCCTTACTTATTTAGCTCTAGTTTTTCCATTCCCTCATTGGCTTTGATTTCACCTAAGTTTAGTTATTTGAACATTTTTAACCCTTAGCTTATATGAAACCATCAAAATGAAAATATGACACCTAAATTAAACCCCTGTTAGTGATAGATGTTTAACAATGAACTAGATATAAAAAGGATATATTTAAAATGGTGTGCGTATGCACACACACACAGAGACAAATACGCATAAAGGCTCTAGGCTGGTATAGTGGCACTTGCAGTACCCCAGCTGAACATCAGGGGAGTTTTCTCCACAACTGACTTAAGGCCTTGATCAGGAGCTACCCCTGTATTTGCAACAGCATGTTTAGAACACCTGAAATGCAGAACACCTGCAACAGCATAAAAAGAAAGACAGTGAAAGGGTGGAAGGAACTAGAAGGCTGTATTTCTGGCCTGATCTTCCAATCTTATTGACCTCTGAGGGTTCCTTGGAGAGGATGAACTGCCAAAATCTTGTCCTCTTTCTTGACATTGCAGCATGGGAAACTCTTATAGAAAGTCATAGTGTTGGGCTGTGAAGCTCATACATGCTATATATATTGCCATGGCTTTCTGAGCATTCATCAGATCCCATTAATGTTCCTTAGGTGTACTGGAGATCCTGGAAATGGATCACTGGACTGTACTCGTGCAAAGTATTTTCTCCGCCAGTAAACTCAGTCAGAATTCTGTCCTCAGCTCCAAGATTGTTAGTAAATGGATGTACTGAGCAAGTTTATTGCAGCACTAGCAAAATGCGAAGAAATAACTGACAATAGTAGTAGTATCACAACTTCAGTCCAATTCCTGACTGGATCACCAATATCTCTCAGAAACATTTCTAGTGATGTACAGTGCCTACAATCCTATATGGCTATCTCGCTGAAGGCAGTGCAGGACATTCTTGGGAAATGGGCTAAGAGAGGCTACAAAAAAGAGGAACCTTCACTATTTATAACCACCACTTAGGTATTGATATGAAACCATTAGAGAAAGATATTATTTAGAAGTTAAGGTGCTGTCTAGTTCTTGACAGGCTGCTGTGTGAGGTCAGCCCTTTGCAAATCTTTGTACCATGAATAAATCACCAATACATCTTTGTCAATTCCATCTTAATTTGAGCCGTCAGGACATGGAAAAGAAACAGGGGAAACAGTGGGTCAAACCAACTCAAGAGGAAGAAGGGTTGTGAGTGGCACAGTCTATCTTGGGGGGCTTCCCTTTGAGTCTGGTAATTACCTGGGGGTCCCTACATGACAAAATAATGCATTTCAAATGCATACAGTGTATAATGGTTGGTAGTTTGAGTCATTTCAAGTAAAGCTTGCACCAGATGGTTTGATGTAAAACTTGATTGTGGCAAACCAACATGGAATACACTGTTTGCCAAGAACTCCAATGGAGTTTTAATACTACGATAAAATCATGTATTTTTTTCTCAGGAAGGATAGATGTGTTAGATCTTTGTATTATGATACAAATATCAGGCTGCATTCCTGTGGGGCTGCCGTTGGGAATAAGCTCCAGTGAACCCAGTGGGATAAGATTTACTTCTCTGTAAACATTCTTAGCCTTGCAGTGTAATCCTATTCATGCTTAATTGGGAATATGCTCCATTAAACTATGAAGGAGAGCTGATGCCCTTGGAGACAGACATTTTGCCGCTTAAGGCAGAAGAGCAAATTGCAATTCCTCCCCCCACCCCCACCCCCCACCATCAGAGTACAGTCTGATCATATTAATTTGCACTTGAGTCAGAAATCCCAGAAACTCCCTTTTTCTGAGAGTCAAAATGCAGCAACGCTCATAATATACCAGACAATTTAGTCTCCTTTCAGACCATCGACAGGCAGTAGCAGGAGGGACGGCAAAATCCTAAGGAGTTAGGGAGCTGGCACCTGTTTCATTTTTATCCTCTGCCCAGTGATAGAACTGTTTCCCTAACTTTAGACTTGGAATGGTGGATGGCAATTCATCAGCTAACTTCCAGTCCCCAAGTTGTCTTTCCCATCACAGTCTGTCATGGACACAGGGACCTGGCCACATGAGTGAGACCACTTTAAGTGTCTTTCCTTCAGGCAATAAGGAGTGGCAGCAGGAGTGTGGAGTGAACTTCACCCTTGGGACAGTGTTTGGCCCATTGCTCTGCTTATCTAGAGGTGCCCTAAGGACATTTTGTTGGAAGACAAAGAAAAGTGTCTGTAAGAAAAGTGGCCCTGCAAGGTAGTCCAGGCAAGAAGCACAACCAGGAGTACTAACTCTAAGTAAGGTTACATGAGCAGAATCTTGCAAGACTGAAAGTATTTCTCCCCTTGTTTCCTTTTACTGTCCAGAAAACTAGGGAGGGTCGCTCCTGAAATGCTTCCCATGCCTCCTCTCCTTCTGTGGGCTGATTCATTTTTACATGCTGTTTGTCCAGTCTGTGACTCTCCTTCCTGTCTCCCAAGGTGATTTCTACATACCATTACATACCTACAAAACAGGAGGAGATTAATGGAAGCATAACTGTGTTCCTATCAGGCTTTTTCAAGAAAGCAACCACCCCTTTCCTCTCAGCGAACTCAATTATTGTCTTTCTGTGTCCCAGTTCCAAGTTGGATCCAACTTTTGAGCTGGCTTCTCAGTTACCCGAGAGCTCATTGAAGCTCCATTCACAGAAAGAGGCATCTATTGGTGGCCAAAATCGTTAAGAGTCCAAAGTAATTCTTGCTGGAACTGATGTCTTTCATCTAGTCCGGCCGGGCAGCTTTACTCTTCCCAGTGAAGGCAAAAGAGACAGCTGCTTTGATGAACTGGGTGTTAGAATAGTTAATCCTGCTTGTGGAACACGAAGACAACAATGCTGAACAAATATAGGAGGAAGCTCCATAGGACAGAGACTTATTTCTGCGATTACATGCATCGTATCGTGCTGTAAATCTTTATGTTTCTTTTATTCAGCCCTTATTAAGATGTATTCTTTCAGGATACGTTTCTTTTAATCAGTGCATTTCAAAAGGACACAGTGGATTTTCTTTTGGGGTTAGTGGGATTCTGGAAAAAGACAGCAAGAGAAATCCACAGTGTGGCAATGCCTGATTAAAGCCTGGAAAAACAGTCCTGACTTCCTGCTCCCTCCTTAAAAAAGTTCTGGCCAGAGTTAGCTAGGCAGGGTTAGATAAATTAGCAGCGTCTACCACCTAAGGATGCATGTTTTTGGATGCCAAGTCAGAATCTATTCAAAGGGCAAAGATGTCTTACATGTATTCAGCACATTCATTCTGAACTCCATTTTTAAAGATGCCAGCCAAAACAAGAGACAGAAACAAAATAAAAGCAATGACTTCTCAGTTAAATTTCATCCTAAACACCTCAAGTATAATTTCCAATTATTTATATAAACAAAAACCTATTCATATTCTCTGTTTTTCTCTCACATACACATGTACACAGAGAGACACGCATAAGCAAGACATTACATTTACTGGCACTATTTGTTGATCTGTGAAGTTAAGAAATAATTAAGAAAAATATGCTAATAATCGAGCAGACGCTGTCATCTTAAAATTCAAGTACTTGGGCTGAACTTCTCTCCTGCTATAAGCAAAAGAACCCTAAATGCTTGACATAATAAAAATAGTGCTGCTTCTGAAAATGGGTCTCTGTTGATTTTGCCTTCTGTCCATCCGTAACAGATGGAAAAATTGACTGTGAACCCCCATATCAGCACAGTGAATCTCTCTCTGCTCCTAGTTCACCTTCCCATATTAAAGAGTACAGAGGGATGAGTGTCAGGCCTAGCCCAAGGAACTCCAGGAGACCATGTAAATTCAGTCCAGCAATGTTTATTAGCTACAACCTCTAGCAAGATTCTTCCCAGACTAAAACCCCAGTTCCCAAAGTCCTCCAGCCACAACAGTGTGAATTCCTCAGGGAGGTGCCAGTCTCATCCTTTTGTTCCTCCCACGTGGTTCCGGTGAGCTAAGAAAATGCTTATCTCCCTGAGCGTGGCCCTCATAATTCCATTCCATCACAATGAGAAAGAATAAAACCTGGAGCTCCTGTTTTCAAGTTGCAATAGGAATTCTTGCCCTCAGTATTTGCAACATTACCACTGAGACATTCAAACCATGAAATATTGATGTCTCAGTTCTGTCATTGTGAAATTTCTTACAGAAGCAACTAGAAAGGAGGAAAAGATGACTTTTGGTGCCATTTAGATGGGTGCACAGTTGGGTCTTCTTTCACTGAGTTCATGTAGGTCACGAATTCATTATGGAATCATGGGAAGGCTAAATACATTGTCAAATATGGTATTTATTTATTCATTCATTCATTCATTCATTCATTCATTCATTCATTCATTCATTATAGTTGCTAGTCACAAAATGTAACTTGGAAGGGAAGAGATTATTGATTAGCCAATAGTAAAGAAATGAGATTATGGCTTGTTTGGTTTTTTCATGTAGTATATTGCTGTATACTATATATTGATCTAATATAGAATTAATAATTTGGATCATTCTCATTTTTCATTTGTTTTGAACATTTTTACTTATTTTAAAACATTTATGGTATGAAATAAACGATTACATAAAGGAAAAAGGAAGAAAAGACATCGTGGACGGAAAATAAAGTATTAATAAATGAACAGAGGATTTTCAATTGTCATAAAATTTAAAACTCATTATTTCATTAAGTCATTCAATATATATAACTAGACTCATTATGTCATCTTAAGAAATCATTGAAAATCATTGCAAAACTCTAAACATTAATATTTATGATGTCACCACTATTTATCATTATTCCTAAAATATTTAGAATCAGCAATGGGAGGCCTTATGAAAAAAAATTCAATAAAATTTACCACCAGCTTTAATTTCAGAGAAAATTGGTACAAAATGTTTTACAGACGGTACATAACTCCATTCATAATTGCAAAATAGGTATATCATATAATAATAAATGTTGGAAATATGATACAGAAGGAATATTTTATCATAAGTAGTGGCCATGTAAAAATAAATCAGAAGGACTAGAAAGAAATACAAAGCATTGTTTTAAAAAAAAATTAAAAGAAAGCTTGAATTGAAATCTGTGCTATAGTTCTTTCTACTAGAAAACTTTCCAGAACAAATAAACAAAAATATCATACTTTGTTAAGGTATATGCTGACAGCCATGAGGACAAATTTGACCCAGCATTGGAAAAGGGATATTTTTTTGACAATATCAGACTAGGAAACCAAACTTGGAGAATATCTAGCAATTGCAAAATTAGCAGTTTACATCCAGAACAGAAATTTGACTAAATTTAAGCAAAAATGGCTTCCCTATATATTATATCACACAGCAAGGCAAACTTAGATACAGTACATAGAGTATGGTTTTCAAGGGGGAAATATATGATGTACAGATAGTAACCAGAAGCAATTTTAATGTTTATAAATATTTTGATGCAACCCCCAGTTGGGTACAATGGGAGGGAATTTAGAGCTTCATCCTGTTTATGATTCTTGTTATTTGCACTTATTTTTGTTTATTTGTTTCTTATTTGCATTTATAGTTCATGTGCATTTATTTTAGGAATAATGACAAATAGTGGTGACATCAATATTTTGTATTATTCTCTGGGAAGATACTAACAGAAGAAACGATTCACCTTTTGAAATAGCCTGAATATTTAGCTGCTTTGTCAGTTTTGAAAATACTTAGAACTGCTGAGACTGTGTTTTTAAAGCATCTGTTGAAAGTTGTTCATAAGTCTCCATTAATAGATTAATACAATCCAAAGGTATTTTGTTACAGAGAGGTCATTACCAGGGTAAAGGAAATTTGCTTTGTGATTGGCTGAAGTAAGCTCAGAACCAGATAAGGCTTCTAAAATCGATCATATAGAAACAAAATACAAAAATGGTTTGTGCATGTGAGGGAGACAGTGTGAATGATATTCCCTTTTATGAACAGAGCCATGCAGTAGAATAAAAAGACACAGTTCCTCTGAGTCCATGTCATTTTTGGGGAAAAAGTATGAAAGAGGTGGCCATTGCCTCCTTCCCGCAACAAAGGAAGGGTAATTGTTCATGATTTCATCAAGATTTTATTCTAGAAATGAAAAATTCAAATTGCTTTATAGATATGCCAGGTCATCTAATGGTTATACAGATTTTTTTGCAGCCCAGATCTGATAGCCAGATGTACTTTAGTGTTAAACTGTGTATTTGTTTATGTGGTCTTAAGCAGTTCCTTGCAGAACTGGAAAGGCGAAAGATAAATCTCTCAGAAAACAAATACATAAATATTTAAAACCACAGGTTTGCACATTCAAAAAGCAGTGTCTGTAAGCTCCCGTCAGATACTTAACAATCTAGCACAATTATGCAACACCTGGCAAGTCATTTTTAGTGGCTTCTTTATGAAGACAGATCTGTGTTATCACACCATTGTAGGCTGTGAAGAGAGAGAGAGAGAGAGAGAGAGAGAGAGAGAGAGAGAGAGAGAGAGAGAGAGATCTAAGATGATCTAAGGCCTAAGACTTAATTCCAAAAAAATCTGAACTAAGAACTTCTTGGTCTATTGTCTTAGCCAATTCCTTGTGGTATGTTTTATGGGACAGTATATAATTCAAAACAACCTTTTCAGATTTTAGAGAAGAACACTGTAGCTTAATGACATAGTAAAAAAATCATATCATAAATTATATTCCGTGTTTTGAAGGGTTCACTAATGTGTGGTTTATTTGGAATTCTAAGATTACATGATATATTCCAGACATCTGAAAGTGGTGTTCTCCCTCCACAAGATGCCATCACACAACTTGGCCATCTGAAAGAATTACCATACTGTCTGCAATCTTTCTTTTTTAGGGGAGGTTGTAGAGAAGGTGATGAGACAGCAAGGCAGAGGGCTCTGGATTAAATGGATGATCCAGATCTCTTCCAATCAGGTCCAGGTCCAGGCCTGGGCATGAGATGGAAACCACATTAGCCATTCCGGTGGATGAACTGTGGTGGGATCTGGGTGAGGGTAATTCTCCTGGTTATGTTAGGTTTTTTGCAGCATTTACTACCATCAACCATGCCATGGCATCCTTCTGGACCACATCTGGGGGTTGGAGATCAAGGGGCTTTTTTTCTGAAGTGGTTCTGCTCTTTTCTGAGCATGCAGTTTCAGTCAATGTTGATGGGGGAGGAGAGATTAAGCCCTTGGGCAGTTCAGTGTGTGATGCCTTTTCCCTATTTTCTTTATTATCTACATGAAGCTGCTGGGTGATGGCCTTTGTATGCTTTGTAAATGATGGTGAAATTCAGGAAAACTTTTTATGCTGCAAAGAACTACAAGAAACCTGCAAAGGCCAAGATATATTTAATGTTTTGTCTTCATATTTGGAAACAAAAAATCTGTCTTGGAGAAACTGTGTGGGCATCTGTACTGATGGTGCTCCTGAGAGGTTTTGCTTCTCTTGTAAGAAAAGAAAATCTTGATGTTGTCACAACACACTGCTTTGTTGACAGAGAGGTGTTGGTTTCAAAAACTCTTGGAGATGAAATGAAAAAAGTTCTGGATGATGCTACAAAAATGGTTAACTATCAAAGACCAGCTCGCTCCAGAACATTCAAAAAACTGTGAGAAAATCTGGACAAAGAGCACATAAATCTCCTGTTACAGTCAGAAATAGGGTGGCTCAGCAGAGGAAGAGTTCTCAACAGGGTGTTTGAGCTGAAGGCAGAATTGCAAGAATATTTTTGAGAAAATAGTATTCCACATTTTGCTGAGTGCTTTGAAGATTGATAATGATTGCAGAAGCTAGCATACTTAGCAGACATCTTTCATCACATGAACCAGATGAACAAGTCTCTGCAAGGCACTGGAGAAAACGTTTTGACTTCAACTGCCAAGATTCTTGGATTTAAAAGAAAACTGAATGTTTGGAAAAATCATGTTACAAAAGGAAATATTGAAATGTTTCCATTTCTGCCTGGGCTTGAGAGTGAGGAAGGATACCAGAAAGTCTCAAATCTAATTGAAAACCACCTGGAAGTACCGCAGGACAAAATGTATCAATACTTTCCCTCCCTTTCAACACAAATGTATGACTGGGTGTGGGATCCTTTCTCTGCATCTTCTGCTCAGCCTGAGAACTTCACTTTGAAAGGAAGAGGAAGAACTTTCTGAGCTGCAGTCTGATCATACACTCAAGATGAGATTCACTGATCTGCCCATGGACAAGTTCTGGATTTCTGTGAAAAAAGAGTATCCTGCCATTCATAGGAAGGCACTGAACATTTTGCTGCAGTTTTCAACTTCTTACATGTGTGATCAAGCTTTTTCTTATTTAACAAGCATGAAAAAACAGAAAGCATGAAGACAGAAATCATCTTCTTTCAGTTGAAGATGAAATCCGTGTGTGCTTATCTCAAGTTTGGTCCAGAATTGAGTAATTGTGCAGCAAAAAACAAAAAACAAGCACAAGTTTCACATTAAAGAGGTAAGTTTCATTCTTTAATTTTAGTTTAAGAATACTGTTAATGCATATACAGTATACACGCCTACCCATGAAACAAATATAATAATTTTGTCACTTCTGGCCTGTATTTGAGCCTGAATGTGCAGGGGTTCCCCGAGGCCTGAAAAATATTTCAAGGGTTCCTCCAGGGTCAAAGGCTGAGAAAGACTGCTCTGATCCATATGGAGTTCTTCCATGTTGCACTGAAGTTAAAGCAAAACGAGGTCATAGCCTGTACATTTGTTGCAGTGTACTGAAAAGAATAAAAAATGCAATAAACAGGACCATCCAGAACCAGCTTGGTGATACATCCCATATTGTCCTTGCCAACAAATAAAAATTCCTGGGTTGAGATATCTCTTCCAAGTCCCTAATAGTTTTCTTCTCACACAAAGGGGACCTGGTTTCTTTACATCAATCTCGAGGCACTTAGAATGTTCTATTATGGTGCCGTGGCAGAAAATGCTGCTGTTGTTCCTTTGCATTATCCACTGCAGCCTCCTTAGCTGCTCACGCTTGATCTGAAAAAGGAACAAAAGATGAAGGCTATCCTTTGGGATTTCCTCAAAGTGTGGGAAGCCAGGAGGGTTGTAGATTGCTGGGGGTATCATTGTACATTCCTCCCCCCACTTCTGGGAGTTTCACCAGAATACTCTTCTTCTCTGAAAGAAGTTTGAAAATCGTTTTTTGGGGGACCGCATAGAATGGTAATGATTGAAGAAAAAATGCAGAAGAATATGTCAGTACGTGTAATTGGCCATGTGCTTGCACGTGAGCGTACAGGGATGTGGTGGGTTGTCCCCTCAGATTTCCACAAATGGGAGTTCATGAGCCCTTTCCCCACAATCCTGATCAGAATCTGGGGTGGGGTCTGTCTGGTCACTGCTACCACCACTGTTTGCAGTGCAATTTCCTTCCTATACCTCTCTCTCCCCTCCCTCCCTCTCTCTCATTCTCTCTCTCCCCTCGCTCTTCTGCAGCTGACAGAGTGGCCCTGATACACGGCATGCTAAATTCTCTGCCACAATGAGACTACTGATTTCAGAAGAAGATACAGTACAAGTTGTTTATTAGGTAGATTAAGAAGCTAATTGAGGACTGAAGATAACGGGAGAAAGAAAGCAAAAGACAGCCTCATTGTTTCTGCAGGCTTTAACTCACAGTTAATCTGCCAGGCAGAAATACACATAGAGACACAGACTCAGTGCAGAAGAACCAAATAGAACCGAACATACAAGAAACAGTTCAGATCAATTCATAATATATATTTAAAAAGGATCCAGTTTTGTGTCTAGCTCCACATTTCCCTAGCTGGCTATTTTCTTCTCCAAGTTGAGGCATCTGGCTGTGATGAAAGGCAAAAGAACAAAGGCAAAATTTATCTGACCCTTCCCCTTGTAAAAGCTCATTTAAGAAACAGGGAAACCTTAAAAAAGCTCACTTAAGAAACAGGAAACTTCTTGATTGGTTGCTTAGAGTTCGAGTTTCCTCAGCTTTGCTGGTCTGTGCCTGCTATCTGGACTGGCAATTTAAGTTTTCATCATTTAATACATTTCTGTCTGAATCTCTCAGAGTGTTTTTTCCCCTGCTTCCACTGATCACTAGCAAATCACATCAGGACACTTCTGGCAACATTATTTCAATGCAGGTACCCAATATTTATAGCAGAAGAGAAAGGGAATCTGTATGAATGGGAAAATTAACTGATGACATGGATTAGGGCTGTACAATTTCCATCAGCCTGAAGTTCACACTAGACTTTGCACGTCATGCAAAGGGCTGTACTTTATTGTGCACGCCTTAATTTATAAATTATAAATTAAGGCGTAAATTAATTTTCATTTTAAAATTAAAAGTGTATTTGGTTTTTAATTTAAAGTTTCACACACACACACACATATTCTTTCCCTACCCTAGCATTTGATGAAGTGCTGAAATGTCACTGTGTAAAAATGAAATGTACTTCTGAGAGAGTAAAAATGGAAGATTAGATTAGATTAGATTAGATTAGATGATAGCAATCTAATCCCAGTCCTCCTGTGTCAAGTGTAGTTTCCCCCAGGTTGGCTCTAAATAGCAGATCCAAGACTTATTTTTTAAGTACCAAATTTATATACCATTTTTTCATTAAAACACAACAGGGTGGTTTACACGAAAAATAATGGTATGGCAGAATCTATACAATGCAATAATCCTGGCTTCATTTAGGCATCAGTCTGAAAGAATGGAAAATGAGCTCAAATTGCTAGTGTCAGATGCAAATGAGCATAATGCCCATTTATGAAGAGGTAAAAGGATGTCACCCATCCGATTCATGCCCTGATATTTATAACAAGATTGCATATTGCACAGAGCAATGCCGAATAATAAAACTGCTATCCTGCAATAGATTCTCATATATCTTAATGAAGATAAACAGGCTCTCCATATGCATCCACTTGGGTGTAACAAAATCATCAAACTGCCAATGGACTCTTATGTAACATATTTGACTTCACCCTGGCTTGGAAAGTTTTAAAAGCAAGAGCATATGTTGTACATCAAATCTGTATTCAACGATCTCTTGGAAAAATATTTTTACAACAAAGTAAACATTCATTGTGAATCAGTTGGGATTTTCAAAATGACAAATCAAAGATGTGTATTAAAAAAAACAAGCACTCTGATGTGATTATCAGAATAAGAAATCAACCACAGTTACTCTCAGCATTAAATTACATATTGCTAGAAATACCGTATTTTTCCGACTATAAGACGATACTTTTTTCTAAAATCCTTACCCTAAAAATTGAAGGGCATCTTATTCAAGGAAGTCAGCCGAGGAGAGAACCGCGCGGTGGCAAAACTGCCCATACTTTGTCTCTGCAGGCAGGCTTCCTCCTATTGCTAGCCTCCAATCACGAGTGAAATAGCTTGTCTCCCAAACAGACTTCCTCCAATCACGAGCCTTATGTAACTGACGTCAGCTGATGCTGAACAAACCAATTAGAGAAGGCTGTTTGCAGGGAGAAGCTATCGGTAGTTTCACTCGTGCTTGAATGTAATCAGTTATGCAAAAGAGCATGGAAACAGAGCTGCAGAGAGACGGTTTGGACCTCCTCCCACTGAGTATATCAGGTCAATGTTAACTGATTACTAAATAAAAATGTGTTCTGCACTATCTTTAAAATATTGATTTCTTAATTTTGGGTTGGAAAAATGGGGGTCATCTTGTACATGGGGGCGTCTTATTGACGGAAAAATATGGTAAGCCTATCAGAAGGCTTTAAGACTCACTGGGAGCTGATCATAGGCCAAAACATTTTTTCCCCCTAATCTAGCAGGGGACATATTCAACAACTGTGAAAGAAAATTATTTCAAATTGGTTTAGTTATGCATTTATCACATTTAACTTATTAGATAATGTTACAAGAAGGATAATGGTTGGAAATTTGATTTTCACCCAACAGATTTTTTGCATTTGGGGTCCTCTGTCCGAGTATTCATCTGTCCAGAGAACAAGTTAACAGAGTTATAGAGAACCCCAGATATGATGTAGCTTTTGATTTTAAAACCACTTTGCTGAAACTTTTAAAATTCTTGATTATCAAAAGCGTATTCAGCTTTGTTTCTTTTATCTGTCAACAATAGCAAAGTTGTTGCTGTGAAAGGATTGGTGAAAAGCAAAAACAGTGGCATATGGAGAGTAGATAAAGACATGCTGGCAATTCAGCAGTGACTAAAAATTATTGAATAAATTAAGAAAAGAGTTGATAGATAAATTTTGTAAAAAAAAAAAAAAGATACTTTTTTATTAGAGAATACTTCATGCTGTGGAAGCCCCTATCTATATTTTGCAGTTAATAATGAATAGTGTAATTGGATTTCTTGATTTCTTTTGAAGAATATATAAAATGTTGGCCTTAATTATATCATTTTAGTACTTATATTTTATGGTGTAGAAATGATTATGTATTTATGTTCAACTGTTCCATGTTCATAGCTTTATTAGATTCTGAGGTATTTTCATACAGCTTTCTAGTGAACCGTGTATGGAGTGTTGATATAAATGTCTGGTACTAGTGTTCAGTAATTATTGTTGCAAATAAACCCTTATATGACAATGATGGAATAGATATGAGCAGATTAAAGGAAAATAATGCAGCATGCAAAAAATCATTGGAGAATAATAAAACTTAGCTTAATCAACCTTTTGCATCTTGTAGCATTATTTTACATCTATAATAAAATGATGTAATCATTAAATGCTTTGTACCCTGAAAGCATTTTTAAACATACAAATTCCCATCAAAATTTTCTGTAGCATCTGCCTAAAATCACAAGACTAAATAAGTGGATTGACATTATTTATTTATTTGTTTGTTTGTTTATTAAATTTATCCCCACCCATCTCCCCCCAATGGGGGACTCTGAGCGGCTCACAACTCATTAAAAACAATAAATAAATACACAATTAAAAACCGATACACACAATTACTAAATTATACTTTACGATCCTGGCTACATGTTACACTTGCCACATGACAGCCTCCCCTTCCTTAGGAAATATGCAGAGAAAATGAAGGAAATAAATAAACAGCAAAAGACAACACAGTGGCCGTCTATTTCTTGCTTATATTTCCTCTTTATCTCTCTTTTTCCTACTATTTTCCTACATATATTTTATTCACATCTTTATTTGCATTTCCCCCGATATGTACATGTTATATCCACTTTTTTGATTGTCTGAAGATTTGCACAGTAAATTGAGAGAAGTGCTGTGTCCCAAAGTGAGTTAGGTAAGTTTGCATTAAAACAAAATGTAGATAAGTAAAATGTTGCTCCAAAGGGGCTGAATAGTTTAGGAAGCCCAAAAGATTGCACAAAAGATAACTAAACTATTAAATTAGGGCAACAGGATATGGGTTGCCGATCACATGGGAAGCGGTGAGCTCATGCTAAATCATCCATCCAACTTCCACATCATCTGAAAACATTTTGGCACAATATGTCTCTGCAGTCCCACTTGGAATCAAGGGGAAATGGTAAGACAGTTGCAGCAGTGCTCAGTGGCATCTGCTGCAAGCCACGATGGTGTATTTGCATTCCAGTGTCTGAGGCAAGTACATCAGCTGCTGCAGTTGCGTGATGATGTCATCCCAGGCATTTTGTCATTTGGAAATTCCTTTTTTCTTCTTTGGGGAAGCTGAAAGCCTTCCTCCACCACACATCAGCTGTTCCATCACCACTGTAAATGCAAAGTATTACTAGTCAACCAAACACATCAATACTTCATTAAAAAAAAAAAAAAGCAGTAGCATGCCAGAAAGGCCAAAAGTTGTGCAGCTAATTGGATCAGTGGCTGATTCTTGGAAAGGACTTGACATTCAGAATCAATTACTGAAAGAAATCAGCCCTCCTTTTTTAAAGTCTGACTTCGAAATGAGGGGAGGGGAGAGGGGAGGGGAGGGGAGGGGAGGAGAGGAGAGGAGAAGAGGGATGTGAAGGGTTTACAAGCATTATTTCCTTCCACTTGCAGGTCTGTAAGATGGGGAAATGGACTGTGGGGGAATTGCTGCTTTGCTGTTTTCAGGCTTATCTTTTAAATGGCAAAACACTTATTTTTCCCATTGGCTCATTCTTAGAGAAACGCTCCCATCAGCAGGATTTCTTCATTAACCTGATAATAAAGCTGTCTCGTTGCAGAGCCACTTAAAACTCTCCCTCCAGGTTCTGAGAACCGTCTTTGTCACCCATGGGTCAGGTCAGGCCACGAAGACAAAAGATGCACCCCAACAGGCCCTGTCAAGCCTAGCAGAATGGGAAAGGGGGGTTGTACTTTTCCGGGCCTTCTAGGGTTAATTTCACTGCGCATCTATTTGACAGATAATGTGGCCTTCCTCATTTTGTAAAGAACATTTCTGAGACAACTTCAGAAAAAGACGATGCGCTTCTTCACCATGCAGGCCCCTCCCTCTTTGGCTTGCTGACGCACTTTTGATCTTTTGATCCGTACGAGATGCACCCAAATGGACGCCCTTTTAAAAATCCACGAAACAAAGAACCTTCCTGAGGCCAACCTCGGCTGCTCCAGGGAAGCAGCTCTCGCTGCCCTGCACCGTTTAGTGCTATATTCAAAGTCTTCTTTCATAATCTCATATATTATCTGAAATTACATTGCCCTGAAACATTAGATGATCCACTATCCACTGAGATAGGCTAATTTTAATGATTAACTGAGGAACTGTTAAATGTTACTTCAGTGTTCCACTGTCATTATGGAATTAGTATTAACAGCCATGTGCTGCAGGAATCCTAATGAGTCTGCCTGTGACGGATGGCTCGCAGAGCAGCCAATCCACAAAATATAAAATGGAGATTGGGTTTATACCATCGGCAGGAGGAGGAGGAGGAGGAGGAGGAGGCCGCCATTAGAGCCTGCCATTCGATGTCCTGATGCTTTGCGTTTTGCAGAAGACTCAACCCTCTCCCCTCCTCTCTCGAGCTGCTTTTAATTGAACTTGGATGAAATTAGCAAGCAGAAAATCAGCACTTGTCAAGGGAGAATCTCATTACAAAATTATAGAGGGCTATGTCCCCGAAAAATCACAGAGGATGCTTTTTGTATGTCAGCTATAAAACCTTCAATTATTACTGGCAGAGCTTCCAGAGCGGCTTTCAAAGGTAAAAGAGAATGCAGACAGGGGAAGTGTAGAGGGTCCGTGCAAATACAGTCTCTTTTTATTCATGTATGTTTTATGTGGTAAAATAGCTGTAAAATAACACTTCTGCCCTATATTTTAATAGAATTGAAATTTATTATAATTTCCCCTTATTTCTCTGCCTTTTCTTTTAATGTTCTGGTAAACTCTTGCAGCTTTTAGAAATGCTTCTCAGTATTCTCATCTGATGTGTCCAGTTTTACCCTATCTGAGGGTCTGGCTTGCTTTACATCATTTGTTCTGACAAGGGAAGTTTCTCCCACAAAACTTTCCTCTCCTCTGACAGCTATGAATGCTTTGTTTTCTCCTAGACAGTTTTCGTTTTTGATTCTGTCTTTTCCGCTTGACTCACAAGATACGTGGAAGGCATGACGTGCTTCAAACATGTTGGAGAGCCTCATTCATTTTCTACTTATGCATATAGATTCATAGAGTTTGTAGGGGCCAGTGAGTCCAATAATATAGCAGATGCTTTGCGTACAGATGGTCTTCAGTTGATTCCTGGCATCTCCAGTTGGATGGGTTGTGAGAAATGTAAGGAGCGGGACTGGGGGAATGCTGCTTGGCACTTGGGACAGATACTTCCAGAACACTGAACTAGACAGACAGATTGATTCATCAGTAAAAAACAATATCATATGTTCAAGTGACGTGGAGAGGTGCCATAGTCTGGTGGTAAAGGACATCCTCTGAACAGGAAGTGGACCTAGTTCAGTCCCTATCCTTCACTTAAAATACAAGTGGAAGGAAAAGAAATGTGGAGAAGCATTTGCCTGGAGATCTACTACTGTTCACAGAAGGCAGAACTTTCCTATCTATGCAATGGCCAGATACAATAAAAAATATACCCTAAGATTTCAAAGCCACATAACATTCACCTCTACCACTAAGGGCTCCTAGGAATCTACATAAAGATGGGGAGACCAGAGTCTATCAGGTGAGAAGATGTTTGGTTTCCTTTTCCCTCCCCATTTATAGTTCTACTTAAATCATGTCTATTTCAATGTGATTAGGGACTGAGGTTTTTTTTTCAATGCCTATACAGTATTTACACAGCTTGGGTCAATGCATAACTGTTGGAGGAGGAGGAGGAGGAGGAGGAGGAGGAGGAGGAGGAGGAGGAGGAGGAGGAGGATTCCATAGTAATTCAGAAGAGGGGCAATAGTTCAGAAAGTAATTGGTTCTATATCAATCACAACATTTGTCATGGATCACCAGTTAAGTTTCTCTTTAGAAAAGGAAAAAGAAGACCAAGAGACATTGCCATATGATCCAGAACAGTTAATGATAAGGAGGAAAGTACCAGTTCAGCTCAACTTGCATCTCAGTTGGAGAAAGAATCTTGAATTCCAAACCATGAGACTGCAACGGGCTGCAAGTAGGAAGTCAAACAGCATAGCCTTTGCCTTCAGCTCATAGCCAAACAGAAGCAGACTTCCTGAAAATACTTGAACCTTATCTTTTCTCTGAGAAGCAGATGGAACAGAGGAGTGCCAGAGAACTTCAGTTACAAAAGCTTTAAGCTGAAATTCAATCATTTTGTTGGAAACAACATCTTCAGCTGAATCCAGATTCTGCATGTTATTTGGACTGTTTGCTACTCTGAATTCTGGACAGGTTTTTGGACTACATTTTGAACCTTGCCCTGCAATATGAATTCTTGCTTTGTTGCTTCTGCTGTCTTGATTTTACCTTTAGATTTGAATAAATCTATGAGAATCCCTGAGTATAATTTTGATTGCAGATGGCTGTTATAGTTCTGGCACCTGACTTTGCTAACTCCAGCAGAGACTTCCAGCCATGGGCAAGTTGCATCCAAGTCAACACAAAGTCAAGCCAATTTTATCTGCAAAGTTTTTCTAGCAATCTTTCTAGCAAAAGAAAAAAAAAGCATTTTCATATTTCATAAACATATTTCCAGATATTTAGGAAAATGCAAATGAATGCATTTTAATCCATCCCCAGTAAACTCTTCAGAATATCTGTCTTGTATCTAATGCCCAAAAAGGGCTTTTGAAGTACTTCAGTAGGCAGTCAAGCCCTTTCATCATTTGTGGATTGTTTCCAAAGGTTCAATGGAGGAAGGTAAGTGGAACAAAATCTCACAAAGTTAAATTTCATTACTGACCCCAGTAGGCTACCACTGAGCACTTCATTGTTAATACTAATAAAATCCATCACAAAAATGCATACAGCTCAGATTTAAAAGCACTGTATATTTGCTTTTCTTGCTGGTTTTTCTACAAATCAGGCGCTTGGAAAACAAAATAAGTACATATAGCAGATAAAGCAAAAGAGCATAGGAATTTAGTCTAAAGGTCCCAGAGGACTTACCTCTGAACTTATTGGAGAGCTAAGAGAAGGGACAAGTCTTATACATGATGGGAAATCTGTAGAGATGAGTAACCTTGATGATTTTCAGTACATGCCAACTTGCAAGCTAGCTCAAGGTCAATGTTTCTCATTAGTGGTGGAAGAAAGAAATGGATATTTGCAGAATTTTTTGGCTTTCTTTTAGTTTTTCTCAGGAATTTCCACTTTATGCCTGCAAGAATAATTTCTAGCGAAACCTATTATTTTCCATTCTCCAAACTGCTAGCAATTTACCTAACGTATCATGCCCCTTAATCATTTTTGGATCTTTTATTAAACTTTTCCCTAAAGCAAGAAGCTTCTATATAGGTGCATCAGTTTTTTGAATGGCAAAGGTAGAAAGCTGACAAGAGGCCACATTTGGCCAGGAAAATAGTCAAACGTACATTACTAGCTATGCCTACAGGATTCAACTATTAATAAGCCTTGCATGGGATTACATATTTGAGTAAGAGTGAGCAACTAAGGTTGAATAGAAAAAAATTAATTCAAGTCTTCTTGGAGAGAGAAGTATCAAGACCAGCCTTCTACTTACTACACTATTCTCCTTGAGCTTCTTGTTTACTACATCGGTCCTTTACAAATACATTCAGCCATGGATTTGATTAATCCATGGCTACTTTGTTCCTTCTCCTCCAATCCTTTCTTTCTTTTTGAAAGGAAAAAAAAAAGCCAATACCCCTAAAGCACAATGCAAACCTGCTAAAATAGGAAATAATTTTTCAATGCAGCATTTGCTGCAGCAGATGGAACCGTAAATTATTCACCTTTTCTCACATCACACAATCCTTCTTTCACTCATCACTGAAAATGTTACCTTTATATCCCACACTCATGTCTCTCACAAATATTTCTTCCTTATGTTGAAACTCTACTGAGCTGCCTAGCTTTTTCTCTCCAACGCTGGCAATTCCATTTTCCTCCTTGGAACTCCTTGAAAATGGCCATTCTGGAACTACTCCTATTATAGCAAAAAAGAAATACAGGTGAATTCTATATATTTTTGCCTGTTGGATTTGCAAATCCAAGCCAAGTACATGTGCATGTTCTTCTGAAGCCATCCATTATTAATGGACAGGGGGCTTTCCTACTTTTCTTCTTGTTTTGTGTTTCCTCACAATGGATTATTTTCTGTAGTAATAACCATTTTTCAGTATAACCAGCAGGGAGCAGATGACTACTTTCTGGCAAGGGAAAAACTATGGGGAGATTTGTTTATGAAGCTGCCTGTCTCACTTATTTTAGCTTTCAGCTGCCTGGGCCATCTTCCCCTCTGCAGAGGAGTTTTTACTTTGTTTTTACAAAAAAAGATATTACATGAATTTATTTTGCACCAAGACTAGTAAGAAAGATGAAGAGGCTCTTAGCTTAAACAAGCCATTTTTTTCCCTTACACCTCACTGTTCTGTATTTGCATCAATTCAATGGTTTACATGTTCCTCTTTGGAATTCATTTGCTTTTCTCCTGGGCTTTGTAAATTTTGCTCCAACCCCTTTGAACTACTAGGCTGTAAACTCTCTAAATATAGCGATGACATCCATATCCCATTTTTTTTCCTTGGGGAGTGCATTCATTCTGGAGAGTCATGTAATATTTCTTTATAACATAAGCAATTGTCCCATTTTTTGCTTAGCTTTCTGCATCAGCTTTCATAGACCAAGCATATCTTAATCTTTTATTCTGATAATCTCCTAATGTCCATAACAGCACAGCCATTTTTTCCCCCTTACATGCCCAGGAATTTATTCTGTATATTTTCCACTATTTTATTGTTACTGTGTGAACAATATTTGGACTTTGTTCTGTTTTTAATGAAAGAACATTTCCAGCCACTGCATATGTGTGTTCATGTGTGCAAGTGTGAAATTATTTTCTGCACAACTCCTGAGTAGCTTTCCTGAACTGCATCAGGTATTTGGTGCCTCCATTTGTTTTTTAAAAATCGCCATGCCAAGATAAAAGAAACTTACTTTTTGTTGATAGTTGTTATATATGGCACATTTACATCCCTCTATTGAATGTCATTAACAATAACAATAGTATTGTTTCTCCTTTTGGTTCACATATGCAGTCTGCACTTATATTCTTTTACTATTTCTGCTTTAGGCTTTTTACCTTTCAAGCCAAAATGTGAGTTTGTGTAGAAGATGTTTTCTTCATGGTTATCTTATCTGCGCTTGTCTTCTAGGACTGCCCTGAATTGCAGCAAAATAGTATTCTGGATATTAGATTTACTAGTACTGCTGTCCATATAACTTCATGAAAAATCACTTAACTCTCAGCTGCGATTGCAGAGGTGAAGGAAAGGTACATATTGACCTTTGTCACCAGAACACCATGGGCCACTGGGAGGCTCTACTTTCTGTATCACTGGATAATAATCCCAGGAGAAGATCTTGGCTGAGTTTTCCAGTACAGCTGCCACCATATCCCCTACCAGAAAGAATGCTCTGAAACCAAAGAAGAAGTCAGAGTTGGCCCCATCCATCTTCTACCCTTAAGGACCAAAGGCCAGGCTGGCTGGAAAGGTGCAGGGCACCAGGGCTGAAGGCTTCAGAGAAACCATGGCTAGGTTTTATTTCTGATTTACGAGGGCAAATAATTGAGGTTGTGTGTTTTTTCTTTTAACAAATGAAAAATCTTTCAGACTTGCTAAAGATTACCCGTTCTTGGCATTTTGGAAGGCTTCCAACTTCTGAAAAAGACAGTCTCTTACTTCTTTCTAATTATTTGTCATGGTATAAAAATGTCCTTAGATAGTAGATAAATACTGAAAAACAAAACACAAGAATGTGTCTCGGCATGTATGAACACAGTCAGGAAGCTGACTGAGGGATACAAATCTGAAAGCAAAGAAAGGGGAAAAGATTATTTTGAAAATTATGGTTTCCCCAAAGTATTTTCTATAGCGATGGCAAGTTTCAAAAAGAGGCGCAGTTGGATTTAAAAGGGCGGGGGGCGGGGGGAGACAGATCCCTGCAAGATTCTTTTTAGTTGTTCAGATGAGAAAACAGGAGCAAAGACGAAACCAATCAAAGCAGAGTATCATTAAAAAGCTATATGAGCTGCCTCTAAGAAAATAAAGCTACATCTATTATTTTTTTCCCGTTTAGAATTCAAAGGACTGTAGCCATCGCACATACGAAAAGCAACACTGGAAATGACATGTTCTAGTATTCTATAGAAATAAGGGGGAAGGGGGGAAGTCTGAATACAGGGCCCATTTAGTAATCTCCCAAAGAAATGTAAAAGGATGTTTATTACCCAAAAGGAGGAAAGCCATGAGTTTAAAACAGAACCCTCGCAAAAAGAAAAATAAACAGAATATATCCAGACATGCAGAAGCTATGAGCCTTGCCTAGCATCTCTTTTACAACTCCATCTAATGCCTCCCACGATCTACATATGATATACGTGTGTGTACATCTATGTATGTGTCTGTATTCCTGCAAGAAGCAAATTCCAAAAATTGTCTGTAAACTTGATTCCCATCTGCATAAATCTACCACTCTCTCTCACAGATGCAAATCATTACCCCTCTCCCCCATCCATACAGTGATGTGCAAAGGTATACACACATTTTCCCCTCCCTCATTCCAGCAGAAATATCAAGAAGGAGGATAAAAATCTCAACTTTTTATTCTATTCAAACTTCCCTGGGCATCTTACATAAGCGATGTCAAGAACAAAAATTAAATCAGCAGATAATAAATTACTATAATAATACTTTATTGATTAACCATAAGGCCATATCAGAATACAAAATAGGAGACAATAATAAGACCATACATAACAAACTGAAGTAAAAGGCAAAACTGAAAGAAAATACACTTCATATTTCTGTATCACCTCTACAATTTACCCCAATCAGATACACATATGCAGTTCTCAACTGAGGCCATATTATATGGATAGGTTACTAAATAAACTCTCTGTTGAATAAAAGCTGCATAAAAATAGAAATATAAACAATTCCATCATAAGTTACGAACATTTTACTTTAAAGCCTCAGGGGAAAAAAATAGTAAAAATATCTGGCCTTGGAAGGATATTGCCTCTCAGAGTTGGCCCAGCTTGCTTACATGCGTTCCAGATGCTTGGGATCAAGAACAACAGACAAAAGGTCCTGGAGTCGTGGTCCTGGGAGACCATGAATTCTAATCCTCCCTTATTTATGCTGCCATTGTCACATGGTTAGGTTGAGCTGGACTTTCTCCCATCTTACCTCCCCCACATGACCACCTGGCTATGATGCTGAGGGGGAATCTCAGCTGTAGAATCAGAGCTTGAACCAAATGGCAGCAGATGCAAACCATCTGATCGGTGAGGGTTGCCTAAGAACATATAGATGCATACAGCTGTAGGACAGTTCTGTTCGAGTAGGGACTCTGAATAATCAGGGTTTCCAACTGTATGGAAGGGCCTTGTTTAGTGATTCTAGAGTATAATAACTCTGGTTTCTTATTTTCCGGGTCTGCAAAATGTCATGCTACTCATATTTTCAGGATCCATAAGTAGCTATAAGGCTGTGCTATAAACCAAGGGGATATGAGCAGAAGAGTCATATCAGAAGAGTCAACTACAGTTGATCATGTGCATTTAAGCGCTGCATAGGAATCCATTCTCCAGCTGACAGATTCAGAAATCTGTGTCCTAGCAACCAGAGTGACATAAAAAGTCATTATGCTTTCCCATGATATTTCTGCATCTTGTCAGGAAAAGCATTTGCAAAATCCACTCCACGTTAATAGCATTCTTTAATGGGAATCTCATACAGGCAGGTCATCAGTGGCATAAATTAAAACTTACTGAAATAAGAGTTTGGCATTTACTATGTATGTAGCTGTACTATAGGATTGCCCATTAGAAAGAATATTTATCAATGGAAGAGAATATGTGTAGCTCAGGGTTGAATTGCGGAGTCCTTGGGGTTCTCTGAGCTTGGCTGTTTTCTTGCAAACATTTCATTACCTGGCTAGGTAACCTCTTCAGTAATGAAATGTTTGCAAGAAAACAACCAAGCTCAGAGAACCCCAAGGACTCCACAAAATATTTATCCCACCATCATTTCCATATCCCAAGTACTGGTGAAACTCGAAAAATTAGAGTATCGTGCAAATGTTCATTTATGTCAGTATGGCAACTCAAAAGGTGAAACCAATATATGAGATAGACACATTACATGCAAAGCAAGATATGTCAAGCCTTACTTTGGTATAACTGTGAAGATTATGGCGTACAGCTTATGAAAACCCCAAATTCACAATCTCAGAAAATTAGAATACTGTGAAAAGGTTCAATATTCTAGGCTCAAAGTGTCCCACTCTAATCAGCTAATGAATCCATAACACTTGCAAAGGGTTCCTGAGCCTTTAAATGGTCTCTCGGGCTGGTCCAGTAGGAATCACAAGCATGGGAAAGACTGCTGACCTGACAGTTGTGCAGAAAACCATCATTGACACCCTCCATAAGGAGGGAAAGCCCCAAAAGGTAATTGCAAAAGAAGTTGGATGTTCCCAAAGTGCTGTATCAAAGCACATCAATAGAAGGTTATGTGGAAGGGAAAAGTGTGGTAGAAAAAGGTGCACAAGCAGCAGGGATGACCGCAGCTTGGAGAGGATTGTCAGGAAAAGGCCATTCAAAAGTGTTGGGGACTTTCACAAGGAGTGGACTGAGGCTGGAGTTAGTGTATCGAGAGCCACCACACACAGACGGGTCCTGGACATGGGCTTCAAATGTCGTATTCCTCTTGTCAAGCTGCTCCTGAACAACAATGTCAGAAGCGTCTTACCTGGGCTACAGAAAAAGAGAACTGGTCTGTTGCCCAGTGGTCAAAAGTTCTCTTTTCTGATGAGAGCAACTTTTGCATCTCATTTGGGAACCAAGGACCCAGAGTCTGGAGGAAGAATGGAGAGGCACACAATGCACGATGCTTGAAGTCCAGTGTGAAGTTTCCACAGTCTGTGTTGATTTGGGGAGCCATGTCATCTGCTGGTGTTGGTCCACTGTGCTTCATTAAGTCCAGGGTCAACGCAGCCGTCTACCAGGAGATTTTGGAGCACTTCACGCTTCCTTCCGCAGACGAGCTTTATGGGGATGCTGACTTCATTTTCCAGCAGGACCTGGCACCTGCCCATACTGCCAAAAGTACCAAAAGCTGGTTCAATGACCATGGGATTACTGTGCTTGATTGGCCAGCAAAGTCGCCTGACCTGAACCCCATAGAGAATCTATGGGGCATTGCCAAGAGAAAGATGAGGGACATGAGACCGAACAATGCAGCGGAGCTGAAGGCCGCTATTGAAGCATCCTGGTCTTCCATAACATCTCAGCAGTGCCACAGGCTGATAGCATCCATGCCACGCCGCATTGCGGCAGTCATTGCTGCAAAAGGGGCCCAAACCAAGTACTGAGTACATATGCATGCTTCTACTTTGCAGAGGTCCGATATTGTTCTATTTCCAATCCTTGTGTTATTGATGTCATGTAATATTCTAATTTTCTGAGATTGTGAATTTGGGGTTTTCATAAGCTGTACGCCATAATCATCACAATTATACCAAAGTAAGGCTTGACATATCTCGCTTTGCATGTAATGCGTCTATCTCATATATTGGTTTCACCTTTTGAGTTGCCATACTGACATAAATGAACATTTGCACGATATTCTAATTTTTCGAGTTTCACCTGTATGATGATGATGATGATGATATCACTATATGTGATAAGAGGGACAGGATCTTGAGGTGACAAAAGGTGCATCTGCCTGTGTTTCTAACAGTAGCACAAATCAATGGAATTGTGAATAAATAGGAGAAAATGTAGCTCAAGCTTCCATTGTCTTTCCATTCTGATATGAACAGAATCAGTCCCAAGAAGGCACATCTGTCAGCCTCTCAAGAAAAAAAAAAGTCTTGTTTCCGAAGATTCAGCTGTTAGCTTCTACTTCTCCTTTAAATGATCTGAAATTTCCATATAAATGAGTTAAATGGGATTGTTTCCCATGGTTTACTAATCAGGCCCCCTTATGCCTTTTAAAACAATGTCCATCCTCACACTTAAATGAATAGCAAGTTGAAGCATAATTTCAGTTTGGGGGATTTCTTCCGAAGTCCATTGCACAAAGGCTTTTGAGAGTCTTCCCTGGACAGAGTTAGCTTGGGCACTTTTCCATTTTATTTCCTATAGGACTAGTAATTCATGTCATTTAGACCTTGCACTCATTTAATTTCAAGAGCTGCTGGCCTCTTCCCTTCTTCATTCCCCCCAACACACACACATTCACACACACACACACTACATTGTTTGGTCCCTCAAGATGCTCATGAATTCAAGCAGAAGGGTTTATTAAGGAGGGAGCTCTCTTGAGGGACATGTCATTTCACCATTTGTCCTTGTTCCTCCTTCACCAAGCCCATACGTTAACAGTCCCATCCTGGCTTTAGAAAAAGAGAGTGAAAAGAAGAAAAACCAGGCAAACTGAGGAAGCTTGGAAGTTAAAGGGAATTGAAAACATGCCCATTTGGACTAGAAGGCACATCTGTGGTTCATTTTGTTGGAAAAACAGCATCCAAGCACCAGTACACATATGGTGTAAGTGTTTGAAAAGTTCACAGCCTGGCAAATAGGGCCACACTGCTCTCATCCAAATTTTCAGGAAACAGAATAGTCCATCTGTGAGCTAAGTCCTTGGCTGGCTTCTTTAACTGGTGCAGCAGATAAGTTACAGTGTGTTAGGAAGACAGTATAGACAGTGGGATCAGATTTATGGTGCTAAGGCTGTCAGCTTCTCATAAATACTGGGTTTTGCAAATTTCACCCCTAAGCGAAGCTGGAAGGGCGTAGGAGATCTCTCTTCTCCTGCTTACTCATTTGCAAACGAAAAGGCCCTGTGCTCCTTATTTAAAAAGCAACACACCCAAATGCATGCTTCACAATATGGAAGAATTGATTGCAGCTTATCACCATTTCTTTCCATTGTACCTCTGAACAAAATGCTTGATGTTTGCCAGCAAGTTTGACGATGAAAGAATAACAGCTCATCTGAAATATATGGACTAAGTCAAACGACTGCATATTAATATTTGGGGGCCTCCACTAGGTATAATGTCATGTTGCCATTAATGAGAATTGTTGCTCCTACGGGATGAACAAATGTTGCAGCTTTGAAAGCCTGTTGCAACCCTGTGCTTGGTCTCCATATAGGCAACATGCATATAGTTCCAGTCTCATTCTGTGGCTTCAGAAACAGAATACCCAGCAGCTTTAACCATTCAACCAGCGAAGGATCACATTCCGACATCTTCTGCATTCTTGTATCTTTAGTTCTGTATTTTGATGAACTGTGATCAATAAGTCCAGGTCACAACAGGTCAGCAGTAGCCAAAGACAGAAAAGAAATCTTTTTTAAACTGTGTCATTTGTAAGTCCATTAAAGTATGTCAAGCTCCTCATGAACCTCCCCCTAAATCAGGGGTTGGCAACCTGCAGCCTTAGGGCCAAACTCAGCCCATTGCTGACTTTTATTTGGCCCTCAATTTCCAGGCAATAATTTCAGACCTTTGATATGAACAACCTTTCCCTTCTAGGACTGCCCACTATGTGAGGTGGGGGAGAGGAGAGGAGAGGAGAGGAGAGTTCAGAGAGAGAGAGGGGAGTGGCCCCACCTACCATTTGCTGCAGTGAAACTCACTGCTGGCATACAGTGCAACCGTCAAGGTTACTGCTGCAATCTCTTCTGAAATAACTAGCCAGCACTGGGTACTTTGCCTAATTGTTTATTTCTTTGTGCATATGTGCACATACATGTATGTGCATGCGTGCATGCATGTGTGTGTGTAGTATGTATGGTATAGAATCATATAACCTTACACATGTCTCCTCAGAAGCGCATCTTGCTGAGTTTGGTAGGGCTCACTATCAAGCACGTGCAAACAGGGCTACAGCTTTGTTTAAAATTAATCTTAACCATTATATCTTTTATTTACGCAACTGACAGATTGCCCAGTAAATGGCATTGTGGGTGGCCCACAGGGGTGAACGCAAGCAAAGCTACCACAAACTAAAATCAATGACACATCATTATAAAACCATAAGCCAGTGTAAGGCCTACAATAGAGGGAAACAGACATTTCAGCAGCACAATGAATTTAAAACTGAAGGTCTGCAGATGAGCTCCTCCAGACTAAAAGAGTATAAAGCCATTATGCAGGGTGTAAATGAAAAGGGGAGTTAATGCTCTGGGTGGATTTTTTTTTTTTTTGGTTACTTTCTTCTTTGTTGAGTTATTGATGCTGCTGCGAGTGCAGTACTTTTATCTGAATCTGAATGGTGATGCCCTTGTGTTTTTGTTTTTGTTTTTTTTCATCTGTTGTAAGCTGCTTTGGGCAGCTCAGTGCACATTTTGTATAGATCAATAATAAGCAAAGAAAATACCATCGGTGCTATTTGGGCTGCAAAGTTTCTGATAACCAACAGATGGTAGTAAAGAATTAGAGTTGTATGGATATTTGTACTGCCACCTGGTGGCCATCTGGATACTTGCAGACTAGATAGGGTAGGTTAGTACATTGGTGGTGGTGTTATTCCTCATGCAAGAAAATGGAATCAAGTCTAGTGTGGGAACATACAGTACCACAACAACAGTTACTATGCCATGAAATTGCATATCAAAGGAGAGGCAACAACTGGAGGGGCAGACTGCATCTCGTTCTGCTACTACCCGAGAAGAGCATAAGAACAACCTGCTAAAGCAGTCCAAAGGCTTGTTTAATTCAACATTCTTTACTGGGATCATTTTAACCCATAACTGGTTTATTTTGGGATTAGTATGATGAGTGAACATAGTCAGTTGTTGCTTAGTTAATACATTATAGTTAATAAGCCATAACTTTGTTCAGAGATGGACAACCCAAGATTCCAGGGTTATTTGTGGCCTCCAAAACCATGTTTTGTGTTCTCATAGAGGAATCTCTGAGCACAGTTGCTGAAGATTGCCAGCATACTTTCTAACGCTATGATGTATAGGGAAAGCTTTGTATCATATGCTCTAAAATATTCCAGTGTAAGTCCTAAAATAGGCTTGTTAAGAACACAAATGCCAAGAACAGCCCCCCAGAAAGTTCTGGCCCAGCTCACTTTGCACCTTCATACCATCCACTGTATCACCCCAGCCATCTGACAAATGGTAAGGCAACTTTTAACATGGAGGTCATTTTCAAATACTGAGACAAGTAGCTGTAGCTTCGTCCCCTGTACATTTATGCTGACACTTTCAGGGTCATCTGATCTGAGCACTGTCTATCACCACACATAAAGTCTTCCTTGAGCTGAGCTCAACTGTTGGTAATTCCATGGATTCATCCTTACAATGATCTTGGCAACAATGCAGACATCGTTTGCCGTTATCTTCTTCTGGGATGTTTTTTAAACCTCCTTGTCTAGTATATCACCCTGGACTCCCAGGTCCCCATCGAAGTATCAACTGGGACTGACCCTTCCTAACTTCTGAAATCAGCCAAGGTTGATTGAATCCACAGTTGTTTTCTCAACCACCTGGTGGATGGTCCCATTTTCACTTGTTTCTTCTCAAGTTAAGATGTATTTTGTTAGCAAATGAACCACCAGATTGATTCCTAGCCACTGGTTTGTGAATGGAAGTTAGCTAACCACATCATACTGGAGTGACAGATCTCTGCATTTATTGAACGCTAGCAGGCTGCTGTTCCTGCTGAAAATATTCTGGTTCATACAAGTTAATGTGAAGTTGGGCATGGATTTGGGCAGATCAGCTTTCAATACATTATGGTTAAATAGGAATGGATGGAATTACTGTATTTTCATCCTTTAAAATATGAACATGTGAATGGCACAATAAAAATAGGAATCGAATCTGAGTGAAGGCAAATACTAAAACATTTATTGGGGTTATCTTGGTTATAATTTCCTCATGGTATTTCATAGAAAGCAGAGCCCCAAGCCAACCTGAAATTAGCTATTAGTAAACTTGTTGAATATCTAGTGATTGAAAGAAGAAGGCACAATAGTGACCCCCTAACAAATACTGGATTACTTGCAAGATTCTTAGAAACATGTTGCAAGATGATCAATACTGCTCATGAAGCACTGAGTACATTCATAGCTTCCATAGCAGTCAGGAACTTTAAATTGACATGATGGATCGGTTGAGGAGCAAGCTGCAATCAATACAGCACATTTGAATGAATATCATGGCTTTATAGTTTGTTAAGGGTGACTTGGCTGTTTAGTATTTCAAGGGAGTAAAACGGCTGAGATCAGCTATGTAATTTTCTAACAATAGATATACTGCCTCATTTGGAACTTTTTGTTGATTTTGTGCATATGCAATGTCTGTTTTGTGATATTTAGGAAAAACACCATAGTTATATTTCAAAGTTGCAAGATGGGAGTACTTTGTCCTTCAGGAAAAGTTCAGTTGGAGGGCACTGGTATGTGAATGTTTTTTTTCCATGTTGAAACTATTGTAAAATAAGCATAGTTTTATAATGTATATGGCATGCAATAAAATACTGAATTCTGATCATAATCTAGTACAGTTCTTTTTTCCCCAAACCCATGGAAATGAATGGTAGTTGAGCAATGATTGAAAGCAATGGGCTTGTATGGCCCTCCTCAGACGTGGCCTGCCATGAGTTTGTTAGCTATCAGATTTCAAACCCTCTCTTTCAGTTTCTTTCACAAAATTAAATAAATAAATAAATATTTAAATTACATTTAATTAATTAATTTCCAGATTGATTAAAAGTTAGCACACTCAATTAAAATCTCAGGGTACTGAAGTTTGTTTGTTTGTTTGATTTATGTAGATACCCATCTCACATACAAGACTCTAGGTGGCTTACAATAAAATAAATAAAATTCATAAAACAAAATATAAAAATAAAAATAAAACCCATAGCAGCCAGGCATCTTCCAACCAATTATCCACACAGCCAGGAGACAAGCTCTGTCACATGTCCAGGGCCCCAGGCTCAGGCACAAAACCAAGTTTTCAAGGAAGGCCTTACCGAAGGCCAACAGGAATGGGGCCAATCTAATCTCAAGGGGGATGATGTTCCAAAGGGTGGACATCATGGCAGAAAAGGCTCTCCTTCCGGACCCAGCTGACATTCCTTAGCCAATACTCCTTAGCCAGTGGTACCTGGAGCATTCCCCTCCTGCCAGATTGGGTAGGATAGGCAAGGTAAAGACAACTGGGGAGAGATGATCCCATAAGTAAACTGGTCCCAAGCCATGAAAGGCTTTAAAAGTGACAACCAGCACCCTGAATTGCACCCAGAAGCAAACTGGCAGCCAGCACAGTTTGTGGAGCAGCAGTGTCACGTGCACCAAATAAACAGCACCAGAAACTGCCCATGCCGTCACATTCTGCCTCAGCCGAAGCTTCCAAATACTCTTCAAGGTCAGCCTCATGTAAAGCACATTGCGATAATCCAGCCTGGCAGTCACAAGGGCATGAATGACCGTGAGCAGGGTCCCCCAGTCCAGGAACAGGCACAACTGATGCACCACCTAAATTTGCACAAAGGCCCTCCTAGCTAGGGCTGCTACCTGCTCCTTGATCAGGAGCCACAAGTCCAGGAGGACCCCCAGATTGTGCACCAGGTCTGCATGGGGCAGTGCCATCCAATCCAGAACCAAAGATGGAAGATCCCCAGAACCAGGAGGTCCAAAACCCCAGCGCCACTCAGTCTTGCTTGGGTTGAACTGAAGTCTGTTGCCTCCAGGCCCCCACAGCCGCCAGGCACTGAGACAGATCCTCCACAGCATCACTCAGGCAGGCTGGGTTGGAGATATAACACTGAGTGATATATCTCCCCAAACCTTCAGATGACCTCACCCAGCAGCTTCATGTAGATGTTAAACAGGAGGGGAGAGAGTACCAAGCCCTGTGGTACCCCACAAAGGCCACCACCTGGGTCTCTGCTCACCCCCAACTCCTGGAGTTGGCCCAGAAGGATACCATGATTGATGGTATCAAAAGCCACTGAGAGGTCAAGAAGAGCAAGGCTGGATGCACCACCTCTATCCTACTCCTACCAGAAGTAATCCAAGAGTGTGATCAATGCTGTCTCAGTCCCATACCTGGGCTGAACCATGACTGAAAGGGATCCAGATAATTGGCTTCTTCCAAATCTTCCGAAGCTACAACACAACCATCTTCTTTACAGTTAGAAACTGGATGAAAATTGTCCAAAATGGTGGGATCTAGTGAAGGGGTGAGTTATTGAGTGACTTAAAAAACAGAAAATCTAATAAACATGTTTGGAAGTGAGAAAAATATGCATCAGAGAAAATAGTCTTGTAAATTTGTTTGAACATGTAGAGAGCCAACTGGAGAGATTCCTTTGGCAATTCCATTTTCTTGGGCTTACAGCAAATAGCCATTATGGAAAAAAAATGTGATCTAATATAAGATGCCTGCTTCCACGTGCTATCCCATGATTCCCTGCTTTCTCAAATACTGTATTCAGCTTCAGGTTGGATCCTGTTCAGCATACATTTTTTTTCTTGGAATGCATCATGGTTTGTGTAATCCCACAAATGCCTCTCCATCTGTCAAAGTTTGCATCATGAGCTGTGCACTCTTAAATTACTTTTGACATGTGTGATTTCTATCCACTGCATCCATGTGAACAGAAATAAAATCGTTTAGTATGAAAGGATTAAGAAAATAAGAAGAGCTGGATCAAGCCAATGGCATTTAGTGCAATTTTCTGTGTTACAGAAGCCAACCAGATACATTTAGAAAGTTAGAACATGGACAAGAGGACAATAGCTCTTTTCCACTGTAGCTTCCTAGCAGCTGGTATTCAGCACATGCCACCTGTGATTCTAAAGGTAGGGAACCACTATCAAGACAAATAGCTATGAGTAGTACATTTTGAAATCTTCCATGAATTCCTCCGGTCCTCTTTTAAAATCATCAAAGTTGGTGGATGCTTGCCTACAGCTGAAAACCCTAGAGCATTTCCTGAATAATTTCAAAATGTACATAATGAAAGCAATGCAGAATTTAGGCTGTAGTCTTACAGAAACTTACCAGGGACTGAGTTCCATGAACTCCGTGGATGTTACTTTGGATCAGGCATGTATAGGATTATACTGTAAACGAAGTCTGCCAGAAATTTCAGAATAATATTCTGCCTTGATAGAACCATACTGATACATTCAAGTTGATGTATTAATGAATTCTGGCAGCAAACCTAATATTGATTTAACTCAGGCTTACCTGACAGCATGTAACCAGCTACGATCCAGCAGATGAAACTTCCTCCTGGAATCTGTAGAATACTGGAGTGGTGAATCAACTTTTAGCCACAGTTTTACAAGAAACAATTCTTGCAAATTAGCATTTTATATTTGGCATTACAGCGCAGTCTTCAGAATATTCTACTGCAGTTCATTTTACATTGGGTGATATTTTAGACTGGAATGCTGTATGTGGTCATCTCTGTTTGCTTCCCTCAAATGTGGTTGCATTTGGGGTCTGGCATTTCTGTTGCCATACCCGAGCTGTTTTTAGCATCACTCTGACAATAGATGCTGATGCCAAAATTTCAGTCGGCTTAGACTGAAGAATGTGACAAGGTGAATATTGTTAGCCAAATAAATGTAGCAATAATCCTCCCACAAATGCAAGAGGAGCACCATCTGTGGATCCAGAGTTCTTGCAGAAGGGTCTGCCCAGCTGTAATGGTTAATATGCTAGTGGGGTGGGGGTGGGGGATTATTAAACCCACAGAGAATAGAAAGACTCGTGCTATGTAATGCATTTAAGTTAATTACAAGGAATTAAGGAAATCAAAATTCATTATATTACTGGTGCTACCAACTTTTAGTCCCACTCTGACAAGCATGTCTTCTGGCACACCAGTCAAAGATCAAATACAGCCCTCAGCCTGAAAAGGCTGCACAGATCTGCCCTAAGCAATGCAGAAAAATGTTAGTGTCTCCAGTCTGAATCTTGGAACGTGCCTGCCTGAAACATTGAGTTCTGTGCAGTTTCTCAAAACCAATTGCCTGGGTCATAATAGACTGCTTTTATGTAGACAAGCAGGCTGTCACAAGAAATGGGCTGTTTAATTGTAAAAACATTCAGACAGAAAGATCTACATTCCAAACAACCTTCTATAAGGACTTTTCAGGGAGTCAAAGAGGGGCCTGGAGATTGTGCCTCCTAAAATGTCAGTTCGATAATCTCGGTTCAGCCAGGTTCAGAGGGATATCAGCTGCAATACTGCAAATAACAAATGGACCTCTGACAGCCCATAAAGATAGATGAATTCCACAAGCGATTGCTCTGTCTGCCATCCCTCCTCCCATTTTGCCTTCAGCATCACCACAGTACACTTTAACCTCCATCAGATGCAATCTAGAGCTAGGTTTGGGAGCATCACCCTTGTTAATAGGTGGTTAGATTAGATGCGACTGCAAGATACTCAGATGCTGTTCTGTGGTGCCCCATTTCAATTTTCTGCTCTCGCAAGGCTCTTTAATGTTGGAAGGTTGTCAATTAGTTGACAATCTGCCACCTGGAGAGCTGGTCACAGCTCAAGAATTTGATCATTGTCAGAGCTGGTACAAGAATAAAACAAGGGGAAAAAATCATAAGAATAAACGTGCCTTTCAGAACATGGATATATAATAACTTTTAGAATTATGTAGGATCTCTTGCCTGCTGCGTTTCATTGTTATTACAAGCATGCTTGTCCTTTTAGCCATTTTTCACAGTGCATCAGGGTCTGTAACAGAAAACTTCTCTTATATGCTAAAATCAGTGTGCCTGATTGGTGGGCAAAATCCTGAAAAACTTTCTTCCACAGGTTTTAAGCTTAGTAGAGTGTAATGACTGAGGACTTTTATACAGCTCAGCAGATAACTTTCACTTCCATTGTCAGTATTCTGTCTTTTGCAGACTCTTGGTGATTCTTCCAAGTTTCTTCACTGCTCCTCTGGAAGAGTAATAATCAAGATGATAAGCAATGCTAACACTTTCACTAAAGGTTTCTGCCAGATAATTTCTTAGAACTGTCCATAATTACTTTTTCATAATTAGAGTGTGCTTCTTCCTACTCTTATTTTGTATATCTACCCAATTAGTAAGACACTGGGTGTCTTTCCTACTCTACCACATATAAAACTAATTTTATAAACAAAAAGCAACACACCAAAGCAAACAAACAGGACAAGTTAATAGGAATTTGCTAGTGGAGTTCAGCAGGCAAAGAGTGACCAGAGAACTGGTGTGCTCTGAAGGATTGTGTGCTCAGCTGTGAGGAATAAAAAGTTCATCTCCTGAATAGCTGCTGATTACAAGGGTTTTTCCTGAGTGCCACTGATTGCCCATTGTGAGTGACTCCTGCTGAGTAAGCAGAGACTGTAAGAGAATATAAGGCAGCCAGGTTCCACGGAGGGAGCTGACTGAATGAACAAATAGGAAGACAATTTCTAAAAAAGTTTCCTTCTAAATTAAGAGTTTGTACTTGTCTAACTGAAGAGGCCGAGAAGGGAAAAAGAGTAAATATAAGCCTTTGCACTGATGGTGCTCCAAGAAGCAAAAGTAAAGCTGAATCTGCAACTGTGAATTGCAATGCTTGTGGCAATGCTTCCTGCCCAAACACCCTATCATAGATTTGCAGTAAGTGCAAGCTCAGAGCAGTTCTTGAAGAAAAAGTCACAGAACTGGACAGTGAATGGCCATACTTTAGCTGATGAGAGAGGATGAAGATTTATCACTTCAAAGAATGGATGCTGAACAGTGGAAACTGACAGTAGAAGCAACTTTCCATAACAAAGGCAGTTAAATGAAGGAGTAAGGCCAGTGGATGAGAGTAACACCAGAAGCAAGAGAAATGGAAGTTACTCTGCACTGCTGGAACTAAAAAAAAATGTTTAGGTCTTTGCAGAAGAAACCAGCTCTGAGTATAAGAAAAGAGTAAGAAAAGAAGACATTCTGGAATAGGTAACAAGACAATGGATCCCCTTAGGACAGAAAGGATGTAACTGTCCCCTATTAAACAACAAGGAGAAGAGTTGTGGTAGTTGGTGACTCATTATTACAAATGTTTGAAACAGACATATGCTGACTGGATTCATTGGTTCATGAATTGTACTAGGAGCAAGAAATAGAGAACTGACTGACTAGCTTACAAGATATATTGTCTGCTCAGGTCCTTCTGATACACATGGGAGCAAATAATAGTGCAAAGAACAGCTACAATCATATCACTATGGCTTTTGAAAATCTAGGAAAGAAATGTGATTTCTGGATTCAAATGGATTGCTAGCACAAGATTGGTTGTACTACAGAAGGACTGCCATAGAAGGATCATCTATCTATCTATCTATCTATCTATCTATCTATCTATCTATCTATCTATCATCAAACAGCTGTAAGCCAAAAATATAACATAAGGTTGATATTTATTTATCTCTCAGTTTAAAGCATTTATATGGCCACCCAGCTCAATGACATTATACACGTGAACATACACACACATTATATGTATACAGTACATATATACATGGACTATATAAAGGTAATTTAAGAGAAATAAAAGACATACAGGCAAACTTCAGTCAATTTATATACAACAAAACCGAGTTATGACTACATGTGAATCAGAGCCATCATTTCTAATGGCTGTTGTGCAAATGTTCACAACTTGTAAGAAGTTGTAGAGGACAAACAGAAGACCCTGAAGAACAGGAGGAAGAGCTGTTATCAAGGCAACAGTCAGATAAAAGGGTTCTGAGTCTGGGGAAGAATGTAATGTGAGTAAATGTATCAGACAAGCCCTCTGTAGTTCACATGAAGATAAAGGGAGGGAGGGAGGGAGGGAAACACACTCAGACTTGCAAGATTCTGTTACTATTGTGTGTGTGTGTGTATGCCTTTGAGTCACTGTTGACTCCTGGAGACTGCCTGGACTAGTCTCTGCAGTTTTCTTAGCAATATTTTGGAAGCAGTTTGCCCTTGCCTGCTTCCTAGGACTGAGAGAGGGAGTGACTGGCCCAAAGTCATCCAGCTGGCTTTGTGCCTAAGGCAGGATTAGAACTCACAGTCTCCTGGTTTCTAGCCTGTTGCCTTAACCACTACACCAAACTGGCTCTCGTTCTGTTAGTACAGCTGTTACAATAAAAGTAGTACTGACCTACATGGCATTGGTTTCCTCGTCTGATCTATCTTGAAGGGCTGCCAGAAACACCAAAGCTGTGATTGGGACTGGTCTTGACATCTGCCGGTAAGAGTATGTCAGCCCCACTAGGTAGACCAGTTCAAGAAATCAATTCCACAGGATGGCTAAAACTACATTTACTGCAACTGGCTATAAAAACAGAATCTTCCAAGTCTGATTGTCCTGCTGCTGCTCCTCCTCCTTATATTCCAGTGAATTAGGGAGCCATCTGTTTAAGCTGCTTATGAATACTATCTGTCTGTTATGGACTTAAGACAGTTTTCACCCCTTGTCATTTTGGTAATGGAACTCACATATCTCCATCAAGGTCATCTTCCTTACTCTCTAGAGAGTGAGATTTGCTCTTAGTGCCCAGCTTGTTATAAAAGGCAGCTTAGCAAGCCATGTGCAACTGTCTTGCCTTCCACGCCTGAGCACACACATAAGAATACTTGATATCGGATATTGTGGAATCTCCTCTTTATCAGGTTTGAGGGTAGGGCACCAAGTCAACCACAAATATAAATGCCTCTTTCCCTTCAGCAGAGAGAATACTACAAAAATATTCAGGAGTGACATATGGAGTGCTGCCAAAGTCTCTAGAGTTGTCATATGAAACTTTAGTTCTATCATTTTGGAAATTTAAATCCAAAACTTTCTGCTTGACTTTGAGCATAGCTTTTTCTAGCCACACATAAGTAAACCCTGAATGGAGAGCCTGCAGCATGCTAAATCCAAAGCTATTCATTCTTTCAAGAGAAGGTATATATGACAAGATGATGCCCCAAATATTAGTTTCTACTATTGTTTCAATGGGCAGAGTCTCATACAGGCTTCCACAGAGACACAGCTGAACTCCAGCTGGAAAAAAACTATTAAAAGTATGCCTGGATGAAGCATGGTTTGATTAGGTGGGCTTCCAAATGAATTCTGGGGATATCAGAGAATTGATGTAAGGATCTCAGATAAAATCTTTTGTACTACTGAAAGAAGTGGGGGTAACACTTAAGGAAATCTGAAAGAATATTAGCTCATAACATTCATGACGATTGTATTTACACTAGAAAATAAACAAGATGGGTTTGAAATTTTAGTATAGAAACATAAATATGATTTAAGATGCTCAGGACTGGAATTCTGTGAAAAATACAATTTGTTCAAGAGGAACAAAAGCAATAGAAAGGAAGGAGTTGCACTGAATGTTGAAAGTATCGAATCTTACTCAGATGTTGAAATGTTTTACAGAGCATCTGGGTTAAAATAAGTTAAGAAACAAACACTGTTGTTAGTGTCTACTATCCCATCACCCATCCAACCAAGGAGAGGATATGGATAATGGCTTTCCAAAGCAAATTGCTGATCTTTCAAAGAGATATAAAGTAGCAGTAATAGGGGACTTTAATTACCCTGACATCTGTTGAGATTCTGCTAAGAAAAATCCATCCAGGAAATTTCTGATTCTGTCTTGTTGACAACTTTCTCCTTCAGAGGATGGAAAAAAACACAAGAACATCAGCCATCCTTCACTCAACAGAAGATTTAGCTGAGGAGGTATAATTATCAGGAGCGTTGGGAGAAAGCAACCATGTAATGCTAGATTTTTAAAAAATTATTATTTTAAGGAAAGCTAAAACTCAGTGTAATCAAATGGATATATGACTTCAAAAAGGTTTTTTTTTTTAATATGAACTCAGATCAATGATAAGTAGGATCTCATAGCCAGAGTTGCTCATGGGAAGAGAAAGGGTAGGAGGCCCGAAAAATAAGATATTAAAACACAGTTATAAATCATCCCAATGGGGAAATTATTGAAGGTCAGCAGAAGAAGCTGATACGGCTACACAAAAGGTTTAGTGAAAATCGGGATACCAAGTTTTCCAGATCACCAAGGAAAACTGCATACAGGTAGAAAAGAATCACTAGACCAGCTACCCTAACAAAGAAGGCAAAATGTAAACAGATAACAAGGGAGTGCTATTCAACTCTTTTTCCAAATAGGCTTCATTGGAAAATTGTGGCAAGCAGGATGAAGGGTTAAAATTGAAGTTTGAGATTGATAGAAATATGGGCACAGAATACTTCTTAACTTTGAATGAGTTTAAATCTCCAGAATCAGATGAATTGGCCTTTAGAATGTTAACAGAATTTGCTGATAGTCTGGCTGAACCTTTGTATCAGCTTTGAGAAATTCTGCAAGCTGGATGAAATGCTAGATAATTGAAGTAAAGCAATAAGAAGGATCCTGTGAACTACTGAATAGCCAGTCTGATATTCTAGAAAAGATCATGAAGTAACCACTTTAAAAACTATGAAATAATTATCAGAAGTCAACATGGATTTGTCGGGAATGAGTCTTGCCACTAACCTCCCCCCCACCCCATTTCATCAAAGCCTTTGACAAAATACCCCATCAGAATTTGATTAGCAAGTTACTTAAGTGTAGGTTGGATGTCATGGCAATTAAGAAGTTACATACAGTAGCTCTCAATGGTCATCATTAAATTGGAGAGAAGTATCAAATGAGTTGCCATGAAGATCAGTACTGACTTCTCCCTGTACCTGAAAAAGTTATTGGAATTGTAATTAATTGCAAACTGAATATGGTAATGTGATGTGTCTGCCAAAAAAAAAAAAAAGAAGAAGAAGAAGAAGAAGAAGGTGAACACATCAGTAGAAATATAATTTCCAAATCAGAGGAAGTAATCATTCCACATCATTCTGCTTTAGTCAGTCCTCACCTAAATTGCTATGCCTTGTTGTGGGCACCATAGTTTAACAAGGATTTAGAGAAACTGGAACAGGTTTAGATAAGTGCAGTTAGGCAATCCATAGACCAGAAACTATGTCCTATGAATAGAAATGGGAAGAATGGGGCATGTTTAACTTTAAGCAGAGAAGACTGAAAGGAAATATGATTGTATTCTTCCAATACCCCAAAGGATGTCACACAGTAAAAAGTCAAGACCTATTCTTTTCTGTCCCAAAGTACGGGATAGGGAATAATGGATTTAAATTACAAAAAAGCAGATTCTAATTCTAAACTATAGGAGCAATCCAATTGTGGAACCAATTGCTTAGTGAGGTGGTAGACTTTTGGAAACTTTACAGTAAATAAAAACATGAATCACCTAATCCAATTATTAGTAGATATATTAAGAAGGTTGTTTCTACTGAATGTCCAGGTCCAACCCCTTTTTTTCTATCACTCTGCCTGCTCTTGGACTATGGGATTGCTAATCTGAGGGCATGTCCTTCCCCCTTTCTTCCCAAGCATACATGCATGGAACACCTGCTCTAAGTGCTAGTCTCTGCCTATTCCACCAATGTATTTTCTGTAAATAACTCTCTTTTTCTGTTACAGTTATAAAACCTGCTTCACTAATCACGGCTTAGGTCACATTCCTGCTGTCAGGAGCTCTCGCACACACATACAGAATGCTTCAATCTCCAACAGCTTCAAGGGAGAGGATAGTCCCAGATTAATATATTTTCATACCTTTCAACAAAACATTTATAAGGTGTATTAAGGATGAGTCTATGTGTGTGTGAGAGAGAAAGTTGAGGTGGGGAGGGCATTAATTTGGCTTGCATGTTAACTTAGTTTACAACATTTTGATTTCTCTAATCTATAAATGTACCAGAATGCACTTAGCGCACCGAAATCTGCACAATTCAGAAACGTATGGTCTACTTCAAAAGTTTTAAAATATGCGTATAAATTCAAATAATGTTAAAAATATACATGGAAATGCAAATTCATTCATCAGGGTGGGATAGGCATGGAAAAAATGCTTATATAGAAATGCTGTGCATGTAGAGTACATATGTATATTAGGAGAAAAGCAAAGAGAAATACATATATACCAATTTTGCCTAGATTGAAACAGTCATAATTTGAAAACCGAGGCAGAAATAGATTGACATGAACTAAAAGTCAGAAAGATGAAAAGCAGAAATGTCTTTTATTCATTGACTTAACTAACAATGT
Organism: Liasis olivaceus; assembly: GCA_030867105.1. Taxonomy (NCBI): domain Eukaryota; kingdom Metazoa; phylum Chordata; class Lepidosauria; order Squamata; family Pythonidae; genus Liasis; species Liasis olivaceus. The sequence continues at coordinate 182,644,940 of CM061349.1, forward strand.
TACCTGCTTTTCTTCAAATGATCAGGCTGCGATCCCATTTAATTTAGTCTCTTTTCTTTGCCTTCTGTGAAACAAATGACTTGTGATTGGTCAATCTATCATTGCACCCATTTAGGGACAACAGTCACAATATTTTCTCAATGTTGCAGAGGTGCCCTCACACTCAAGAGAAGGGGTGTAGTGTTCTACAGTGTAAAGAGATATGAGGTGAGATAAGAAACCTCTCATCTCAAAATATGCTGCCAATATAGGACTTGACACATCAGTCTCGCTCCTAAACTGACATAAGGGGGTAAATCTGTAATCTTCCATTCACAAAATGTTCTTTGAAAACTTGGAAGTATCATTTGAATGTTAATGATTACATTCCTATGTCTCCTCATGTCTTCCTCCCAGAATATTACAAATATTGCACCAATGTTAAATCTAATTCATGGAAATCACACCACACTTTCATCATCACCTTATAGAATTGTCTTTGTCATGGACATAGAGGCATGGGGTGGGGGGTTGTGAAAGGCAAAAAAATGATGAAAGCAGCACCATGTTGATGCCATACAAACTCTGCTCCTTTTTATATGCATCATCATGTTGTACCCACTTACAATGCTGCTTTTATCATTTTGTTGAAGGCATGGATCCTGCAGAGGCCTCTGCATTGACATTAATGTCTAGAAATCTTCTTCCTGACATACACATCTCCTATACATAGAGAAATAGTCAATCAAGCTAAGCCACACTGCTTATGCACTTCTTTGATACTTCAATCATTGCATTAATTCGGTAGGTTCACTGTATGAAACAACTATGCCAATAGATACCGCTAGTCCTTTGGAACACTCCTCCAAAGACGCTGCCCCGTGCCTCCTTTGGATTGCCCTTCAAACTCTCTATTGGTTGTTTCTAGCAAATGGCAGGCCTTGTTATGTCTGGGGAGGTGCAGCTCTGAAATTTCCAGCTTTTAGATCTTTCCCTGTCAACATTTTGTCTGCCCTTTGCAGTAGAGGGTCTACAATCCACCTTTTGTGGTATTGGCAGCCATTTGGCTTTCTCCACTTTTTTTTTTTTTTTTTGTAATAATTTTATTAAAGTTTACAAATACAAAAAAAAGGAGTAATACAAAATAAGAGAAATATAAAAAATGAGGAAAAGAAAAAGAAAAGTACAAAGAGAGAGAAAAGAAAAAGAATTGTATGTTTATTCTCCAGTCAGCAAAATTTTCCCATGGGAGGATTGCATACAGTTAATTTCAAAATCTTCATATACACTTTTATAAAATTATAATCAACCCACAAGAAATATTCTTTCAAGTCCATCTGGCTCCTTCACTTTCCAAAGTCAACATTCGAGATGCATTTTTTCTGTTTCCCCCAAATTAAAAATTTTCTATTTAATCTTTAAATTTACATAAAACTTCCTTCATCCAGGATAGAAGGAAGCTCTTTTCTTGACCTTCCTTGAATTTCCTAAAGTAGTTAAGAGAGGAAGCGGGTGAACCCAGTATCCATTTGAAGGTGCCAAACTGCAGCTTAGGCAAGTTGATTTTCCCCCGGCTCCCAGAGCTCTGAAACCCAGCAGAGATTTCTATTTTGCTATCTCTTCACAGACGAGTCTCTGTATGGAGCAAACTTGTGGATGGTCCTAATCCTCTCCTTGATCCAGAGAGGGGTTCCAAGGAGCAGATCCCTTCACTGGCTCCTCTTTCTGCCACATCTGTCAGCTTCGCTCACACGAAGCCATCTTCGATCCTCCATTCCTTCCCTGGAAGTCTAGCTTTCTTTGCATCTTGACCTTGCCATGGGATATTTCCTCCACTGCCACTTGGAGGAGTCAATATTGGCAGCTTATGTACACACAGATGCACATATACAGACGGTCCACAGTCCAAAATGGTCCAGCATGGCAAGCATCGGACAAATGTACACTTCAAGGGTAACTAAAGATACAACACATTAAGGTGAATGAAATAAGCTCCTCCATGTTTCAGAATGATGACCAGCATCATGGAAACAGTCCCAAGTCTGTTTCTAAGGCTGGAGCATGTGAAATACATATAACTTAGACGGGGAACATAGGGCTCTCCAGATGTTGCAAAATTATAACTCCCAAGAGACTCAGTCATTACAGCCTCTGCTGGGGGATTCTGAAGATCAGTGTTCAGCAACCCATTAAGAGCACACAAGATCAGTCTAAACAGTTACAAAACATTTTCTAATATACCAAAGAGCCAGTTCCTACATACAGAATCTACTATTCAAAGTAATGTTGCACCCCCACCCTGGTGAATCTGCAGGGGGGAGGTGAAACAGTCAAGCCATGGAAGCCATGACCACGCAATCAAAGCCTCATTCCTATTTATGTATATTACATGAGTGATAACACTAAAAAGGGTAGGGTTTTGATTGCAGTCATTGTCACCATCTTGATTTTTGCCCTCCCCACATGGTGCCCAGCATCCATCCCATAACTTGGTCCTTTCTAGATGTAAAACCACTGTAATTTGGATAGGAAGGACTATAATTTGCTCCCAGCAATATGGGAAATATTGTTGCATTATAGACAGTATAAACCAACACATCTGGATGGTAGACTGGAGAGTTCTTCTAGAATGGAATGAAAGTGGTTTACATTCTTAGCTAGACTGTGATTCAAACTATAGATAAAGGAAAAAATACCTTGGACACACTTGAGGGCAATTTAAACAACCAATTACAACATACCTGCCTCTCTGGATTCAGGAGGGTTTTAAATATTACCTACTAATGTCTGCCTCTTTTTCATTTTGTCATTTTTCCCCTGTATGAATGAATTCATCTACATTTCAAAATAGTTTGATTTGTATCTTCATTGATTCAGTGAAAAGCCAAAAGTTTTAAACTGCAACAATTGATTGATATAAATGTTAACGCCAATCAATACAACACCTTGAAATCAATATACAGTGGTACCTCGGTTCACGAACGCTTCTGTTCACGAACAATTCGGTTCAGGAACAGCTCCGGTCGCAAAATTTTGCCTCCGTTCGCAAACGCTGGATTGGGTTACGAACAGGATCCGCGGCCATTTTCCCTCCTGTGACACGTGGTCGCGGCTTCCTGTAGGGAGGGGGACTCTCCCTCCAAGCAGTAACCGCCTCCCCACCCGCCTTCCTGTCCTCCACGCCAGAAGTCGCGTCGAGCAAGGTTAGCTTTCTCTCTCTTCGTACTGTACTTTGTGTCATATTTTTGCAGTTTTTTTTAAAAAAAACATATGGTTCAGACCGGATTAACCGTAATTACATTGAACCTTATAGGGAAATCTGATTCGGGACGTGATCAAAAATCAGTTGGTGACCAAATTCGTAGGGGTCAGAATGGATTAACCGTATTTACATTGAACCTTATGGGAAAATTTGATTCGGTTCACGACCAATTCGGTTCGCGACCAGAGTCGCTGAATGAATTAAGTTCGTGAACCGAGGTACCACTGTACCTTTTGTATACTTAATTAAGGACAATTTGGCAGTTTCCCAGAGGATTGTGAGGCATGTAGTTGGTTGGATGTAAATACCTTCCTTATCCAAATAGAGCTGGATTGTGACTGTAGCCTGATCTATAAACTAATGTTTATCTTATTGTTTTCACAAAAGACATGACATTGTTTATTTAAAATGTTTTGCATGTTAAACAAAACATTCAAAAAACTTCTTCTGCCCACCTTTTCTACTCCAAAAATATCTCCACATGCAGCTTTTAGGGATATATGCTCTGGCATGTTTAAAATTCTTTTTAAAATAAGGCATCTTGTAGGCCAGCAGTCTCAAACTTGTGGTGGCCCGCCAGCTGCATGCCACCCTCCCAGTAATTTTTTATAGCCTACAACAATACTTACAGAAAAGAGTAAGTTGTCTTAGAGTATTTGTCTCTTGATTGGTAAGAACTACCCCAAAATAAGGTGGCATTGATCCCTGCCCACTTCAGTATGGGTGACAAAGGAGGTGAACTGGATGGATGGACTGACAAAGACAAGGAAGAAGGAAAAAGGGAAGTGCCTGTTCACCAGCAGCCAGAACAACAGAAAGTGCCCCACTCACACACAAAGAGCAGGAGAGTGATTGTGGAACTTGCCAGTCTCAGCTAGGTACTATACTGTAGACTCCTTCCTAAGCTGAGAAGAAATGGCTTTGCACTAAACAGGGCAGTCTCACATCAAGGTGGTATCAGAGGCAGGACCGATTCAGCAATGCAATGTTTCATTGTTTTTGCTGTCACTTGAGGTCATCCCAGCTCCCAAATAGACCAAATGAATACCTTGGGTTGGATTAACAAAGCAAAACAAAACCTTCAACATTCCAATGGTGCACTGCTCAACTTATTTTTTAAAAAAGCCCAGCAGTAAAGGAGGTAGCTCAGGGAAAGAAAAATAGTAATTAAAAAAAGTTTCTGTCACTTTTTGACCTGGTGATCTGCATGTTAGGCAAATGTTATCACAACTATGCTACTGGGATATTACTTTAACAGTAGATGCAGCAAAGATTAGGGAGCCACACCTGAAAAAATAGAGGAAAGGAGCTTTTATTTCAAAGCTAGCTACTGTGTGTGCATTTTGATGCTTTGACTCTGTAAATAGCCTTACATTTTTCAGAAGGTAATAAACAAAAACAAAAGGCTATTTTGACAACCTGAATAGTTATGCCATACATGTAACCAGGTCAATTAAAGATCAAATAAGTAATGAGAATTTGATCCCTTTAGGGAAGTAATAGTTCAGTGTTTCAGTGTATTAATCCCTAGCAAGTTTCCTTCTGCATAGGGCATTCAGTTCAGCAGCCCAGGATAAAATGGCTGTGGAGGGCAGTGAGTAGGGAACAGAAGGGAGGGGGTGCTCCAGCCACTGCACACGGTAGCCAACTGAAGTGCAGAGGTTTGCCTAGGAGGAAGTAAAGTGTAGTAGGCAAACCAGACAGCATAGTTTGAGCCAGCATAAACTGGAAAACACAACTTTTGATACAGAGGAAAAGCAACAACAACAGCAACACACGAATGGTGATGCACTGGCAGTGGGCTGTGCATGAACAGAGAATGACATCATCTTTTCCCACCCTCCATAAATGGTTGGTGGCATTATTCATGACAGGGCAGCCAGGAAGACCTGTGCCACCCACTGAAGCTGCAACATGTGTCAGAGCCACCGAGCTTGGAAGCAATGCAGATGGAGAAGCTTCTCCTAGCTGTCTCCCTCAATGCTCAGCAAAGAAGGCTCTTGTCACCCTCTTCCAAGACTGCAGGCTCTGCACAAGAAGGCCAAGATGGGTTCTGAAGAAGATTAAGGCCAAACAATGTAATCACTTCACTCTGAGAAATGAGGGGATTGTGTCACTTTGTGAAGCCGTTCTGAGTGGATGCTTCACTCAAAGCTTCATGGAAGCAAAGCTCTCCTTCAAAATTTCACAGAATTCTAATAAGAAATCCAGAGAAAGAACATCTAAACCAGAAATTTGTCCAGGCTTCACATTGCGACTCAGAGAGTGATCTTAAGTACCTGGATCATTGTGAGAATCAGATGGAATAATATTTTGGTATGCAATGATGAATTTCATATAGGAAAGGCAGGATACAAATGTAGGAAAGGAAAATGAATATTTTTAAATAAGCATACCAATAATTCTATAAACTGTGCAAAAACTATGGGCAAAGCTATGAAATATGAGATAGTTCTTTAGGAAAACAGCAATTTAAGTAATACCACATTTTTAAGCCAGGCAACAATATCGATATGTACATTATTAGCTCCTTTCTCATTCAGTTAAAATGACTTCAGTTCATAGTGTCTTTAAACATTATTAATTAGTTTATATTCAAACACTATAGCATATATACTGCAATATAGCAGTATTTCAGTTTTCAGTACAATGCAAAGTTTCAGGCAAAAGAATGATAAAATGATAGTTACAGGTAGTCCTCGGGTTACAACCATTTGTTCAGTGACTGTTCAAAGTTATGACGGCACTGAATGAGGGGGACTTAGGCAAAGTCAATGGTGAATCTGGCAGGGAAGGTCACAAATCACTTCTGTAATTCAATCCTCCACTTTTTTGCCCTAGGAACCCCACTACTGAGTAAGAGATCTCAGGGATTTCGTACTCTGTAGCAGCCAGCCCACGCTCTGTAGCGGCCCCCGCCAGCCCACCCAGGTTCAGTAGTGCCTGCCAGTGCCCCCCAGCCCACCTGCAGCCCCCTTGGGCTCTCCTCTGCTCAGTAGCACCCACCCACTGCCCCAATGGCCCTCCCACAGCCACAACTGGCCCTCCCATGCTCAGTAGCACCCACGGCACTCAGCCACCCACCTGCAGCTCTGGCCCGCTGGCTTGCTTGCCTAGGACTCCGGTCACATGAGGTACTCTCTTAACGACCTGCACGGTCTCTGGATTATGATGGCAACTGGGGCTGCCAGTCACATGACATCACACGTTAGGACCTCATCATTTAGCAACAGAAACTCCAGTCCCAATTGCCATTGTAACCCCAGAACAACCTGTGTAATCACAATCAGCATCATGGACAAAACCAAATATTATAGTTAAATATGGGGAAAAGGTCTATTGTCCAGTTACATTATTTTAGTCCTCCACTTACTGAACATTTTCTACGTATAGTTACATAAGTCCTCCTAATGTCAGAGTATGTTATTTTGTAATAACTCAAAGAAGTACCTCCTTCTTTCATGGGGGATAAAGTTAACAGCGTCTGTTAGTACAACGTAGTATTTCCAGAATCGAAGGCAATATGCTTTAAATATCATCTGTTAGCAAGCACCACTAGCTGAAGATTACTGTCCTTTTGTCCTGCTTGTAGGCATCTGCTCAACCCCTATAGGGTACAGAATGCTAAACCAGACAGGCTCTTCTCCTGATTCAATAAAGCTGTTCTTCTTTCTGGGAATATGTAGATTTGATCTAAAATCTGACATCACTTTCGGGCAAAATTCCTCTCCAGGCTTTATAGCCTCTATCCTGTAATGCAATGTTAATGTAACTTCCCAGAAGAGTATTAAAGAAGTGACAGTTCTATGTATTGCTAATACTTGAACTTATTAACTCCTTTCTTCACATGCCTCAATCTCAGTGGGAAAAAAATAATGGTTCTGGATAGTATTAATCATCAGGTCATAGAATTCATGACGACTCCATCTGTTGAGGGGGACCAGGATTAAAGCGAAAACAATTGCAGGCTTTGTGAACACATTTCAGACAAACAACTTTTCTCCTGCTACAGTTTCTTGCCAGGAAAACACATAGATGAGAATTTACAGTGCCTGAAGGCAAAGACATGCAAAAAGCTTTGGTTGTCATTCTGTCACACTGAAACATCTCATCAGGAGATATGAGTGGGTGAGTTTCCATAGAAGGCTCAAGCAGACTCTGCATATTTCCAAATTATAAATGGAGATAGCACCAAGCTAGAGAGAGCTATACTGTACCCAAGAGGCAGGCTTGCATTCAAAAGGAAGGCATTAGATGTTCTTTAAATCTTTTCCAGCTCAGGCTGTGCCGGAGAGAAATTCCCAGGTTAATCCTTTCCACGCAATAGCATTTTTGCATGACCAGGAGATATAATACTAGAGCTTTTTTGATTACACAAATATTTGATCCAGGGATGCTGGGAATTTTCAAAGTCCCCCAAATTCTGTGCTGCAAAAGAAAAAAGTTGGCATTGCTCAGAAAACTCCACCAAGTTATCTCCTGGTGATGCAAAATTGTCAAAGCAACTGCAGAAGATGGATGCTTGCAAGCTTCCACGGTCCCAGTCTGTTGGTATGGGCTGCAGAAACCCTGCTGGGCTTTCTGATCGACAACACATTTGCAGAGAATCAGATACTGGGGAGATGTACAAGATTAAATAATACCTGGCTGCCTAAAAGTACTTAGACGATTGCAAATTGGAGACAAATGTCCACATTACCTGGCTTGTAGTTCTGAAACCAATGGAGACATTTAAGTTTTGAGAGAATAGCTGAGCTGGTTTCCATGGTGTGGAGGAACTCATCCATCTCTAAAAGAAATGTACTTCAAGTCTTGCTGAGGAAATATCTTTAACTGAAAGTACAGTATATCACTCACTGATTGCCTGCCTGTCCTGACACGGTCAGCTTAGAAGTACCAAGAGATAAGGTAAGCACCCAGGGCTGAAGCCCACCTCAAGGCTTCCTTCTTCTCCTTTTCCACAACCCCCTCCTCCTTCTAAACATTAGGAGTGGGCATGTTTTCTACAGCTGGGAGATACGTTTTTTTTCAACCCTGAAACCCATTATACAGCCCCATCACAATTATGAGGGGATTTTTGTTGAGATTTTTTTGTCCTGGTTTGAGAGGTTAAGAATGATATTAATGGTTTAAGCCTCTCTGAAAGTTTAACATACTGAATGTATACTTTAAACAATAGAATATTACTCTTCCAGGCTTGGGTGCTAGGTTTGCTGAGGGCTGCAGGAGGCTCCAGGAGCTGACAAATGAAAGTGATTTGAGAGGCACTTTGCCTTTGAACCATGGACTCACACCCCTTCTTTAAGAAGATTCAAATGCATTTCAGCTACCTGGGTGACAAGCAGTTGTAACATATTGTGACAGTTGTTCTTTTAGATGTTATGCATTTATATTCCCTCCAAGAAACCATAGTTTACTCATGTGAGATTAACAAACCAGAAATTTACGTGGTTTAATACCCCATCTCTAGAAGCAAGAATCACCCACATCTATACTTCTTAAAACCAACTGGGCCAAAGGACAGTGTCCTGTTCCACCCTAAGGAACAGTATTCAGTATATTGTTCATTAAATGCTACTGCCATTCTTTCCAGAAATAAGTCCTTTTTCTTCTTTTTCTAAATGATATGACCTTCAACTTTATTGCCCATAATAAAATGTGCATACTACTAGTAGTGAAATACTTTATTGCCACACATGAAATAAGCTAAATTGCATTTGCTCATCCAAACTACTAAGCCCCGTTGACAGAAGCCTGAAGCATTTCTATTAGGGAATGGCAGGTGCCAGCCAGCAAGTGGGAGAAAGAAATATTTCATGAAGATTGCCTTCTGAGATTGACCTTCCCACTGAGCTACCAATTCCCCTGAGCTTATTAATTAGAGCTGCCCTCAAAACTGAAGTTTCTTTAGCCACAGATTTTAAAATGCTAGGCCTTCTGGAGCACGCAGTGCAGGCTGAGAAGAGTCTCATCCTGCAGAAACTTGTATCATTTCAGAGTGACATAAACACCGATTGAAACATCTACTTCGAAATGTCAATGGTCCCAAGTATTTGCAGCCAAGTGAGCTAAGAAGTCTACAGCAGGTTCTCATCCTCAGCGGTCAACATTTAGCAGGCCGGGCACTACAAAACCAGCTGTTTCTAGATGTTTTTGTGGAAATACTTTAACCCTCTTAATAAAAACACTCCCCTAGAAATGATAAGACTGTTCATATACAGTCAGTATGTGGAGGGGAAGCTGTATTATTTTCTGATACGTGTGCATCCTTTGTTAACAACATGGTATAGAAGGTCAGAAGAAGAAGTTCTAAGAGGACCCTGCTACAACACTCCAAGGAAGTGGGTCTTAAGGAAGAGACTGGAAAGTGAATATACCTTAAAATTGGCAGTCATAATTCCACTATTTTTCTACTAGATGCTATAAAGGGCTACACGGCTGGAAACCTCTTTAGATACTTTTGGAATTTTGATCCATGACTTTTGGGTGATGTCACAAAACAACTCTCCTTATAGGCATGATCAGCCATGAACCCCCAATTTACCCAAAGGCAAAGTGCTACTTATATTCTCTGGGCCATTTCAGCACCCCTTGCTCCCAAGGATGTTCTCTTCTAACCCAGCATCTTTGCCTTTTTTCTGGATATGCGCTTCTAAAGAAAGCTCTGTACTCTAGATACCCATATATTTACTTTGTAAGAATGTCAATCAGATCTATATTAGCCTCAGATAGATGATAGATGATTGATAGATAGTGTGAGAGGAAAATTATTAGTAGCCTTCTATATGTTTTAATGTTAGTTTTGATTGCATTTAATAAAGCCAAGTTAGTTGAAATGTGTTCTGTAGGGTAATAACAGGAAATAAGTAAACTTGCAAGACTAAGCAAACTTGCTGATGGGAAAAGACGTGACAAGGGAAGTATGGTAACATATGGTAAAATTAGCACCAAGGAAGCTATAATTCAGTTGCTAAACCTAGGAGTCATGTCTGTGGTTTGTGGTTTTTGAGGATAAAAAGGATTACATCTGAGGGGGTCGGTACCATTTTGGTCAAGCTGTCTACCTGACAGCTCGGTTAAGATGGTCGGCATTGCAATGTGAATCTAAGTGAGTACCTTGTATGCTATTGGCTGAATTTTACTTGCTTGTTGAACTAACATTTAAAGCTTTTAGAACTTTGAAGTGACTTATGTTCTGGTGTGTCTGTCTCCCATGTTTAACGAGGTTTTTTCCCTGACAATAGATAGATAGATAGACAGACAGACAGACAGACAGATTTGTAAATAAAGCTAATACCAGAGGCAAGTCATTGGCTTTCCAGTTTCCCCTCTATTTTTTTTTTTAATCTTAAAAAACTTAAGCAGTTGTGTTGGAGATCCTAGTATACACCAAGGGTGATGTCTGCAAGCACCCATTACTTATCCCTGGGGTAGAATGTGCAAGCCTTTAGGGTGATATGCTGCTTTGTATGTAAATGTGAAGATATTTTTAAAAATTGGCTTCATTTAATGATAGGTTGCAGACTGTAGTGTGTTTCCAGGTTACTTCTTTATGTAGTCTTTTGAGAATCTTGATGGTTCTGTCAATTATATGATTTTTTTTCCCTCCTCCTAACATATGGATGGATAGCTTGACCCTTCACTGCTGAATGCCTCTTTTGGTGTTTGTCTATGGCAGGCTGCTGAATTTTTAGTTACCTTTCTACCAAAAAGTTTTCAGGGCAATCATTACAAATATGCGATTTACAAGTGCCTATGAAGTAGTTGGAATGCATATAGCAAATTGCTTGCTGACATTATGAGCAAGCAGGCCACTCTCAGAACAATAAACACACTGCGACAACTTGTAAATTGTGAGCCCATTCAGAATAGAGCTGGACAGAGATGGTCCCTCAATAATTCTATTCTTGTGCTTGTTTCAATGGTGTCTGAATCTCTCATTGCTGTCTTCTATGGCCTATAAATGCCATTAAAGCTCTAACAACAGCTCTGGATTGCATTTATGTCTTCTCCATATTGACTTGAGACACTCCTAACAGACAGCACACTCATGACAAGATCCAGCGAGTTTAGAGAGCCCTTAAGAGAGTAAATTAAATATGAGTAACCTCCCAGGTTATAACAATTGAGAACCTCCGGTAAGCATTCAGCATCACCATCAGGTCTTGAAAGGGCGATATGCTTCTCTTTCTTTCTCCCTCCCTCTCTCTTACATTTTTGCAGTCCTGCTTTGGTTGCATTTTGGACTTGCATCCCAGTTGTGAGTTTTATTAGAATCAAGGCTTCTACTTTAAACACACTCCTTGGAAAGTAAGCTCTGTTGAATGCAGTAGTAATTATTTTTGTAAGGTTTAGGATTGTGCTGAAAATCCTGGTTCATGCCCCAAACTACGTAACAATTTTTTTATCCATGGTTTGTTGAATCGGCAGTATTAGCATAATATGCTAAGCCATAAACCATGGTTAACATAATTCAATGGCTGAGTTCACACAATGCACAAAGCCATAACCAATAAAATGACATTGCAGCTTTCTGTGCTTTGTGAACCCGGCCATTAAATGATAACAATGAGGCTGCCTTGCCAACACGTTTATTGATTTCAAGGCATGTGTACACCACCTGTCAGTCTTGCAACAAATTCACAAAGTGGCTTTCAGGAAATAAAAACATTGCAAAATACAAGCAAGCCAATAAAACGCAATCATAAAACAACAGAAAGCTACATAAAACCAAGCTGAAATAACAACAGAAGAACCCTAAAATGTACAAACCCAGCAGCATTCAATTCAGCATCCAAGGCAGCTTACAAATTGATTAACATAAATAATGTGGAAAAAATATTCCAAATGGGCTAAACTATTAAAAGCATTTTTCTAAAAATGCTGAGAATTGCATTTCTAATTGCTCTCAGGGATTTTTCTCCGGCTCAACTTTGATCTGAGCTGGAGGAAGGTTTGGGGGACATTCAATGCTCACCTCTCTTTCAAAGCAGGCTTTTTTTATCCGTGGTTAGTGCTAGCTCTTGAATCTAAGCTTTAAGAATTACAAGGGCATCCTACGCACACCCAGTGCTGCTTTATGGGGACACATGGATAGGGGAAAGAAACAATGAAGATCGCTCCCTCTAAAGAAAAAAAAATCTTTGATTACCCTTGAATTCAGGTTGAAATGTTACTTCAGTCCTTCGGTGGCCTCCCCTCTCACAGAAAGTCAATGAGGAAAGCAGTGCAGATTCTGTCTCCCAATGTCCTTGATTACGTGGAGGGTTCTGATGCCCATAAAGTGGGGTTGACAGATGGGAATTCCGTGTTCATTCTTATTCCATACTACCGATGCTTCATTATTGTGCTAAGGAGGGCACACTGAGGTCGTGCAACCACTGGAATATGCTTGTACTGTATGTAGTCAATTTCAGACCCCTTTTATGCAGGCACTGATGGTGTCTTTCAAGTAGATGTCAGGTTGAAGCTGTTAGGGCAGGGAAAAAATTGTACTTATTGCTATATCAGTGCTGCGTATAGAGAGCCACATACAGAGATTGCCTTGAAGGAAAACGTCACAGACCATTACAAAAACAAAAGTCGGAAGCATTCTGTAAGGCCTGGGAAAGGCCTTGTTATGGCAGTGTTATGGAGAGACTCAGGCTAGCTCCTCCCTGACTCACTGGGGTATAAGAGGGAGGGGAGGGGAGGGAAAATACGGAGTTGCATGATTGCGTCACTATAGCCTATCTCAATAAAACATAGTTCTAGTCTTGTGGAGTCTGTTTCCTGATCTGGACAACCTTGAAAGGCTGACACTATGAGTAGCATTAATTTCTTTCTACTACATATTACTTATGGTCCTTATAAGTTTTCTTTTTTTACTCATGTGACTAAACAGCAACAAGAAATACACAAGCTGAGATATGAATCCACAAGTGGTAAGAGGAATGTTTATGTTCATGTATATGATCTTTCATCATGTACTATTGACTTTCATTACGTGTATAGCATTTTGTTCTTCAAACAAATGTTTGAAGTTTTGTTCTTCAAACAAATATTCTTCATTTTGTAAGAACGAAGCAATTCTCCTTTCCATTTACAATGGCTCCCAACTTGGTGTCATCCACAGATTTCTTCATCATTCCATTACTTTCCTAAGCTGAAATAAAATAATCCCAAAGAATGACCCTGAGAACTCTGAAGGTTATTCTCTCAAAACTGGCTTTTTAATGTAACTTGAGACTTCTTTTGAAGCAATAATACATGGATCTTCCAGCATGTATGCCAAAAGCCACCTTTGCCAACTGAATATTGTTTAAAATTATCATGTTATCAAATGTTCATGTTATCTCCACAACTCATTTTATTGAAAACATCTTATTAGTTTAATATGATCTGCCTGGATAAAATCATATTGGTTTATACCCACTACTATATGTGAATGTGTAAGTATGCAGCAAACTCATATATTGCTGAATCTAAATGACTCATAGCAGTTTACAGTGCAATAGTCATGAAACTATAAATCACAACGATAAAGCCCCAAACAGAATCAGAGTAAAACCATAAAATCAAATAAAATCAAAGCAAGGCAAGGCAATCATTGACGTCAACTCCTCTAACCAAAGGGCTCTAAATTCCAAAGGGCTGTGTTTGGTCTTGGCAGCCTTATGGAACAGTGTCCGGATGGGCACAAGTTAGATATCCAGGAGGGAAGCTGTTTCGAAGAATTATCTGTAGGCCCCACCTCTTCCAACTCCCATATGAGTGGAAGAGAAAGCAGCCCCAACGGGGATAAGCACAGGATTGTTCTAGCTGGAGCAGGCAGACCTGAAGATATCTAGAAGTCAGCCCTGTTTCTGTAGATGTGCGTGAGTGTGCTTGTCTCTCAAGTACACACAATTTTTTTCCCAAGGGTGATGAAGTGCAATGCCTAAAAGTCTGAGTTTAAGCAAACTGCCATGTCTTAACCTTGGCCCTCCCCATCTGTGATATGGGGATAACAGTGCTGTCTTTCATTATAAGTCTGTAATTAGTACAGCTAAATAATGCATGCAAATCACTTCAGTCACTTGATAGGGCTATAGCTGACCATAACAAGGTGCCCCCAACAAACAGCATCCTCTCACTTTTCTCATTCAGCAGTAGGAGAAGTGATAATGGTGTGCAGGAAAGGAAACTTGTTCTGCCCCCAAAGGACTGTAATTCTGCATGCTACTTTAGGCCTCCTAATCCATCCTGTCTACCATAAATTATTCCCTTTATGTTAATGGATGAAGCTATTCATTTCACCGCCACTTAAGACCTAAATCCTCTGGCAATTTCCCAAACCTAGGATCAATCTGATCCTAGATCTCAGGGCATTCCACTTGGAACAGTCATCCTGAGATCTGCTGTTCTTAAGATGTGATCACCAGGGATCAACAACTCTGTATACAAGCTAAGCCACCATTTTTAAAAATCATTCCTTACAATCTATTATCATTTCACCATCTCATCTCTCCCTGCAACAGCACCTGCTCTGAACTGAAAATATCTTCATTTGCATTTCTATTATACCATGAGTCAATCCCTTAAGCTTGTCCTTGCAATAAAACAATAAATTTACACTTGGACTGCAAGAAAACACTAAATTGACACAAGTTTAAAGCTGTCTTGATTAATGAGATTTCACATTCTTATTTCATAACATTAGAATAAAATTGCTCTAGCAATGTCCCAACCTCCTTCATCTACTCCTTCCCCATCTATCCCAGGGAGAAAAGAAAAGCCGTTATTTTTCTTTCTTAAAATCCACATGAGATCAAAATGTACCATTTTTCATCCTGGATAGCATGATGGGGGATGTAGACTTAAGGATAATCAAATCAGAGGCAATACTTTAAAAGACTCAGAAAGATACCTTTAATGATAACAAAAGAAGGCATGGATGAAAATAAGCTCACAGGATGCCTGTGAACTTGCTTAGCTACTGTTATTAAAACCTTCAAGAGCAAGGACCTGGCTGAAATGTGCTAGTCCTTATTTAAAGTCAAGACAAACTTTCTCTAGCAAGACATGTGGAAGAGCTCTTAGTTTCTTCAGATAAAAGAACAAATCAGTTTCTTCAAAGGAACAAAAATGTTGACAAACAGGGATTACTTTCCCTTGTTATATCCATCTCACTAGAGGTTGAGCTAGACTGTCTGCTCAACATTTTGACCAGTGAACTGCCCTTATCCCCAAACCGCACTGCTTCCTATAGTCCACCTAGTAACTTTTTCTGCCTCCACATTTCTTCATCTCCTGATGATCTCACAGCTGCTATTGTCCTGTTGTTTTTTCCTCCATGTCTGTAATGGAATGTATCTATGAAGGGGAGGGTGATGTGGTAGATATCAACAGAGAGCAGGGCTACCAAGAAGGAGGGGATGCATTCCAGGAAGGAAAAGGAGACAAAAGACAACACAGTCCACAGGGGGAGCGTGGGAAGCATAAGAGGTTCAGGATAGCCACTCCCTAGAATCTCCCAGGGTATAGCCACTAGTTGCAGTAGTATAGATTTAGCCTGGCAAGATTCTGTCTATATGATATAAGTAAATAAAGGAACTTGACTCAACTGGACTGTTACACTGTTGTTCTTGGGCTGGGCCTGACAATATCATCTCTCAGACACTGAAATGACTCCACAGGATGACCCAAAGGTCCACTAAGAGACCAATCCTTCTGTATTTTGTTGTCTAGGGCCATCTTCCTACTGAATGAAAAATGCAGGGGGCTGATTCTCATATAGGATTCTGGTTGCCAATTAGTTACAGATTACCAGATTTCAATGTTTGCTGTTGAAATATGAGGACCTAAACCGTTAGGGATCTGGAGACTTGATAGTTTACTTTTGTTTTACAGTCTTCCTAAATCACTATGACAGAGTACAGTTCTTGTGGTTACTCACAGGCAGGACTTCTCAATAGTGGTATCTTTACTTTGAATGTTCTCTCTTCTGAAGTTCATGAGTCTTCACAAGCACATCTGGTAGGCTCTTGCTGAATATTTGCCTCTTTATCCAGTCCTTGCCTGGATGAATGCTGGGTTCATCTTTCTTTTTCTTCTTCCCCTCCCTTTTAAAATTGAATGTTATTTCTCTGCTGTTTTAAGTAACCGCTAGCATGTTGTTTTTTAAACAGATGATTGCAGATCACTTTAAGATTTGTAATAATATAAGGTGGTAAAGAAATAAATAGTATGAGAAATGTCCCAGCTAATACATTTTGTCTTCAGACGAATCTCTCCCTGGATGTCTCCAGTGGTAGAGGTTGGGTGGAAGGGGAGCATAACAACATCTGTGGGATGATGTTGTCACGCGCATATCATTGTTTTGCTTACAGATGCCTCTGCCTATTATGATGATTGGGTTACCATATCTGGGCTAAAAATCCAGAAAATAGCAAAGCGTTGGCAATTAGGAGGTTCTGTATCTCTTTGGTGCCATCTATGGGTCACCCACATTATTGCAACCCCAAAATGATGATCCTAATTATTTACCATGCTGAGTAGAAGCCACACTTGTACGTCAGCTGACTTGGTCTTTAAAAGTAGAGGGGATATTACTGCAAAATGTCTGTTAATATGAACAATCAACCCAACCTTTAAGTTACCAGACACCCAGTACTTGTCTTCTCTTCCTCCTTAACTTCATTGTGAGTTCTACATGCCATTCCCATAGAGCATTTACCATTTACTTCTGTTAAACTGCTGCAATAGTAGGTAAACTTAAACAATCACAAATTTTAGTAAGGTTGCTACCACCATGATGAGCTTCCTGTGACCCTGTATAAACTTTTCATTGCCTAGATCCTAAAGTAGTGATAGAACTCAGCTCTCATTCAGTCATCCGTCTTAAGCCCCTTTTTTTATTTTGCAGTGATCAAGATTTCCTTTACTGTAAATACTAGGAAATACATAAGAAAGTGTGCTATCTATCCCCTTCCTGTGACAATCAAGGAGGACACCAAATGAGAAATTTTGGCACATTTTCATAGATGTTTCCAACCTCTGCTGAATATTTTGTTTATGATTTTACAGATTCTGCAATTTGTGTCTGCTTCCCTAACCTGATCCATTCCAGATACCCTGGACTTCAACTCCCAGAATTCCTTGGAAGCATGGCCAAAGGAAAGCTTCATGAAGTAACAGAGAGAGAAGGGAATTAGGTGGGATTGGAATGTATTTTTCTTTGTTTTCATTCAGCTAAGTCTTTGTCAGGCAGACCCTTGACTTGCTTGCCAAATTCAGACCAGACAGAGGATCTTGATTATCCTTCTGCCATGTAACATGAGTGATTCTCAGCAAGGATAGCCTCAGAGATTGAGCCAGAAGTAAGAGCGCACACTTCAGACATGGATACTGAAATTGGAGTTTCATCACAAACCTTATGGTCTTAACTATTTATGGAGAGAGTGTGTTGCTTGTCTGTTGCAACAAAGCGTTGGTAGCACACTTTGAAGTCTAACAATGTTATGATGGCCTAACATATTTGTTAGCTTTTAGGATCTCACAAGAAAGCTCCCACTGTCTGTTTAATCCAAGGAGCTATGGTTATGATGAAAGCAAGAAGCTTTTCTCGAGTTACATGTAATAAAAAATACAATAGAGAGGAAGCAGTGCTGGATCTCTTTTAAGATTTGTGAAGAATTGAGGATTTTAACACTCTACCTTCAATTGAATATGAAAGTGTTCTGATCAGCAGAAAGCACTGCTAGATTTTCCTGCTTAAAAACCTGCTTCTTGTTTCTTACTTTTGCTTCTACTTTCCTGAGGAGATTGTTTATTCACTACAGTAGCCCAATGCCAGAAATTCTAAACCAGGATTCATAATTTTTCTCTCTCTCAGCAATGAAAGCACTTTGTAAACATTCAGTCAAGCTTTATCCCAATCACCAGAGGCAATTGTCTCAAGCCTAGCATCCTCCTGGGCTACAACTCCTATTTTCTCTAGCCATCGCAGCGGCTAGGGACAATGAGAATAGTGCGACACATCAGGAGGGCATCAGGCTGGGCCAAGGTGACTGCGAGTTTCAGTGTGCTTTCATGGACTGTATGCTTCCCTTTCTAAAAAGAAAGAATTCTGGGTTGAAGTTTAGGAAAACTCTGAATATTAATATCCTCCAACTGGTTTGCTATATTCACATGTCCTTCAGATGCTTCCATTGTTTAAAAAACAAGGTGTCCCTGTCTTCCATTAAAAGACATGCTAAGAAGACAAGATGGGCCTAACACTTGAAAACATAGCTCAGTAGCTTGTGGGGGAAAGAGAGGAAGAACACTGAAAGTCTTTGAGTGTTTCTGCCCATGCACTTTAGTGGTTGTGCATTTGCTCATCCATCCAGCGACTGGATTCATGGTACACCAAGAAGAGAGCTGAAAAACCACAAACCACATTTTAACAAACTCGTATCCAAAAAACAAAGTCAGACGCAATACATTACCAAGGTTAGATACCAAAAGGCAGGGATTATTTCTCTTAAATAAGCAGAGGCAAGAAGGAGATCATATATATCATTCAGCTCTTTGGAAGTCTCTTTCACGGCATCCAGCCCCAAATGTTTTGTTGCCTGAGTTGAAAGTCCAAATTTCTTCCTGCCCCAGTCATGAGTTATAGTATTTCTGTCTATGGCTACATGGTTGCTGATAGATGACTAGTTTAGTTCAGATAAATATTAAAGCATCTCTTTCTTCTTATAGTTTCAAAGACATCGGTCTCCAAAGGATTAAGAGATAGCCATAAATGTTTACTCTCAGTAACTGAATGTGACCTTCACATGACACACACTCTGCTACTAACTGTTGGCAAGGTGGCATGGTTACCCAATAATCAAACCAACTTAGGAAAGCTAGCAATACCCATAATACACTACAATCTAGTCAGAATAATGACATGTGTGTGATAATGTCATCACACAAACTTTTCATTATGGTACTTAAGTCTGACACAAGTGCACAAGTCATTGGATTTGTGTGATGATATTATCTCACACATGTCATTCTCCTTCCCAGCAGGCATGTATAAAATAAGCAGCCCATGTTGGCCAATATCCTGCCTACCTTTGTGTTGGCTGGCCATTCTACATTTCCTCAGTTTCTTCAACAAATGGTTTAAGAAATAACAATATGATCTAAAAACATATCAAACGCAAGGCTCTAATCAGGGTCAGAGCCATTGGGAGTGGGGTGGCCTTCCTCCACTCCTGGACTCACTCCTCACCTCACTTCTCCCATATATGCCTGCAAGGGGGTGAACAATAACTAGGAGAAAAAGTTATTGCAGCTAGAACAGCTCCTTTCTGAAGTCACCCTAGCCTTCTGCCTCTATGTTGGAAAGTTAACCACAACCTATCTCTTCCATCCCTAAACATATGACTAATCTGGAGTTAAAACTATGGTTAAAGTGCTCTCTAAAAACTATATTTTGATGCATTGTCTGGATCTGGAATGACAAACTAGTTTTACTGATTACATTCTTTAGGATGTTGTATGAATGCAGTTTATGTTTTGTTTATGCATCTCCTATTCATCTCTCTTGTTGCATTATCTCATAAAAATACCAAAACATCCTGTCCTTGGTACTTCCTAGGTCTTAGATAACCTGTTGCCTTTTTGCTTGAGACATATTTAAAGTCTGTAATCTATAGGCTTATAAACATTTTCTCTGTTCCTCCATTTATACAAAAACTCTCCTCTAGTATGGAAAACATACGCACTCACTTGTAAGCCCTAGTGATTCCTTTCTCCTCTGGGATTAGCACATTTCTTCTGTATCCCTTAAATTCTTGACAATTTAACAAGCCCGTGAAAGCATTTTTCTCTGTTCAGAAGTTTTTCTCCTACAAAACACAAACTCCTTTCAGCGGTGATCATTGTGGTTCAGTTCATTCATTTATTAAAGTGGAATGTTATAACTGTTTCTTGAAGTCTGCAAAATAGTTTGACTGACTGAAGAGTCACCTTTGCTAAATCAGAGAGTGTTCAGGGCCATTCCTCTCCAACTATTGAAATGTATCCTGTTCTTTTGTAAGCTGACTTATGTCTTCCCCTTTCCTTCACTGCCTCAGAGCTACCTTCAGATGTACGTATCTAAATTCCCAGAGCACAGATGGAGACACACATGCCGAGCAGCAAATTACCAGTAGATTAATCTTCTGTCATGGAGGAGGAATAGTTAGCTGAGAATGGTAGAAAACATGGCAATGGAAAGATTAGACTTTGGTTAGTTAAACTGTCTGTCTCCCAAAATAATTTTAATCTTCTTAGTTCAGCCATGCAAAAGAGATGAGCTATAGTCCCTTGTCCTCTCACCTCCCAGCATTGGGAGGGAAGGTCCAAGAGAAAATGTAAATACATTTAGTGGAATGAGTTATTATTCCCCATGGATGGACGAATGCTGATTTCATAGGCCCAGATCTTCTGCGGCTGGAAGGGCAGCCAAAAGTTTCCACTATCTCCAGGCATCCAGTGTCTACTTCACCATGCTATCTCCCCAGTTAGGTATGAGAGTCGATACACATATCTTTTCAAAAACTATGTGTACTAATTAAACCTGGTGTTGCTTGCAAATCTATTTCCAAAATAAGCACTAAGCAAAAGGAAAGAGAAAGAGCACTCTCGGCAAGGGTATTATCTAGTCAGTGGTCATGTTTGTGAAAAGCAGTTGTATTGTTAAATTTTTGCACCCATTAGAGCAGCCAAGCGAGGGCAACTTACACTCTTTTGACAGAGGGTGTCAAGATGGTAGTCATGATTGTGTGATCAAAGCCCCTTCCCTTGGTATGTGCGTGCGACGTCAACAATGCACAAAGGGGGTGGACCTTTGATCACATAGTCATAACCTACGGACACCCATGCAGCTAAGGCAAATCTGTGCATTGTTCCTGATTATCTAGGCAGAACAGGAAGAAAAGGTTGGAACTGTTCTGACAGGGATCAGCTTTTGCATACACAAACAAAGCCACAGAATCGCATTCTGAATTTTCTGGACAGCCAGCTTGTCCAGGCAGAATAGGAAAAAATGAGGTTTGGACTTAGCTGCTTAGTCGCTCTAACTGCATTGAAAATTCTGGTACTTAAATACCTAAAGAAGAATTTAACTTCTATTAATTCCTTTTTAATAGAACTTGATGTGCATAATTATAGTTTATGAATGAACATTTCTTCTGCATCTTTATGAGTAGATATACCTGTTCTGTGGGACTCTGAGCATAACATTGTATTACGTCAATCAATCCAGTTCTGAGCAGAACTGTAGCTGGCATTTAGGATTGTAGCTGATGCCTCTTAACTAGCAAAGCCTGTAAATTTGTAATTATCTAACAGTGTACTATATCAATAACACTAAAAATCAAGGGGGAAATGTTTTCAAGTACATGTGTTTTCACCATCCATGTTCAAAAGTGATATCAAACTATTTCTCTTTGTGTCTTCAGTTAGTTATCTGAGAAAAACAATCAGAACTTCATATTTTAACTTTTTATTATCAAGGAAAACCATTCAGCTCCATGGGAATTCTCAAGCTGCAACGTTTCTCCTGTCAGTCTTACATTCCAAAATCTCTGTCTTTTTCAAAGATTTCAGTTTAACTTTAGTTAAATAGTATTACTTAGAGTCGATTCCTGAACTGGTGATATCAAGGGGACGAGAAAGGTCAATCATATTTGCAAATTTAGGGTATTCTGCACTACAAAGTTTGAGAATTATGTTCTTATTGGATTTGTTGTGACTCATCATGTTATTTTTATCTTAAGACACATCCATATATCCTGATAATTAACTGCTTTGATAGTTCTCATTTTGAAAGACTGACATGACAGATTATTTCTAAATCAAATTGTTGCTTAATTTAGTTAGCACCCATCTCTCTCAGCAATTTTTAAAAAGAGCAGCACTGTTGTTTCTTTGAACATAGCGAACTACAAGAAAAACTACACTTAACTAAACAGATAATTTAGAAACAGATTGCAAAGGGTCAGCGAAATCTGATTCTGCAAACCCTGAGGTCATTTGTTCAGGATTCGCTATCAGAGCCGGTTTGCAGAAAACTAGATGACCCCAAGAAGGCAGCAGAGAGTGAGACTTTTCTGCACTACATTGCTTCCATCTAGCAGTTGTCCAGACGTTTGCAACTGACCTGGTAGCCCTACGTTTCTCAACTGTTTGCTTCAGAAGATCGTTCTGATTTCACCTGGCTGTGAAAAGTACATTTAAAAATAAGCAAACCTTAATTTGCAAGGTGAGGGAGAGAATGCCTTTAGGAAAGTGTTCAGCAGAAACTACCCGCGCATAAAACCTAAAGTATTTCCTGCTTTGGAGTGGTGCTTAATGAGGTGATGGGACTGCAGTATGAAAAGTGCTAAATGTACCCGGTGACCTTTCCTTTGTCTTTCAGGGCTCACCATTTGGCTGGATTTATTAGCCTGCAAAACAAACTGTGAGTCAGAAGATCGAGTTGGGCTGGGAAGTCATGCCCTTGCTTATCACATCTTATCCTTATCCTTAGCATTATCATTTATATATTTATTTATTTGAAAGGAGAAATGTTGCTAGAGGATTCCTTGTTTTACACTACAAGGGCAAGTCTTGGTGAGTAATGACTGGCTTGTTGTGTGCGGTTTAAAAGACGAGGCAGGATTAGTTGATGTTTTGCGGAAACGTTCAAGTTCCATAAAGTTCTCAGTGATAAGCTATCTGTTTATAAGCGTGCACCAGGCAGGCTCCCGGCAAAAGAAGGAAGAATGCCCAGAGTTCCTGTTCCTGCCTCCTGCTGAAGCACAGAATAGAAAAAATGCCCTCTCTGGGTCAGGGCATGCAAACACACCGGCAACATTTATAAATCCACTCCATATTCTTTCTGGGAGACCGCCGGTTGGTCTGTCTCTGAATATATTTCTATTTTGACATTATTTATTATGAAAGCATACACCGCCCTAAAGTCCTTTGGTGGTCAGGGCTAAACTACATCGAACTTCAGTGCATGTGAAGAGCTGTGTTATGGCAAAGCATGGCAAGATTTAAGCCTGCAGCGCCATCTCTGGGGGTCTCAACTAGGGCTGGGATCTGCCAGCTTTTCCTAGTGCAAAGAAACCATAAAAGAGAACAGCAGCTGCAAGTTACATGTGGTGACAATTCGGGGACTTGCACTGACCACATGGGATAGGCTCAAGTGCCCATTTTCACAGGAGAGGCAATCCTGAAAAAGTAATAATCTCCCTGGTTATTACTGGTGCCAGTCAGATCCACTTTTTCTCTGGGTAAGGGCAAGTAGCAGTCAATCTGATTCAGATTTGGCCCCCCTGAAAGTAGACTAACTGAGATCCCTGGGAGGTAAGCTTATCATGAACTGAATATTAACTTTATTCTGATTTGGAGTCATGATATTACTGAGCTGAGTGGATTGGACTTTGTGATTTCATTCTGTAGGCAATCAAAGTGAAGGGGAACCTTTTTCTCACCGCAGCTTCACGCAGGATGCAGTCAAAGGCAAGAGGCAATGGTGCTTTGAAGCAGGTCAAGGAAGCCACTGGGTGGTGGAGAAGAAGCGAGCATGCTAGGGAAAAGGAGGGGTTAAGCTGAAGTCCATTTGGTGCTCTCTTAATTAAAAGCAGAGAGTTTAGAGCCAGCTGAAATGCAGTTTTGAATTACCACTGGGGCCGATGGGACAAAGCTGAAAAGAAAAGGCAAGGAGGAATGAGCTCTGGACAAGTTTGGGATAGAAGAGTCCAGGGAGGAAGCATGCATTTTTGATTAGCAGGTACAAATTGCAGGGAGACAGGGTCATATATCTGCCCAGCCAAGTATGCCCCAGGCAGAAAGACTATGGGCATATCTGCACTTGCCCTTTCAACTGCTTCTATCCTACACACAGGCTAGCTTGATTCAAAAATGGCTTAACCACATCTTGTTCAGACTGAGACACTTTGGCAACAGCTTGGAAGGTGTTCAGTCTGGACACTAGGCTACTCTGTCCTCTCATTGGACAACTCTCCTGCTGCTGTGCCCTCCCACCTTCCTGTTCCAGGAAAGAAGTGGCCAATCACTTGCCTTCTTGTCGGCAATATCCCTGGGCATATATACTTTGGTATCTGGGTGTGTCTTATATCCACACATGCATAATACATCCAAAGTGAAATTAAATGTTTATATAGAAGGTTCAAGGATAAAATGCACATACTTGCAGGCACAATAAGCAGCTTTTAAATAAATCTTTCTTCTTTCCTCCTCCTTCCAATTTAATAGGTTCTATACTTCCCTTTTTCTCGGCAGAGCTAAAATAGCATAGAGAAGGTGGCCGGTTCAAAACCAAACATAAATACATTTTTTTTAATGTCATGCAATGTAATGTTATGCATGTTACCCAACAGCTTTCATATATTTTCTATCTCAAAATGAGGGGAAACCACCCAATCACCTCAAGGTATAAGGAGGCTTCAAGTCTGAGGGTGCAAAGAAGGGGGTTGGGGTGGAATGGATCCCTAAGCCAACATGTTGCCCACTTGGTCATACTATGTGAGCTAAATCCCAAATATTCTGATCAGCTACATAGCCTCAGTAATCAGAATAATGCTCCTATTATCACTGAATCACAAGGAAATGATTCCTACCTTGGCAATATTTCCAATTGCAAATTGGGCTGTGTAAGTTAATACCTGTACTGAGGATGACTAGTGATGCCAAGGGTTTTTTGTACTGGAAAAGACATGGATGGAACAGTCAAAGCAGTGTCAGACACCCTGTCGGCGAAATAGAATTCTTTCTAACAGCCAAGCTGACCTTCTGACCTGGGTTTCTAAAAAACGGGACAAAGCCACCACAAATGAAAATCTGTGAAGATTATTCTTTTACAAGGACAGCAAAGGCAGAGTATTAATGCTGTCCTTGCTTTTGATCTGGCCTCTGAAGCTCAGATAATGAAGACAGTTCAAGGTTGTTTGGATTTTTACTGGCTAGTCTTTCAACACTCTCCATGGGGAAATAGAGTGTTGGGGTTCATGCCATGTGCCATCCTGTCTGTATTTTAAACACAGTTTGTTGAATAAGCTATACTGGCTTGTTTCACTTTGACGTTTACAAACCACAATGCTTGGATTCCCACATCATACAAAGCCAAAACTGAACAGGCTTATATTATGGATTAAGGTGATGTGAGTGACCCAAGCCATGGACCTCCCCATTTATTCCATCTTGTAGATGGATTAGATTCAGTTGCTATACTATCTACACAGGATTGTTGCAGATATTTAAGAGGTCAAAGAAACTTCAGTGCACTTTTAGAGTGAGTATGGTTACTAGGATACCATTTATTTAATCATATTTGGCCTTCTGATTTTTCGTTGTCTTTGCAGTTTTACTTATAATAAATTCATGGTTCAGAAAAAATGGTTAAGCAAAGGCAAAATGGACAAATAAAAAGCATGCAAAACATGTTGAGATTGCAGAGACATAAAAAGAAAATCTGGGTCCCCTAACAGCATCTGTATTGCCACTCCATTATTTACATGAACAATGCATTAACCAAACTTCTAATCCAGAATGATATTTGCCTGGATAGTTTTAATTTCGCACAATTTTGGCTTTCTCTACAGCTCATGGAGCTTCCATAGAAGCTACCTGCTCATCATTTTACCCCTCTGGGAAGGGCTGTAAATGTTGAGAGAAATGAAAACAGCCAGGTTTCCCTCCCAATCAAATGTGCAGCTCATTCCTTGTCACTGCACATCAGCAGGAAGGAGATGCAGACTATTAACTATCTCTGGGGGAGATGGGCAGCATATAAATTTAATAATAAATAAAAATAAGTAAATAAATACAATAAATGGATGGGTGGATGGGTTGCATCCAATCATGTCATTCTGCAGGTGAAACTCTATCTGCCAGCCAAACAAATTCTTCCTCCCTGCTTCCTGCTATACCAGATCTGCTTCAGTGGACTGAAAAGGTGCTCTGAAAAAGGTTGCAGAGGCCCAGGATTGGGACAAGTTGGCAAAGCCTTCACAGGTAATAGTGGAGGTTGCTTTCTCCATCTCTGAATCTTAGGGCTTATCCCTACTACCCTTCAGCCCCATCATCAGAATAGGTAGCAATTTTCCTGGAGGGTGGAAACAGACAACTTTGCCCTCTATTAATCCTGTACTCAGTATTGAAGTGGCTTTAGGGCATATTTTTATGCTTCACCTCTGAAACACACCTTTCCATGTTATGCTGTCCAAAGTACTCCTGTCCATTTACTCCAGCACTTCATAACTCCAGGCTACTTCACAGAGACAGAAATGCTCCTTCAACTGAGTCCATGTCTACCAAATACTCCAATAACTAACAATCTGGCTTTGCCATCAAGCCTGGGACCCTGATAGGTGAGCCTGTTTTGTGGTTAGTTTATAGTGTTATGAGTGTTCTCAGCTGCTATTTTCTGCTATTTCTGCTATTTTCTGCTATTTAATTTTGCTTTTTTTTTTTTTTACTGTCTTAATTGTTAGCTGCCCAGCGTCATGTATATAAGATGGGCAGCCATATAAATAAATGCATTAAATAAATAAATAATGCATTTTATAGCTAATTATTAAGCATGAAGTAAAAGAGTGTCACACATCCCAAATAGACCAAATAACCTATCTGGGAACTGGGGCCGAATCCTTCTCTCTCAAGGGATTGGAAAAATGGTGGAATGCAGTATTTCTGACTTTTGTTTTAAGCAGAAGTAGGAAAGGAAGGAAAAGAAAAATGGCGTCTATAGACCTGCACACACAAATATAAAAGACCCGCCCACAGGAAGAAAGGTGATTTGCCATTGCTGTCCTGGAACAGAAAGATGGGAGGGCACGGCAGCAGGCGAATCGTCCAGTGGGAGGATGTTTAGCCTGCTGTTTGGATTGAATACCTTCCAGGCTGTTGCCAAGGTGTCTCAGTCTGGAAAAGGAGTTTCTGAAACCGGCATAGAGTCAAGGTGGTGTGAGGACAGGACAGGAGCAGCTTAAACGGTAAAAGCTGATATTTCCTGAATAGGTCCTGTAAAGGATTAAAGTAATTTCAGAGCACGTTGCAATCTTGATTGTTGCCTTTATTTATTTATTAAATTTGTAAACTGTAGCTGCCCATCTCACAAGCGTGACTTTTTGCATCTCAAATCAATCCAAGCCCTGCAGCTTCAACAGTTCTAAGAGCAAGAGAATACTTGTAACGTTAGGGCAAAGGAAGTCTCCTGAAATAGGTTAGGAAAACATGATTGTATATTTTCAAATATTACCAAATTCTTACATAGAGTGTAAACTGTCGACAGACCTTGATAGTTGGCAGCACAATTCAGCTTAATAATCAAATGATTTATTTATTTATTAGATTTGTATCCCATCTTTCTGTTTATGTAAACACTTCCGGTAGTTTACCACAACTAAAATAAACAAAAAGTGTAAGATGTCACTGCAAAATTCAGTACCGTTCTGTGGGAATGTGGAGCAGGGGTGTGAAACATGGACTCTCATCCCCAGAGGAGCGAAGAAGAGATAAGAGGATGAGACTGGCCCCTCCCTGAGGAATGCTAGTGATGTTTGTAGTTTGACCCTGGGAACGGCTCTCAGTCTGAGAAGATTCTGTAAATGGTGTGAAGCCAATTAAATCTTGCTGGATTGAATCTGTATTGTCTCCTGAAGTTTCCTGGGCTAAACCTGACATGTTCAATTAAAGTCAAAATTGGAAAAAAAAAATATAAAAATTGCTACCATTAAAATAGAATGTCATTGTAATTTCTACAAAGCCAAATGACTTGTGGAGGAACATGGATTTTTATTGTTGATTGACCCCACAATCCTACCCCTTGGTTGGAAAGCTGTAATGATGGAGAACTTCTCTCACACATGTGGGTCTCCCAGCTCATTCTCTCCAGTGCTGATAATGTCTGAAAGAAGGTTAGGCAGGAGTTGACCAACAAGCCTAACAGGAGGGTCCCTAGATAAAATGGATTGAAAGCCCTAGCTGATCTCTGACTTGACTCCTTCCCTCTGTGTAATCTGTACCATCCTTCTCTCTGAACAACTATTCCTTTTTTTAAAATGGTCAGGGAGAGGAGACACGGGACAAAACTGCTCTCTCATGCCCCCTTGCTGGGCTGAGCCTCATAGAGCTTTAGATAGATTGCTATGTTATCAAAGCCCTCTGAGAAGGCAAGCAAGATTGCCTTGGTTGATGGGGAAAACACATGACCAAATCAAACATTTCCTAACTTTTTGGAAGGATGGCCTAGCGATACTTGTGTTTACTTTGATCTCTGGAAAAATGAATGGGTGAAGAAACCACTGAATGCAATAAAAAGTGTGATGTGTATAAATGGGAGGGAAGATTTGTGGAAAGCACAGCAGATGGAAAAATGGCTGAGATTTTAGCAAATTTCAGATGAGAAGAAACCTGAATGGTTAAGGTGGCTAGGAATTCCCTTCTGTTCAAAACAAGACAATCAGTTTTGAGTAGCTACAGCACATCAAAGCAACATTCAAAAGTATACTGCTTCCATAAAGAGGCCCAGGGGCTAAGTATGTTGACTGCACACCATCCCTATTGAGCTAAATCTCTTAATTATGGGGAAACTTTAGCTTAAAAACTGTAACATTCTGCTAAGGTGTTGAGTCATGTGTCTTCTTTTTTGCTGGGCTTTTAAGCTTCCTTCTGTCTTTTTCTAAACCTTTGATGGGCATAAACACACCTGAAACTCAAATTACTTAGGGCACTTGCGGAGGCCAACTACAGTCTTGACCCATCAGCCTTTGGTTTGTCTTTTTTCTCCTTTAACAGTAGCCATTCCATCAGATTTCCAGACTAGTTTTACAAGAATGCTAGCTTTAAGAACTACAGTGGTACCTCACGTTACGAATTTAATCCGTTCCGTGACTCTGATCGCAACTCGATTTGGTCACACCGCGAGGCAAATTTTCCCATAAGGTTCAATGTAAATACGGTTAATCCGTTCCGCCCTCTGAATTTGGTCGCGCCGCGAGGCAAATTTCCCCATAAGGTTCAATGTAAATACAAACAGTTCTGAAACATATGCATTTTATTTTTAAACCACGAAAACATGAAATAAAGTATGTACAGCACAGTATGAAGAGGGAGAATGGGGTGGGGAGGCAGTTATTGTTTGGAGGGAGAGTCCTCTCTTCTTTGCCTCTTAGCTGCAGGCTCAGTTCTGGGGAAAAACCTGTCTAAAGTCAGTTGTTTTTTCCTGCGCTGCATAACCCACCGGAAATGAGAGACCACGTTATCGTTCATCATGTTCAACGCTCTGTTCGTTACAGTTATGTTGGGGTGGTGCTTCTCAAAGAAATCCTGGCACGCATTCCATTGTTTCATAATGGATTTAATCTCGGCACTGCTAACCTCCTCCCTGTCTTCCTCTTCCTCAGTGGAATGCTCCTCACCAAGCGCTTTCTGTTGCTCACTCTGGAGCTCAGCAAGTTCTTCCGTGGTCAGCTCCTCCTCATGGTCCTCAACAAGCTCCTCTACGTCTGCACCATCGACAACCAGACCCATGCTCTTGCCCATGGACACAATCTCCTCCACTACCTCTGCATCAGGCCCTTCACGGTCACGTTCAGCAACACATTCTGGCCACAGTTTCCTCCAGGCTGAGTTTAAGGTCCGGCAGGTGACATCTTCCCAGGCTTTGTCAATGAGGCCGATGCAGTGGAGGACATTGAAATGTTTCTTCCAAAACTCTGCCAGAGTCAAGGATGTTTCCTCAGTGACATTGAAACCCCTGGTGAAGAGCGCCTTTGTGTAGAGCTTCTTAAAGTTGCAGATCACTTGCTGGTCCATGGGCTGCAGGAGAGGTGTCGTGTTGGGGGGGAGGAACTTGACCTTTATAAAGTCATACTCAGCGTTCATATCATCCACCAAGGCTGGAGGGTGTGCCAGGGCACTGTCCATCAGAAGAAGGCACCTTTCAGGCAGCTGGTTCTCGGAAAGATATTTTTTAACGCTGGGTGCGAACATCTCGTGCAGCCATTCCATGAACAACTGCCTTGTGACCCATGCTCTCGCATTGGCCCTCCACATGACAGGCAGTCTGGCCTTGTTCACATTCTGTTCCCTGAACGCATGAGGGGTCTGGGAATGGTACACCAGTAGCGGCTTAATCTTCAGGTCGCCGCTTGCGTTCGCACACAGCAAAAGGGTCAGTCTGTCCTTCATGGGCTTGTGCCCTGGCAGTGCCTTTTCCTCCTGCGTGATATAGGTTCTGTTTGGCATCTTCTTCCAGAAGAGCCCCGTCTCGTCGCAGTTGAACACTTGCTGAGGGACGTATCCTTCCGCCTTCATGAAGTCCTCAAATTCTTCCTTGTAGGCTTCTGCAGCAGCCTTGTCAGAACTGGAAGCCTCTCCATGTCTTGCCACATTGTGGATGCCACTTCTCCTGCGGAATTTCTCAAACCAGCCTCTGCTGGCTTTAAATTCCTCACTTGGTGCACTGGTAGAGGGGTTTTTCTGCAGTAAATCACTGTGCAGTTTCCTGGCTTTTTCACAGATGATAGCTTCACTCACGCTATCACCTGCCAGCTGTTTCTCATTCAGCCACACTAACAACAGCTTTTCCACCTCTTCCAGCACTTGTGTCCTCTTCCTCGTTAACATCGTTACTCCTTTTGCCACATCAGCTTCTCTGATGGCATCTTTATTCTTCAAAATAGTCAAGATGGTCGACTTCGCCATCTTGTACTCCGTGGCCAGATCAGTCACACGATCACCACGATCGTGCTTTTCTATAATCTCCTTCTTCAGTTCGATCGTCACTTTCTTCTTCAAACCCTTATTCTTGCCAAGCCCGCTCTGCATTTTCTTTGGAGCCATGCTGACAAGCACACCAAAAACCTTCCAAACGCCACAAAACACACCACAAGCCTCACCGAACGTCTCCTTGCTACCGCGATCTCGCCCACAGGAAGCTGCGACCGCGTGGCAGCAGGGCAAATGGCCGCGGATCCGGTTCGTAGCGCGAGGCGGAGGTCGTATGGCGAGGCAAATTTTTGCGGCCGGAGCTGGTCATATCGCAAAATTTTCGTAAGGAGGGGCGTTCGTAACTCGAGGTACCACTGTAGTGTTTATATTTCTTTCATTTTGCTTGTCTTTGGAAGTTCTGCAAAGACATAGACCCACACACAGATTATTAATCTGGAAGATATTTTGGCTGAAGGAGGAGGTATAGATGGTTTACATAACAGGAGAGAACAGTGAAAGACTTTTGGATTCACACAGAACGCATGAATGGATGACTCTTCAAAGGCAGCTTTCCCCATAATGTCACACTGGGATATTTTCTTTCTCAAAGGCTGCCTTGCCCTCTTGCCCCCCCTTCTCAAAGCCTGTGGTTTCCTAAACCAGAACTCCAGATGAACAAGCAGGACTAGAGCTTTAACAAGACCCAGAATTGGAGAGAAGCAGGTTCATTCCTGTCTATTCCACCCCAGGGAAATGAACATCTGCTGGAGTGGTGCCCCCTCCCCTTGGGATACAAGGTTTGGCTGACTGAGCGGTTGCCTTGCAAAGAAAGCAGCAGAAATAAAGGTGACAAGTACTCTGTAGGGCAACATTGTAATTGTTTGGCCCACCTTCCAATGCTCTCAGTGTAAGCAGTGCTACTGAGCTAGAAAAATCAGTTGTGGTATACCAAAACTGTCTGCCAAAATGAATGCTTTGTCTAAGAACATTTGCTCTTTCATTCTTTCTTCTACAGATTTCATAATTCCTCCAATGTTTGAATCATTTCCAGGATCATCTTGTGAGCATACCCTGTTTTTTCCTGGAAGTATCAGTAGACTGTAGACTCAGAATTCAATAGTCCATGCAATACACATTTTGCAAATATGGGACAAACACAAGCAATTCAGTTTCAAGGTTTATTCTGATTTTGCTTTTAACAAATATTTTAGTATGAAGGCATTGTTTGTTAGAGTTTTTAGTTATGCATGGCACAGACCAAAGGGGGGAAAAAAAACAGATTCATCAGCAAGTCCAGCATTTAAATGGCAGATTAACAAAAGAGGCTTGGGTTAACCCTACGTAGAAGTCTGTATTATTTCTTAGAAGATATTTTGCAAGCAAGATACTACAGTTATTTGCATTGAAGTAAAAACTTATTTTTGATCAAGAAAATTACATTTTTCTGACTTTCTTTATATCACAAATGTCACAAAAATCCTATTTCCCAAGAAAATATATCCAAAATATTTGGCTAATTTTGTCATTTTAAAAGCAAAGCAGACATGCACTGCATATAGAGACAATGTATTTTGTTCAAATCAAGTGGGTAATCTGAACACTGTTAAGTCATAAAAGGGGTTCATTGTTTGGGAGAAGATTTACAGTTAGCTGTAGTGAACAATATATTGCCTAATATTAATTGAAAATAAGGTATCAGTCACCTGTTCTATATGCTTTCATGAAAAAGAGATGAGTCTGGTACCAGAAGAATTGCTACAATGCAATGTCATCCCTCAGTGTAGAAGGACTATGTTAAACAGGTATCTCTAAAGAGCTGTGGAATGCAGAGCCCCCTCTTTGGGGGCAGTCCACTGATCTCAATGCTCAAAGCATTGTGAAGGTGGTTATGGAGGACAGGGGGAAGAGTTCATATTCTTTAACTGTTCGTAAATGTATGGTGTTAATGTAAAAATCCACACAATTCAGAATTTGCTGATCATGCTTCCCTAAGTCCTAACAAAATTGATTCCAATTGCTATTAGATTGTGCCTGGGTAGGACTAGCCAAAAGAAAGAAAGTGACTCATATTATTATCTACATGGTTGACTGTGTGCATGCATCTTTCTCCAAACACATACAAGCCGAGACTTCCAAATGAGAAAAATCATAATTTGTACAGTCGAGTTGGAAACCGGACTGTAGAGATGTCATCAGATCTTTTCACCTTCACAGTCCAAGTGTCCTCTCTTTGCTTCATACTTGGTGATAGCATCCTGAGGTAAAGCATTCAGACCTGAGAGAAGCACCACTATGAATGAGAACCAAAATGAAGATGTTGGGAACAGCGAAGTGAAGAGGTCAGACAAGATGGCTACAATCTAATACAGGGAAAATTCTCTGATCAGAATATTTTGGTCACTCATTGTTTCAGACATCATTCAGATTTAGTAGAGGTTTTGGTCGCTGTCTGTGGCTGCTTATTTTTCTAACTCCCTTCTTGTCTTATTAATGCCCTCCTTTCTTCTCCTTTCTAAAATGTAATTACCACAATGTTTAAGGAGTTTGGGGAGTGAAAGGGGGCTCAAATACATAAGATAGGTGAGCAGAGAAAAAACAAAACATGAATTAGGCCTCTGTAATATTGACAGTGTTATTAAAAATGGGAAAACATATTATTATTATTATGGTTGGTTGCACAGTCAGCCAGATGTTTAGACTGGATTTGGCATTTTTATCCACCTATCGAGTCCTATTATTATTATTATTATTATTATTATTATTATTATTATTCTTTATGAGACTGTGTTCCAATCTTTATGGATAAGTAGAATCTTTCAGCTGGTGTCATTTTCAAGAACAGACATAAGAACATTAATACACTTCTTGCAGGGCTTTATTTGGGAAAACCTATAGTGTTGGTGCATATCCCTTGCACAGCACAAGATTTTAGGGCTGGGGAAAACAATCTGTCTGAAATGCTGGAGAGTTACCGCCAGACAATAGTGAGCAAAAAGGACCAGTGGTCAACTCGGTAGGAAGAAACTTCCTATCTCAATACAGGCCATTTAGAGAATGAGATAATCCAAAATCTTGCTGTGCATTCTTTGCCTATATGTGCAAATAGCCAAAGGCACATTTGCTAAAGAGTATCTATTATCTAGACCTCCTGTTTAAGAGTTTCTCTAGCATCTAATGTTCAAACAACTTCTACTCAGACTGCAAAAGCTTGTTTCTATATAGCACAAGCTACAAGAAAATGGGAATTTAATTAATGCACATATGGTTTACCTAACTACCCACAGGCCCTATGAGAACATCATGAACTCAGTCTGAAACCTGTCTGTTGCAGTTATATACACACTTCAATGCAAGTAGGCCCCCTGAACCCAGTGAGGCATAGTTAACATGAATAATCCTGCCACCTTCCTGTCTTAAGGGTTTAATCTTTGTTTCATCCTTTGCTGTTGCACCCCGAGGCAAGGTGTTTTGTGCACAGATGTGAACCAGTAAAGAAAGTCATTTTCACTACCCTATATATAGGGATTAGTGGATCACAGGAGGTCTGGTCTCTGTAACTGTTTACTTTTTGGAATGGAATTCTAAAAGCACATTTTTGTTCCAATATTTATTTTAAAAATCCATATAAATTTTACCAGATTGGATTGGGAGACACACAGAGGTTTAGATTATAAACTTTACAAGGTGGCCAAAAAGTCCCTTTTCACTCCCCGCCGCCCCCTGCCCCCTGCCGCCCAGAGCTTGGAATACTAGCCGCAGCTTGGGCCTCTTCTTTCTTAGCATTCCCAGAAGTGACCATATGACCAAGCCACATTTTATGATCATATCTCATAAAATTCCAGAAGTGGCCTGGAAAAATCTCTTCACTTCAAAGAGTCGAGCGACGCTGAAAGCTGAAAGCACGTCGGACGTACTAAAAGTTAAAACAAAGCTAGAAAAGACCACTTGGCCACCTTGTAAAGTTTATAAAGATGGCTTCTGACTCTCCCTGCAGATTTTTTTTCCAGAGAAGGATGATTGATACAGCTAAATTTTGGCCCAGCCAGTGTCCATCCATTTCTTTCCCAAATTCACATGCAGAGGAATCCAGGCCAGAATTCTTTTTAATCATGTACCACCTACTGGATTTTTTTTTTTTTTTAATATTCCTTTCTATGCACAACTCAGATCAGGCAAGGAAAGCTGCCTGACTTGTTTTGATTTTGTTGTTGTTGCTGAACTGTGATAGTTCATGTTGGACAGCTAGCTAGTCTTTTGATCACAGTAAGCTGAATCAGAAATGACAGTTCAGTACAAAAAGAACTAGAGGAAAATAGGAACCATCACGCAGGACTGGAGAAGAAAAGAGGCACAAGGAGCTCCATGGATAAATGGGAGACTAAATACATTCTTAGTAAGCATATCAAAAATATCAGATGGTATTGATACAAGTATAACCAAATACTTTATATATTTCATTGAAATCTAGATTCATATTAATCTGGATGATACTGTGCTTATGTGGTAACTAAAAGGTATCTTTCAGGTCACCATTGTAATACATGGTTCAAAAAGACAAGAGAAATTAGTACTTGAAAATGTCAACACAATGTTTTTTTGAATACATAAATATTGCTCATAAGGCAACAAAGTTATGTATCATATTTGCAACTAATTTTCATTTTTTGATCTTCCTACAAATTACATGCCATGAACTAATTCATATTTTGGTATTCTAGTGTAAGCATAAACAACGGTTACTACTTATCTCAGATTTGTGTTGG
Source organism: Liasis olivaceus (assembly GCA_030867105.1). Lineage (NCBI taxonomy): Eukaryota > Metazoa > Chordata > Lepidosauria > Squamata > Pythonidae > Liasis > Liasis olivaceus. The sequence continues at coordinate 182,680,649 of CM061349.1, forward strand.
AGATATTTACAAATAAGCAAGGCTGGTAAATTTCAGCTTCCTTTCATGCACATTCACCTTTGTTATATTTTTGTAAGCCCGAACATTATTTTTAAAAGTTTGGAAGATGGTGTATATGCATAATTAAGCAAAACCAGCATCTCATAATACAGAAAAACATTCCTGTAATTGTTTTTAACAGCAGTTGGAAACTAGTTTACAGAATATCAAGCCTTGGACACATGCTGAGTGTTCTTTCAATCTTGCAAGTAGGGTATCAGTTTAATTTACAGTGTGGTTGAAAAATGAATGTAAAATTTTGTTTTTCAGTTGAGCACAGCATTTGCTAGCAGAACAGATGACATATGGTACAACATTCATCACCAATATCTGTTAATTGCATTTGATGTATTTAAAAAGTGTGCATATGCAGTTGAAAATGTAACAAGAGTAGACATGAAATTGTTAAAGCCACAAGCCATATTTTACTGTGTGCTAGATGCAGAGTTATCTGCAATCCCTCTTACACAGAGGGCACTGGAATTAATAGGTACTTTAGTCATGTCCAAATACTCCAGAGGTGCTCACCTATTAGTGGACAATGCAATATTGAGCTGTGGAGACACACCATTAAGGTAGATAAAAGGTTTCATTCCATGAGTAGATTAGCAAGGAATTGGCTAACTAGAGACTGATTGTCCTATGAAAAAGCTAGCCTGTTAGAGATCCTCCACTTCTTGGGACGTTAACAAGCAGGAAAAAGAAATCCATGTCCTGATTTTGGGGCAAAGATAGTTATACTCCTGAACATGGATGATTCTTTCTTCAGTACTGTGACTCTTATTCACTGAAAGATGTATTTTCCATAACGCATGTCTGCATTCTGTCTGTGGGTAACTAAGTCATCCTCCTGGGTCTGAGTTAGAACAGTCAGAGGGCTAATTCAAATGTCATTAGCTCTGATCTGGAGATGGCTGAATAACACTTTGTGTGAGGGCAACTCTGTGCAGGAATTGTAATATATATTTAGTCTGATGATGGACAATCTCCATGTAGAAGTGTTTTTCAGCCTCTGGTTTGCATAGAGAATCTCTGCATGGGGTATCAGCCGTGTGACTGGAAGTGTTTTTGTCAGCCTCCAATGGAGACGCTGCAATGTTTGACATTAGTGACCCTCAAATCTCTATTCACACTAACATATCTATTCACTCTCAATTCTTGTACAGTTATACTGGCATTAGGAAAAGTCTAACAAGCTGAAATGTTTATGCACTAGCATTGGCAAGTTGACTTTGCCAATGGGACAAAGGATACTAGTACTGCCAGCATCTTTACTTGATGGGAGTAACTACAGATGTGTTTTGTGATCCCTCCAAAGAAACCCTCAGACTCTTGAAGGACAATGCTTAAAATATCCTTTGCACGTTTGCCTTGAAGAGGAATTGCAACTGAGAAACAGTATTTAGAAGCTAACAATATATATGCAGAAGAACAGGGCCTTAGGGTTTCAAAAGGAGAGGCAGAAAAGATAGGAATGAGGCAAAGAAATCTAAACCGAGACTCTACAACCCATAGTAGAGAAGCTTCATGTCATCTACCGAACCAACGGAACAGGAAAAGAGAAATTAATATAAAGAATCAGTCATATCCCTTAATTGCCCTCCCCTCCCCTCCCCCTCCCTATTTTGCACTCCATGGTGTGCTGCTGCCTGTTAGTCAGAATGTCGTCACATAATGCACTAGTGACTGCAGATCTTCGGTCACTTCCTGCTTTCTTCTCTCGTCATCGTCTTCTGTAGAGACAGAAAAGGAGGAGTGATGGAGTAAACATTATCCCAAACATTTTACATTGCAGAGGGAATAACCAAGGCATCTCCATTGTATTTTACTTGTTTCTGGGATTTCTGAGATTTCTGTTTTAGAAAACATGTGCTGGAAATGCTCTCTGTGTTTTTTACCTTCTGTGGATTGGCTGTACCTGCATTCTGCTTCAACAATGTTCTTTAATTTGGAAAATCCTAAAATTTGGGAATTTGAACATGAATACTTTGCCACAGTTCTCCAATTTTAATCTTACAGACATGTGGATATGTGTGCACTAATAAAAAGGATTCATGAAAAACAAAGTTAGAGGCCAGTGTTTTTAAGTGTATCAGTGGCAACGATGTCCCCCAGTGTCAGGTGAACTGCATGTCAAAGCAAAGGTAGAGAAGAATAGCAGATCTGGCATTTCTAAAGTACTCAGGAGGAGGTATTAACAACTGTTTATATTCCTTAAAAGCAAGGTAAGCTTGTTCATTGGAAAAGATATGTAAACAATTGGTAACTATGGCCAATCATCAATTAAATATGGATTTATTTTTCAGAATATAATTATTTAATCCATGATCTTGCAGGAAGCCCTAATTCAACCATTCGTTTTTATAAAGATTGCTCCACTTACATAACAGAAAACCATGTTCTACTCTTGGAATGTATGCTACTTTGTCCATGAAGAAAGGGAGCCAGATTAAATAGCTCATATTTAAATAACTGGGAGAAAGAAAGAAAGAAAGAAAGAAAGAAAGAAAGAAAGAAAGAAAGAAAGAAAGAAAGAAAGAAAGATTGATTTCTGATGAATGCCAGCTATGTAGATGGAACAGTGGGACATCAGTTCAAAACAGTGAGTAATTAATTGCAATCAGGATTGCAATTAATGCATAAATATAGATATTTATGGATGTAGGTTTTCATCTTACAATAAGACAAGAATGGTGAGGTGATAAAACTCAGGTAGCTAATTCAACATTTTAAAAATCTTATTTGATATTCAAAGTTTTACCCATCAGGATTATCATGCAATATTGAACTGCATTCTGGGGAATATTATGGCAGAAACCACAATTCTTTCTGTACATCATCATGGAGGAATTAGAATGTAATTCATATATCTAAAGTATTATTTAGCAGCTGTTATTAATCTTGAAACACATGATTGTGTACTGTGTCTTACAACTTATGGCAGGTTTTATTGCAGAAAGAAATATTTTTATTGTATATGCTTAGAGTAGTAGGCACTCTATACTTTGGGTACATCTGAAAGTTTCTAGCAGTCAGAAGTTTAAATGTTTAAGGTTGGGAGGGAGCTAAAGTGGGAGAAATCTGCTAAACATCACATAATAATATATAAATGTTAATTAGAGGAGGGTTTTTAAATGGCTGATCCAATTAGTGTCTGCTTAAAGTTCCCTGAGTGCAGAGAAAAGCTTTTTGATCAAGGCGATAACATCAGACTCTGTGAAAGGTCTTAAATGAAAGGGATTCTTTGTTCTGACACTTTCCCATCTTGTGGGGCTCTCCTCCTCCCAATCAGAGATGCTGGCATACCTGAAAGCATGAAGAAGTCCTTCATCTCCCTCTCTTCCCCCATCTCCCCCTTCTTTCCCATGTCATTATCTTTTTTTTATAACTGGTAAGCAATTATATTGCCTCATATCCTGCTATCTGCATTTCTTCTCCCACTGCATTGGCTGAATCTCTGTAATTATCCATATTACTTCTTTATTTCCCCACAGTCTTGTTTTATGTAAATTTACCAAGAGTTGCATCCAAGGGATGAGTGCATGGATGCATTTGTTCTTTGTTATGGTTGTAGAGCAAAGTTCCATACAATATACAGTGCAGAGAAACATAAGGATAAACCTCTAATATTTCAACTGTAAAATGAATAGCGAATAGCCTTCTAACATAAGAGCGATCCATGAAATCCTATTTAAACCCAGAGTTTTTTTACAGTCATTGTGATTGAGCAAAATTGGGCAAGTTCCATCCAACTGCAGCTACTCTGTCAGGAGAAGATGCCTTCCCTGGGACACTTTGGGTCAGGGTCCTCTCCCTCTGCAGTCGTTTGTGGCCCTTCAATCTGCACCAAAGCACCTCCAGCTAGACTATTTACCATTGTGGCCATGCCACTGACAAAAGGTACTCAGCAGCAGCATGCATGGGCAATTTTTTAGAAATTTTGAGGAAAGGTTACAGCCAGACATTGCTTTCTTCCCCATTCTATTTGTGGAGGGCTTTGACCACAGTTGGATATGGCTCCCTATTTTATAGTTTGTTATCTATCTATTATCTATCTATCTGTCTGTCTGTCTGTCTACCTATCTATCTTCCTCCTCCTCCTCAATCTATATCCATCATCTCTCTCTCTCATCTATCTCTGTCTATCATCATCCATCCATCCATCCATCCATCCATCCATCCATCTTCTCTCTCCAATCTATTATCTCTATCATCTATCTATATCTATCATCATCTATCTATCATCCTTACACACACACACACACACATTCTTGAATCAACTTTCCTTTTTAAAAAAATCAAATATATGTGTAGACATAAAATATGGATGCTACCACAACCATAGCCAGCCATTCTATTAAATCTTAAGATTGCAGGATTCTACAAAGGCACCTGAAAGTAAATCAGTGAATTTAGTGAAGCTCCCACTCTATAGATAAGGATTGGTATGTAAGGCAATTTTCTCTTGCTATGTGGCAATGAGAAATCAGTTTTCATTACAATCTCTGTCAGCTTGAGCACAATGATATTTCAAACCTAAATACCTCCCACTCATGACTTATACTTGAGATAGTGAGGGACAGGAGCAGAGTAAAGATGAAATTTACTCTTTCATCTTTAGCAAGCCCAGATGAAAGCTTTCATCTTCAGCAACTCGGAGTCCCAGTCTTCCTTTTCAATGAGCCTTGCAAAAACCCAGCCATATTAGATAAGAAAACTACCAACAAGTCTGTTATTATTCCTGTCACTACTTCATTTCATATAAAGCCTCCCAGCTCCCCAATCTGCTGTCCTCCAGATTACGCTTTGGGATTTGGGAAGGCTGCCCTAAATCCTGCATTTGTAGAATACAGTACATACATGAGTTCACCCCAAACCACCAAATAAGAAAGATAGCATTTCCATTCAGATAAAAACAATTTATAGAAACCAATTATATTTTTCTCACCAGTGGAGGTAATAAACTTTGAAACTATGTCTAAAATGGCAAGCACGTGGCAGCTTAATTTTTAGTAATGCTGGGGGAGAGAGAGCTTGAGCATGAATTAGACAGTGACACAGAAGAGAAGAATTTCAAATGCAGCATTTTAATTTGGTGTGTCCTTTTTTTTTTTTTTTCCTTGACAACTTTTTAAATGGAGGCTGTTGCAGCTCATATTTCTCTCTCCCATCTGCAGCATTGCAGTATATTGTCAATATACTGACAAGGACAAAGAAGTACACACAGTAATAAGACATCTTAAAATCTCTGTGACAGAACTGCCACTGCTACAAAGCTTCTATATTTGGTTTGGAGAGACATGAAATCCCATTATAGGTGTAAATAGCTCATCTTGGTGGTATATGATACTGGCATCGAGTAATCAGCACTGGAAAAGAAATGAAATGTATTTGTGATTCTGTTTGACCTATCTTGGGTAGGGATCTCAAAATTGGATTTTATAATTAGGATGTGACAGAGAATTGGGTTTTTTCAGGTCTCGGTTTCTGTCTACCAAGGAATCAAGCTGCTTCCATTTATGACCATATTGGTGTGTTCTCTTTCATTTCTCATGTAATCACACTCTGCAATCGCTTATACATTCTGTTTCTATAAAGCAGAATAGTTCAGTAGTTAGAAGTGGCATTCAGCAATGTTCGGCCAAGGGCATGAAATTCTCAGAACATACATCGATTACTTCTGGAATATAGATTTCAAATAGCCAAACCTAATTCCAGCCAGTAGAAATGGCTGATTTGCTTGGCCTTTTCTTTCTAGCAATTTTGTTTATGAAGCTGCCTAAAGAAAGCCCACATTGCTCCATTAAAACAAAAGATACTTCAACCAAAACTTTGTTTAACCCTCATTCATTTCCCTATGTATAGTTCTATATTAGGTTCAGTGATCACTAGTCATCTCCTGCCCCATCCCCTCATATAAACCACACCAAATATTATAAGGATCAGACACAAAAAATGTAGCACTCATTTCTGCGCAGTGAGGGAAACTTCTCTGTTGGGTGTTGCCAGAGTTGGAAGGTCTAAATCTTCGGCAGTTGGGTTCACTTTATTTTTCCTTCCTCATTAACCCCTGGCAACTGGGCCTAATAGGAGAAGGCAGCAAGAGGCTGGGAGACGCCATGTTCTCATCCGCAGACAATCCTTGATCTTACCAAGTTATTGTATTTGGGAATTCAAGTCAGATTCATATTTTAGGCGTATTTTGTTTTACCTAGAGATACCATTAGCTTTCTTGGCTAATTCTTCTGTAAAAATATTATATGTGGAACAGTTGCAATAAAATGTACAGCATATAATGGAAAGGAAAGATGAATTAACTTACCCTGAGATTAATTTTCTGTCTGTGATTCTGTAGGCTCTTCTATGTTTTCAACTTGACTATTCATTTCAACTAAAAACAAAGCAGTAAGGTTATCTTTCTGCATTCTTTTTTAGGCTATTATTCTTCCTGAAATTCAGTAATCCAGTTGCTGAGTTTAAAACCATCTATCGCATCAAAGGATTTCCAAACCACACTAAAGAGAAATTAATTTGACCTGCTAAATATTTATATCATTTTAAAAGAAACATGGCCATCATTGCTATGAATCTGGGAGTCTTTTGTCCTGATTTGAAATAGACCACTTGATATAATCACTGAAATACTTTGGTGTCATTTCTATATCAGGAATATATAGCATTGCAATGTTTTATTATATGGCTTTATAAGATTAGAAAGATCTGATAGTTCCTCCTCCTGGATCACAGCAGGATGACCTGAGAGCCAACATATATTAATTATTATTGTTGGTCGCACAGTCAGCCAGATGTTTAGACTGGATTTGGCATTTTTATCCACCTATCGAGTCCTTCCCAAGGACTTGGGATAGGCAGATGTTGCTTGATGGTGTTAAAGGTATTGTCACAGGATGTAACCTGTTCCAAGTTGTTGTTGTTGTTGTTGTTGTTGTTATTATTATTGTTGTTGTTATTATTATTATTATTATTATTATTTTACATTCTGCTGACTCCACCCAGAATGTAGTTGCTCTTCATTATAAGTACAGGCAGCAAAAATGTCCACCTATAATTTGTTTTATATTGGATACTTTTTTCTCTGCAGTACTGCTGTTAGAGACTTTATGGACCACTGATTGATATGGAACTTTATTCAGAGTTGAAGTCCATAAGATATCATAGCAAACCTTTCACTGCCTCAACAGCAGAGGTCTATAGAGGCATGAGCTTCTGTGCTGCTATAATATGCAGAAATATTTGCCCAGAGAACCAGTACATGGCTGTGAATATGTGTAAATATAGAAGCAACTGTAGTATTTATTTATTTTATTTATTTATTGAATTCATATAGCCACCCATGTCAGACCAGTGACCCTGGGCCTAATTCTAATCAGTAGCTCGTTTTCATGGTTGACATGAGCATAGTCTACAATAACATCATACCTGTCAGGCCTAGCCCAAGGAACTCCAAGAGACAATGCAAAATCAGTTCAGCTATGTTTATTAGCTACAACCTCTAGCAAGAATCTTCCCAGACTGAAACCCCAGCTCCCAAGCCAGCCAGCCAGAACACCGTGAATTCCTCAGGGAGGTGCCAGCCTCATCCTCTTGTAGTTCCCACACTCCTGCGGTGAGCTAAGAAAATGCTTATCTCCCTGAGCCTGGCCTTCATAATTCCATTCCATCACAATACCCCTGTTAAGAAGACAAACTGCTTACCTGCCCATTTGCACTGTAAAAAGTAAAGTGCAAATGGCATCATAGACAGCTAAAGAAATCAATGATGCCAACACAGCTGTTAAGGTGCCCTACAGCATTGCCATCCTTATGGAAGACAGTCTTTATTTCTATCAGCAACCATCTAATCTTGGCACCGGAATTAGGGTAACTTCCAGGCAACAATCCATCCTTTCCAATGTACTACATCAGTGAATGATGCCAACTATAAGTCACCTAAAGACCAGGCCAAAATCTGATTTTTCAATCAGGCTAGAGATTGAATGGGCTATGCTTATAAGGGTAGCTACTTTCCACTCAAAGACTAGGCAAGAAAAAAGCAATGATATTCAAAATGAACCCAAGTCTTATCCTTTTGAACGAGTACTTCAGGCTCATTTTAATCATAATGGAAAAATATAATTCTCTTTCTTCACCCTCACCATAATACATATTATTACAATTTTATAAACACAATAAATGGCTGTTATCATGATGCAATTATTTGTCATTAGAAATAGCCAAAGAGTGCTTTAGAGCAAAAGCCGAGCCTTCTATATGTCTATATAATGGACACCGTCTGGTCTCTGAGATCTTAATACCACTGAATATATTTTCTTCTGAATTGTTTCTGTAGGGCTGAATGAAATTCTGTATAAACTCTGAATTATAATAACTTATTCCTATTATACTACTATGGTTATTCTGTGGAAAAAACTGTTTTTGCACATCCACTGCTGATACTTGGCATTTCCCTGGAAGGCTCTTGACTGGAAGTTTTGAAATTGCCTGAATAAATTCACACCTGAACTGAAGATTTGAAAAATAAGAGACAATAGAAAAAAAATTAATATGCTTGTCATATGCTATGAAGCAAATCTGCTTCTGACTCACTGTTGTCATACCAATATACTAGCAAAGATTCTGTTGAATTGCTTGTGAATTATTCATCTATATTTTATTTCCACACTTGCTAGATTAAACCACTTACTGGCATGGCACAGACATTTTCAGACTTAAATGAAACTGCTCTTTCTATAGATATGCAGAGAGGTAACTATTGTGTCAAAATTGATCCTCACGCCTCAGGTCAAACATTTTACTTGCTATATTTTCTTCCTACTTCCTACAAGACAGTGCTTAGTTAGAAAAAAATGGTAGCTGTAGATGATGGTAATCTGTCCTTGATGTTAAATTTGATTGAACATGTTAGTTCATTCTTTATTTGTACAATCAAGTTAAAATGGAAGTCTTTTCCCCATCAATGACAAAATCAAACTTCAGGGGAAATCAAGTAGGTTCTCAAATTGTGCTATGCTATGACCACCCAGCCCCCCGCACCATGAATTAATTTCTGTAATCCCCCATAAATAATGATATTAATGGTGGTGGAAGTTTTTACTGGTGGCTATCCAAAATGGTAAGTTTGGCATTGCAATCTCTTTCCAGTTCTGGTGAGGCCCCACTCACCTAAGACTGGGCACCATGTGGTGCTGACTTCCCTAAGAGTTGGGACTTTGCAGATGATGCCCTCCCTACCTGCCTACCTTTCAACCCTTCTGGCCACTCAGAGCTGAACGTGCTGATTTTGCATCTTGGCTACATTCATTTATTTTATTTATTTATTTATTTGATTTGTCCCCGCCCATCTCCCCTACAACAGGGGACTCTGGGCGGCTTACAACATGCTAAGCCCCTCTGTTTGGTGGTATGTTTGGGGTTCAGTGTAGTAAGCACAACCATGTGTTAATTTCCCATCCTGAATAAAATGTCCAGGGTGAATGACAACCAGTCTGTGCTCCTCCTGCTATGCACAAAACTCTTCTGTTCTGTTGGGATAGGCAATGGCCAATTCTAGCCTGGCTGTCAATATATGCAAAAGAATTCAGTTTTCGAAAAAGAATCTGCAGGAACTATTTAAACCAACTGAGAGGGTGTGGATGGAAAGGAAAGTGAGATTTTGCTGGGAATATAGGAAACCGGCTATCATTTGATGCAGGCTCTGCCCTTTATGTACTCAGGTTGCAATGCAAGTTCAAACACACAGCGTTTGGGTCATGACATCACGATGGAAGTTTCTTTATTTTGGTGCCATCATGCTTAGGGACAGATGCCTATGGTGGACAGTGAGGTAAACCTATCTGGCTATTATCAGTGAAGTACATAATCTATACGGAATGGGTATTGATGATCCTACACTCTTTGGTTAAGAATCATTGCATTAATAAATAAATAAACAAACCAACTCCACATGTTGGAATGAGTTAATGAAAACTCATGGGGTTTTGTCTGCAGATTTCATGCTGACCTATAAAGGTAACCAATGGGAAGGCTGACATTCTCCTCATTCAAATGGTGCTAATTTTTAATCCTGTAACTTTGAGTAGTGATGGGCTTGTTCTCAAAGCAGCTCAGGAGACTGTGGGACAGGGAGGCAAGAGAGAACAAAAGCATGACATGAAATGCTTTTGGGTGCATTTGCTTTACAGTTGAGCTTCTTGGGGCAGTGGGATTTTTGGCTTAGGCAAATTAGTGTCAGTCCCCTGCTTGGTTGCTCAGGCCGGAGTCCCACTGAAAGTTCAGCTGCATAAGTGAGAGCAGTGGAGCGTTCCTTGGGCTTCACAGCTGGGAAGGCTGTGGCTTACATAATCCAGACTTGTTGCAAACTGCCTTTGAATGAGGTAATTCCATATTCTAAGAAATGGAGGCGTATGTTGCAGGCCCCCTTTTTCCTGCCCCTGCCAGAAGGTCTTGGGAAGCTTACCATCAATACTTGAAATGTTTTCTGTATCGCATCGACCTTCAGGTTGCACTGGGTCAATCGTCTGCTTTCCTTTCCCTTCTTCTGCTCCTTCAGAAAAGACAGAGAGGAGAAAAACAGAGGAACATGAGTAATATCTGATTAATGGACCATTTGGGTTCTCTGAGTCTGTTATTTTCTGTCAGCTCTCTGAACACTGCTGCTGTGACAGTGGTGGCTCTTCAGGAAAGGACAAGGGTGGCTCTCCAAAAGGATTGTGAAGGAGGCCAGATTTTCAAAAGTCTTTTGCAAGGGACATGATTCAAACCTTCACCAGAGCCCGGACTTCTGTCTGCATCGCCAGCTTTTCTCTTCCAAGCATTCCTGACCGATCTCCTCATCACCACCATCACCACCACTATCATCATTATAATAATAATAATAAACCTCTATGGAATGGGGACCTAATCAAGTTTTGAAAAGTTCCCTGTCTGGAGCACTTTAAATGGTACCTGTTCCTGAAAAGCCTGCATACTGAGCTGCCATATGCAACCTAGAATTTAAATGTAAGAAAAGGCACTTCATGGCAGGCACTCTGCATTTTGTTACTTCATGTGCCTCAGGTTGCTGGGAAGCTTTGATTGAAACTCCTAACAATGCTCCAAAATGAACCATGTAGTCAGAGCCCCCTCTCCCCCTTTTCGGTTCCATGCCCTGCTCTTTCAGAATTTTATGATTTCAGATTTCTAAGAGACCAATTGCTAGCTAATTTCCATGATGGCTCTTCCCTATTTTATGACAAACGTGAAGCATGTCATGCCTACCTGGTGGCTGAGCTATAGAAGGCAAGCAATTGGTTGCTAAGCAATCCTCAGAATTTAGAGAGAGGGAAGCAGTTTCAGAGATTGAACATTTCAAAACATCCGTCTTTAAACACAAATAATACATTCTTTTCCCACAGGCAGGGCTGTGAAAGTATTGAAAGACCCCTAGTTCCTTGCATCAAGCAAGGGATAATCAGGAGGAAGCAGGCAGGGAAAGCAGAAGGAAGTGAAACTGAGAATGCCCATTCTTAAATAAACCAGTCGTTAAAAAGGGGCACACACAAAGATCCATTTTTCAAAGGAGCTCAGAGGGGTGGATATGGTTTTCTCATTCATCCAGCCAAATTTTATCTCCATGAGAACGCTATGAAAAATTACTTGATGGGCTTCAAGAGTTCAAAGGGGATTTTAAACTTGGATTACCCTGTTCTCAACTCTACTTTCCATGCTACACATTTATCACCGAGAAAGTTAAGGCAAGCCAATTAACTAAATAAATGGCCACAAATGTCTGCAATGATTGGGAATACCTTTGAATTAATTTTAGAAGCCATTCAGGGTTCTTTCGTTTTTATAGATCATTGGACTTCCTTGATTTCACCACCTTTTTCTTTCCTTCCCTCACTGTTAGATTACATATAAATGTCACTGTTATTAGGCTTTCTTTTCCAGTGAGCTCCTGAAATGACAACTTGGCATGCATATTAAAATTTCAAGACTTCTCTGGAGAATTTTGTAGGGCAGAGAAATTTCCCCTTGGCATTTGTTAAATGACAGTGGGCCTAAACCTTCCAAGTGTTTTCTTAATCACTGTCGTTCACATTTGGAGGATAAAACACTGTCATTCCATCCAGTGTTGAAACATTAGCATTTTTTCCAAAGGATCTATCAAGCCAAGGGCCACTGGGTTCGTTTAAAGTCATCCACTGAATTTTTATTGTTTATGTGTTTTAATAAAAACTACCGGGATAGTTAAATGAGCAGTTAAAGGCTCTCACAAGAATTGAAGGCATTACACATATCCCTTTATACATTTTTAAAAGTTCAGGGCTGGCATGTTTAAATGTGTTTTACAAAACTAATCTTGTTGAAGGAGGAAGAAAAAACATCAGATTTCAGATGTTTATTACAGAGGCTCCTTCAGATATTTCCCATGTAGGTTTTGAGGATACGACACAAATATCTTCCCAGCATCCATGTCTGACAGTTCTACTGCTGCTTCCAGTGAAAAGTTTCTTGGGAGCCAATCAGTATAGCATGATGTGAGAAACGGTGCTCCCGTTTTGAGAACATTCCGCAGTATCAAGACATTTTGATATCCAGGTATGAGATGACAGGCAGAACAGAGGCTCACGTGAAATTCAAAAGCATTGCCTCAAGACCATCTGTTAGCCAGTCAGCCTGACCAGTTTCTCTAAAATGAATAAGGTTTCCTTCTGCTTCAGGCTTGAGCCAAATTATTCAAGTGACTTTGCAGAGAACCAGCGCTCTAGGGCAGGCTTCCTCAACCTCAGCAACTTTAAGATGGGTGGACTTCAACTCCCAGAAGCATGGCTGGCTGGGGAATTCTGGGAGTTGAAGTCCACCCATCTTAAAGTTGTGGAGGTTGAGGAACCCTGCTCTAGGGTTCTTACCTAGTCTGTGCTAATGTGCTAATGATACCCTCTGTGTTTGGAATCCCCAGTGTGGAGTTTACTAGCTCTAATGGACTCAGTTACACCTTCCTTGACATCACTGGGCTTGTCATCCCTCCAGAATTCTGACATTTTAATGCAAAAAACAGAAAGCCAACACCCTGCAAAACAAGGTACAGGCCTGTAGCATCATTTTTGTTTCCAAGAATGCCTCTGGACCCCAAATGGACTGGGCAAATTTGATGGGATGATTACATTCCAGTGCTTTGTTTGTCTACAACAAGAGGATCAGGAAGAGAGTGGCTGGCAGCAATCTGGGGAATGATGCTTCAATTTCTCTGTGCCCAGCATTTCCTGGATCATGTGCCTAAGTAACAAATGGTTCAACAAGCAAAACCTTTCAAATAAAGGTTTATTACATCAGGGTAGGGTCCACCTGAAATGGCAAATAGCAGCTTCAAAAGTGATGATATTTTCAAGTCTGTCTTGTATACCCATGAAACTCTTGTTAAATATGTTGGATCCTATCAACAATATTCACTGGATGTATTTAAACCATGGCTTGCTGAACAAGCCAGATGCATGCCAACGTTTTTCAGATGAGCAAAGTAATTATGGCTTGTTTGTCCAGCTTCTTGTTTCTGCCTTCCTTTAGCTGCTGTTGCCTTATCCTCTGCAAATTATTACAGGATTGGACGGGGCACAAAGAAACAAGGCGTCAGTCAGGAATCACGTTAATTCTGGGTTCTTATTCATACAGAATAAAAAAGAAACCTTCATTTCAAGCAGTGGCTTACTACCTAAAACTAATCATAGCTTATTCATGCACCTCCATTTGTACATCATGCTAAGCCCCAAACAAATCACATTATTAGTTTAGTATTATGTGCGAACCAAATCATAGGATTTTTCCTGTCCCACCTTCACTACCATCATCACCATTAACTTACTATGAAGGTTAGAAGTGATAGTTTTTACTGGGACATTACTGGTGACTCGTTGGAAATCATTAGGGAAATAAAGTGCCATGGATCCTGGCATGATAGTGTTCTGGGAATCACTTATCACAGCCTCTGTAATGGCAATATTACAAAAGGTTTCAGGAAGAGCTATGGAAAGGAAATGCTAACCAGTGTTTAGCCTGCTCTGGTACATATAACAGCTACTGTATTGTAAAGCAATGCAACTCAAGATAGTAATGTTTACATAGAGAATGGCAAAATACCACTATAATAACCAAAGCAAGGACTGGGGAATTCCACATGGGAAAGTTAAAAGCAAATTCAAAGTTAAATCTTGCATTACAGTGCTGCAGTGGGTGGCAAGCAAAGGATGCTCAATCCGTTGGATCAGCAGGTTTTCCATAAAACGAAAACTCTATTTATATAAATCCTCATTTTGTTCATACTGCCTTACCATGTGGGTGGCTGTAGCAGGAAGAACAATAGCAGCATTCATTATACTGACATGCATGTGAAACAGGTATTATCCCCAAGCACTTCTTTCCTGCTGTGTAATAAAACTGTGTGCCACCGAGAAATGAGTCCATTTCACATAAACAGGAGAATCTGATCAGAACAAGAAGTGCCTTTCCAAGCATTTTATTCAAAAGGTATTTTTTTTCCTCCCTTGTGCCTTCCCTCCCTGCCTTTCAATCTTGATTTCTATTGCTTGGAACACAAACAAGATGCACATTTCAGGAGCTCCACAGCAAGAGATGAGATACTAGAATGTACTTTGCAAGATACCACTTTCAATTACCATTTCCAATTGCATTACTGACAGGCTTGATTATCATAAAACTTCATAGGTGTATGATATTTCTAGAAAATCAATAGCAAAGAGCAACTACTGTATGTAATATATTTTTAAAACTTCAGAGACATTTCTGCATATATTTTTAAATAATCCATGAAAAGATTTGCTTACTGCCTCAGCTATTTTTTAAAGAAATATATGTAAATATATCCCATACGCATACATATAACAAAAATAAAACCTGAAAAGTACACAATAAGCTTATATTCTAACAAAATTGACATGCAGTAGATTTTGTATGAGAATACTATTTCAGAAGGTTGAGAGTTAAATTAGAAACTTTCTTATGGACAATAGAAATTATTTCCTGCTTCCTCCAAATTTTATTGAATCATATAACATAAAAGCTGGTACTGCACTATTTCTTGCTTCTATCTCTACTAGAGAACAGCTTATTGTATTTGTGCTGTATAGAAATCAGAAGCTAAATCTGATTGAAAATGTACGTTTTTTATTATCATTTTACAGTACGGTGTAACTTTAATTATTTGGGATTATTATTTTTATTATGTTTACTCTCTCTGAAAACACACAGAAGATTGCTATAAAAGTTTCAGCAAGTAAAAAGAAATAGAAAAAAGAAAATACAAGTGTATGCATTACTTTCCTGACTATTAAGTCCCACAGATAAATGTAAACCAGACTGAAAAATGTTTTTACTTAAAGAGCTTCTGATGCATGAAGCAAACAATTGCCTCACCCCTAATTTTCAACCTTGCATACCTTTGAAATAAATCAACCTCTAGCATTTAAGAAACAGCACTCCAAAAGCAGTATCAGGGTCTTCAGCATGTTCTCAAATTGATTATGATCTGATGCCAAAATATGATCTGGTATTGATACTAGAAAATCTGAGCAGGACATGAGTTGAAAAGATCTAATGTAGGGTCCCTGAGAAGACTCTCCCAGGTAACATATTGGCCCAGACTATTCTGAGGTTACAGACAGCCTTCCAAGGAGATTTAAAGGACTACTGAAGAGAAATAGGCTATTGTAGTGGCCTAGCAGAGCCTGTAAGGTAGAGGCACAAGCCAGTCTAGATATTACTGATTCTTCTCTCTTTCCTCTCAAATACTAGCCACCATTCCCAGTTATGTGTCACTGTCCTTTCAACTCCCTCATCCAAGACACGGATAAAAATGTTGAGCAGCACCAGGCTGGTTAATGGGCCACTTCCCTCCAAGCTGAAGTGGAGTCATTAATGAGCCTTTTTGGTTGCAGTCATTCAACCACATGTGAGTTCATATTACAGGGGGATCACCTAGCCCACATTTTACCATGTTATGAAGGAGAATACCATGAGGCACTCCATCAAAAGCTTTGCTGAAGTCCAAGTATACTACATTCCTCTATGTTACTAAGTTAAAAACTGTATCAAAGAAGGAGATAAGGCTAGTCTCACACAATTTGTTTGTGGCAAATCAATGCTGGCTCGTGTTAATTGTGGCATGCCCATCCAAATGCTCACAAACATGCTGCTTAATAGTCTATTTGAGGATCTTTCTCTCTGTAAAGGTCAAGCTGAGAGGTCTGTAGTTTACCAGGTCATCTTTCTTCCAGTTTTTGAAGATGGGGAGAATGTTTGCTCTCCTCCAGTTTTCCAAGAGCTTTCAAAGATTACCTTCATCGGGCATGATTTGTAGGAGTGATATACCCTTGCTACTGGTCCTAGATACAGGGTAAATTTGCTTAAATTTTCAGAAATAATAAACTAGACTTAATGGAGAATGGATTTTTCTTTCTCCCTCCCTTTGTTCCTCACTTAGAGGTGTACTGAGAGAGAGACTGCAAATTTCCTTATTTTTATTTTTTTTTAATTAGGGAGAAATAACATCGGGGAACCAACAAGGAGCAAAGGAAGAAATGAATGACTTTCTCTGCTAAAATGTACTAGTATCTGAGCAGCATAGAACTGATGCACTCTTTTCTGAAAGATGTGACCTAACAACAAAGCAAGAGAAGATTTGGCATGGTCATATGACTGATTCAGCAGTTATATCTGTCATGCTTATGGAACAAATGTTGTTTGGACCCGTAGCTAGTTGCACGACCCAAACAATGACAGATATACAGTATGTTCAAATGTCTTAACTGTTCTCACCCACAAAATTCTCTTCCTTAGCCACAGAGAAAAACCTGATTCTGCTAGGCTACTGAAACTCAAAGCTATTCAAAACAGATCTTACCAGAAGTACGTACTATGTAGTGCAAGGCGGAGGAAATACATAGCTTTCCTCTTTACATGACTGACCTGCATTTATTAATTGCCAATAGCCCTTCTTCCCTCTCCAGTCATATACAAAACTGCAACTTAAATATGCTTCTCCTAATTAGGCAGCACGCTAAAAGAAAAGGGCAGATACTCCTAAAATGAGACACCCAATTTGTCATCTACAGAAAATAAATGACAAAGGTTTCATAACTCCTTAGTTACATCAACTTGTCTTCTTGCTGGGAATAATTTCTATATCACTGCAATTTTCACTGGACCACACTGAAGGATATATTTTTATCACATCACTGGTGGATATTTGCTAATAGTAATGGCAAACTTTCACATACGTTGTTTCCTGCTACCTTTTCATAGCACTATAATGGTGACTCCGAGACAGAAGTTCTCAGTAATACTGCAGTGATCACACTTAGTCTGACACCCACAGGTATTTCTTCCTCTTTTTTTCTTTGTTAAAAGTATTTTAGTACTTTTTATGTTTCTTATTTTTCCCTGTGTATGTAGTTTTAAACTGTAAGCTGCCCTACAAGGTGACATGTAAATGTCATTCTAGAACTATCAAGGCAATTGATGCTAACCATCAACCCATTCTAAAATGTAGAGAAACGTTGCGGGGGGGGGGGTCATGGCTCAGGAAGGCTAGTATAAAAGGATGCATCTTTTAAAAGATGCCTCAAATGCATTAGCAGGCCCCAGAGTGGAGACTGAGCCACAGCATAGATCCCACTATAGAGAAGGCTAAATGTCAATGCTCCTGTGTCACCCCAAGCACCAATTGCAAACCATGGCAAGGAGAACAGGACCTTTTACCTGGGAGGCCTATAGAATTGAATTCATTCTTTCAGATAAGGTGATCTTCAGTTGCTTAGGACAGTGAAACACCCTGAATTTGGCTCAATAGCAGATGAGCAGTTCGTGCAAATCTTAGAGCTGTGCACATATAGTATGGCTATAATTAGTGAGGTGGCTCCCTTATTTTTAACATCCTTTTATTCTCGTCCTATTTTGATTTTTATATTTTACATGCATTTACTGATTGTTTTTAGCTTTGTTGTACATTGCCCACAGTTGTCTGTGGTGAGATGGGCGGCTATATAAATTGGTTTAATAAATACATTTAATAAAGTGGCACCCCAGTCAGAAGGATGCAACATTCAGCACTTAGTTGTAGCTTCCAGACCAGTCCTAAGGACAGCTTCTTGTAGAGCTCATTGTGGTTCTTAAAGTTCCACGTGCTGCATCTCTATGGCAAACTCATAGTAGGCATTACTACCACAGAGGTCACCTCTGCAGCAAGGCAGTCCTACAAAGGATGTATAGCAGGTCATTCCTCTTGTTCCCAGACTTAGAAACTCCTGACCTACAGAGTTGTACCCAGCACTGCACTGGGTTGTATATTGCTTCTCCTGAGTCAGATGTGACAGAGAATTAGATCTGAAAATCATCAGCAGAATTGTGATTCCTCATTCCAAATCTCCTAATGGCCATACTCATTAGAAGCAAGATAATAATAGAAGATTGTTGACAGCCAACCAAATCCCCTAATGCTATTTTATGGAATCTATTCCTTAGACAGTAGTGTGAGCTCCTGCAGAACAAGGGTCCCAGTGTTTAATCCATGGAGTTGATTCAGGAGAATACCATGCTCAGTGATATAAAAAGCCATTGAGAGAACAAGTACAAGTAATAAAACTGCACTCCATCTATACTTTCCCCAATAGAGGTCATCCAACATGGTGACAAAAGTTAATTCTTTCCCATAAAAAGGCCAGAACCCAGACTAAAATGGGTTTATCAAATCAGTATATTCCAACAGTGCTGGTAACTGGATCACTACCCTGTCAATTATTTTGCCTAAAAAAAGAGGGATCTGCCACGTTACTATCTTTTGAGTCCAGGAGTTCTCAGGAGTGGCAACAGCACTGCCTCCTTCAGAGGTTAAAAAAAAAAAAAAACTTATCCCACAATGCAGCATTCACCACAGGCTGGGTGAGAGCATCATTACCACTTTGTCCACAACTCTGGGAAAAGCTAAAACTGATCCTGCAAATCAAGATAAGATACTTGCTTGGACCTGTAACAATGGTAGCATTTAAGTCCTCATGAAGATGAGTGATTTTATACTCAGAATTTGAGAGGATATAAAACACTAATCTCATACAGTTCAAAAAACATTTTGTTGGATAGTTATTCAAGAATGCAATGGTGACAGCTGCCCTCACTACCATGCAATAGTGTGATCTTATACTCTAATAGGTGTTCTATCAGACTTGTTCTAATTGCAATGCATGACAATATAGCTACTAGCCTTAATTTAAGTTACCATGAGCTGCATGAAGAATTCAGTGTATCTTTGCCTTAGAATCAATTAGCAAATGCTCTCTTACTAGCATTCGCTTATAGATGTTAGGTTACCTGTGAAAGAACCTTTAAGAACAAAACATATATTTTTGAGGGCCACCGAATTGTGTTTAATTATTGTATATATGTGTGGGGGTGTATATGCACACACACACACAAACATACACGCAATATCTAACGGGTTCCACAGATCTGTTACTATTTCACCTTGATCAAACAGTGACATTTGAGCAGAGTAGGATGAAAAAAAAGAAAGAAAAGAATATGGAATTGAATGAGAACTGAACTTGTGGTAACCTACGCTCGTCTGCTTCAGTAGCAGCAAAGTGCTGGATTTTGGAGTCATGCATAATTCTTAAAGAATGGAGACATCCATAAAGCAATCCTGTCATATTTAAATAGCACATTAACTCTCTTGGTACTAAATATGCATATTGAGGTTCTTGGTTTGATCATTCTGTAGGATGATAAAAGACAGGCTTGCTGGTGAAAGGCAGAACTAGACAATCTAGGTAAGGGCTAGGCGCTCAAACATTAAACCCACTGTCACTATTTTGCCTAGAATTCTTTGTATTCCAGGCTATAAAAATGAGGACAAGGCATAATGACTGCTTGTCTTATACTGCATTCCTTCATTCTTTCAGAGACCTTGGTGGAGAACTACATAATTCACAAAACAAACAAACAAACACTCTATGCCCCAATAAGCCTCATAAAATATGTAAATAATAAACTTCAACTTGCTTTAAGAGTTGATTAGTGTATTACTTTGTTAAGGAGGCAGAGATAGGACTGAATAAAATATATTATCATTTCTGAATCACTAAATAAATGGCCACATAAAAATATGTCATTGGATAAAATCAAGATCCATGGAGGTCAGAATTTCAGGTAGACACCTCTGGAATTCACAAGAAGGCAGGAAAATATTGGCTATTCCTGTCTGCTGTTTGCCCTATAGTAGTTTTTGGTTTTTTTCAAAATGGAGATTTACTTTTGTTACTGGAGAAATGTCCTTGGTATATACTTAATCCCTTGTGAGGAAGTGAAACTGGGATTGCTGTCTATGCTTGGGAAAAGCAGCTGCAGCCAGGCAGAAACGCTTCCCACCCCACTTCCCCAAGGCTCAGCACAGCTCATGCTTTTTCTCAAAGGGCTTTAAAAGTTTACAGCCCCAGCAACTTGAGAGGAGATGGGCTCATTCATTCATTCCCCACTCACAGTTTACTCACAAGCATCCACGCTAGCATTCCAGCTGCCTGGTTAACTGAGGCACATCCTGGCATTTTCAGGGACATGCCAACATCCAGAGGCAGCCCCACCCCACCCAGGCCATTAGCCTACAAAAGCAAACACTAAGACAGAGTGTGGGTGGGTGTGTAGGAGAAAAGACAATAAGAGACTGGCAAGCAGACAAGGAAGCAGGAGGCGACATCTGGAAATGTACAACTCTTACAGGCAGGCAAGAGGGCTATCAGTCAACTGCCAGGACCACAAGCTACAGTAAGCAGCATATCCTGGTGGGATTCCTGCCTGGAGCTTGGTTTGTGAGCTCAGCTGAAGCACTCAAAAGCACATTAAGAGGAGAGCTTGGAGCTCGGCTGTGACCAGAAAAGGCACAGCCTCACTGAGACAGCACCTCATCCCAATCAGTGAAAGAACTTTTGGAGGGAGGCAAAGGTTGTATGCCACTTTACAAACTTTGAGACTTCTGTTTGTCTTAAGGACTGAGTATTAAAACTGGCTGTATTGACTTGCAAGGCCTAGGAGGGTTGTTACACCTGCTCGGTTTTAGGGTGTCAATTGGAAAATATTTTTTTCTGAAATATATTCAGCTGGGAATAGGCTTGTAGCTCAAACTGTATATCTGAAGAAAGTAGGCTTAAAAATGGTATCATTAGCTGGGTGACTTTTCAGGTGGCTTGAATTTTGTAAAAACATTGGAAGACAGAAGGGAACATGAAAGTAGGGGAGGCCACATTCAAATAATCACAAGTAACTCTCAGGTACCATTACATAAACACCTTCCCATTAAAAGCATGTATAACAAGGGACATTTTTAAGAATGCTGTTTTAGACTAGGCTAATTCAAGCCATAATGACTAGCAGGCATGACATGATCCCTGTTATAAGCCTCTTGCTGTACCAATTCACACAGTCCTTTCTGGGTATAACATTTTAATCTTTAAAAAGCAATGATTTATACTCCTGAATAAAACAAAATTGGTAACAACCATTTCTCACTTCTCGTTTTCTCTACTTACAGCAATTCATTTAAAGCAGAAATCATCTCTTTATATGAGACCCTATTTTCATTTTAATGCTTTCTAAATAACTTATTTAGTACTGTTTGAGTACCACAGTGAAACAAACAAAACATCTTTTCTGTCAGCTTCTTTTCTTCACTACAGCCAAGTTAAAGTATTAATATGGAGCAAGTTTGGTGTAGTGCTTAAGGCACCAGGTTAGAAACCAAATTCTAGTCCCACCCTAGGTGCAAAGCCAGCTGGGTGACCTTGGTCCAGTCTCTCTCTCAGCCCTAGGAAGGAGGCAAGGGCAAACCACTTCCGAAATCTTGCCAAGAAAACTTCAGGGACTAGTCCAGGCAGTCACCAGGAATCAAGACTGACTCAAAGGCCCCAAACAAAAAAAGTATTACTATTATGCAATTATGAAGTGAGCATACATAGAGGTACAAGCTATAAACATTCCATGTGCTCAGATCTTACTCAGCACAGTTCATCCAACCATGCAAGCTCTAATCCTACCTCTTCAGCATCTTCATTTTTCTCCAGAGAGATTCCACACTGCCACTTCCTAGCAGCTTGAATTGTGAGGTTGTTATATGCTCAGGACAAAGCTGTTAGGAGATCTCATCTCATCTCAATCATTTAAATAACATCAACAATTTAATAGTTACATCAGTTACTTAATTACATAGTTGGATAACAATGGTCGGAAGGCTGATCCACCAAATCCTCAACAAATATTGGACCCTGTTGGCTTGGGGAGATTACATATGTCAGTACGCTAATCCAGACTTGTGAATAATTATTTTTCAATAGGTCCTTATCGTTTGGTATCAAGCAAATTCCCAGATATTTAACATTTTAGCAGTAATATTAAACTCCATTATTTTCTGCAAGTATTGCTTTTCTTCTTCAGTTACATTTCATATCAACTTTTAAGGTTTTAATCCAATATCCTGACACCAAAATATACTGCTGTATATATTCCATTATCAGTTCTAAAGAGTCCTTTGGCTAAGTAGCTGTAAGTTCAATATTGTCAGCATACAGTTTCAGTTTATGTTCTTTATTTGCTAATTTAATTCCTGATTTTTTCTTTTTGACATATCTTCTTTGCCAATGCCTCTAATGCCAATAAAATAAGGAAGGAGAAAAGGACAACCTTGTCCTGTCCACTTCATTATGGTAAAATTTTGAGATAGAAAATCATTTACTATTATCTTAGCTTCTTATTCCTGTTCTCTGTACCCTTGTGAAAAAGTTTGAGCCACAATTCAGCTTCTTCAGAATCATAAGTTTGAAGGGCCATTCCAAATTATCAAAAGCTTTCTCTACATCAAGAGAAATCATAGCCTTCTTCGTATTTTTCTGCTTTATGTTGTTAATGACATTCATTATACATCTAATGTTGCCTCTCATGTAGCTCTTTGGAACAAATCCAGTCTGATCAGGATGTATTAATTCAGGTAAAGGCTATATATTCTTTTTGGAAGTATTGCTTAAAAAGGTTGTAGTCTATATTCAGTAAGGAAATGGGTGTTTACAATTCTGGGTGGGCTGAGTTGTTTCCCTCTTTGTAAATGAAAAAGCCAAAAGTTTATGTCTATGACGGGAGAAGTTCTTGACACTGTTGAATCTCATTCATTACCTGAGTTAGTGGTTTAACCAAAATAGAATGCCAAGCCTTTCCTTCATCAATCTATGGCTTCTAGAAAATCAGGAAAACATGCCCAATCACCCCTTAAGAGCTAATCAGCAAGGGAAGACTGACAGCATTTCTGTTCCCAGAAGGAAAAATCCTGCCCTACCGCATACAATAAGCAGAGGTTTATTATCTGAGGACTTTGTAAAAGCCCTGTTTTCATATGTTTTTATCAACTTTTGAAAATTCTACAGGCAACATGCAAATTAACAAGATGAAGTACAAGGCAATAAAAAATGAAAAATAGAACCAATTAATTTTTTAAAAAAAGATAAAACCAGCAGCCACAAATTATGAAACCCAAAATAAATACAGCAGTACCAGAATCAATCCCACAAATGCCTTTGGTTTGGTTTGGTTTTTTTAGTTTTCATCTAGTACCAAAGATATAATAATGGTGCAAGCTTTGAAGGTACATTTGAAAAAGCCCTCTCTCCTGAATTCATTGGGCTAGAGTATTGATTTTAAGGTAGAATGAAACATTCCTTTATGTAGCCTGGCCCCAGCCATATTAGGCTTTAAAAGTTCAAATCAGCACTGTGGATGAGATTATTTACAGACCTATTTAGACAGGCAGCAGTGCAGACGGCAAAGTACTGGCATCATTTGGTGGAGAGGAATGCATTTCTGTCAAGCAGCAGGTGTGGACTAACCCACCCTCCAAGCCAATTCATAGTTCTTTACTTTGTGGGGTTTTTTTAACATTGTGGTTGGGGAATAGTAACGCATCTTGAGTTGGCTCTACTAGGTAATCTCATCTGAGGGTAACTTTAGGCAATTCAAGGGACATTGTATGGCTTTTTTGGTTGAGATGAAAGCAGCCACCTAGAATCTGTTGAGGAGGAACATTTATGCATGTCTATGTGTAGATAGAGACATACGTATTAATAATCAGGGGCCAAATGCTGCTCATCTGCCATTAACGTGGATTGGGAAAATAAAGATATGTGGTTCTTTTCAGTGAGACATGTTTACATATATGCTAAAGACAGTTGATTATTCCTAGGAATCCTTTCTGCATTGTATTTTTGTCAGGTATAGACGACTGAAGCTTTATTTCCTTTTGTAGCCACAAGAAAGTGACAGCTTTATTTATTTTATTTATTTAGAGATCACAGATATAGCCGCCCATCTCACACAAAGTGACTCTGGGCAGTGTCCAACAATTAAAATAAGAGAACAAGTGAATAAAAACAGGCATTATAAAAAGATAAGAAGTTATCTTAAAAACATAAACCTCTGATCTGAGGAAGTGAAGAGGTATGCGCGTAGGTGTATATATTTCTGCTGCTTAATATTACAACTCCAACTGTTGCTCCATACCAAGCCTTAATACTCATTAAGGGAACACATTTTTCAAAGCCCCCACACCGTGAAGGTCTCTTTGAAAAATCAGCATCACAGTCCAAGAACAATTGTAAATATCTGACCGTGCTTGTCCTATTCCAACAATGAGCTCCATGGCAGCTCGTTTAAGTTCTATAATATTTAATGCACTCAGAATTTCCAATTTGTCAGCATTTTGCAAGCCGTTACTTTCCACTGCCCTGGATCAAGTCTGCACAGGCAAGGAAGCGTTACTTTAATCAGACCAATCAAATTCTTGGCCACCGGGCGATAGACTGCAGCCCATTGAGTGCTTAATAAATTCTATTTGTGGCTCACTGGCAGTAAATATTTAATTCATCTTTCCCTTTCCAACATGTTATTTTGTAAACATATTCAAGAATTCGCAACTGAAGTCGAATTACCCTGTAAAGCAATGCTCGAGGGTTTCCCTTTGTGAATACTATTTTGAATTGGCCTGGCTCCTACAGCATGCACTAGAAGTGTAGACAGGCAATTAACTCCCCACAAGGGTCAGCAATGGTCAGAGTTTGTCGCAATGACAACACTTTTCTCACCCAAAGCCAAAGGGGCTGTGAATTGCCACTTGGCGGCGGCAGCAGCAGCAGCAGCAGGGCACATAACCCTGCTTCCTGTCACTGGCTGGGAGCCTGATGGTAGAAATTAACTGCAGGTCTGGCTAAATAAGGCATGAGCATGGAGAGGGACAACACAGGGAGGAGCTGATGAAGACAGATGAAAAGAACAAGGGAGATCTACACATTCTAAGGCAGGTTTTTATCAACTGTCAAAGTAATGTAGAAACAACTGCATAATGATGCAGATTTATGGGTAATATGAGAAAGTAACCTAAAGGAAAGTTGCTAGTAGTTGCTGTACATAATGGAAGTGCACCTATCACTGGCGCTCCTATCAGCAAGTACTGCATGGCTGGCACGGGCTGCTGGAGGGTTCTCACTCGGGTCTTCCTTTCAATGGGAACAGTGAAAAAAAATGGGGAGCCTTCCTCTAATATTTGTTCAGCATTCTGTAGCAAACCTGGCCCCCTAGCTTGTCCTTCTCTAAGAAACCAGAGTCATAACCAGAACTAATGATCCCAGCTGATTAGGGGGAAAAAAACCACAGAGATCCCACTGTGTAGATAATGCTAAACAATCCATGGATGATGCCATTGGTTTGTTCAACCACACAGTGGTGATTTAGCACATTTGTTCATACAAGAAAGAATATAATTTGAAAAACTTCTGTCTTATTTTTGTATGTGAATATTATGGATATCATTATTAGCATATAGCGTACGGATATTTTAGATATGAAATATGGTCACACAAACAGTAATGTTGCTCTTTTGTTGAATGGCCTTGCTCGGAGGTATAAGGAAATAGGTATTCTGAACAAGTCTTTCGGAAAGCCCCTAATACACAATCCCAGAGGAAGAAATCTGTCATTCCTGTTTAATCACTTGCCCTTGTATGAAAGTATTGTTCATAAGGCAAAACAAATGTACCTGTTTTCAACTGTCAAATGTGTGGAGAATATGGCTCTACAGAAATTATTATTAATAAATGGCTTTTTCCCCAGCCACAGTTTTATTGCAGCAGACACTTCCTTCAAACTTGTTAAAATTGTGATAAGAATTTAATGGGGAACAATTATCTATTCATTTTAAAATCTATAAATCATATTCTACATTAACAGGAGGTACCTACAGTGAAGTGCACTCCACCATACATGCACACCAACCCTGATAAAGGCCTAGTAAACATTTATTCTGTCAGCTGAGCAGACATACATTCCAAGTTTCATAAAACCAACGCACATATCAATGTACCATCCCATAATATACGCAGGGCCCAATGCCCTCGTAAAGGATAAGGATCCTAAGGTCTCTTTTGAAAAACCCCACTTTGATGAGTTCTCTGGGACAAATTAAAAGACCAGCAACCCAACACTGAAAAATTTCAGGGATGCAGTTTCTCTCAAGGAGGTCAGAACCAGACGCAATATCCATTTGCCTCACACCCTTTCATAATTATAAAGCGTACTTTCAACTTAACGGCAGCAGCAGGCATGTCATGTAATTGGTTTTTGCATTTGGTGGAACAGCTTGTAGCTTCCTCAGCCCTATTGTCTGGCAGCGCTCAGATGCAGACCGGGGACTGGCAATGCTCATTACCAAATCTCTCCTGGCTTCTACAGGAGACTTAATAGCAGCTGATTAGGCCTGGAATCATAGGTTCCACGCTGCAAACTCCGGAAAGATTTCCTAGAGACCCAGCGCTGCTGACTGCTCACGTCCATGACCATAGATGAGGCAACAACTTAAGTATTTGCATTTTTCCCCCCCAAGTTTACATGTGGGATGGGAGCCGTGCTCACTGTTTCTGCTTACTACTGTCTCTTATCATTCTGCTCTCGGTCTCAACGAGTGTGTAAAAACCACAGGTTTAAGGAATGCTCCTATTATTAGCAGGTAATGAATAATGGGGTAGATGGTACAGGGTGAAAGTCCAAGCCTATAGCTGAGTTCTAGCCTTGTTGATTGATAACTGGGTCCCAAAAGGAAAATACAAAGCAGTCATCAGTCCTCATTCTGGGGATTCCTGTCACTCACTGTCAACTTTTGGAATCTCTCTCCAAGTTCCTGCATGCTATTCAGAGCAACCTTGGGAATATTTCCCAGAGGTACATCATAACTAGTAATGTTCAAACAAGCCCTTTTTCTTTCTGTTACAATTTTCAGTGTAAGTTATTAGACGTGTTTGGCCTGATTAATCAAAGTGACAGGCTTTTAAAATGTGATTGTATGAATAACTTCGATAACTGGCATAAAGTGAGCCCCTTTTATCCCATTAAATGGGTATAATATCCTCTTTAAAGGCCTATTCAAAGTCCTTAGGCTAAATAAAGACTGAAGGAAATGAAGGTGTTCATTCAGCATGTTCATAATTCAAAGAAGAGTAGCATGGCTTTGGATTCATTTCCTTACAAACATTTTTCCTGTTAAAAAGAAGTTTGGTTTATTACCCCAAACCACAGCTTTTCTCAGACTATTTAGAGAGAAAAAAACCATCAGAGCCAAATTTTAATTGACACCTGATACTGCACATATTTCACTGTTCATTGAACAGTTCTACATTGCTCCTTGTGTTCAGGATGAGGACTGAAATTTCTCATTATCAACACTGTCCACAATTTGCTTTTTTCACTGTTGTGGGATTTATCAGTATTAAACAAAGTGGACTAATCCCTAGGCAGATATTTCCCGTCATGGAAGGGAAGGAGGGAGGGAGGGAACCACAAAGAAACGGCCTCAATAGCCAGAATTAAAACACTGTTTTTGTGCTATATTCAGCGTGCTTTTTAAATGATCATGGCATATAATGTTTCACTTTAACTGCCTTTGTTTCTTCTTACTGAGCAAAGACTCAACTAATTCAAGGATTTATGGATTTTCACCTTGTTTAGTTACATGATAGATAGGAAAGCTGGCATGGTGGGGGACTTTTTCATACATGAAAACGTCATGGGACTTGGTTAACCCATCAAATCTTACTACTGATCTTTTCCCAGCGTTCTTTCCAATAAAGCACTCCAGTTATTCCATTAGCTTTTTCATCCACTGACACATTCCATGGAGCAATATCAGTTCTTACAGAACATTGAAAACTACAGAGGAATGAAAAAAAAATGAAAAATTGTAGCTAATATCCTTGAAAGAAGGGCAAGGGCAGCAGGGAGGGGGGAACCATTCCTTTCCTGGGAGAGCTTTTCATTCAAGTACATATAATGATCTGAGTTAATTTTCTTTCTGGTCAACCTAAGTTTTCTGCCTGTGACTAATGAATTTCTTTCCCAGCTAAAACATGAAAGGATATTACAGATGGCCGAATGAAATGATAAAGGCTTCAGGTGATAAGGATCTCCTACTGTACACAGTATTACATTCCCCTGAGTGAGACCATGTAAGAGCACTTTGTGTCATTCACCATCAAAGAACAATTCTTGCAGCTCTGCTGCTTTGATCATGTCTACCCGTTTGCTGATGACATGATGCAGTTTGCTAGCAAAGGCCATCCCTTGAGAGCACAATGCAAATGCTTTTTATATCAGGCCTCAGGATTGTGTGTGCTTGTTTGTTCAAATCTGCCCTTTAGCAGCTCCAAATAAGTGCATATGCTTCTGGAGTCTCTGTAGCAGCAGGACCCATATGATGGCACTTGTAACTATTTTGATTCTCAGCTGTAAGGACTTGATGGTGGGGAAACCTGTCCTGTATCCAGGACTGATGTTCTGTCAGTGACATTAAGGGAAATTTAAATAGTGGCTTCTTAATCCAGTGGCCCAGTGCTCAATTAATAGCCACTTTCACTAAATACAAAAGCAAAAGGCAAAAGCCAGACACTGGCTTTGGAGAACAATGCTTCCTGTTGACAGATGATACTTGGTGGCACTAGGCTTGGCACGAACTACCAGGGCAATCCAGTTCTGCCTAAAGTGCAGTTATTATCTAGACATTCTTATTGTGAGTTTTGACAGAATAATGTTGCTAATTCTGGTGATCACTAGACTACAGTGTAGGAGAACATCTAGTCCTTGTACCCTTCAAAAAAGCTCTGTGCTCTGCAAGCGCCCACGTAAATGAGTTTCAAGAGCATTGGCTCAGTAGTGCCAAATGGCTGTTGCTGTGGCTGCTACTTCAACACCCATGGGGGGTGCTCAACTATGCTCATAACATCATCAACTCTCATGCTTCATGGCACAGCAGGACAGTTATTAGTACTAATAGGAGAGAGTGGATTCCAAACACACAGTTTTCCTGACCGAATCTATTAACAAGTGTTATTGCTTTGAGGCTCTGTGGTCAGGTGCTCATCTTTTGCACTTTTTCACCACTTTATCTTGCTGCATCTTCTGGAAGGTTGGAATATGGAATCAAATATTAATGAGCAATTTGCAACTAGCTGGTTAGCTAAAATCAGCTAGCTGGATGGACTTTCTCCTCCTTAACCTGCAGTGATCCCTTGCCTTCCTGTCAATACCACATGAAGGCATGCTTCTCACCCCTCTCTAGACCAAGGGTTTATAAGCCTTTGTTTTTCAGTGGTTTAGATGTAGCTCTCTTTTTCAATACTCTTAAGGCAACTATTGAACAAATGTTAGAATATTGTGGTGTATAGAAAGTAACCAGAATATGACTTTTTAGTTGGCAAGAATTACCCTTTTAAGAGATATAAAACTGACACTTATCTGAGTTTATATGGACAAATAATCTCAGCATAAACTGCTTTGTTTTGCCGGTTGGCATTGGCTCTGTTGAGTCTAGCAAATGAAATAAAAGGTAATTTATGCTACTTTGTCTGGGAAGAAAAAGGACCTGCTATTGCAATTGTAATTTTTTCTTATTTGCGTTGTTTGGAGCTTGCTGGATTTTATGGCATTTCACTGAAATACATCCCATTTGCTCATGTTACTCTAGACAGCTTGCACGCATTAATTTTTATCCTTTGGTTGCTGTATTGAGCTAGTGGCCATCTGACTTAATGGCAAGCTTTCGTCTAAGCAAAGTCTAGAACTAGTCTGCCAATTCTAGCCTGCTCATTGCCTTGTATAAAAAAAGATGGAAATTATCCCAAGGTAAAACAGATATCCTGCAAGCCTAACAACACCACCTGAAACTCTGGACCATGAGCAGCATGAAGCTCCAAGGCAGCTGAAAAGCATTATAAAAGACAGAGGAAGATGTGTCAAGTGGGACCCCATGAGCCACCCTGCCAGGCTACTTTAATGTAGTACATGTGAAAATATGCCAATTCATATTGTTTTATATTACTATAGCAGCAGCAAATATATAATCTTTCTGTAGTAGTTGTCAAAAATGAATTCTTAATAGACAGTAGACAATTCAGCTGTAATTGATTGAATGGAAGCAGTTCAATTAAAAAAAATGTATTGAGATTGTCATATTTTTTTTCTTTATGTCTACATGGTTGTTTTTCTTTCTGCATTTTTTCTTTATGTCTACACGGTTCTTTGAAACAAAGAAAGAGAGAGAGAGAGAAAAAAATACAAAAGCAGTACCATAACTGTCAGCTGTCTTAAGAGCATATTAATCGCAGACAGTGCAAAGCACAAGCTCTTTTTAAACTCACTCATAGCTTCTGAAAAGTTACACCCTTTTTTTTCCTTTTTTTTTTAAGGTACGAGAATAGAAACAAGTGACGCTGAGTTGATTGCTTTGACTACTTACGAATCAAACACTAAGGAGGCTGGTTCATTACAGGTTAAAGCTGTCTGCAAAGGTTTAATCATTTCATACTGTATGGGAATAAGCCCCACTAAATTCAATGGAATCTACCTCTGTGATAATCTGTTTAACATAGCACTGTAAGTGAATTAATCCTGTGAGGGCTATGCAAGGTGTTTTCCTTTAATGAGGCAACCATAGGATGATGTATATTTACCGATATTTAAAAGTGATATTAATAGCAGCCAACCAAATTTACAACAACAACAACAACAAAACCAAAACCACACAGCTGTTCACAACTGTTCTTATCCCTAACTCTGAAAAATCTCATTGACTTTGGAGCACAGGTTCTGCAGTACAACAGGGTTAATTTTAGCTACTACAAAGATGCACGAAACTGTGTACATAACCTGAACTTCCAAGATATATATTGATGCTCTATTTTGTAGTCGTGTTGTGAGTTTATTACGGACAAACAACCTAGGCAACTTTCCATTTCAGAAAAAAAACTAGTCGTGCTTTAAGAAGCATTGAAATAGGAGGGCATCCAAGCTATACTTTAAATTGCTGTCTTTTCTATAATGCCTGAAAACAACCTTGTGAAGAAAATATGAATATGATCAGACAACTGACCAAAGGAGAATGTTATGGGAGAGTCATGTTTTAGATTCTTCTCTTACATCTTGTTTATTGTTTAACTGTTACCTAGATGTGCAAATTAAGTTTAATGTATTCAAATAAAGGATTCAGAATAGTCAATTCATTACAAATTTCAGATAGCTAGGCTAAACATTGCCATTTATTGGCTGGTTTTCTTTCATAATTTCATATATTTACATTTAATAATTGTAATGATACCCAAATATTGATCTTTACTGTGGCTAAACTAGCAGATACTTAATTGTATCTACAACCTGACACTTCGATTCTCTCATTTGTGTGTCTGTAGAAAACAGAAAGTTACATAATTCCATTATGTGAAAAAAATATCCTGAAGGGAACCTGCAGGGTAGCTGACTTCCCACATAAAATCTGTGCTTCACATGCTGAAGTGGCTTTCTGCAGATCTTTGGGGGGGGGGGGGGGAATCATCCCCTCTATTATTATAGATAATGAATAAAAAATTAAGAATAAAAGTGCTTATCTGGTATGCAATCCTTCTCTTTCTGTCTCTCACTGTCGAACCCAAAGCAGGATGTAAACTTATTTTCCTTTTAATTAATCAAGCTTTCATCTCAACTCCTCTAATCTGTAAATGAAGCTCACCTTCTAGTTTCATAAAACACAGAGACATGGAAGGGACTAGAGGGGAGATAAGTGCAATGGAGTCTGAAATAATGTAATAGCTAACTGTGTTTGCTGTATTCGGTTACTCAGAGATGACTAAAGGGGGCTTCAATGCTGAAATGATCCTGTGATCAATTATTTTTTTTAAGCAACTGAACTGTGCTTTAAACTGACTGCAAAACCCCTCAATTAAACAGAGCAGCTATTATCTACATGCCGTTTCCAGAGGTGTAACTGTGTTACAGCCAAAGCGGTAAAGAATTTAGGCTAACAAATATGTCATAGCAAAAGCTTTTGTGGATTACACTTATATACAGATACACATATTCAGCCTTACAATATTACTGTATGGGAGAAAGGAGCTTGGCTCCTCCAACTAATTTATATGCATGCATGGCTTGATATATGTCTAATTTCCAAGAGCTACTTTTCAAGCTCTTTATTAAAATTGCTCAGGCTTTGAGACATCTATGGGGGTGGGAGAAGGACTGAGAAGACTTAAGTTAATTAACCAGTCACAACTCAGACATGCTTGAAGAGATGGAGGGAAACATGAAAGGCCAAAAGGATCTCTAGCCATCTGCTTAGTGGTATTACTTTGAGAACAATAACAAGGAATAAAACTCAAGTTGAAGGATAAGGGAACCACTAGCCCAAGTGAAAAGGTACGGGGTGAAGAGGGGGGCTCTAATTCCTTGGTCAGTGAGGTCATTCTTGCTCCCAATGTTAGCAAAATAAGCTTAGTAGGTCTGGAGTGGGAGGGTGCGGGGTGGGAATCCAAACAGCTCACTACAAAAGCACCTCCTTCCCAAATTTTGTAAGAAGAAGTAGTCAGTGTTGCTCATTAAAAATGACTTAATTAAATTGGAGGCAACGTTTGTGAGGGAGGCCCTGGAATAGGAATTGAAGCTCAGAAAGTATGTTTTTTCTCCCCCACCCCCACCTTAATTTGCAGTCTTAAAGACCTGCAGATGGAGCTCAGCTGAAATGAATGCCACGCCACCCAAGAGAAGCTTCAGTTTTATTTGGCAATACAGGTGAACAGTCTGGATTAAGTTTTAAATAAGGGGCCCAGATGTTTGTTCAATATGGTGTGCCACTTATGTGCTGTAAGCTTGGCAAAATGCATCTGTGTTTTCACTGTTATATAAGTTGCCAAAAAAACCCCAACCCCTGTGTGTTTGCAGAGATTTGAGGATGCAATAGCATGCTGACACACAATCGCACACTTCCCATCAGAACTACTGTTTTACTTCAGGAAAAAGGAAGAAGGAACAGTCCGCTGGTAAGGACTGACCCATTTATTCTGCAAAGTACCCCAACACAGCCAAGTTTTTGTGGACCAAGAAGCAGAAAATCTCACATGTGCCACACTCTGTGCCCCGCAGTAAAATTACAATAATAAAAAATTAAATACTAATGAGTTGCTGTCCTTTCATAACACCCAATTTCTGTTGCCTAAGGCTTTAATGGCAAGACTCTGATTCTCTAACAAATCAATAGAACTGTCTGCATGTTTGGAAAGAAAATTCACTTTTCTTTCTGGACTGCAAGTCCTAATTCCAGTGGTGCCTTTACAAGCGATGTGTTAGAGAGAAGGAAGAACAGCCAGAAATAAGCTTTCTTTGAAATACAGTAGCTAACTGCTAGAAAATACAGCTGCTGAATTTTTGAGAAGTTTAGGAGACCTGTCTGGGAAGGAACCAGGCAATTTTATCATGAATGAATGCTGCAAAACAGTAGCCAATGCCTGCAAAACTGAGGAGTAGGAGGAAACAGTTGTTGGATGAGTCCTAATCTCTGGATTCCATGTTTTTATATATAAAAAAAATTCTAATCTTTAGTTCATCTAAAAGCCAAATTATGAGGTCACTCTTTCTGCCTCTTTTATAAGTATGGCCCCTTCCTGCTTTTCAGTGCTATTGGTCAATGAATGAGCATTGAAGGCAAAGACTGAAAGTCACAGAGATGGGCAATGATTGCTCCTTTTTTAAAAAAAGTGTTTCCAAATTCCAAACTTTTAGTGTAACTACATAGGTGCTGGCCTATCAGACATTAGTACATGTAGAGAGTGAACACTTAATGTATTATAGCGGGTACCTCCTCCAACCTGCTGATGTTCAGAAGCCAACTTTTTATTATTATATACACACATTTATACACATTCTAATGCTGAGACCTGGAATTCAGAAGAGGGGTCTGAAAGCAGTTAACAAAGTACCATTCCTGCCCTATTTAATG
Organism: Liasis olivaceus; assembly: GCA_030867105.1. Lineage (NCBI taxonomy): Eukaryota > Metazoa > Chordata > Lepidosauria > Squamata > Pythonidae > Liasis > Liasis olivaceus. The sequence goes on from CM061349.1 coordinate 182,715,087, forward strand.
GTGGCTGAAGAGCAATCATCACATCACTGAAATCCATTACCAAACTCCCACTGACTGCTAGTGTTCAAGGTTGCACCTTTATTGTATCTTAAACATTCTACACTTCCATTCAGAGTCCAAAACTGAATGGGGACTCTCAATGAAAACGAAGGATTCTTACACTCATAAAGTTGTGTTGAGAACTCAGTTATCCATCTCTTTAGCCTTTATGTACAGTCAGCTTTGTATAAAGCTACATACCCTTCATGTATGAAAAAAAGGTTTATGCTGGAGAAGCTGCTGATTTCCTTTGAAATGGATAAGAAAAGCTGTTTATGAACATCAGCTGCACAAAGAACTCTTTGAAACATTTCAAATATGTTTCCTATATTTCTTTTTTGTTTTATTTAGCAATGTGAAACAAGAAGGAAATATAGCAATTCTGGACAGTTTCTCTGTAGCTTAATCTAATGTAGGAAAAAGCAAGAAACTCTATTTTGTCACTTTGGGGTTTAAAAGCCATTTGTGCAGCAAACATCAAAGACTCAAACCTTTTCAACAGTGAATGATATTTCTGAACAGATATGGTCCTGATATGAATCCTCAAAATATAGGAATGTCATAATTCAATGGTATGTAGAATAGACAGATTTTGCCCACTATGATTGCTCCAACTATCAATCATTAATCCAGATGGATGCATGGATCCTGGGAATGTGGCACGCACAGTCTGTTTTTTTTAAAAAGATAATTTAAATATAGGTAAACTCTCTGCAGACATTAATGAAGGACCCTAGCCATCCAAAGCATTCAATCACCACACAAAGTCATAATTGGGTGTTCTGTACTGGAATGTTGAAGGAATAGTTTCAGAATACTCAAAACTTTCTTTCTCTGATTAATTGTACAATGAGAAAAAAATAGAGGATAAGTATAGGGGATTCACCCATAATTTTATCAGATCTTACAATTACACTTAACCAATTCCTTATCTGAAATAGATGCAACATAAAATGGATGTTTTCTTTCTTTTCTCCTCTCAGAAAGTTCTGTAATTATATCTTCATTAATTTCGATCTTATTTATACTTTATATTTCACTGTTCTGCATGACAGTATTTACCATAGCTAACAACAAAGAAGATTAAATATAACAATAATCCTATAAAATATACATAGGCCAGGATATAGCTACCAAAAAGCCTTTACTCAAGTCTCCATAAATGTGTTCCAAACATTCTGACTCTAGTTAAGGATAAATCCACTTTCCTAATTTATAAAAACCCTTGATGGATAAGCATTTCTTTTCTGTAAAGACTCACCAGTAAAAATAAAGTTTGAAAAACATCTCTGTACAGATGACAATAGACTTTTTTGTTTGTCACCAGCCTCTGATCATGAAGAAAGAAGTTATTTCAGTAATGTATTATTGAGCCTTGGCAGTAGAACTGTGTGCTGAGTAATAGCTACATGAAGATCATCCTGAATTTTGGACTTGTCAATACAGAGGTGAGAGACAGCTTTATTTTTCTTTGTTTAGGATCCATGGGCATCCCAAGTCTAGATGGCTGGATATAAATTAACACATCAAAGTACAATCTAAATATAGATGGAGATGTGATTGTGAATAATTTACCATGCTGAGGAAGTGATATTAAAATTATTTCAGGTTGGGTCGTTCTCCACTTTAAGGACCTGGTACCATCTGAAAGTCTTGCATTATCTAGCTTTGCTGCTGGAAGCTCAAATGGCATGCGCCTTCAACAGTTTTGGCTGATGTGCTGGTTTCAATGTTTCTTTGAGAAATTAGCCACGCTATAACATCCAGACAAGATTACTGTAATGCTTTCAGTGGTGGGCTAAACTTGAAAAGTACCCAGAAATTACACCTGCTCCAAAACATGATAATTGGGACAGACTGCTTTGACAGATTACTCCACTGTACTGCCTACCAATCTGTTTCTGGCCTCATTTCCTCATGCTAATTATGATGTCTAAAGCTTGAAAAAAGAATCTTATGAACAGATATGGAAAGGGCTATTTTCTTCTACTTGGGTATCAGGCTAGGATTTCACCAGAAGGAAGTGACTAGAAATGGAACTTTCAAAATAGTAGTGTCCAAAGTCCATTTTGTTCTCCTGGTTTATGGTTATCATTTAACATGTTCATTTTAGAACATTTGTTCTGTTTCAAAGTATTTTGTTCTTCCCACTGTCATTTTTAATTTTTTCTTGTTTTAATTCTCATTGATTTGGTAGCACCTTGAACCACTTGCAAAAAAGGTGAGATCCGTATTTTTTATGGAAATAATAGTAGGGAAGCCAGTGGCTTTATGGTAGCTGTAGATCAAGGAAAGGGGAGAGATGAACATAACTGTAAGCTGATAATAGTTATTTACTAGGATGGCAAAAATCATTGGATGAAATGTTTCACCCGAGATCTTCTGGTTTGCTTTGAGTTGTTGTTGTTGTTGTTGGTCGCGTAGTCAGCCAGATGTTTAGACTGGATTTGGCATTTTTATCCACCTATCGAGTCATTCCCAAGGACCCGGGATAGGCAGATGTTGTTGTTTGATAGTGCTAAGGTATTGTCACAGGATATAAGCTGTTCCAAGTAAATTTGCCTTTTGCAACTGACTAATGGTGATTTTGTCAATGCCGATGGTCTTCAAGTGGTACTCCAGATGTTTTGGAATTGCACCCAAGGTGCCTATTACTATTGGTAGTATCTTTGCTTTCTTTTGCCACAGTTGTTTTATTTCTATTCACAGGTCTTTGTATTTTGGGATTTTCTCCAGTTCTTTCTCTTCTATTCTGCTGTCTTCAGATATTGCAATGTCCACTATCCAGACTTTTTTGTCTGACTTATCAACACTTGTTAAGTCGGGGGTGTCATGTGGCAGGTGCTTGTCTGTCTGGATTCTAAAGTCCCAGAGCACTTTAGCTTCTTCATTTTCTATTACTTTGTCTGTTTTGTGGTCCCACCAGTTCTTGCTTGCAGGCAAATGGTATTTCTTGCAGATATTCCAATGCACCATTGTTGCTACTTTGTCACGCTGTTGTTTGTAGTCAGTCTGTGCGATCTTCTAACAGCAGCTAACTAGGTGGTCCACTGTTTCTTCAGCTTCTTTGCAGAGGCGGCGGCATCATCATCATCATCATCATCATCATCATCATCATTTTGGTTATGCCCAGAATTTCTCAGGAGGGCCTAAAAACACCTGCACTGAATCTTTGAGCAGCAGCTTCACAAGTTCAGGGAGTAGATCCAGAAAGGTACTTTGTTCAAAAGCGAAGCACTTTATCAAATGATTTGCACAGGCCAATTATTTACTGAGTACTATTCAAAGGTATTGCACTGGAAAAATCAATGTTCTTGATTAGTAAGCTCCAGTTGGAATTGAAAATATCATGTAAGGAAAGGCACATTTTAAGATACTGAGTATAACTCGGGGGGAAAAATGTATCACGCAACAGTTTACAAATTGAATCCAAACCATATGCTGCAGGTATTTATCTGTCAGACATTGTGAAGCAAGTCACATTCTTTACTATCTATAGATCTGCAAAAACTGAAGCACGAAAATCTATTCAGTGTCTGAAAGTCTAATGAAGGCAAAGGAAGAAAAATTGACATTAATCAACATGAAAGAAGTCAAGCAATGGGCAGCATTATTTCAGCTAACCCTGTAAAAGAAAGAGAGTATAAAAGTGCCTTCAAGGCAATAAGGGTGAAATATACCCCAAACAGTAGTAGTTTTATGGTTTAGCGATACTCACTTTGACTTTTTTTGCATGTGAGTTGATTTATAGCAACTTAATTTATAAGAGCATCAGCTAATCCATTGAGGATGCTGTGGAAGAAGCGGGGCATCTTTTATATGTCTACTGTCCCTTCTCCAAGGCCCAGCTTTCTCAGATAGATGAAAAGAAATATACTCTTCCCTTTTCTTACTTGTCTACAATTTCCCTATCAATACTATCTGGTTTTTTGTTTTTTTCTTTTTTCTTTTGGAAGCAGCAATAGTAGGAGCTGTTCATAATTTTTAAAAGGTACATACAGTACATGCACGTATATTAGTTTTGCAACAAGCTTAGTTTGGGAGAAGCCACCACCACCAATGAATGTGAATAATACCATCCTTAATGCACTTTTGAAGCTGAGCCTTATCTTTTTTCAAGACGCTGCTGGGTTTGGATACAGGACTATCAATGCCACAGCAGAAAAAGAGACGTTTTGGATTCCATTCCTGAGTTCAGGCCAGACCTCCAGTGACTGGCATATCATTTTCTTTATACTCAGAAGATTTGATGAGCCAACTAAGTAGGGAAACTATTCCAGATGATGGAGTCTCCGTGATTGGATAATCAGCTGCCCCACTGTATGAAAAGAACAGAAAGCTTTGCAAGAATGCAAGTGACAGCCTGGATAATACCAGGCTCAAAAACGAACAGGCAGAAGAAAAGGGGTAAAGCAACTCAGATGAGATGGGTGAGGTTATGTCATATAATTATTAATGGGATAATAATCAAAGGATTTCCTCCTGATTTATTTTGTTACAGATCCATTTGTGTCTTATTTCCTTTCCACACAAAAACGTCCTCCCATAGATTGATGCTAGATTCTCTAATAATCTTCTGTTGTAAGATTGTGTTTGTTTTGTCATCTCAGCGCTAGCTTTATACCTACATCTTCAGAAGTGTATAAACAAGATGGACACTGGAGGAATATATGGGGACAGGCTGTCATGTGGAAAAAGCAAGGCGAAAGATCTGAGTCGAGCTGTGAAGAAAGAGCACAAAACAGTTGCGGATACTACTACACAAAAAGAATACTGAAACAGTATTATCTACAGTTGTTCGCAGAGATGGTGCAAATCTTACACTCAGCCTTTGAAACAAAGTGAGTCTGTTTTGTTACATAATCTGTTTCCCACATGGATAAGACAGTCAGGATTTAAAGATGGGCTTCTGATTTTTAAAATCAGGCTGGGTGACTGGGGGATAAAACCTATTTTGGAAGGGCTTATACTCAACAAAAAGATCACACTTGCACAGCTTGTGAGTGCCCCTTGACACTGCACTGCACTATTGGGGGCAGCAAGAAACACCATGTTTGCTTTTTTAAAGGGCAAGCTTTGAGCAAAAGGGATAACAGTGATCTACGCCTCGGTTAGATGTCATGAGTGGACTACTGTTTTCCAGGCTCAATTCAAATTATGGATTTTAACCTCTATGCTTTACATGTCTTAAGGTCCAGCTACCTGCAGGCTATGAGCTCCTTCCTGCTAACAGCCTGCTTAGGTGATAAGATTTGCACACAAGACCTTCTGAAGAGATCTATTGAAACAGCCTTTTTTTTTTTTTTTACATCTCTCCTACATTGTGACATACATTTTCCTTGGAGCTGCAGCTGGTCCTTACTGTCTCTGCTTTCACCAAGGATATCAAAGTGCATCATTTGAATTTAGTCTTTTGCTTCTTACCTGATATCATTATTGTTGTGGGAAGTCAGGGATAGGGAACCCATGGTTGCAGAACAGCAACTCTGAGGGTCCCTTACTACTTGCCTTGCTGATGGGTTTCCAGGGAGCCATTCTTCAGTAAAGTCTGAATTTAGGAATATCTTAAACTTTTGAAAGAGCAGACTAAAGTCATGTAATCCTTAGAAATGGAGCTACTGTGCCATAAGCCATAAGATGGCCTTAGCCAAGTCATGCCCTCAATTCTCATATCTGAAATATGGGGTAGTAACGAACAGTCAGGCGTTGTAAGGATTTGCAGGTAGAAAACATATGCCAAGTATGAAAATGTAACTCGGACATGATATTTGATTAATAAGTCCCCACTCTGAGGATTTCGGATGATTTTATCTCAGGTTGTTGTGATGAAACATTTTCCATGGACAAGGAACATTTTGTTGCCCATCCTGGGCCATTCATCCCCCATCGTGGGTTTCCAGGAAACTGAATTTTGCTCAGACACTGTACACAAGAAAGGACAAATCTCCTAATGATGGTAACCATGGGAACAGGGTTTTGCACACACTGGCACAGAGTGACGTGTTGAACTCAGTGTTCTGGTATTAAATATCTTCCTCTTTTATTTAATGAAGTCACATTAAGGATTTACGTGGCCTTTCTGATTTATTCTGTAATATTTACTTGACATTTGTACTACTGTAAAACACACTGCAAAAACAGTCTTACATATGAGTACCACAAACTACTTTTTGTTCTGGGAGATATACTTCCGGAAACTTACAAACTGCCCTCAGACTTCTCAGAACGCCTCATGACAAGGGGCCAATGGAAACCTCCAATGGGGGAAAGGGACCATTTTGGGAACCGGCCATTTGTTCTGCACATAATGGATGGCCATCTAACCACTGAGCTCTCCCCTCAAGTGACATCAGGCAAGAACCATTTTCCTTGGCTGCATCGACGGGAGGGATGGAGCAGACCCATTTCCCAAGCCTCTGCTGGGAGAACAGCTGCTGCAGCTTCTCCTGTCCACAAATGCTTCTATTCCAGCTGTGTTACAAATACTTATATGTCACTTTAAGAAAGAAGAATGAGTCTGCTTCTTTTCCTCTTCTTTTCCCCTTCCCCCAACTCCCCAATCTCTTTAGGGGAGAAAAGGCTGGGAGCTTTTTCAGCTGAAGAGCTGAATAAAATGCTTTGAATAAATATTACCCATAATATGGACTATGTTACAATTTAACTATCATGAAGAAAGTCGTGAGTCATGTTTATTGATCTCTTATTCCTTGTTTACAATAACATTTATAACTGAAAGGACTTAATGTACTATATTGCTGTCACTACTAGCCATTTTTTGAAATCTGTGGATATAGGGTGGCCTGAGCTGCTATTAAGTTTCTGCTTGAAAAAAACAAAGGTAGCTAACAACCTGAAATATAGAATTTGTAGTCTGGGCAGAATGCCAAGACCAATAAGAGGCTTCAGTCCTGTCTCCAAAGACAAACTGTGGTGGATCTTCCTTCCTTCCTTCCTTCCTTCCTTCCTTCCTTCCTTCCTTCCTTCCTTCCTTCCTTCCTTCCTTCCTTCCTTCCTTCCCTCCCTCCCTCCCTCCCTCCCTCCCTCCCGTTTGTAGCATATCTGTCATTCAGGAAAAGACCCTTTGGATGTATTAAGAAGAAAAATCCCTTTCTCTTCACCATACTTGCCGAGGCTGAGTACACAATATCTTCTCAATTCTGAAGTCAGCAGGCAAGAATTGTTCACTCTCTATCCTACGCTTAGAAATGTATATGTGTTTTACAAGTAAATCATGATTTTTTCCCCTGACTTCGCATTTTAAAAAAGATGGTATTGCTACTGTAGAACTCTCCAAACTGCATTGCCCAAGTACAAAATATTAACAAATCTAACCCAACCATACTAACTGCGGGCATTTGCAAGAGAGGGTGCAGATGATGAAAGGTGCAGTACAACATTGTAATACAAATTCCTCCTCTTTTATACTTGCACTGTGATGTTGCATGAAAGCACTAAGGTGCAGACCTTGCACAGTGACGTCATAACACACATTTTGTCATTTTGACAAAAGCTCTGTTTGCTGCCCGTGATACTAAGGATACTATTTCCAGTTTTAAGTTTCTTTTTTCCATTCAGGGTCTTACAAGAATTACTAAATCTCTGACTGACAGCTGACACAAATGTCATCTTATACTAAATAGCTCAAACAGTGTTGCATTAGGAATCCCAGATTGCCCAATCATTTCTCTGTTAAGAATGGCCAATATTAAGTAGGGCAAAAAGCTACTGCTTGTGTTTTATCTGTGAAGAAAGCAATCAAACATAACAGTGTCTACTCCTCTGACATGGATAAAGTGTTTTATGTTTACTGTTTCTGTGTTTCTTTTTGTTGTCTGTTATCAAAGCAACTGCCATTAAATGATTGTGACAAAATGGAAAAAACTTCAGATTGCTTTACTGTTCTTATTTTCAATCATAATATCCCCCAAAAAGGCATTTCTCCTGGACTAAGAAATGCAAACAATTAATATTCAGAACTGCTCCTGATAACCTCCTTTTTACATGTAATGAAACCCAACATGTATATAAAGGCACAGAGAAAAGTGAACAAAAATGAGCATCCTTTATGCTCTAGGAAGATGTATTGCATTATTTTGTTCTATAAGCTTATAGCTTATAAGCAAGCACAGAAGCAAGAAGAAGTTACCAACTAATTGGATACTAAAGTACAATTCACTTGGTGGTGTTATTGAATAACTGCACCTTTGTCAATCTAGAAATAAAGAATTGCTTCTGTAGTGATGAAGCTGCAGTGTTGTGGCATTGATTCTGATAGTAATGCTATCATAGGTTTGCTGATGTGACATTATAGGGGTTTCTCTACATCCTGATGTACCGATATCAGTGAAAGGTTTCTTCTGCAAAACTGCATTGGACAGGAACTGTGCAGGAGAAAAGCTGGCTACTGATGTTGATCCTTTTTGAGACTTCTAGAAACAGCAGCAAAATCAATGTAATTGGCAGGACCAATTCATCTTGTAAATACCAGTCTTACCCAGTAAATTGTCCTATGGAAGATAATTGTCATATTGTTACACTATCTTATTGAGCAGGACAAAAATCCTACTCTTGTCACTTATAATTATTGCAAACAATGCCATCATTGGGAGAACAACAACATCTGGGGAAACAAAATACAAAAGATGACATATCCCTATCCTGTATTTTTTTTTATTAACAATTCAACAGATGGTCAATACGTATTTTTTAGGCAATGTATAGCTGTGATTTGGTTCCTGCTATTCTGCTTTGATACTGTCTCTGATGAAAATTGTATAGTTCCTCTTCCATGTGTTAGAACAATCGTAATTGACTTTTTAAAAAGCATTAAATTATATTTGGTATATTTTCTCCCCACTGTAGAGTCTATTATAGCCCAAGCTGTAAATATAATCAACTTCTTAATTAATAATGAAAGAAAAAACAAAGTAGGGATGTAAAAGATTTCAATAGGAATGGATTTGAGGGATCTGCCAGTTCAGGCTCAACCATAGAACACATTGTATCACTTAATGAAGTATGATAATAGCATATGTCTTTCTCTAGTCATAAATTCACTATTTTTTATTTGTTTGTTAGATTTATACCCTGCCTCTCACCCATTATTTATTATTTATTTGTTAGATTTGTATCCTGCCTTTCCTCCAGGAGCTCAAGGTAAGGTACACATTCCTCCCATTTTTCCCAGAACAACCTTGTGGAGCAAGTTGGGTTGAGAAAGTAATTTAATCAACATCAACACATCATTTCTGGAAAAGAACATACATTTCTAAAAAAGGCAGTTGCTTTTTTTTTTTTTTTTTAAAGCATACACCAGAGGAATTTATGCTTAAAAGCTTACATGGGGCCATTTGCAAAACAAATCATCACAGAAATTTGTGTTAGACATATTGCTCACCAAATTGAAATTTACAACAAGTAACATTTAAGTGAAATTGCATAGACAATCTTCATATGTTAGACAAAGTTGCAAAATAAAACTTGCTTTCTTTTTATACATATTATAAAAACTCTTTAAAAAACCTGATGAAGCAGAATATTGACCCACTTACACAGGCAGTAAAATGGATTTCTACCGATCCACAGAGCATTAAATCAGAAAGGAAATAAAAACTAAAACACCAAAAACAATACAAACTGTCAGAATAAGAAGCATGTGGAAGATTTGTACAGTGTCAAAATATCAGCTACAAAGTTTCAATTCAAGGATTGTCAAGTGATTTGGGTTAATTTATATAAAAATTGCACAGGAAACCAAATACATATTTCCATCTCAATGGCATTCATGCCATTCATTCTTTTTGAAAGTTATTTTAACTTTCAAGAACATCGCATCAATTAAAATGGAGAAACACTGTGTCTTATGGAACCACAGAAATAACACACAACAAAAATAATGGGAATTGTTTGGTATCATGGTTGGAAAGAGAAAAGACAATCGATAAATGATTCAGTTCAAAAAATTGTAACATGGGCTATCAGGATGTGTATTCTTGCTTGGTTCCATTATGCCTGATCTACATCCATGGGTTCAAAACTAATTAACAGTAAGGTGACATTATGATGACAGCAAAATAAATTCTCCAACCACCTTACAAAATATGTTGCGATATGGAACCAAGAGAATCTGTGTAGAAGAAAGAAAGAAAGAAAGAAAGAAAGAAAGAAAGAAAGAAAGAAAGAAAGAAAGAAAGAAAGAAAGAGGGAGGGAGGGAGGGAGGGAGGGAGGGAGGGAGGGAGGGAGGGAAAGAAAACAAACTAAAACAAGGGAAATAAATAGTACAAGTGACGGTGTTCTGCATTTCCCCACCACTTGCTCCTCTTTCCAAACTGCACATTGACCAAGTCTATTCTGTGTCATTCTTATCTAGCATCTTTATTCTAATATGGAGAAATTTCCTTTCATAGAATCACCTATTTGTCTCCATTGCTTAAAGGAACATTATATTCCTGATAATGTAATGAATGCCCATTAAGTCCACAGCCTGGTTTTATTATTTTAACTAGTCGCTTTGTTATGCCCTTTTGGCTCCTGGCAGGAATTACATTCTCCATGTTTGTTGCTGGCTCTGAGGCCAGTAGTAGTGCTAGTCAAAAACCTAGAATTCATGAGAAATAGCAAGTTAAAATCTTAAATTCTACTTTTAAAGCAAGTAGTAGTCTGCCTTTATTTGCTCTCCACACAGTTGCTGCTAAAATTAGTGATTTCCTTGCCTCTTTTAGAACAACATATTCTTAACTGTGCCTAATAAAAGCTTAACATATTTCATCTCATTTTCTTTTCTGCCTGAAAACTGAGCATCTGAAGTTTGGCCGTATGCTGTCTATCTTTTTAAGGCTCCGTATCTAACCCAAAAACGAAGCCGTTTTTTATTCACCTTTTGCAACAGAGAATAATAATGACAACGCTTCTGGCTTTGTTTCCCCTCTTTTTTCTCCTATTATATCCATTTTGACTCCATACCCATCTTTTTTCATCCAGCTTCTTCCAGCCTGCACTGGTAATCTAAGTCCATTATTTCCTACCATTTCAGTAGCTTCTTCCATTCCTTATTGGGCAAGCACAATTTCCTTTGCTCTTTAAATTAAAAATTATTAATATGGAAGCTTAATCCACTATGGCACAGAACGAATACTAGCAGCTCCTGGATTACGTGCAAATCCTAAACTTCTTTTTGCAGCCTTCAGATCATCCATAAATTGCACTACTGATGGCAAATCACTAAAAATTGTGTGTGATTTACTGCTGTATTTTGGCAGAAAAATATATTTACTTATTCATTCAATCAATCTACATGGCTACCCACTCATGATTCTGGAGGGCTATGTATAAACTTTCTTTTAAGCTTAAGGTACCAAGCAAACATATGACAGGCATCCTGTCTCTCCAGTGGAGCCTTCCAGAAGTCCCAGTCCTGGACATTTTAGTGACATTATTGTCATGATCCTGCCCATTAGTCAACTTTTTCTTAAGTACATCTCTCAGTCACTGAAAGGCTGCCCATCCTTGTATGACGAGTTATGCATATACATATCTATGTGTCCATGATGCATATACCGATATGCCCATGTCTTTTCTTCTAAATTATATTTGCTTCTTCCTACCTTTTCATAAAATAAATGTATGTGTTCTATTTAAACTTGAAAGACTGTCTGAGCTAATTCTCACCCATTGCATTTGAACATGACAGGTTGCTGAGCATTTTCCCTGTCATTTATGAGTTTTGTCAGATTTTAATTCATTCCCATTTAGAAGGAAGAGTATTGATGCTTTTGAACTTTGGTGTTGGAAAAGACTCCTGAGAATTCCATGGACGGCCCAGAAAACAAACAGATGGATCATTGAACAAATCAACCCAGAGTTCTCACTTGAGGCACAAATGAACAGGTTCCAATTATGCTACTTCAGAAACATTATGTGAAGACCTAGCTCTCTGGAAAAGGCTCTAATACTGGGAAAGTTGGAAGAAAAGAAGAGGACGACCAGCAGCAAAGTGGATAGACTCCATTACGGTGGTGGTGGGGACAATTGCTGAATTGCTGAAGGACCAGTTAGGGACAAATCAGCATGGAGAAAATCTATGTGGTCGCTAAGAGTCGACAACGACTTGATGGCACGTAATCAACCAATCAGTTTAGAAGTAAGTATTCCCCCAATTAGTGAAAGAGTAGTGCACAAATCTGTTTTGAGCACATCATACAGCTCTGTTGCTCTGCCTCTGTATATATGTATGTACTCCAAGAAATGGACCTTTTGGGGAAACTATCTCCCCCATTTGATATCAGCTGTTTAGATTTTAAAGCACCAGATATTCTGACTCTTCCCTTATCCCCATCCCCATTTAGGATTTGTTGGCTTCCCTTTTGGTTAATAAAAAAAATGGCACAATCATTCATTTTCGGGGGGGGGGAATCATTTTTAGGAGACTGGAGTAAGAAAATCTTTCAAAGAGTGTGCATAAATTTTCTTTCCCTCTCTGTAGACGAACCTATGAATATTAGTTAAGTCTGAAATAAAATACAGACCTACAGTATAATATTACTGCTATTCATCTGTGTATTGGAAACAGCAGTATTTTTTACTCCATCAATCAAGAAACAGAGCAGGCACTTTTCAAAGCAAAACACTTCATTAGAACAAAATATTCCTAAATAATGAATACAAGTTTTCAGTCAGGTACTTGGCCGGGGGGAGGGGGGCAGGGGGTGAGTAGGTAGGGCACTGAGGAGAAATGGAAACTGCAGCAAGTTCCATTGTAATCAATCTTCAGTGAGCAATGGAAAAAGATCTAATATGCATATTTCTTTAAGACCTAAGAATTAATTTGCAGTACCTTTCATTCAGTCTTTCAAAAAAGACTAACAAAGGGAGGGGATGTTATTTGTTTACTTAACTTTGGAGCCATTTGTTAGAATACTTTTAGACAGAAGACTCTGAACATAGCTGCCAAACCAAGAACAGACTTTCATTCCTCTAGCTCAGTGTTTTCCTGTGCCTGAGTTTCTACTCCAAAGAATTTTTTCCCTTTATGGAGTTAGTTAATTTAGGCACCTTTCACCCACTCAGAGATCAGCTTTAAAACACATGGAAGGGTTCTGCAGGTTTTTGCTTACAATCCAGGTGCTCAAATGTTCAATCTAGCATACTTCCCCCTCACCAGGCAGTTCTGTTTATAGTTCATGTGGTCAAATACTTGTGCAGTCAAGTCATTACTTTCCAAGGGCTTATGTTGTGTTCATAGTAGACAAACAGATAATTAGGGATGAGTAGAATATACCATTAGTAAAATATTTTCTTTGAAGGTATGTGTGTGAAGGAGGCTTGTGGGTTTGACTTTGATTTTTGGTCTTGAAACACTCTGATGGTTTGGGGAAAAGACCTGTGAGTGGTTGGCAAGGAAAATCTTTAATTGATCAGTTTGGAGGGAAGGAAGGATGATAATGGATAGGTTGGTTTGATCAGCAAACATTCCAGAGTTTTGTGCCACTGGAGGATGATCACTAGAATATGAACCAACATTAATTTGCTGTTGCGCGAGCTGCATTGGTTACTGGTTTGTTTCCGGGTCCAATTCAAGGTGTTGGTTATTACCTTTAAAGCCCTTTATGGCACAGGACCAGGTTATCTGAGGAACCACCTCGCCCTAGTCACTTCAGCCCATCCCACTCAGTCCAGCAGAAGGGGCAGGTTGCACACCCCACCAGTCAGGGAATTTCGATTGGTGGGGTCAAGGCAGAGAGCCTTTTCTACTGTAGCGCCCGCCCTATGGAACATCCTGCCTCCTGAGGTCCGGTGTGCCCCCTCCCTCATGGCCTTCAGGAAAGGTATTAAATCCTGGCTCTGCCAGAAGGCCTGGGGGCCAGAGGGGGGCCCGCACCTGTGGAGATGGCTGGCAGGATGATGGCTTGTCTCCCCCCCCCCCCCCCAGCATCTGACAGGTTTTTTAGGGCCATAAACCAGAGGAGGTTTTTTAGGGTTTTTTAATGTTTTTAATTATTTATAGTTTTTAGCCATCTCGGAGAGAGCTGTGTTTTTATTGTGAGCCGCCCAGAGTCACCTGTTGGGGGAGATGGGCGGCATACAAGCCGAATAAATAAATAAATAAATAAATAAATAAATAAATTTTATTTTATACCCCATTTGAAAGTCTCAGATAATGGAACAAACTGCTCACCTGGAAAGATTTACTGTAATGTTAAAAATCATACAGGGATTTGGCTAATCAAAATGCAGTTTGTTGCAACTCTGAATGAAAACTGGCAGGTTCAGTACAAATGACACATATTATAAAATATTTATTCCTTGACTTCCTCTTCAGTACCTCACTGAGAAGGTGTTCTCTGAGTGTTAAATGGGAAATCCAAATCCTGTCTACTTGGATTAATATCCAAGGGAGATAAGTGAGAGGTGCTTTTCCACCAATAACGAAGATATTTGCTAGAGGGGACATGTCTTCCTCAGAGGCCCACAAATGTCTGCTGTTGTAACTCTATGAAACTGTGAGATTGTGAGAAGGAAATCCTCCTCCCCGCCATGCAGTCTTTCCACCGTGATCAAAGCAAAAGGTGAGAAACTATAATTAGAATGGGCCAAATACATAGATAAAAATGCAGCAAGAGATGCCAAGCTAATAGCATTCCTTCCTAGTTGAGGTATAGCAGGAGATCTCTTTGTTGATCAGATAAGGAGGGATCCTTTCCCCTAGGAGATTACCATTTCAATCAACAAATACTAAACAAACAGAAAACCATAACTCAGCAGGTGCCTAACTACAGAGGGCTTCTTCTCAGAAGGCACACTAAGTGTGTTTTCTCGGAATTCCTGAAGGGCACACTTTTGTGAGCTTTTGAGTAACAATAGCAAGGATTCTCTGCATAAAAGGCTTAAAATGAAAGAGTCACTGCAGCCACCCCGGCAGCTGACTGTGCTTTGCTCTCAGAAATAAACTTCACTTCTGTTTCAAGCAACTGCTTGCGCATTTTTATTCCTGACTCGGAAACAAACTCGGTAAGACTTCTTTCCAACAACACCAAGTGCTTTTAGCAAAGCAAGCATGGTTTAATTCTTTGCAACTTGACAATGGAAAAGTTGCACTGATTCTCAATGTTTGCTTATTGCTTATTTTAGTTAGCCTTAATATATCACAGACTCCTGGACAGCAACTTTTGCAGCAGTTCTGGTAATTCAAATATACAGCCCGACTAATATTTTCCCCTTAAAACCTTCTTTGATATTTATGTTTGTTTATTTATAATACTTGCAGACTGCCTCACTCATAAGACTCTGGGAAGTGTACACCGAAGCATGCATGCATGAAAAATAAACAATAAATAAAGCAATCAAGGTACAATAGAACCAAAAAAAAGCACATTGCAAGAAATCACCTACAGTTAATCAGGGCTTAACAGCACCATGGAGATAGAAAGATCTCACTGTCTTGCAGAATCCACAGAGGGAGAGAGCTGTATACACCTCCATGGAAAGCACATTCCAGAGCATGAGATACAGAGAAAGCCTGTTACTTGCCCTGAGTTGTATGTACTTCCCAGGGAAGGGGGATTCTCAGCAAGCCCCTCAGACTGGATGGCAGAATCAACTGTGACAAGGAAGTGCCTGATATAAGCCAGTGTGACATCGACAGGCCCAGCTTTGAAAATTAATGTTGTACAATCTCTGATACATAAGACAAAATCCAGTATTCTGTTCTGAGCCCACATCAAAAACAATGACATCAATGATGTATTTTTTAATTTCACATGTTTTCTGGGATTCATTTCACCTAACCTTGGTGTGGTTGTGATTTGCATAGGACTCTTGCTAAGACATATTTAAGCAAATGCATAACATACAATAATAGTTGTTGGCAATAGCTCTCTGTCCCTATAACCACTCTCAAGCTTTGCTGAGTCATTTCCATGCTGCGTGTAGTCAAAGCTCTTCTTTGGATCCAAAGGTGTGCTATGCAAGCAGAAAGGCATTTCCAACTAAGCAAGGTAGACCAATTAAATTCTTCCATCACATAGGAAAGAGGCCCTCAACCCTCAGCATGAGAAGAAGCCAGGAAGCTACACTGTAGTAGCTGAACTGGATCCTTCTGTTCAGTCTATGATTTGGAACATTCAGAACAACCAAGTTTCAATTTCTAGAAGCTTGAAGTAAAGGATTATAAGCAATAGAATTTATAACCCTCTTGGAATAGAACACAATAGCCTAACTCAACATAAGGCTTTTTTTTCTCTCTCTCTCTTTCTCTCTCTCTCTCTCTCACACACATATCCCAAATTCTTGTGATATTTTTGAGTCTCAGGAGTTTTTATCTGTGTTCTCTCTTTATAGTCCAGGATATGGCCTCTTATTGTACCATCTTTTCCACTTGAGTTAAATTCGCTCTGAATTCAAGCCAATCTGACATATTTATCATTATTTATTGTTATTTATTTATTAAATGTATATTTACACAATTCTATAACAATTCTGGGTGGCATACAGTAAAACCAAACCTAAAATACAATTAAAAATCCAGATATCTAGAATAAAAACAACAATTTAAAAGCAATAAAACACACAGGACCTGCCACTCACTCTAACCCAAGACCTGAGGAAAGAGCCAAGTTTTCAGGGCTCTTTTTAACATGGCCAGGGTGGGGGCCAGGTGTATTTTGAGATGAGAGGTTTTCCAGAGGGCAGTGCTGCAACAGAAAAGGCATGCTTCCGAGGTCCCATCAAGTGACACTGTTTAACAGAAGGGACCTGGCACAAGTCACCTCTGCTGGATTGTATAGGCTGAGCAGAACCATGGGAGGGAGCTTACAGAACTAACTATATCTAATCTCCAAAGTACATTAATTGCCTCAAATGTTAATTTTTGTTTAATTCTTTAGTAATAAACTCTTACTAGTGATCCAGTCACAGTACCCAAGATGGAATGGGGTAAGTAGCTAATCCCCAGATTACAATTCTACAATATGATCCAAAGGTACCAGAGTAAATACAAACAATTGTCCATTTATGTGATGGAAGTTAAGATAACTCTGTCTGCCAAATATGAGATGTTTCAGCAATAAAACCCTAAACTGTATACTTCAGATAAAGAGGATCCAAACATCAGTTTTTCATTTGAGAGTAATCTCTTATTTTTAGAAAGGGAAAATGCCAAAACCAGCCAACCAACCACGTAACCAACCAACCAACCAACCAACCTGTTTGTTTGGGGGTGGGGGGTGGGTTGGACATTAACTTTCCTAATACTACATATCTGAAACTTAGGTAGAGCAGATGGTAAAATATAATGCAGGCACTGGGTGCTAAATGCAAGCTGTAAGGGATCAAAAAGTGCTAGAAGGAAAGGTACAAATAATGAAAGTACATTTGATTCGCCTTGCTTCTGATGAGGCATAAAATAAAATGTAAATAATTTCTGTGCAGAGGAAATTAGCATAATGGTTTTGGCATTTGCACCTTGAATGAGTTTGCATTCCCTAAGCTAGCTCTGCAAAAAAAGAGTAACACCATTTACCTGGATTTGCAGGAAGGATTATATCAATTCTATTACCACTGTCAGTAATGAAACACAACTCTGATACCATTAACATCATGCAGAATAAAGAAGGTGTGATTAGTCTCAACTTGGATTTGCAATGTAAGAAAAAAAAAATGAAAATGTTGTGAAGTTAGATATGCACAATGAGGAAGGCAAGTGCTATTAACCTAAGTTTCCAATGCAGAAAAGCGTCAATATTGCAAATATGGGTTTGCAATTAAACCAGTGTCTATGGTGCTAACAACATAAGTTCATCCTTACAAAGCTATAGTTAGCACTGACCTGGATTCTCAGGCTAATTTTTATTTTAAACTATTTAATATCTGTATCAAAGGAAGTCCTTGTTATTAACTGTAAGTGCTTTACAATTAGGGAATGTGCATTTGAGGACAAACAACAATTGCATAGGGATCTCTGGGCACAAGCTAGACACATGTATTACATGCAAATGAACTTTTTAAAAAATTCCTTACAGTGAAAACATATCCTCGATCACTTCATGTTTTCATTTTCATTTTATTTATGGTCCTAGACAAATAAAACCACAAAATCTATCTCATATAAACATTATTCTTTTAGTGAGTCCTTTGGCACATAGGTTGCAACCACTAGTTTTCTTTACCTCATTACTCTTTATCATGCCCTAGTCCCCATTAAGTTTCTTTCCTCTGTGTGACCTCCATCCCAGTAGCTGTTTGAGATCTGTCGTCTGAATAAGAGTTACTGTATTGTTGCATTCAATTCATGGTGTCTTAGTACATATTCTAGTTGGACATCCCCACACACATTCCCACGGCAGAGGCACTGTCATTGGTGCTCTGTGGGAAGGAGTCAGGAAGAGAACATAAGCAGATAAATACCACCTCAGAATTTGCTTTAGATGGATGTCCAAGGTAGTTTTGGGTACAACTGCTCTGTGGGAACTTCATGGATTACATCATTAATAAAATTAAAATACATCTTCAGATTTGTCTTCTAGAAAATGGGTATTCTTCATATGATAATAATAAAGCAGCCCAATCTCTTGAGCTCAGTCTCTAGATGCCCTTCTAAAAGGTATGCAATCATGCTCTTTACCATATTACAACCAGCAGAATAGCCAAACTACTTGTAGCTCTTAGTGCATATTTTGTCCCTAAGTGTACGTTGGCAACTGGCGCCTTAATAAATTCCAAGGGCTTTTCAAATATCCTACTGTTCTAATCAGAATACTATTTAGCTTCCCTAAATATTTTGATTCAATACGAGACAACATTTTTTAAAATCCTAATTGTCCTGTATTTTGTTTCTCTGGAAGGGAGGGAGGGAAGAAACAAGCCATGCTTACATGCTTATCAACAACAGGAGACACGTAATTCATATCAAGTTTGCTTTCTTATATTTACATACTGTCCTACCTTTATCTTCTCCTTTGCTCTCTTGATTAGTTTTATCTACTTCAGGAGCCTGAGGCTTCTCTTCCTTTATTGTCTCCTCCTGGGTTATCAAAGTCTCTGAAAAGCGGGGGGGGGGGGGGGGGGGGGGCATTATACAGAGCAGTGGCCAGGAGGTACCATTAGTATAGGTTACAACATTTTCCCCAAATAGCACACCACACAGTTATAAGGGTGTCTTACTCATACTAGGTAGCATGTTGCTTTAGTGAATCCAACTAAAGAACGCTTACATCTTGAGTTATTCCATGAAACCAGGTTTCATGAAATGGCTATCTATACACAGTTTTCTGTGTATAGGACTTGAGTTTAACTCTTTATGGAACTCACATGTTAGTAAACAGCTTGCCCAGTTGGGGGATTCAATTTCCATGTAAGCTGTCCAAATTCACTGGTTATTTGGGCTGAGAAACATTCCGGGAGAAAACATTTAAACTTCTGCTAAATTCAAAATAAACAGAATAGGTGCATAGTAAAAGATGGTTGAACTATTCAGTAAAACCTAACAGGATAATAATCCAAATTTCCAGCAAACCATTTTAGTAGTGGAAATCTTCTGGAATACAGAATTGTTATTTCTTGTTCAAGATCCCAAAGTACAATCTAAAGAAGACATTTGTTCCTCACATATATATTTAAATACTAGTGGTAACTAAAAATAATTTTTCAAACTATGTGGACTTTATAAATAATGGATTGGCCATTTTGACCATTTCCCCCCTTTCTTCCTCAGATTCACAGCACAGCACACAAAAACTACCTTCAGCTTCCATGTAAGAGATCTGAGAGTCTGCCTGAGTACTCATTTCAACTTCTGTGGAATCATCTTGAAGTCCTATTGGCATTAAAGAATAGAAAATGGTGTCAGTATGATACTATGCATTTGTCATTTAAGAAATTTTTAGAGATGAAAAGCTACCTTATTTTGCTGAAAGGAAGATGTTCCTGATTTAAGACATTCCTCACATAAAGGAAAACTCCTGCACATTGCCCAATTCCCTGCTCTGACAACTTGAGAACTGAAATCAATCCAATAAATGAGTGTGTCTGTGTGTGTGTCTGTGTGTGTGTCACAATGAGAGTTATAAAGAGGGACTGTGATACCTCCAGTGCTACTTGTTTTTCTTTTTTATGCAGACTCAGGATAATTAGGAAAAAATGCAGGCCACAGGCCACACTCTAGAAAGGGCAGGACTGGCGAAAAAAACCCATGTTAATTGAAGTAATGACTATTGGCTAAAATTAATTGTCTGTAAATTAATTGTTTGTAGAATCATTTGATTCCCCACCTGCACAGAAATATTATTTCACGTACAAATGATTGTATTTCAGGGAGGGAGGGAGAGGGAAGGAGAAGCCATCTGGGCTCACACAACCTTATTGTGCACTAAGTACCATTTAGTTCATGACACTTTCTCTAAGATATGCACAGGCCACTGCTCTGCCTGTTTGCTGGCTGACAGAAGCTTTTGTGCTGGGCTGCAAGCACAAGGCAACCTCCCCATTCTTACTCTGTAGCAAACCTCACTGAGGTCAGTCACCTTTACTCCGTTCTGCACAGGAGTTTCAGCCTTGTTCAGTTAGGATGCTAGCTCCATTCTCATCTCGTTCCCATCCATATGTAAAAGTGGAGTGTCTGTAGTAAAGACCCTCCCTGTCCACCAAAAGAGATATCTTTATGGCCTGGGGATCTACTCACAGAGAATAACAAAGGGAAGGCAGGACTACTGCATCTGTCCCTATTCCCTGTGAATTTATGACAACAGCAGTTTCTTTCCTTCTTTTGCGTGGCTTCATTTCAGTCCCTTGTTTTCAACCGCCCACTCATTCGCTTCTTTTCATCTGTGTCCTGGTCTCTTTCTGTATTCTCAAAGCATATAAGATGACCCTACTCCTAAATCACACTTGGGGAGAAAAACTCATCTTCCTTTCTAATAAGTATGATATTGATCAGAACATGTGTACAAAATTAGAGATTACACTACTGAAATTGAATATTGAAGTTTTGGGGTGTTGCCCTTAGCCATGTAAGAAACAAGTTGATTTAAGATGTGAAGAAGCAAATTGATTTTATTAATTAAAAGGACTGGTGATCCCATCTAACTATTTATTATGATTCTGCAAAGGATTTTAGAAGACATACCATCAGCTTGATCTTCTTCACAGGTTGCATGAGGCACTGGATTATGCTCTTTTATAGCTTGGAATTCTAACAGAAAAATAAAACCAATATAAATGCCATTGCTTCTCCATAGATTTTCTGAGCAGGCTTTTTATGAACCCTCTTATAGGTATAAAGTTTTTTAAAATGATAATTTCCAAAATGATTGATTGATAGATATTGTATTACGTTAAATTGCAATGAATACAATTTCTGTATTTTTAGGAATATAAAATATTGAAACCACAAAGTTGTAAACACATGTAAACCTATATACTTTTTCATCTCTTTTGTTATAATAGAGTTTATCACATTCATATCCATTCTCCCAAAATTCTGAAATATCTCAAGTAGAGAACTCAGAATAAGGATAAGCACAGAGCAAAAATGGTTCTTAATGCTAGGATTACCAAGGCAGAGATGGTACAGTCCTGATGGTTTCACAAATAACTCCCAAATAATCAAATGAATTGAGTTTTATATGGAAAATAAAAAGTAACCCACCCACCCTTGTAATTTGGAACAGTTCACTGTGGACAAAAATAATTCAGCTTCATGACCTGGGTGGTCTTGTCAGCATTCAGATAGTCTCCTTGGAGGAGGAAACCACACTGTTCAACTTTTCCTCCCTTGGAATTCATTTCAGGAATGGCAGGTAAAGACTTCTGACATGTCATTAGAAGGAGGGAGAATGCCTCTATCCCATGCTTATCCTACAATTTACCTTTTCTTCCACCACATGGAAAAAATCATATCTTTTGTAGAAACAGGCAGCTTTGAAAAGGAGGCCTGGCCTCTACTCTCCATAAATAAACCACTGAATGAACTTCACAAATAAAATTTTACAATCCAGGAATGATGGCCTGGGTATGCAAAGAAATGTTGTGCAGAGCAATCTTCTTCAACTTCAGCATCTGGACCTGAATGTGTACCAGTCCTTGCTTGATCAGATCAACATTCAAAACCCTTAACAGAACTTCAACCATGCTTGGCAGGTCAAGGTGGGAGTGAAGGAACAAAATCTGAATCCTCTCAGCTTTCTTGTCCTGCTCTCCAAAAATGCTAAACCCCTGTACTGCAGATACTAATACTCACCTTTAAGAGAAGCTACACACTGTGATGAAGATGGGGGTCGCACAGAAAATGGGAATCTCATGTTGATTTTCCTCCTATAGAAACTTATCCATCTCCAAATATCTCACGGTTATGCTTTTTCCTAGCACAGAGACTTAGAGATATCTCGGACTTCAATTCCAGTCAACCAAGCTAGAAATGGATGTAGCTGAAATCTAAAATACTTGGAGAAGACCAAGTTGCCTATCTGTAATGTGTATCATTTATTAAATAACAAGGCTTAAGAACTATGATAGCTGTTGTAGTGGCATGCAACCGATGCAATAAAAGGTGCTGTTTCTTCAAAGCATTTGAGACATCAGCCTTAATGCTATTTTATCTCCAGCTTGGCTGTATCCATACTAAAACGTGGAGTACAATTTCCATAAATTTGTGTTTATTAAATTTTATCTAGCAGTAAGCAATGAACCAAAGAATAGCATGAAAGTAACAGCTTCCTAAGGCTGGCAAATACTATCTTTGTGGGATGTATGGGGAACCTGGGTAGTTAACATCTGATCAAAGTTTAATAATCTGTAAAGCAGGGATGCATCAAAAGTTTGTGATTTTAATTAATTGTAAATAATTCCCCAAGGCAAATATTTAATTACCTACACAGCTTCTTTAAAGGAAATTGCACTACGTATACAAAGTCAAAATCTGAAGCAGAACTGTAGTATACATATTTTTCAAATAATTTGTACTTAGGCTTCTCAAACTAATCCACTGAATATGATTAATCTTATTTTAAATGTAAAATGCTTTCTGCCAATACTATCAAAATAAGAGAGAGAGAGAGAGACTTTTGAATTAAACCATAGAAGCAGAAAAAGCCAGGCAATTTAAACAATCCTGATTAGCAGTGTGCTACAAACAGGGAACAGGTGTACAGCAGAAAGGGGCCTGCCGAGCAAATAACTTCAGACTGTTCAAGCAAGCCAAGCCACAGAGAAGGCTGAGAGAGAGACAGACCCAGTAAATAAGTAGTCAATAAAATTATGTACAAAAGCCTCCAAAGACATATTTAAAGTATACCTTTTTCTTTCATTTTGGAGGGTTACTTTAATTTGGGGAGGGGAGAATATTGTCCATCATTAATTTGGAGCAGAACTTTGTAATAAAATATAATTGCATTAGAGAAGTTAAAACTGCACTGCAAATCAGATGTTAGTGAAATGACATAAAATTACAGACTGCATAAAGATGTGAGGATTTTCCATTTTATTTTATTTTATATGTATCATGTCTTAGGGAAAGTAACCTCAGAGAATCAAGGCTATGTTATTTAAACTGCCAAGACAGGTATTACATTGATATGCAGATTCTGACTTTCAAAATCATTAAGGTCAAGTCTATATTGAAGACTCTCCTCCTCAAATGCAAATATTAAATCAAATATTCAAGCCTAAGGATAGATTTACTTTTAAGATTAACAGGCATAAAATAAAGGAAGGTAGCAAGCCCATATTCATAAAGAAAATCCAGTTGCTGGAAAATGTGAGACAAGTGTAAAAAAATAGCTAAATATATAATAGGAAAAAAAAGGATGTTTTGGTGCAATTAGGTCTTCTATGTATTTCAAAGGGCCAAACACAGACACATATACATGTGTACACACACACACATTTGTTGTTGTTCAGTCGTTAAGTCGTGTCCGACTCTTCGTGACCCCATGAACCATATTGCGCCAGGCCTTCCTATCTTTCACTGCCTCCCTGAGTTTGCTCAATTTCATGCTCATTGCTTCAGTGATGCTATCTAGCCATCTCATCCTCTGCCGTCCTCTTCTCCTTTTGCCCTCCATCTTTCCCAGCATCAGGGTCTTTTCCAAAGACTCCTCTCTTCGCATTAGGTGACCAAAGTATCTGAGCTTGAGCTTCATTATCAATCCTTCCAATGAGCAATCAGAGTTGATTTCCTTTAAGATTGACTGGTTTGACCTCCTAGCAGTCCAGGGGACTCTTAAGAGACTTCTCCAGCACCACAGTTCAAAGGCATCAATTCTTTGGCGTTCAGCCTTCTTTATGGTCCAGCTCTCACAGCCATACATTACTACTGGAAAAACCATAGCTTTGACTATGCGGATCTTTGTCAGCAAGGTGACGTCTCTGCTTTTTAATATGCTATCTAGGTTTGCCATAGCTTTCCTCCCAAGGAGCAAGCATCTTTTAATTTCATGGCTGCAGTCTCCGTCTGCAGTGATCTTGGAGCCCAAATAAATGAAGTCTGTTACTGCTTCCATTTCTACCCCTTCTATTTGCCAGGGATTGACGGGTCCAGATGCCATGAACTTAGTTTTTTTAATGTTGAGTTTCAAGCCAGCTTTCGCACTCTCCTCTTTCACCCTCATCAAGAGGCTCTTTAGTTCTTCTTCACTTTCTGCCATTAGGGTGGTATCGTCTGCATATCTGAGGTTATTGATGCTTCTCCCTGCAATCTTAATTCCGGCTTGTGATTCTTCCAGCCTGGCATTTCTCATGATGTACTCTGCATATAGGTTAAATAAGCAGGGTGACAGTATACAGCCTTTTTGTACTCCTTTCCCTATTTTGTACCAATCGGTTGTTCCATGACCGGTTCTAACTGTTGCTTCTTGGTCCTCATACAGATTTCTCAGGAGACAGGTAAGGTGGTCAGGTATCCCCATCTCTTTAAGAATTTGCCACAGTTTGTTGTGATCCACACAATCAAAGGCTTTTGCATAGTCAATGAAGCAGAAGTAGATGCTTTTCTGGAACTCTCGTGCTTTCTCCATGATCCAGCGAATGTTGGCAATTTGATCTCTAGTTCCTCTGCCTCTTCGAAACCCAGCTTGTACATCCGGTAGTTCTCGGTTCACGTACTGCTGAAGCCTAGCTTGTAGGATTTTGAGCATCACCTTGCTAGCATGTGAAATGAGTGCAATTGTGCGATAGTTTGAGCATTCTTTGGCATTGCCCTTCTTTGGAATTGGAACGTAAACTGACCTTTTCTAATCCCGTGGCCACTGTTGCGTTTTCCAAACTTGCTGGCATATTGAGTGCAGCACTTTAACAGCATCGTCTTTTAGTATTTTAAATAACTCAGCTGTTTTTGCCGTCTGTATAGAGCTTCTCCATCTTTGGCTGCAAAGTATGTAATCAATCTGGTTTCAGTATTGACCATCTGGACACACACACACACATACCCCATATAGAAAAGTTTTAAAAATATAAGTGAAAGGAAAGGGGGATTAAATGTTTAAGTTAGTTATTTTTCTTAATCTTTACTTCTTTTGTTGATTAATAAGGAGCGCTGAGAATTTAGAAATAGGTCTGTAGAAAATGGGGTGAAGTATAGAATGAAGATGTACTTGGTAGTATTTAAGAGACAGTGGTGAGTTGTTAAAGTTGTATATACTTGCTAGGGATGAAGAGGGAAGTTTTTTTGGGGGGAGGGGTTTCTTTTCTCTGCACTTTCTTTTTTTTTAATTGTAATTTTGTATTAACTTTTTGTATGTGTTTTATTTGTTCTATATAATCTTTAATGAAATTATTGAAAAAAAATCTGACTGCTTCAATAATGCTAAGGTATAAAGTATTTGTAAACGTAAACATATTTTTCTATTCTGACTCTTGAAAAAAGTATTTGTTGTTAAAATATGTTAAAAATATATTAACTATTTTTCACTGCACCAAGAAGGAACCAAAGGTCATACTGTAGTAAAACTGATTTTGACTTTTATATACACTTTCATGAACACTGAAAAACTAGGCAAGTTATATGGATTCTATCTTTCTCTCTCTCGTCTCTTCTCTCCCATGCTCATTTATTATGAGAAGAATAATATCTGGGAGGCATTTTAGTCTGAAAAAGCAGGATGATTCCAAGGTCACTCAATGAATTAAAACCTGGTTCTTCCCAATGTTATTCTGATATTCTACATACAATTGAAATACGTGCTTAGATGTCACAAGGAACAACCACCAGTGGAGAACAAAATACTTCTCAGTAGAATGCAATAACCTTCATCAGTCAGATAAATGTAAGGCATGTTACCAACCTAGTCCCTCACTTCTCCATTTCATAGTAGAATTATATGATAATCGTTCTCCATTTGTTCATTTATAGACAGAGGACAGAATCATTGTTATTGCTCCCATCTAGGAGGCATTAAACATGATCACAGCTATATTAATCAAACACATGAGGATGAAATGTATCCTGTCTATCAAAAAGGGAAGAGATCAATGGTTAGAAGATGGAGAATTTTAATACAAGGCAACCTTAGAAAGCTGTTCTGACCGTGTTTGAATATGACAGTTCATCCAGTTAATTCAAAGTTCGGACTATAAAAAGCATACCTATAGCTTCCCAAATGGCTTTATCTTTGTTACTTATTATTGAAGCCATAAATAGTTAAACGTTTTGCAGAAGCGGTTATGGCCGCCAGTATCTTCACTTCTTTCTCCTCGGTATAACTTTTTCCTTTCATTCTAGACTAGGAAAGTCAACTTTATTGAAACATAAACACAAGTAAAGCTTTGTAAATAAGGGATATGCAAGGCTGAAAGTTAAGTGGGGTTATATTCATTTCTCCAGCTAAGTCTTGCATATTTTCTTTATACATTTCTAACGGGTCACAGACCTAAACCTTGCACAGAGCATGACTAAAATACCTGGATTTCAAATGGGGGAAGTTGGTCCTTATGAACAAGACAGATTAATTGCATTTTATTTTAAGTACCTTGTGAAAAATGACTGCAATAATTCTGCAGGGAAAGAAATCAACCAGGCATCCCAAATCATAGGTAATGTTGTGCACAGAAGCTGATGTGTGATTACAGTATTCTTCTGCTTCATAAACTGAGAAAAAATGTATTACAAAATGAAGGACTATAAAATCTAGGATGAAATTCTCGAGTTTTGACTCCAAAATGCTTTTATATCTTTCAAGATTTCATGTCAAGCCACTGTGATAATAGATTAGATTGAGATGAACTCCAGTTTATATGGATTTATAGGCACTTTAGATATTCATTGGTGCAAACAGTGTAAGGTATCTGAGGGTGCCTTGCTGGTCCTTCCTGTTCTGGATGATCTGAGATACAGGTGGCTGCTTTGGCAAAAACGTTCAGAAGCATCTACAACAGGACAGCCAAAAAGAGCAAAGCTTTGCATATACCACTTGGATAGGATGCTCTGTATCATCGTTGAAAAATAATAATTTCAATAGAAATAGGCCACCTCTCAACTGTTACCCTAAGATTTGTGTGGGCCCCGCAATGAATCCAGATGCTAACTAGTGAAGCAGCTGCAAAGCTCATTCTCTCCCTTCTCAGGATCCTTTATCTATATACCAGACTTGGACTCAGTAGAATCCAAGAGAGGAGATTCCCCTCTGTAAAACTGGATACAGATCCTACTTCACGTGGAAAAGGATGATGAGCGGAGAAAGGAAAACCGTTCTCCATATTACAAAATTGCAAGAGGAAATAAACATTATTCCAGTTTGAAAGAAGGGGGAAGATGTAGAAAAGAAAGGCATTATTATAATATCTGCAAATGCTAAAGCAATCTTCTTTTCTAGGAGAGAAAGATAATTAAGGTATTCTTGCCTTGACAGCATAGAACTGATATAACACCACCTGCAAGGTGGGAATGAATCACTCATTGTTCAGTTTTCTAGGCCAGCTTTTCTTTTGTCTGAAGGATTATTTCCCTAATTTGTATTTAAATTTCTAAAGCGCTCAGTGGGGTGTATAATAAAACAGAAATAAGCAACATTTTGAAGGCATGAGGACCTACCTGATGTTTGGGAGGGGAGGTGGGAGATGGAGGCTTCAGACGGCAGGTTGAAGAGGGAAAGTAAATCTGAGTATTACTGCTGTGGGCAGGTCCAATAGCCTTTATTTAGTTCGTGGGCTTAAGGGGAGTTCCTGGGGTTTTTCTATTATTTAAAAGGGTCTTAAGCCTATTTTAGCATTTACACAGGAAATGTATTACCATTATGGTAATTCTGGTCAGGGTAGTCTAAGAGGCCCAGAAAGGGGACTTGGGAGGTGCAAATGGCCCTCAGTGGTCCATCTCAGTGGCAATTTGATAAAAAGGTCATAAAACAATTCTTAAAACAAATACACAGCAGTATTCCATCTCATGAATGGAAACAAGAAGGAATCTTAATTCTCAGCAAGCTTTGCAGGATAAAATACCTGTGCAGATCCCTTAAATATTGGGTGAGCCTGATTAATTTTTCTGGGAAGGAAATTCCATAATATTAAAAGAACTCATTAATTTTGGTTTCTAGTATATATGGTGGCTCCTAAAGTAACATTTTACTGGTAAGTCTTGGACAATGGGATCACAGGAAAGTTCTCTCAGAAGTGATCTTACATTTGTCCCTTTCTGAAAATAAAATGTTACAGTTATTATCTGGTAGCACTTTAGCCAGATACAACTAATGCTTTTCAATGGGTAGTAAAGAATACACATGCACACATACACTGCATGTGACAATTGGTCATCAGCAAAGAAATTGGCCTTGTGAATCCTTCACAGTCAATTGTAGAAAACATGATTTACATGAAGTGGCAGCTCTTAACAGTGTCTTAACATTTTATGTTTTGTGCTTGTCCATAACATTGCTGTAGTAAAATAGCTAGTTTCAAAAGAAAACAAATTTTAAATAAATACACAAGCAAAGAAACAAACCTTGAGAACAGTATGAAAGATAAATGGGACTTGTCACATTAGTTACTCTAATATTTAATAAGTGGCAGTTTTCCATTATCTATGGAATGGGTTTTAAATAGCTTCTCTACCAGGGTCTAGAAAAATCACTGTATTCCTAATGGAAACATATGAAAGAAAATAGGGCAAATGAGTCATCAGAAAATGGTAGAGTACAAGGAAATGACAAAATATAGAAGAATAACATATGACATTATCTTGCTTATTATATATAATTTGGAAAGCAACAACTAGAAATTTTGATTCAGCAATGAACTTTTGATCAAGACATTAAAAATGATAGATCAGAATGATAAATATGCTCTAAAAAACAAACAAACAAAAACATTAGTGCCATATTCTGAACAAATGGTTAGATCTTAGGATAGCCAAAAGTACAATCTTGTTTTCATTGGGCAAATACTGGTGATAATACGCAATGCATGAGGTGGGAGGTGGGGAGGACGATCTATAGAGGCATCACAAAACTTAGTAGTGAGGTGCATCAGAGCAAAGGCAGACTTTTTTTTTTTGATGAAAGGAGAGATTAAAAAGGAAGGAAGGAAATTCTCTCTTTATCCTGGCAGCCAATTACATGGAAAACTAAGCATTCAAGAAATGTTTGCACTAAGTTCTGGTGGCGAGAAGAACAAGGCAGACCAGAGGGGTCTTCCTTCTTCCTCCTTTTCCATTAGAATTTTACAGGTTGCAACTTCTGCTTCATTTAATCTCAGCTGCCCCTGTTTTATAAAGCATCATATAGTGAGTTTCCTGAGTCTCTCAAATATGCCATACCCCTGCAGATAGTTTTGCTGTCATCATCTACCCACCTCACCAGCCTGGCAACTTCTCTGTTTGAATACAGAAGAGACAGCAGTCACCAAGTTTTCTTCCTTTTCTCCTCTCAGGATAGGGAATTTGGAAGGGTTACCTAATAGATGCACACGAGCTTCAGGCTAGTTAGTGTGCTATCTTTGGCAAGACTTGAAGTTGTAAAGTAAATACAATTCGATATCCTCTCCTGGCTTACCAGACCAGAAGTACAAAAACAAAATGCAATGACTCAAGTGCATTTTTAGAATGAATCCTTCTTCTTACAAGTTTTGAGTGCTCAGCTGTGCAGCAGTTGTTCCAGTGGGGGTATTATCCTGTGCTTACTTAGTTTGCCTACTGCAATCTTGGCAACAGATTCCCAAAGTCAAAAAACAAGAACTCTGAAAGTCTATCTCGAGTTCTGGAACTCATTATGCTGTCTTAGAGGAGTGAGCATCTTTGGACATAACTCATGAAGCTACAGACATACAAGCCCTTTTCTTGGAGACATGGAAGCCTACTGCTCGTGAAAGCCCTTAGCTGGGTTATGTGGTATGGTTCCCTGCACTGAATCCTTTAGCGACTAACCAGGACAGGGAGCTTCACCTAAGAAGGCTTATTCATATTTCATTTGGATTACATACATTCTTCCCAACTTCTTCGCTTATCAGAAACCCAGGCAAGTATTCAAAATCAGCACTTCTTCCATCCTTCAATATGTGCTTCTAAATACTGAGCACTTCACATACAGTTACTTGAAAAACTTCAACATCCAGAGAAAGAATATTGGCCACTGCTGAGTACAGACATTGCATCTTCCATGTTTTCCTTTGAAATATACTTATTTACCCATAAGCTTTCAAGATTTTTTGTTTTTTGTTTGTGTACTTTATTTGAATTATTTCTCCTAAAGCTTTCAAATACCCCAAAAACTGAATGAGTCAAGAATTTTAGAAACTATTCACATCTAGACTCTGCACCTTACAAAACTGTGCAGCTCTCTGAAATTACACAATTAAATGCTAGTTGAGATAGACACAGGGTTTAAATAAAACATATTTTCCCTAATACCTTCTTAATTTCAACTCAGTATATAGGAAATCAGAAATATTTTCTATACAGTTTTCCCATAGGAATCTAAGCTTCATGAACACCTGGAAATATAATAATCGGTACTTTACTTTTAAGATTAATTAACATATGATTTAATTTAGTTGACCTTCAAATGCACAATTACTTTTATTAAGTTGTAATGAATTAAAATTAGTATATTATGCAGAAGAGGTACATAATGTGACAGATACTATTTTTTTCCCCCTGTATAGTTAAATCAGGACATGGAGAAACTGATAACGAAGGTGACTGCTAATGTGATACAAAAGCTTTCTCCTCAAGGTAATATATTTAAAAGAGCTCTGGACAGTAGTAATAAGTGTCAGTTTTAAATCTGGAAAGCACCTGTATCAGCCATCCCTAGTCATGCAAGTTGGGGTCACAACTCCCTGAATTTTTAACCATTATGTGGTAGTCCTTAACATATTTCGAGAACAGCAGATTGAGGATGGCTGTCCTCAATACAGTTTCATGCATGTGACATCGCTCACACTGTTTTTATATAAAATCCTTTTTATGCATCAAATAAGTGCTAGTAATTTCAGCAGGAACTGGACTTTGCCACACCATCCTGGTAAAGTTGTGTTTGGTTGAAGAACTGCAGACAGGTGCTACGTGTTTGCCCCTGCATGTGTGATGGAATGGAATTATGAAGGCCAGACTCAGGGAGGGAAGCATCCTCTTTCATCTCCTGAAGAGCGGGGAAGAGATAAGAGGATGAGGCTGGCACCTCCCTGAGGAATTCACTCTGTGTTGACTGGCTGACCCTGGGAACTAGTTTCAGTCTGGGAAAATTGATGTCAGGCCTAGCCCAAGGAACTCCAGGAGACCATGCAGATTCAGTTCAGCAATGTTTATTAGCTACAACCTCTAGCAAGAATTTTCCCAGACTGAAACTAGTTCCCAGGGTCAGCCAGTCAACACAGAGTGACTTCCTCAGGGAGGTGCCAGCCTCATCCTCTTATCTCTTCCCCGCTCTTCAGGAGATGAAAGAGGATGCTTCCTTCCCTGAGTCTGGCCTTCATAATTCCATTCCATCACATCATGCTTTGAAACCCCTTTTTATTTTTGGATCTAGAACACTGCACAACTCTAGTGAATCTATCTAGAAAATGGTTATATAATGTGTATTAAAACATAGAAATAAATATGGTTTAATTTGCATGCATTACTTTCCATTGAGTGAGAAAGATGACATTTTATTTTAAACCATCATTAATCAGTTTGATTGGGATATTTTTAAATATGCAAGGCCATTATTCTTTTTCATTTTCTCCTTTAAATCTGTATTTCACTTTAAAGAAAAAGATATAGGTTTTTTTTATGATCCACTGACAGCATGAAAGTTTTTTTCAAAAACTGGTGTGTACAATTGTACATACATGAGAATATTCAATCATAAATTGTGTAATAATCTGAAAACACTGAAATATTAGCAGTTGGGAGTGACTCATTTTAATTGGTAAATCTTTATATGACATTATTTATCACTGATCATCAAAGCTTAAATTAATCTTAAATAAGTGCTTTTCTTCTCTTAACATTTTAGTTGGCCCTAAGACTGTGTGTGTATATGTGTGTGTGTGTGTGTGTGTGTGTGTGTGTTCTTTTCATAATGGACTAGCACAGCTGCATTCATTCATTCACGGTTAGCTTTGGGTTAACCTTGTGTCAAAGAAAGTGCTTGACTTGAGCCAGTTTTTGCTGGAGATGAATCTGAGTGGACTGGGAGAAATTACAGAGCAATTGGGACTTTCCTGTGAAAAGACAGGCCAAGTAAAGCAAGGCCAGATGGTAGATCTGAAAATTAGAAAACTAGTCTCGAGTGTAGGACAAAGAATCCGAACAAGCTGCAGAGGCTGCAAGATATTATACTTCTGCTGGAAGAAATATACTGGCCGGGGAGACGGGAAATAGTCTGACTGAATGTTACCTTATTTACGAACATACTTTATATGTTTACCTTGACATGAAATGCCCCTGTTCAATTTCCACATAACAATTAAGAAGCAAGATCAGGTGTAAAGTCATAGCAAGAATAGCAGCAACTCATAAATGGCAAAAGTATATACTATACTTTTTTCCCCCAACCCTTTATTACTTTCTTCTTTGTTTCATTGGTGGCATCAATGAAAATATAGGAACAGGGAAAGAGTGATGTCCCCCGTTTTGACTTGCTGCTTTTTGAAGAATTCTAAACGTAGATTGGGAATTCAGTTGCATCCTATCCAAAGTAACATTTTTGTCCTAATACACCAGCAGCATCTCTGTGTATATGGGTGAAAAACTGTGTTGCTGTGACTGAAGGCACGCCCATGTTGTACATATAATGCCATCACATGCACATACAAAAGATACAAGCCTTTGATTGCAAAACTGCACTCTCCATCTTGCAGACTTTGACTCTCCTATGGACACCCATGTATCATACTGTGGTAATTTACTTATTGGGCAGCCTATCAGTGTCAAGGATAGAAAGAAGCCATAAACAAAACTGCTGAAGTGCAGGGAAACTTTAATTATTATTCCCACCATTCTAACTTGTCAGCATTTGTCCCTTGGAATGGAAGAAAACAATGAGGCATCTCTCTCTATTTCTATAAACTGGAAAGTCTGTTCCAGTTGGAGAAATACCATCTAGGGGTTCCCCCACCCCAGTGAAATTGCTTAATCTGTATCCCCAAGTTAGAGGGGTCAAAGTAAGCAGATAGAGAAATGTTGTAAAAATTATTCCGCAGGGCTGACCAGTGCCTTATTAATCAAGGTAGTCTCTTTCTGCTGCTTCTTCCAAGGAAGTCCTGCCAGGCTCAAGAGATAAGGACCCTATTCTTCAAAAAGCAGATAAGGAGCCTGCGGCCTCACCTTTTCAATGTAAATAGCCTCTCCGTTCTTGCTATCAATGTAATTAACCCTTTGCTCTCCCTGATCACATAACTAGCTTCCCATTCCCATCAATAGATTTATTGCATGCAGCTTGGGGAGCAGGAAGTACCCGTGCCCACACACTTGCCTTTACTGATATGAATGCACAAATGTCAATCTCATGGTCAATCACCCTGGTATCTTGGGAGGGGGGGGGCAAGATTATAAATCTTGGTGCTAAAGAACCCATAATTACAGAAAGATCATGACAAAGTACCTTTGCCCTGGTGGGTGGCTATTGCCCCCACCCCCACAACAAGAAATAATGTGATACTACCTAGATACTACCTTTCTCATCTGAGATTGCTACGGTTCTGTGAGAAATCATGATTGAAAAAACAAACAAACATTTTTTTAAAACTTTCTGCTAGGGTAGATGTAATAATGTTTATGCAGGGGTCACCCAAGATTGAAGAGTATTTCAAGGGTTCCTTTGGGTAAACAAACAAACAAACAAACTTGAGAAAGGCTGATGTAGAAGAAGAAGGTGATCACTGATTGTGGTATCTTTCTTGGACCATCTGAGAGGGCTGGGAGTGGGGGGCACAGTTCTCCTCTTTCCTCCAAGGTTGGTTCCAGGTGGTGTTAGTGGACAGGAAAGGTCCAGCTCAAGGCCTCTGTTTTGTGGGGTGCCACAGGGCTCAACTCTCTCCCCACTTCTATTTAGTATCTACAAGAAGCCACTAGGTGAGGTTATCTGTCAGCACAGGATTAACTGTCAATAGTATGCTGATAATACTCAGTTATACATGTCTGCCCTGCGCCATCTAAGTGATGCTATTTAGGTGCTTTCTCGGTGCATGCAGATTGAGTGGATCAAGATGGGAAAGAATTGGCTTTGGCTCAACCCCGACAAGACTGAATGGCTATGGGTTTTAGGGTCCTTTGCACCTAGTGATTTGATATCATTTAATTCTGGATGGAACTCACACTCCCCATAGAAGAATTGGTAAGCAGTCTGAGGGTTCTCTTGGACTCACAGCTCCTGCTTGGACAGGTGGTAGCCATGGCTAGGAAGACCTTTGCATAGTCACCTCTTGTGTACTAGTTGTGCCCATTCCTAAATTGAGAAGCACTACTCACAGTCACACCTGCCTTAGTATCTTTCAGTTGGACTACTGCAACATGCTACCTTTGAAGAGCATCCAGACACTTCAACTATTCCAAAACACAACAGCATGTGCAGAATGCCATTATACGCCCATGTAACACTTCTGCTACACGAGCTGCACTGGCTCCCAGTAAGCCTGCAGGTGCAATTCAAGGTGTTGGTTTTCATCTTTAAAGCCCTACATGTCATGGGACCAGATTACCTGTGGAACTGCCTATCCTTGATGGTTCCTTTCTTTCCCACAGAGTGGGCATGCTCTGAATCCCCTTGGTAAAGTAGTGTCATCTGATGGGCCCCAGGAAGCATGCTGCCAGCCCTACTATGTAGACCAAGTCAAGAAATCAGTTCTACATGAAGGTTAAAACTATGTTTATTAATACTGGCTATAGCAATAGAATCTTGCAAGACTGTGCTTTATTCCCCCACCCCACCCCTTTATACTCATGTGAATTAGAGAGGTGTCTACCTGAGTCTTTTGTGCATGCCTTCTTGTTTTGGATTTATGCCATGCTCTTCCACTTTTTGCTTTGGTAATGGATCTGGTCTATCTCTGTCAAGGTCACCTTCCTTACTCTCTACATCTGTCATAGTGCCTGTCTTGTAAAACAGCCTACCCCTGAGATATGGATAGCCCCAACCCTATTGGTCTTTCAGAAGGTTGCAAAATCTGGCTCTTCCCCCACGCAATGGGGCCAGGGATGTTGGTGGTGCTCTGGTGTGGGTGTGGTTTTGTTTGATATGTCAATAAGATAATTTTTAGGGAACTTGACCCAGTTTCTTTTGAACTGTATTTGTATTATTTGGTTAAGTTTTATTTCTGTTCACCACCCAGAGTTTCTTGGGTAGATGGGCAGCTATATAAATGTAATAAATAAATACATCACATCACATCATGCATTAATTTTCCACTGCTCTTGCTTGAATGATTTATGCTGACACAGAAAGACCCTGCTTTGAATTATTCACAGCTACAATTTTTAAAATTATGTTCCATGCTCATCACTGATGGATCCGGAAGAATTAAAAGGAAGCGTTAGCAATTAATGCAGTGATGCCATGCAAGAACAGTACAATTCTGTGTTTCATCCCTTGCTGAAAGACAAACAACCCAAGAGGGTAAAACTCAGCTGGAAAGATTAAATTAGATAGCTGTTTTTTCAACTTGCTGTCATTTGCTCCCCTTTCTCCTTGATTTTTAAGGATTAATCACAGACTAAACCACTTCTGAAAATCCGGCCTAGAAAACTGCAGGGACGTGTCCATGTAATCACCAGGAATCAAGACTACAAGCCATGTTTAAAAAAAAAGACCAGAGTGCCCAGCACAGTCTATCATAAATAAAGAGGACCTTCCTTCAGCTCTGCCTTGGATAGTCCATTTTGTTTATTTCCTTTTGGGCCACACTGCAGCAGATTGAACCAAATGCTGCTGTCATGGAAGCAAACCTACATTTATGGATGTGAACATTCCCACAGATATGTGCCTCAGAGTTCTCTATGACCCACAAGATATTTTTATGGGAAATCTATAGTGGCTGCAGTTGAAAATGCATGGCATCGATCCCCACTGGCACAACTACGATGCCAAGTGGTTCATTAAAAAGGCTTTTCGAAAAGACATCCCAGAAGTATTTATCTGACATCTGGCCTTTAAAGCTCGAGCGTGGGTTTTCGTAGGCTTAACAGAAAATATTGCTTTTTAAAATCCCCTTTGAGGATTTGGTTTTTCTTAGCCAGTTTCGTGATCTGTACCTTTTTCCTTGCCCAGGTTCTCTCCTCCATCTGCTGAGCTGCTTGGAACTGTAGATGCTGCCTCATCTGTTTTTTAAAAGAAAGAAATTATAGTTATTAGGTTATAATTTGAATGCTGTAATGATCATAAATGGTTACACCTGCTCGGAAATACATAGGTTATGCATTTCATTAGCTAAAACGCTTTTTTCTTTTTTTTATGGAACAATAATCAGAGTAAGATTTGTAAACAAACTCAATTTCCATGCAGATTTAAACGTATCATGGGCACAGGGTACCAGTATTTTGTATAATTGAATCTCAAGTTCTACTTAGAGTCATTCTACTTTATAGCATCCTTAATTGAATATTTAGCTTTACCCTGTTTTACTTGACTCTGAATAATGGCAGACTCTTCCTTATTCTGGTCATTCTGCCATTTATTCCTCCTTCTGCTTTTTCCTTTCACAGGGAAAAACAACTTGGAGAAAGTATTTTATGTTGCAATATAACATTGCTCCTTCCTATAATGATCTTTAGTCTTAAAGGGCAACTTTGTGGTTGCAATTTACAAGAGAAAACAGCAAATGTCTGAGATGGGGGGCGGGAGATATGAAATAGGGTGGAACATTTACTTTGGCTCTAATTTTATGTATGTGTGTGTGTGTGTGTGTGAGAGAGAGAGAGAGAGGTGTTTGTGTGTTTCTGTGTGTGTGTATGTATGTATACGTTTGTATGTATGTATATGTGTGTAAAAGTTGCAGGCAAAATAATAATAATAATAATAATAATAATAATAATAATAATAATAATAATAGTTTAATTGTTGTATGCCGCTCAGAGTCGCTTTGTATGAGATGGGCGACTATATAAATGTGATATATAAATCATTATCATCATCATCATCATCGTCATGCAATCTTTTGTTAAAGTCCTCGCTCGTTGGGAAGAAACCAAACCTGAAACATAGATTTCATAAAAAACTGTAAGACATATTAATATGTTGACAAGTGGCATCTTCTGACTAAATAGAATCACTGTAACTTTCAAGGAACAGAATCAAGTATTTTTGGCCACCAGATGTCCACAATAGCAGATTATATTGGGCAGATTAAAGAAATATGGCCCAAAAAGCAGTGTAGTGTCTCATGTAAATGTTTGTTAAATGTTAGTAAGGTATTTCTGGATGGGGTAAAAGTTTGGCAGGAGAAAAAGCATCAGCGAGTCTTCCAAAGGATATCTCACATGGACAGGCTCATCTAACCTATATTTGTATAGGAGATGAAGGTGATCTGAGACAGAAAGTTTGAATCCTCCTCTTATGTTTCAAAAGCTGAAGGTAAAGCAGTCAAGGAAATTGTTCTTAGACATATTGCCATATTTCCAGTACTGCCATATTTTAAAATGAATTTTGTAGGTGTTTTCTCAACAGCAGTCTCAATGAAACTAAAGTGTGTGACTGCACGTGTGCAGAATGCTTGCTAAGAAAACACTAAGGAACCACTACAAAAGACAGGTGGGCAGCCAAAGTCAACCTGTATCCCAAAGCCTCAAGACAACATTGCACCTGGGAATTAACAGCTGAACAATTGGAGCCAGTGGAATTATTTCACAGAATGGGCACAGCATTTTGTACACAGTGCTTCTCCTGGAGACCGTAGCAAGAGAATGGGATGAAGGGGATTTGGCCGTAGCATATATTCAGCTCTTTAGAAACAGCCACAATGCAGTATACACAGCAATGTAGGATGGATAGCTTGGCTGCTTTGCTCTATTGCATTGAGTGATTGGGCCTCTCCAGCTATAGCTCCCAGGTATTCATAAAAGTTTTCAAACCTAATAGAAACAGTCTCAGTAAAAGGTGAGTTGACTTCCTTGAATTAAATATGTGCAAGCTGCAGAATATAAGCCGTTAGCCCTGGTGAGCTGGGTCAGCCAGGACAGAGTATCTATACTATTTGAAGTACACGTAAATAAGCCAATCGGTCATGCGACGGTAAGGTTGATACCTTGAAGGATAAGGGCATTCGTAGCAACATTTATTTTTGTCCTTTTAATTATTTTGATAGTTTGGCTGTGCTGAGGCCAGAGAATGGGCAAAGACCATCTCCCCAGAATATATAAGATCAATGGGAAGCACAAGAATTCCTACCTGAATATAGCATGACCCTTTTCTATTTCTGCTCAGTTTTAAAAGTGCAGTTTCAATTGCAGATATATAGTGTATTCAGATTTTTTTTTATGAGTTTCAACATTTATTTTCAAGGGCTGGATTTGCTTACCCTGGCTCTTTCTTTCTCAAAAGCCAGTAATCCAATTTGTAACCACTGTGTAGAAAAGTAGTTATTCAGAAGCTAAATCAACAGAATAAATGCATCACGGTGCAGGTTTATTCCCAGCCAAAGAGTCCTTCATCTCTTCAAGCTTATTTTCTACCCATTCTTCCCTTTCTTTGATGTCTGAACTTTATACCTTGCTGCTGTAAACACTTTCCACTGAAGAGGTTTCTAGGATCTCTTCCACCTTAAGAACAGAACGTGCTGTCAATTACTAACAGGAAACCCTGCATTCCTGGGCTGGAAGGAATGCATTCATTCATAATGAATAGAGCTCTGGTCTCCAATGGGAGCGCTGCACAAGCCCTGACTTAATCCTGTGAAAATGTACACACGTTGTCAGTCAATAGCATCGACTCAGATTATTGTTCACCAAGGTTCAGAAAGCCTGGCTGATAGAACTCTTTAATAGATCTCAGCGTAATACAAACCTGCTTCTTGGCGCTGAAGCTCAGGTTCATCAATGCTTGGCTTCACTTCTGTGCCATTCTCACCTGCCAGAAAAGGACAGCCAGAAAGGGTTATAAACTACATTTCTGATTGTTAAGCAGACAAACTCAGTAGGAACTGCAGCCAATAGAGCAGGTTGGTGGCACTACATGTAATGAACCCAACAAGAAAAGTACAGGTAAGCCAAAAATAAAGAACTACAATCACAGGATTGGCTCCAAGCTTAGATGTTTTTAGAATCAATCTGTTGAAATCAATAAGACTTAATTGAGCCATGACTAACTTAAATCCTATTGATTCTGGTGTATGACTAAACCTGACTCACCCCCCCTAAATAATTAATATTTAACATTCTTAAAGGGAATTGAGGACTCTATAACATTTTGCGGAGTTGCCTTCAACCCTGGAAAAGTTGCATAGGCAGGAAAAATGCTTTCACAGCACTTAAGGTTCCGTAGTAGGCAGCATAATTTGCAAGAGTGTTTTTAGGGCCAATAGATCTGGGCTACAATAATCTGAAGGACCACTAGATGGCAGCACAGAAATAGAGACACCACTAGATTTCACTGCCATCTAGTGGATGCCTGGAACCTTGCAGCCCAGATATGGTAGTCTTAGTTTTCTTTTTGTCAGCTTAAATCCAACAGGAATTTCTATGCATGATGGGGGGTACTGCAAAGTTTCACTCCATTTTATCACCCACTTTAGGCTGCTTTGGAAATTTCTCGATTTTTCTAAGTTAAAGTGATGCATCCATAAAAGATGGAAGCAGAAAATGAGTGAAAACAGTCCCACACTATTGTTAATAGAAATCTCTATATCTTTGATTCCCAGACTAAACTAATTTCTCTCTAGGAAATGTCTTAAATGACTTACGTGACTATATTTTGAAGCAAGAAAAGCTAAATGAGGATTACAGGGCATACAGAAATCCTGGATAGAGTTGTCTACCTAGCCTCATAGCATGGACGGGAGTGTCTTTTCAAATGGTTATATGCTAGCCTTTTACCAAATGACTTATTTACCCCATCCTGAAGAAATTCCCAGACAGAGAGCTCAATTTCTATTTGTCACTTCTGTCCACTGTTTGGATATATTTTCTGGGGTTATCCAATTATGCATGTCTATCTGTTCCCTTTGCCTCTCCTCTCCCTGAAACATTGTACTAATTTCTTTTCATTTTAAACATATATCTCCTGTTTTGCTTTATTTGGCTAACATTATGCTTGTAATAATAATAATTATTATTTTATTTTATTCAATTTCGAGGCTGCCCAGCTCCTTAACAGTTTCCAATTAAAGAGAGAAAAACAACTCTGACAGAAGCATGATGATTAAGATGACGATGGAAGAAGAAGAAGAAGAAGAAGAAGAAGAAGAAGAAGAAGAAGAAGAAGGAGGAGGAGGAGGAGGAGGAGGAGGAGGAGGAGGAGGAGGAGGAGGAGGAGGAGGAGGAGGAGGAGGAGGAGGAGGGGGAGGAGGGGAGGGGGAGGAGGGGAGGGGGAGGCCACCTTGAGATTTGCCTGGCCCTGTTAACCTTCTTGTTAATCTTCAGGAAGGCTTGGAAAACCTGGATAGACCCTCAGGTGTGGGTCAGAATATTAGGTGAGCCTGTCCTGGCAGTACCCATCGGTATGCCCTGTGTGTTTTGTTTTTGTTGATTTTTTGTTGAGATATTGTGATATGCTTTTATTGTCATACACTACCCAGAGTTGCATTTTTGTGAGTTGTGTGGCCATATAGTTCTTTGCATAAATAAACAAAGAGAAAGAAAGAATTACTATATCTACCATGCACTGAATTCCTCCAAATGCTCGACTCATTACAGAAAAGGCGTGACAAATTATTTTAGGGTTGTGTGAAGTGGAAAGGCAAAATGTAGCCCTGTGGCTAAATTTGACTCACTGCATCCTCCTCCCTTCTTTCTCCTGACATTCATTTTTCTGTGTTTCAAATCCTAAGCATAAAAGCAGTGCTGTGGCTCAGTGATGTTTCACTCAGAACAGCAACTTTCTAATCTCTATTATGAATGAGCCATCTTACCTGTTTCCACCTGTTTAGAGCCCTGTGCTAGAAAGACAGTCACGCAGTAAGACGGCAGAGTAATTGCTTAAACTGTATTGCCAAACTGTCGATGGCACGTTCATTAAAAAAAAAAATGGAACTAAAGAGAAATGCTATAAACTTCTCTAGGAAATAAATGGAACAAATTGATTTGCAGGTCCTATGACAGGTTGCATAATGACCAACCCTTCTTTCCCTTCTTGTCCTGCAGGGTTGATATACCTGTTTCTGCTTCATTTATATAGATGCAATATATGCACCCCTTTCTTTACCTCTTCAGTGCCTTGACATCTGAAAAGTGCACAGCTTTAGAGAAATCTGGCAATGATATGACACTAGGCAAAGGAAGGAAGAAGAAAAGAAGGACGCGTAGACTAAATAAATACTGGCTATGTTTGAATACGGTGGAATCATTCAAAAAAATCCACTTTTCTTCCGTTTATCTTTTCAGGTGCTGTTGACTAAAACATCCAGCAGGTGGAGCTGGTGTAGAGGCATTTATTCTTTTTCAAACCTACAGGCCCTCCAGTTTTGATCTTCACTCTTCAGAGATCAGCATCCGGACAAGATTCTCAACTGATATAAATCAATGTCACTGCATCACATTCCAGACAACCATGGTGGGGTCCCAGGACCTTTAACTGGCTTGAACCATTGCATACTGATTTCCACTGACCTAAATGGATAGCGAGCTGTACTAATTTCTTAGGACTTCAGAGGGCTTTCAACCTCTTTAAGATGATCTTCGAGAAAATCATCATCTTTTACACACTGTCATTTGTAACGCTATACAGGAAACAAGCAAAATTAAAACAAAACCATATTCTAATGCAAATATTATTCTATTTTGGAGCATTATTCTTACCAGTCAAATGTTGGCTGCATCTTCTGTTGTGCAACATTGTATTTTTCAGCAATAGTGATTTAAAGCAGAGGCATTTAAATCTTAAAGCTGAGTTGAGATATTTTAGCCTAGTTTATCCCTTGTTTTACCGTTTTACTTGTTTATTTGCTTATTTATTTGCTTACTTATTTGACATCTTTATGTATACGGACTGGGTCATAGTTTTATAGCACTTGTATTACCTCTCCTCCTCCTTATTTTCTACATCTCCATTTTATTTTACTGAAACCATATCTCTCAAATAGTATTCAATTATTACCACAGAGATGGGGAAATTTGCAGCCCTATCCATTAAAAGGTTAAATTCCACCAATGATCATGATTTGTTGTGAAAATGACACATATTTGCATTCTATCTAACAGAGACCATGTTTTAATAGAAAGGACATGGCTATTTTAATGTTTTCCTCCCCCTGTATCCCTCAGAACTGACTGGAAATGATGAATAACATGAACAGCAAATCTGTTCCATTAATGGAAATCCATTCACATGGCGCTGAATGTAGGTTTCTAAGTGTAAGCCTGTTTGGTTTAATTGCCAACAAGAGCTGTGATGGATTATGTGATACTAATCTTTTTTTATCTCTGTGGTTGCTAAATCACAGGATTGACTTGTCCTCAAAAGTAACATGAGGAACATAAATTTTTCAAAAGTGGGCTGAATCTTTTAGCCTGCAGTCACAAGGTTCTTTACATTCTGCATAAGAAACATGGGAGAGAAGAGCTTTGCAAACTAATCATATTGGCAGAGGTGAGATGGGGAGGACCTTTTAGATGAGGCTTTTCTTTTACTAGGCAAATTTGTTTGATCTCAGCAGTACAAGGGCTTACTTTATGTTTCTATTTTCTTGCAAAGAATGATGATCTGATCACTCCATGGTGACTCAATGATCAGGTGATCATTCTTTGCAAGAAAATACAGGAGGAAAGAATGGCTCCCCACACTGCTGTAGAAGGAAGGAAGGAAGGAAGGCCGGCTGGCTGGCCGGCTGGCCGGCAGGCCTTCCCCCTGAAAATTCCAGAAAGTATTTTGTTTTCTTTACTGTTTGCTCCCCTTTAATTCACTCCCACTTCCTCTTCATGGATAGTACAAATAAAAGGGGGGAAATTGTTCACTATCCATACCATGCTATCTATCTATCTATCTATCTATCTATCTATCTATCTATCTATCTATCTTTCCAGAGAATTTGCTAGTTAAGGAGTGAAACTGGCACAGGAGTATTTCAAATCATTCCAGCTGTCACAGTGACAGGGTGTCTTTTGCCAGAAGGATAACTATCATGTTGAAATCAACACCATCTTCTGTTTTACTGGAACTATCCAGGATAGTCAGATGGGACTCAACATGGAAGAGCTGAGGATGGTGGTCTGTGGCTGTAACAAAGATTTGATTTTAGCTGAGGATCTTTCAGAGTACTAATAGTGTTTATGGCATGGCTAGATTAAAGCCTTCAGGCATCTAGCTGCTGATGTTACCCTACAGGAAAAGAAAATCTGAAGCTGCAAAGACAGAATTACAGTGGAACATGGACCGTAAGAAGCATGAACACAGCAAAGCTCAACAACGTGAAAGATGAAACTGAAACAACTACAAATTGACATCTTAGCATCGATGAATTGAATGGCCTGGGATTGGACACTTTCAGTCAGAAGATCACACTGTTTATTACTCAGGACATGAAAAACAAGGAGGGAACGGCATTGCTTTTATATATATAGAAAAGATATAGCGAGAACAGTACTTGGCTACATGCAATCAATGATTGAATAATATCAGTTAGACTTTGTGGACAACCCCTTAACATGACAATCATTCAAGTTTATGCTCCAACCAATGCAGAAGAAGAGGAAGTTAAGGAGTTTTATGATCAAGTTCAATTTGAAATCGACAGAACATGCAAGCAAAATGTGCTGCATGTGATTGGAGAGTGAAATGCCAAAGTTGGAAACATTAAAAA
Organism: Liasis olivaceus; assembly: GCA_030867105.1. NCBI lineage: Eukaryota > Metazoa > Chordata > Lepidosauria > Squamata > Pythonidae > Liasis > Liasis olivaceus. The sequence continues at coordinate 182,759,464 of CM061349.1, forward strand.
GGAAAAAAAAGTTGGACTATGTGGCTTAGGAAACCAAAATAAAGCAGGAGAATGACTTAACAATTTCTGCCACTCCAGTGATTCCTTCATAATTAACGCTGTCTTCAAACAGCCCAAGTGATGCCTGTATACGTGGATATTACTGGATGGAGAACAAAGAAATTAAATTGTCTACATTATTGCTAAAAGGAGGTGGAAGAATTTAGTTATAGCATGAAAGATGTGGCCAGGTGCTGATTGTGGAACAACATGAACTGCTCATGTGCAAATTCCATGTTAACCTAAAGAAGAAGAGGAAAGCCAAACAGTTTTCCCAATATGATCTTGAGCATATATCTACCAAAGTTGGACTTTGAAGAAGAAGGATAGAAAGAGTATTGATGCTTTTGAATTTTGTTGTTGGAGAAAACTCCTGAGAATGCCATGGACAGCCAGGAAAACAAAAAAATAGATTATCGATCCAATCAACCTAGAGCTCTCACTCAAGGCACAAATGACCAGGCTTAAATTATCCTACTCTGGGCACATTATGCCAAAACCTAGTTCTCTGGAAAAGCTCTAATGCTGGAAAAGGTGGAAGGAAAAAGAAGAAAATGACCAGCAGCAAGGTTGATTGATTCAGTTACAGTGGCAATAGGTGCACCATTGGAAGACCTAAAGGACCAGGTTAGGGACAGATTGTCATGGAGAAAAGCTATTTATGAGCTTCTGGGTGAGGAGTGGCGAGCTAAGACGTCTCCAAATGAGTGGTGATGATGACCCCAGCTAAGACCAAAGAACCAGTGAGTACACTGGTTCCACAGAACCTCTCTGGATAAGGAGAGGATGGGAGATCACCCACTTGTGCTCTGGATGGCTGCTCCTCATGAGGAGACTGCAAGACAGCGGTTTCCTGTGGGTTTGAGCATCAGGAGATGAAGGGAATTATTATGCTCTCAACTGCAGCGGAGCCCTTTAAAGGACACTGATTTTGCTAACTCACTTTCTAATCACTTTCAAAAATCAACTACCTTAAGGATAGTACAGATCTTCAAAATGACAAATTTGAAAAGCCACCTGGTGAGTTTACCTTTGTTCTTGAATAAAGAAAAAACAACTTTAAGCTTAAGAACTTAAAGATTAGAAATAAACAGCAAAAAGCTAAAAAAGAATCTGATTCAAGAAAGTTATAAATGAATTAAGAGACCAGACAAACTTGGAATACAATAATGGAATATTAGAACTTTTGCTATAACATTTTGGAAATAATTATATAAATAAACAGCACCTTCATGGGAATCAATTTGTTTAGTCTATCCTAAGTCAGAACAGAAATTTGAGACTTTATGATTCCAGAAATTGAACACTAGAGGGGACTAAAGATTCCAGGCAGAAAAGGAAAAGGGAAAAAAAAAGTGAAAAGCCTGTCTCTTGTCTTTGATCAGTATTGGAACTTGCAAAATGACAGAAAATGCTATGACATTTGAAATACTTCAAGAGATTTTTAAGAATGGGGTAAAAAAACTAGCAGTTTCATTCTTAGCAATGATGCATGCTTCTATGAATAGATTATGTCTAAAAGATAGTAAAGAAGAAATTACTGATGTGAAAGAGAAGATCTTGGAAGATTTACAAGATAAAGAGATGAAACAAATTTTGCCTGATGCAGAAATATCAGAACATAAAGAATTTGCACAAATACTGGAAATTTTTTTAAAAAAGGACTATAAGACAGAGAAAACAACTAAAATGGAAATACAATGATAAGCCAAGAGATTGACTTGGATAAGGACTTTTTACTGGACCTACAAAAGAAGTTGGTTAAAGCCTTGAAGAAATCTTTAAGATGGGAAAAAGAAAAATTGAAGAGAGATCAAATCTTACCATAGCAACTGAATGAACTAAAAATTAAGATTGCTAGAAGCAAAAGGAAGGAATATGAAGTTGGTTTGTTTGATCAAGGTTAAAATAAGACATGACACTAGGACTGAAATGTTGATAGTTTATGGATTTGCATATGGATAAGGGATGGGTTATGGGAAGAAGAGATACTTGCATGTACCATTATTATTATTTTTTTTTGTCTGCGCTCAGTCATTACTGACCCTGCAGTGACTGCCTGGACGAATCCTTGCAGTTTTCAAGGCAATTGTTTTCGGAAGTGGTTTGCCAGAGCCTCCTTCCTAGAGCAGAGCCCAGCTGGCGAGCGCAGGAGGCGGGGTTTCCATTGCTTCGCACCCTTTTCAGGCGAGCGTGGTTTCGCGCTTACCGGCGACTGGTCCCGTCTGTCTGTGCAAGGCGCTGCCAGCATTTTTCCTCCCACCGGAGTGAGAGTCCCCATTTATCTACTCACGTGAGTTTTCGACCTGTTGGGTTGACAGGAGCTGGCGGGGGGGGGGAAACAGGAGCTCACCCTGTTAACGTGAAGGCTGGACTCGAACCGCCGAAGCGTCAGCCATTTCTGGCCGGCAACTTTCAGCGTCATTAAGCTGCTGCGACACCACGTCCCCACATGTACCATTATAGGGGGTGATGAATTATTAAGTTTGTTTGTACTTGTGATGAAGATTGGAAGCTATTTCTTTAAATATTTCTTTTTTCTTTCTTTTATCCTTTTCTTTTTCTTTTCTTCTCTACCTTTTCTTCTCTTTTTTTCTTTACTTTCCCCTCTTTCTGAATTTAGTTTGCATTTTCTTTTACTATTGCAACTACAATTTTCAATAAAAATGATTAAAAAGTGAGAGAGAAAATCTATTTATGTGGTTACTAGGAGTCAACACCAACTTGATGACATACAGTATAATCAATCAAGCACCCAGAATAGGTTTAAAAAAATACTTTAAAAAATTTAAAAGCTTATTAACTGTGTTTGTTATGGCAGATGAGTATTATTATTGGGGCTACACTAAAATATTTAGTGTAGAAATAACAAGCATTTTCTACTGATCATGTAACATCCAATTAGTATAAATGTGAAATAAATTACCATTATTAAGTAATCTGAGTCTACAATAAGCCTGAAATAACATAGCCAAGAAATGCTGACTGCACATTGCATCCAGGTTCTAGCCCTCCCTTAGGCATGGAAGCCAGCTGGATGACCTTGGGCCACTTTCTCTCGCTCACCCCTAATCAGCATCAGGCTACTCTTATTGCACTGATAGCATCCCTGAATGAACTAAGCAAGTGCAATACAAAAACAAGGGGACTCTGCAAGGAAGTGGGAAGGAGGAGGAGGAGGAGGAGGAGGAGGAGGAGGAGAAGGAGAAGGAGAAGGAGAAGGAGAAGGAGAAGGAGAAGGAGAAGGAGAAGGAGAAGGAGAAGGAGAAGGAGAAGCTAACTGCCACCATAGTTTTATTCTTCCCTCCCTCTCATTCTTCTCCTCCTCTTCATTTTCAACCTGATTCCACCTATTTTTCAAAGATGCTCTGGGACATGATGAGCTACATTATGTCATTCATAAAATTAGGGTGAAAATAAAAAGAAAACAGAAGCAAAGTAGATGTATGTTTCTCCAGCATTCAGACATCCAGAGCAGGCCTATAGACTTATGAATGACAATGAAGACTTCCAAAGCCCTGTCAGACAACCACTTGATCACATCACATCTCTACAAGGACTAGAATGTGACTTAGGAAAAGTAATGTGAGAAGCGGCTGCAAAGCTATTCTAATTATGTTTACAATGAGCAAATGAATTTTATGTGACTGTAAGTTATACCAGCGATGGAATAACCAGCATGTTATGTTGTATAAACTATACTAAGTCATGAAATGATACCAAAAACATATGGCTGAAGGCAATTACTTGTCAATGCATAGACAGGGATAGGGTAGCCAAAGGAGATAAAAACAGAGGGGGGGGGGGGGAATGGGAATGGTTATATTATGCAAATATTACACAGCTCCAAAGGAACCTCTTTTCAGTCCTCAGCAAACATTTTAAAAAAAAATGTTTGCAGATGACAGTCACCCACTGAACATCTTTTATTGATGAAGAACTTTTTCCTAATTACTTCTCTCTACTGACACTAGAAGCAAAGCAAATTGAAGGGTTTTTAATAGTGCATTTATCTGTTCCCTAACTTCACCCTTTTCTCTCATTCATTCTCTGGTCATCAATGGTAAATCCAAAACTACCAGCTGGCATTTATCCTGATGACATATTAGTAATAAAAAATATCTTTTTCCTTCCCCCAGCTTGACAGTATATTTCTTTTCACTGTTACAACGTAAGCTAGAAATTACAAAAAAATTGTTAGATGGCAACTGGCTCACGTTATCTCTTTTTTATTAACAATAAATGATGCGTAATAATCTGTCATTCCTTCCAAAGATGATAGAACATCACATGTCTTTTTTTGACTAGGAAATGTAAATAGATCCAAGTTATATCTGTCTGCTGCTGTGAGGAGAAAGAACCCATTTAAACAAAGAGTTTGCACATTATGATGGCATGGCTCAGACAAAATCAGCCAATCTGTTGCTGAAATGCAGTTTGCTGCAAGGGTTTTGTTTTTCTTGCCAAACTAGTTGCTGACAAGTATTAAGAGTCTATTCTCTCCTGAGGTTTTTTTTTTTTTTTTTAAGTTAAGGGTTGATATTCAAATTTATAATGGGTAAAACAAAAACATCCACAGCAGCAGCAAAAAAAGTAATCCAATAATCTTGCTCACAAGGAAGACAACATAGAAAGAAAAAGAAAAAGAAAAACAGACATCACAGAAACTTGTTAAAGCCTATATACAGTATTTTCTCCCTACTGTACTGGAGTCGCATTTAGTACAAAAAGAGGCAGGACCAAATGCTTGCAGCCCCCAAATGAAACAGTGGATGCAAAAATTAGCAAAAAGGTCAGAGGGGAGGGGGTGAAACAAGAATTTTGTAGAAAGCAGAAGGTAATCTCGCAGCTATAACAGGAGAGAGAGTGTCTGCATTTTCCACTTTCACTGGAACAGCTCTCCAGAGAATGCAGTGTCACACCACTTTCCAATCCCATTACAAACATGAAAAGCCAAAAATACTAGCTGTGCGCTACCTGGTCATTCATTCATTCATTCATTCATTTCCATGCGTTGCATAGCTTTTAAGAAATGCTGGAATGTTTTCTGACTCTGTCAGCTCCAGAAGTTATGCCCTACTGTCCAAACAGTCTATAGAAAGATAGCAGAACACTTACTGCGGTAATTGGTATAGCTCTTGTGCAAGTGTGTTTCTTTATAAGAGTGCACACAATCAGTGCCTAGAATGCTTTGTTAAGAAAGCCATGGTTGGGAAAGGAGGGACAGAGGTCATATTCACTTTCACACTCGTGAAATCTATCCCTTAAAAGGCCAATGCTATCACTGTAAATACACATAGGTAGTCCCTCCTATATGGTTCTTGCCTCCAAAAGCTACCCAAGCTATAGGATGAGGAGAGGGAAAGGTGACCATGTACTTGGACTATAACTTCCAGACAGCATGGCCAATAGTTATTAATTATGAGAGTGGCAACCCAAAATATCCAGAAAGCATTTGGTTGCCTACACTTAACAAAGATCTAGTCCATTATCGATTTGGAATATATGTATTGGGATATATGAATGGGATTCTATGGGCTTGATGTCAGTGAATTTCTCAGTATCTGGATTCACATATAATGCTACTGCAGCAGCCACAGATTAGAAGCTACGTTGCTGAACAAACCATAGTATCCTGGTTCATGTAAGAGTAGTCAACCACGGTGTAGAAACTTCAGTGGTTCCACTAAGCACTACAAATAAATTACTCCATAGTGGAATGTTTGCACCCAATCAAATCTTCAGATGAAACGGAGTCATCATGGAATAATTTTAGGCCTAAAAAGAGGAAATGCAGCATTTGAGGGCTGCAAAACCACTTGCATTTTAGACCTGTGGGAAGTGAAATAGCTCCCTCCCCACTATGTCTCCGTTAGCCAGATAGCAGGCACTTGTCAAAATGATAAGAACATCCTACAGCGTTGCAGACAATGGCTCTTTTACTACTTGGTTACCACTCTTAGCACTTGCTACAAAGTTTTTGAGTTCAAAACTGAGCTCAGAACCTGTTTATAATGGGTTGTTCCAAAACTATATTTGGCAATCATGTGGTCATGGACAATAAGTAGTACCTTTCTCAAAAATGTTAGAATATATAAATACATGAAGTGTTTTCTGTAACAAATGTATACAATTATGATTAATCACTGGTAGAAACAACTTGCATTCTTCTATTTTCTTTAATTCTCAAACAAACATTCCACTTTTGTCTTGTGAAATTCCAAAGACATTAAAATGAATCAATGGGCTAACAGCTTGATATTACTGTAGCTTTTGCATGAAGTACTTCTGAAGTACTTCTGGATCATTTACAAAGCATACAAAGCCCTAATTCATCTGTTAACCTTGTAGTTGCATTAGCTCGCAACACTAATGATAATGACAACTATGATTCATGAAGTCCTTCTTCATAGTATGTAAGGTGTGGTAATCTAGATAGGTTTAAACATATCTTCATGAAGTTCTCTCCCAAACAGCTCCAAACCACCAAACAGACACTCACTCATCAACTGGGTATTAAGTATTTTCTATCAGTTTTGAACTCACTGGTGCCCCAAACGTTTTTGACCTGGCGGACACATTATGAGAATATGTTGTGGGTATTCTTGCAAAATTACTCCATGTATGGGTCATTCAAAAAATGACTTCGAGCAGTTACAAATCACTAATTCACCAGAATTCTACCTGAACCTAGACAACCTCTTCTGCAGGACACTCTCTCATTCCCTGCTGTTTGTTGTCCTTTTTCTAGGCAGATAAGTTTAATTCTAAAGAAAACACTGTGTCACAGCCAACTACCATGATTTTGAGGCCCATTTGGGATCCAGAGGCATCCTTAGCATTGAAGATGATACTAGGCACTGAAGCTTCACTTGGTAGCTTAATGGTCTTTAATTAAAATAAATTTCAAAATATATATGAACTCAAATGGGGCAAGAAGCCTAGCTGGAACCAGGGAATGATGGAAGAGGGGTTACCCAAATGCCACATTAATGTTCACATAGCTAAGTATTCTGAGACACAGTATGTATGTACACCAAGCTTAATAAAAGGCAGTTCTTCCTCTTTTTGTCAAGTAGGAAAAGCTGATATCCTTATGTCAGATTTCTTCCCATAAGAAAGCAACAGAATCTTATGAGGCCTTTGTGAAAATCTGCTTATCTACCAATTACAAAGAAATTGTCCCAAAAGCAGCATATTCAGTTCAAGCAAGTCACTTCCTGATGCAGAATCAATATGAACCCTCTGACCTCATTTGAAGAACAGGTACCTGCAGATCAGCTGCAATGTTTCACTAGGCACATATCTGAACCCACTCCTGACTAGGACATCTTCCATATGCCCCAAGCTCCTAGCCAGCCAAACCACAATGGATGACACATTGCCTCAATGCAGCAACCATGATCTGGAAAGCTTGTTAATGACCAGGATTTCTTTTGAACAATCCAGACCTTTAAAGAGGAATGTTATACAATTACTAACCACGAGTTGTGAGGTCATGAAGATTCTTTTCTGCTACACAACAGTTTGAATTTTTACTTTTGGAAATAAACAGGATCAACTTTTTTTTAATGTAGTCATATGCAAACCATTTCTAAAAACCTTGCCAAAAATCCTTGCCAAAAAACCCTGTAAGGAGTAGTCCAGGCAGTTACCAGGAGTCAATACTGTTTTGAAGCACCCAAAAAAGAGAAGCATATATATACATATACGTTTGTTTTCTTCCCACTTTATTCAGCATGGCTGTATGCCTGGTAAATGTGCTTAAGTTCTTTAGATCTTCTGACTTCAGTCTGCCTTCTTCAATCAATTCCTCCTTCTCTCTACAGCCCTCTAAAAAGCTGCTCCAGGATGTTATGGATCTCTCTAGAAACGTGGTAAGCAATCCCCAGTTTGCTTGCAGGACCAAAGTACTGCAAGATAACTTCTTTGGTGTCCATCCAGCTTTTGCTCCACTTGACTTGACTTTTTTAATTTTTAATTTAATTTTTAAATTCTCTGAACAACAACAACAACCCTGGACAAAACCCAAATTGGAATACCAGAGCAATAGATTTGTACTCCAGAAAACTCCCACTGGCATGGTAGACAGTACCCTGGAAAACTAATTCATCCTTTATGTGATTAGCTATTCATCTTGTGAATAGTCACTTAACCCACAACAACTATTTTGTGAGGGCACCATGTTCTCAAAGTTCTAGAGTGGTGTGGGACCTTGCAGGGGTGGGGGTGAATCAGCAAAAATTCCATCTCCCCCATTTCAGCCACAGACTGCTGAACTGTAATCTCTTCTGGGAGAAACAAAAACAAACTCTTTATTCATGCAAGAAATACTCTGGGTGCAGCCCCTTGTCTTTAAAAAGCATCCTTTTTATCTTCCTAAAAGATAAAAACTGGAATCTTCTGCCTGCGACAGACACTGTCATACAGGGGTGATCTCTGAACGGAGGCTGTTAGGATTTATTATTATTATTATTATTATTATTATTATTATTATTATTATTGAGAATATATATGTATATATATATATGTGAACAAGATAAACCAGGAAAGGAACAGAATTATCAAAATCTAGATTTTTTTTTTTTGGCTGGGTTTGCTACCAGTAATATTTATGAGAGAGAAAAGGAGGGAGGAAGAGAAAATGAAAATATACTAAAATGCCTATCTTCAGCATCCCTGCCTGCTGCATTGATTATACCATTGTTCTCACTAAGGTTGTAGAAGCTATTTTTGTGATTAACACAGTGCTGCTAGTAAATGGAAGACAGTTCTTTTTATGTGCCACAGATTAGTAAAACCCTGCTGTTTGCACACAGCCTATTCAATCAGTAGGTGGAATGGCAAAGAGAGGCTGAGGTCAGTAAAAGGTGAGAGTAAAATTAAAATTGATGAAAACAAAAATTAATACAACATCATCATCATCATCACCACCAGCATCATCAAAATGGACAGCATAGCATTCCAAATGCAGACAGTACAATTTAAAGCAATGGCTGTGTTAAAATTTCATTAGCAGGTCTATCACTGCCAAATCTCTGTACAGCACAATTATGGAGCTGGTGGGTTTATTGGTGATTCAGGTAATGGATAGAAATGGGTGATGAGATCCTTGACAGATGAGTATCCTGGAGGTACCTTGGGTTGTCAGTTTTTATGATTGTCTTCTGACAACATTATACTCGCTACTTTAGAAAACTGGAACTTTGCCCCTTATTTTATTTCTACAAAAGAGGAGGTGGGGGAATGTTAAAGCTAAATTTCTTCATATTGCTACAAGGCAATGCATGACTCACAGATGTATAGATTCATCCATGCAAATGCATTTATATAGTCAATTTTAATACTCATTCATATTAGAAACATGCCATCGGACAAAACACTTCGTTTTTACCCCTGCCCTCCCCGCCCCCCTGCTCTTTGCTCTAGAGGGAGAGAGCTAAATCTTCTATGGTAACTTTAATCTAGATGATGTATTCTTTTCCATTGATTGTCTTCGTGGTTTGTATTGATTGCTGTGTCTTCTGGCCGTGGATGTCATGAAATGGATATTAAATACTCCAATAAAGAAATGTTTAATAGTACAGAATCAACCTAATTGTATATTGTATCTAAAACACACACAGCATATTCAGAGAACACGCCCTGCTAATTATACTTATAGCTGAGATCATGCCTAACAGATCCTTTCTATGAGCAGTGTCAAGCCAACAGGTGCTGTGTTGTCTGAGTCTGCAATGAGTTTCTTCTCTGCCACATTAACATGTGCAGGAGTCCTCCAATCTGGGGGAAGGGGGCACAACTCAAAATTTTGACAACATGTTGAATATGGTCTGACTTTAGATTCCAGGAGATCTGACCATTTACCAGAATTCTATTTTATCCTCCCACATGCTATTCCCTATTACCCTGCTTATCTTTGTAATTTCCAAAATTTGTTTCCAAACAAAGCAATGGGGGGCAGTTACACACCATTAAAAAAAAAAGTTCTAAGAAAACCGATGAGTGTATGTGAAGCACAGAAACATTCTTCGCAAAGAAGTTATGCTGGACACTTGTACTTTGCTTTCCCATCTGCTCATTTCACAATTTGATCATTTTTTAAATTGTAAAATGTCAACTGGAGCAGAAAGCCCAGTGGACATCAAAAGTTATACCCACAAGCATATTGGCATCCCTGGGTACCACATTTTACTTTAGAGCAGCTGAAGGTGGCAGCCAAAATATTTTGCTTTTAAAACTTTGCTTTTGTTTATCTGATGTATAGAATAACTTCTACATGGCTAAAGTGTTTAAGCTATGCTTTCTAAAAGCATGCTGCAGATCTTTCAACAAATCATGAAATAGTAGTGGGGGGCGGACCTTAATTTCCCTACCTCAGCTGAGAGGTAAGCATGGTTCTTGAATAAAATGCCTGACCTATCTTGTCCACAACATTCTTCTTCAGATGAAGGCAGAATGGATTAGCTATCTTTAATTTATTGCTAGCCAATTGAGAAGACCTAGTAGATAAAATGTAAGAAGCAACATGATTGTGTCACACTTAATATTAAGGGAAAATAAAACTGAATCTAATAAACCCTTACCTTAGACTTAAAAAAAACAGATTTTAATAAACAATGGGTAAGGATTAATTCTCTGAGGCAGGAGAAACTAATGGGGAAAAAAAGTCCAAAAGAGGCAGGAGTTCCTAATGATATTAAAAACAATTCCACTGTAAAAAAAAAAAAAAAAAGTGAAAATCAGCTGAAGAACCCCATGTGGCTGAATGAAAAATTTAAATAAAATATAAAAATCAAGAAGGATCTATATGAGAGGTGGAATGAGGGCCAGATCACTAAGGAACAGGACTTAGAGGCACTCTGAATGGTGTCAGGAAAATTAAGCTCAGAATGAGGTGTGATTGAAGAGGGACGCTAAAAACATTTTTTTGCAGATGTGTTCAAATAAAAAGGAAAGAAACAAAACAAATTATCAGCGGCTCAGTGAAAATGGCAAAAGAGAAACAGATAACAAAGAAAAGGCAGACTCGTTCAGCTCCTATTTCAGCTCAGTCTTCTGAGAAGAGGATAAGCATCCTATCTGTCAGTTTCAAAGAGTAGACTGAAAGAGAAGGATCCTAGCTTACTCACCTTGAATGAGTTGAGATCTTCAGGGCCAGTCAGATAGCATCTTAGGGTAGTGAACAACTTGCTGATGGGCTGACAAAACCTATATTTATAATCTTTGGAACATCCTGGATAAAGTACCAGATGACTGGAGGAAGCAAATGTCCTTATATTCCAAAAACAGAAGAAAGGCGGCTCCAGGAAACTAGAGATCAGCCAGTCTGACACCGTTAACTGGGAAGATTCTAGAGCAAATCATAAAGCAAGTAATTTGTAAGCATAATGCAGTGATTACTAGAGGTCAGCAGGGATTTGCCAAGAACAAATCTTGCCAAACAATTTTTTTTCCAAGTTTGGATCAGGTAAGTTCCTTAGTAAATTTGGTGAATAATGCACAAATGATATAGCTTGATTTCATCAAAGCACTTGACTAAGTACCTCATGACTCTCCAATTAGCAAGCTAAAGTATGACTTAGATGGCACATCTATAAGATGAATGAATTGCTGGCATGACGCCATCCTTGGAAAGTACTCATCAGTGATTCCTTACTGAAGGTTTGATTTTGGGATTAATAGATTTCAACGTTTACATTAACGGCATGGAAGAAGAGATGGAGAAATGCTTATCACATCTGCAGACGATACAAAACTGGATAAGATACCTAATTCGCTAGAAGACAGAACGTTTAAAATTTAGTATGTTAGAAAAGTGGACTGGAAAAAAAACAGAATGAAATTTAATATACACAAATGTAAAGTTCTTCATTTAGGAAAAATTATTTAAACCCATGGATATAGGGCAGATAATATGTGGTTGGAGATAGTAAGTGTGAAAAGGACCTTGACGTTGCAAATTCTTCACTAGTTAAGTATGAATCAGCAGTGTAATGTGGCTGGCAAAAGGCAAATGGATTTTTTTGCTACATCAATAGAATGCAAGATTCCAAGTCACAGGAAGACAATTCTACTACAAATCTGTATTAGTCAGACCCCACTTCAAATACTATGTCCAGTGCTGCACAACATACTTTAAGAAGGATTTGGATAAAGTGAAACAGGCTCAGAGAATGGCAGTGAGGCTGAACAAGGGATTTAACATTAGGTCCTACAAGAGAGACTGAAGGCAGGGGGAATGGTTAGCCTTGAGAAGACTCAGCGAGAATAATGACAGCACTCTTTAAATAAATGAAGGATGTCACACAGAAGATCAAGGCTTGTTCTCTATCATTCCAGACTGCAGGACACAGTACGAAGTCAGGAAGTCCAGTAAGGAGGATTCTAAACTGAATGATATAAAAGACTCCTAACAGTACAAGCACTTTGATGTGACAATGCAACCAATTCTCTGTAGTGCTGATTGACTCACCATTGGATGTATTTAAGCAGAGGCTAGACAGCCACCAGTCTGAAATCCCTGCACTGAGCAGGGATTGGACACAATGCTTTAAGTAGGTCCTTCCAACTCTATGATTCTGTGATTCACTGAATTCTTCTACAAACGTGAAGGTGACTTTAGAGATTCCATGCAATAATATTCAACACAGCTTCAAAAGAAGAAAGGCAAATGTGGATCTTGGTTATAGTTTTTCAAGATAAATGGATACTGTCAGAATGAAAATTAAATAATAAAGTCTAAACAGACTCTAGAAAATGAATTCCTGTAAGTATATTTTTGCATTAAAAGGGGAATGCCTTGTGGCCACGTTTGTTCCTTGCCACTTCCCAAAGGGCTCCCCCTGTAGTATTTCATCTTAATTTAAACTGTCCTTTTCAAGATATCTATAAAATTTACTTTACTGAAAAGAAAGGATTTGAGTGAATGTTAAAAAATATGAAAAAAAGGGAAAGGGAAAATAAAGAGAACAATCTAGGTTTTGAAATGTTTTTTTCACAATTTTCGGGAAGACATTTCACAAAGATGTGTTTTAAGGATCTAGAAAATGAGGCTGAGATTTAAAATGGAAACTTATATGATCCCCTCTGGGGATATTGCTTTAATAACTGCTTTGTTCCTGATCACTGCAAGTTTTGTACATTTTGGGTTACAAGAGGGTACCGGGAAGAACAGCTTTATATTGTATTTTAATTCTTGTTAGCCACCCAAAGTCACTTTGGTAAGATGGATGGCCATATAAATGGATGGATGGATGGATGGATGGATGGATGGATGGATGGATGGATGGATATATAGAGAGAAAGATAGATAGAGTGAGAGAGAGAAAGAGAGAGAGAGAGAGACAGAGAGAGAGAAATGTTTTCAAAAAGGCAAAAGTTCACTAACATTTCTTTTCCCCCAGGTGTTTGTAATGGAGGAGAAACATCCTGGAAGCATCTATCTCCATACAAACAGTAGAAATAATTACAAAATAATTGTCCATTGATCTGTCTGTACAGATTCTAAGTAAAGCTGCATAAATGGATAGAATGAAACTGGTTCTGTGTGCGAGAAGTGAGAATAACCAACCGTCAGTGAAGTTACATCTCTTATTTCCTCAACAATATTTCACACATTTCATATTGAATATGAAAGCTAAAAGGCAAAGAACTCAATTAATGACTGACCATGTTAAAGATGATTTGCTGACCCCTATTTCCAGTGATGATTAAGGTCATCCATCAAACATTTTTATTTTCTAGCAAGATAATGCACAAACAGGGCATCTATATAATGGGCTAAAGAACTGCAGCTAAATCATACCTTTGGACAGAGTGTACCAGCATAACACATGTGTAATGTTCCACAGTGCCATGTTCAAGTTAAAAAGTCATTACAGATAGATGAACAACTCCAAATATATTGAACTTTGAGGGCCTCCCTGACCCAGAACCCTTACAGATTTCATCTTTTTACCCAGTAAGCATGGCTCATGGCCATGTTGATCAGTGACGTAGGGCTGTAGTCCCTGCATCTTTAAGATAACAGGTTGTGGGAGATCGCAAATCACAAATCCTACAAGCTGTTTGTGAAAAATAAAATGCCTTTCTCTCATTTAATGTAATGTATGACATTGCTTTATCTCAAGATCCCCAGCATTGCAATAGTCAGTATTCCACCTAAACTTTGGGACATGTACCTTCTTGGTATGTAGTTAATGTGGGCCAGTTATATTAATTCTGGCCAGTACTCTACAAGAGGATAGAAAGGGGAGTAATCGTAATGATTCAAATTAGTAATTGTGCAGATTGTCAAAGGTATATAAGAACTGCTGAAAGTTTAATAAGTAAATCCCCAGTGTTAAATAGTAGAGGCTCACATTTCAGAGACATCAACATCTTTCTCTCTCTTACAAAGTAAGTACAAGAATGCCACACTCCAACCCACGTGCATTTCTCCAAAATCATCTTTTTTCTTTGAAATAACTTTTGAAAGCAAATACTCTTTGTCAGATTGAATGAGCCTTGGTAGAAAAATATACAGATGTTTTTCCCTGTTTTACTATGAATGGTATTGGACTATAAGCCTCAGTAGCTCTAACTAAGATAATGAGAGATGCTTGGCGATGTAGTACAATAATATCGGGAAGGCTACATGTTCTCCATTCCTGTTTAAGCCATCTTTACACATCTACATGGCAGAGGAAGCAACTGAGGAAGACAGGGAGAAGGAAAGAAAGGCATACCTAAGGCTAGCAAGTTGATCCATGGCATTGGAAAGATACTAACACCTTTATCTGGAGGTTGAGTCACGGCAACTGGACTTCTTTTCTTTTGGTTTGATATGTTTCGCTGCTTGTCCAAGCAGCGAAACATATCAGACCAAAAGAAAAGAAGTCCACTTGCCATGACTCATCCTCCAGATAATTCCACCTGGATGACTGAGAATCTTCATCAACTTAACACCTTTATGATTCATGCCTCAGCCACTATGTTACATCAGCTCTGAAGGATGCCTAGAGCTTTTGTGTGAATGTGGACTTTCCATTCATCTCAGTAGGAGGTGACTTTATAAATAAAACAAATCTACATGGGAGACAATATAAATTATGCTACCTGCAAAACTGGAGTGAATTGTAAGTCCAGGTTTTATAGCAACATTTTGTACATGCAGAACTTCTGTTGAGCTCTGGAGAGGAAACCTATAATCTAGCACAAGTCAATGGAATTTGCCAAATTTTGTATTCAGCAATTCAATTTTTGGACAACCGTGGTTGCATTCACATGTAACACCGAACCATAATCTAACATTTATGTGCACAGGCATGAAGAGAATCTTACTCCTTCCTGCCTCTCTTCTTCCCAGTTGATAGAGGAAGAATAAACCAGGACTCATTTCTATTAATGCCCTGATTTGACACTGCATATACACTGGGAATTGCAATTAACAATACACTGTAGTAAAACAAATTGGGTTGATGTTGGCTTTTCCAGCAGTTAATGAGATATTCTCTTAAACTATTCTTCTTGGCTTGCACATAACACCAAGTCAGGAATCTTCTTGTCAGTTTCTGATTTATTACTTGTCCTGGTCATTTGGAGGAAAGGATGAGATGATACCAAGGCTTAGCTTGGGATGTTTTCAGTTCATGCACGCAATACTAACCCAGGCAATAGGCAAATGCAGCCAACATCATTCTTACTAAAGATTCATTAGAGCAATAGCCAAAAGTAATTCCGTTCTGGAGTTACAGTATGTCATGCATAACTGGTTATTTTCCATGTCCTACAACTGGAAATGCATACATTTACTTTTCAAACCTAATTATTTCCAAAGAATATTATAATACTTGTTAACTTTTTTTCCTGCTAGAAAATGTTTCACCATTACACAACAAGGGGGCAACATTACATGTAGGAGTGTTAGAAAGGATCTTACTTTGCTTACCAACCCAGGCCAAATTGCACCCGAACTTGTAAAAGGGAGCACTAGGAATAATGTGCAACAGGTTGGAGATTGTATAATTGACAAATGAAGGGAATCTTACCTTCCTGTAATAATAATAATAATTTAAAAAAAAACCTGATAAGTGGTTTTTGAAGAGTTGATTCCTACCTACCCTCATTATCATCCTCCAGATTCTCCGACTGCTTGGCTTTGCATTTCCCGGGTGAAGGCGACTGGCTTTTTTTCTCCGCTCCCTCTGCAAGTGCAAGAAAGGTCAGACAGAGATGTTCATTCTCAAAGGCTGAGATTATAATGCTCGAAGTAGGATGATGATGAACATTATTACAATTATTAAATAGGAATGTGTAAGGTATTGGAAAAATAAATTGACTGCACCTCCATTTTGCTCTGGGAGAAAAATCACTATACTTTCAAGCTTTGTGAAGATTGATTTTTGCCTCCTGTGCTATTATCACAGCTAGGAAGAGCCTTAGGCTGAACCTGAATGCTATATTTCAAAAGTTATTAAACTGCACATATCAATAATTATATTCTCTCTTACTTTTAATCTACATTGTGCCTGTACCATTGGATTATTATATATATTTTACAGTAATTATTTTATAAACAATGGACTTTATTTGCTAAGCACTGTGAAACACATTCTGTCATAAATTGATAATAGTACTACCTGAATGCACAGAGTTTCAAAAACTTCAGCAAATTCTAGCGACCTCAGTTTGGCTGTTCAGGAATACTATATAGGCTATAATCTAAATGCACCACATTTTTAGTAAAATAATGATAAGAATGAAAGAAAAAGCCATTCTGCTAGCTGACAGTGAGAAATCAATAATCTTGGACAGATTTATAACTCAGCAGAACTGAGTTATGTGCAAACTGTGCTGGACACTAGAATAACAGTAAAGATAATAAATAGATATACTGTATACACATTTTAGTAGATGAATGAACAATTTAATTAACACAAGATATCCATCTGACTCTGGTACTACAAGAACGTGATAGATAGATAGATAGATAGATAGATAGATAGATAGATAGATAGATAGATATGACAGCAATCTTAAAAATGATAATTAAGATTCATGACCTAATGACAACATATATTATCCCTGTTACTTAAAATGTAGATAATATAAAATGATATCATACTTCAGTGCAATGTATTGAAAGTCCAATTGGCTGTAGTAGGATTAACGTTCAAGCAGTCAGGAGCTTGGCATCTCCTGTCTTTGGTGGTTTATTTTAGCGAATGGTCTTTCCAGAGGAAATCCTTATTCTTGGGTTCAGGGATCCAAAAGTGGGAGAACTGAAAAAGGGGATTTGTCTTTCCCATGAAATTTGACCAGGAGACTGAACCACCTCAGAGAAGATGAGGCCAAAAATGCCACAATGGTAATGATGACCACAAGCAGCTGGGGCTTTATTGATGTGTGCTTTGATTGTTTCACATTTAGATTATTGCAATAGTCTTCTGGCAGCTGTTCCAATTCCTCTTTCCATCCCTTTTCTGCTCCTTCTATGTTACAGGTAGTCCCCAGTTTAAGAATGAGTTCCATTCCCAAGGTCTGTCCTTAAGTCGAATTTGTATGTAAGCTGGAACAGTGGTATTGTATAATACTGTAAAAGTTGTATTGTGTAATTAACTTGAACCATTGTGTATTTAACTTGAATTTTGCTTCTTTACTATGGGTTGTCCTTAAACCAGGCGTTCTTAGCCCAGGGACTATGTGTATTCCCAAGTTTTGTTATATCACAATGCTCTTCACTGTATGTTCCTGTATGTTCCACTGTATGTGCCTGTAGGAGGCCTGACACACAGATGCACACAAAGGAGTACAGTTCAAAAGGCTTTACTCTGGTTGAGCAACTACAGCAGTGGCAGGCAGAGCATGTATGCAGACACACACACAGTCTCAAGCAGTCCTGAATTCCTTGGAAAACTTACAGGCAAGTTCCTAGTAAGCAAAGTTCAAAGCAGCAGGCAGAAGTGTTGCCAGGGCACAATCCAAAAGTTGTAGCATCGTTGGTAGATTGTCAGCTGGTCTAGGTCCAAAAGAACAGAGTTTCCATGAGCAGGAGTTCGTGGTGCAGCAGACAGAGTTTCTGGTAAACGGAGTAGTTGTTCTTAATGAGGGATTGCTTGCTAGCGGTGGCTCTAAAACAGAGCCCCACCAGATGCAAAAAATCACCAGTGGGAATGTTCTTGCCTTGCAAGGAGCCATGTAGACCTCCTCTGCTCTGCCTTTTGCTCAGCCTTATGTGCCTTAGGACTGGGAGGAGGTCCTGAATAAGACCTCAGGACAGGATCTTTTGCTGCTTCCAGCTGCTCCACAGGCTCTGCAGCCAGGTCAGACCCAGGTGTTTCCCTGCTGCTCTGTGAGGTAGACTGTTGTTTCACAGGGTCCTCTGAAGTGGCCTCCTCCTTTTCAGAGTCCTCAGAGTTGGAGCTGGCCCTGACACTGGCTCCCAGTTTGAGTCAGAGCTTAGTTCAAACCGCCAGAGATTGTGTTTAGAGCCCTCCAGTCACCATCTCTCCAGTATCTCTTTGCTCTCATTTCTTCTTACAATCCTGGGGGGTCCTTTCGCTCCTCTGGGCAGGGACTTCTCTCAGTCTTCAGGCTGACAGGAACTTCTCCCTGGACTTTGAATTGGCTCCTTCCTTCCACTGCCCTCTGTGAAGGTTTGACTAATGTTCTTTTCTTATTTCACTAGTGGGTCAGCGTGGGGCCTAATTATTATATTATACTCATATTACGATTGATATTTTTCTGGTTACTCTATATAACTCATATGTTAATTAATAAATAAATTAATTAATTAGTTAATTAAATTAATTAGTTAATAAAAATTCATATATGCATTAAATTCATATATGCATTAATTATAGATGTACATGCACGTTTCAGTGTTGTATGGCATTCCTTTAAATTTGAGTTCTAAAAATTGGTTTTATGGATTGATTGTTAAGTTGTGAACTAATTTAAGTGGATTGAACTTTGTAGTTATTGCTCTTTTCTCTTTATCTATATTGTGCCTTGATTAATAATTAATAATAACTTGGTATCCTATAACTTTATAAAATATATCAAATATAAGTTTAGGTACTTTTGTGTATGTTTGATTGCAGTGCTTCATTTCAACAATATGGAATAGGACTTTTTATCTTTATTATTTGCTTATTAAATGAGATGTGTTTGGATGCATTTAAAATTCAGACAATGCTCATCACATCCTGAGTCTCAGGGCAAAGATTCTCAAATTTCCTGCTTGTGTTTAATGGATGCAAACCATATTTTGTGCACTAAAAATATATAAGGGAATGACAAAATAGCAAATGCTTATGCTCATTTATGCTGCAGTTTCTGGAAAAATGCTTTTGATTTTTGTTGACAATTGGGTGAAGAAAGAGATTTTCCATTTTTCTTTCTCATATTAAAGATGTAAAAATTTGCTCACCCAGACCACAGAAAGAAATTCAGGCCAGATTTACAATGATCTAAATATGAAACGATGCATTTTTACATGAAGTCAGTATGAAGTTATAGACATGCTTTCTGGAGAACAAGCCTCGTTGATATCCAAAGGATTTGCTTCTGAATACATACACATAATACTGCAGTGCAATATGAGATTATTTACTGTATGATTATTTATTTTAAAATGGTCATCCAATAAACAAAAAGCCAGGAAAATCAAAAAGTACAGTTCCTGTCATGCACGATTAAATCACACCATGTAGAGCTGAGAAAAATCTTACTAGGTGCACAATGTGCAAAAACTTACTATTCTAACAATGCAGCATGAAATAGACAGGCAGAATACACTTTAGATACCAAACTATTAAAGCCAATAGCAAGTTTTAACTACATCTGTTCAAGCCAGATCAGCAAGACTGCATGAAAAATGATACCATCAGAGACTATCACAATATGCTTGCAAAAGCAGAAGACACTGAAAGAATAAAATACTGAGCGCAGTTCTGATCCATTTAATTTGGTGGGAAATATGTCATTGATATCCACAAAATTGGAGCTCTAATCAAGATTTATAAACTGTCTCTTCACACACACATTTTCTTAATAGTAATTGGCTTTACTACAGGTAGTCCTAGACTTACAACTATTTGTTTAACAACCATTTGAAATTATGAAGACGCTGAAAAGTGGCTTATGACTGGTCCTTGCACTTATGACCGTTGCACCGTCCCTGCGGTCACATGATCAAAATTCAGGCGCTTGTCAATTGGGATGTATTTACAATGGCTGCAGATTCCCAGGGTCATGCGATCACCATTTGCAACCTTCCCAGGGGGCTTCCAACAAGTGAAGTCAATGGGGCAAGCTAGACTTGCTTAAGAACTGTGTGATTCGCTAAACAACTGCAGCAAAAAAGGTCATAAAATCAGGCACGGCTCACTTAATGACTGCATTGCTTAGCGATGGAAGTTCTGGTCCCAATTGTGGTAGCAAGTCGAGGACTACTTGTATACATAAATAATTAAACTAACATGTAACTATTATTTTACAAATATTTTCATTCACTTTCCTCTTCATCCAACTAATTTGTAACAATTTTCTGAACTCAGATGTTAGTGGCTGCTCTCACAAAATATTTTATGATGATCATAAACATCCTGCTGTTTCTTTGAGAGAGGAAAAGCTGGATGCTCAGCCATGTAAGCATAGTTTATGAAGGTAGTAAGATATGTGTCTTCCTGGATGGCACAGAAAAGTAAAACAGAATGCATTTATCACAATGCTTTGCAAAATGCCTTGCATTTGGTTATCTGTCAATTCTGCATTAGGATTCTTTTCTAACTGTGTCAAGAGCCTCATAAAAACCCAACAAAGACATTTCCTCCCCATCTTACTGTCTCAGTGGCTTCAAACGACTCTGAATTCTGTCCTAAGTGGGAATCTGAAGTTTCTTCATAGTATTACAGATGTCTTTGAATTGGAATAGAGCCATCCATTTGAAAGGTAGTTGCTTGAAAAATGGGCTAGAAATATGTACTTTTGGAACACCATCTTTAGAGGCTATTAGGGAAGGATGAGTAGGGACTGCAGGAGAGCAAAGGCAATAATTCATAAAGATGGACTACAACTACAGCTTCCATCTGCTAATGTCATGACCCACAAATGAAATTAACTGGAAGTGCATAAATGATAGGAAGTGGCTAATTGCAGTCACAACCTTAACTATTACTCCCTTGTCCCTTCAAAGACTAGGCAGAGAAGATGTTCTTCCAAACTGAAGATCAGGGTAGCATTCAGTACAGAACTCCTCTGTGCTGAATATATGAATATGTATTGTGCATAATGCTATGCTTGATAGCATAAAAGTATTAAGCTTAAATACTAATGGGACAGAGTGCATGACACACAAGAATTACAGAGTATATGATAGGCACATTACCTCTGGCAATGCTATGATTAATGGTGGATCAAATTTCTCCAAATTTCATTCCAAAATACTTTATACAAATTCATCATTTCTCAAAAAAGAGATAACGTACTAATTATGTTACTGTATTTTTACTGAGTTGGATCCACCTTCTTTTCTGCTGATGACAGCACTCCCTAAGTGGACCTGGACACAGAACATTCCCATTTCTGGAAAGGGGGAAGCAACCTTTGCCAGCTTTCACTCCTTCCCCCAGCTCTCAGTGCCAACTTCCTCCCTACTCCATATGCTTGGGTGGACCTGACTTTACCTCTCTGTTTCTGTACCACTGTTTTCCAATCTTGCCAACATTCAGATATATGAAATTCAACTCCCAGAAGTCCCCAGCCAGCATAGTTCTTGCTGAGGATTCTAGAAGTTGAAGTCTACACATCTGGAAGTTCTGAAAGTTAGGAAAAACTGGCCTATACAAATTGATAATGGATTTTAGGTGTGTAGTTAAAAATCTGTTCTGATCTGTTGGAAGGATGGGTTTCACTATTTTTTTTTATAAGTTTCAGTAGTTTTGACTTAATTAAAATAATGCTAATTTGAAGACAATAGTAGGCAACAAAGTGAGTAACACATAGGTATATTTGTTCTAGACTTGTAATAGTTGCTTTAAGATTGGGAGCACTTATAGGGACACGGCATTCATGTATGTACACTGGAATTAATGCATCTGCAAAAGGCTTCAGAACAGGAAATTGCAAGGAACTATGAATGGTCGCTGAAAAGTAGTATTGGCACGTGTCACATGATTTAATTTAACAAGGGTGAATTGGAGTTGGGTTTTGAGGGACTATTTAGGTGCGCACACACACACATATTTAAAATATTTAAAGAAAGGGAAGTCCACATATCTGCCAAAAGAATTCCCTCCACTATGGAAATTTCCAATTTCCATTTATTTTGAGATCATGCCAAGAACTCATCAGCTATCAGATCTCTTAAGCCTGATACAGTGAGGCAGGATCAAGGAAGCAAGAACTATACAGATGTCAGTTAGGTGTCTTTAATGCTAATCTGGGGTTAATTCAGAATCTTGGAAAGTGTAAGAGGACTTTCCCGTTTTCATTTATAAGGAGTTAATTAAGGTGAAGTTTCCTGAACGATTGGAAACATTTCTTCCAGGCTGCTCACTACCTTGCCTAATGCCATTTATGAGATAAGCTGTCAGATGACCTCTCAATTGCTTATGTTGACTTTCTTGTTCATTCCTTTCTCATTCTCTGAACAGTCCCTCACAAAATCATCCATACTGTGCCCTAGCACAGCCTTGACTCTTCCTAGAGGAGACATAGAAAGAGAAAGAGAGAGAGATTGGTAAAGTAAATCCTGTTCCACTTGTCAAACCAGTCCTGGATACCATCACCAGGAGGTACAATACACCGGAGTTCGGTCACTTCTTTACTTCCTGTTTAGGTGTTCAGGTGCTCATTTAACCTCTTTCCAAAGTTCACTCTAAAAAGATTGTGCACTCCTTCCAACAGGTGCATTGTGTCTGGTCGCTCCAGCTTCAAGTGTCTGATGTCACTGTGAGTGATGACACGCCTGTGGCAAGCCTTGACCCTTGGCTAACAGCAGGAGAACAGATGCAGAGCCAAGCATTCCAGTCTAATGGGCTAATTTTGCACGGACCTGTAGCCCAGCCTAATTGGAAGTAGTGGGATTTCAAAGGCCGAAGAGCAGTGGAAACATGAGTGCCTTCTGTTTACATACCGAAATGGTTAAACTCTTTCCTTTTAAATGTGTAACTTGAACTGTAAGCCAAAAGCAGGTCACTGTTCCTCATCTGTACAATTTACTTAACATGTGATTTGATTTATCAACTGTATACATTGCATGCATGCAGAGAAGCTCATAAGAGATGTGATCAGGATAAAGCTTTTTCCTGGATTTTTGAAAGGAAAATATCAGTAGGAGTGCAAAGGTAAATATTTAATGTAGGCAATTTGTTGCATGCGCTCGCACACACCTACTCTCATATTTTTCTATGTGGACTTAACCAGCAGCCAGTACTTAGAAAAAGGAAAAAGAAGTCTGAATCTGTCTTTGAAATTATGTGGATAAAAATCTATTGATAGAGGTAAGCATTAAGTCGTTGCTTACTTCTATTTTCTGCAGTGACTGTGTCAGTAATATGAAGGATGGTGAGTATAACATGAATGGCATTATTATTTCATGAACATTATAAATGATACCTTTACTTATTAGCATAAAGTAAGACTAACACTAAAAGTGTCTACACCTAAGAGGATTCAGGGTGTCATGAAAGAGCAACAAATTGCTAGTTGTTCCATTTAATTTTTATTTTATTTTTGCTGTGAGAAGGATGGACCTTGCTAGAATGGACTTTAATGGCAAGGACTTTCAAGATACCATTCATTCAAATATGTGTTAAACCCTATTCCAAGTAGCTCTGTTTCACACCAAAACAATGACACAGATGAGCAACAACAACACAATTTAACAGCACCAATAAAAAAGCCTTGTCCAACATGAAGAAAAGAAATACATTTTGAATTCTTTTTGAGGAGCCAGTTGAGAGAAGGCATTCTAGATTTCAGGGATGGGGACTGATTTCCACAGCCTTGGGATCTCTGAGGCAAAGGGCCTGTTTCTTTTTGAGACTGTCCTCATCTGGCCATCATGAGGGGCACTATACATATCCTAGGCCAGGGTTCCTCAACCTCAGCAACTTTAAGATGGGTGGACTTCAACTCCCAGAATTCCCCAGTCAGCCATGCAACTAAGAAGATGGATGGATGGATGGATGGATGGATGGATGGATGGATGAATGCAATACGTATGTGATCCAGATCATTTTAGAAAGAAGCAGGTTTACCTTAGCAAAATATACTTGAGAGTTTTGGAATCCTTTCACTCTCCAAATGTGTTGTTGTTCAGCTTCTGAGGAAGAGACTGAAGCCACTTTGGTTCCCTCAGGTGTGCACTGATATTTGTTTCATATTTGTTGCCTGAAGACTATATGTTTTAAAGCCTCACTGGAGCTCAGAAGCCAAAGATATTCTGCTGGCTGAGGGAAATGGGGACTATGCAATTGTTCTGTGCTACCTGGCTATGAAATATATCTTAAAATGTTAGGGAAAGCCTGCTGAACATGACCCCTGGAATTCTTTTTAACCCCTTTACCATAGGAAAATATCTATATAAGAAGTAATGTGTCTGTATACACTTTCTTCCCAGAGACTAACCAAGGTGTGTGTATATGTTGCCTAGGTATGTGTGGTGTGAGCACATATATGTTTATGTGTGACAGTCTAATTAGGGTGGTGGGTGCGTATGTGTTGCTGCTGTGTGTGAGGAATTCTAATCAGATCAGTGTATATGCATTTCTTCCGCATACGCATGTGTGTCAGGGTTTATCATGGTGAGAACATATACACATAACATATAGTGCGTGTATGTGCATGTGCATGTCCACACTTTGTTCCCAGGGACGAATCAGAGTGTGTGCAGACCTGATTCCTGTTTATATGCAGTGTATATGGGATATATCAATCAGGCACATTCACCTCTTTGTTATATATTTGTTTTACAGGCTTATAAGCTGCTTCACTCACAACTGACTCTAAGCGACATATACTCCATATCAGTAACAAAGGTTAAAAGAGGAAATAACAGCAATCAACCACATTGTGTACGTATGTATATTGGGGGGGGGGGGGGGGGAGAAAAGAGGCCAATCAGGGTGCATATGTTGCATCTGTATATTTGTGTGCTTCTGCTCTCCCCTTAGGTTGTGCATGTGTATGTGTGCCCTGAGAAGCAGAGAGGGGGCTGCATATGCTCCGCTTTGAGTCACATGACCAGGAGGGAGGAGGGGTTAGAATAAAGCCGCTGGCAACAATCTACCTTGCTGCCCCAACTGCCCCTCTGTAGAGATGCATTGGGGAGATTATTTCCACATTTTTTTACCCCACCGCCCCCAGTTGAAGCAGGCCATTTTTTAATCTGAACTTGCCCCTTCCGTACCCATCTTCTCCTCCCACACCAAATTTGGTCCTGCTGTGTTCAGTTTTTGGAGTTATTCTGCTGACACATAGACAGAGTCCAAAGACCCTTTGCATAATTTCTCTCCAATATTCCATTGGGTTAGAAAGAACGAAAAGGAAATCCCATAAGACATTTACAATAAAAGCCAATCTTCATTGAATATGTAACATTTATGGGCACATTTCCTAAGTAATGTTGATGTAATGTTTGGCACTTGTAGAGTGGCACTCTTTATAAAAATTGAAAATTTATAGTAAAATCAGTTCTCAGTGACAGCTTCTTAAGGAGCTACATTTTTGTACATTCTTTATATATCCTCTTATGGCTCTACACTGAAAAGTAACTCATTCCAATACAACTTTCCAATACAACATTCCAATACATATTTCTGCCCATAGTGTTACATTAAAAAGTCATTGTGTGAACAGATTCATGCTCTGGTTTTCATCTGTTCTCTCACTTTCCAGGAGCAGGAAGGGGGGACGGGGGAGAATCTCCAGAGAAATCAGCTGTGCTAAAAAAGAGCATATTTTCTGATGTTTTTAAATATATATCCTTGAAAACCTAGAGCCTGAAAGGAAACCATATTATCTGAGAAAAGGCTAAAATCTGTTAATATCATCATATGTCTGAATGTGCCTGACATACTCCTAAGCAAGAGCTAAAAAATTAGATTTAGTAGAAATATGTTTGTTTAGATGGATGGGCAGACATTCTGGCCAGCTGAATGGATGGAGGGCTTCCAGATGGGAACAAAGCAGAGATTCCCAGGCAGTCCTACCTCCATACATTCAGCTGGAGATATGAAGGAGAGATGTACACAAAGTCGGCTTGAATTCAGGTAAAGTAAGGTCCAAAATCATACATAGCCTTCTTCTAACATTCAGAGAAATCTGATATAACTTCTCTTT
Source organism: Liasis olivaceus (assembly GCA_030867105.1). Taxonomy (NCBI): domain Eukaryota; kingdom Metazoa; phylum Chordata; class Lepidosauria; order Squamata; family Pythonidae; genus Liasis; species Liasis olivaceus. Next base: position 182,785,834 of record CM061349.1, read on the forward strand.
AGACATCCAGTTGAATGTGTAGAGGTCAAAGGCAGAAAGGTTAATGCATGCTCTGTTCACTTTTGGGCTTGATCTCTCTGTGGAATCAGCTAAATGCTTATACATACACACTTCACACACACACACACATGGACATGTTCTCATTCATTTCAGCATTTTCCTGATTATCCTAATTTAGCTAAAGCAGTTGAGGGGGAATAATTTAAAAAAGGAGATATAAAATTTTTGAAAGCAACACTGATGATTAGGCTGAAATCTTATACGGGAGGAGTGCAAGTGATTCCCATGCCCCGTCCCCAAGATGAACAAACATAAGACTGTAAGTCCAACCACCTTCTCTGGAATGGGAATGCTCACTTTGACACTTCTGATCATACTAATTCACTGGTTATTTGTTATTGGATTATTTATTCTCTTTGCAAAAAACCTGATCATCCAGTTTCATGTATTAATGGCATTGGCACATAGAATATACTCTAGCATCTGCTGGGGGAAGGGGTCAAAAGATGTGGGATGCACCATCACAATATAAGCCCCAACTCTTTTGTGTGTGTTGAGGTTGCACCAAAGTGCAAAAGGGGCAGGGTTGATACTGCCACACTGTGCTCACCATCTTGCCTATTTTGACCCCTCCTGCACTCAAGAAATAATGTGGATATTAATTGCCTGCTCCTGTATACTTCATCCCATACTCTTAGATCTTCAATTGGGCATCATGTTCAAGTTCCTCTGCAGATGCACTTGTCAACAGCTGGGTTTTTTTCCATGGTTGGGGCTTAGCCTGTAAAGTAATTTGACACTAGAACAGAGCCTGGATCTCTTCTCCTTACTATGTAAGAAGAGGCTTACCCAGGCCTCTCTGAGGTTTTAAACTGGGTATGTCTGGGCCCCAAGGTAAGCCTCTCAGATGGGGACTCTCAACTGTGAGAGACTTTATGCACCAAGCCCTAGTGCCAGGCTGTGGGGTTTGAGGACACATGGGAGTATGGGAGGGTGAACACACCTGCATGGCTGCTTCTTCCCCACTGCAGCAGCAGTCCTGAAACCCATAAACGGGTCTCCTCAACAATTCAATCACTACTTTAGTGTTAGACTTGAGGGATCCTCCATTCTCCCTTCCATTCAAAATACAGCTGAACACATGACCCCTCCATTCCACCTCCTGGAAGTCTTTCTCTTTTAGGCATACTATATACCAGTTGCAAAAATCTCTTTGCTTCATCAACTTTTTTTGCATCCATTAAATAATCTGAGTATGCTTCACTTGTTTCCTCCATCCTTCTATGATGCTCTTCTTCTGTAGTATTTATTTACCTTGCACTTAGGTAGCCAGTTCTGGACTGCAAAAATCTGGAGAACCACTAGACATGGCAGCACAGAGCTGCAACTCTCTGCCTCCACCTTATTGCTGCAATCTAATGGTTGCCCTGATTTTCCAGTAGATATGGTAGTCCTATCCCACATGATCAGGTTTGTTGAAGGCATGAGGAAGGAGTGGGCAGCAGGGGAAGACTATTGGGGGCCCCATGGCATGCAGGACCCAAGATGTCTGTCTTTCCTGTCTTTACTATGTTTAATCTACTGTTGGGATGCAAAATGTCCTCAGCCAGAAAGGGGTCTTCTTCTCCAGTCTCTCTCTTAAATGGTTTTCCTGCAGTGTTCCCTTTTTGATCTAGCTGAACAGCCTCAAAGGACATATTCTCCCACCAGACTCTTAGAAAACCTGAGCAAGAAAATAAAACACTCTGGATGAAACCAGGCATTACAAATATGAGCCACAGATGACTCATAAGGCTAAAATCATTTGGGATATCTAATATATTAGACTATCAAGGCTTTTTAGGTTTTAGGGAATCCATTACAAATTCTTTCTGAAATGTTTCAATATTCAAAAAACTATTGCCTACTTAGAAAAAGTTTGATAAATTACTGTGGTTAAACCTCAGGTTGTGGAAGAACAGAAAACTTCTTTCTAGTCAGCCATGCTTTAGAAAACCAAGGATTTTCTTATTATGGATAATATTTCCTGATAGATGAATAAGGGTAATAATAATAACATCTGACACCTTTCTAAAGCGTTGATGCTTTTTATGGTGTATACTGAACATCTGGGAAATCAGTAAAATAAGTCTCTTAAATATGGATCAACATATTCTATTACATTGACAACCAGGCATTTTGCTTTTACTCCCATTTTAAAATTTATTTTACTTTTACATCATATTGAACAGATTCATACATTTGCTAATTAGCATTGTGAGTTCGGTGTAATAATTAAGTATAATAGGAAGGGACAATCCTATTTTCAGTTTGCATACGCTTACAATGTTAAATTTGAAAACATTCATTTAGTACAGTGTTTGCTGTTGCAACATGCCTTTTTAGAGCCATTCCTATTATTAGTGTATAACAGTTTTCTAAAATAAAATAAATAATAGAAAAAAGTGGGTGCTAAGTCAGTCTTATTGTTATTGCCCAAAGAAGTGCAATTAACAGGCATGCAATCCCTAATTAAAATGTCTCTTTATAAAATGTGTATTAATTAACACCCTTTATCTTAAAACACACCTTTTTCCTCCACTTCTTGATTCAGAATCCTTTCCTGACTTTCTTTTTCATAGTATACTATCGGGGTATGCACAAATCATAATTTGCCTACAAACCAGAATTGAAAACACATGTTGATAAAAGCTTCCAGTGCTAGTCTGCAAACAATTCATGGTTCATGCAAATCTTAATCTCTCTACCAATTGTTTTCCCATAGAAGTCTGATAAACAAAGGGAGAAAACAAGGAGCATGTGTGGCTAAGGCTTAGTTGCATAATACTCAGTTCTCTAATAGCTGAACTGAGACATAATGTCTGACACTTCGTGATCAATGCTGTGTTTATAAACACAGTAAAATCTTGCTATGGTAAACCAATGCACAAGGAAATCTAATGCGCTTTGCATGTGGCTTCCTTTAAAGAAAGTTTGCAAACTTTGGCTGGTAGAACATGGGATTTACACATTTATTTCATAAGAAATCATGGTTGTCAGCCCAGCTCTAACTCTTTCATGACTTCTGGCTGAGCTTCTGAAGGACCACATTCACCCAGCTTGGCTGCACTGTGAACCACTACGTACCTGGCATTTTAATCTACTGTGGTTTCAAAAAAGTGCTACACTTCCCTGGAACCAATTCAGTGTGTAAGACCACCCCACTGTGCAAACATGTTGAACTGGAGTAGTCTATTAAATATGGCATGTAGAAAGCTACTGGCTGGACATTTAACTCATGTTGACATGGGCACAGAAGTCAGTATGTCCCTTTGTTCATTAAAACTGGAATTTGTCTCCCTTACTCAAGTTTAGCTTAGTGTTTCCATCAGGACTATGCAAAAATCATACCCAATAAACATTCTAGTATGTGTTTCCTTAACCATACAACTTATTTGAACACAAGCAATTTAACAAATACACTTGATTCTGCACTAAGCAGGGAATGCCTTTGTTTTTATATCCTCTGCAGGGCCACCATGCTTGAAGAAGAAGAGCAGCTGCTCCCTGCACGGTTGGATCTCATCTTTCATCTTTTTCAACTCTTGTTTTGTCTTTCTGCAGTTTCCTTTTCATCTCTCTCCTCCTCCTTCAGTCACAGTTCTCTTGTTTCTGCTCATTTGATTCCCATCAATTCCCAGACGTCTCTTTTTTCATTCCCATCTGAACCTGCTATTCCACTTCCCTTCCTGTTCACAAGCATATATCCAACTGCTATTCAAATCTATCTGTCTGCAAACACTTGGAGAAATAGGAAAAGATGATAGCGAAGAACAGTCTATGCAGTATGTTCTACATAGTAGCATGAGATAGACTGCATTAGAGAGAAGCAGGGGTTATACAAAAGGATCTGAGAAATAGACTAATGAACATAAGTACATTACTGATGTTGTCATTTAAAAACATGGCAAAATTTGTTGATACTACTCTATACATATTCTGTTGAGCTCTATACATATCCTGTTGATTACATTTCACTACAATAAAAATCCATTTAGAACTCAAGTCAAGAAGTTGGCAGTCAAGAACTAAGTGCAACTGGTTTGGTCAGATCTAATCCAGTGTTTCTAACAGCTGGACAGATGGTCAGAATATTTTACTGAATAAAATAATATCCTACCAAAAAAACAAAAATCAGCTCTAACCATTCAACTAGCAGTACAGTTAAGATCCAGTCACATTTTTCTCCTCGAAGAGATGAATCCAGGATCAAATCTAGGTAAACATTAGGGATAGTTTAACCTGAGCTAACTAATAAAATGTCTTATATTACAATATGATTCATGTTAAAAAAAACTAACTGGGGAGGGAAAAAACCCAGAAGATTATCTACAATAAATCAAATGCCGATGCCTTTATCTGTATCAGCAGAGCTCTTCTTAACCCTATATTCATGTGCTGCCTTGAACTGTTATATAATTAAGATGTGTTGCTGTGAAGTTCTATACCCTTTACTTTATTTACTCATTTGGTAATGGCAAGGGTTTGAGGTTCAAGCAGCACATTGCAGTCCTCTTTCACCATTTCTGCCTGACTGAACATAGCCATTGTGATTCACCAACCACGTCATTTGGCTCGAGAAAAAAATCAAAACAGTCTATCCTTTCACATCTGATCAGAATCCACCACCTCAAGTTACAGCATAATCAGAAGGTAGCGAAAAAGTAAACATTAGGATGTCTGTTTCAAAGATTTGAGGTGCTTGGAGTGAAGGACTACTTCACAGCAATAAACCCAGAGTCCATATACCACCAATTTAGGCCTGTAACAGAGAGGACTGCTCTACCACACGCTTGGCGGACAGAAAATAAGCTGCAATAGCAGTGTGAATCAGCTTTTTCAAGTATGACCAATTCCTAGGACAGGTATTCTTTTGTGACCTTTTTTTCCCTCCTGGATTGGATCCAGCCTCACCTAATTCCACTTAGGCTTCATTTTATCCTAATCATAGTTTGTGCGTATGAAGTTCATTTTAGTCATTTGCACTGTTAATACTGTACAGTTTATACTGTAACTTAAAAGTTTTTTTTTCTTTTGCAAGTGTTATATTTAATTTAAAAAAAAACTGTGATGTTAAATGAATAAATAGATTTAAATAAAAGGCAACCATGATTCTGAATCAAATCTTGTTGATTTGAACAAAAACTAAGTGCTAACTAACTTGGTCATGGTCATATATTTCAAACAACTGGACAGATGGCCAAGAGCATATAGGCTGCTTTATCCATTCCACTAAGAACACATGAGAAATAAATGGCAAAGGACATGTCACTTGCCAAAAACAATGCTATAAATGTGAAATATCTCACTATAATCAGAACCCATTTAGAGTTCAAGTCAAAAGTAAACCAGTGGAGTTGGCAGTCAATAAATCAGAGGAACTGGCCCATGTATTAGTAGCATCTGACCAACGGGCCTTCTACAAGTAGTTCATCATGGGCAACTTATGAGCAAGAGGAAGGCTCAGCTGAATAGGGGAAAGCAAGCACGGAGGCAGGAACAATATTTTGAGGATGTCCAACAAATTGATCTGCTCTGCTGCAGTTGTTTCTCTCTCTCTCCAGGTGTTGAGAAAAGAACACTTGGACTGTTTGTGAAGAGCTCTGGTAAGCAAAAATGCTAATTATATTATTTACTGTTGCTTCTGAAATGTGGGAGAGTAAACACAAGAAGCAGCTTTTTTGTCCCCCCACTGAACAACCAGCTATTTTCCTCACTCCAACTTCAGAGCTGTTGCAGAGAGCAGGGGAGTGTGGCTTCAAGTAAAAAATTCACAACCCCTCCTTACAAGGCAGGGGCATTGGCTGAAACTCCAATTCAAGTGAGAGACACACAGACAGCAATTCTGGCTCCAGAGATTCCTTTCGATGCCATAGTCCAAAACATTACATATGTGGAGGTATTTGTTATGTCACAGGCTATTCATCAATATCTTTCAGGATATGCCACAAAAGTAGATCTACTGGGGGGGGGGGCAGGTGTTAAAAGAGCAAGGGTTATATGGGAAGCAATAAAAAGTCTGGAAGACCTAGACATAACAAGGAAGAGGGAGGGAGAGAGAGAGAGAGAGAGAGCGCGCCCGCGCAAGTGCGCTGCTGGCTTGCCAAGAAGAGTTAAAAAGGATTCCAAATTAAGCAACCGGAAAACAGAATCATGTTTTCAATTTTCCTTATCTAGAAGATAAACAATTACTTGTGGTAATTATGGAGAACTTTTTCAACAGCTGTTCCAGTTAAGACTAAATTGATTTCATTGATGCAGTTGTTTGGGTGCCTTCAAAGTATAAATCCTTTCCAAGTCTGAATCTGTGGTGGGAGTTCTTCCAAAATTCCAAATGGGATAACATATTGCACTCTGTCAGGAGAGCAAATGTCTTGGAAGAAGATAGAAACAAATCTAATATTTCCAGACCTTCCTCCAATAGGGGTAAAGAGGTGTGAAGAATTTAACCAAGCACATTTTATGGCCAGACAACAGAATATGTTTCCTATATTCTGCAAATGTTGATATATCTCTCAATACTGGTATAAATTCTACATTCTGAAATTGGCTGTTAATGTCAGGTTGTGATGGGAATGCGACAACAGTCCACTGAAAAATGATTTGACTGTAGGGTTAATTCTTTGTTCATATAATCTACAAAGGTTAGGGGAGGGTTTTTCTCCCTCCCTCCCTCCCTCCCTCCCTCCCTCCCTTCCTTCTCTGATATTCACAGTTCAGAAGAGAGGGAGATTGGAGTGTCTATGATTATGTGCCATTAAATTGGTGTTGATTCTTAGTGACTATATAAATAGCCTTTCTCCAGGATGATCTGTCCCCAGCATTCAGGTGATCCAACAGTGCACCTATTGCCACTGTAATCAAGTCCATCTACCATGCTGCTCGTCATTCTTTTTTTTCTTCCCTTCCAACTTTCCTAGCATTATGGACTTCTGAAAGGTGCTGGGTCTTCACATAATGCATCTGATAGTTTGAGCCTGGTTATTTGTGCCTCAAGTGAGAAATCTCGATTGATTTGTTCTATTATCTTTTGCTTTTCTTTTTCTTGGCTGTCAATGGTATTCTCAGGAGTCTTCTCCAATATCAAAGTTCAGAAGTATCAATACACTTTCTATACTGCCTCTTCAAAGTCCAACTTTTGCTTCCATAGAGTATTACAGTGAAAACCATTGCCTGCATGCTTCTGATCTTTCTAGGTATCCCAGCATCTGAATATTTTTCACTGCTACTCTACCAAGTGCTAGTCTGTGGGGTATTTCCTTGACTGCTGGTGCCTTTACTGTTGATAATCAAACTTAAAAAGCAAAAGCTATCCACCACCTTAGTATCTCCATTATCAATTCTAAGGCTGGTTGCTGTACTGGTTATCATTGTTTGGTCTTCTTTTTAATTTAATTTTAATCCCATTTTAATAATGTTCACAACTTCAAGGTGATTCCTGATCTTTTCCTTGAAAATGGTACGCATAAGCTCACAATCATATCCTGGGAACTGCTTGGTTTTCTTCTTCTGCTTCAGCTTGTCTTGGAATTTGCACATGAGCAGCTTGTGATCTGTTCCAGAGTCAGCCCCTAGTACATCTTTGTTGTTATAACTGAGCTCTTTCACCTCCTTCTACCAATAATGTAGTCAATTTTATTTCTGTGTACTCCATCTGGTGATGTCTATGTATATAGGTGTCATTTTGGTTGATTGAAGACAGTGTTAGCAATGAAGGAATCACTGATTGGCAGAAATTGATAAGTTGTTATGTTTGATTTCATTTCCCTAGGTCATACAGTCCAATTACATTTTCTTCCTTAATATTTCCAACAACGGTGCTAGTTATCACCTTTAAAGCCCTACATTGCATACAACTGGGTTACTTGGGTTATTTGTGGGACCACCTTCTCCCAAGAACATCTGTCTACCCCACTTGCTCCCAGAGGGAGGGCATGCTCCAGCTTCCCTCTTTTAGATTTTGTCACCTTTTGGGACTTAGGAAGCATGCCTTTTCAGGGGCTGCCTCTGTTCTCTGGGATAATCTCTTCCCCCAAACCCACAATATACAGTACAACAGGCTCCAATTCAGCTTGCCTTTAGAAAATCCATTGAGACTTGGCTTTTCTCCCAGGCATTTGGGGCCAGATGACTTGGTTATTTTTATTATGGTGCTGGTTGCCTTCTGTATTTCATATTCATGTTGCATGCGTTAACATTATGTGGCTCTTTTTTTGGTTTATAGTTTGGTTTTTGTTGTTGTATGCCACCCAGAATAATGTGGTTGAGTTGGGTGGTTTAATAAACCCACAAATAAATAAATAAATAAACAAACAAACAAATAAATAAATAAATTCCAGTCTCAAACCACAAGCAGCACACGTTGCATATTCCGTTGATTTCAGATTGAGCTGGACCATAAAACTCATTAAATTCTTCTTCTGTGTCAGCAATTAGAGCATAAATCTGGATAACAGTCATGTTAAAGGGTTTTCTGAAAAATCTAAATGATATTTGATTATTGAATGACTGTAGCTAAATACTGTTCTTAGTATATTCTTCCTGTGAAAGCCACACCATTCCTTCTTTGTTTGTTATGTCATGAGTAGTAAAGAGTATGATCTTCTGACTGAAAGTGTCCAATTCCAATGCATTTAAATTTGCTGATGCCTAAGATGTCAATATGTAGTTGATTCATTTCATTTTTCACTATGTTGAATATTTCCCATGTTCATGCTTCTAACATTCCATGTCCCCACTGTAATTCTGGCTTTGCTGCTTCAGATTTTCTTTTCCTGTATGGCAACATCAGCAAATAGACTCCCAAGAGGCTTTAATCTAGCCATGTCATAAACACCATTGGTACTTTGAAAAATCCTCAACTCTTCCTCAGTAGCATGTTGAGTGCCATCTGACTTGAAGGGCCCATCATCCAGCATGATATTGTCAAACACTTTATACTGTACTGTATATCCATGTAGTTTTCTTGGTAAAGTACAGGAAAATGCACTTTGATAATGTAGAAACAATGACATCTGGAATGGAATAAAATATAGGAAAATATAGTTTTTGATATTATTGAAACAATGACATCTGGAAAGACCCTGAGCCAGATATGATATCCATAGATTGGTATAAAAAATTAAGAAGAGCTTAGCTTCTATTTTGCTGAAGATAAAGAACCTTGAAAAAGGAGGCCTACCAGCATTATACTATAAGGCTTATATAACCTTTATTTTGAAACCAGGAAGGGACATGATAAATTGTGTAAATTATCAGCCAATATTTTTGTTAAAGTTGATGCCATGATTTTAAACCATTACTTTGGAATGAATATTACAGAATGTATTACCTTCAATAATTAATTCAGCACAATCTGGTTTTATGAAAAGACATCAAGATTCTGATAATATTCAATTACTGCTAGATTTATTAAGCACTGTATGCTGATAAAAATGAAACAGCCATTTGGCTTCATTAGGTATGGAAAAAACTTTTGATACAGTTTGTTACAGTTCAAATGAAGATATTAGAGCAAGTTTTGAAGAAAAATAGATGTCCAATAGAATTTATTTCTTAAATAAAATTTTATTCTAATACTTCTCCTTGAGTAATCCCTAATGAGATTATCTCCTTTGCAATCAAGATGAGACATGGAATGCATCAAAAATATTCTAGTTGATGCTGTATGCAGATGCTACTGTGGCTCTTTTTGCAGAAATGGCACAGCAATATGACATATACTCTGGATATACAGTAAATTGGAACAAGTGTAATATAATGCTAATTGGAAATAAGGTACCAGTGAAGATAGGTTAAATCACTGATTGATTGACTGATTATGTACCATCAAGTTGTTGACTCTTAGCAACCACATAGATAGATTTTCTCCATGATAATCTGTCCCTAACCTGATCGTTCAGGTCTTCCAATGGTGCATTTATCACCACTGTAACTGAATCCATCCACCTTGCTGCAGGTCATCCTCTTCTCTTTCCTTTCACCTTTTCCGGCATTAGAGCCTTCTCCAAAGAGCTGGGTCTTTGCATAATGTGTCTGAAGTAGGATAATTTGAGCATAGTCATTTGTGCTTGAGTGAGAACTCTGGATTGATTTGTTTGATAATCCATTTGTTTGCTTTCTTGGCTGTCCATGATATTCTCAGGAGTCTTCTCCAACACCAAAGTTCAGGAGTGTCAATACTCATTTTATCCTGCTTCTACAAAGTCCAACTTTCACTTCCACAGAGTGTCACAGGCAATATCATGACTTGCACGATCCTGATCTTTGTAGGTGTAGACACATCACAGCACTTGATTATCTTTCCTAAGGCCCTCCTGGCTGCTCTACCAGGCTGCTAGTCTGTCATATATTTTTTGACTGCTTGTTTCATTACTGTTGAAGGTTAAATCATTAGGATTTGCTTATTTCAGTTATATTAAATGTCTGGGACTAATTATTTCTAGGAAAGTATCTTGTTTAGTAGGTATGAATTTTTAAATTCTATTACTCAGGTGAAAGGAGGGATGATGAGATGGATGAAAATACCACGGAGTATATGGAGAGGAAAACATGGCAAAAATGAATACGGCTTCAAGACTGATATATAGTTTGAAAACGTTGCATATGTTGGTTATGCACAAATAATTAAACAGATTGACAAGTTAATGGTTAACTTTTTATGGAAGGAAGAAATGCCCGGGACTTTTCTTTCAAAGCTACAACTTTCATGTGATAAGGGTGGATTTAACTTTTCTGGTTGTAAAGCATATTATTGGGCATATTTATTAACCTCCCTAATATATTGAAATAAAAATGAGATTAAAAATGAAATTAATATGTTCTGTTGTTATTTACAGAGCTATCACTTAGCTCCTTGTAATCCTGGCAAATGTCTAGTTCAAAAAGAATAGGAATGCTTTAATACTTCCAGTATTAAAAATAATTAGACACATTTGGGTATCATTGAGAAAAATATGAAAATTTGACCCTAATTGTTACAAGATATTGACCTTTTACTGAGGTCAGTTATCATAAGTTAAACTGCTAACTTGTATGAAAACCTCTTACTGGAAAATGTAGGTTGAAAATTGAATATTCTTATCAATTAAACATTAATGCCAGTTTAAAAACCTCTGAAAGATTACAAAACAAATATAATTTACCAAAAACAGCCACAGGAATTCAAACAGTTAAAGCATTTAATACGTTCTTTGTTTTGCTTGGAGGTTTTAGCAGCCTCTTTAAACTCTAGCTGCTTTGAATTAGGAAAGGCTTTTATGGATGCTAAACCAAGAACCCAATATTACGAAAAAGATTGGATAATATTCAAGAAATGTGGAAGAGAGAATTGTAATAACTTACAGTTAAAAACTAATTGTTTTAGGTATGTTTCTTACAGTTTACGAATCAGGAGATATATATTGCATTTGGACTGTTGCCAAAAAAAATGTTATTCTGTATTCTTGGATAGGTGTTTATATTCCAGATTCTAACAGTTGGATTAATGAAATTTGTCTGCTGTCGGCTTTTGAATTGGCTTTTTATTGGTGGAAAAGCAAGATTAGGCAATATGATCCTATATGATCTAGGTTTAATCTGTTGCTTAAAAATGTTGATATATGTATGTGTAATTACATACATATATATATATATACACACACACACACACACACACACACACACACATACATATATATATATATATATATATATATATATATATATAATTATGGCAGTATGTTTATTATTATAGTAGATAAATATTATGGCATTATTGTAGTTCTTTTATGATATCTGTTTTTAACTTTTATTTCCCTTTCCCTTTTGTCTTTTCTTGTGAGTTCGTATTACTTGGTTTTAAGTATATGGTATCTTACTGAATAGTTTGGAATGAAATTAATAAGTTTTGTTTTCAGTTTTTATTCTTTGTAGTCTTCATAAAATTCAATAAAATATATTAAAAAAGGTGTCTCTAATAGATAGTGGAGAAAGCAATGACCCACTAAACATATGTTCTCTTAGTATTTCATAACTTTTCTAATATGAATGCAGGTTCAGTTCAATCAAACTCACTGTGACAGTTTATATTAAAAGGCAAAGCTTCTTTGTGTGCGCTGTGCTCATGAACCTCAGCATTCATGCAATTATTCTTCCTTGTTGCTTAGCTACAGCATCCTTACTCTTTGGTCTCATGACATCTGAAATCTATTTGGTGGCTTTTGAAGCCATCCTAACCAGAAATCCCCAGCAGTCCATTCCAAAGAAGTTTGACACCTATCTCACCCATCATTGTTGACATGGTACTTTTTAATAGGATGCCACACTGCTCCTTTTGCCAAAGAACACACCTCAAGAGATCAAGCTAATTTGTATTTATACAGTGTATTACAACCCTCCCTTTTGTATCCAAAACGGTTCCACTACATCCGGCTCCAGTGTCACAGACTCCCCTCAAAGATTCTACAGGTGTAGTTCCTTTGCTTTTTTTTTCCAGGAATGCATAGTATAGTACCAGAATTACCAGTCACATAACTGCAAATGCTGAAGTAGCTTGTCCTGTATTTATCTGGGAAACCAGATTGGTAGATCAATGTCTTCTACACTGTAGTCAAGTCTGGTTTAACATCTTCAGCATTTGCTGACGGAAAACCCTGATGGACATGCAGCCTCTTCCAGTTCTTTCTGATGGATCCATGAAATGGCTGGGAAATAAAAGCTGCTTTTCAAATTATAGGAAATGAGAGTAGAGGAAGCAAAGGGGAAGTCACATCTCTTCCACACTCCCCTTTATCCATGTAACAATTTGATGCCTCTCAGATGCATTGAGATTACATCTCCCAGAATTCCCCAACAGGGAATCTTGGTATTTGAAGTCCTGATGTGCACGATAGGTCAGAGCATCTATAGGAGCTGCATAAATAGGCATCCAGAAAAGTGGGGGGGGGGGACCTTTCATGTGGTTTTGTTCAATTAATAAATGTAATTGACACTGTAGCATACTTACAAATGCTCACACTCTCTAGAGATGTCATATTTTGCACTTGGTGAGAGAATGCCTTGTGAGTACAGACCACTCTCAGGACCCTTGTGCAAAGGAAGAACAGGACATAAACCTGACAGCATGCCTAGCAACTATTTCTCCTGTTTCATATTAAGTTATTCTGTGTCAGTGACGGATGGAGAAAATGCATTTTCTCAGGCTGAGGAAATCTAGCCTTAGGGAGTTTTGTTAATCAGAAATAGGTAATACATTTAGTTGACAAGATCTAAATGTAAATTAAGGGTCTCTGAATACACTATTAAACATTTCATTCAGCAGAATAAATTTTACTTGGTAGTTGATTTGCCGTGAAACTGAAGAACATATGAGAGGGGAAAGAGGAAGAAAGGAAAGAAGCAGTAATTGGGAGAGGAAGGAATCTGTAGCCATGGAGACTGTCCCTTGAAGGAGGTCTACTTTCACAAAGAATGATTTCTCTGGATGTTGCTTTTGTAAAGAGCTGACAGAAATCGTTCCATGAAGATGCCTTAACAAAAGATTCAGAAGCTTGTATAACTATGACAGCATTTGTAAACATGTACTCAAACTATGCTGTTTTTCAATAGACAGTGCATTCCAATCTGGACTACAAGGACTAAATTGTAATCTAGCCAAGAGTATCCAGTTTTCAGCTGTGCGCTGGCTGGCACTAGTTCTTTGTATCCAGTAATGAAATAATCCTCAAGATAATTCTATAGAAATGAACAGCCTGCCCACTTCACTAGAACAGTCATGGGAAACCAATGCCTCACAAACCTACTGTGACTTATCCTCCATCTAGTCCACCAGCACTTTGGAAAATTCCACCCCCCTCTCTCCCAGCCCAATACCCCACCCTTTTTTCCTCCTAGTCCTGGATTATAGTTCTGGCAAATAATATCAGTAGTAATAAATGTCATATTTGCATGGGGCTATAGACATAGTCCATGCTCAAAGAAATGTTCCTCCAATGGGATTACATCTTTGCTTCTATAGTTATGCAGGACCACACAAAAAGTTAAGGTTGGAAACTGTGTGGGACCTACTTTCTCCTTTCTACAGAGCGCTAAGAGGTTGCAAGACCATCAAAAGAAAGAAAGAAAAAAAACATTGCAACCAAAAGCAGAAACTTCCCAAACCAGAGACCTTTCTCCATGATAAGCATCTTGTCAATGACTATTAAAATCTTCTCATCCTTAGCCACACAAACCATACATAGTTACAACTGTCAGCAGGATCATTTAGATATCAGAATCCAACTGGGCAAAAAAAATCTAGTTGAAATTGCTGATATAACTGGACACCATAAAAGACTGGGGTACTGAAGAGTAACTGCATGCCTCTGCGGATTGTAAAAACCACTTAAAAAAAAAAATAAATACAGCCTTCCCTAGCCACATGGCACCCTGTAACTGGAAGTCCAACATAACTGTAGAGCACAAAGTTGAGGAAAGCTATCAGAATAGATACGCATACTTTATGTAAGTCTTTGGTTTTAGCATGCAATTTCAATTAATTTCTATTGCTAAATGAATTTCCTTTTTTCTAGTCATATTTTTCTTGAAAAGAAAATGCCTTATATATAAACCAATAATAGAATTGTTATATCTACTATTCCACATACTGAAAAAGACCAGATAGTCTTGCCTTTTTTTCTTTTATTATCAGTCCACTAGTGCTGATATCCAGAATACAGTTTGAAATAAGAAGCATTTATGTCTTAGGCACCAGAAACCAGTTCCTGGTTTTTTGTCTGTCTCTATTTAAGGAGAAGCTTTGCAGGTCACACCATTCATATTAGGACCTCTTTCTCTGTAGCCTAATCTCTCTTTGAAGTCATCCTGGGCTTCTTGGGATAACCCTACTTATTTGAAAAGTCAGGCAATGCACATATATTATTGCTGGTTGAAACATCCCCCTCTTCCACTTTATGAACACATACAATATGAAATAATACTTCTGCTATACAGCAAAGAATTTGTCATTCCCTTCTGAATACAATCTGAGTGCTGGAGAGCCAGCCCCATGACCCTGGTCTTTGACATGGCATCATGCAACCACTTCCATTGTGCAAAACGGCACATTCTTTTGGAGATAGGAAATATCTTGGCAGCACAGAATAATTAGAAGTGTCTTTATATGCAAATGAGAGTGAAGAAGCTGAACAAAGAAAATCATTCACAAAGGAGTCAAGAAAAAGGAGCAAAAAGGAAAGACAAAATGGAATCATTTAGGAAACATGTTCATTTTCCACTGGTTTGTTATTACTTTTTATAAATAGAATGCAAATGTAGTACTGGAAAAAAGCTATTGGAATAAAACCCAGGAGAATGCAAGTTTATAGTATTATTACCTCATAGTCACATTAGCCTTATCAATGTCTGCATGCTGCATTTGTTGTTAAATAATCACCTTTTGGGATTTTTTATGCTCATTCAAATCTTTGATGACTTGCTGAGATTTTTTTTTTAACTATAAAAGATTAATATTACTTTTCAGATGATGTAAGGGTAAGGACAGGATTAAGAATTAACAAAAAAAGAGAGTTTGTATAGACCATGATTGTCATGAAGTTCCATGCAAGATACCCATGCTTGATACAATATAAGTTGACCTAAAGTTGATGTCACACTGCTAAGTCTACAGACTAGCTAGGATTCTCAAGAGCCTCTTGGTTAGAGACATGATTTTCTTTGTCCTATTTCATTCCTCTGCTGTCCTACTTTACACTCTTTCCTTCTTCAGTCACCAATATCTGGCTTACCACCCAGATCCGTAATAGGAATAAATTTCAGAGAAGACCAAGAAACAAATCAGAGAGTGGAAGAGAAGCTAATAGCTGGAGGAACCAGACTTAAGTAGTACTTAGGATAGAGTTTTTAACAGTTCCTGGAACAATCTGAGACTCTGCATTATACTGTGGATTGAACAGACATATCATCAGTTGCTTAAGATACGTCAGGCAAAGCTTTATTGCTTTTAATAAGGACTCTAACAAAGCTTTAGAAATGTAACCATCCACAACAGATCCATGGCTGGTTTCTCCCATTACAGTTCAAAAAATTACTTCAGAAACTGGAACAATAAAAATAACCACTATGCCCTATATGATTTGGAATATACAGTACTCGTAGAACATGTTAATTTTCCATGTAGGCATTTAAATAAAAACCAATACTAAACTCTAATTAGAAGAGGCATTTTTCATCCTCTTCCCTAAATTTCTGTGTTTACTTCCCTCCAGTTTACTTTCAAATGGACTCATTCCTGTTCATTCATTAAAAAATCTACTATTGAGCTAATATATTAACTTTTATAAAAAAGAATCAATAAAAACAAGACTTGGTAAATAGATTATAGAAGAACAGAGCTTACTGAAGAAGAAACAAGACAATTTCTTCAAAAGCTAGTTCTATCTCATTAACAATTTAGGATTCTTTAAAAATGTTAACAATCATATGAAAACAATACAGCAGTAGATCACACTTGCATATTCAAAAGGTTTTTGATGAAGTCTTTCACAAAAGGTATTTTGAGTAAATTTAAGTCAGGAGATCAGTGGACATGTTATCAGTTGACTCTTATTAAAGAACGAAGAGTAGATATAATTGGGCAGTTCTTATAATAGAGAGATATGCACAGTTAGGCTTCCTTAAGAATCTGTATTGGGACAAAAATGTTTTGATAACTATGTTAATGATTTGGAGTAAGGAGTAAACAAAGAGGTGTCCTCGTGTCATTACATAACTCAGAATACTGCAGAGAATTTCAAAGGGATCTCTCCAAACTGGCTGAACAGGAGGTGGGGAAAGGAAGATGCAGAGGAAATTGGTAGGACAGTTGGGTGGGCTGATTGGATATGTCACACTAGAAGCCAAAAACGTTGGCTGGGGTGGCTAAGGCAGGCAGAGAAAGGAAGTGCTGGGAAGTCTGGCAGACAGGCCAGCACACAGACCTTGAGGAAGAAGACAGGAGACTGGGAGGAGGCACACCAGCTTTGCCCTATTTACCTTGCAAGATCTTTCAAGATTTTGTTCTGGAACAACTAAGATGTTTCAACCTTTTGAAACATAATATATTTATTTTGGATTCAAAACAAAACATCCTTTTCCATCTGGGGCACAGCCCTAAAAAGCATGGGCTAAATTAAATGGTAAAAAGAATCTCTCCTAGCCAGATAGCAAATTCAACTTTAAGTCATATACTGTACACAAGATCATACTTTTTATTATAAATTAATGACTCCTGAGCTCAGTATTATTAATACAATTACATTCTGATTTTACAGTCACTGAGGGACAGCCC
Organism: Liasis olivaceus; assembly: GCA_030867105.1. Taxonomy (NCBI): domain Eukaryota; kingdom Metazoa; phylum Chordata; class Lepidosauria; order Squamata; family Pythonidae; genus Liasis; species Liasis olivaceus. The sequence goes on from CM061349.1 coordinate 182,803,178, forward strand.
TAACCATTAAGCAAAATAAGCACCTGCTTAGAGCACCAAGGGAAAGGGGGCACCACAGAGGTTGTTCCCCAAGTTATCAGGCCCTTAATTCTTTCACTGCCACAGTTTTCAATGATTTTTTTTATCTGCCTTTTCCCCCTCATAACAATATATTAAAAAATACATTAAAAAGTGTTGAAAAGTTGCATTTTTCTATTACCCTAGTTATAAGTAAATAATTTGCTTATATTGCTTACAGCTATTTAGTGTTAAATAAATAAAAAAACCCTAAAACATTTATATTTAATATAGTTGTGGGCTCCAGCCTGGGAGATGGTCTGGAAGAAAACTAAATGTTTAATCTCTTATTTCACCTTTAGAACTTATCTTGTCTTGTCAGTTAAGCAACGGAAGGGCTGAAGGACAGCATTGTTGGGCTGCGCTTAGAGCATCAGTTGGCCTTAATCCAGCCCTGCTGAGGAGAATAAAACTTTAGGTTGAATGGATGAAGAAAACAAATCTATATTTACTGTTTTCCAACAATCCTGATCTGGAGAGGTTCCAAGAAACTGGTCTACTTACTGGTTCCTTGGACTTTGCCGTGGTCATTAGCTCCACTTTTGCAGAGCCATCTTGGTTCACCATACCTCCCCTGGAAGTCAATAATGCAATGACTTTTCTAAAGAGGTTTAAGGAGAGCTATCTTGTGGTTATTCCTTTCTTTGCAGAGAAAATTTCAGCCTTGAGTTTTTCTAGGAGGTACAAAAGGGCTTGAAATCAATATGAAATAATGTTCTAGATGTAATGAGTGAGATCAGGGAAAATATATGGAAAAGGTAAACCTGGAAAACGTCACGACTTGGCACTCTGGCTCAAGGTGAATTATGTGTAATCTCTCTGAAGTCTACAACCTTCCCATGGCGTCAAAGAGGGATTTAAAAGATTTTTGAGGGATTCTGAGCAGCTAGAAAAGCTTGGGGAGCTACTTGTAATATACATATACTTTATGCAACAAATGTATGCTAGTCATCAGTTTAGCCAAAGTCCACATAAATCATTGCTGCAAAACAGCAGGCCAGATGTTTTTTCTTCTTCATGATTGTGTCTCTCCGGAACAATTAGGCTGTTCACTGTAAATACCTGAACTGGCTCCTTTCCAATGACACAGGGGAGAGGGTAGGAAAGGAATATTATCCTGGATTTGGTGATGGAGAACAGAAGGAGGAAATATATCTACTATTGTCTTTGAACAAAAATGGAAAGGTTTGTCTTAGCCTATTGTTCTTCTGAGATAATTTCCTATCTGCATCACAGAAAGTTATGTAGCTAGAGCAGCTTTTATGAAAATTAAAAAAGACACTGCCCTATAAAGAAAGTTTTCACAAATTTTATTTCCTGTGCACTTGTAAAACTGGAATCTTACTAATTTGACCATATGATTATGTGCATGGCTATAATGGTATGTGGGAATGACCTCGGGAGGCTGGGCCAGGAGACACTACCAAGGGAACGGTCAGATAAGAGACAGCATAGTCTGCAGCTAGATAGTAGGTGGGGTAAGAGGCTCAGAAGAGACCCTTCCCAGTTTCTTGGGCTGCAAAGGAGACAAGGGGAGGATTGTACTTTCAGACTTGCAAGATTGATGTTGGCCTTGTGTGGTAAACCAGATAGGAAACATGACCAGATTAGCTAATTCTACTTTATTGTAAAGTTACATTGACAAGATCTTGGAAATCTGAAAGTACATTTCTCCCCTTGTCTCCTTTGCAGCCCAAGAAACTGGGAAGGGTCTCTTCTGAGCCTCTTGCTCCACCCACTATCCAGCTGTGGGCTATGTTGTCTCTTATCTGACCCCTTGGCAGCATCTCTTGCCCCAAAGTCTTCCAAAGTCATTCCCACATACCTTTACAACGGCTTACTCAGAAACAGAACTGCAAATCTGCCTTATTCCATACATTCTATACACAATATATTTATTTATATATTGTGTACCTCTGGAATACACACACACACATACACTGTGTGCACAATTATTAGCCAAGTGAGTATTTTGACCGTATCATCATTTTTATGCATATTTTCCACCTCCAAGCTGTATAAACCTGAATGCTTATTGGATATAAGCATATCAGGTGATGTGTATTTGTGTAATGAGGGAGGGTGTGGCCTAAGGAGATCAACACCCTATATCAAGGTGTGCATAATTATTAGGCAGCTTCTTTTCCTCAGGCAAAATGGGCCAAAAAAGAGATTTAACTGACTCTGAAAAGTCAAAAATTGTACAAAGGCTTTCAGAGGGATGCAGCACTCTTGAAATTGCTAAGATATTGGGCTGTGACCACAGAACCATCAAACGTTTGTTGCAAATAGTCAACAGGGTCGCAAGAAACATGTTGAGAAAAAAAGACGCAAATTAACTGCCAAAGATTTAAGAAGAATCAAACGTGAAGCTACCAGGAACCCATTATCCTCCAGTGCTGTCATATTCCAGAACTGCAACCTACCTGGAGTGCCCAAAGTACAAGTTGTTCAGTGCTCAGAGACATGGCCAAGGTAAGGAAGGCTGAAACTTGACCACCACTGAACAAGACACATAAGTTGAAACGGCAAGACTGGGTCAAGAAGTATCTGAAGACAGATTTTTCAAAGGTTTTATGCACTGATGAGATGAGAGTGACTCTTGACGGACTAGATGGATGGGCCCGTGGCTGGATCAGTAACAGGCACAAAGCTCCACTTCGACTCAGACGCCAGCAAGGTGGAGGTGGGGTGCTGGTATGGGCTGGTATTATTACAGATGAGCTAGTTGGACCTTTTCGGGTTGAAGATGGACTCAAAATCAACTCCCAAACCTACTGCCAGTTTTTAGAAGACACTTTCTACAGGAAAAAGTCTGCATCTTTCAAGAAGACCATGATGCTTATGCAGGACAATGCTCCATCACATGCATCGAAGTACTCCACTGCGTGGCTAGCCAGTAAAGGCCTCAAAGATGAAAGAATGATGACATGGCCCCTTCCTCACTTGACCTAAACCCTATTGAGAACTTGTGGACCCTTCTCAAACGGGAGATTTATGGTGAAGGAAAACTACACCTCTCTGAACAGTGTCTGGGAGGCTGTGGTTGCTGCTGCACAAAAAGTTGATCGTCAACAGATCAAGAAACTGACAGACTCCATGAATGGAAGGCTTATGACTGTTATTGCAAAGCAGGGTGGCTATATTGGTCACTGATTTTTTGTTTGAAATGTCAGAAATGTTTATTTGTAAATTTTGAGTTGTTTATTATTCTCACTTTAACAGATGAAAATAAACGAGTGAGATGGGGGAATTTTTGTTTTTCATTTAGTTGCATAATAATTCTGCACACTAATAGTTGCCCAATAATTGCACGTACATAGATATGCTCCTAAGAAAGCCAAAACCTCACTTTTACTTTCTTAAATATTCAGGTTTGAGGTTTATTAACATTTTGGATTGACCGAAAGCACGGTAGTTGTTCAATAATGAAATTCATCCTCAAAAATACAACTTGCCTAATAATTGTGCACGCAGTGTATATACATATACATATACATATACATATACATATACATATACATATATATATATATATATATAGGATCTTGTTCTTGTTCTTCTCCTTCTTCTCACCAAATAGCTGGCATTGTGTACAGGAACTTGTGCACAGTGTATGGGCTGTACACTTCTGCACAGTGTAAGTCCAGATGGGAAATTCCACAGAAGATCGTGGAGAATGACAGGGCTAAGATCCTGTGGGACTTCTAGATTGAGACGGACAGGCAGGTACTGGCCAATCAACCAGACGTTGTGGTAATAGACAAGGACCAGAAGACAGCAGTGGTGATAGATGTAGCGGTGCCAAGTGAGAGCATCAGGAAGAAGGAGTATGAGAAGCTGGAGAAGTACCAGGGCCTGAAGGAGGAAATCGAGAGGATGTGGAAAGTAAAGGCCAAAGTGATCCCAGTGACTCCTAAGCTGGGAGAGTGGCTCCAACAGATCCCAGGAACGACATCAGAGCTCTCTGTCCAGAAGAGTGCAGTGCTAGGAACAGCTAGGATACTCTACAGAACCCTCAAATTCCCAGGCCTCTGGTAGAGGACCTGAGATTGAGGAAGACACACACACACACACACACACACACACACACACACACGTGTGTGTGTGTTAAATAGTTACAGTTATAAATCTTATTTCTGTATTTTGGTGACCAAAAGAGCTTATTTTCATATTCACTAAGTAATTCTTGTTATAATTAGGGTTGCAAAAATACAAATAACCACTAAATGTCAGCAAATACATTCCAAAATCCATTGCTGCCATCTAGTGGCTGTCCAGATTTATTCAGCCCAGATATGGTTGCCCTAGTATAGAAAATCAATTCTGATTGTTTGTTTAACACAAGGAACTCTGCCTCAAATTTCCAGGAAATTGTTACTTACACAAAATAATCCATCTTTGGCAAGAAGCTAGTAATTCCCTTCTAAGGAAGTTTTCCTTCAGAAGCTACTGTACCTCATTTGCCACTGACTAAATTCCCACCATACTAACTCATAATATAGTTTATTTGTTTTTCATTTAGTATGTTGCATGAAGCTAGTCATTATGGTTTATAACCCATGAGTTTCTGATTTAGCCTGATTTAAACCCATTACCATCACTTATTTCACAAATTATGATTAAATCCAATGATGACATACCAAAATGTATGAACCCAGCCATTGCTTCCAACCTTCTTCAGCCAGGCTAAAAGAGGCTTCTGACTGGTCTTGCTGATATAATGTTCCTTGAGATCTAGAGGTATGCAATGCTTTGGATTTGGTTTCAAAAAGATACATCAGAGTGTGCACAGATGTGAAGGTATTACTGGCTTGCAACTTTTTAAAGAAATTGTGCATCCTCAGGTAAGTAGGGAAGGTGCTTGATCTTTGGAAGGTTTGCCTGGATCTTTTGATGTGACCAAGGATGCAATTCAAAGTGCTGGTAGTCACCTTTAAAGCCCTTCATGGCTGGGAGCTGGGTTACTTATGGGACTGTTTCTCCCTCGTTGTTTCTACCCATTCTATCTGGTCTGGCAGGAAGGGCATACTCCAGGTCCCATTGGCTAAGGAGTACCGGCTGTCAGGGCCCAGGAAAAGAAGCTTTTTGGCATGGCATCGGCCTTCTGGAATATCATCCTCGAGAGATTAGGTTGGCTCCATCCCTGTTGGTCTTCCATAAGGCGTTGAAGATGTGGGTCTGTGCTCAGACTTGGGGCCCTAGGTGTGGGATGGAGCCAGTTTTGTGGTTATGCTGAATGGCTGATTGCGGCTTTTATAATCAATTTTTCTGGCTACTATGGGTTTTATGTTTTTGTGTATGTTTCTTTATAATTTTTTAATATTGTTAGCTGCCCAGAGTTATGCATTTGAGAAGGGTGACCATATAAATCTAGTAGGTAAGTAAGTAAGTAAGTAAGTAAGTAAATAAATACATCTCTAGACTTCATCCAGAAACTTATATTTTATTATGACAAGTTTGTTTGCAGATCACACAAAAGTTCAAGTGGGTTTCCCTGTTTCCTTTTTTTCCTCCAGAGGATAGATGAACCTGAGATTCCCTATGACTGAGTACAGTAAGGTTAGGATACATCCTACTGTTTCTGTTGTCCATCCCTACTCCTCTTGCAATTTGTCTTTTTCTCAGTCCTGATCTATACTATGACTCCTTCCTTTTCTTCCTCCCATACCCTAGCTTTCCTTTGCTTTTGCTTTCTTCTCTCCTAGAGAACATTCCCAACATATGAATTTGTCAGTGGAATCACAGAGACTCCTCATGAAGTGAACTTGTAAAACCATTGTATGTCATAAGTCTACCTTGCCCTGAATTACCCAGAGGAGAACATGAGAACTGCAATTCCTAGTGAATCCTCACAGATGACCATTGGACCTGCAGAAAGCTTGAAACAGCTGCTTTTATCTGATGACCAACTGAATCAGTCCATTGCAGCAGAGTCATGAATCAAAGGGCAGGTGTGCTTCAAAGCACATTGTTTTTTGAAACACTAGGCAGATTCAGTGGTTTTTCTGTAACAACCTCTCGGGTTGTTACAGACAATATACAATGCTGCAGCTTTATTTCTGTATATGGAGAATGCTGTGGGTGGGGACTGAATGATGTGATGGGCATTCTGACACTGACCAGCCAGCCAATGTGATTTATCACTTCATTAAATTCTCTGTCTCTCACAGCTCTTCTAGGTGGCAAGCTAATATTAATTTGGGCTTCATTCACTTTCTCAACTCTCAGCTTCTTTAATGTGGTCAGGCATAAATCCTAACTTTGCTCTCTCTTGGAACTACAGCTCATGCCTGTTATACTTTACCCTCTATAAGGATCCCAGGACCCACCTTGTCACTCCTTACCTGGTAAAACACCTGGGAAATTCTGATCTTTTTTTATGTACAGTTGTTGTTATCAGATTTAGTTCCCTTGAACGTAGCAAAACGTCGTTATACTGCCTGTAAAATTAGGCATATCTTGATTGCCCACCAAGGAACCCACCACCAATTCTTATCCTGTTTTGCTTTTATTTTATTTTTAATGTGTTTCATTTGTAACTCTGATCTGTGACTGTAATAAAAGTCTCTCTCCCTCTCTTGCTAATGGAATCTCATACTCCTGTACTAGTGTTGCCAACCCAACTGAAGTTCAGCTCAGCTTTCAGTACTCAGAATATGAGCTCAACACCAACTGGTCCAGTATACATGCTGACATCAAACCTTTTAAATTGTCCGTGATTAGGGCAGTTCTGAGCGTCTCACCAATGTGTGCTGTAGCTGCCAGGCCAATGCTTATATGTGCTGGCTGAAACCTGTGATAGAGGAATCATCTCTTGTACAGTTTAATTATTTTGGACGATGGTATTAGTAAACCAAATATAGAAAGTCTCTAAGAAAAAGCATTTGGGCATAGCCATTGAAACAAAAGAATTTGAGGAGGAGGAAGGAGAAATTGCTGCTATCATTAATAGCTGGTGTGATAGAAAGCAACCAAGATTTCTAAACCTTACTGGGATCCTAGTATCTACTGACACCATATCAGTGGAACTCAGAGCCAGGAAATACTTATAATCAATAGTGTCAGAATAATAAATTCCTTGTTAGGTTCTTAGGTGGGCAGACGTCTGCAAAGTGACAGAAAATTTGTTAAATAAGACACTGCACAGATCTTCCAGGTATTAGGAATATGATTTTACCTATATAAATCTGTTTCAACAGTATATGCACTGATAAAGTTGTTTGTCAGAAAATATTTTATCATTTGAGACAGAAGATGGTGTTCTCTCAGGTTATCTGCTCATAAATACCTCTCAAAAATGAGACAGAAACAATTAGGTAAATATGACATTAGGAAGAATGCAAAAGGAGTACTGCTGTTGAAGCCATCTAAAGCTATCTGAAACGAACAGCTCACACTCTTGCATATGACCCAAATAGCATGTTAAGCATTTATTTTATAAGCCTTGATACAGAACTATGTTAATTAGTTGTGAAAATGCTGTGCCATGCTAAACATGCAATTTTTTTGATGATACAACTTTTTTGCCTGCTTTAAGCTACTTTGTTTGAATAAAAAAAAGAAGGCTGTGCCTTGGAGAATGATTTAGAGATAAATGTTCTGGGTTTAAGACCCCAGAAACACATATGTCCCAAGGGGAATATTTCCAAAAATTCCAAGCCCATCCATGAACTGTTAGGCAAATGGCTTAATTATGGGGATGTATGTGCAAGGGGAGTCCTTGAAGAAAAATTTCTCACAAACCTTCATTGTTTTTAAGAGTATGTATATTACTTTATGGGCCAGCCCCTTTCCCTGTGGCATGCCTATCTCCATGATGCTGTATCTCACTGTACCATCCTGTTTCTGCTGCCTTGATCAAGTAATTAATAGAGAATATTTCCACTGATGTTACCTAGCCTGGGAATGACACATATGCAGGAAAACAAACAAGCTCAGAAAACACCAAGAACCAACAATTCAGCCCTGAGCTACAATATTCTCTACTATGAGAATATTTCCAGCAGGCCATAATCCAGACACAGTTGAGTCCTGCAGGTGATGAGAGAGTCCTTCCCACAAAGAGCCAAATTTGCTGTGCCAACTCTCCTTATACTCCCCAAAACCCAGTGATCAGAGGCAGCAAAGCAACACTAATGCTACAGCTTTAGTCAATGCTCATTCTTCTGACTTCTGCCCCAAAGAGACCTAGCTTTACCACTGTGCCCTATGCAGCTTGGCATCCCATTCAAGCAAATGAGCAGGGAGGTTCTTCACAACCAGCTAAAGCAGCCTTCTTGATATCCCATATCAGAGGAAGCATTCCACAAGGGCATGTCCTTGGGCACACTTCAGCATCATGCCAAGCTTGGCACTCCAGAAAAGCAAGAGGAAAATAACACTTCACTGCTTATAGTTTTTGAAAGTTTTTATTTTTAAGTTGGAGTAGAAAAGATCCTGCATTGGTACAGGACAATTTGGGCTCTACGCTGGACAATTTCAATGCTGCTATGCTGTCTTTCCCTCTGACTTGAATGGGGTCAAGGGTGAATATTTCAAAAAAATCATTGCATTGAACTGCTTGATGGTATCCTGCTAAATCTAGGGATCATTATTGTCCACTAAAGGATCTACCATTCCTGTTGTTTTCATCATATTCTGCCAAAGATAAAGAAGAAGAAGCAGATACAGGTATGTGATATTTTCCCATTATAGCTTATAGATAAAACTTTTTTTGAATTAATTTTACATTTCTAATGGCTTGAATCATTTTGCCTCAACCCTCAGATCACACAGTCAAATCCAATAATTCTCTTTCAGTATTGAATTTCCAGTTCAAATTGAACCATCAGTGCTGATTTGCACAGGCCTAATTGCCATACAACAAAGTTTATGACATTTTGCATGTTTTATATGTGAAGAAATGTCAAATGATAAATCATTTAGAAGACCTATGAAAAGATAAACAATCTGTGCATACGTACAGACAATATCTGGAAGACAAGGAGTAGTTTTTCAAAGAAACAAATAAATATACATACCTGTTGGGAAGAAGTCATTCATTTTCTTCTTGTAAATTTTGTAATCAACTTCCAAAAACACACAAAAAATGACACGGTCCATCTGAAGGGGAAAAAAAGAAATTATTTTAACAAGGTGTTATTTTGGCCTTTAAATATAATAATACCAATAATAATTATTAAATAAAACACTTGGCTATAATTTTTGATGGATATGTTTGTATATGTTCATACCATAGCAGTCCAGAGGTCCCAAACTACACACAAAGGTTTATTGTTTTGATCAAGGGAATCATTTCAAGTAGCAGTACAGAATCTAGGGGGCTGTTTTTCCTTTTACGCTCTAACTCTGTATGTATTACTGGAAACATCTGCTCCTGGAAGTGCCATGTACAGTGATTAAATAAATAAGTGAAAACAAACATGCCTTCATAAGACCAATTCCATGTTCCTTTTTAACAGAAAGCTGCTTAGGCAATCCACCTTGAACATTTTGGTTAGGATATTAATCTACCTGCTTATCATAATTTTAAAATGTATGGATGGGTCATAAAACAGCTGTCTCCCAGGAATTTGAATGAAAGAATGGGTTAAAGGAATGAAACCTCCATTCAAGGTCACTGAAGATGTTTCTGCAGGACTGTTTACTATTCTGGAAAGACTGTTGAAAGACTTCTATCCTGTCCTTATTTATCTAAGCCTACCTGCTTTTAAACTGGTGATGCTTAAGCAAAATCAAAAAGAGCAGAGTAAGGCAGCCAGATGGCAGACAGAGTAACTAGTAAATAAAACAGTTCATAAAGAGGAAAATCTCAAGTAAAGCCAAGCATGTAAAAAGCACAAACTGTATACAATAATTAGCTCTTAACAAGAATATTTGGCAAGCTATTCTGTGTCAAAAAGTTTTATTCAAAGGATTCACTTAAAAGAAGGGGGGGGGAATCAAATGAAACCATATTTACATATTAAATGTTTAGGCTGCCAGCTATCAGAGTCTCACAATGGCTTATGCTAAAAGCATAAAATCAGAGTTAATAAAAATTAAACATTATGTCAAAACCATAATCAATTAGAAGCCTGTTTTTGGATGCTTACAAAGAGGTAAATTCTTTCAATTTGACAGGGATGAACAATTCGAGAAAAGGCTTGAGCCTGAGTCCGTGCATCTGAAGATGAGCTTCTTCAGATAATCTCAGTGAATGGAGAAGGGAGGGAATCATCTTGAACAAACAACTGTTTTCTCGGGAACCTGGAGCCAAGCTTTAAAGGTATTTCCCTCAGAAATGCACTGGCAACCAGTGTGATGCTTTTAGAATAGGTGCAAAATAATTTATTTGGGCCTTCCATAGACCAATCTGCCTACTGAATGTCATACTAAGTGAACTTTTCACGTAAGATGCAAACGCAGCCCCCAGAGAGCACATTCCAGTAGTTAACACTGGAAGCTAGCAGCCCATACACCAATGTTTTCAAATGCTTCTTGCCTCACCGGGAGAAACCTGAGATATGAATCTAGAAACAATTCTAGGTTAATTTGGGGAAGTGAAATCCCATCTAGAAGTGACAGACGTATCACTTTCTGCCTCTCTCCCTGAACATTTCCATCCTGTCAGTATTTAGCTTCAGTTTATTATCCTTATCAGCTGACATTCAGAGAAGTTGCACCACCATTGAGAAATATTACAAAGAAAGAAGATTGGCCTCCTTACAAAGAAAGAGATGACAACGCCCTGTTAAGTACAGGCTGGTTTATATTTGTAACCTATTGCTTGAGGGTGTTATTGGTCACTATGTATTGATAATTGTTCTGCAATAGCAAAAAAACCCAGGGAGGATTGGAATATTGGTTCACACTTTAGTTAAGCATATGGGCTCGTAGAGCATATTTATGCAACAGATTTGATTGTTCATACAGTTAAAGGTGTAACTGAAATTATCCAAATTAGGAAGGGGTGGTTGCATAATTTATTTATGTATATGATGGCACAGTTCAACTTGATCAAATAAGGAAGAAGGGCTGAAAACACATTCATCTGCATCCAGCCAATGGGCCAGAGAATGTATAAGATTCATAGGGACCCAGGAGTAGCACTTTGATTCCTTGGGAGACAGAGCAAGGGCCCAGTCAATTCCATTCAATTCAAACCTTTACTGGCATTAGGGGCCAGTCAAGATGGATCAAGCAACAATTAGAGATCCCAGGTGGGTTGACAAGGACTGACCAGTCAATCAGCTTGATATTGGATGATGGGTTATGTAAACCAGCCATCAGACCAATCAAGAGTTAGTTGGGGTATGTCCACCATCCTGAAAAGGTTTTAAAAGGCATCTGCAGCAGAGTTAACATTCAGAGGGACTACTTGCAACAGTGGGGCTCTTCCCTCTCACCGCTCTGCTTTCTTCTCCTGTGAACTTTGGGTTTATAGTTGGACTGGCCATCTAACTGGATCCTACAACTTTGGTAAAGACTTTTGTACAGAAATATAAGATCAATTTCTGCAACAAGGACTAACACTTCTGTTTTTTTTACCTTATCCTTTGTCATGTTTTGCTTTGTTTGCAATTTGAAATAAAGCATTGAAACTTATCCTGGGATTCTGAGTTTCTTTCTCTTTTTGGAAGAAAGCCATTGAATGTGCCTAGAGGAACTCTCTCTGAAATTTATTGTTGCTATGGAAATGGACAAATTGAGCAAGTGTCCTTCACTTAGAGTTACATATTTATTGACTAGTTACATATTGTTAGGGCCAGGAAGGGTGGAATTCCAGCTCCAGCTGCTGCACGTTCTGTGAACACTCTCAGGTTACAAGTAAGGTTCCCCTCTAGTTCTGGGGAAAGCAGTAACTCTCACATGGCTCTTTCAGTTTCATTTCTGGTTGCAACATATCATGAGGTGGCCTGCCCACCCTTGGCATGCAGAATGACAATTCTTTAAAGAGGTAGTTAACTGCAAGCTGCTCATCCCAAGAACTGTGGTTGAAAGCAATATTCATTTGCAAACTCATGTTTGCTACCCAACCCTCAGAAAACACATTGGGGAGGAGAGGAACTAGGTTTGGAGATTTCCCTCCAACACATAACAATCCAGCTCCAGATCTTCTGATGCTTTCCCCCAGTGGTTTCATATACATATTGAATAGTACTGAATGGCATTGAGACCCCATATAATAGCTCCCATTTAATATAGAACCTGTCCCCAAATGATACCATCTGCAATCAGTCTGAGAGACAGGAATATAGGACAGGAATAGAACCATTGCAAAACAAGGGCTCTAAATGGTTACCTTGGTCAAAGATACTGAAAGTAGCCATGTCTGAGGAGAACTAATTATACTCCCTCTGTTGATTCCTCCAAAGGTATCATCTATCAGGATGGCCAAGGCAATTGGTACCCCCACAGCTGTCTTTAAGGGAGATTGATTTGGGTGAAGATAATCTCCTTCCTTCACCATCCTCTCAATCATCTCACCCAACAATGGAAAGTTTGAAACTGGCCTATAAATGTCCAACTCCAAGCGATGTAACACTCTTAAACTCCAACACTGGTAAAGCAGATTAGGAATTCAGTTTTCCCGGAGGATTGGCCATACTTTAGAGCTAACATTTTCTATGACAACTTGGAAGAAGTATGTGGCCAATATAGATTTCAGTATCTCGTGGAGACTTCTACAATTCTCTAAGCTTGATACACATGATACAGGACCAGGTTATCTGCAGAACTGCCTGCTCCTGAGGGTGTCTGCCCATCCCACATGCTCTGACAGAGAGGGCAGACTCCAGGTCCCTTCATCTAATGGGACTCAGGAGGTATATATGTAGCTCCTGTCCTTTGGAATGATTCCCCCCCCCCCAACATACTGTTGGCCCCAACCCTGCCGGCCTTTAAGAAGATAGACAATACCTGGCTCTTTCCCTGGGCCTTAGGATCATGATGAGTTGAGTCCCCAGCTGATGAAGATTTCAATTTTGATAGTCATTTTACTGTTTTAGTTTGTTTTAATAAAATATGTTATTTTTGTATTGATTGATTATAGTTTTCTCTTTTTCTTTTTGTATGCCACCCAGAGTCACATGGTTTGAGTTGGGCAACCAAATCATAAATAAGTAAATACTATTATATATATATATTTCATCTGAAACTCATCTACCATTATTCCTATCAGTCTGGCTTCAATTATATTCCACTGACTGCCAATACCCTTATATCTCAGGGTGCCAAGAAACATCAACAGCATGTGTTACTGGATTTGTGATGCCTCTAATAACTAGAATGCTCTTATATGGGCCTTACCCTGTGACGTCCAGTGTCTGGATAACTGTGATGGAATGGTGTTATGAAGGCCACGCTCAGGGAGATAAGCATTTCCTTAGCCCTCAACAGGAGCGTGGGAAGTTTAAGAGGATGGCACCACCCTAAGGAATTAAGGGTATTGTGGCTTGCTGGCTTGGGAACTTAGGTTCAGTCTGGAGAGATTTCTGTATTGAGGTGAAGCTAATAAACGCAACAGAACTGTACTGCACTGTCTTGTGGAGTTCTTTGGGCTGAACCTGACAATAATTGAGTTTGTGGACAAAACGTTTTTGCAGTGAACTAGGTTTATCAGGTTCACATGATGGGAACTTTCACATTATGGGAATAGGTAGCATCGTGATTAGTTAGCAACATTCCTGATTAGACAGCATGGGTTAGAAGGAAGTTTCTATCTCTAGTCCCATCATGCATGCCCTCCTTCCCAACGTTTCTTGGATCCGTTCCATCATACCAATCTACTGCTAACTTGATTCTTTTCTCTTTTCTTGCCCTTCTCATAACTCCTGTTACTCTGCATAATATCACAGCTACTATATCTCTCCTTCCCACATATACACACTGATGATATCTAGTCTCTACAGCTCAACATTTTGTGTGCACATAAGTTTTTCTCCCCCGGGGAAGCATTTTCTTTGTTGCTAACATTTAGTTTTCTAAATGATGTTCTTAGTCATTCATTGAATTACTAGGGATTTTATTGCTGAATTCAAAGGAGTTCTAATAATTTTTCAACAAAATACGCAGAAAACGTCAGACACATTCACACTTTTATAAGCTGCATTTATGTGCACATGCCCAGTTATCCATAGATATTTGGTGACTCAGTATCAGCTTTTTTCAAGTTTTTCATTTCCAGAGTAAAGTTATAGAGAAACTTTTTTAGAATACGAAGTTTTCCAGCCCCATAAAACTTTTAAAGTGGCCTTTGCATATATAATCTATATATGAATTAATTCCTCCCAAATGTGTGAAGAAAGCATCCTATTTTTAAGCATGCATAAGATGCTGTGATGACAGCTCAGATTCTGTGTTTATGTGATTGAATGGCATGTGTTGGCAGATAATAAATTGAAATTATACTATATTCCTGCATCTTGCCAGTCAGGGAATGCTTTATCCAAGGGAGCCAGATAAACTAAGTTGGCCTTAATCTATGAAAAAGACTCCTGCTCTTTATCATTTCAATTCCAAAAAAAATCACTTAAATGGTCATGGTGAGAGAATCACTTGGATGGTACCTTAACAATAACCCTACAGGGTCCTTGGCATTGACTTTTGTGATACATATTTTATTCTACAGAGAAAATCTTTCTACTTCTGAGCTTTTGAAATGCCACATTGATTAGATGTTTCACGCTCTTTCCTTTATAGAAGAGAGTACAAGAATATGGAGATACTCATTTGACCAGGCTCATCAGCCAGCTAAGGTCTTATTGCACCCTACAGCCAAGTAGAAGAGAACCATCCGAGGAAGCTTAAAGAGGCTAAACCATGAAGGCATTATTCTTGACTGACAGCTCTCATTTTGGACTCCACTATTGAAAGCACATATCCTATTCCCTTTCCCCCCTTCCTTGCATTAAAGTTTCCTTGCACCTTGAGTAAATTTTGCTAGCTTCATGGCTATGAATAGGTAGATCAAAGAGGTCATAAGTGAACAGCACTTATGAAAGGTCAACTGCATACACTTTTCACTTAGGAGGCACCTTCACAGTTCCAGGCTGCAGATCTTATTGATCATCTCCTCCTGGTCTAATTCAGTCTATTTAAGGATAGAGTATTATTCTTCTAAGTTTTTGTATCCAGGCATTTTTCTTAGCATCATCAGTTTTCAGGAGACTTAAAGTAATAGATGGATACAATTTAGGAGAGATAAATTCCCAAATGAGATATTTAAACCAGTACTAACTGAAGTGTATCCTTGTTCTGCTTGGATCTGGTGGCATAAAAATCCAATAATACACATACATACATACATACATACATACATACATACATACCTAAATAAATTTTCCACAGCTCTGGAATATCTGAACTACATGCACAGCAATAAATACTTGACATGCATTGAGGAAACCACCACAAATACAAGGAATAACCCAACAGGTTACTATTGCAGCTGTCAGAGAGAACTTTGTAATATGGGATGCTACAGGACTGGTGAGACTCCTGCCAAAAATGTTACATTGTGGGACATTGCAACTGATACCTTCTGCAAAGGCAAGAACCCATGTCTGTAAACCACTGAGATCCAGAAGAAGAATCTAGAGTTTCTATAAACCTTAAAAGGAACAAGAATGTAAAAGGAGATTGCCCAGCCAGGAACTCCTAACTATCTCATTATATGGTAGATTAAAGAATTGCAGTCTTTCAAAGGTATGACAGAAACTATATCTAAGACATGCATTGCAAATGTATCCATGTGGTAGATCTCTGCATGCAAAACCCTGTAATTCTGGAGAGATATCACCTATTCTAGACAGTCACTACTAGACTCTTCTGAGCAGAAAGGAGATGCTCAAGGAATATACTGGTATAAGTAGTCTTTCTTTTTTCTTTTTCTAGTCTTGATGATGAATCCTAGTTTGTCTTGTGCCCCTGCTTCTTGATTTTCCATCTTTTCTGGAGTGGACTTTGGTCCTGATTTCTGATCCCTAGTTCCTGATTGTTACTCAGTCCTAATACTTGGTTTCTTCTAGTTTTGCTCTGTTGCATTATGCACAGCACAAACCTATTCTATTGATCCGTAAAGCTTATGGTTTCCACATTCCAGTGCATGGCAATTCTTTTTTTATTACTATTCAAAGATAACAGAATGAATAAGCATTGCATATTGTATCCCCTTATCAGTACCAGAAAGTAAACAAAATGAGACCTAACAATCATACTAATTCTACCTCATTGCTTCTTGTCTAGAGTAAGAGACCTTTAAAAAAGTCATTTTTTTATGGCAGAATACTTCTTCCTAACAAATAATAGGGAGTCTACCTATCTTTTGAAGCAACCTATCATTGAAATGAATTCAGACGCAAACAGATTGAAGCATTTTTATGTGGAGCTTATTGGTAAAAGCACATGTCACTAAATAATTGCTAGCTCCAGAAAATTACTGTATCCTTTATCCTTATCACATTTATAGCTGTTTTGGTTCAACACCCACTGAAGCCAAAGGGAGTCTGTTGATTGATTTTAATGGGCCTTGGGTCAGTACTGATGTTTTCTAAATCTAGGCATCCTGCAAAGTTTAGAGCTTGTGACAAGCTAAATTATAAAGCATCTTAAAACTTCATATATTTTAATGACACATTGCAACAACATTTTCTATTGATAGAAACTCTACCCCTCAATTATGATCAATTATTGGATAGCAGACTGCACACAAAGAAAGGACAACTTTGTAAAAGAAGGGATTTATTTAACAATGAGCAACCCATTGAATTAAATTTAAAAATGAAAAGGTGCATGGAACAGTGACTGATATACAATTTTAATTCTGATCTCATCATGCAGCATTGGCTGGTACAGAGAGCCTTGCTCTAGAGCAGCGTTTCTCAACCTTGGGAACTTTAAGATGTGTGGACTTCAACTCCCAGAATTCCCCAGCCAGCATGCTGGCTGGGGAATTCTGGGAGTTGAAGTCCACACTTCTTAAAGTTCCCAAGGTTGAGAAACGCTGCTCTAGAGACTACTAGGATTAAAGAAAAGGGAATCTATGACTTCTTCCAAGTTAATTTTCTTACCTTCTGAGGTTACTTATTAAAGTTATGATTTTAGCTATGTATCCATTATAACATTCTGTGAGAAATGACTTTATTGACAGATGAAAAGGTTATCTGCTCCAATCCCTGGTACAGTACATGCTACAGTAATTTGGGCATGGGGACCGGACTGCGTTCATGATTATATTTGATTATTATTTCCTGAGGCATTTTGTATAGAAAGACCAACAAATAAATAATGAATTGAAGTATACTTCTAAAATCAATAGCTATTCTTTTTTATAATTGTTTTTGTTCTGGAACTAGTTAAGGTAATATAGTAGCAGTAACAGTAACAACAACTTTATATTCATAAATACACAGAGCAGAAGAGAAGGAAAATTCACTGCAGTTTTCAAAGGGAATTTCCCCCCCTTAATCTCAGTATGCCATATCTGAGGCATCAGAATATAATACTTTGTCTTTTTTCATGTATTAAACCACAAAGCAGCCAAGGAATATGAGTGAATATTCTGTTTTTCATTATACAACCACTCTCCAGTGCTTTGCACAGCATCCTTGGCTTCCTACATTTTGGTTAAATACCAGGGGAAGACATTCAATAACCTTTTGGTCCAGGAGTCCTGCCCCTGGGAAATTGTTGGCTAATTTCTTCTCTCTGCACAATTTTGATGGAGATTTTTGAAAGGTCCTGTGTCATTTCAAAGATTCTCTTTCAGAATAATACATCTCTGATAGCTACTCTTCTAATTCTGCAGGGAATTGGCTGCATGGATAACAAATTAATTCATGTGGCAAAGGGCTAAACTACATTAGATTGTACAAAATATCCCCTAAAGTCCTGTAGTGCTATGCAGTGATAAAGCCCCATATCACCCATTTCAGAGTAAAATACCTATGCTTCTTGTTTGGAGCCTTTCTATTTCTTATGGTACACTATAAATAGCTAACTAAAACATCCAGTCTGCTATTGGGTGCAGGGTGGCCAGCTAAAGTGTTTAATTTTTATTGGAGCCAGGACAGATCCTGTGCAAAGTCAGGATTCTGCACTTCTTTTACCATAACATCAAATTCATCCAAGGAATCCCACTGTTAAGATAAGAACTACGCTAAAAGTGGTCTTCTAGTGGGGCAAGACTAATGCTACATCACAATTTATTTTAAATTTTACAGCGGGCATAGGATCTTGCTCTAGTGGTGCAAAAGGGTTCCAGCTTGAAACAAATTCAATAGTAGTGCAGAGATACTTATGCAGGATCATGGAAATAATTAAAATTCATATACATATGCCAAAAAGCCTCTAACACAGTTGCTGGTCTTTCTATCTGATCTAGATAAGGGAAAACTATTTGTGTGAAACAATATTTAACCTGATAATGAATGATTCTACTACTTTAGTAATAAAAAAGGAAAGATGAGGAGAAAGAAACTGAGATGTAAAATGATGAACATTTTAGCAAGACAGTTGATTCTATGCCTCCATAATGATTTTTCTCCTTAAACAATGGTGAAAGGCTCTGTTGAAAAGTTCTGATATTATACTTTATCAGGATACTTTTTTAGCCTACAGTGAAATATAATTAAGTTGTTGAGGCAAAAAGGGAAAAACAATCACCCAATGTTTATTATGACCTCAAAGATTAATGTGGACCACAAAATCTAAATGGAGTCCTTCAGCTTCATAACACTCTATAACTATAACAGGATATTGAATGGCAAGGTACTCAGAAATGAAACAAGATAAATGTGATACATCATGAGAACAACTCCCACTGGCTAATCAGTAATCCTGAGGGCAGGATACTATTATCCAGATCAAATGAAATATCTGAGAGCTGATTAACATCAACCTGGGTACCGCACTGGGTCAATAACAAAACGTTAGAAAGCAAACGAAGCTACCTGAAATATTTTCTCTTGCAGCATTTTTGCGTGACTAAGACCTACAGAGAAAGAGACTCATTCTAGCACTATATCATGTTAGTTCATAGTTATGGGAATGCTGTTTCCATATGAAGCTACACAGACACAAAAGTCTGGGACTACTATGCATATAGACAACCAAGAGCTGCATAACACAAAAGGAGACCTGCAATTAGACAGGCTCAATAAGAAGGAAACATACTCAGTAGTTGTCAGGAAGTAAGTGTTAACTTGGAAAGAACAGTGGAAAACTGGGAGCAGAGGAGAGTGAAATAGCCTGTATGAGACTTCTATATAATATCTGGGAAGGAAGAAGGGTGGCTGACTGGGATTATAAACAGGACCACTCTGGTTAAGGAATCAGAACACCCTGCAACACATTTTGTGTGTCACTAGACAAAATGGATTCTACTGTTTTAAGTTTATACACATGAACAAAGAGGTGAGGAATTGGCTACTTTTTTCAGAGATGGCAGTATGCTTCATTCATTCATTCATTCATTCATTCATTCATTCATTCATTCATTCTTTTATTCAATTTATATGACTGTCCACTCACCAGATGACTCTCAGCAGCTAACCAGGGTTAAAAACATCAGATATAAATGAAGATGGTAAAAATAACACAACTTATAAAAAAGTATACTAAGCCAAGGATAGACAATGAGTGTAAAATAGTGTTTAGGAGAAGAACCAGGTCTTCTTTCTAAAGGCTGGCATGGTCAGGGCCAAATGAATTTGGGGGGGAAGAGTGTGTCACAAGGCAGATACTATGACAGCAATCCAATATTAATTTACATGGGATGGGAATTCCCCTTTTAACTCAGTGGTGTTTTCTTATTTCTGAGTAGACAGGCATAGATTGCAGTGTTTGGATGTTACAATAAAAAAGAAAGAAGGCAGATCTGTACATTTAACTCTTTAAGGGATTGTCTATGCAGTCAACACATATGAGATCTGTGTCTGTCTAGAGTGCCCTATGGGAAATGTGTAGGCTAAGAGTTTGTGGGTCTTTCCCCCTCAGTGCAAAGCCATGTACCCAGGGGATCTCCTCAATGACTCTGAGACTCTGAGCACCTTTCAAAACTAAGATCTGTAGCACAAGAGTCAGGTGGAATAGGAAAATTGGGTTAATATACAGTTGACCACTCACTAGAAGAATTGCCCTGAGTCAAGCACACAAACCACAAATATATAAATTAGTAATCAATGTATCACAAGCTAGTACTGTACTTAGTTAACCAACTTTTCTTTTTTCTTTATATGAAGCAAGCACTTTTTTGTATTGGGGCAAACATCCTGAACTAACAGTACAGAGGCACTGTGCCTAGTTAGATGCAAGACTCCAGTATGTAGCAAAAGAAACCAACGAACAATATATAAACAATCTCATGATTGCATTGAATGATATGCACCATGCAATAAGGACAAATAGTAAGTCCAAAAACTGTCCCAGGTACCAGACGGAACCTTACACCATGAAAATATCCATTAGGAATCATGGTATAGTCATTATTATGAATTGGTACTTAGTCCATAACATAGCAATGTCAGGTATCAAGAGTGGAAGCAAGCAGGAAACTAGCAAAAAAGAATGCATTAAGTACTAAGCAGTGGAATAGAACTAGACGACCAAAGTAATTAATGGGAGGGAGGGAGGGAGGGAGGGAGGGAGGAGGCAAAGAACCAGGATGGATCCTCCAATGTGCCTGTAGGTATTTTCCTTGGTGCACCTACTTCAATCTATTTTTTAATTTTAAAAAAAGTGAACAAAATGAAAAATGACATGGCATGTGGCAAAGTATTAGCTTCCCAAAGTAATATTTTTATTTCCAAGTACACCCTTGAATTCCCCACAGACTCCATAATCATTCTCAGAAAAAAAAAAAAAGTTAAGTGATTGTATCCCAGTGCTTTATTCATAAATATATCCGCTTACCTAGATAAAAGACAAATATAAACTGGAGATTGATAGTAAGCATTCTGGAAAATCATGTCCACGACAGCAGCCACTTTTCTATGGGCAAGTGCCCTGTCCAATGGCAACCCTTTTTCTCTGAATGTCTGTGGAATGCTCTCAAAAAGTCAAAGGTGCTTATTTGCCAGGCATGATCAAGGAGCTTAGTTTCAATGAACACCAAGTATAAAGATATAGGCTAAATTTCAGGTCCAGCAATGAAAGAGATGGGGTGAAGTGGGGTGGGGTAGCAGAGGGTCTATGCAAATACTTTAAACAAACAATAATAAATATACAGATAATTAGATGCACTGCACTATTATCTTTACAAAATGACCTTTCCAACAATAAGTGAAGTTATAACCTGAAAGTGCCTCTCTCCACTTCTTAGATGCTCTTGGTCATGAGAGATGTTTGCCCTACCTTGTTAGCTGGCAACATCTGCTTAATTATCTTTCTGTCTCAGAGCCAAGTCTCCTTCCCACAACTCTTTAACTGCTGCATGATGTTGTGCAGTTCCACAATGGTTTGACAAATGTGGTTTAACAGGTGGTGGTGATGGTGATGTTGATTGTCTTACCATCCTGCTAACAAGTTATCAGACCCATGCTCCTTGGAGCCCCATTGTGCTGGATTTAGTTGGTACTGGGACAAATATTGATCATTTGCAAACCTGACAAAGCTGGATACTCAGGGCTGAATGGTCCATCAGCCAAAGCAGAGATTCCACATTTTTCCAAATATTTGGAGCCTAAGAAATACGTTCCAACTTCTGCACACATTATAGAAACAGCAGCATATTTATCAAGTTCCAACACCTCCCCCCAACACATCTATATGGAAATGCACTCTTTTTCATTCTTTTTGATATTATTCTACAAGGATAAGTACAGACAAGCATTTCGATCATTCTTAAGCCAGCTTTTCAGAATTTTACAAGCACACCATTTAGTCTAAGGACCATTTGATCAAAGATGTACTTTTTAAGCGTTTGTAACAACAGACATATTTGTGAGTGTTCAGAAACTAACTACCAAATTGTTAATAGACTGCAGTTAACAAATATTTGATGAAAGTGGTGCTATTATTTGAGAATCACTGGTACTCCTGCTTCCAAATGTTACTGGTGTCAACAGGCAAGAATACGTGCCCATCGTTCACAGAAATTTTAATATCTTTATGTTTATTAGTAATAATTAGAGACTGAGATTCTTGAGATTCTTCCCATTTCCCTTCTGCTTTTCTTTTCATCTTGATGTATTTATTAGGAACGAGGTTTGCTCACTGCAGTGTAACTAGCCAACTTGTATTACAGGAGATAATTTGGGCACTACAATTTGGCCACCACAGCTAAGATAACAAAGAGCTTGCACTGGGCAATTGTTGAAACATTGCTCCTGCCAGGTCAATATTGAAGGCTGTTTCGCCACCCAAGGGATCAATGCAAACTTTTTTCTTTCTAATAAAACATCTCAGTATATTTCTTTTGATGGCCACTAAAATTCATCAGCAAAGGGGCAGCAGGGGAGCAGCTTAAAATGCATTCATTGTTACCAAGAGATCCATCAGTTTCCAGAATTCATTTTTATACCATACAAACATGATGACATCAGCTCCATTAATCTTTCCAGCTTGATATGCACTGTCTCTTGAAGATGCATGTCGACCTCCATTTTTCATTGTTACCAGTCATAGGGCAGCTGACACAGCCAAGATAATCCTGTATTCAGCGATACTGGGAGAATGAATGGATTTTGATGAATGTAATTTGCTATCTCAGTGACAAATGGTAAATGAGAAGAGAGGGTATGCATGCAAATATTGCTGTGTTAAATATGGGCTTGTGAAGGATGGTACTTTGGAACTATCTGATAGGCAGTTTTACAACAAGCTCATTTTTCAGATGAGATAAGTAATCAACTTCTATTAGGTTATCATTATACTCTTATTGTGAATGTCCGTTGAATATGATGGCATCACAGTACACAATTAAGCAAGTTTTCCAATTCAACAAGCTAACTTTTAGCTCTTTTATCCTGTACTGTGACATCAATTAATCAGAACAACAAAAATAAAATATGTTGCCATACATACAGGAATCTTTACTGTTATGGTAGGGACACATTTAGACTATCTGCCTGAAAATCTCCACATGTTTTAGACTAAAACTCCTATACTGCCTAGATATTGACCATGGTATCTGGGACTCAGAGAACAGTAACACAAATCAGCTGACAAAACCCATGGTTCCTAGTCATATAATATAGCTTAAATAGCTCAGATGGGTTCATATGAAAATTTTGTACCTGTCAAGGATGGTTTCAGTCAGATGAAGTGCCTGTAAGTCTTCCTTTTGTGGCTCTTTGCTTTAATAATGCAATTTTGAGCCACTCTGTTTCACGCAGCACCAATATGAACTGAGTTAATTGATAATGCCTTGATATAGCTGCCGGCATAGTGGTGATATGGACAGGCCCTTCATATTTCCAGAAACCATAGTCACTTTCAGTCATATTCCTTTCTTATTGATTAACTCAAGCATATGGACAGGAATAATGTAGATTTCAAAACTGCAGGCTCAGTTGTCTTTTCTCCGGTTGCAAGCTCCATTTGTAAACTTGCAATGCAACTCAGGGGCACTTCCCATGAAGACATATGTCTATTCAGAGTTTATGCAAGGCAATACAGCCCCCACATCTGTATGTTACAGACATGAACCGAATTGAAATAGATTAATATAACAACTCAATTAGCCAATGGCTTAAAAGAATCTTAGCATGAGAATTTTCAAATGCTATCATATAAAAATGAGTTTAAAATGGTAACTCTATCCACATTTTATATCAAGGATTAAAAAAAATAAATCTATCAAGGTTCAATGTCTCCATCTGTATGTTAGGATTAGAATCAAAGCATAATAGATCATATAATCTATATTTATCCAATAATGTCTGAAAAGACTTCATTTATTGGATGCATAAGCAGAATGTAAATTTTCATTCTTTTCCTCTCAAATTTCTTTTCTAATCTTTGACATGCAGAAGCACACATGTCATGAAAAGCCTTGTGGCAATTCTCCGGGAAGTTCCTTCCTGTAAAAATCACTGCTGCATTATACTTTCAATATTGCAACAAAGTGCCATTAAAATATGGAACTAGTTCAATGTTTCATTCAAGACAACCTGAAACTAAAATGCTAAGGAACAGTGATTATAAAAATTAAACAGTATTAAACAGAAGCCGGAACAGCCTTTGTAAGAGTCTTGCCTGCATACTGTAATACCCAAAAAGGTTGTTCACGAAGTATGCACACAAGAAGAATGTGATGATTTCCTACACAATCCAAGGCAGGTCAATTCAGAAATAAATTCCACTGCATTCTATAAAACTTATTCCAGATAATGAATTTAGGACTGGTACAAAAAAAATTTTTTAACCAATCTCATGTTGGTGGCCTGCTGTAATTATTCCATATTCATCTATTTAAAACTAATGCAAAGGTATGTGTAGCTATTAAGAGAATTTACTGACAGATCCAATAAAAACTTTTAACACAGCTCTCATTCCCAATGGCAAAATCTTGATTCTCCATTTAGTGTCAGTTTTCATACTTGACACTCTGCACTTTTTCCATGCCCCTGTGAGGCCCTGGTTGCCTACATTTGGGAAGAACTGTCACAGAAACCCTCCCTTACATGACCTTCCACTGACAAGGCCTGCCAGCGCTGATCTTATCTTCAGCATGACTCTACTTCAACTGACACCAAAAGGCTGGAAATAAGGTCCACCAAGCAAAACTCTTCAGCAGTTCAATAACAAGCATAAAACAATATCACTAATGATGGAATGATTGTTTATAAAGACATTTCCATTACTCCAACATCCGCCTTCTAGTGTATATTTCATAGCTAGTGTCTCCAGACCTCCACATAGCATTTGATGAAGAACATCTGGAGACATTTAGATACAAGAAGTTACCAATTACATTTTTCCTGTCTTAGTAAATAAAAATCTTTGGGAGAAAAAATATTAAAACCACATTACAGCTCTTGAGAAGGTTACCAAAGCATTTCTTTCAAAATGTAGGAGGCTGAAATCATTTGGGGTCATACTGTTTTCCCACTCTTCTAATTCTGATATGCATAATATTTGGGCTATGTGTTTGAGTTATAATATTGTTACAGATGGGGTACACTATCATTAACTGCTGGAAGTTATTAAAGTCATTTAGCTCATCATGTGGCTCAATGAGAATTCTCACTGCACAGAATTGAGTAATGTGGGGAAAAAGTGGTCACGCAGGCTTTATCTTCACCCAGGTCAGCACTGAATTAGCATATTAAGCACCCACGCTAGCCCTGTTTGCATCATTCTTTCCCCTTTGTTTGACAGGGACACCTTACTAAATTAGGCATTTAGATCCATTTCATTCTAGAGTTATTTCCCTAACAGCAGAGGGATAAGAATGCTGCTACCATACAGAAAGTCAGTGCTATTCCAAACTGATGTTCTAAACCTGTCAGCCATTCTGAGCATAAGAATGCTTGGAAGAAATCCTGATGAATGTGAGGTTATGACGTTATGTTTCGCTAAGCTAGAGATCCTCCAGAAGTGTGGACTTCAATTCTAAGAATTCCCAGGTAGCATGACTATTGCTGAAAATTCCAGAAGTTGAAGTCCAAATATCAGGAAGAAGCAAAGATGGGGAAGGCTGAGATGCTGGTTAGATTTATGTTGCATTTTTCCTCCAGTAGCTCTGGCAGCTCCTTTGCTTCTTCCCTGCACAATAGTAAGGCTATCAGGTGTGTGTGTGTGTGTGTGTGTGTGTGTGTGTATAATCAACCAGTGTGATAGCGGCTGGATAGCATAGTGGTTAGAACACCGCCTTTGATGCAGGACACCAGGGTTCAAATCCCGGCTGGCACCTTCCTTACCAGTAGGGGTCCTTGGGCAAAGACCCCCTAACGCTTCACCTGACTACCTCCAATATGAGAGTGACACGAACTAAGAGAGACATGCTGGCTCGGACGTCACCCGGATTAACAAGGTCTGCGTCAGATGTTGGGGAACCAGGACAATCTGATGTTAAGTGGGATACTGGAACAAACCATACATGGATGAGACAAGAAAACTTGGAATTGATGGAATACTACTACAACAGCAGACCTAATGAGAGGGGATATATGAAACGTATGAGGGAACCATGGATAGACAGAAGGCCTACATCCACACTAACTGAGAAACAACTAGTTACCCAGCACTTCAACATAGTAAAGAGGAAGCTGCTCTCACAACTTGAGATAGACCAACTCTACGTTACAACCTGGACTCAAGCAGACCTGGAAGAACAAGCAGTTGTGCAGCCAACAAGGCTCAGTAGAGACGTACCATCAGATAGTATGCTAGAAGATGCCAACAGAGCCCTCCAGACAATCCCTACTACCACCATAACTGAAACCAATGAATTGGTATATGCTACAGCCACTGTAATCCTGGAAATGCTTGGCTACATGATCAAGAAGAAAAGCAGTACACACCCACCCTGGAAAATGAGATTGGAGGCTAAGATCAAGGCAACTCCGAGAGAGGTCAGTCAGCTGGTGGAACTACAGAAGCGTGTGGAGATTAAGGATAAGACTCGGCTACTGAAAAAATACATGGGCCTGACTCCATCTGAAACCCTAGAGACTGCTAAACAAAGGCTCACAGCACTGGCTACCAGGCTAAGGAGATACACTAGAGAAGCAGAGGCCAAGAAGATAAATGCCCTGTTCTCCAAAGAACCATCCAAAGTGTACTCCCAACTGCAGTGCAACCACAGAGTATCAGCTGAGCCACTAGCAGCAGAAACTGAACAGTACTGGAAGAACATATGGGAGAAAGAGGAGACGCATAACACCAGTGCAAAGTGGCTGCAGGACCTGAAAGCAGACCACAGCAATCTCTCAGAACAGGAACCAGTCACCATCACAGTAGCAGACATCCTACAGCGGGTCAAGAACATGAAAAGCTGGACAGCACCTGGCCCGGACATGATCCACACCTACTGGCTAAAGAAACTAACAGCAGTGCATGAACACCTAGCAGCACAGATGAACCAACTGCTAGCAGCAGGCTCCCACCCAGACTGGCTAACACAAGGAAGGACAGTGCTGATCATGAAAGACCCTCACAAAGGAACAGCACCATCCAACTACCGGCCAATAACCTGCCTCCCCACAACATGGAAAGTTCTATCAGGCATCCTAGCTGCCAAGCTACAAGACCACATGGGCCAGTACATGAGCACAGCTCAGAAGGGCATTGGGAACAACACCAGAGGCTCAAAACACCAGTTACTCATAGATAGAGCAGTCACCCGAGATTCAAGTTCTAGGCAGACCAATCTGAGCACAGCCTGGATTGACTACAGGAAAGCCTATGACTCAATGCTGCACATATGGATCTGTGAATGCCTGGTGCTATACAAAGTCAACAGGACACTAAGGACCTTCCTCAAGAACTGAATGGGACTGTGGAAGACAACACTGGAAGTGAACTCAAGACAGCTCGTACAAGTGGCCATCAAGTGCAGCATATACCAAGGTGATGCACTGTCCCCACTGCTGTTCTGTATAGGCTTAAACCCCCTCAGCCAGATAATCACAAGGTCTGGATATGGGTACAAGTTCAAGAGTGGAATCACCATCAGCACCTCCTCTACATGGATGACATCAAGCTGTATGCTAAGAGTGAACGAGACATCGACTCACTGATCCTCCTGACACGGATCTACACGGAGGACATTGGGATGTCATTCTCACTGGAGAAGTGTGGCAGGATGATAGTAAAGAGAGGGAAGGTAGTTAAGGCCAATGGAGTGGAATTACCAGTGCGCCACATAGCAGACAAAGAGACCAGCTATAAATACCTTGGTGTCCCACAGTCACACAGGAACCATGAGGAGGAGGCAAGGAAGACAGCAACATCCAAGTACCACCAAAGGATAAGACAGGTCCTGAAGAGCCAACTCAATGGGAAGAACAAGATCCATGCCATCAACATGTATGCCCTGCCAGTCATCAGATACCCTGCCGGTATAGTGAGCTGGCCAAAGGAAGACATGGAGGCTGCCGATGTGAAGACCCGGAAGCTCCTCACAATGTACGGAGGTTTCCACCCCAAGTCCAACACCCAGAGACTGTACACCAGCCGCAAAGAGGGCGGGCAGGGTCTGATGAGTGTCAAAGCCACTGTCCTGGATGAAACCCGGAGTATCCAGGAGTACATCAGTAAGATGGCACCCAAAGATGAGCTGCTGAGAGAATGCCTCAGGCAGCAGCAGACATGGGAGGAAGTTCAAGCGGAGGAAATACCATGGCAAGACAAGCCCCTGCACGGGATGTACCATCGACAGATAGCTGAGGTGGCTGACATTGGGAAATCCTACCAGTGGCTGGAAAGGGCCGGACTAAAAGACAGCACTGAGGCACTGATCATAGCAGCACAAGAACAGGCACTAAGCACCAGATGCATAGAAGCAGGGGTCTACCACACTAGACAGGACCCAAGGTGCAGATTGTGCAAAGAGGCCTCAGAGACAGTCCAACACATAGTGGCAGGGTGTAAGATGCAGGCAGGAACAGCATACACTGAACGGCACAACCAAGTAGCTGGCATTGTGTACAGGAACATCTGCACAGCGTATGGGCTAGACCCCCCCCAAGTCCAGATGGGAGATTCCACAGAAGGTCGTGGAGAATAACAGGGCTAAGATCCTGTGGGACTTCCAGATCCAGACGGATAGGCAGGTACTGGCTAATCAACCAGACATCGTGGTAGTAGACAAAGACCAGAAGACAGTGGTAGTGATAGATGTAGCAGTGCCAAGTGACAGCAACATCAGGAAGAAGGAGCATGAGAAGCTGGAGAAGTACCAGGGCCTGAAGGAGGAAATCGAGAGGATGTGGAAAGTTAAGGCCAAAGTGGTCGCAATGGTGGTAGGAGCACTCGGGGCCGTGACTCCTAAGCTGGGAGAGTGGCTCCAACAGATCCCAGGAACAACATCAGAGCTCTCTGTGCAGAAGAGGGCAGTGCTAGGAACAGCTAAGATACTGCGCAGAACCCTCAAACTCCCAGGCCTCTGGTAGAGGACTCGAGATTGAGGAAGACACATACCACCCATAGGGGTGAGAGGGAATTTTTGTGTGTGTTTGTGTGTGTGTGTGTGTGTGTGTGTATATGTATGTATGTATATGTGTATATATACATACATACATATATATATATATATATATATATATATATATATATAATCACCCAGTGAACTCACTGACCTAGGCTTCTCCATTTTTAGTCTCACTTTACCACACTGGCTACTCCCCAAGGTGCATTCCCACCATTTGTGTAGTCAAAATGGCAGCACCCTAGTACAGGGCAGAACTACTTGTATACAAGGGGGTGGGGGGTGGGGACCCTGGATTCTGCAGAAATACAAATCATTTTTATAGGAAAACTACCCATAAGGACTGAACTGTATATAATGTAAGCATGACAAAAATAATTATAAATTGGTGTTCTAAAGCTGTCAACCACAAGTGTGTTTTCAAATGATCCAGTGACAGAAATAAAGGCTGCCCATAGGCATTATCTTACGTTAGACTGCCCAGAAGTGTTACACTGTCCACAGCCCAGATAACACTGTGTTATCTAGCTGGTTGGTCTGGTTTGTGGGAACTAGTTATTAATTTTTTTCCAAGTTACATCTTGTCTTCTGTCATGTTTATTCGATGCTACATCAAATAAAACATACCATTTTACAATTGCTGTAAAACTTACAACCTAAGATTAGGAGGCAGGTCAGCAGAAGGATTGGCAGCAGTGGGAAGACATTGTGAAGATGGGAGGCAGGCTGATGGAAAGATGCTGAGAAGATGGGGGTAGGACAGCAGGAAGATGCTAAGAAGATGGGGAGTAGACACTAGAAGGAGGAGGACTTTATATTTTCAGTTAGCATCAACTTTTCCTTACTCTGAGTAAAGGAACTATTTTCTTTTGAGAAAGTAGAAGAGACTTTCTCAGAATGGAGAACACTCAGGAAGTTAGCAATGATGGGGAAGGACTGTTACCTCATTATCTGGGAAGGTTCTCCACTATTTACCATTTTAGTTGTCTTCATGCAAATTCCTATTCAAATATTTAGTAACGTCCCCATTGACAATCCATGTGAGTACCTTTCAATTGGCCAATCTAGCACCTTGATGAAATACATCTCGTATCTGAAGCTGATCCAAAGTAGATCAGATTGGTAGAGCATCAACTGGGGACTCTTTAGATAAAAATGGAAGCAAATATCAGATACCTTCCACAGAAGATACTGTATTTCTAATATACTTTCTGGAGTTTTTAAAACAAATACACCCTCTTCCTAGCCTGTTACTATATAGATATGTTTAAGTTGGTTATTTCTTTCTGAGGATAGAAATGGACAGATAAAAATCCTTTTTTAAACAAAAAGGATTTGCTTAAAATTAATTTTAATAGATAGTGATTAAAAAAAAAGACTTCTCCAAAAAAAAAAAAAAAGCAATATATGTTCTGGCCTTTCACCAAGTATTAATTTTCTAAAACATTAGGTGCAGCAAACCTACAAAAAAGTAATCTTTTAGACCAAGTTTTTACTATTCATTTGGAATATTAAAGACTGCTATCTGTGACTTTTTAAAATACTAGCATTGCTAGTTTCTCCCTCAGGTCACAGCTGAAAAACAGCAGTAGAAAATAGGCATTGATTTACATTTATTAGAGAGATAGGAAAGCAGATAATCTCATTTGCATTTTGGCTGTTTGATGCTGACATATCATCCATCCATCCATCTATTCGTTATCAAGGTAGACAGTGCCCCAAAATACCAAGTTGTTGATCAAGTGGAAATTTATAACATAAGCCCCAGCGTTTCCCATCAAATTCTCAAAAACACCACTGCATACAAAAATTCTGTAACTTCTGAATGACAAAATATCTGTGCCAAATGCAGAAAATGAGAATCTTATTTAATTTGTTAATCAGTGCCAATTTGCTTACCTCCTTGAAATAGCTATAGGCTAACACAAGAAGTTCTGTTCAGAGGGTTTAAATTTAAAAATCACAGAGGCAGAAACCCCATTATAGGTGTCAAGCTCCTAATGGCAAGAACCTTCATGGGCCAAGGCTGAAGGAGCATCATTTGGGTCTATGAGCTGCAACTCACTTCCCAACCTTTTGGAAGGCCACAGAAAGTCACGATGACATCACAGGAAGGAGCAGGGCTGAATTTAAGGGACCTTTTTCATGAGAGGGTGTTTAAGAATGGGATCAGTTTCTTCCTGCAGACCTTTTACTTTTAATTTAATTTGCAAAAAGAGTGAAAAGAAAAGAATGAATTGCACTGCTGCACATTCCCTATTTTGTTGCTGAATATTGTCAGAGTGCTCTCAAGAGGCTGGAAGAATTAAGAAATAATAACCTAACTTTCTTATTCAGTGTGATCTGTCTGAGCAAGGAAGCCCCCCAGCTTTGCTCCACATGGTTAATATGATTTAAACATAGATTACAGACAGGCTTATCTCATTTTGCCACAGCAAATCTTCCCAAGAAAGACCCCAAAGTTAGAATGAAAATTAGATGTGTGAGAACGGTGCACATTAGCTTCGGAGGAAGCAAACAAGAAGTCCAAGATGGATTAAAGATTCTTATAACAGGAATGGTAGCTGCTGGCCTACCCTGTTGCTTTCCTTTCTGGCTCCACTGAGAGCTCGCAGTCATTCCTAGCCCTATAGTAACATTTGTAACTAACTGTAGCTCCAAGTCAAAAAGCCAAAGTCAGTGTGGGGTTAGGCCTCATTAGTAAAGTCTAAATTAGGAAACTTTTTTTTTTCTGTTTGTATAAAAGTGGTTTAATGTGGTTGGAACCAAGGGGGTCATGTTTATGGTAGGGGGGAGAAAAGACAAATTAGAAGTTCCTCCAGATCTAGTTACAAACAAAATGTAATGTATCTTATTTGATTATGAGTGCATTTATAAGAATGTATAGTTAACTGCCTAGAAAGGTTGCAGAACTTATTTTTCAAGAAAAAGATTTCAAAGCAATAATCACTCAGGTTTCTTGCCCAGTGGTTGGGAGAATTCCTACATCACTCAACAGACTTAAGAAAATGATTGCTTGGCATAACAGCCAGAAATTTCGGAGCAACACCCCTGCCATGCTATTGTAATGTTATTATTTCTGAGCCCAGAAATTATTTACCAGCATAGCATCTAGCAAATTGGGTTACTTAATCATGCATTCTGAAAAACCACAACAATTAAAAGGACCAAAAGCTACATGTCCTTGAAAACCTATACTCTTTAGTTTAAAATTCAATTATTGTCAAAAGATATTATGTCCGAATGCCACATGCATCTCTGGAAGGGAAATTTTAACTCCAAACTCTAGGAACACTCTTGATTTTAGTTTTCTTATATTTGAAAAGGAATTTTAAATTATATGCAATGGGCTGTGTGCAATAGCATCATTCTGATTGTGGAATGTTTCACTTCACACACACACCCCCTTGCAATTTGCCAAGAAGGTTGGAGAGCTTTCTGCAGCAGACTCTGAGCACTGAAAAGGGAGTGGATGAAAGAAGAAATGGGAGAGAAGTAAGAGCAGAAACACTAGCCCAACAACTCCTCTTTGAGGGAAGAGATGGGGAAAGGCATTCTCCCCAACACACATTTAAGTGAACTTAAACCATAATGTCCTACATTTCTTTCCCTTATTGGTGGACATTAGTGGGGAAACATGGAAGGTTATTTGATTATGACATGAAATAAATTCCAATAAGTGTTACAGAGGAGGAACTAGATACAATACAATTTCCATTGTTGGCAGCAATTGCATGTTTACTGTCACACTGAGTTTGGCTCCAAAAGATCTTGGAGAATGGGAATATCAAGCAAGGACATGTACCTACAAGAACAGGACTGACTTTTCTTCCATCACATTCAATATCAGCTACCCTCTTAGAATCATCAACAGGAAATTGCCCCATCCCTCATATTTACAGGAAGCAACGATTATTAAAACACAGGAAAGTTTGTTCTGAATTCTGTATTTTAAACATGATTCCCTTCCTCCTTTTCCTTCAAACCTATTTATGTGTGAGCAAAAAAGGGAAGTAAAAATGGCAAAACATTTGTAAAACAGACCAGCAAAATTCCAGTGAACTAGCACTTTTTTTTTCAGAACTAGAAACTCTTTACCAGACTTAAGATGACTCATGAACATTTATCAATTCATGTACAAACACTTTCAAAAAGAGCACCACTATTCAAATTCTAGCATTTTATATAACTGTTCTTTTTCAGAAATATTAAAATGTATTTCCTGGTGGAATGGGATCATGATGTAAATATTTTCTTTAAAAAATCCACATCTTTTAATTTATTCATGTTGCATGTATTTAAAAGATCCCATCTGCCTTAATTTAGAGCAATTTGGAATGTAAAATGCTTTTTTATTTTGGTTTTTATGTACTTTGTTTTTCATGCAGCCAGGATATGGGCATCTCATCAAGCAAAGCAAGGAACTACATTTTAACTCAGTGTTATTGTTTTATGTCTGCAGTGGGCAATCTCATATCATCAAGACAGAATAAAGATAAAAACATCCAAGTAGATGTAAAAGCATTGCTGAAAGATAATAAAATGAATTGAACCAAAAGAAGCCATTTTCCCCAATACAGATCACACTAACCTAAGTCGTAGTGAAGATCAGCAAATAAAATAGAAGTCATAGTTGTGGGGCATGGAAAAGGGAGAAATAAGGGAAAGAGAGATGAAAATGGGGTAGACAATGGCAGAAGTGGCTGAATTGATTTTCAACATATTGAGGGAGTGCATAATTAAAGAATTTGAAATGCTTGAACCTGCAGGCTCATTGAATGTCACCCTAAATGAAATCAATAAGCGGGCTGGATAAATGATATTTCCTTTTATGGTAGAATGAACGGCTATTTTCAAAGACAAGTAACAATGATTGCCTTTGGCCCATCAACTACACTAGACCCAAACTACTTATCTAAATACATTAATAATTTAGAAAGCTGTTGTCTTAGAAGTCAGTCATTACCATGGTGGTTTGGTCAGATAGCGAGAAGAATTGCCATTTCCAGTGTCTGAAAAAAATAGTCTGTTGGCAAAACAAGGTGAACTATGAAGAAACGAATGTTGGATCAATTGTTTCAGCTGGATAAATCAGGTTTCTGTGATCTTGCCATCTTTTTCAATACAGAGAATCTTTAAAAAACAGTAACAACAACTTATATTTTACTGACTGGCCCCAAGTTCAACCCTGTTTTCATTAACACACAAAAATTATTCTACAGAAATATTGCTTCTCAGATTCTTTTTTCCCCCCCACTTTGGCAAAGTAAAAAAAAAAAAAAAAAAAGGCTGGACTGCTTACAAAGAAATTGACCAACTGTTTATTTCTTCATCTACCCAAAAGAAAACAATAACAAACATTCTTATGGGTGTTTGGATCCCATCCATCTATAATACTGCAAGCACCCTTACTGAGAAATAAATGAATGAAACTTGTAAAAAATAGCCGATGGGCAGCACTGCTAGCTGGCATTCTTGATCATCTACCGGACTCAAGGATCCAGTCAGGGCTCTTTATCAATGCCTGTCTTAATTCCCTGACCATTACTTTTTCCTGGCCTATATTCTAAGCAGTTCCAGAAAGATGATCTTGCTAGTTTTTTTGATTTCTCACAATGCCCTTGTCTTAATGTCATTGTGGAGGATTGCTGTAGGAAGGGGAAAACAGTTGGTAGACCCATTGTTCATCTGAAGTTCTGTCCAGGTCAGTCTGACAAAGCCCACTGATCCACAGAGGGTCTCACCATAGAGCACTTTGCAGACTTGGGTCTTCTGAACACTGGAGTTTGCCTTAGATGATTTTAAGCAAACAAGTTGATGACTGGCATGTCCATACCCTTCATAAGGTAACTGAGGTATTGTTTAAGCTACTCTAACAAGCATGCATAGAATAAGTAACATGTGGTCAGAATGTATATTATCCCAAACAGCCAGAAGTTTATTTCATTTGGTTTTTGTTTTTTTTTTTGGAAGAGAAGGGGGTTCTTGCTTCATAAGGCTGGACTGTTTGAACTCATACCAATACCAGGTTTTACTCATATGCAGAAACTTCTGTATGGACCTTGTTTCTCTGTTTCTGTTTCATATTTGGTGAAAGGATTTGCTCCTAGGCATATTATCTCAACCAACATCAGATCTCTTACAAAGAAATGGCTGCAGACTTAACTCAGCATTTGTTGCTAACCAGAACATTTAGAATTCACATAATTTTTATGCAACATATTGAGAGTTAAGGTTGCTTGCCAATTCTGTTGTTAGATTCAAACTGAACAGTAGGTTGTATCATCCAAGCAGTAATTCCACAATGATTTTATGGATATATACAAATGTATAATTTCATTGGGAGATAATCGGAATGAACAAAGTAAGAGTTGTGGGTTAGGGTACTTTTGAGACTGATACCACAAGATTAGGCCAATCCTGCATATCAAGTACAGTTATCTGCTCCAGTGACTGTAGACTGTTCCCTAACAAACCAACTTCAACTTTTTTTGTACATTTATTCAGTGGGGCTTAATCATTCTCTGAACTGTTCAAGGAGCTGAAGCAAATCCCCCAGACCCCCAAATCCAGGTGTTAACAATTTAATTAGAATGGCACATTGGAAGAGCTGAAGAATGGCCTAAAATCTATATGGTAAGGCTGCCTATGTGCTGCCCTGAAAGTCAGACATAAGATCAAAAATAAATTTGCCATCTTACAATTTAAGCTGTCAAGAGTACATTGTACAAACATCTTGGGAAAGAGGGATCAGCATAATTTGCACAAGGTGGGTAAAATAACAGCATGTTATTGATGTGCCATAGATGACACTGCAAAAAAGCATTAGAAAGATCTGAAGCAACCGGGTTACCTATACCAGCTGAGGAAATTAGGAAAATTTGTAAAAATGAGGACATTTGCTCACACTGCTTGTGAAAGATGTTGTACAATGAAGCTGTTACCAACACTGGCACACACCAGATTGAATTATGAAGGATCTCTTACATATATGAATCTTCTGGATGCAAGCCAGTTCAGAAAGAACCAGCTTGATGTAGGGAAAGTCAGAGACAAATCAAAATCTCAAAATCCTAAGTACGACTGGGCTTAGTAGTTGCTTCACTGTGAATCCCAAGAGCAGATACCGCCATGAGCATCTGACTCCACCTTTTTGCCTTTGAACAGGGCAGTTCCATCTTCATTCTCTGTTACTGGTATAAAGGAATCACCATATAGCAAACACATCTCTCCACAAACAAGAAATACAACTTGCTTTGTGTGAACTTTTTGCTCCAAATACATTATAGCCAATTCTGCTTAAACAAATCAATATGTTAATTCTTGACCTAGTCCTGCAAAGTTTGTCTCTGTAACCCTGGAGTTGAAATGAATCTGTGGTTATTTTAATTAGCCTAAGAAAGGGAAATGAATGGCACATAAGCATAATACTTTTCTAGCTTTAAAGTGAGAGGATAGTTTCAATAAAATTCAGTGTACTATTCTCACTGGAAAGGGTAGAAAGAATAAATCCTTCCTGGCTCCAAGATGGCATTATTTGCCATATTCAACCCTCTACTAATGGCTACCATGTCCTATAATATGGTGATTTCACAAAATATGATGCTTCTGTCCAACTGCAGACTGATGGGGTATTACTTTAAATAGACTGTTGATTCTCACAGACAATCAGACAAAACTCAGGTGTTCAGTGACTGCCTCAAACAGCAAACCTATATGGAGTCAGATGACAATATGCTATTTTCGATGCCATCATTAACTCATTTCTTTTTTCATATTATCTTTTTCAGAGGCGGGGAAGTGAAACAAAACTGGATCAAAATGGTTTGGGGTAGCATATGTTTCTGAAGATATTTCTCACAGTTTGAAAACAGAATCATATAGTTTTAATTTTATTTTATCTATTTTGTAGAGACAATACTGATGCAAATCAATGTTAAAAAGGATTGACGTGAACTATGCTTTTTTAAAATAACTTCTCTGTTGAGGTGTCATGAAAGTTCTTCATGTAGAGTGCAAAACAGGAAATTCATTTCTTTGAAACAAAACTCTTATTTTCTTCCTCTGTTATCAGGAAAGATCAATCTTGATCTGATCCAATTCACAGTCTCAGTACTAGAGATGAGAATCTATTTTGCATATTTTAGGAGCACAGATGATTTTATATGTGGGTACAGTGACAGTCTGAATCATGTTCTGCCAAAATATAGTTGTGTAATGGTCATTCCAGAACACTGGGGAAATTGCCTTGCATTTTACGCATTTGAAAGGTCAAATACTAAATGAGCACAGTGAACCAATTACAATTGCTGCAGAGAGTGGAAGAGTTCTTGTACAGTATTCATTTTGCTCACTCTGATAACAAACAACGTCAGAGCTATAGGGCTTTATCCAGTGGAAATTTAAAGCAGAACATTTAATAACTTGGACATTTCTCTCTATTACTATCATCAATTGATTAAAGTCATTTCTTGCTAGGGAAATTACCCTGTCAGCACAATCCAGTTCTCTTCTCCCAAAAACTACCAGTTTGGAAAATTATCTATTTGGAACTGGGAGAAGAGGTAAAGTTCTACCCCCACCCCTATGGCAATTTCTCTGAATTGGGAAGATTATAGTCAAATAATTATCCTTAATGCCCTACAAGCACTTTTTCACACAGAGAAATGGTGAATACAGTAAGAATGAAACTGACTTTTTATATAATTATTTTTAACTTTAATGTTACTTAAGAGATCACTTTCAGTATGGAGGACTATTTTAACTCTGTCTATATTCAATTTGATGGTCTAAATGTGTTAACTATGAAGATATAAAGTAAAGGGAGGGTGATATATCTCCTCAAAATGCTAGATAGCTCATCAATTAATCTTTTTCAGCTGAGCACCCACTCAGGACGCCATTTGCAGATCACATTTTAGCGAGACAGTAACTGGCAGAATCCACAATGGCCTCACTTGCTTCTGCGGAATATAGATGATTTCAACATTTAAAATGTATTTATATTTGTAATGTTCAAGTTTATTGAAAAACTGAATGTGATTTCCCCCAAAATGTTAAGTATACAGCAAACAAGCATATTTAGCCATTATTAAGCAGCATTTCAAGTTCTCTGTGTGAAAATTTCAACGAAGCAGCTGTTTTCATTGGACCGCTAACAAAATCACACAAACCCTAAAAAAAATTGGAGTCTCTGGAGCCTGAAAAATGAACAAACAAATGAACAAAAAACAACAACAACACATACCACCCATGATAAAGTAACAGAAGTGAACATCTCTATGTTCACAACTACTTGCTCGAGAATAAATAGTTCTGGTTTCACTGTCTTATTTTCTAGGAAGTATACTTGGGCTTACAAGTCAAAAGCTGTTCAGTCAAAGAGCGGTTGGGTCTTTTTGAATTATTGATTTAAGAAATAATATGTGACAGAAAAAAACCAGGAAGCAGGAAATACGATGTGTGAACTGTGATGTGTGAACCCTAATTGATTGATAATATAATTGGTAAAAAAATGTGAGCATCATCTTTCAATATGCAAAAAAAAAAAATTGTTGAAATATTTTACAAGAACATTGATATAAACAAACCAGTATGAACATTCATTATATACATAATACACTGCACATCTAAGAAGACTCAGGGCAAGCAACTATCTGTTGTAAACTAGGAAGGTTTCTAATTTGTGTAGGAAATCAAGCTTGGCATATGCTACATATTTATTAATTCATTTTTTTATGACAAGGCTTTATATGCTACCCATTTCCATGGGAGTCAAGGTGGTTTACAAAGCAGAAGAGATAACACAATAAAAACAGGAGCAAACAACATCAAGCTATCTGTCTCACAGGCAGCTTATACAGACCTCAAACACTCAGCGGAAAAGCCAGGGTTTAATCAATTTGCAAAAAGTGTGGAAGTTTGGGGTGGTCTGTATCTTGAAAAGCAAAGCATTCCAAAGCATGGGGTCAGCTACAGAGAAGGCACATTTTCAAGCCTCCTCAGTATAACAAGTCCAATTTTATTCCCCTTTAGTCCTCCAAGTCCTGACTGGGGGAGGTAAGGGTTCTTCTTCACATCCTTCTGCTTTCCTAACCCTTTTCGAGAAACATGTCCTCGTGATATCACTTCCATCTCACCGCCAACTTAGAGCTGTTCCACAATATGGAAGTGGTAGGGTATTCTTCCTTGTCCTGTCACCAAAATTTCCCATGTGGACAATCTAGGGCATCTCAGGGGTAAGCTAGGGACGTTGCATTCAGGACGGTAATCTACCTCATCACAGCAGGCCCAGCAAGTCTGCTTTAGAAACATCCCTTCCCCACCCAGTCTCTGGACACAACATCTCCATAGTCATGTTGGCTTCTGCTATGAGAGAGAGGCCATACACCTGGTCTTTTTCTCTTCAGACTAGAATATCAAACTCTCAAGAAATCAGTAGATCTGCCTGCCAGGAATCCTGTTATTTGGAATAAGTATACCTTGGGTGTGCATGCATATGTCCTAGGGAGAGTGTAAAATAGGAAAAGCACATGACACATATAAACACCCAAATGTGGAATGATGAGTAGGAAAGAGAAGAGGCTCTTTGACTGATCAAAGAAATGTATTGGGGGAAATTGGCTTCAGGATGGAGAAAGGAAAGAAACATCCAGAGACAAAATAACATCAAGAGCTCTCTGGTTCACACTTCTCTGCTTGAATTTCTAATAACTTCTCCACTCAGGCAGACTGTTTTTTTGCAGGAGTGATGATGATGGTGGTTATGACATACATATATCCATCTTCTATTTATCTGACAGGACTATCAATCTTTCAGGAGATTGATAGTCCTATGATATGATTTGATAGAGGCTACCATCTAGAAGTTGTTAGTTAAAACAGACCACCTTTAGATGGCAACACCTATGAAAACTTATATATCAGTATCCTGATTGATAGTCCTTTCAATGAATGAATCAATGAATCAATGAATGCCTGAACCCCCAATCCTGCCCAGTCACCACAGATTCAGGAGAGTGACTGGTGGCTGGTTTTCCCACTGATAGATGACTCTGGTTGGGAGGGCAAAGGATGGCATAAATGGTGGAACCAGCTGAAGTTTTTGTCCACCTCTGTCACCAAAAATTTGCACCTAAGCACTATTCTATTCTTATGTCTCTCATTCCCTAGTGCTATTAATTATTTAATCATTATCATTTATACTCATTAAATAGAAGAATAAATACTTTTGGGTGGAAAGTGAAACATTAATGCTTATTGAACTGTGAAGACAAATCTATAGTATTATTCAAACAATTTACTAAAAAGAAAGCCAATATAAAATTTCCAGTTAAAAAAAAAAGGAGCTACTGCCAGGTCTAAGAAAATAGATGTGTGTTTACCTTGCATCAGAATCAAATGGATGACAAGTGAATTTCAATGCAGGGTTACATAATCATTGGCTAATAGTCAAAAAGGCCTTCTCCAGAGTTGCAAAAGACTGATTCTGGAAGGGTGCCAGGAATTGGTTCAATCACCAATGTTCTTCCTACTTGATCTTCTCCTATACCTCACAACTAGATGTATCTTACGTGTATAGCTAGGTCAAAAAGAAATTAAACCAATGCTATTTTTTTTTCAAAAATTGCACAACACTTAGTTGAGTTCTGCGTGAAAAAGGGGCTACTAAGGCACATTCCCCAAATGATGCAGACCTTAAGGATCTTTTTCCTTTCTGCATTTGGCTTTCATATTATTTTTGAAACGATGCACATGGTTCACAGATCCTAGTCCCCGAGCTGATGCCTGTAATAAATAACATAGCACATCTAGTGATCTTCACTGATCTCAGAAAAGGTAAGCAAGATCACAGTTAATACTTGAATGAGTGACCACCAGAACTGTGAAGTCGAAAACATCATAGATGAAGGCATCATGAGACTCCCGCTGGGAGTCTGGCAGCATATAAATTTAATAAATTATTATTGTTATTATTAGTAGGCCATTCCCATACAGTGACCAAAACACACTGTCAAATCCACAATGTCCAAAACCCAATTCAGAAGCATTCTCACACAACCAGGCTTGGTTCAGAAAAATACTTCTTTATTATGTGGTACATGTAGCTTGCAAACAGAACATTGCTAAAACTAAAGCCTTGCGTAAACTTCCCTCTATTTATCCCCCCTCCCCTTATTGCCTGGCGTCTTGATTCCTCTTCACCTGGTGGTGACCTCTTTCCTTCCTCCCCCTCCTACCTGAGCTCCTTCCTGGCTCTTTGGCCCCCAGTTGCCTTGCCAGCAATCAGGCCAGTCTAAATTGCCCATATATGGTTAAGCTCCTTCCCACCTCCCGTTACTACTCCTATTACAACCTTTAACAGCAACCCCCCCTCCTTAGTTACAATTGGCAGAAACAAATCAATCCAACTCCCATCGAATGCAATACAATGTAAAACAACAATAGTTGGGTGATGCAGGTTCTGACACACACCCATCTAGTGACCAGCAGTTGAGTTTAACTTGAGGAAGTCTTAATTTACGTTATACAGGTAGTCCCTGGGTTAAAAATGCCCAGGTTACTGACAACCCATAATTAAGAATGGACCCTACTGTAGCAAAATTCAAGTTAAATACACAATGATTTGAGTTAAATACACAATGGTTTGAGTTCATTACACAATACTATTTATACAGTATTATACAATAATACTGTTCCGACTTACATACAAATTCGACTTAAGGACAGACCTTGGGAACAGAACTCGTTCTTAAACTGGGCCCTACCTGTATAATAATAATAATAAAAAAACACTGAAT
This sequence comes from Liasis olivaceus, assembly GCA_030867105.1. Taxonomy (NCBI): domain Eukaryota; kingdom Metazoa; phylum Chordata; class Lepidosauria; order Squamata; family Pythonidae; genus Liasis; species Liasis olivaceus. The sequence continues at coordinate 182,845,112 of CM061349.1, forward strand.
AAACTGCTGAGTTATGGGATGATTCAAATCAGGAGTTCAGTATCAATCCCCCATTTACAAGGTAAGCCAGAGACTCAACATTACTATTAGGCCTAACAATACAATCTAGGACATGCCTAGTCAGAAGAAAGACTGAATTTAATGGGATTCATACTTGATACTTATTGATACCATATATAGAACAGAATGAACAGCTTCAGGGAGCTGCCAGATAGGTATAAACTTCTCCATGCAAGGGGAATTTTATCTACAGACTCTCAAAAGTCCAGATTTGCCCTCTACCTCACTGTTTATCCCTGTATCATCATGATCTATGCATGATGACTTTCCCCATCAGAAACGTAGCTTCACTGGCCCAAGAATGTCCTCACCTCTAGGATTAGGGAGGTTGAGAAAGGGAAAGGATAGAAAGGACAGCAAAATGGTCAATGGGAAGAGCAGAGAAATTGGCAGTATTTGGCTTCCCCTCTATTCTTGTTTCTCAGCTGACAGAGGCATCTGCAGAATCCAAGCACTTCCTCAAAATGAGGCAACAAGTGTCACGAGGGCACGATGCAAGCTCTGTGCCTTTTATATATGCATGTGATGTCATGACACATGTACAAAAGGGGCACAGCTTGTGTAGCGAGGGTGCATGACATTTCTCCCCCTGCACCCTCATAGATGCCTCTGCTTGCTGAGTCTCTTTTGGCATCAGGGAGGGAAGGAACCATGACTCTGCGTGCAGGTGAGGAGCTGCACAGCCAACCGTCTAGTCACATCAGAAGAAGAGGGAGTAGAGATAAGATGCAACGGTGCTTTGCTTCAAAAAGGAGGAATCCAAGAATGGGATGAGGCAGGAATTTTCATGAATGGGAAGACGCAGCTGCAGGGTTTCTTCTGGAGCAGTAGCGGAAACCAAGGATATGTGGTTGAACTTGTGAAGAACTGCAGAAATCCCACTACATGAAAACATAGGAGCATGGCACCAGCCTGAATTGGTATACCCCTTGCTTGTGAAAGGGACTTTTATCACTGAAATGGTGAGGCTGTCCCTTGGTGTTTGAACAGCAGCTTCCTATATCTAAAATTTAAAAAGTCTGCTGAGCTCTTCATTAATGAAAGTTTCGAAAGTTAATGAAAATAATACAAGTTTTCAGAGATGGCACCCATTCCAATTTTAGTATATGTGCTGCTGAAGCACTAAAGGTTTATTGCTAAGTCTGGGGCCTGAAGTTTTACAGAACCAACTGCAAATGAATCTCAGATAAAAGCAGGGGCAGAACAACTATTTTCACATTTATTTCTTTTCACATTAAGCATTCACAACCAAGCAAGTTAATCTGTACAATCAGGCTAGCTTTAAATTATTCATTCCCAATGTAAACATAAATTAAAGTGGCAGGTGCTTTGCTTATTTAGTTGTGGTACAAAAGCTGAACATTTCTTTTCCGGGATGGGCAGTTGCTGACCAATTTTTGAGTAACTATGGCTGTGGAGTTAAAGCTTGAAAAGATGTATATGCATCGATCTGCATAATTTGATTTACACTGTTACAGTCTTTGAAAAATTTCCTGCATCTTTTACTTTTGTATCTAGCTGTTGTCTGCTCAAGCAGTTATCATAATAAAGTTTCAGTTCTTCTTGCATTGCTTCCAGCTGTCAGATTTTGCATCTGGACATAACATGAGACTGAGCGTAACAAGTACATAACAATTGCTACTCCTTGCTCATTTGAAACTGTCATGCATAGCTGCTCTAGTATGAGATCTGACCTTGTATTTCAGCAGCTAGATCGGAAGACATTAACAGTTATTTTTGCTGCTTGTTTTGGTTGGATGCCTAACTTTTTCAACTATATCTTTCAGCAGAGAAGACCTTCCTGGTATTTTGACCTCCAGCAGATGTGACCTTTCCAGAGTTGTCAGAAAAGAACACCACCTCCCCAATAGTGAAGATTTGTGCTTCTAAAGACAGGAATGACTCTGTGAGCTTGCTATGCCCTTTAATTTGCGCTGTGATAGATGCAGAAAAGAAGATGATTAGTTTCAAGTATAGGTCAGCTGCTTTCTTTAAGACAGGATGGTGAAAATGAAAGTTAGTTCCATGGCAATGGTGGAAAGGATAGATGTGCACTAAATCAGGGTTCCTCACCCTCAGCAACTTTAAGATGGGTGGACTTCAACTCCCAGAATTCCCCAGCCAGCATGCCTGGCTGGGGAATTCTGGGAGTTGAAGTCCACCCATCTTAAAATTGCTGAGGGTGAGGAACCCTGCACTAAACAATCCCTCATTCTGCTGAGAACTCACATTTTGGAACAAGATTAATTTTGGCAATGTCCATATGTTTACTAAGATAGCATGCTGTATCTAGATCATATTGTCTTACTTTCCCCTGCTCTAAATGGGTTAAAAAAAGGAGAAATGAACTTTATTTATTTTTTAAAAAAAAAGCACTGTGGGAATATAAAAAAGTTCCAAAGAGAAATTAGAAAGCCACAAGAGGAAAAAGGATATTGCAAAAATAATAATAATCCTGATTTAGATATGTTTACAGCATAGCCTTCAGAAATCAGCAATTATGACAAAAAATAAAAGGATGCTGTATGGGTATCCTTATCTTTCATGATTTTTCAGCTTGGATCATATGACTAAGTCATCTGGTAGTATGTCCTATATTCAAGCACATTTAGAGAGATGTAGTACTTGTGGCACAAGTGTTGTTGTTGTCATTGTTATTGTGGTTGTTGTTATTTACATTTATAGAACCCCAAATCACTAAGGATTCTCAGTGGTTTACAACAAAAACATGTAAGAGACAATATACAGTAGAAAGGTATACAAATAAAAGAATCACAACAAATGACAACATAGAATAATATTAACCAACCAACCAAAGATGGAATCAAGATCCAGATACCTTCTGGAAGAGCTCTGTTTTGAGCAGCTTCCAGCAATCAGGGTGGGAATCAGCTAGATGTCATTCCAAAGGGTTGGCACAGCTGCAGTGGTGTTTTTAAGTGGGGCACTGCTAACAGTTTCTCCCAGACAGAAGAACTGGCCAGAACATTTGTAATGGGAGAATGCAGTCCCACAGATAACAAGGTTAAATTGCATTCAGAAGGCCATTGGCAGCCAGTGCAAGGCCTCTAGTAGTGCTGTAATGGGCTCCCACCAGCAAATGCCAGTCAGCACTTGATTCCTCCACTCTGAACCAACTGCAGCTTCTGAGTTGCAACACAGTGCCCCCAGTCCCACAGCCAATCCAGAAGGATGCCATGGCTGAAGGTACTGAAAGTTGCTGAGAGGTCTAAATGGACCAGGATAGATCCACCCCTCCATTCAAGTCCTGACAAAGGCCACATTTTAGTGCAATCGGTGCTCTCTTTTATTAAAAAGCCTGACAAGTGATGAAATGATATGTGAAACCTAAGTTCTGAAGCAGGTCCTCTTATAATCCCCTTTCATTCTCTACTTCTCATAAGCCAGCTCAAAAAGTGAGTTCTTAGTGTTTCAGCAACAATCATGGAAATTGTAAAAAATACTCCTGGAAAGCCCTATGCATACCACCATTAATTAATTCATGTAGGATCTTTAATATGGTTTATTATGCAAGTGTATAATTAGGGGGAAAAACATATTTTATGAGTCAGATAATTCATCTGGGGATTACAAAAGACAATTCATTTGGAGTTTATGATAGTATATTTTTTGTTTTTATTTCAATTATTTATATGGCCACCCATCTCAGAACAGTGACTGTGGGTGGCCTACATGGATTACAACACAAACCACAACATACAACCCAGAGCATACATGGATAAAACAATGATCCTAATCACAGGAAAACACATCAACAGCAGCAGAACTTGCTTAACTTCCTGCCCCAAATGCCTTCAGGATCCTGTGAAAGGCTAACAGGGCTGGGGGCCATTTGGATCTTTAGGGCACTGCAATTCTGTAAGGCTGTCATAGAGAATATTGATGAAACTAAATCAAAATGCATTGTTTTAATGGCAAAGTTGTTGGTAAAAAGCCTGTGAAAGGAGGTTTTTGGAGGAGGAAAATATTGGTTACCTTACAACCTGCCTAATGAATGTTTTCAGTAGAACTGGGGGTAAATGGCCTTTTGAAATTCCTTTCCAAAATTGTGAGCACAGATTTTGAGAGAATAATTTCTTTTGATTTCTTCAGGGAAGGAGAAGTTGCCCAACAATTTTTCAAGGGCAAGTCTCTCCTTAATCATAGTAGTAGCACAATCTTAAAATAAAATAAAAAATCTTGTAAAAGGAATCCCTTCATAATATCTTCCCTTGCAATTTAAGGGTGAAAAGCCAGGGAAGATACAGATCATTAGAGAGATGATAGGACAAGGAAAGGCAGGGCATTCACTTCCATCCCGTGATCATCTTGTACTAAACTAAGCGAAAGATCTGCATTCTACTCAGGAGAACTTCCCTGAAAAACAGTGACGCAAGAGGTTGGGGCTTTCTCCCAATAGATCCCGGTAACTGAGGCACTGAATGCCAACCTTGGTGCAGATGTATATAATCTCACTTCCATTGTAAATAAGGGGAAGGAAACTTCAAACACACAAAATCACATACAGGAGAATTAAAGGAGACCAGTCCAGCAGGGGCTCTGGATAAGGCCATTCCTTGGCATTCATTACTCCCACACACAGATTGCTATGTGGTAAAATCACCCATTAATTAAATCTTGAAAATGTGAAAACAGAGCACAAATGACACCCTGGTGTTCTAAGCTACTGTTTGCTATTTTGTGGAGCCAGCCTTTGGACAAAGATGTGAAACATTTGCCCTGCAATCTTTTCAGATACTTTGGGTGAGGAAAAAATGTCTTTTACATTTATAAAGCAATAAACAAATAGCACATTGCCCTGTGCTGCCTAAGGTGATGTTTTAAAGAGACTGGTTGGCAGAAGTAAAGATCTGGAATTTAAATGCACACATTCAACTCATTACTAAAGTAGTAATGAGTTAAGTTATGGTATTTCCCCAACTTGTGAAGGACAACAACTGAGGTTGGAACTGCAAAGTAAGGGATAAGTACAGTACACAAAAGCTACATTATAGGGAACGATGAGAGGGGTAAGTGTTGGCAATAGATGAAAGTCTACATAATTCTGAAAATGCTACAGCCAATGGGAGTGGGCTGCCCACCACTTTCTTGCTTTTGCCTCTAGCCTTGTGACTGCCAAGCTCATTATAGATCATCTTTACCACTGCTCTAAATTGCTTACAGATTAAACCAAGGCATTGCAAGTTTCTCCAGTCCTGCTATTGGACGTATTTACTGCTTACACAATACAAAAATAACTTATCTATTCTCTTAATGCTTTTTCTTATTTAAATATTCCAAAACTTTCTTTCTTAGAAATCCAAGAAGACATTGCCAAGAAAGGATTAGCATATGGACTTTCTTCCATATAGGACTGATTCAAAACGTCTCTGCTTCTTGATTTAAAACCAAAATAAAACAGGCGTTACATAGTGACAAGAAAGCTTTCCTTTAAAGAATGAAATCTTGAGTTTAGAATATCCAGTTCCATCTACACACATTTTTGCACAGCTCAAAGTAGCTTTTTTCCAAGATCAAATATTAATTTCTTATTCTTATGCAATCCTGAAAAAAACTGTATTAGTTAACTAGTTTCACATAAAATGCTAGAGTATGGTTTGTTTCCCCCCAACCCCAAGTCCTGCTGTGCTGCTTCATTGCACTAGTGGGAAGATGTTCCTGGAGGATGAGTAAAGTACACCTGGAGAGTACACCAAAAGAATATACTCCCAGCAGAAGTGAAAGTCACCCCTTGGGTGATAGATTAAAATAACTGACTACATAGAAAGAGTAATTATGCTTTTGAACTTTGGTGTTGGAAAAGACTCTTGAGACTATTATGGACAGCCAAGGAAACAAACAGATGGACAAATCAATCCAGAATTCACTTGAAGCACAATGACCAGGCTCAAATTATCATATTCTGGACACATTAAATGAAGACACAGCTTCATGAGAAGTCCATAATGCTGGGAAAGGAAGAAGAAAAGAAAAGATAATGACCAGCAGCAAGGTGGATGGACTAAATTATGGCTGTATCACTGGGAGACCTGAAGGACCACACTTGGAACAGATCATCCTGGAAAAGGTCTATCTGTGTGGTTGTTAAGAGCCAATACAGATTTGATGGCACATAACAATTAATATTTTAATAATGGTTTACTGAAAAAAGACACAAGTTGAATTTACAAAACATGCAGAATTATAAACTATTATAAACTGTAAAGCCAAAAACAACCAACCAGCTGCATGAACCCAGCTAATGCATTCACAGAAGAATAATTCAATGGTATGTTCAGTATTAATAGGAAATGGTTCTGGGTGTTGAAACAACTGTCCTTAATCAACCGATTCGTTTCTGATACTAACAGTCCATTTGGTCAAACTGAACAGTGATTTCTATTTGGAGGCAAAAAAAGTGCTGCAGAGAACCTGCTGAGTGGCCTTAAACCCAGGAAAAGGCAGAGCTGCTTTAAGAAGATGACTCATTCGGGTCCCCTTGTGCTCCAAAGTACCTCTTTGCTTTCAATTCCGAAATGCTCCAAAGTCTTGCCATGTACAGTTAACTGTTCAGCAATGAAGGCTGCCTGTGTGGCCTCGATCTCAGTGACCCATTTTACTGTTACAGAAATGTATGTCTTTATACTTCCAAAATTAGGAAGAAGCTGAGAATCAAGAGAGACAAAACATGAGCTAGGAGAACATCACCAAGATACTTCACCTGGATATGATGGTCAGTGGAGCTGGGAAGTTAGCACTGCTCTAAGCAAGTTAGGTAATGGCAGTAGTAAGAAGCCCTTGAATCAATTATTTCATAAAACTCAGCCAAGCATCAAACCTTCTTGTACTTTTTTAAGTGGATAATTATGACATGCCAAATATAGATATTCAAAAACAAAGGGAATTTTTCATTGATGCCTACTGGCAGCAAACACAAATATCTCTGAAAGCTGAGAGAATTTAAGACAGGCTCATAGATAAATAGGGAAAGGTCATCATCTCTCATACATACATTAAATTCCATATCTGTTATAAGCTGTAAAAGCCTGTGGACAGAAACAGAAAATATACTTGTCAAACCTTCCTTTATTACAAAGTCTCTAAGGAGGCATCTATACTTAGTTAGTTGGGGTGAGGGCTAGCAAATTTTTGTTTATTGTCTGGCATTTGTCTGAAACGGACAGGCAAATCTTCTGGCAGTTTAAACCTGTTGCAAGGTTTGCTATTCATGTTTTCCATACCCTGCACCCTGTTTGTAGCTAGGTAGTAATTATAACATCTAAAGGAAAGGGCTTGTATTATACTGTTTGCCTGACTGTTTTTACCAAAATGCATTTTAAAATGGAGATGCAGGAATGGGGCTGTTTAAACTTATGTATATGCAGAATGATGGTCCAATTTATAAAAGCAGTGATGCATGGTGTGGGACTACCACCTAACGAATGCTGCTACAAACTGTGTCTACAATAAACCTGATATTTTGTATAATCTCAGACTTTGGAAATGAGTAGCACATTGAAAACACTAAATATTTAAAATACTACCCATAAGATCGGCTGCATGAGCATATGACCAAGAAGGCAAAAGGTGGACTTTGGGCAGGACATGAGAAGAGATGATCCAGTTTGTTTGTGGAATAAATTCACACATATTATTCCTCATCCAGAAAATTGCCCACTGCCTGGCCACAGAGGCTACTATATCTGATGCACAGAATGAAATTGAGGCATGGAAATAAAATAGATCTGCAGAAGTGTCTAGGAACGTGGCTTTCTGCCTCACATTTCAACTGAGACAGTATTAGATATGCTGAACGTTCAGAGATTAAGAATTATTGGGTACCTAGACATCTCCAACAACCTGCTGCAAGGAATGAATCCCACTTCCATTTCCAGGGTTCATGAATGCTGCATCCCATCCATCCATCCATCCATCCATCCATCCATCCATCCATCCAAACCTCAGATTTTTAAAAAAGCTGATCTTAAAGATTCGTCTTTAAATCTACTGTTTACTGTCTATTCATAAAGTTGACAGTACAGGATACAGCATTTTTACCATGAATGTTAACCTTCCTATAAAAGTGAAATTCACCAACTAGTTTGAAGTGAAAAAACTGGCTGCAATATTAGGGCAGGCAAAGGCAACATCTTCTAAAATGGCCTTTATTGTTATTATTTTAATCTTATAAATTGCAGCTCTCCATTCTAATATTTGTTTCTGGTTTCAGACGAGTAGAAATCTAATTTCCTACTCCTCGATAGCAAATGTCAGCACAAGCGGGATCTGAAATTTGTTGCTTGACACCTGCAGCTATGAACTAAATTGAGGGTAATATTTCAAAATGATTCTTGGGAGGTGTGCACTTAAATTTAGTTAAGAGACAAGAGGGTAGATGTTTGTACCTCCTGCACCATGCTTCCAAAATGCATCCTAAATGATTGATTGACATAAGGTGAGAGAAAAGGAAATGTTAGTCTTGCCATGACTGGAAATACGCAAGAGGAACTCCAAGACCTGAGGCAATGTTGGGATTCTCTTTTCCAAGATAGGTTCCCCACCACCACCCAAAAAGTGGTCATTTAAACAGATTGCCTCAGTTTCCTTCAGTGAGAACTTTAAATATCTTCATGTATTGATGTGAAAAATTGGAGTCTATTTTTTTCTGTTGTTCATATTAGGCAGAGGTCCATAGCCTGAAACCTCTTAGCATGCAGCCCTGAAAGCCTTATGTGTGGCCCCAGAGCCCCTCCAAAACTTACCTCCAAATTATAATTTTTAATTTGAAAGAAGGGGGGAAAGTATTAAATATACGAGGAATATTCAGATAAAAATGTATTTAGTTGATTTGATTGTAAATAGTTCCTAATGAAAATTCACTTAAAGTAATTCTCTATCTTAGCCCATTTATTACTACTACTACTACTACTACTACTACTACTACTACTACACCATGGCCTGGAATCTCACTTAAGTAATAAATGTAATCCCATGCCCTCCAGAAAGATGTGTACCTCTGGTACACAAGATGAATTATTACCCATTCCATATGCATTTCCCCACACTGTATCCCATGAATAGCCTAAGCAGCAGCTGTAGAAGTGGGTTAAAAAGATAAGGGAATTCAAGACAAAATACTAGTCTATAAATACTGCTCTATTCACAGGACAGGAAACAATGACCCTAGCTATTTTTTAAAAAAATTAAATATCTATATATTGCCTTTCAAGATAAAATCATTTCAAGATGGCTTACTAACAGTCACTCAAAGCTTTTCAAATTCAAAGAGCTGTAAAGACAGCAAAATAGGGAACTTGATGGAGCTCTCTAAGGAAATTCCTAGGCTGGGATCCACAGGTGAAAAGGCCTGGAGTTTGCCAATCTCATCTTTACTACAACAGATGAAAAAGCTCTAGGTTTATTTAGATTGCACTTTCTACAAGAAGCTTTCAAAACAGGAACACAGAAAAGATACATAGGCACACCATTTAGGGTGGGTTCTTGCAGTTATGTTGAATTCTACCTCATTATTTGAACTGCAGCAATTACATGACCCTTCTCTAAGGGTAGCTAATTTGTCACTAGGAGCAGCTTCCATGAGACTGTTATTTTATCTCGCAACAACCTTGCAAGCCAGATTAGGCTGGAAGAGCTGGGTCATTAGTTTTAAATGGGCTCCTCTTCTGAGTAGAAGACTGCCGACTTTTGAAATGAGTGCGGCATCAAGTTGTTTGAGCAGCAATAACAATCTCTTCCCTGCTTTGGCTTTACTGTCTCTGGAGAATGAGTGATCTGCTCTCCCACATGCACTAATTGGGCCACTCTAATGAACTCTGTATGGATTTGCAAAAGGAAGATGAGTCTAGCTGTGGCACGCCTGAGTCCTAGAAAAGACACCCCTGGGGCAACCCTAATCATTGGCCAGATTTAGAATCAGTCCCTTTATGAGTTTAATCCTTCAAAATAGGCTGGTTCCTCCTGGGGAGTCGAAAGCAAGTGCTGGAAATTCTGCCAGGAACTGGCCTTGAGATAAATTCAGTAAGGGTACCTCAGCGGCACCTGTAACAAGCTGTGATAAGGCCAAAATGATCACATGTGTGCAATGATGTCCTCATACTTGTATTGGCATATACTCCCCACTGGGCCCCCCCCCCCCCCATGCCTAGAAATCCCCTGAACTATTTTTCATTCTCCTTCCAAAATCTGCAGAGTCTTGGTATCAGAGTTTGGTAGCTGGGATGGAAGACCCTGTTTGGCTTCTGCACATGGTGGTTTTGAGAGCATTTTCACTCTCCTGTTCTTTAATGCCCCATTCTCGCAGAAGAAAGCTGAGCAGTTGGAACATTTGTGTTGCACCCATCAGCGTGGCTCTGATTCGTTCAGCCCCAGGAGGTTCACTTCTGGGGCACATCAAATGCCACCCAAAGGGCTGCTGTTGCCTTCACAAAGACTCCCTGGAACCAAACGGCTGCCATTACTCCTAAGGATAATCTTCCCATGTCACCAAGAATCCATAAGGTAAACACATTTCAAAAGATGACTTACATAAAAGGAAAGTGCTGCCTCTGTCAAACTACTAGAAAAATAGTTTTATTATTTTTAAGTCAATTAATTCAGCTTTCCTCAAAGTTGAGGTCTTTTCTTTTTTCCTTATCCTCATTAGCTGTGACAAACACAGGTTACTGAACTTATTATTCTTTCAGCAGCTCATTAGGACTAGAACTCGTTACTGTTACAAAATGTTAAGTTCGTGAATCAAGAATGCTTTTAATAAATTACGTTTTTTAAAATAACTTCAACATATCAGATTTTCAGGGCTGCAACTAATAAACTTCCAACTAACTGAAAACACATAGTTATTTTCTGTCAATAGCTAGACTATATATCTATATCTATACACAGAAAGAGAGAGAGAGAAAGACTAGCGGGTTGAGCTTGCCATGATCTTCATGTACTTATTTCTCTCTGTGCCTAATTTGCAATTCAACTAATATTTACTGTTGCAGCTTTGTTGTAGCACTGAAAATGTCACAATTGCTGCAACTGAATATGGCCAAATGAATTTGGATAAACCTAAGAGAAACTAACTATCTTAATATTGGACTGCTAATAGAACACTGAACTTTGTTTCTCTTTGAAGGACATCTATCTCAGAGGATGAATAGGATACAGACAATAAAGTGGTGTTCATACTAAAACCCCTGGAAAATGAAAATGAAAACTTCTACAAAAAGGGTTTTCAGAGAAGTCCATAGAAATGGAGCTCTCCAACAGGTGCACAAAAGGTTGTTGTGCACTAAAGTCTAGCAATAGAAGAAGAAAATCATGTATGATATCAGCATACACAATGCATCAAAACAGATATCAAGACTCTTCTGGTTCTTCTGTGTGAAAAGCTAGCTTTAAACAAAGTGATTCCATTTATGCAACAGAAAGGCATGCTGTGCTGATGGAGTTAAAGATTCAGAACTAAACTTTCACTGATCCAGTGAATCTTTCAATTTAGAACAGTATTTTGTCCTAGTGGGAGATTATGCAAGCCAGCCTTTAAGTTCACAAAGGAGCTTTATGAGGAGCATAAGCATCTTTATTTAAATGAAATCCTATTTTCTGAAGGTTGCAAAGATTTAAGAATATGGATGGGGAGTTTTGCAACACAGATGGAAGAATGTAAAGCTTCTAATTTTTACATGTGCCCATGCAGGAGAAAGAAAATCACTGTCCATAAACTCAACACAGTACACTGTATCAGACATGGGGAATATTAATTAGGACCAGTTTCATTCATCTTTGGAAAGCATCACTTTTTCTTCTAAAAGGCACAGGAGTATTACTCACCAAGCTTTTTTTTTTTTAATGTTAAAGGAGAGCTGAATAATCCTTTTGAGATATCATTTATACAATACTAAGTTGCCCTTATATAATAATGCCATTATCGCTGTTTTGCAGGTCTCCTGAAAAAGTCAAATAAAATCCAAGGCTATGTGTACAGTCAAAAGTAGGAAGGCAGTTGTGTTCCTGAGCGTACAAAAAAAAGATCAGAGGGACCAAAGGAAGGAACTTGGTCACACCCAGGCAAAGGATATGATCCAGGACAACTATGAGGAAACAGAGCAAGTTTCTATTTCTTGTGTAATACTCATAGTAAGGAACAAACTCTGCCTATTTCAGGAGGTATTAACTCATATGATTACATGAGAGTAAGTTAAAGTGTATAATCCCTTGCCGTCAGTTTTCTCTATTTGTCCTAGCCGAAAAGGATCTGATTACAGAGGACACTTTGAAGCATTTTTGTTAACAACTACATAAAACTAACACTTCAGAAAAGCTACAAACAAGATCAATAGCAGAAGTACATTCAATAGTAGTAATTAATACAAAATCATCAGGGAGCCTCTCTTTCTTATCACATTACTCCTACGCAATGAGGTGACGTAATAATGATCTGAGCATTCCAAAAAGAAAGAGTGGAATTTATCAGGGGTCCCCGCAAGCTAAATGGCTGATAGAATAATGTATTACTTTTATATGCCTCTATGCCAGATAGGAAGAACTTCCTAGAACTTTGAATTGGGAGAGAGGTATGGACTGACATTCCATTGATAAGTTGTTGAAAATAAAGAAATGAGCAAGACGGTCAACTGACTGCAGACACTGTGTTATCAAACATGGATGACTCTGAAAATTAGTTGCAGCTTGGCAGGAGCTGTCTGGATTTAGCACTTTTTGATAATGCCAAAATAGGGTTTCTCTCTTTTCTTCGGTGCCCAGTTCTCTCAACTTCATATCTTTTGTTCCATCCTGTTTCCTTCCCTTCCCAGCACAATTTCCCCTTCCTCTGACTTCATCTTTTTTGTTCTTTCTGCTGGAAGGAGAAAGGGAAATGTATGTGTGCATGTCTTAGTATGTGCTCCCAATAGGGGAGAGAGAAAGAAAGTTTGGAATTGCCAGTGGGAATCAATCGTGTAAATGGAATATCTTATTTTACAGGCAATTAATTTTAATCCATAGTTATTAATTCAATTAATATACCTTTTTTTTTTTGGTCATAGTCCTCTCCCTTTCCCCCTTTCCATTGATAAGACAGACACACATGCATATCCATACACGAGTGTGTCACGTGCGTACATTTCTTGGGCAAAAGGAGACATAATGTTCAGGTTGGTTTCTGCTAAAGTTGGCAATCTTAGAATGGCAAGTTGGGAAAGCTGGGGATTTGTGTATATGTGTACGTATATGTATCTATATATGTGTGCATGTTTATCTGCCCACATGCTCATGCACGCACACGCACACACACACACAAATATAGTTTCCTACATACCCTTCTTTGGAGTGGGGGGAGAATTGCCTTAAATTTTGGCAAACACATTATTCCCATTCAGATATTAAGAGACTGCATCACTGTAACCTGACTACAGTGCCAAGTCCACATCACCAAACCTTTAGTTTATGGCCAGGCTCTATACTCCAACTACATTTGTTCTGACCCACTTGACAGAGATGTTCAATTTGTAGAATTAAACCAGGCATTCAAGAGACTGAACTACCCACCCAATGAAATCCACAGACAAAGCAACAGAGCCTGTAGAGGGTAAGGAAGATTACCTTGATTGAGATATGCAGGAACTGTTACCTAGGCAAAAGGTGCTGAAACTTTTTTTTAGGTCCAGAACAATGAGATAACATTCAGAAGCAGCTCAGGCAGATACCTCTCTAATTCACTTAAGTATATGGAGGAGGAGAAGACACAGCATAATCAGATTTGCAAGACTCTGCTATTATAGCCAATCTCAATTAAAGTAGTTTTAGCCTAATGGAGTTGATTTCCTGGTTGGGTCTACGTAGTGGGTCTGGCAGAGCCAAACCGATTCCCGGGAGGAGACAAGTCACAAAAACAGAACAACAGAATACCACTGGTTGTTGCCTACAGCTCACAGCCCAAGCCATTCACACACATTGTTAGTAAGCTATATCCCATGCCATACAATTATACTGCGCTTTCTCAGGCACTGGGTGAAAGGATTGTACTGGCATGCAGACAATCTCCCAACCTGAAGCAGACTGTCATAAGCAACCAAAAACCACAGGAAAATGATGCTAACCTGGGAACCAGACCTTGCAACACAGCCAGATTTCTTTTTTGCCCCTACATTACACCAACAGGACCATCATAGGCCCCAACCACTTCATATAAAACATTAGGGCACCTTCTCACGTTCTTCCTCTAATACGATCTGTGCCATCATCTGCTGCCCCTATGGATTCTACATAGGACAAACAGATCTTGTGCAAAAGAATTAATGGACACAAGTGTGACATCAAGACTCAGAACAAGGACAACATTATAACAGAGCATTTTAACCTCCCAGGATGTTCCATTACCGATCTCAAAGAAGTTATTCTGGAGCAAAGAAGCCTCACCAGCGCAGTTGAGAGACTGCTCACTCACATATATCAAAATGTTTCAGGCTAGCTCATAAGGTCTTAACAAATACAATGAGTTGGGTTTTTAACACATTACAATTGTTAATTGATAAGGTAAATTTCTCACGTGTAACCTGCGTTTACATAATCCCCCTTTCCCCCACCTCCCAATTTAAATCCTGCATCAATGTAGCCATTCCATATATCTGATGAAGTGAGCTATAGTTCATGAAAGCGTATGTCTTTTAATAGTTTTCTGAGAAGATACTTTCAGACTCCTTCTCATTAATGACAAATGCAAGTGTCAAATGAAAATTCATAAACAAATATATTTATATCAAATCTAAAATCCATCTACAGTGGTGCTTCAAAGTTTGTGAACCCTTTTGAACTTTCAATATTTCTGCATAGATATGACATAAAATGCGATCGGTTCTCCACACCAGTAGTAAAACTAGATGAGGAAAACCCAGTTAAACAAATGAGTCAAAACGTTATCCTTGTTCATTGATTTATTGAGGAAAATGATCCAAAGCTACATATTGGTGTGCGGCAGAAGTCTGTAAACCTTTGCTTTCAGTAATTGGTGTGCCCCCCTTGGGCAGAAATAACTGCAACTCAACTAAAACTAAACTTTAAGCACCACTGTACAATACATGAGATGTGCCTGGATCCAAAGATCTAATTTAGACAGAAGCAAAAGCCAGACATATTCGGTGGAATTTCAGTTTTGTTCTTTTTTTTTAATTTCTTAGATCACATAAGCTTCTTTGCAGTGACACCTCAGTTTTACAAGTGGGCAGTAGGTGGGATGAGGGCTGTTTTTCAGGATATTCAAGCACATGGGATATAATATGTTCAAACTTGTTTGGACTGCAGCCATTACATTCCATGTTCAGAATGCAATTCCCGTTTTCAAATCAGCATGTTTTACAAGGTACATTTTTAATGGTTTGTTAATATTGACTAAATCCCTTAATCATGCTGTTACTAATAAAACATAGGAATAGCCATTCTAAAATTTAGCAGATTTATGAGGTAATTGTGAATATATCTGAAAGAGATATTATTGCCAAAGCTATAAACTATTATTATCGCAATGCATTCTGATTCAGCAGTTTGCTTGCAGGTGTCAAAATGTATGCAAACAGGGGAAAATGGGTTTAATCAATTTCCGTAGAAACAGTAAAAAAGTTTTGCATAATTAACTTTCAAAAATATATAAATATCTATCTACAATTTATGATTAAATGAGGTGCCCACAGTTTGTGAGACACTTCATTTAATGAACATGATCTTCTAGAAGTCTCCTACATCTAACATAAAAGATTTTGTAATAAAAATACTTTGAAAAATACATTTTTGAGTTGTTACATTTTTGAGTTGTTACAAGAACCTGATTTGAACCAATGAACCCAATTTCACAGCACAGCCTAGCTTTTTCTGCTAAAGAGCTTCAGCATGAATGGTAATTCCATATTACAATAGAAATGACTGTATGGACAAATGTGCCATGTACATCTTCTCTTCCATAATATACGAGGTGGCAGCCTGTTTCTATTTAGCAGTATGTGAAGTCCAGGAAGGTGCCATCATGAAATGATATACATTTCTGACTTTTCCCTGAATGCATTTGTGTGACCCTATGCAAAGCAGAGGCATGAGGAACATCCTCAGACAAACCATCTTCTCTCTGTCTCTAGCCATTACTGGAGGCACATTTGGAGAAAATGACAAGGGATCTTTGGGTGCCTGCCTGCCTGCCTGCCTGCCTGCCTGCCTGCCTGCCTGCCTGCCTGCCTGCCTGCCTGCCTGCCTGCCTCCCTCCCTCCCTCCCTCCCTCCTTCCTTCCTTCCTTCCTTCCTTCCTTCCTTCCTTCCTTCCTTCCTTCCTTCCTTCCTTTTGATAACCGTTTGGTTTCTTTTAAACTGACTTCTTTAGCAAGTAAGATTTTAACTTCTACTTATTTTTTTCCCACAACTTTTAACATTTGATATTTTGTTTTATATTGTATATTTGAGCACTTTTTGCCTTGGAAAAGAAGGGCACAAATGGAAGAAATAGACAAAGGAAGCCAGCCTTCCATTTGCTAGGGCTGAGTGAAACTTTTGGAAGAGATTCTTCAGAATGCATAGGAGAACCTACAAAGCACATCTCTTATCATGAAAACAGCCATGTCTTTTTCCAGACATGCATGACTCCTTGAGAAGCTGCTTCTGGCTACCTCAGCATGCATATGGATGGGCAACAGAGACAGCAGGGGCATCTTCTGAGACAGCTTCACAAGTCTGGAAAAAAGACACGACTCTTTTAACAGTCTGAGAAGCGGTGCTGGATATATTCACTCACATGGTAATGTGGCAGATTCTCCCGAAGAGACTTAGTGGTCAGCGCTAATAGGTTGAAAGGAAAAGACAGATTCAAATCCATCCTCATATGCTTAACAGTTTTTCATTAGATAGACTTTTATAGATGATGATAGATAGATAGATAGATAGATAGATGATAGATATAGAGATAGATAGATAGATAGATAGATAGATAGATAGATAGATAGATTCATTCCCAAAGGAATTAATAGTCAAGACATTAATGCATTTAGAACAATTTGCACATTCCAAAAGGAACTATATAAATGTTGCTGTTGTCATTTCACTACCTTCTTTCCTTAGCATAAATTGAAAATGCCCCTTCAACAATACACTGCTCTATAAAGCTCAAGTATTATCATGTTTAATATGATAATACTTACCAGTTTTAAAGGCAATCCCCCTATATGCACCCTTGTAAGAATGTAGATGTTTCAGTGTTAAAGATTAGCACATTCTTAACAACAGCCATGCTGCTGGGGATTCTGTAGGTTCACAGATCCAGCGGCTGTCCGATGAGGCCATGGGTCGGGGTCTCTTCATGAATATCCCTGTCTTACAAGCTTACCATAACCAAGGCTGAAATGCTATGCAGGCTGATTTACACATTGCTCCTGCTTGAGTCAGTGGAGTTAATTCCAACTACCCCTTCACAGGACTGAAATGAAAAAAATGATTCTCTTACTCCCCACCCTTCAAGTAGTAAAATGTTTAAGTGATCTGAAAAATGGCCTAGCAGTATTATTTTCCCACACTGGGGGAAAGGCTGGCTGGCTGAAGCTAAGAGATATTGACTAGCCCGCGGCCATCCAAGAGTCCTTTGGACAAAGATACTCATTTCACCATTTATACTGCAGCTGCGTACATTTTCAGCCAGCATATTATATATGGCTTAAGGTCACTGAAGACTAATACAGTACAGTTAATGTAAAACAGTGTTTTAATTACACACACCGTGTTATTTATTTAGCTCTTTCAACAGCTCATTAATGTGATAAATGCTTTACGTCATTAAATCAGCTTTGTTAGTGGAACAAAACACAGCATGGAGGAGGTTGGCACTTTCCTTTAATATACAGCCTTACATTGATTTTTCTTTTCCTTTGAATTACGGGCATCGCTACTTTTTTCAAAACTTTTCTCTCTCTCCCTGGAGAATAACACTGCTTTGGTCTTTCATACTGCTGCTGTTACAGTACAGTGTATACAAAATGTCTCTGGGTTGATGTGTGTCATACAAAATCTGCATTGTTTATATTATCTGGATATCTGCATCTCATTTAAAACCACCGTGGCTAGATGGGAGGTGTATTCCTACATGTGTATTGTGAATTGTTTCCTGTGGAGGAGCACAAATGTTTGTATGAGGCACCAGGAAACTATCAAAAGAGAGAAGGAAAAGGCAGTTTCCAGACAAAAGGGCCTGCGGCAAACCTGAAGACTATGACAGGAGGAAAATAAATATATGAAGATATAAACTTGCATAACACCCTGATGAAAACAGCATTCATACATTCCAAGTTGAACCTGCATTAGAAAGCAAACCCTTTGAAAGCCTACAAGATTTAAAACAAAATACATTCTTTTTTCATATTCTGCATCATCCCAGCAAGTCATTTGGATTTGATAGAAACAAAGCATTGAGAACCGAGCAATTTTTCTGTTAACAGTTTTGGTACAGTAGCCTGTCATCTTAGCATACTCAGAAGTCAACTCAAGGGTTTTTAGTGTGCAAGCAAGTACAGAACTGCAACTTAAAACAGAAGCTGACATTTTTCATTTGCACACTTTTGTCTCAGGGTTTCTTAGGAAACAGGTGGGATTATCATGTAGTCCAACAGTTTAAAGCAGAGCCAGAAACCTTTTACATATGTAAGAAAGGGGCAGGGCTTCAATCGCCTGGTCATGGCTGCCATCTTGATTTTTTTTTAACTCCTTCTTCCCACTGTAGATGCCTCTGACATCATCAGGGTGGAAGGATATGTTTTGGCTCATTTAAGGTGGGGTGGGGGTGAGAGAGAGTTAGATGAGTTTTTTTAGAGACTCATATTGCCTATTTTCTTCCATTGCTGTCAAAACATGAAACGTGGTTCTCTGCTAAGTTCTAGTAACATGATCTTGGAATGCTCCAGGGATCTTTGGAGTCCTTGGGGTTCTCTGAAGGAAAGAAAAAAAAAAAAGCAAGAGGACTGCAGACAGCCACAGAACAGGCCGCCCTGTTTCAGAGCATACGCTAAAATATCTTTGTCATGAATTCAGTAACTACCGATTTTTTTTTGCTTTTTTTTTTTTTTTACTCTCTGCTCTCAGCTTCCTCTTTGTACTATGTAGGTAATAGTTTTGGTATACATACAGGCGTATAAGCATCACTGAAACATTTTGGGAAGGCACAAACAAGTGCTGCATAACTAATGTAATAATATGTGTTAAGGGGCTAAACTGAGGAGAAAGAAGGGTCTTGCAGAGTTCTGAAAATAATATGTTCTTCCTGCGAATGTGAGATCCACTAGACCATCTCTGACAGATAACTATTCAGCCTCTATCTGAAGACTTCCAATGAAGGAGAACTCACCACTTTCATGGTAGCCTTTTCTATTGGTTAATAGCTCATAAAATCAAGAAGATGTCAAACCTGAACTTATTTCTTTGTAGATTTAAACACTGGTTCTGGTCCTGCCCTCTGAGGCAATAGAGAATAATTCCAGTCACTTTTCCATGTAACAACCCTTCCAATATTTGAAGTCTGCTGTCTCCCCACTTAGTTGTCCTTCCTGTAGGCTAAGCATATCAAGATCCTTTAAGTGTTCCTCATCTTCTTGGTAACCCTCCTTTGAACTCACTCCAATTTCTTCACTATCCTATTTAATGCCCATGACCTGATATTCAAATAGGACTTGACCAGGGCAGAGTAGAGAGGAATGATTACTTCCCTTGATCTGAACTCTATGCTCCTGTTAATACACCCCAAGATAACATTTGTCATTTCAGCAGCATCAGCATCGCACTACTGACTCATGTTTAATTTATGGTGGCAAAGTCACATAGATCCTTTTCACAAATACTACTTACTGCCAAATGAGGTTTTTCCCCATCCTATACTGCTGCCTTTCCTTTTTTCCTTTGCATTAAATTCCAACCTATTCATTTTAGCCCACTGCTCAAGCTTGTCTAGCTTTCTAAAAAGCTTCTTTCACCTAAGGTATTAGCAACCACTCCCAGCTTAATGTAATTTGCAGACTTGATAAGTGTCCCCTCAACTCCCTTGTCCAAGTCAACGTGACAGGACTCAGGAAAGATCATCATGGCACTCTACTCAATACTTTCCTTCTAAGGAGAAGGAGAGTCATTAACAAGCACTCTTTGGGTGTGGCCATTCAGTCATTTGTAAATCCATTTAAACAACAGTAGTACCATCTAGCCCTTATTTTACAATTTTATTAAGGAGGGTATCATGAGAGACTCTGTTGAAGGTATTGCTGTGGTTCAAATATACTATGTCTTTGGCTTTCCCCTGAACTACTAAGCTAGTAACTCTATCAAAGAAGGATATAAGGTTAGCCCAACTAATTCTTCCCTGTTAATGAGGATTAGATCCAGGATAACAGATTCCCTTGTTCTTTGGGGAGGAAGAGCTGGAAGAAGTAAATTGACTGGTATTTTGAGTGAGAGTGATCATGCAATCCTTAAACTCATGCTATCCCAGGGAGGAAGAATTTAGAAGAGTTGTACTTGAAACTTGTTGGACCTCTGATTCTTGGAACAGCTAGACTTCCAGCAGATGTTAGCATAATTAAACTCTCCATGAACACCATATTACATACTCATCTGAGACAGAAGATCTCAACCATATTTTTAGCCTTCCAAAGCAGCCTATAATAACCCCCCTTGGAGGTATCACTTTGTCTTTCCTTTTATTTTTACCAAAGCACTTTCAACAAGATTTCCATGCTCTAATTATTGAATTTCTATGTAAGTATCCATGTGTGTGTGTGTGTGTAAGCACAATGCAATACCCCTGTCCTTTCTGTTGGGTCTACTCCTTTTGAATAAGTTATAGTCCAGCTATGTGCCAATTGGCATCCCACCAAGTTTCACATCATTTGACTTAGCTTTGGGGCCCAGACAATATCAGCAAGGTGCTACCACCTGTTGGGTCTATGATATTTTACAGGCTTGCTAGTCCTTCTTTGAATAATAGCTTGACTCATTTTATTATGATTGGCTCAAGGCTGCTTACAGTGCATAATTCTGAATCACACATCTTAGACTATGTGAATAAATGGGTTGAGGTATATCAATTATTCTGCTTAAGACTTCATTACCTTCTCTTTCTTCCCTAACACTGTTTCTATGATGAATCATGTAAGCCACATGAACAAAATCCCTCATAATATTGGTTATGTATATGATATGATTAAAAAAAAAATCTTCAAAAACTGCATGGAGAAACTGAAACCAGCTGACAGATGTGTGAGGGATGTCTGCTCTATAGATTTTGCAAATTACACCACCACCAAATGTCTTCCTGCTGTCCCTTTATACCAGATGTTTACTCAACACAGCCACGTTGAGACCTTACTGAGCCAATTGCAGCATCTTAAAAATTTATAAAAAGGGTGCTGTTGGGAAAGCTTCTTGAAATGAAAATAGGCTACTCCTTTTATTTATATATTTTCTAGTCTGGATTTGTCTGTTCAAAGCATTGCTTTATAACATTATTAACTAAGCATTAATTATACTATTCATTCCTATTCTACATGCCATTATTCTTTGTTTGCCACTAAAATTGAGCCACTTTTCCCATTTTTGAAGTGACAACCAGATATGATTCAAACATGTGGAAACAAGCTTTTAAAACAGCATATAAGATTCAACAAGTGCCCTAAACATTATCTTTTTATGTATCTGAAGTTTCAAAAAAAGGACAAATTCTGGTTACAGTTTCTAATAACATAACGAAGTGGTTTCTTTACAGGTAAAGATCAATACCACAATCCCTTAGCCCTCTAGAGAAAAATGACAATTGGAAAACAGCCTCATCAATTAATCTCAAGGATTACTATGTACATAATGAAAGGAAGGTAATATTCTGCCTTTATTTTGTTGGCTGCTAAAATTGCTTTAAACTGTAAGTTTAGATGAATGAAATTGCCATATGAATTATTTGTCCCATTTCCTATTCATAATTAGGCTTCCTGCACTTTATGCTAGGGTTGTTGTCTCAAAACCTCACAAAGCCAATCTGCATAAAGTAAGAAATGGAATCAGTTGGAAAAAAAAAAAAAAAGGAGATTGTGGGGTATTGGATTAAATTTTATACCCCAAGCACATTGGCAAATGTGCTCATACATTTTTAGAGCCTTATTCTTAAGTACTACGTTTCTCAAACATGTTTTCTTCCTATGTACAGTGAAAACATTTTCCTCCATTTTTCTCTATAGCTGGATTTCTATTGTGTGTGGTTATCATGGCAGAGAGGTAGAATGCATCATGGCACTACACATTTTATTACCACTCTTCACTATGTTGTGCACAGAAGATTCATCAAGGTTAAAAGCTTGTCCTATGGCTGGGAATCATGCACCAGCTTGGAATCATGTCCAGCTTGGTTTCTAGTATTAGAGAGGTCCTTTCCCTTTTCACTTTGGATATGAGGGCTGGATAAGATGGTAAAAATGATGGAAAATTGCACTGCCAGTTTTTACAGAATGAATCAAGGCCATTTGTGCCAGAAGACTTGTGCAAATTTGGGATAGGACAGAGGCTGAACTTATATCTGAAGTATTATTGTGGCCATTTTCTCAAACTAAAAATAAAATTCAGCTTCCATTAGAAGTACAAGTAGTAGTAGTGTACAGGTTATTAGTAAAAATGAAGACATAAAACTTCCTTTGTTCCTGGAGGGATTGATCATCCATCCATCCATCCATCCATCCATCCATCCATCCATCCATCCTTCCTTCCTTCCATAAAAATGTAAAGACTACTGCTTTTAAGAAATAGTATATCTTTTACATACTAGAGCTATTCAGCACTTCATTTTATGAGAGAGAAACTAGCTTTTAAATGCATGAGTTAATAATTCCAGTTCCATTCCAGAAAAAAAGGTGGTTGAGAGAAAGACACAGTATGGAGATGCAATCACCTCCTATTCAAAGAGCACTTCTAGGAATACATGAAGTCACTGATAGCATCATGCTGGGATGAACTTGACAGGAAGGCTTCTAAGGAGACCTGAAGTGCAATCACAGTAGCACTTAAGGGGATAGCAGACAAGAAAGACTCTCACTCTGAAGGTTGTCTATCACTGGAGTGGAATTTACGCATTTCTAATTTCAAGATGAAAGCTTTCCAAACTAGAACTTCACACAGCACATTCAATCAAAAGGGTATTTTAAAGTGTTGGACATCTTTTTAATTCATTTTAAATTGTTATAGGCTATTAAAAAGAAGTTTACAAACATAGTGCTTTTGCCATCCTTATTTCTGGATATCTGACATGTGTACTAATTCTTTTGCTTTTTGTTTCTCGATCTACAGTTCAAAATCAGGCCCTGTATCTAAAGATGTGAGAACTCTATACAATAATTGCTAGCCCTCTGCAAACTTTGAAAATTATTTGGAAGAATTGCTTTGGACCTTGGGCATCCAGGGGCACCCAGGGAGCAAGTGAGGAAATGTGTATATCACAATCCGATGATATAATTCCTACCCATTATGTACATGCCTGCGACATCACAAGTACGAAAGGGCAGAACTTTGGTCATGTCATTATCATGTATATTTCAGCATCATTCTGTTTAGAAATGGATGCCTATGACTACACAGGAAGAAGGATTAAAGAATGGAAACAATCCCATATTTAAGTAGCATAGGCATCTACAGTATCTTGCTGCTTTTGTCAAAATGTTAAAAGCAGTGTCATGCCTTTGTGCCATCTCTGTCATATGTGTGTGTGACCTCACAACATATGTACAAAAAGGGCAGAGCTTGCATTGTGATGGCACAACACTGCTTTATTCTTTCTGCCTGTTTGATTGTGGTAACAAATCTAATAAATAAATAAATTGTGGAGAAATGGCCTAAGTATACATTAATTTAATTAAATAGTTAGAAACTGGAAATATTCTACCTTCATATAACATTTGCATTTTTCAAAGTCAATGTAATGGGCTTCTCAGAGACTTGTATATTGCAAGTACTGAACATGTACATGTTCTTCCTTTATTAGGAAAACAGTGTACCAATTGCTGGTTAGCAAGAAGATCAGACATCTTCACCCTAATGAACTTGAGAGGCACTCAATAAAAATATGCTATGTGCCTTGTATACAGTTAAAACCCAGTATAACCATCGCTCTTCTCTGCTTTCCATACAAAGTGACAACCAGGGCCAAGTACATTAATTCCATCCATTGCACTGTTGTTCTTCTTACTCTCCATCCATAGAAAATCACACTTTGTACAGGAGAACCTTCTCTATCCATGGCAGTTCCTTCTAAACTTTTAGATCCTTGATAGAGAGAAATAGACAGCAGGGTAGCTTAAGCAGTTTTTGTTGTTGTTGTTGTTTTGGCCTCAGTTTCTATGTGAGAGGAATGAACAAACATGCTGAAGTGTAAGTAGCTGTCCTCCTGAATTTCTAATTCTCCAAAATATAATCAATCCCGTTGGCCAGTATGTAAAGTATTAGGTACCCAGAGCTGCAGCTTTGTTTTTTACATTGGTAAGGCACCTTGCCAGAAAACTGCAGAATTATAGCCTGTCTGTTGTCAAGTGACATAAGAAACTAGCCACCATTCAGAGCAGATTCTTGATCCTTAATCTTAAACAGCTTGGATGTAAATTCTCTCTCCAGCTATATATCTTCTTCTTTTGTTAAGTAGTTGAATTCAGGTTCATGTTGCATTTGTTCTGTTAAATAAATGGCTCCAACCTTCAAACTGCTTCTCAAGTTCTCAGCTTCTTGCATCGCTTCCCTGCAATGAAAGCTTGGCAAGCTACCTTTCTTGAAATCCACACCCCACCCATCCATTATGTGGCATGTGCTCCGCTAGAGGAATTAAAACCTACAAAGCAAAATCTATGTAGAATGAGCATTAAACATAGTGTATAATTATCAACCCAAAGCAGGTTCTTGCAGTAGCAGTGTTCCCTAGAGATATGCAAAATATTTGAATATGAATATCTTTTAGCAGAAGGTTTAAGGTTTCCTGTAGAATAAAAAAACTATAGTGAATAGTTCTGAATGGTACTTGCTGGCATTTAGTAGGAAAATTACCTCATACATTATATCATTATAGTTTGCTCAAGGCAAACATAGAAGGATATTACAGGCTTTAAGGTCCATGAATTATTTATTAATCCATACACAAACCAACCTTTATGCATCCATATTAGTTACAGATCCATTTAATTTCTCAGGGTAAGAAAAACAGGAGGAAACCTAAATATTGATTGTCCTTGTCTATAAGTATAAAATTTTGGAAATATTAGAATTATTACACAACAGAACTCATATTCTCTTTCTTCATCTATATAATTATGGCTATATTATCTGGCCTACATAGTAAAAGGTATAAATATCAAGCACCACCACTACATTCAGATGTATCAATTAGAAATGGCTACTTGTTAAAACAACAAATCACAGTTAACCTTGGGTTTGCACATTTTCCCTTCTTGTTTTCCTTTCCCTCATTATGAGGAGAAGGGATTAGTATAATCCAAATGTATAAGACTGTGGTTTGCTATCAAAGAAGGATCTTACACTACTTTTTAATCTTGGTTTGGGATCTGGTTTGATTGCAAAAGGATGGCTCACCCAAATCTTTGTTCTTATATTCAAACAAATGACAAACTTACTGCAAATTAAAATATATTTATAATCTCTGATCTTATGAGGCAGAGAGGGTAAGAAAGAAACATACAAGTCTTAGGCTTGCTATAGCTCGTTCCAAGAACAGGACAGGGCCATGGAGAGAAAAGACAACTTCTCACTTTGGGAGTTTAAAAAAATGTTAGTAGCTACCCACTTGAAGTTGTGAATTCAGAAGAACTAAGCACCCTGTTTATCTCATCCCTCCCCAGTGCCCCTCTGTCCCTCCTCACTAAGATCACTCCCAAGAGCAGAAACTGCTCTGAGCAAAGTTCAGAATCAGAGATGCAGTGCATACCACCCTGAAGCTGAACAACTATCCTTGATCTATACTTGCTGAGAGGAAGACAGACTCCTTATGTGCCCCAAATGACATTGGTTCCTATTAGACATTTTCCTCATCAATATTTCCTCATATTAGACATTTTCCTCATCAAGTGTGAACACTGTGGTCTCTGGTTCCCTGAACAGTTCAAAACAGGCAGAGTTTTGAACCACATAGCATGTTGAGCAGAAGAAGGAGGCTGGACATTTCTATCCAGAAAACAAACAGCACAATACCTTTTCCCCATTTTAACTTTTCTCAAGGACCTTCTCTGTCCATATGTAAAGAAAACAAAGAAAAACAAGAAAAACAAGTGAAAGAGCAAAAGAAAAAAAAAAGGGGGGGGGAGTATTTATTTATTTCAATTTTTTTATGCTGCCCGACTTCAACTGACTAGTAAACTTCAACTCTAGTAAACTAGAGATGGAAGTTTAGAAACATAAACAAAGTTGAAACTGGGTTAGAATAGATTACATTTTTTGACTGTTGGTTTGAAGATACTTAGACTTTGAAGAAGCAAGATAGGACAAGTATTGAAGATTTTGAACTCTGGTGTTGGAAAACACTCCTGGGAATACCATGGACAGCCAAGAAAAACCAAATGGATCACTGAACAAATCATCCCCAAGTTCTCACTAAAGGCACAAAGGACTGCACTCAAATTATCCTACTTCAGACACATTATGCAAAGACCCAGCTCTCTGGAGAAGGCTCTAATGCTGGGAAAGGTGGAAGGAAAGAGAAGAAGAGGATGACCAGCAGCAAGGTGGATGGACACAATTCCAGTGACAATGGGTGCGCAAAGACGCAAAAGATTAGGTTAGGGACAGATCATCATGAAGAAAATCTATGTGGTCACTAGGAGTCAACAACAGCTTCATAGCACATAATCAATCAATCATTGAAGACACTATTCTTATTTTAAGGGAGAATTATCCAGCTTTGCCTCTTTTCTTTCATCCTTATATTCACCCTCAGGCTCCAAATTCTTCTTATACTAATAGTTCTGGTGACCAGTTTAAGTTTCTGAGCATGTGCTAATCCAGTGCCATATGATTTGATATGCTGCACTTTGCCAGCACAGTATCATCTAGAACTAGGTTGTGAGAAACCAATAATTTCCTAAAAACCATCATGATAGAAAGTGTCTACCAATGATTCAAATTAGTCTTCCTAATAATTTTAGCAAATACCTTTTACAAAAAGTTATTTTCTAATATTTTTGCTTATTTCTGTAATCTTTGGACATGTATCCTGGATTCAGTTCCACCACAAGAAACTAATCAAAACCATTAAATGATTTTTCCCTTTATCCAACTGATAAATGAAAACATTCATAAAATAGCAATAAAACAAGATGCCATATGAGCGATTGTAGCATAGATGAACACAAAAACCAAGAAGCCATCAAAATATTGGACCAAAAGCATTTTCATTGAAACACAACTGTTACTTCATGTGCCAGCTGGGATCAGAAAGAGGTTTTTTTAATGCATGATTTTGTGCTTTAAGTTTATTGCATTTATCTTTATGTAGAAATAAATGAGAAACAGATTTAAAGACTCATTTACACAGCCTGAAGTAAACACATGAATTCTGCTATATGTGGTACCCAGAGAGCAAGAAACTCATTCATTATTTGTGTCACTTGCATTCACAAGACAGCTTTCAGCCCTCAAAACAGAGTGAAAGAACATAACTGCTGTAGCCTTGGATAATAAGAGACAATGATTATTTTGCCATCTGTTCCATGCCTAGGCCTAGAAAATAAATGGATTTTTAGAAGCAAACCATGAAGTTTCAAACAGCAATAAATCAATATCATTTTATTAAATACCTGTATGTCTGTTCTAGACAAAAGATTGTTATAAGACAAAACTCACTGATTGCAAATTGATATTGGGCCACATGTGCCTTTTTCATCTTAACTCCTCCTGATGGTACCTTTTTTTAAAGTTATTACATATTGTAGAAAGAAGGGTCACAATTTGAATGGAGTCCCTTGCCTGTTTACTACAGGCATACAGAGAACCACTCCTCTGCAACCTGCTTCCTCACATTACATTTTTCTGAAATAGAATCACTCTGGGAGATCACTCCTATGTCTACATCCTAAAAATCTCCCTGAATTGATAAAATATGCAAGATCTTTATGAACTGGGTAGACCTTTGCAGAGAGCCCAAGTTCAGTTATTTATAGTTTAGCCATATATACTACACATAACCATAGTCATGAAGTGGATTGCATTCCTCTGAAGAAAAGCCTAGTCTGAGAAGCAGTCTTCGGGGTCAACTCTTTACACACCCTATGGAAATCCAACACCTTTCCTATTATTTGTTTATACTTCTGCAGAAAGTGCCAGGGTATTGTAAAAATGCATACATCATAGCAAAGTACAGGAAAACCAGCTTAGTATAGAGATATGCTGCTTTTCACAATAGACTCAGCTGCATGAGATAAGCGGTCTCATTCGACTTAATGCTTAGTAACCAGTTGTCAACAATTCAAATGAGATTTTAAACAATAAACAGCATAGCATAAATAAAGGGATGTAATGAAATAAAATGTACTTAAGATGCATTTATAAAATACAAAAGCAAGGTAAAGATTTCTATAGGGATGAAAAGCAACCCAAGCTTTGCTATGTGCATTGGGCTTCAGAAGACCAACGTTGCTGAATTTAAATATAGCTGAGAATTATGGCCACTGGATCTTTTCACTTCTTTAAAAAAAATTGAGAAGGCATTAGCAGCAGCTATTAATGTTGGTCTCAAGGACCTCCCAAGGGTCTCCATAGCTGCTTTGAATTCAGCGTGGCATCTTTTCATCCAGTTGATTTACAGCCAACTAGCTCTCTACTTCAAGCTCCAGCACAGCTTTTTCACAATTTCTGAGTACATGATTTTGCCACTAATAAGTGTGGAATCCAATCATAAACTTCCATTAGTAAGAACAGTTCTTCTGACAGAGGACAAAGCAGAGAAATGTCCCCTCCCACTATATCTACCCCATATGCCTGCAAAATCTCTCAGTGAATGTTTAAGAGGATTCTTAAAAAAAGAACTGTTAGATTAATAGAAATCTACTAAGGAAACAATGGATTCCATCCAGGTACTTTTGAAAAAATAACTTTTCTCCAAAACCAGGGATGGTCTACTTGTGGCTCCCAAATTCCAATTTTCGGGCCTTTCAGTATCCTCTCTAACCAGGCCTGTTCAAAACTGTAGGTATAGTTTCTTCCCAGTTTGATATGGGAAACAAACTTGTGGTTGAAAGACCTAAACAAAAGGGTATATTATATGAAGAAAAAACAAATTCCCAAACTCAAGCTGGACCACATATGCATTGTGGCCCCACCCATCTTGCAGCTCTCAGTCCCCCAGAAATGTTAAGTTAGCTTTTAATCAACAAACAGGTGTCTGGAAGCACCTTTTCTGACTCTCAAATTTATTGAAACGCTACAGCTCACTTCATCAATGCATGCAATGGCTAGGATGTAGGATTTAAGTTGCAATGTGGGGGGGGGGGGAAGGGGGGGAAAAGTTGGTAAGGCAGATGCAGGTTACATATTAGATAGATTACAAGTATCTTATCGATTAACAATTGTACTGTGTTAAAAACCCATGATGTTTAACCAACACAATGTTTACAAAATGTCCTCAGATGGATCAGGACTATACAATCTATTCATTCCATCTTACTTGCAAACATACAGTGAGATGCCACGCTTGGTGGAATGCACTCACTCGGGGTTTGATGACAACACAACGACCCTATAGGGAAGTCAAGCTTAGTTGGATTTTGTGTAGCAGCGAATTCCCTCACCAGCTGTGAATTCAGTGATGGGAAAGAGAATGGTACAAATATGGCTGTATAGCTCTAACTTGTGAGTCAGCCACCATTGGTATTTTAGTTGCTTGACTTAGTTGAGGACTTAATAAATGGAAATGTGAGAGGGGGGCAAGACAATTGCGTGTCCTACCATTTATTCATTTATTTATTAAATTTATAGAACCACGCATCTCACGCTTGTGACTCTGGGCAGCACACAGGAATAAAAACACAAAGCCAAACCATGAACATAATTAAAACAAAACCATTCGAATACAGTTAAAACAGAAACTTTAACAAAAAAGACGAGGAGAGTCGTAAAACTTACTGTAAAAGAATGAAAAGGAAATATTGAAAAGTGCAAGTTTTTGTTTTCTGAACTAGGCAGAACAGGATTTAAGCCTTCTTTTCCTTTTTACCTTACTGCATACCACATTTCAGACAGCTTTTTTTTTTCCTCAGATTATTTTAGCCTTGACAGTGGATTCTGGCTGGAGGAAAAGTGCATGAAAGTAAGAGAGATGGAACATTCAGCTTGATCCATTTGGATACATTTTTTCTGTCAAAAGTGGTAGCCCCCAGAACTGCTTTATATGCGAACATGACAGAGAAGTAAATGACACCAGTGTTACCAGATCTGGCCTGTGAAAAATGGAAGGCACCTTGATGGCACCAAGTGTGGGAGTGTGGAGCAGGGGTGTGAAACATGGACTCTCATCCCCAGAGGAGCGAAGAAGAGATAAGAGGATGAGACTGGCCCCTCCCTGAGGAATGCTAGTGATGTTTCTAGTTTGACCCTGGGAACGGCTCTCAGTCTGAGAAGATTCTGTAATTAGGGTGAAGCCAAGTAAACCTTGCTGGATTGAATCTGTATTGTCTCCTGGAGTTTCCTGGGCTAAATCTGACATCAAGTGACACAGAAAACTCTAACTTTCTGCTGCCATCAGTTGTCTAATTCAGATTTCTGTTGCCCGGATGTGAGAGCCCCCATAAAATACAGCAGCTCTACTCTATCCTATCAAGCATTTAGCGGGCTCCTTGGATACCCCACTTTTGCATAATACCAGCGCTCTTTCTGTGGCTCAGTGACCAGCAAGGCCATTTGCTGTTTCAGTACAGTAAATTGTATTTTATGTATTGTTGTCGCAGACTGAGTTGCGAGGTGAGCCCAAATTTTCTATATAAGCACCATTAAATTCAATGGCATTGCAGTACAGTAAAATTGAGCACGTGGCACCCAGACTCAAAGGTAATTATTTATAAATAATTGATGTGTGTCATTAATTTATTGACAGCACTTTATCCTCTTGTATGCGTACACCATACATAATAAACATAATGCTGTGAAATAAAATAAAACTTTAGTCAGCACCTTGGGGATAAATATTTTCAGAAGTGCTGAAAGATTAATGATTCAGGTCATAGATATAAATCTCTCCCTTTCTCTCTCCCTCTCTCCTTTCTTCTCTCTCTCCCTCTCCATCTTTTTTTTTTTTTTAAATGATATGGCTGCTTAGGTCCCATGAAAACTGCATCTATAAATAATAGGAAGAATTTCATAACTCCCTCTCTTATGCTGAACATCTAACCTGTTTTCCTTTCTGAAAACAAATCCCTTAATAGTCAGACAGGCAGGCTGATTTTTTTTTTAAAAAAATCTGAAAAGAAACCCTTGATTTTATCAGGAGCAAGTATATATTTATTGGAAAAAAAAATAGTCCAGTATCAGCTGGTTGGCCTTAAGACTTCTCTGTTAAGGTGTTAGGTTGAGCATCTAAATAAAGTTACCAGAGCACTACTTTGAATTTTTTTAAGGTACATTGGTCACTAACAACTAGTTATACTTCAGGAAGAAGAAAAACAAACAAATAGAACTGCAGTACACAAATAACCTTTGCAATTTGAATCAGTCACCACATTACAAGGGTAAGGAAAACAACTTACATCTATTTCTCATGGATATTTCCGACTTGGAAAACAGACATTGCCTAAGTGTTCAGGAACTTAGGGATGCATGAGGATTTTGGAATAGTTGGGTTCTTTTGCTGGTGCTAAATTTAACTGCACATTCAATTATCTTTAAAAGGCAACTTCTATTCTGTTTCATCCTTTTATCCTGTTAAAAGGGGGGGAAATCATTGAATCCTTTATTTATTTTGCAGAGGCATAAATTTCCAGTGTGGGGGCACACCACTGAAAATGATAAAAACCAACCCAATAAAAACTCAATAAAAGAGCAATATGAAATTGCAGAAGCAGCAATTGCAAAATCATTGGAGGCAGCTTTCCCCTTAGGTGCGCTGCGATTTTTCTCCAAATTAACCCTAACCTACCCAACTATGTTGGCAAACATGATCAGCTTCAGCACTACAGAGAGCTTGTATCTGAGTAACTGCTTACCAGTATCTTCCATTCCAGGTTTTAGCCTGCAAGCAGGAATACAGAGTGCATGATGGCACTACTTCTTTCTAAACATACCATGGATCTTGGGCCAGTGTTTTAATGATAGTCAGTATTGTTTTAATCTGAGGGTTGTCTTTTATTCCCCTTTCTCCACTTCACAGTTTCAATACAACTCAAGATATTACATTTGCATTCATAGAGGTACAATCCTTTACACTAACCAGGAAGTAGTCCTTCAGAGAGGGTGTGGATATGTATAAGATGGTACAGTGTATTGTTTCTTTGTGATGAGGCTGGCAAAAGCAGAGCTGTTTTGCCTAGTGTTGCACTGCAGTTCTTCTGGCTTGGATGAACAATCAGAAACTTTCAGCTTTAGCCCCCAAACCAAGTTCTGTGCTAGAGTATAGTTCAAGAACCAAGGAGCTAGTCCAAAAGGTATGCCAGAATTTGTGCAGAAAGGTCACTTTCACATCACACAGATGACATAACTCCTACTAAACAATCATTAGGGAACAACAATTTTCTCAGGGCTACCAGATTTGGGTGCAAAACCCCAGCTCACCACCAGATGACCAAAGAGATCCAGTTTGGTGTAGTGGTTAAGGCACCAGGATGGAAACCAGGAGATTGTGAGTTCTAGTCCTGCCTTAGGCACAAAGCCATCTGGGTGACCTTGAGCCAGCCACTCCCTCTTAGCCCTAGGAAGGAGGCAAGGGCAAACCACTTCTAAAATCCTGCCAAGAAAATTGCAGGGACTTGTCCAGGCAGTTGCTAGGAGTCAACACTGACTTGAAGGCACACACACACACCAGATGGCACTAGGCAGAGATAGAAAACAATAACTCATTGCTGCTGTCTGCTGATGGACTGTATTTTTGTAGGCCAGATATGGTACCCTTAATTTTTCTAACCATGGCCAGCAAGTTTGCTGTGAATTAACAGTGAAGGCCAGAAAAGGGGGGGAGGAGTATATGCAGAGAGGGAGAGAATAGCAGTTCATTATGGACCTGATAGTCCTAAAAGATGGTGGTTGAAGGGGTACTTCCACATACTGTGAATAACTGGCACCTGGTACATTTGAAACTCTCTCTTGTTTTCCTATCTCTTCTTGCATTAACATTGAAAATGGCTTTAAAACGTATACTTTTTTCCCACACTGAGGTTAAAACAGCACGGCTTGTTTAATAGCAGAGAAGCCTGTTAAGTAAGGAAGCATTTGTTAGCACTCAAGCACTTGAAATGTGTTAAGTGCTTGGCAAGTGGTGCAACCTGAGCTCTGCACAAAAGTGCAGCAGGTAGTTGAGTATCTGACAAATGGAATTTAGACATACAAGTTTAACAAGGATGCACTAATGCAGTTCACTGTCAAAACAGAAAGGAGATACATCACTCCAAGAAAGGGAGGTTTTACTCGAAAATATACTGCAGGAGATATATCCATAGATAGAAATAGATATAGCGAGATAGATTAGAGCGTGAGAGACTGGAAAGAAAATCTTGGTAACTGCACACACACACAATTGCTTATTAATGTGATTATTTTCTTTTCAAGATGCTTTTACAAAGCCTATAATACTACAACTTGTTCTTTCAAGCCATTTCAGTACTATTTAGAAGCTCCACCTGCATTTTACTATTATTTATATCATACCTGCACGATGTATGAAATTTGATGAAGGAAAACTAGAACTATCACACCTGGAAGGCAAAAAACCCTCCACCCCACCCTCCCCAAACCAGCTAAGCAGCAAAAAAACAATATAGAAAGCTCTAGTGGTTTGCTTCCATGTGGTAGGCATCCAGGTTGTAACAACCCAGTTATGGTAGCTCTTGGGAAATGACCATGATCCCAATCTTCTTAAAATGATCGAGGGCATGGCAGGTGGGAGGCAAGATGGCAATGGAGGAAGACAGGTGAGTAGAGGAAAAGGCATGGCAATTTCAAGGCAAAAGAGACTGCTAAGTTAGGCATTTCTGTTCCTTTTCAGCTCTACTCTTGACTGGTGGCTTTGGAAGAGGCTGGGTGCAACACAAAATGATTTTGTTCCCTGTGCCAGTAGACTCCTTGAATACAGGCATTCACTGGGCTGCCTATATTTTAACTCTCCTCTTGGTCCATTCTCTTTACAGTCCTGCATCAGCAAAATCCTTTTTGCTTATGTTCCTCCATATCTAGATTTTCATTCTTTTTCTTATGTTAGACTATAGCTACCCTTCTTCTTCTGGAAGGGATCCTTCCTGGCTAAAATAGTTCCTCCCCTGCCAAGGTAGAAAGTGAAGAAGAACTAAAGAGCCTCTTGATGAGGGTAAAAGAGGAGAGTGTGAAAGCTGGCTTGAAACTCAACATTAAAAAAACTAAGATCGTGGCATCTGGACCCATCAATCCCTGGCAAATAGAAGGGGTAGAAATGGAAGCAGTAACAGACTTCATTTATTTGGGCTCCAAGATCACTGCAGACGGAGACTGCAGCCATGAAATTAAAAGACGCTTGCTCCTTGGGAGGAAAGCTATGGCAAACCTAGACAGCATATTAAAAAGCAGAGACGTCACCTTGCCGACAAAGATCCGCATAGTCAAAGCTATGGTTTTTCCAGTAGTAATGTATGGCTGTGAGAGCTGGACCATAAAGAAGGCTGAACGCCGAAGAATTGATGCCTTTGAACTGTGGTGCTGGAGAAGACTCTTAAGAGTCCCCTGGACTGCTAGGAGGTCAAACCAGTCAATCTTAAAGGAAATCAACTCTGATTGCTCATTGGAAGGATTGATAATGAAGCTCAAGCTCAGATACTTTGGTCACCTAATGCGAAGAGAGGACTCTTTGGAAAAGACCCTGATGCTGGGAAAGATGGAAGGCAAAAGGAGAAGAGGACGGCAGAGGATGAGATGGCTAGATAGCATCACTGAAGCAATGAGCATGAAATTGAGCAAACTCAGGGAGGCAGTGAAAGATAGGAAGGCCTGGCACAATATGGTTCATGGGGTCACGAAGAGTTGGACATGACTTAACGACTGAACAACAACAACTGCCAAGGTATCTGGTACACAAGTTTTTCTCTGATAAGTTCTGTTCTGTGCACATATGCAGTTCACAGTTTGTTGTCTGTTTTGTGGAAAGATCCAGTTACCTTTGAGAGTTTCTCCAAGAAACTGATTCATGGACCTGCATATTTTACTTGAGCCATTCCAATAAAGATGGTCTGTAATTGTTACAAGTCCTTTACATTGGTCTCCCCTCTTGTTTTCACCGCTTGATGTATTTTAAAAGAGGTGCTTAACTTACATGTTTCATCTTTGAATGGATTTAATCCAAGCTGCATTCTTGGAACAAAGCTGCACAGCCTGACTTCTGTTTCCCAAATACAGGAATGTAACATTTCCAAAAATGTAGGCTAAGAACTATACAGTAAGTTTGTAAAGAAACTGCTCATGTTAAGCCAAAGGTTAGTTCAGCTCATCTGTAGTTGCTTTTTTATACAGGTAATCCCCAGGTTAAGAACACCCAGTTTAAGGACTGCCCGTAATTAAGAACAGAGCCTATTGTAGCAAAATCTGAGTTAAATACACAATGATTCAAGTTAAATACACAATGGATTGAGTTAATTACATTATACTATTGTGTGTTTTATACTTATTGTATACTTTTTATACTTATTGTATAATACTGTTCCAGCTTATATACAAATTCGACTTAAGGACAGACCTTGGGAATGAAACTCGTTCTTAAACTGGGGACTACTTGTATAAGCATAGACATGCAGTGATTGTATGTCTATGGGTTAATAAAATGTGCAGTTTCAAATCTGGATTTGGGGTGATCTATTCTTGACATGTTTTCATAGATTCTTCAAAGTTGAGTAATTGCCTGTACTCTAAATTTTCAGAATTGTTCTCTTAGCTTAAAAATGAGAGATGACTACAGTGTGGATGGCCTGAAGCCCAATTTTATTCCTTTCATGAGAAAAAGAGGTTATTATCTGATAATGCCACGGCTATGAGAGCAATATTTTCTATGCATAATAAGGAAATTTTTGGTTAATGTGTTAGGGGAACTTTTTACACCACTTCCCATATAATTAACTCAAAGTCTTGTATAAATTATAAAATGATTAAAGTACAAAATAAAATTATTATAATAAAAAATAATTAATATAAAATGTGTGTAAAAGTAGATGGAAAGAAGGAGAAAGCCATACAAGCACAGTATTCAAAAAGAGAAATAATGTTCATATGATAATTTATATGTAATGGCACACTCACTATCAAGCCAATTCCTATTATAGTTTGCTGTAAGGAGTTACACTGCAAATTTAAATCTAATATGGGTTATAAGCAATTAAATCTTGTTGAACTCTAGTCAGGACAAGTGTTCAGAATAATTTAACTATGTGTCAGTTGTTGAAGAGCTGATGAATTTACCAAATTTGCATTAGAGCATCAAATTATTTTATTGTTAAAAAAAATTAAAACATATCAGACAGCAGGTGATAGAAACCATTTCCCCAGAGAAATAAATGGTAGGTAATTAGTATTTGTTTCAGTTCATTAGGAATCAGAAAATAATCTGCTGCAGTGTTTCTTTTTAGCTATGTTCTGTGGACCACTAATGCTCCCCAACCACTTGAAGACATTCCATAAAATGGTCTCAAGATCAAAATGGGGGGTGGGGGGGTGGGAGTTGGAGTCCTTTAGTTCCAGTAGCCAAACAAGTCTTCTACCCATGAATGAAGGAGTTGTTGGCAGGTGTCACACTGAAACAACTAAAACAAAACAAAACCAAAAATTCACAGAAAATACAAGATAAAGATGAAAGGCGTTGAAAGTCCTATCTTAGCCTTCAGCATATCTTTTCTGAAAGTAGATTTTCAGCACTTGTTACAACAATGACCAATTATCAAAACCATTTTAATGTTATACCAAGCCTGACTTTAACATATGTTATTGCATTACAATAAATGTATTACATGTAAAGGATAATAAAGAATACACACACACACACACACACACACACACACACACACATAAAATTCCAGTATTCTTTTTATCATGTTTTTTTGTTCTTGTTAGAAAGAAACTGTCATATTACTGAAATTGACATGCGTCCCTTGATATTCAAAGCAGCCAGATCTCTTCATTTATCCTTTCTTGTGACCCAGACCTGGAGACGGGCATCACTTCCCTGAGAGCTATAACAAGTCCTCAACAACCACTTCTTAGTTCCCAATAAACAGGGAACCTGGATATGTGATGAACTCCTTCCTTCCTTCCTTCCTTCCTTCCTTCCTTCCTTCCTTCCTTCCTTCCTTCCTCCCTCCCTCCCTCCCTCCCTCCCTCCCTCCCTCCCTCATCTCAATCTACTGGATTTTTCTTAAATTACATTATTCTTCTCTTTTAAAATACACACACATACATATACAACATTCGATAACTGCAGTTGGAACTTGTTATTTTGCTGTTCTTTTACTATTTTATTTAACACAAAATATATATGAGAGAAGTCTATCATCCCTATGTTGCCAACAATGCAGCCTAATTTCCTGGACAATGTCTCCCAGCAGAGCAAGATACAGATCAAAGTACAGTTTGGGCAAGTTCAGATTTAGAGGAGGATCATGCAAAAGGCAATGTCTCAGGGCCACTTTAGAGCCCAAGGACTGTGCACCTAATGCATGCTATATTAAGGAAAAGGAGTGGTGGATTATCCTGCCCCATTTCCCCTCCCACCTGCCAGCAAGAAAGCAACCACCAATCACTTTCCCTAATACACATTGAAGCAAAGCTGGGCGAGTATAGCCAGGTGAGAGACCTAGTTTTGGCAAGATCAGATGCAGACTGAAATCAGATTAGCCCATTACCATAACAAGAGATGGGTGGCAAATACCCTTCCTGTCCCAAACAGAGAAACTTCAAGCCAGTTGTGCTGCATGGTCTCTGGGCAAGCCACCTGTCTGGGCTTTCCTGCAGTATAGCTTGAACTAAATAGCCATGAAGGGCAGTTCTCAGTGACCAGAGCACTGGGTGTGCCCATAACAACCTAAATTGGCGAAGAGGAGATGGGCAGATCCCAACCTCTCACTGAACTCTATATCTTGTTATTGGGGAGTAAAGAGAGGGGGACGTTTGCTATATCACTCAGAATATCTGGATCTACAAAGAGAGACTATGAAACCCCAGGCATCTCACACACTGTCAGACTCACTAGGTAGACCAGACCATGAATCAACTACACAGCGAGGCTAAGACTATTTTGATTGAGAGTGGCTATAATAACAGAATCTTGCAAGTTGAATTGTACTGTACCTCCTCCCCCTCTTATGTGAATTAGGGAGGTGTCTGTATGAGCCGCTTCCATAATTTCCTGCTTGTTTTGAGCTTAAGATATGCTTTTCCCCTCATTGCTTTGGTAATGTATCTTGCCTATCTCCATCAAGGTGATCTTCCTTACTCTGTCTACACACACACACACACACTAACACAGAGTCCATCAAAAGAATAAACAATGGAATGGCTATTTTTTTTTTTAAAAAAAGGCTAACCGCTTATATAAGAAAACTATCAAGAAAAGACTGGATCTTACATGTTTGAAATTCCTCTGTCTGCCACTTAGTTTAGATCAGCCAGGTATGCCCTTATATTAAGTTCCAAGGTGGCTCTGTACAAGAGAGACTTCATTTCTAGTTTGCTTTACAGTTTTGATCCACGGCTATCCACATAAGGTACAGGAGACGTATTCCTTATTTTGCCCTTGGGAGATGCCATTGAATTAGTAGCCTATTCCTGAAGTGTTTTTGTCAGAGGGGAAGGCTTAGCAGTCTATGGATCAGGATTGAAATATCAAGATTTCCTTAAGCTCAGGTCCCAAGGGATGTGACTCACTTCTGCTTTTTGTCTGAGAAAAATTCAATATCCATTCCATTTTTATATTCTGTTTTCAAAAGAAGCTTTCCAATTCATAGAAATTAAATATAATGCAGAAGAAAAACAGTATATACAGATATGATTCTAACATAGCGATGAAATGCAGCAAAAGATTAGAAAACAAAAGCATTCAGATTTACTGTTCCAAAAACTTACAGCATAATTATCCATTATTGTACTGTCAGTTATTTTTAATCATTAATGATGTAGAAAACAATAATAAGTCCTGCATAATTATTGCATAGCTATTACAATGAATTCTGTTTTAAAAATTCTTGTTTCTTTCATACTTATTCAGCTAATACATATATTTTCTTTTATTTC
Organism: Liasis olivaceus; assembly: GCA_030867105.1. Lineage (NCBI taxonomy): Eukaryota > Metazoa > Chordata > Lepidosauria > Squamata > Pythonidae > Liasis > Liasis olivaceus. The sequence goes on from CM061349.1 coordinate 182,884,645, forward strand.
ACAAATTGTCAACTATGCTATGTTGGCAAAATCAACAATTATATAGCTTTACAATAGTTGTTGTCTGTAGGATACATAGTTCCTATTTATTAATACAGATTAAATCCACTGCATTAAAACTATCCCAGACAAACAGTGACACTTGAAATAATATTATTTTGAGTAAAGCTCCCTCTATCAATTCAGTACCATACAAGGTTAGGATTAAAAGGATAGGTTCTTTCATCTCACAGTGCTTTTTAAACATCTGTTAGCTGGATCTAGTTTGGCCATTAAGTAAATGGAAAGTCTTCCTCCTTTCACGGCACTGATATCCAAAGTCTGCTTCTCACTGAAGGAGCCATGAGACCATCTCTGTCCATTCTGCTCCTGTAACTCCCTACAACTCTCTCCGTCTCCTTCTAGAAGTAACTCCAGTAACCCAGGTAAGCTTGCCAGGACACATAGGGGAAAGGGTCGCTAGTCTTCCCCACGCATGAAGGGAAGTACACTCTGAGACCTTAAAAAAAATAACATAAAGGGAAATGTTGATGGCCTTTCCCAAAGCAAACAAAAATAGAGAATAGCTTTAACAAAAAAAAAAAGAAAAAGAAATGCATTGCTAATTTATTTTATTGTTTTTTGTCACTGCCCATCTCGTTGAACGACTCTGGGCAGTTTGCAAAACAATTAAAATCAATTAAAATTACAAAATTACAATAAGAAATAGAAAATAAATAGATCCAAAAATAATTGGCAATGACACTCAGGAGCGTCATTGAGGGGCTAGCTACCTCCAGGATTGGGTAAGGTTGTTATCACCCCATACAAGCTGGCAGAGCCAGGTCTTTAATCCTTTCTGGAAAGCGGGGAGGGTAGGGGCCTGCCATACCTCTGGGGGGAGAATGTTCCAAAGGCCAGGGGCAATGGCAGAGAAGGCTGTCCTCTTGGGCCCTGCCAGCTGACATTCTCTCACTGATGGGACCCACAACATGCCCTCTCTTGCCTGACCAGGTGGGACGGGTTGATGTGACAGGGGTGAGATAGTCCCTCAGGGAACCTGGACCCATGCCATATAGGGCTTTAAAGGTGATAACCAACACTCTGAATTGGACCCTGAAGCAGACTAGGACCCAATGGAGCTCGTATAGTAAAGGTAGTAATACCAGTAGACTTGGATTCCTACCCAACACTCAGTGCTTTTCCTTTCCTGAAATCTAGTAATGCATTGCTTCTTTGTGCTTCCCACGGATTGTTGAAAAAAATAACTAGACTCTTTTCAGGCTGTTTGCAGTGTGGTGCTAACATTATGTTCAGTAAACAAATGAAAGAACTCCCTACTGGGGTTACAGTGAGTATATAAAATGTTTGCAGTTTTCATCTGTGCTTCAAAACCTTATAAGCTGTAAATACTTTTTGAAATATTATGATGGCTTTATAGCTCTTACAGTTTACCATGGTCCTTCAGGTCAACACCGGAGGAGGGATAGATGCATCCAGGCAGATATTCAATAGTTGCAGCTTCCTATTTCTGTGTGACGCATAGGAGATTGCAAACAACTGATATTCTTACCCTACATTAAATCAAGCAAAAACATGAGCTGCCTACTTTAGGACGATGACATTCTATGGAGTGACCCACAATGAACCATAAACATTGCATATTAAAAGATCCACCTGGCTGCAGTTGGCATGAAGGAGTTCAAGCACAGGAGCCTAGTAAATGGGGAATGATTAGCTGCACAGGACAAGATCTTATCTCTTGCTTTTTCTAGAGAGCTGGCTTATGCTTGCATCATTTGAAAAACATTAAATAAATGCTGACTTTATATAGGCTCAGGTAAACATGGCTTGTTTTAAAAAGGGAAATACAAAGTATCTATACAAAATCTATTTACTTATTTGTTTAAAGAAATAAAACGTAATGAGATAAGTCAATAGTCAACGAGCGTTCATACAATTACATCTCATTATCAGTTTGGCCCCAAGAGGGAAAGTGAGGAGAAATGCCTGAGCCTTTCATCATTCTTAAAATATTTAGCGAACATCTAGGGATGAGGTAGCCTTTGAGGATCACATTTTTTAAAAAAGTAGATTAGGTCTACTTAATTTGGGACACTGTTATGAGGAGGGTGCTGATCATGGATTTTACAAAATGTTGAAGCGATATATGGAAGGAAGTTATTTATTAAACCGATGAACTGCTTGGGGGCCTTCCCCTGACCCCCCCCGCCCCAACTTCACAATCTTCGAGTGAAACAATAGTACAGCTTAAGGAAGAGCTCAAATTGGGCAAATGAATTCAAAAATACAGATGTGAAACAAGTTACCTTCACTTTCTCCACCTGACATGCAGTCTGTTACTGCACAAAGGTCATGTAGCCCTCAGAGTCTTGGCTAGTTGCTTTGTCTTGCCAAAAGAAAAGTAGACTTGGGTACTGCTGACCTCATGGACATTTTTCTAGATGGTGGCAAATGACCACAAGATAAAGACACTGAAGGGCACATAAAAAGGCTAGATGGAGGGAAGGGAATACGTTACTATAATCACAGAAGAAGCTGTAAACAAAGCATAGGTGTTTGTGGGGGGACACCATATTATCTACTGATGCTATTGTCATATCCTAGGAAGCTTTTTCCACATGCACATTTTTGCGCAGAGACATCTACCAATTCATTTCTTGCTCTTGATTATTTATTCCTCCTCTCTTTACTTAAAAAGAAAGAATCCTTTTCTCACAAAATATTAAGACAGAATACTTTTTCTAACCACAAAATCCAAAATCCTCTCACCCACACTGTTAATGTTGCAGAGGGAGCCCAGGCAGTCAAAAAAACCTCACAGCTGCCACAATTACGGCCCATATCAAATCACACAGGACATATATCTGGGTAGGCAACCTTGATTTACTTAGTTGTTATTTATTGGGGTAGGGGTGCGTTTTACACATATGAGAGACACATCACACACGTAGGCAAGACTGGTGATATGACTGTTTTGGGATTTACACTTCAAATGTTATGGGTTTCCCACCTGAAAATGGCAGGAGATAATGCTGTCAGTTTCCAGCAGTCATGATTAGAGAGCTCTGAGGGTTACAGAAAGGGAAATCAAGTTGCCCATCCCTGCTTTACACAAGAGAGGCCATGCTTTGGATCTGGTGTCTACTTGGAATTAGTACGAGTGATTTATCAACCTAGGAGCCACTACCATTTCCCAACAACACTTTATCAAGATTTTGAGGCAATAGACGTATCGCTGCTGCTTCTTTTTTCTATTTATACCATATGTCTGCACCAAAATATAAAATACAGATGAAAGACACCTACCATACACAAAACCCAGGCAAAATGGCCTGGGTTGTAATCACCTGTCTTTCTTATTTGACATCTTGAAAATAAAATGGGCACATAAGGATAATATTTTGCAGCATACTAACCTGATATATATAATTTTTAAAAAATCAGGAGGAATGAGGTGTCTGATTTGGGAAGGGGGAGACAATGTGATGTTTGCAATCATAGTGGTACAATCCTTAGCTAGCAATTATATTGAGATTCTAATCTCTACCTGGAACAGGGAGATGACATAGATCTATTTATGAATATTCTTCCCATTCTAAGCAGCTGAAGAACGGCTAGAGTACTGATAGAAGAAGCCTTGCTGTGAAAATGACCAAGCTCAGACCAGATAAAGCTTAAGGTTTGAAAATGTTGATCTGTCTGGGATGGTGAAATGCTTGCCCACAGTGAAGGAACCCTTGAAAGCTATAATTGACCTTACATACTGCAGATACAATGGATCATATTTACATTGAGTTTTATGTCATAAGGCTTAAGATGTAAGGAGTTAGATGACGATCTGCCAGTCTTTCAAAGTAGGCAAGGTTAAGAAGTAGGCACAGCAGGGATTCCAGGAATGCTCTTTATTGTTGTAGGGTAGAATAATAGAATTTGAAAGCCTGTGAGAGTATCTTTCTATTCCATTTTATTCCAGACAAAATCAAGGCAAGGTTATTTGGAGTTTCTTTCTCACCTTTTTTTCAGAAGTGAGCAATCTTTGCTGAAATTCCCCCCCTCCCCTTAGTGACTCATGCATTCATTCCCCATACTAAGACCAGGTCTACATTCCTTCACACTATTTAATCATCTAAAGGATACTTTTAACTTATGCCATCCAAGGATATGGACAAGCTATTTTGAAGTCTGACTTCTAACAGAGATGAAGTACAACAAGAGGAGATGTCTCCTTGAGGGAAGAGATTGCCTTCTCTATTTTTAACAGAGTAGTATGGCCTTTGGTTAAGGATTCTATCTTAAACTTGGTAGATCTTGGGGACTATACCTTAATTTCTCTTTTGGGGCAAAGGTAGAGAGAATAGTGGTTCTGTCATTCTTTTTGGAAGATACTGTTTATTTGGAACCATTCCAATCTCAGTTTTACTCAGTTTTACCCTTGTTTGGCCTGCTAGATGAATTACACTAGGGATTTGGTGGTGGGAATGTAAGGCCCTTTCAACTATTTTTACAGCACTGATTATGGTATTCTGTCCCTGTCCGAGGACTTGAGTCATTATAACATTATGTCTCCTAAATTTAATCTGGGTGTAGGTGGGACAGTGTTACATTGGTTCTGGTTCTTCTTGGATAGTCTATCCCCCATGGGCAGCACCCTAAGGTTTTTGATTTTGGGATTAAGGGCTACATCTTATCTCACATATTCTTCGACTTCATTCTCTGTAAAGCCACTGGGAAAACATCATCTGAAGACATGAGTCGCCTTACCATCAGTGTACCTATGATAGGCAAACCTACTTCTCTCAAATATACATATATTCTGAATTTTCTGTGGTTCAGAAGTTCTTAACACTTCTATAAAGAGAAAGACAGTCTCAGACTTATTTGAGGGCTACTGTATTTGTATTAAAAGTTGTGAAAACAAGCAGAAGTACAAAGGCTTCTGCCTTTTCTTTCCATCAAATTGTGCACAAAAAGTAGCATGTGCAACAGAGAAGCTCTAGTTGTGGGGAGACGAGCTGCTTCCCTTGTGGCATATTGCATCTGAAACCAAAAATGGATGTCCAGAAAACACTGGAAGGTATAAACAGCCCCTCATTTAAAAAAATATTACTTGGATTTCTATTTAATGGATTATTTTCACCATCCTTGGATATATTAATTTTAATAACAAAACTGAACAACTGTAGAATATTTGTGTACAGTACATCACCAATTCATTATCATCATCATCATCACCATCATCTTGGCTATCTTTATATCTTTATTCACACTACACTGTGTACAAAATGCTGATTAGCATTAATATGAACAAGAGATATCCAACACATGGTATTTCATCAAAGTATTTGCCATATATATCATATCATATAGATTACATTGCTTATACTATGTATTTTGGGTCATGGTCCCTCATTTTACAAGAAACACAACATTTACTTTTGACAAGATAATAATTATTTAGTGGAATGCTAAGCATTCACTTCTAAGCAAGCAGTTCAAGCAGAAATAACTAGTCTCAGAAAAATGTCAGTACTAGCAGGGGAATAATGATAAAGTGGGATTGCAATAAATTCAGTACATTTCAATTCCCTTGGAACTGAGAATTATTTTAATCACAGAGATTGAATATGAATATATATATATATAAAAATATATAATATTGAGGTATACCGCCATTCTTCTACTCCAAATTACTCCAGTAGAACTGAAAATTCTATCACTCGTGGCAGATTTCAATCATAAAAAGAATAATTCAGAATTCATAGAAGTAATGAACAAAGAGAATGAACACTTATTATTTACACTGCAAGTCCCCAGACATATAAAAAGAAGTGCTTGAAAGACTGACTAGCAAGAATCCAGAACATAGAATAATGCCCATTATTTCACATACTAACCAATTAGCACACTGGCAAAGATTAAGCTTGCCAGATTGATAAAAGTCAGAGAACTAGAGACTGAATTGCTGAATTGCTAATGCAGTTCCCATTCACACGCTAAATTATCTGAAACTGTGACCACATTTGAGTTCCTTCTGCCAGGACTTGAAATGAATTATCCATGAATGGGAGCAGGAGGAGAGAAATTATGATTATAGGGATTGAAAATGAGTCCGAAGAATACTCTGCTGCTGTTATTTTCATATTGGAACTATGGTACTTGTTTTTCTCCTGTTCCAAAAGGGCCATGTTATCTTTTTGCTCATTATATATAATCAGTGGATCAATAATATTAGTGTGCATACATGAGAGCAAGAGACTTCATAGCATTTCAAAGCCAGAGTGGTAGAGTAGCAGTACAAAAATTGTAAGGTTGTCATAGTTGCCTGTTGAAGTCCCTCTCTTCTGGCACTGTGTTGGCAATGAAATTGCTACAGTCCCGAAAGGGAAGCAAGACTTGGATAGTCTTGGATGGGGTTGCACTTCCCTGTTCAATACTGGTGTGCAACCCGGGGGTCCCCCTGGACTTGCAGCTCCTGCTCAAAGAGCAGGTGGCAGCTGAGGCCAGATGGGCCTTCGCACAGCTTCAACTTGTGTGCCGGTTGTGCACTTTCTTTCAGACAGTAACTCAGACCCTGGTCTCCCCACAATGGGACTACCAGAATGCACTCTACATGGGGCTGTCCTTGAAGACTATCTGGAAGCTACAGCTGGCACAAAATGCAGTGGCAAAAGCAGTAATGGGCACTTAACGTTACATCAACGTGTCACTGATACTATATGAGCAGCATTGGTTGCCATGGTCCAATTCAAGGTGCTGGTTGCCACCTATAAAGCCCTTCATGGCATCAGGCCTGGTTATCTGAGGGACCGCTGATCTCCAATTGTTCTGCCTGCCCAGTATGTTTGAAAACAGTGGGTGTGCTCCAGGTCCCTTCAATTAAATCCTGCCATTTTATGGGGCTAAGGAAGTATGCCTTCTCTGTCATGGCCTCTGCCCTCTGGGTGGACTATGGCAATGCACTGTATATGGGGCTACCCCTGAAGAGCATTTGGAAGCTTGAGCTGGTACAGAATGCTGTGGCATGGGCAGTTATGTGTGCTGCTTGATTGGCACACATTACACTTCTGCTCTGAAAGCTGCATTTGTTGCCGGTCTGTTTCTGGGTGCAATCCAAGGTGCTGGTTATAACCTATAAAACCCTTCATGGCATGGGGCCGGGTTATTTGAGGGACCACCTCTCTGCAAGCATGTCTACCAGTCCTATTAGGTCTGGCAGAAGAGGCATGCTTCGGGGTCTGTCTGTTAAGGAGTGTCACCTGGCAGGGCCCTGGAGGAGAGCCTTTTCTGTCATGGTGCCTGCTCTTCGGAACATCCTACTCCAGATTGGCCCTGCTCCTGTCGGCCTTCTGTAAAGCCTTAAAGACCTGGTTCTGTCACCAGGCCTGGGGATCAGGAGGTGGGGTTGAGCCCATGCATGGGCTATGCTAATTGTTATGGATGAATCTGTTTTTACCCCAGTTGCTGTTTTATGTGTGTTATTTTTATATTTTTTGACATCGTTAGCTGCCCAGACTCATGAAATGGGTGGCCATATAAACTGAATAAATAAATAAAAAACAGAACCCCTTCCAGAGATACAGATGGAGCCCATTTTCCTGGGGTTCTGGAAAGCCCTTAAGACCTGGCTTTGTTCCCAAGCCTGGGCTTAACGTGCTTGTTCTCTATTAGTGGAGCTCCTATTGTATTTTTGTACTGTATGTTGTTCTGGTTATGCTGCCTGTTTATTTGGTTTTAACTGTTTTAATTGTATTACTCTCTCTCTCTCTCTCTCTCTCTCTCTCTTTGATTTTGTAGGCTATCCAGAGTCGTTTTATGTTACCACTTCATATATAGAGGGCAACGGTGCGAAGTGGAAAATGATCTGTGGGGCTTCCACATGATAGAAGAACCTGATTTTCCTGGGAGAAAAGAGACACTCCTTTGTGCCTGAACGGGAGGGCAAGGCTAGCTTGCTTGTCCCTTTTTTAAAATCCATTCTCAAGCCGCTCAGAGCCACTTTATAATAAAATATTAGATGCTAAGTCAGGCGATATTATTAGAAGATGTTAAATTTTGGTAGTTCCCTTCTATTGGAGTCCTTGGTAATTCTGGTAATGAAATCATGCGGAGTAATAAAACCATGTAGAGGCTTTAGTCATTCTCTTCTGTTGGAACTGCAGAATCAGAAGGACCTTTTTGACTGAGTTCTACTTTCCTCCAGCTCTACGTACACCTTTCATGTGAAAAAAAGCAATTCCAGTTTCCATCTGGAAAGCAAGATTTCCTGCCCTTTTACCACTGTCAGTCTTTTGATCTAGAAGCAGCAGTAGAAGATATCCAGAAGACTGGTTTCATTGTAAGTGGTTTTATTGGCTTACAAAATATGTATGAGAACGGGCTATTTGTGGTTTTAGAATAAGCTGCAGTATATAAACTAGAATGCTGATCTTCCATCCGCTGCATTCCATTTGTCAATTGGGCAAATTGTCCTGTAATTTCTTATTTCAGTGAAAAATGGTGATGTCAAAACTGACTTGGATGCTCACGTTCAAAGTTTGGACATGATTTCAGATTTTTGTTCACATTTGAATGTAAGTTTAACTTTCCACATCTATTTTTAAAATGGGGTAGTATTAAAAAAAACATTGAAAAGCGAAGGCTGAGATGCCAAGAAACAATTTAGCCTGCATTTTTCCAGTTGAAATAAAACTTTAGATATCTTTGGTAAATATGTTTTAAAATGTCCCCATATTTAAGTGAAATCTTTCTAGAGAGCACCCAGTATCCAGCTTCTTTTGCTCATGAACAAAAAGGGTTCCGTGTTTTGTTTCAACGTGATCTTTCCCCAGTCTCTCTTTTATTAATGAACAGCCATCTCACAATTACATCACAGCAATATTGGAGGTCTCACCACCCTATAAAATACACAGCACAAGGGAGGTAAAGTTGTCTGGTTGTTGCAAATGTTGCATAGTCCTGCTCTGAAGAAAGAAAAGAAGCAGGCTCATAGAATCTGATAAACATTAGCATTTACTCCAGCCAAAGCATGTTTTCAGTGATCGGCTGTTTTGCAAATTACCCTAATAAGACAAGGGAAACTACTTGGGGTGACTTAGAACAGCTTCTTTTTCTCTCATCTTTTATTTGCTGGTGTCTGTGAAACAAGCTACTCTTACGTTTTTAATGGACAAATGAGCAACAGTGAAATACTGACACACCATATATATAAAGCAGCTGGATCCCAGAACATAATTAGTAGTAGGGGAGAACCCCATGGATTTACATACTACTTTCCTTTCTTCTTCCTCTCTAAAATGCATCACTATCTTTGGCCATCACTCTGTCTGTCACACACCTCTCCTAATTACACAATTACAGTGCAGTGGAGACTGAGCAGCCTGTCTGACTCTGTCAGGACACCAGAATACTATGGGCATAGGCATGTTGACATGACTGCAAGTCTACAGAGCTTGCAACACAGCAGCATTTGCCTTCGGGGCCAATAGCTGAACATGCAGTGTATCAGTCAATCAGTCCTTGATTGCTGGCTAGTTTACAAGTATCTTGTTATGCCCTCTTCTCTTTCACATCCTTCTCTAGTGTAAAAAAAAATAAAAGTAGATCGATGGCAATTTTTTGGTCACCATAGTGCCACGCTGGTTTGATTACAGTTCTGAATTTGGTCCCTTTTATTACCTAGGCTATTGACTCACAATAGCAATGGTTAATGCTCATTCATGGCACCAACTGATCTCAGCTTGATTCAACTGGAGGTTCACCCTGCTCCAGAAGAGCCCTTTCTAGCCCTAAACAGCTTTCATCAGAACTAGTGATTTTGGTAACCACTGTTAGGTTGTCAGCAGGAATCCTGTACAGATAGTAATCAAGTGTATTCATAAAATAAATAGAAAAACTCACAATTGTATAGTACCTGCTGGCCAACTCTGTTTTCCAGAAATGCTAAGGTGTGTACATCCTTGACTTCTTTAATCTGTGGAACTTATTTGCCTACTTACTTATTTTGCTTTGTCATAAAATGCACATAACACCGATAAACTTCTGATTATCATTTATAACTGGGTGCCGTGGAAACAGAATTTGGTCCTAGCAATAACAAAATGGCCCAACTTATCTGATTGTAAAGGACATGGATTGCTGACTGCAAATGGTCTATTTTATGGGAAGCTGAATACCAACAACCTAATTATCCAATAAATAAATATCAGAATAATCAATGAAAATCACTATTTACTCAAATAGGACCTCAGTGTTAATAAATACAGGATATGCAATGTCTACTTTTTCAGAAAATAAAGCAGTTGTCTCAAACCAAAAATAGAATAGATTTTTTTTTTTACACATTAAAATGTCACTCTCATCCCATGTGCACAAACTAAAGATACTTAGAGGCTGAAAAGACTGACATATGCCTAGGCATTAGGGCAGGTTAGCTGTCACTTTTGTTTTGACTGAAAGCTATGCCGGTTTAATGGTTTAATCCCAGCTGTTATATTGTATTGTTGCAGGGATTACTGTATTAACAGTACAGACAGTGTTGTCAACATAAACATTTAGAGATCAGTACTGGAATTTCTGAAGTATCCTGCAAGTAAGGCTATGAGTTATTGGGTTCCTTGTATGTCTATCACTTAATAAGGGAAATATCACTCTGAGTCATTCTGTTTAAACTAGTGGCGAAAAAGCAAACACCGAATAGGTTTTGACATTGTTTCTTAAAGACTGTAACATTTTATTAGTAAAACTTGAGTTTGGCAAATTGGGGGGTGGGGTGGGGGGATGTACAGATGGCTGCCTAGTCTCTGCTTAGGATCTAACTGCCAATTAAGGGGAGTCTACCAACTCCCCTTGGTCCCCCTGCTGAACTTTTTTTTACTCTTTCCTAACATTTAGTCAAAATCTTTCTTCCTGCAGATAACTCTATGATTTAATGTCTTGCATTGTGAAACAACAGAGAATATACCACAGCCTTCTGTATGACATGTTTCGAGATATCTGAGGAATTTGGTCATACAATATGCCTTCTTTAGTCTTTTCTTCTCAAAGGCAAGTATTCTCCCCCCCCCACCTTTTTTTCCAATCTCCCTTCACAGGACTTAGTTTCTATTTCCCTGATTATCCCCATAGCCCTTCTCTGAACCTGTTCTAGTTTGCCAAAATCTGGGCACAATATTTGAGATTAGATCTGATCAGGACAGAATAAATAAATAAATATTATTTATTAAATATTAAATATTATTTCCTGTGATTTGAAAATTGTATTTTGATGCAGCCTAAAATTTAATTTTTTGCAGTCACATCACATGGGTGACTCAATTCGGTTTGTAATCTGCTGCTGTTCCAAAATCTTTTCCAAATTATATTGCCAAGCCAGTAAACCCATTCTGTATCTGTGCATTTGATTTGTTTCCTAAGTGAGTAACTGTATCTGTCTCTTACTAAAATTAATTCTGTTATTTTCTCTATTTCTGCTGTTACAGTGTTACCTATTCCAATGAATTTGTATCATCTGCAAATTTAATAAGCATTTCCTCTACTTATTCATCCAAGTTTGTAATAAAAATGTTGAATGGTACAGGTTCAGAACTAACCCTTGTGGCATCTTGCTCCAATGATAAGAAACCATTCATGTTTGATGAGCACATTTTCAGTATAATTGTCAGCTATGCAATGTATCCATTTAATAGTCATTCTATCCAATCACAATCAAAAAGTTCGATTACCAGCATGTCATGGAGCACTTTGTCAAATGCTTTGCTGAAATCATGACACACTGCATCTACAGCATTTCAACAATCTGTTTAGGAAATCACTCAAGATGAAATAAAGTTAATCTTGCAAGATTCGTTCTTGACAAATCCATGTTTACTTTGGTAATACCACATCGTTTTTAAGGCGCTTCCAGGTCAACCTCTTTAAAACATGCTGTAAAACTGACATTCCTTCATTCTTTCCTTCAGTCTCCATTACTTGTATTCTATCACAATTGTGTATCTCCAGGCAGCTCACCAAGCATAATAACAGCAAAAAAATAAGCCTCATTATAACACTCATTAAACACAATACAAAATTAAGATAGCCCATTGCAAAACAGATGGCAGGCAAAAAGCAGACATTAATCTCCAAAGGCTTGTTGGAACAGCCCTGTTCTGACAACTTTCCAGAAGATAATTAATGGACCAAGTTCATATTTGGCAGGAGGAGCTTATTCCAGATGGTTGGGGCTGCAATAGAGAAGCCCTGCTTCTGAGTCTCTGCCCCCTTCACCTCCCAAACTAAAGGAACCAGGAGCATCCCCTCACAGGTAGAACAAGCAGGGCTTTAAGAGTTAATTTGGAGGAGACAGTCTCATAGATATCTTGGGGCCAGACCCTATGGGGCTTTATAGGTTAAAAACAGTATCCTGAATTGTACCCAGAAACTTTCTGGAAGCCAGTGCAGAACTTGTACATGCAGGTGTTATACTGCTGAACGATCTGACATTAGTCAGGGTGCAGGGGTAGTATTTGAAGGAAGCACTGGGTATGGCGTATTGAGTCATCCAATCCAGCCCTAATGAGGGCATAAATGCCTGTCGATGAACATACAAAAGTGCTGAATCACACTACTTCAACAACCATTTTGCCTCCCTGCCCCCAGGACACTGGTGTCCATAAATTGTCTGGGGTGAGCTATCTTAATCAGATCTGTCGGCCTTACAAGGTGGGCCAGACAGGAAACATGACCAGATGAGCTAATTCTACTTTATTGTAAAGCTACATTAACAGAATCTTGCAAGTCTGAAAGTACCTCTCTCCCCCATCTCCTTTACAGCCCAAGAAACTAGGGAGGGACTCTTCTGAGCCTCTTGCCCCAGCCACATTCCTGCTGCCTTTAATCCAACTGTTCCCTTGGTTGTGTCTCTTTACCCTGTCTCCCAAGGTCATTCCCACATACCATTATAGATCACACCACTGAAGCGCTTAATTGTGGACACTTTCAGCCTGATCAGCAAGTGATCTGACCACGATAAACAACTAGTAACCAAATCCCCCACCTTCAGATTATCCACAAATTGCTTTGAAGTGAAAACTAGACGTAACATCTGTTCACTTACATGGGTTGGGCCTGATGTTATCTGAAGTAAGGCCATAGTTGTCATGGATGACAACTGTGAACTCCTAAGCCACCCCTGACCCCATCCTGAAGGATATGTAGATTCCCCAGCATTAATAGCCTAGAGAATTCCAACACTAGCTCCAAGATGAGCCCAAGAAGCTCAAGTAGGGATGCTACTGGGTGGTACACCAGCAGAATTCCTAACTTGTTCCTGAAACTCAATTTCAAGTATAGGCATTTACACCCCAATAGTTTGGTAATTCCATGGATTTTCCACTTTTTTAGGACTAGTGTAACATTTGCCCCCTTCAGTCATCTAGCACTTCATTAGTTCTCCAGGATTTTCTAAAGATAATTAATAAAATTTAGTCAGACTATCAATAATTTTCTTTACATCCCAGGATGCATTTTATATACAGTAGCTTTGAAGAATTAAGCTCATTCTTCATCACTGCCTGGTGGGACATACACTCTCTTGTTACTGAAATGGGAAGTGAGTAGCTCTACCTTTATTGTTTCACAGCATTTTCTGTCTTTATTTTTTGCTGGTATACCATTTTTTCTTCCTTTGAGCATATATGAAGTTATTTTTGTGGTCCTGAGCATTCATCACCAACCTCAGATGTTTCTGACCTTTAGTTTTCTTGATACCATTTATTTACCTTTCCATCTCCTACAAATGTCCATAATGCCATTTGCCTGATATCTGCTTAGCATGTTGTATACACTCAATCAACTGTGGCTTATTCAATAAGCCATGATTAAGGAAAGCATATCTAAATGTAATGTCTAATTCGATCTATATCTCTAAAATGATACAACAGATCTGTCAGATTTTAGATTATATACTCAGTAAGTAGTTACTCCTCATCCACAGACTTCTAAACCATTATTACCCACCCTCTTCTCAGCAACACACAAGTTATTCATCCATGGACCACACTGAGGGGTGGGGCAAATGATGACACGTGCCTCATGATGTAAGCCACCTGACCCACCTACTTGCATCCAACATCAAGACAGAAGTATGTAAGGGCGGGCCTTGCATTGTGACATTTTGTCATTTCTGCACAACTGTGTTTTGTACTGGACACCTATAATGGAGCATACACAGTGTTTTGGGCCAGACATGATTTGTCTTTTGCTTCTTCCTTCTATTTGAATGTTTCCCCTACTTTCTTTTCTTTCCAATCTATTTCTCACTTACATTGAAATGTTTGTGTGATATTTCAATAGCAAGGAGTAAACAGCAACAAGGATCAAAAGGCAAAGAGAAAGAACCAGACCTGAGATCACATCTAGGGATAGGTCTGGTGACAAAGAGCAGAAACATGCCACACATCAGAGATTAAGAACACCTTGTTCCTCAAGCTATGTTCCACTGAGACAGGAAGCCAACTTTTGCTTCTTTCTGCTTAGGTGCAATTAGTCCAGAAAATTCTTCATGGAGATGTTGTAGTCATAGAACCCGAAGTTCTAACAACAACTTTCATCTACCTTCTGTACACAGACTTCTCACTTGAGTGTTAAGAACCTTTTCCTCTGTTTTCTCTCTCTGCCTTTGCCTGACTTTTCCTGCATCCTTCAGATTTTTCCTACATCCTTCCTTGTTTTTCAAGATTGTTTTTTTCATCTTCTGCTTCCTTCAGTTATCTTCTTCTTGTGCTCTCTACTCTTTTACTCTTTATAGCTCTTGACTCTGACCAAAAATCCTTTTTCTAGTATCCGTATGAGATTTGTTATAAATGGACAATCGCTTCTTTGTTCAAACAGCTATTACCAATGGCTCATTTTCCTGGGAATATGAAATGCTGTAATTACAAACATTTCAGATTACCACCCTTGATTACCAGCACAAGCAGCATACATAAATGCAAATTCAGTGAAATACCATACCTAACTTATTTCCTGTAGTGTGCATGTGACAAAATCTAATACTCTCTTGTAATATTATACATGTGTTATATTATATGCTTTGGCACACCTAGCCAAAATATTAGCTTTGGCATGGATGACTATAATATTAACATAACAGTTCTAGTTTGTCATGGTTGGTGAAGACTTATCTGCTGGCACAGAAGGATCTAATAGCTGACTGGACCTAAAATGTCTATTAAAGAAAATAGTTGTATTACATTTATAAGTGCAACATTCCAACTCCTGGCTAAGGAAACTGAGGATGAGGTTTCTCTGCATGGGAGTTATGAAGGGTACTGGCTTCACTATATCAGAATAAAAGAAAAAGGATATTCAGGGTATACAGCAAATCTGTCAATAAACCAGTGAAAACAGGAGGCAATGGTGCACATTAAATGCATTTAAAAACACATGTTTCTCTTTAATTTGTAATAATGACATCTATCCCAAACCTAATAAATGAAGTGCCAGACAATTATTTACTCTTACCATTGAAAATACCTTGAACTGAATCCCACAAGGATTTGTTTCATTAAGAGACGTAACCTGGAGCAAAACTTCTCCAACAATCTTGTAGCATTTAGGATTTTTTAGATTGCTGTTTTCCTAGAAAGCTCTTAACTATTTGCTTATGTTTAAAAAAAGATCTAGATAATGCTCTTCTTCATAAAAATCTGTATGTCTGTTATAACATAAATGTAATCTAAAATTCTTTCAGAGTTATTCATCTATATTTTCTTCCAAGCCCTGATTGTAAGAATGATCAGGCTTGAAGCCTGTTATAAAGATGACATAAAATACTTACAGTATTTGTTTACAACATCATTGCTATTGGGAAATACCATCTCAAAGACAGCAGATATTTGAAAGGGTATTGCCCGCTGTAAGCCAATCTGGGGAGAAAAGCTAAAAGCACCCTTTCTGCAAGAAATACATTTAAACACACCATAAAGATGCACACAAAATGACTAGTTTTTTGTTCAAACTGTGAATGAGGTAGGGTGTATAGGTTTAAGTGGGGAAACGTTTATGCTTTAAGGTAGAAACCTGCATGTCCAATTGCCTGGGGTCCATGTGGTAGACTTAAGAACAAGTTTAATAAACTATTGTTGTTTATTAAGGATGGATTTGATCATGATAATATTGAATATTCTTGAAAAAAAAACTCCAAGCAGTGCTTCAAACAAACAAACACACACAAGAGCTGAGCCCAGTGGCATAGCATGTGCTTTGTGTGCAGCAGAACCCATGTTATTGCCTAGTAGGTAGAATCAAGTATGATAATCAAGTGATAAACCAAATCCATTACAGTCTCAAATCCCATCTTTCCATCCCACATTTCCTTTCAAGTCGATTTTTCTATTATGGAAACTGGGACAACCACCTTTAATGTCATGATGACTCGACACAAAATATAATGAAATATCTGTTTAATCCCACTCAGTTGGGAAATGCCCATTACAATTTCTTCCATATCCTGGAGGTTTGTTCTTTCATATAACACAGGAAGAAGCCATCTACAAGAGATGGTCCTATCTTCAATTTCCTGACGGGATGCTATACCTGAAAGCACAAGAATAAGTCTATCACTGTTTCTGCATAAATCACTGCTAAAGCAGCAGCTTGCAATGAACCTTTCTGGGGTTCTAGCGTAAATTATAGCAGCCCAATCTGGCCTGGAACCTGTCCTTTGACATCTTACAACAAGACTCGTTCTTCAGAATACAGGTTCCCACAATCATTATTTCATGTACTTGTTCCACTTGTGCAGAAAGAGAGATAATAAGCTATATTCAACTTTCTTAACAGATTTCCATTTGCACTGTGAGATGGCCCCCAGGTCTTCTCCCCCTATACCCTCATGTATATCTCAAATCTGTTTTAGTTTCCCAACCCTTGAAAGCAAATTTGCGGTCATAAATGAGGTGGTGCTGGGAGAAGGAATCCATTTTCCTGGTAGGATCAACGGAATGACACCACTTGATACTACCCAGTATAAGAGTTCAAGCAGAATTGTGATTTTTTAAAATAATAACAACCACAAAATAGTTCTGCCTGTGAAGGTCACAAGTACCTTGTCAAATAGGATGACTGGCCTTTTTATTGAGTGTGCCTGCCTCTACTGAATGCAGACTTTGCTTCCCAGCAAAACAAACATATGTAACCATCACACGTTATAACCTACATGTTGTTTTGCATTCCTTTTCCACTTTCCTTCTTCATGTTAGCAGAATTGGAAGTAAACAAGTTGAACACATGTTCAGGTTTAAAAGGCCTCCTAGAACAGTTCTGTCAGATTTCAACATGCAGTAAACATTCATTTGTGATTTTTGCCATCAACTCCAGCATTCTACATATTTTGCTCTAGCCATAACCCTGGCATTTTACACTGTTTAGTCCAATATTGATCATCTGAAATCAAATAAATTCCCTATGGTTGGTTCACAGATCATTGAGCCACAGCTGACTTATCATACTCAACCATTAAACCATAATGGCTAGATTCATATATTGTGCAAAGCCACAAACAAGCAAACCACATTACAGCTTAATGCAATGTGTGAACCCAAAGTATGCATGTGTGTTTAGATCTAAACGTATCACCAAATCTAACCTCATGGAAATATAACTTAAATGGGTAGATTCACTGTTCTTAGTGACTCACATAAGCTTCTCTTATATCTATGCCTAATTAGCTCAAAATTAAATCTGTCTGTAATGTAATTTGTGGAAAGAAGAAACAAAAGCATTAGGAAAAGAGTGCTTTCTGATAAATAACTGCTTACAAAAGCAAATGCATCCTCTAAGCCTGGACGTGTAATTAAATGGGTAATTAGCAGGTCTTTAAAAATGCACTTTAAACATTGCAAAATACAGATGCCTATGGCAGTAATGTTCATGGAGCAGCTCATTGGGGAAATGGCTCAACTTTTTCAAGGAAATAAATAATTGACCAGCCCAGATAATGGCTGCCTGCCATTGCATAGACATTGTACGGTGTTAAGATTATTAATTCACAGGGTTGAATCTGTTCTGATTATCTTCTCATCTGTACAAGTAACAGTCTCACTGTCCTAAATTATTTAGAGAAATGGAAACCAAGAAAACTGAGTAGCCCCCCCCCCCGCAAAATGGAGTAGGACTTTTATGCTGAGGCTGTACATCTTCAAAACAACTTTTTATGTATAATTCTGACAAAAAATAATTGAATGGTTTAAAACGAATCTAATTAAATTTAATTTAAACACAAGAGATTAAACAAACAAAATAAAAGCAGACAACCCCCACCCCCAAAACAAAATATGCAAAACATTCACAAGAAGCATCCCAACACCGTGTAAAGTAAGTTATAGAGCGATACCATATAAAACCCAGTACACCAACACTTTGGGTAGTTAAATTAAATAAGAGAAATACCTGAGGGGCCAATAACATGCAGACACTTAATAATATTTTACGAAATGTGAGATGATCGATCAAAATGGGGATGCTAAATGGCCCTCCGGCCACCTCCTAAGAGGAGAAGGCAATGACAGGATTTTCTAGCAAACATGAAGTTTGCTATTTCCACCAGTAGCCATCACCCATCCTGCTGCTGTCTCCCACCAAAACAATCCTCTTAGGTATTGTAACCTCCTGTGCCATCCTTGCCTCTCCTATCTCCCACCCCATGAACCTTAGAACCTTCACCTTCCCTCAACCTCTGTCTTTCGTGGCCCCTTCCTCTTGTCTCCATGTCTGCTGGGAAGCAGTGCCCCCACCTCTGGCAGAAGCAGTTGTACCCAGCCGCTGGTCTTGGAAGGATCTGCATTTGGCCCAGATAGGGGTGGTGGTTCACTGCTGCTCGAGGCCAACGGCAAGGCTCTCCAATGAGCACAGAAGTAGGGGAAGGGCAGCAAAGGGGAGAGGAAAAGGGGAGGAGGAAGATCCATACTTCAGGGGGAGGGGAGATGGGCAGGGAGCAGAGGAGGAGATGAACCTCTCCCCCTTCCCAGCTTCTCACTCACCTGACTGCTGCCTCTGTTTGAGGGCAGCAATTCTGCCAGCCTCCTTTTGGAGGTACAGGAAGACAGTGCTGACAGTGGTTTTCAAAGCACCATGCTTTCTGCCCTTCTCAAGGAAAGCAGAGGGCTGTGGGGAAGAGTTTCCCATCAGCTCCCACATTTTGGACAGGCTATTCTGAACCCCTGCTGCCGCTGAGCATGAGTGAGCCTCTGAGCATGTGTTTAAATGGCTGCTGCTTCTCCCCCACTCAGTCTGTCTAAACTCTGTCAAAAACAGAAATAGAACTGATTCTTGCTACTTTACTGGCTGGGCTGGGAAAACACAAGCAACACGCACACACAAAACTGAGAAGCAAATCACCCTTCAGAAAATAGCAAGCCAGTCACAGAAATCAAGAGTCTCAGAAGAGTACAACAATTTTGTCTTTAGCTCATAACTAGCGCATTGAGACAAACCTCTTGGAACAAACATCTCTGGCTCTGTTAGAAACATTCACACAGCTGCTTTGAACATTTTGCACACCTCTATTGTTGTGTGCCTCAGCATGCTATATTAATTAGAATAACAACCACAAATTAGGAAGAAAACAGCATTAATAACAGAGAATTGTAGAAGAAGAAATCTTCAAGGACATGTCCTCACCAAGCATACCTGAGACAGACAGGGAAGGAACAATTCAGAGTCCTCCATTTATACTGGAAAATGGCATGGGCTCTAAGAACTGTAAGTGATGTTCACTTTTTAAATATTTTAAGCCATTTAGAGTCCAAAAAGACAGGGAGAGTCGGGGTCCTTAAAATACAATACATAATTAATTGACAATTTGTCAAATGGGATTTCCATACATTCTTCTCTCTTCTCCCCCAAGTGAGTCCTGAAAATGAAGATACCTTTGGGAATACTGTGCAGTTGAATAGAGAAGCTGCTAAAGGAGGGAGGAGTTGGGAGGAAAAAAAATCACACATGGTTGTTTGTTGTCTCTGGTTCATGGGCTGGATTAGATCTGGGCTGCCCAAATCTAGATGACCATAGATAGCATCAAAGAGTGATGACTTTCTGTCTTTGTTCCCATCAAGTGGTCACCTGGATTTGGGCATTCTTCAGCTGGTGGTCCAAACCAATATTTTTACATATTTAAACCTTTCTCCTCTGACAGATTACCAACATTTAAAAAGTATCAACAAATGTTATATGAATCTATACTTCCAATGTTTCTTTTTCATAAAAGGAGCTAATGAACTTTCACAAAATAATCTTGAGCCTGTGAGGGCATCCCATATTTTCGCTTCAGTTTTCAATTAGCAGTCCTGTGCTTTCAGTAAATATTCAGCTTCATTACTTTGCTTTCCAAAAATCTTCCATCTTTTTCTGCCAATATGCTTTAATGGCCCTTGGCTATAACCTCTATTTCCAAAGAACTGTGCTGCTCTTTCCAGGTTCACTAAAAAAAATATCAGGATACTCTAACATTATTTTTCAGTGACAAGGGCAAAGTAAAATGGAGTGATTTCACCCAGAA
The DNA here is from genome assembly GCA_030867105.1 of Liasis olivaceus. NCBI lineage: Eukaryota > Metazoa > Chordata > Lepidosauria > Squamata > Pythonidae > Liasis > Liasis olivaceus. The sequence goes on from CM061349.1 coordinate 182,905,184, forward strand.
TCTTTTAAAAAGACTCTATTTAACAAAGGAGACTATCAAAGAAGTCTTCCTCAAATTACACATAAGGCAGGAAATGCTAATACCATTTCAGCTAAATTTGTGCTGGTAAGATTGTTTAGCCAACAGACTATGTCCAAATCCATTTCAGTAATACTTGGGTCAGTTGGCTGCATTCATTTAGCAGATTCAAGCCTTTTGTTCTGACTGAAGGTAGAAACACCAGCTAAGGCAAGCCAATATTATCTGTAATTTCCCTCACCAGTGTATTGCAGTATCGATCACAGTCTCTGGAGAAGCCTACCTAGGTCATGACAAATCCTAAGCAAACCTAGCCGCACCTTTTATAACATTCTCAGAAAAAATGTATTTCCATAAAAAATAAAAAGCTGATTAAATGTTAAGTACATCAAGGGAATGCTAGGAGGAAAGGTTCCCCATTTTAAGTGTTTGCTTTCAGTTGAAAAAAAAAATCTTCCTTTAAATAACCTTTCAGTGGTTCAGAAATATAGAACAACAGTGTCATTCACACTAGATTGTTCAAATAAGAAATGCAAGGATGTTGATTTCTTAAACAGAATAGGTGGTACTGCTGTCTCAAAGACAACCTTCTCATTGTCAATGTCCACTGGATTGGGGGTGGGGCAGGAAGGAAACTGCAGTGTAAGGTGTGTACATAATTGTGTGAAAGTAGCCCATGCTGCTAAAACACACCGGTTTTGTTTTTCTTGTACATGTGCTTTCTTGTTAGTGTCCCATCCCATTGCCTTACACCAGTGTTTCTCAATCTCGGCAACTTTAAGATGAATGGACTTCAACTCCCAGAATTCCCCAGACAGAATTCTCATGGCTGGCTGGGGAATTCTAGAAGTTGAAGTCCACTCATCTTAGTTGCTAAGGTTGAGAAACACTGCCTTACACTGAATCAGGTCACTAGTCCATTCAGCCCTGCACTGCCTAACTAGCACTCCCTTCTGTATTCTGCAGTCAAGCTTAAGCATGGGACCTTTGGTGTGCATGGTACATCCTCAGCCACTGAGCCTCCCTTCATCTTGGCAACACTGGTAAATATTCGTAAAGAGTAACAGTAAAATCCATGAAGAGCATCTTTTGCAGTGGGAATGGAGATAAACAGATATACCTAGCCAGGGTTTGGAGCATATGCTACCCTCACACTGTTAGCTGACCTCTTTTTTGCCGTCGGTTAGCATAATGCAACTTTTATATTGCTTTAATTATTGCAGAAATGCTCCTAACACTGCATGTTTCATTTGGCCTGGCTGAGCATTCAATAAAAACTAACTTAATCTAGCCATTTCCTTTTTAAAGGTAAATCCAGGAGAATATCTTTCCACCTAGAGCTAAAATCCTCAAGGGCTGAAGTCAAAGGAAGCTGTTCAAGTTCTAAAACAGCTTCAAACCTAAGTTATAAACCATGTGAAAAAACCCCCTACTGATGTTTAATCTAGGTGAGACCAAAATTGTTCCTGATCAAGGGAATGACAGAACTACAGTACTAGCTGCTTGGGGAGAAAAAAGCAGAAGGATTGTACAAAGTATTCAAGAGGCTACGTTACATTCACATGAAGAAAGCACCCTCCTTGGACTGTGAAAGCCACTGCATCCCCTGGAAGGCTCAGCTGCTTTTAAGGCCTTGCCTATTGTCTACTTGTGTGTCCACATGCACTGACAGTGCTTTCATTGAACCTGCCAGCACAATGGTGATGCTTTCTCCACCATCACAAAACTCCCACATATTTAATGGACAGGGATCACAATCTGAAATAAAATTGGCTCTTGAATGGTCAAACCTAAAAAAAAAAAATAGGCAACCTGCAGGGATCCTATTGTGATAATGATTCATTAGTAATCTATTAGAAAGAGCAAGTTGTTTTATCATTAAAAACCATCATAATTCATACTGGTAAGATGCTTTATATTGTTTCATCTATTTCTGGCCCCTTTTGTTCAAGGGTTTGTATGGTCTGTTCAAAAGGAAAATATCATTTGTTCTAGTAACTTTAAATCAGAAATATAAAACTATATCACAGTCTGTTTCATTAAAAATAGTTTATCTCAAACATGTCCTTAGAAAAATACAGATATGTTTTTTCAAAGATATGAGATTGATTGGCCAGGATCCAAAAAGCAACTTTAGATGTGCCCCCAAGGTTACATAAAAGGAGTTTTGATTTTTGTCTTTAAACCACACACCTTTATGCCACACTAAAAACTGTTTGAAATTCCCACCATTTTTGGGAAAGGGGTATTAGATGGAAGGCAGAGCTGTTCTTTGGGGTACATTTGCTCAATCACACATACAACAGCCCCCAGAAATAACTGGATAATTCTTTGTTCTTTATCTGCTGTTGGCATCTTGAAGCACTGCTGATGAATACGTTAACCTGTCAGCCTTAAACCTGACAATTTAAATACCTGTAAAAAGCTGATCTGTATTCACATTTCACAGGTGAAAGGGAAGATTAATGCATCTTTTCCCCAAACCATTGTCATTTAAAAGATAAAACCATAGTCTTGTATATACATAAAAAAGTTTTAAAAACAGTAAAAATGAACAGATGTTTTATTCAAAACCAAAAGATAGGCAGCTGTCAAAATACATCTTTAGTAATAAGCTATCCTTCAGTTTAAAGAACCTTCTGGAAGCTTCTATCTTCTTTTTAAGAGACATTTCACAGAAATATGTAATTTCAACTTTTTATATATGCATACAAAAACCTTTCAACTCTTGTTCCTGAGCCTTTGCATAAACCAATCTTGTCATCTGAGTGGGGTTTTTTTCTCCGAATAATGCACACATTTTTTAAAATCCACATATTAAGCAGACATTTGTCTGTCTCAGGTGAGCAATTTTAAAGACAAATGGCTGGTAGTATATTCCCCATTATGACAACACTCCATGATAAAACAAACTCTGTTCTTTGGTGGATTTGTCTGCCAAAATAAAAGGACTTTGTTAGAATAAATGTATGAGCTAAAGTACGATCAATGGCATATATTGTTAGTAAAACAGAAACATGACAGCTCCTGATTCTATATGGTAGAATTTATGTGGATTAAAACAAACATGTAGGAGAACCATATTCTCTGTGCTGGGGCATTGGTGAAAAGAGAAGGGAAGAAGAGCATGCTAATATGCTATCCCACCTGATAGTCTCCTAGGACAATCCCGATTTTCTTTGTCTATTTTGGTATGATAAATACAGCTAAATATTTGATAGACTTTAGCTTTGAAGATACATTCTTATTAGGTTCTCCAGAAAGAGATCAAACTTTAAAATTATATCATTTGCATAATATATAAAAAATTTCCCTCTCACCCCTATGGATGGTATGTGTCTTCCTCAATCTCGAGTCCTCTACCAGAGGCCTGGGAGTTTGAGGGTTCTGCGCAGTATCTTAGCTGTTCCTAGCACTGCACTCTTCTGCACAGAGAGCTCTGATGTTGTTCCCGGGATCTGTTGGAGCCACTCTCCCAGTTGAGGAGTCACGGCCCCAAGTGCTCCTACCACCACTGGGACCACTTTGGCCTTGACTTTCCACATCCTCTTGATTTCCTCCTTCAGGCCCTGGTACTTCTCCAGCTTCTCATGCTCCTTCTTCCTGATGTTGCTGTCACTTGGCACTGCTACATCTATCACTACTGCTGTCTTCTGGTCTTTGTCTACTACCACGATGTCTGGTTGATTAGCCAGTACCTGCCTGTCCATCTGGATCTGGAAGTCCCACAGGATCTTAGCCCTGTTATTCTCCACGACCTTCTGTGGAATCTCCCATCTGGACTTGGGGGGGGGGGTCTAGCCCATACACTGTGCAGATGTTCCTGTACACAATGCCAGCTACTTGGTTGTGCCGTTCAGTGTATGCTGTTCCTGCCTGCATCTTACACCCTGCCACTATGTGTTGGACTGTCTCTGAGACCTCTTTGCACAATCTGCACCTTGGGTCCTGTCTAGTGTGGTAGACCCCTGCTTCTATGGATCTGGTGCTTAGTGCCTGTTCTTGTGCTGCTATGATCAGTGCCTCAGTGCTTTTAGTCCGGCCCTTTCCAGCCACTGATAAGATTTCCCAATGTCAGCCACCTCAGCTATCTGTCGATGGTACATCCCATGCAGGGGCTTGTCTTGCCATGGTATTTCCTCTGCTTGAACTTCCTCTCATGTCTGCTGCTGCCTGAGGCATTCTCTCAGCAGCTCATCTTTGGGTGCCATCTTACTGATGTATTCCTGGATACTCGAGGTTTCGTCCAGGACAGTGGCTTTGACACTCATCAGACCCCGCCTGCCCTCTTTGCAGCTGGTGTATAGTCTCTGGGTGTTGGACTTGGGGTGGAAACCTCCGTACATTGTGAGGAGCTTCAGGGTCTTCACATCAGCAGCCTCCATGTCTTCCTTTGGCCAGCTCATTATACCGGCAGGGTATCTGATGACTGGCAGGGCATACATGTTGATGGCATGGATCTTGTTCTTCCCATTGAGCTGGCTCTTCAGGACCTGTCTTATCCCTTGGTGGTACTTGGATGTTGCTGTCTTCCTTGCCTCCTCCTCATGGTTCCCGTGTGACTGTGGGACACCAAGGTATTTATAGCTGGTCTCTATGTCTGCTATGTGGCCCACTGGTAATTCCACTCCATCGGTCTTAACTACCATCCCTCTCTTTACTATCATCCTGCCACACTTCTCCAGTCAGAATGACATCGCAATGTCCTCGCTGTAGATCCGTATCCGGTGGATCAGTGAGTCGATGTCTCGTTCACTCTTAGCATACAGCTTGATGTCATCCATGTAGAGGAGGTGGCTGATGGTGATTCCACTCTTGAACTTGTACCCATATCCAGACCTTGTGATTATCCGGCTGAGGGGGTTTAAGCCTATGCAGAACAGCAGTGGGGACAGTGCATCACCTTGGTATATGCTGCACTTGATGGCCACTTGTGCGAGCTGTCTTGAGTTCACTTCCAGTGTTGTCTTCCACAGTCTCATTGAGTTCTTGAGGAAGGTCCTTAGTGTCCTGTTGACTTTGTATAGCGCCAGGCAATCACAGATCCATGTGTGCGTCATTGAGTCATAGGCTTTCCTGTAGTCAATCCAGGCTGTGCTCAGATTGGTCTGCCTAGACCTTGAATCTCGGGTGACTGCTCTATCTATGACTAACTGGTGTTTTGAGCCTCTGGTGTTGTTCCCAATGCCCTTCTGAGCTGTGCTCATGTACTGGCCCATGTGGTCTTGTAGCTTGGCAGCTAGGATGCCTGATAGAACTTTCCATGTTGTGGGGAGGCAGGTTATTGGCCGGTAGTTGGATGGTGCTGTTCCTTTGTGAGGGTCTTTCATGATCAGCACTGTCCTTCCTTGTGTTAGCCAGTCTGGGTGGGAGCCTGCTGCTAGCAGTTGATTCATCTGTGCTGCTAGGCGTTCATGCACTGCTGTTAGTTTCTTTAGCCAGTAGGTGTGGATCATGTCCGGGCCAGGTGCTGTCCAGCTTTTCATGTTCTTGACCCGCTGTTGGATGTCTGCTACTGTGATGCTGACTGGTTCCTGTTCTGGGAGATTGCTGTGGTCTGCTTTCAGGTCCTGCAGCCACTTTGCACTGGTGTTATGTGTCTTCTCTTTCTCCCATATGTTCTTCCAGTACTGTTCGGTTTCTGCTGCTGGTGGCTCAGCTGATACTCTGTGGTTGCACTGCAGTTGGGAGTACACTTTGGATGGTTCTTTGGAGAACAGGGCATTTATCTTCTTGGCCTCTGCTTCTCTAGTGTATCTCCTTAGCCTGGTAGCCAGTGCTGTGAGCCTTTGTTTAGCAGTCTCTAGGGCTTCAGATGGAGTCAGGCCCATGTATTTTTTCAGTAGCCAAGTCGTATCCTTAATCTCCACACGCTTCTGTAGTTCCACCAGCTGACTGACTTCTCTCCGAGTTGCCTTGATCTTAGCCTCCTATCTCATTTTCCAGGGTGGGTATGTACTGCTGTTCTTCTTGATCGTGTAGCCAAGCATTTCCAGGATTACAGTGGCTGTAGCATATACCAATTCATTGGTTTCAGTTATGGTGGAGTAGGGATTGTCTGGAGGGCTCTGTTGGCATCTTCTAGCATACTATCTGATGGTACTTCTCCACTGAGCCTTGGTAATCGGACTCGAGGGTTGACTATAGCTAGTTTATCCATGATCTTATGCCTCATATCAGCTGCTGTGCTCTGTAATGGAAGGGGTGGCAGTGATATTCCAGCTTCAGGTGTTGGCTGCACAACTGCTTGTTCTTCCAGGTCTGCTTGAGTCCGGGTTGTAATGTAGAGTTGGTCTATCTCGAGTTGTGAGAGCAGCTTCCTCTTTACTATGTTGAAGCGCTGGGTAACTAGTTGTTTCTCAGTTAGTGTAGATGTAGGCCTTCTGTCTATCCATGGTTCCCTCATACGTTTCATATATCCCCTCTCATTAGGTCTGCTGTTGTAGTAGCATTCCATCAATTCCAGGTTTTCTTGTCTCGTCCATGTATGGTTTTTGTTCCAGTAGCCCACTTAACATCAGATTGTCCTGGTTCCCCAACATCTGATGCGGACCTTGTTAATCCGGGCGACGTCCGAGCCAGCATGACTCTCTTAGTTCGTGTCACTCTCATATTGGAGGTAGGCAGGTGAAGCGTTAGGGGGTCTTTGCCCAAGGACCCCTACTGGTAAGGTAGGTGCCAGCTGGGATTTGAACCCCGCTCTCCTGCATCAAAGGCGGTGTTCTAACCACTACGCTATCCAGCCGCTTATATATAAATAACCCCCTAACCCCCACCCCTAGAAAGGGTCATCAGTGGGGACCATGGGAAAAGTCTTCTCAGTTGTTGCCCTCCTTCTCTGGAACAGCATTCTCCAAGGTCAGATTAGCTCCAACTATGGCTTTTTCAGAGGGCCATTCAGGCTGATGTGTTAGGAGCTGTAATCCGTCCTGTGGGGAGTGCTTGTTAATTGACTGTTTGGCTGTTTCCTGGTGCATAAGGTGATGCATTACTTTGAATATTATATATTATTGACCTTGAGCTTCTTGTTACAGAAATTAGGAGTGTAACTCACGCAGAGTTGTATATTTGTAATAGTATGTGAGAAAGACCTTGAGAAATAGGGCAAAGAGATGCTGCCTAGGGAATGGTCAGATTAGAGAGAGCATAGCCTACAGGTGCATAATGGATAGAGAAAGAGGCTCAGAAGGGACCCTCCTTAACTTCTCAGGCTGGAAAGGAGATGGCAGGAGATTTGCACTTTCAGACTTGCAATAAAGCTTTACAATAAAGTAGAATTAGTTTATCTGGTCATGTTTCTTGTCTGGTCTATCTGGAAAGGCTGACATTATGCTTCAAGTGGCACTATTCCCCAAATACATTTCAAGGTATCAATTCAACACCATACATGCAAATGTTATTTTATTACATGAGATGAATCCTTGCTGGTGCGTATCAGTCTGAAGGAGGACTAGAGCAGTCCAACTCTCATCTTCAAGACCAGACTGAAAGTAACTGGGAATAGTAGAGCACAAGATTAATCTGCAGCATGGCATCATAGCAGGTTACTTATTCCAAATTCCGCTCCCTCTCAACTGCCTCTCATGAGCCAATGTGATGTAGAAACTAAAAGTGTTGGACTGGCATTGGAGAGACCTAGGTTCAGATCCATCTTCACCACAGCAGCTTCTGCATGTCTTTGGGCAATTCACTCTGTCTCAGCTCAGCCTACCTCATATGATTGTTTTTAGGGTTATGTTATGCTGGGATATAAATCTAACAAATGAATAAAATTGGCTGCCTTCAAACCTGCCCATCTGGGTACATTGGCCAAATTAACCAGATCAGTAGAGCAGCCTATGTTTGGATAACTGCTATTTAGTTTTAGTTTAGCATGTTCTGTGAATTCAGCCATGGTGGCTTATAAGTTATAGCTTAGTGTATTGTGAAAACCCAACCCATCTTGGTTTAATCAAGAAATCATGGTTAAGCAAATCCTGGCTTAATGTGATGTGCAAAGCTAACAGATTGTGAAGTTACTCTACCAGAAACAGGACAGATGTATTGCTGACAATCATGTCTAATTTTTGGATTCCATCTGAGACCTTTAACAAGTAACCAACCCCATGCAATCCCTATTGCTTCCACTGTGTCATTATTAATGGGATCCATATTATCTTTCTTTTCCCCTATTTCAAACAGAAATGCACATTCTTTCTAGGATACTATACAAATAAACTTGGTGAGTCATACAGAATCAAGTATCTTGCTTCCATAATCTTATCAATGACATTTCAAACATAATAATAATTTCTTCTATTAATACACTATTTAACAGTGCAAGAAAAACTTTTTATCAGCTTATTTGAGAGAAGTAGAAAATTCAGTTTGATCTGACCAAATAAAGATAACGGAAATAAACCAAATACAAAGAACAAACTGATGAGAGGAAAATCTCTAGAGGTTGCAATAAAAAAAATAAAATAAAACTGAGTTAAACTAATGGTGAGGAAACATGCTATTTCATCAAGCTCAGATCAAATTGTGATAACTGCTCTCTTAGCTATGGCTGTGAATATAACTTCAAATTATTTTGATTGCATTATATCACGGCATTATTCTAGAAGACATACTTGTCCAAGGCAAATGCAAGATTCTGGCAAGCAACTGATCATTATTTTATGAACCTGTCAAGGTTGCACCACATTGGAGGGTCTCTACCGGTCAAAACAGCAATGCCTCTTCATGATCATCTTCCTCTTTGTCAGCTTCAGCTGCCAGTAAGTCAACGAAGACCGAAAAAGTACGATGATGACCAAGACTGCAGGAATGGTGCATCACTTTAAGTTAAATAACTTACTCAAGAGTTAGTAGTAGGCAGCTGAAGCCAGTCAGATGATCCCTTGGGTGAGGGATGAAGGTGAAGCAGCAAATATCTCTGTCTGTCTCTGAGCCATTTCAGGATTCTCCTAGACTATAAGGCTCCACGTCTGAATTTTGCTACAGTAGCAACACCATATAATTTTTAAACACGGTTTGTTTAACCAAGCAGTCATAGGTGGCTTTACAAATCATATCATACAGTTGCACAGGTCCAAGGTTGCTTGTGACCCTGAAACTAAGGCTATCAAAGCAGGGATGCAAAGATATTAATGACCACTAAATGGCAGAAAACTCCCTTGGCTGCAATCTAGTGGCTGCTTGGATTTTTGCATCCCACATTTACCATCTCTGAAATCCTTGGATTTCAGAAACAATGAAAAATTGTCACTTGCAAAGAAAACATTGTGCACACCTGGCATAGTATTTTATGTGAACCAGGCCTAAGAACAACTCTCATCTCTCCCATAGAATGAAAAGTATGATTTCAAATACACATGAGCCTTGCTTAACTCACAGCAGGGGAGGTGCCTGATTACAGATATTAGAAAGAATAAAAAACTAACTACAGGCTTGTACATCAATACTTCTCTCTAATGTGCAAAACCACTTTGAAGTCCAAAAGCCTTTTCCAGATGCTGATGTCAAATTTCAAAATGTTTTTCACTTTCAAAGAAAGGAATAGAAACTTGCCCCTTAAAAATTAAAAATGACAGCTGAAGTCTTTAGAAAATGAAATTCTATGTTAAATGTTTAATTCCATTAAAAAAAAGTGGTACCAAATAGTTTGTCTCAGAAGACATAGGTAGACAGATAAAGGTATATCTATATAGTTATACAGATAGGAACAGACATAAATCCCAAGCAAGTATTATTTAACTTTTACAATCATGTTTTAATATGTGACATATCTAATACAATTAAAATCCATCCACCCACAAACAGTATCTGTCTGATGTGGAGTCTACACCATTTTCTTTGCTTCTTATATAATTGTTGAACGTGTCAAACCAAATATTGAAAGGGATGAAGAAAGATAATTACCACTAAAAGTGGATGAAACTGGCCATTATAGTGTTCCAGATGTATCCATCATAATTCTTCTTATGTTAATGTTCTCATATATAAGAAAAAAAATATCTAAATTCTTAACTATGCTAACAATTCAAGCTTTTTAGAAAAGAAAAATTGCCAACTTTTTACCATGTCTTTAAAAAAAAAATAAAGAGAACTATTATCTCTCTTCAACAGTTAAATGAACTCCAATAGAAGAGAATATCTGTAGCTCAAGGTTGAACTGTGAAGTTCTTGGTGCTCTCTGAACTTGGTTGTTCGCTTGCAGACATTTAATTACCCAACTAGGTAACCTGACTAGGTTTATTGAAAAACAACCCACACTAACCAAGTGCTCCATTACCAAAGTAACAACCCAAACTCCCACAAGAGGAGCTGTGTAAGAACATTATTCAGATGAGTACAAATGCATTGCAGCAACTCAGAACACAAGAAGAAGGGAACAGACCACCTATACAACATCTTCCAACAAAATGGATACAAACTTTATCAGATGGATACATAACTTTATCAAAAAGTGCCTGACCACTCAACCCACTGCAGCACAACCAACACAAGCTATGAAAACAATAACACTGCCATACATCAAAAACATCTCAGAAACAACCAACAGATTATTACAACCACACGGCATCACCATAGCACACAAACTAACTAAAGCCCTCCAAAACATCTTAAGTAAACCAAAACCCAGTAACCCAAGAAGGAAAAAAAACAGGAGTCATCTGCAGCACATGGTATAACGTCTGTACAGCCACTGTGTAGGACAGACAGGCAGAAGACTAACAGAGCGCATCCATGAACACCAACTAGCAGTCAGAAGGCATGATGAAAACTTTGTAATCCCACAACACATGGACAGACTCAACCATAGTTTCAACTGGGAAATTGTGAGCATCCTACACCAAGCTAAATCCAAAAATGCTAGGGAATTCCTGGAAGCTTGGCATTCCGACAAATCAGCCATCAATAGACACATAACAATAAACCACATTTACACATCATTCAAAACAGACAATAAACAAGTAAGAAGGAAGCAAAACACATCCTCTCCAACAACCAACACTCAGATAAGCAGGGATGAACACCTGACAACAATAAAGCAGAAAATAATACCTTAATCAAGGAACTATCAAGGAGAAAACCAAATCCTCACCAACGCTGGCAGGGTAAGCTACTATATATAAACAGGGAGCAAACCCCACCCTCACTAGCACTGATGATGTTACCTAGTTGGGTAATGAAAGGTCTGCAAGCAAACAACCAAGCTCAGAGAGCACCAAGGACTCTGCAGTTAAATGAACTCCCCCCCCCCTCCATTGAATTTATCCTTGTAGAAAGACTTGATATTCTTGAGGGATTTAGGTGTGAAAAAATGTTATTTATTATACTAGCAGGAAGAGGAAATACCTCTTTCAAAAGGTTTAAAGAGATTTTTAGGTTTGCCAAAAAAAGTTGAGACTTAGAAGCAAATATGCATTTAATTTGTATTATTGAGATACAGGAATGTGAGCTGTCTGGTTTGGATGTTTAGCAAATATGTTGGATAATATGAATGAAATATCTGGAAACTATATAACAAAAGAGAAATACTTTAAGGCAAGGCCTGCAATGATGCTTAGATACCAGTTCTAAAGTTTTCCAGCTTTCTGAATTTAAGTGGATGACTAAGCTTTGAGAGGTATTACTGAAAGAGTATTCTCGGTAATCTAGATGGAAAAAAAATTATTAGGACATTGTTGGCAAGGGAGTGAAAAGAAAAAAAAAGTAAAGCAACAGGAGTCAGCAAATAAGACAATCTTCTATATATTTTATCTCTTTAAGAAACGTGACAATATTTTCTAATCTAAAAGACACAGCTCAGTTCTCTGCATCTCTGCTCAAATCTACAGATACTCAAGGGTTTGTTTGCTTCGGAAGTGAATGGAATTCCTGTCTCCCAAAATCAGGTGCAGATCAGAATGCAGCTCTTTCCCCTATTTGCCACTTTTTCTAATTTTGTGGTGCATGTGTCTGCTTTAAAAATTTAATACATTCAGGGGAAAAATGTATCTTTCATATAAAATGCATACCAAAATTATGATATATTTATTTATTAGTTTGTCACATTTATACAGCCGCCCATCTCACCCACAAAGTAACTCTGGGTGGCATATTGGATATATATCCAATAAGAAGATGGTTCTTTGCCTTCAAATTATTATTTGTGAATTATCTGTGAACTGAAGGGGTCCTGACATTCATCCACAAAACAAGAAGCTACTGAAAGCAATGGAATGGACAAAAGGTAGAAATGACTCTAGATAATGTTGCTGAAAACTGAGGATGCCTGTAAAGTTTCAGAGGGGCTACTTGCTTAGTTAATTTCAAAACTCTCTTTTCTTTTCTTCTTCGTCCAGTGATTTCTTCCACTCACCTCATCTCCATCCAATATCCTTTCCCCTTTCCTTCCTTTTCCTCCTCTCTCCTTCTCCCTAACCCTTCCCCTCCCTCTCTTTTCTTCTTCTTAACTGCTGTTTCAGCTGAAAAGTTGGCGAGCGTATGTGTGTGGGTGTATGGTGTGAGTGCACATTCTGTGCTGGTGTGAAGCTGTGTGTAGGAGTGCAAATGGGAAATTAATTAATTTTATAAGAGAGATACCTTCTTGTACAGGCTATTAACTTTAATCAGACTTTATTTATTTATGTATGCATACATGTATGTTTGTTTATCCTTATGCCGCAATTTTTGGAGTGGAGATTTTGGGGTGGGGGGGTGTAGGTACTGTATATCTGAACACACATAAGGCGGTTGGGACACATGCACAAATTTATTGCGGTGGGGAAATCTCCAAGATAGATTTCAGGTAGCGTTGTCAACCTCCAACTAGGTAGAGAAGCCATGCATTGCACGGATTTTCTCTTTCCCCTTCTTTATGTGTCTGCATGCATGTGTTTGTGTACTTTTCCTTTTTGGTGGTGGTAGGAGGATCATCACATATTCCAGATTATCTTTCTTCAGAGAAAATGTGGCAAAGCAAATTTTATGTCAGCCTGTGTATAAAATGGTCATGTTACTAAAAGGTGTGCAAATTTATTTTTGAAAAAATAAGTACACACTCTGGATTAAGGCAAAAACTAAGCAAGAAACAGACATACAAGGACATGCAAACCTGTTATAGACTGAAAACAAGTTTGATCTGCCTACTCAGAAATAAGCCCCATTGAGATCAATAGACTAATTTCCGGGTAAGTGGCTGTAGGATTGCAGGCTTAATATCTCCTTACTATAAAATATTTAAATAGTAAAATATGTACAATAAAATATTTAACGGGTTAAACAGGAAGCACACCATAACAAGTTCATCAAATCAAGGGACTGTTTTACAGTCATTATGATCAGTTATAAAACTGACCAAGTAAATTAGTCTTAAAATATTCATTTTGTAATCTTATATAAGTGTTCGGCTTAGCATTTGAGAAGCACATTCCCTGCATCTTGCATATATACATTTAAACATATATATTTTATAAATATATTTAAACATATTCAGTGGTGGGACTAGGAACTTCAGGCTCTCCTGCCTCCCTCTCTTGGTTCATGCCAAGTTGTAGCATTTCAACTGTGGTCACCAAGCTCACAACTAAACTTTACCTTCCATTCCTCCCCCACCCTCAACTCCTCTGCCATTCTATGCATTATAACTGAATTCTAAATTCCTGATATGGGAAGGGGGTGGAGGGGGAAGAATTTTGCTAACCCTTAAAACATTTTCAGAACAAGTACAGTTTCGTATTTTAAACTGATTGAAATCATACCTCCTCCATAACTCAAGAATAATGTGCAGTTGGCTATGGTTCCCCTAATATTAAACCCATTCACTTGGGAATAAGCACCGTTTTGTTGTTGAAACTAGTAATACGAACATTAGCATAACCCAATGAGCATATGAAAACATGAAAATAGCCTGCTCTACCTAAAAAATGTTTTAGAAATTTATTAAACTTATTATACTGCCAACTACTGAGACCTCTTACCACAAAATTAAAATTAGAACCTGGGATATTTAAACAATGAAGATCAACAACTCAAGGCCTGTTTCATAAGATATTTTTCGGGTTTTTAAACATCAAATGGAAAGTGTAGGTCCTTCAACTCAAATCAAGCAGGCCCAACCCTGAGTTGCATTAAGACAAGTCTACTCAAAACCTACTTAGTGAATAGGGAGAAATCAGTGGCATCCGCAAAAACTTGCTACTTTCAGAAGAATGAAAAAAGCAGCATTAGGACACTGAGTTGCAGGGTCTGTTGCTTTTAACAGTACATGCACCATTGTGATGCACGTAGAAAAGGCAGGGGCTTGTGTTGTACGCTGTGATACTGCTGACATCAGTCTGACCACTCCCTTGCCCACCCGCAGCTGGAATCATATAGAAAGAAATATGCTTTCCAGTAGCCTAGAGCCAAGCCATCAAGGGCTTTAAAGGTAAGGCTTTACATTTCACCCAGAAACACATTCACATTTGCAGTGTTTTTACTATAGGTGTAATACAGTTTCCATGAGTTCTTCCTGAGTCCTCAAGCTGGCTGAATTCTGTACCTACTGATGGCTCCAGACCAGATATAACAACCACCCTATTTAGAGCACCTAACAAAAGTGAAGCCTGGAGTTTACCAGAGTACCACAGTTTTAAGGTTACTTTCTCCCAGCAAAGGATATAGAAGAATCATCAGAAACTGGTTAAAAGCTGCTTCTGGCCTTGTCAGAAGTTGGGAACTAGAGATTCAGATCCAGAAGTACCAAATGATCATTTCTCTGCTGTTCTAGAAGAGTGTGACCCCATTCTTCATATGGAAATGTACTGCCTTTTAACTCTCATCCTTCAGTCCATCTTGACTAGATTCAATGTCAATCCATTTTTTTAGTATTCAGTATATCACTGATGAGGAATTAACTATAAAAAAACAAACTATATTATTTTTTAACAATAAGGAAAAGGATTTAAAGATATTTTTGAATTTCTGAGCTGAATGCCAAATTCTCTACTAAAGGTACCGTTTTTAAAAAAAGAAAGAAGAAAAACTCTAAAGACATTGTAGATAAATATTTAGTTTCTAACTTCCCCTTTGTTGTACTCCAACTGATACAATATTTATAAACATTTAAAAATTTCATGTATTTCTGATTTCATAGCATCTTTTAAACACGGTCTATCTACAGAGGCAGACACTCTTAAAATAATTTCTGGGTCCATAGTTCAAAAATATCCTTCAATATGTCCAATGTTAAAATATTTTGCTTTCTGCTCGCTGATTCTTCATTCCACCATGGCTGTCGACTCTGCTTTTTGTGGAGCTGTCTTCAGTTCACTACTTGTTCCCCAAAAGTCAGAAAGACATCATAGTTGATGATAGCAATGGACAGATAGATTAAATACTATTGCAATCCACTGTCATTAATAAAAATCACCAAGAGACTTGAGAAGCAGGAACAGAGTCACATTTATTTTGTTGATCCCCTAACAAAAATTGCAACTTTAAGCTGCTCTGAAGCTAGTTTGAAAGAACAATCTACTTCCACCAATATTGCCTTCAGTTGAAAATCTACTACTCTTTTGATTACCTCACCCAGGCATGGAAAGTTAGCGATTGGCCTTTAATTTCTGAGGGATCCAGTGCAGGGTTCTTAAAAGTAATATAATAATCGCCTCTTGTAAAAAGGAGGCAGCCTGCCTTTCCTCAAAGATGCATTAACTAACATGTCTCTGATACCATCTTGACTAGAAGCTGCAAACCAAGTTGGGCAAGGATCCAGAGGACAAGCTTTGGACCATATCGCTCCAAGCAGCCCTCTCCATGTCCTCAAACTGAACTGAACCAAACTGAAACAGCCAATCTAACTTTCAGCAGGTATTACTCTATAACTGACTCAGTATCATTGATGCCATTCAGAGTCTCCCAAATGTGAGAGATTTATCCACACACACCATACCAACAATTAAAAACATCACAACAAGCCTGGCTCTTCCTCCAGGTGTAGGGATAGGGCAAGGTCAGGGTGGGACAAGTATGTGGGTGCAGCAGAGAAGTGTGTCTGTGGCACCAGGTTTTTCTGTTTTAGTTTTATGGCTGTTGGTTTTATATTGTTTTATAGTGTAAGCTGCACAGAGTTGTTTTAAGATGGGTGGATATACAAATGTAATCAATCAATCTCTGAATATGTTGTTATAGAAGTCCAAGAGAAGTTAGAAGATTGATTCAGCTTCTCACAACCTGAAATAGTAGCAATCACTGAACTTATGGGGCTGCTGTTTTGCAGTATGACTCACCAAAGCATTAAGCTTCAACATGAATATGAGTCAAGTTTCCTTCTACCTGAACCTTAGACATCTTACTTGTTGGGTCAACTCGTGTAGCTCATCAGTGTATCAGGAAGCCAGGAGAAAAGGGGAAATCAAATCTGATATTAAATAGAGTTGTCAATTGTTTGGCAAATTTTCTGTGGACCACCTCAACTGGACTTACAGGCTATGGTTTTGAAAACCTTTGCCTTGAAAGCACTTCAGGTAAGAACAATTGGTTCTATTCTTCATTTTATTTGTAAAACAAGCATGGAAAAACTGGCTTCAAGCCGGTCCAGAAGAATAAAATAAATACATATACCAGATTTAAAAAGTGAGCTTTTTAACTATGATTTCAGTTTTAGGAAACAGGTATAAATTCTTTTCCACTGATAAAATCTTAAAATGAGAAAATGAAGATGTATCTTAAGCTGTACTTGCTTTATGAGTTATCATATTTTTGGTTTAGCTGGGACAGTAGTTTAAAACCAAAGTTAGGTCTTAGACTAGATTTATTGCAATCAATGAGTCTTACAGTGGCCGTGAGTTAGCTACAGTCCCAGTGAATTCAGTAGGATTACTTACACATATTTATATACACCTGCACATAACCGAAAGGGAGTACATCTAAAAAGTAATAACATTGATAAAATTTCCAATTCATTTACTGAACATTAAGTGATTATCAGCAACACAGTTTCATAAAAATATCATTAGACTACTATATGAATTCTAGTTAGACAAAATGGAAATGATCTTGGTTATCACATTTCAAATAATAATGGAAATAAGGGATGAATAGAAAAGGGCAAGATATTTAAAGCCAGATTAGCTACTTGGGATCTCTTGAGCCATAGTAGCTATCTAGTCACAAATGTTCTTATAACTGGTTAACTTCCAATTTTACTAGACAATTTATGCCTGACATTTAATTAGTGACCCAATTATATTTTTGCTGTTCTCAGCTTATAGGAGCAAACAACATAAAAGTAGACTATGAACTAACTAAATGATTTCTCTTTAGTTTGCACAATATATTGGACTATAATGGTGGGGGGGGGGGGGGACATAAATTCTCTTGCATATTACATTTCCTGACTTCAACATTATTTGGGGACAATTTCATTCATATTAATTTAGAATAAAGTCTTTACCAGATGGTATTAAAGAATATTGCATTTTTAAAATTTAGTTTGGAAACTTACAATCCGCTTTTCAGTCAGAAATATATTAACTTATGCATTGGTTCTGATACTGGAAAAAGAGCCCAAGGAAAAAAGGCTTCTATGGATAAGGAAGAAAAATAGATCCTTGGGCAATTTAAGTTGTTATTCTACAGTGCCAGCAATATAATTTTTTTTAAGCAGAAAAAACTATGTGGAATATCCAAGAACCATAAACCATAAAATTAAGATAACACAGTTTCTTAAATGAGATTTTAAAGTTATTTTTGTTTTAAAATTAAATATTGTTTTTACTAAAACAATAATTTCACCCAATCATTTTTTCTTCTTTTCTCTTGATGGCAAAAAAAAAAAAAAAAAGAATGGCTTTGAACTCAAGCAAATTATTAAGAACTTAAAAAAAAAAGTGAATGTATTGGCTTCAGAAGGCACAGGAGAGTCAGTACTTTACAGACCTATGTTTTCATAGTATACTCACTAGTGAGTGAAAGAAACTTTGTAATGTGATATTATGACACTTCACTGTGTTATCATTACCACTTTTCTCCCCCCCCCCCCCCCCCCATGGCCTCAATCCCCTAGTTTCCATGGATCCAATCTTCTTTTTGCTTACCTTAAACCATTTTGTATTAGGCTGAATTTGCCCACATTTTCATGAATATAGTAGCCCACTGCAAATACTGCCAATTAACAAAATCTATTTTCTTTTCCCCAAATGCTGATCCAAGTTACAATTTAAAATACATTTGTTTGTGTTTTCAAAGTGCCTTGCAAATTCAAAGTCCAGTGAGGAGATACCAGCCAGGCTATCTTGGGCCCAAAGAAAAAACTTTATAAGAGCTTCTTCAGAGAGACCTTCCCCCACTTCATCTTGATTCAGATTAACATCTAAGAAAAACTCTACCTTTCTTCTCTACCTTTATTCTCCCAATGCTTCCCTTGAGGTATAAGCACAAAGGATGTGAAGAGGAGGATCTCTTTCTACCTTACAGTACTTTCAGTCACACAGATGTACCTGAAGGCCTGGTGTCCCTTAGTCTTCTGGAGAGCTATTTCAAGGCCACTTTTCTCCTCTGTTTATATGGTCCCATTACCTGCTCCCAAGTGTGAGGGCTAAAGTTGCCAAGGACAGAAGGAAAGACCCTGACATGAGACAGGGTTGTTATCCAAAACATGGTGCAACTATCCTCTGCTTCTAAGGCTGAGAAACGAACTGCAAGAAATCCTTTGCCATATAAGGGTAGCAGAAAGAGACTTTAGATTGAAATCCTGGGGCTGTTACATATAAAGGGCTGGAGTGTTAGTTTCTGCACTCACAGATTGTCTCTGTTATTAGGGCTTGATTCTTGTCCTGGATTCATCAATGGCTATCTCCTGAGTGCTCCTTCAGTTTCTAGAGACAGATTTATTGCCATGCCCCACCTGAACCTCTGACAGCATGGAAAGAACAGGGGGTCTGCCTGAAACAAGTCAATCATTTTCCAGACCTTCCTTGTCTCTGAAAAGCAACCCTTTTACCCTCTGTGCTTAAAAAGAAAGAGTGTGGAAGATTTTAAAAGAATGGCCAAAAGAGAGAATCCTATGATTTTTGCCTGTTTAACATTAGCATGGATCCCATTTTTTCCCACAGACTCAAAACGTGATTCAGCTACATTTTACTGTGCAATACTCCTAATATCCCATCCATATAAATTAAAAGTGATGCTGAACGTTTGAGTTATCAAGCAGATACATCACTGAAAATGTCACTATTTACATCAATTATTTGGAAAAGGTGCTGATGGTGTATAGCCGCATTCCATGTAAGAACAACAAAAGGGATCAGGGCTGGCTTGGTGAATTATTGTCAAAATATTGAAGAAATCCTTTATGTTATTAGCTGCTTTTGTAATTATTCCTAATTATTTCCAGGGGGTATATTGTAATTGTGCTGCATTTTTTCTTTACACATTTTTGTTTCTCCAATTTTATCAAGTTTATTACCTTCTCCCTGATTGCTGTTTGTTTCATTTTGCAACATATGTTTAATTAGCATTTAAAACTTTGTCCCTGGTCTTGCCATTCTGTAGGTGTTGCAATTTAATATCAAATTGCAAACTGAAGAATTCTTTTTATCAGGTTATCCCTTCACCTTCATTATGACCTTAATTACACTATTATAAGTTCTCTTCTTGGTTTATTGCCCAATTTAAACTGCAGTACAGAAGCAATTCTACATTCCTGTTTTACACTGTGTGCTTGGTGGCACCAAGGAGTTAATAAACATCTGGACCTTCAAAGACTGCAAGCATTTTTAGAAATGCACGGGTCTGGGTAATTACTTGATCTTTTTAATCTAGTGAAATGTATAACAAGGTATTGCAATGGTTGCAAGGTATACTTGTATATTTTGTGGTATAAAAGATTTCCAGCTGCAAAAGGCAATGATTTCTATATTTTTTCCCTAAATAATTATGTCTTCACAAAGAAGGAAGGATCTATTCTTATTTCACTGGACAAAAATCAGAACAATACTTATGAAATACAAGTTGTCATAGGTAACCATAAACTGTTTATTGTTCCCAACCACATGAATTTCCCCACCAAAATAATCAGCGATCCACCTTCTTGCTTGTTGGGAAAATACATCTTTTTTTTTTTTTTTTTTTTGACAGAACATTTCCAGTCTTCATCAATGAAGTGATTTTGCTAACGTAATTTTTAATGGAAGTAGTAAGATAATTCATTTTTTTAGCCAATGGGGGAAAATAATAATACGTTAAAAACCAGAGTAATTTTAGAAGTTTTCTGATATTGTATCTTGCACTTTATGACAATTGAACTTTAGAGAGCACTATTATACACTGGACTTGCCTCTGGCCTCAGAAACAGACTAACAAGGCAGCTGAGAGAGCAATGCTAAGTAAAGATAAGATTATATATTCATCTTCAGAGTTTTTAAATTCTGCTGTGACTCCTACCAGCAAAGACTGCAGTTGGTATTATCTGATATCAGCAGCTGAAGGAAGAAAGATTCATTCTTTCAAAAACTGTAAAAACTGACTACCACAGACCACTGTGTTTCATTATGTTACTATCATCCCCAAGCTCATAATTTGTTGTCTCTTAAAAGGAGCAGAATATTTCAGAATTGGTTTATAATTGTTAAGTTTAAAACCATAGAGTGAATTATATTAGGCAATTCAGGGTGCTGTTACATCCTAGTCCTACTCAGTCTAAATTAGGGAGAACTTCTTCTATTTTATAGTTTGCATTGAATCATCAAAACAATTGGAAAGGAGATCATTTTGTAATATATTTCCCCTAGAAAACTTCATCAAGAATTGATGTACCTATGGGAAGGAAGGAAGGAAGGAAGGAAGGAAGGAAGGAAGGAAGGAAGGAAGGAAGGACGGACTGAAAAATCCAAGAATATTATCATGACCTCAAGTTCCTATAAACACATGGAGTCTTTCAACTGTTACCAGTAAGTTGGGACTGCTCAAGCAAAACAGACTTTTCTGGTTGTCCTTTCATTAAATAGCATTCTGCGTGATATTCCTGATGTTCTGACACTATCTATTCTATGCATTTTAACCCTGTTTGACTCATTACTTCAGGGAGAAGCAAACATACAGTTGATAACCTTGTTTTGGTTGATTATTCCTTGTCTCTACTTGAAGTACTTGAATTTGATTGTTAGCTGTACCTTCTTGGTGAATTTTGCTGGAAGTATTTTAATTCTCATTTTATTTTAATTAATTCATGTGAAGGCATTTGTGTAATTTCGTAAGACTTAAAATTAAATTTTGATTTGCAATTGGCCTTGGGAATCTTCCATTTTAAAAGATGGGTAAAAATAGCAGAGGTCTGCACTCTTTAAACATGATTTGAAAGAATTGCTTCAGTACTTGCACAAGCACTTCATTAAAGCAGCTGCAGCTTTTTAAAGCTTCTACATAACCTCCCCACTCCCAAAAAGGTACAGCTGCTTTAGTGAGATGACTAATATTATAAATGAATACAATATCTTAGTAAAGCAAAACATGTTTCTATTTATTTTATTAGTTATTTATTTGTAACCAACTGTTTACATATTTCAATAATCCTGCTAAATATTATCTTTTCCTTTTTTATGTAGTTAACTTGGTAAAGTTCTACAGATATTTTATGGTCTCCTACATCCTTGTGTAGAGTTCTGGAGATAGCAGATACAATTTTACCTTGCTTCCTGCCATCTTTGTTATATTTCACTGATTATAACAGCATTTACCTTTCAGGTCCAATAAGAAGCTAATGATTATATGTTTTTAATTTTAATTTTTTATTTAGATTTTCTTGCAGGATCGTCTTTTCCAACCCTATTCAACCTGCCTCATTTGGAAATTGCAGGAGAAACGGCTATAAGTCCCCCATTTTCCCATGGTAAAAGCACTGAGGTTTGCAGGTGTTGCTTGTCTGGACATGCATCTGTGCTATGGAATAGCCTCCCTTGACAGTCAACAAATTGGCTTCAACATTATTGCCTTTAAAAACGGAATTATTGTGGAGCTTTTGGGGGTTAAAGTGATGCTATCAGCCTTTTATGTTTGCTGAGGAGTTATTGTTATTTATTAGACTTATATCTCACCTTTCATCCAGGAGTTCAAGGATTCATATCTTTTTCTGCATAACAACCACATTATGAGGGAGGTTGTGATGGAATGGAATTATGAAGGCCAAACTGAGGGAGGAAAACATGCTCTTTCGTCTCCTGAGGAGCGAGGGAGAGATAAGAGGATGAGGCTGGCACCTCCCTGAGGAATTCACACTGTTGTGACTGGCTGACTTTGAGAACTGGGGTTTCAGTCTGGGAAGATTCTTGCTAGAAGTTGTAGCTAATAAACATTGCTGAACTGAATCTACATGGTCTCCTGGAGTTCCTTGGGCTAGGCCTGACAGAGGTAGGGCTGAGAGTGACTGGCCCAAAATCACCCTGGAAGCTTCTGTGGCTGAGAGCAGACCTGAACCTAAATGCAACAGTGCACATGTGCATGGTTGAGATGTTGAGATCTCCTCTAGAGGCTTGGACTTCTATCCCTTCTCCATTAGAACAAAGAAATCGAGCACTGTGTATGCTGTTCTCCTTCCTCTTCCCCACCAAGAGTATGCAGATATGCAGTGGGACTACCCCTCCCTTTTTTTAGCTTTTTATTTTGTTGTATATTTATTCTTTCTTTTTTGATCCCCCACCCCCACCCAATTCATCCCTTTACTGTTGCTATTTTAACAGTCTCTATTGCTTGGCCATTCATCACTCGTTAGTATTTGGGTTTTTAGCTCTTCGAGCCCATTCACTGAGGCAATTTGTTCCTCATTTTGTGTAAAAACCTTAATAATTCTGCTAAATAGAATTAGGCCCTCAACATCCCCAGACCTGCCTTTTGCATTTCTGATGCAAATATCCTGCCTAAAGTATCCTGCTTTGATTTGCCTGTTAGCTACAGTGGCTTGTGGCTGCAACAAAGGGATAAGAATCCAAGGCCTGCTTCTGTGCTAATCGTGGCTCAGAGGTATTTTTCCTCAACCTTTTGTCCTGCATTCTGGGTCATTTTGAAATTGATTATGTGCCATCAAGTCGTTTTTGACTCCTAGTGACTACATAGATAGATTTTTCTCCAAGGCAATCTATTCCTAACCTGTTCTTTCATGTCTCCCAATGGTGCACTCATCACCTCTGTAACTGAGTCTATCTACCTTGCTGCCGGTTGTCCTCTTCTCTTTTCTTCTACCTTTCCCAGCATTATAGCCTTCTCCAGAGAGCTGGGTCTTCACATAATGTATCCAAAGTAGAATAATTTGAGCCTGGTCATTTATGTCTTGAGTGAGAACTCTGGATTGATTTGTTCAATGATCCATCAGTTCTTGGCTGTTCTCTTGCCTGTCAACAATATTCTCTGGAGTCTTCTCCAACACCAAAGTTCAAAAGCATTAATACTCTTCCTGTCCTGCTTCTTTAAAGTCCAACTTTCATTTCCATAGAGTGTCACAGGGAATACCATGGCTTGCATGATTCTGATGTTGTAGGTGTAGATACAGCACAGGATCTGAGTATCTTTTCCGAGGCTTTCATGGCTGCCCTTCTGACTGCTAGTCTGCAGCATATTTTTTGACTGCTTGGTCCTTTACTGTTAATGGTTCAGCCTAAAAAGCAGAAGCTATACACCACTTCAATATCTTCACTGTCAATTCTAAGGCAGATTGTTCTACCTGTGGTCATTAATTTGGTCTTCATTAGTTTGGTCTTCTTTATATTTAATTTTAGTTCCATTTTTTCACTGTGCTGTTTGACTTTTAGTACTAGGGCTTGCCGGTGCTTTGCATTTTTGGCTATCAGGGTAGTGTCATCAGCATAGTGCAGGTTATTGATGTTTCTTCCTCCAATTTTAAAACCACGCTCATCTTCTTCCAATCCAGCTTCCCTTAATATACATTCCTTAATGTACATTTTGAAATTAACATGTATTTTTTAGCAGTGTGTTAGGGTTCTCTAGTTGACAAATGTGTACTCAAGGAAGTGCTTCTGTGTGTTATCTTATGGATCTCTTCTCTTCCATCACTTTCTTTCCATTATTGATCTTAAACTTACTTGTCTCAATTTGTCTTTCACAAGCAATGAATTCCTGTTGGGTTGCAAAGAAATATGGGCTTAATGAATCAGATTGAAAGTAACCTTTACTTACGTATTTATTCTGAAGCATTTTTACACTACACTTTTCCCAAAAAGGCTCTCAAGGAAGTTTATAATTGCAAGTAGGCAGGCATACTCTATTTTCCAGTTTATAGGGGTAAGAAAGAGGAGAAAAAAGGGTTTATAAAGATATACTTCTTATCTCAAGCAACTACCATGATGTCTTGGAAATCAGTAGTCTGCTTTGACCTGAATGTGTTGCGGCCACATGTGACAGGAGTTTGTGGTATACTCTCTTTTTCTCAAAAATTCTTACTGTTGAAAGTGTGTTGTTAAGACAGATGGTTTCAATCTGGATTGCATCTGTTCGGAGTTACAGCAAAGCTGAGCAAACCTTCATCAAGGAAGACACTTTTACTTCCCCTTTCCTAATCTGGGTTTAGTTTATTTCCCCTTTTCTAATCTCAATCATTTCTGATTCAGGAAGTCAAACAGCATAATTTTTTTCGTCTGCTGAGATCCTTGCTCTCCATTACACTTTGTATAAATGACATGAAGATTTCAGAACAAGCTTTCAATGCTTCAGAAAACCAAGACAAGCACACACTGACACGGACCAAAGATCTTCCCACAAGTGACAGATCAATGTCCAATACTACCCCACAAATACAAATAAATCATCACAAAGCAGTCAGCCATGCCTACCCCAGGCAATGCCACTGGACAAGCAGCAAAGTGTACTGACCCCAAAGCAGTAGCTGCTGGTGCACTAAAGTAGATGCAAGTCTACCACAGAGAAAATTTACTTCTTCTAGGCTTTGGGTTGGTTATCTTACTTTTAATTATTTCTCTTTGATAATTTATTCTACTATTTTTATTATTCATAAGATTTATTTTGCACTGGTTACTTGTTTGTTCTGCACTGAAGACTAGTCTCTGATTTTGGATCTACTATACAATAGCATATTTTGGCAAAAATACTGAGATTGGCATGTTGCTTGCATACTGTGGAAGCTGAGACCTGAGGCTAATATCTTAACATGCTGCTTGTCTACATTCTGATAGAACTGCATTATGTACATAACGTAATATGGATTCTTCCATCTAATTAAGAATTAACATTTTAAAAAACTTGGGTCAATGTTGAAAAAAAATCCTGCTGAACTTAGTGGAACTTCTAAAAAAATCACATAGAGCAGCTTTCTCCAAAGTAGAAGCCTTCACATGTGTCTGGACTACAATTTTCAGAATTCTGGAGTTGAACCAAAAACATCTGGAATGTGCTATATGGGAGGAAGACTGATATATAAGATTACGTTTATAATTCTATATACAGAATCTAAGGCTTATTGCTGTATTGTTGCTGTTTTTAAGGAATTACATAGTCAAAACCATATTCCACAAGAAATGCAGAGTTTTTAATTCTTTTTATCTTTTGAAAGAAATTCTTTGGAAAACAGAGTATTCTGTGTTCCCATCTACTGAGATTTTCTGCTTCCCCCAAGCTTTATATACACAAAAATGCACTGCCTTTTGATATGTAATGTTGAAGAACCCCAATTAAGAATCACTATAGCCTAGTTAAGGATCATGATAAGCAAACAGTTTGGCAGGGGAAAATCCCATTAATTAGATCCCAGCAGGAATTTTATGTGTCATTTGGCATAATGCTTAGTGTAGCCTGTACTTGGGTTTGAGAAACAGCCCATTAAGAATGAATCTGTGTCATAGCAACAAAAGGCCACTTGTCCGTAGACAAAAATTACCCTCTGCGTTCATCACATCATGCTTGTTTTATGTTCACTGTTACTGCTGTTCATTTTTTGATACCCATAATATGAAGGTTCACCAAAACATACTGCATTGTCTCTGAGAATGAATGTGTATTCACTGGATGTCTGTATCATAGTCCAACATCTGAGCAAAAGGAAACGTTTTCTTTAGCTTTCCCCCCCGCCCTATATGAATTAAGGGGAAAAGGCAAACAGTCATTAATGGTTGCGTTTTAATTCATGAGAGAACCAAAGTAGTAATTACATTCCAGGGAGAAGCAATGAGATATATTAATTCCTGATAACTACATTAATACCACTATAGGGTTATTTTGAAACTGGAATTCAAAACAGATACAATGGTTTTTGCCATATATGAACTTTTTAAAAAATTCTCAAATTATTCCATGGATTGTATCAACAAGACCTTAGCTGAGAGTATAATGGCTGAGGAGTCAGATTAGGACTCAGGAAATTTGGGTTCAAGTACCTGCTCACCCATGAACTCCACTAGAGATTTAGTTCTCAAGCTAACTGCACAGGTTGTTGTACAGATAACATGATGAGAAGAAATTATATGTGTTTGGAGGAAAGCTATATGAAGATAAATAAATAAAATTCTGGATCTCTTCATTCATTATTTTATTTTCTAGACAGATATATCAATCCAAAATAAAGCTTTCTTATCCCTTGGCTCTTTCCATACAGGGCAGTGGTTCCCAAACTCTCTTGGTTCACAATACCTTTAGTATCTCAAAGATAGGATGACACAAATGGGCATTACAAAAATGTAAAATACCCCACAGTGCCCCTGTGAGTTTGTTGCAATGCACAGTTTGGGAACCGTGGATGTATGGAATGAGTGAACTATGCAGGAACTCATAATGAAATATGAATCCTTTAACAACAAAAAATTAAACAAGATTATTCTGTCTACCACATCCCTTATCTCATGCTGTTCCTGAAAAGTTTCAAGTTTGTTTATTTATTATTATAGACCAAAATACTGTATAAAACATCAAACAACATATGAACTACAGTAAGTTGTTAAAAAAGAGTAAGATAGCTTCTTCTGACATGGAAAAGTATAACAGAGGTTAAAGACATTACCACCTTGTTACTTTTATGCCCGAGATGAGAGGAGAAGTTAGCATGTAAGTTGGAGAGTTTGGATGGTCTGATTTCTCCCCATAAAGCAACAAGGAACCCCACTCTATTTTTAAAAAAGTAGAATTTAAAAATACTTCTGAATTATATAAACTATTAGGCTACTTCAACAGAGGATAATTTCTGTGCAATCATGTTAATCTTCCATAAAATATTTTGGACTGGTTGAAAATAATTGTGGGAGTTTAATAAATGTTTATCTACCACATCTGGATAGCTTGAAGCATTATGAAATATATCAGATCTCAGACACTATAATTAATTGTCCTTATACTATTTTAGCTTTTGTTTACCCAGCAATTTCCTCCTGTTATAAATCCTGTATTTTGCAGTTCAATGTCTCAGCTGTTTTTAGTTTTCATTCATTTTACAACTCTTCTTCATTCCAATTCTAAACTATTTTTGCTATTTTCTGTGCTCTCTCCTAATTCTTTTTCTCTTGATGTCAAATTATGTGTACCTTCCTATTTCTTCCAAGTTACATTCAGTATTTAGAATGAGATGTTCCCATTTGACAAACAAGCATACAAGTGAAGGGGGGTGGGGGGAAGCTGTGAAAAATGATGCAATGCCATGGGGTTTATGAATAACCACCACACTCTGGAGTTTCCTTTGAATTAATTTTATAGAGTTGTGATGTGGGTGTTTTGCCAACTGCTTTTGTTTTCAAAGATGGAAGTTGGCGTCCTTAGAGTCATGACTGGAAGAACAAATAGAGATGCTAAAATTGTAAGCAATTTCTAAACAGAAAAGGTGCTTGCTATGAACACATATTCCCTGACTTAAATGCCCTTGTATATAAGTTTAAATACATAAGACTATATTTATTGTCAGGAGTTAATCCTCCCCTATTGTAACCTTGGTTCAGAATTGAAATTAATCTGTTAATTCATTGAGTCAGTTATTCATTCTTTGATCCCTGGAGTACTTTTGATAATCTTATTAAGGGCCAAGCTTCCTGGCATACTTCCTAGCATAAATAAAGATATCCTACCTTTCACATTTTTCATTATCTTCCACAGAATTACTTTTTCAACCTGTCCTTTAAAGCCACAGGTTTCATAAGAGTATATACTACTGTGGAAACAATGTCCATCAAAAGCAATGCACAGATAAAAGGGAACTACAGCACCCATAATGCTTAAGAAGTGCATTTTATGAATGTTCTTTTGGTCAGAAAACTAAAAATTGGAGAATAAATCACTAATGGATTGTTTAAGACTCTTTGCTATTCTGTTAATTTTTAGACAAACGTACAGGTGAAACTCGAAAAATTAGAATATCGTGCAAATGTTCATTTATGTCAGTATGGCAACTCAAAAGGTGAAACCAATATATGAGATAGACGCATTACATGCAAAGCGAGATATGTCAAGCCTTACTTTGGTATAATTGTGATGATTATGGCGTACAGCTTATGAAAACCCCAAATTCACAATCTCAGAAAATTAGAATATTACATGACATCAATAACACAAGGATTGGAAATAGAACAATATCGGACCTCTGCAAAGTATAAGCATGCATATGTACTCAGTACTTGGTTTGGGCCCCTTTGCAGCAATGACTGCCACAATGCGGCGTGGCATGGATGCTATCAGCCTGTGGCACTGCTGAGGTGTTATGGAAGACCAGGATGCTTCAATAGCGGCCTTCAGCTCCGCTGCATTGTTCGGACTCATGTCCCTCATCTTTCTCTTGGCAATGCCCCATAGATTCTCCATGGGGTTCATGTCAGGCGAGTTTGCTGGCCAATCAAGCACAGTAATCCCATGGTCATTGAACCAGCTTTTGGTACTTTTGGCAGTGTGGGCAGGTGCCAGGTCCTGCTGGAAAATGAAGTCAGCATCCCCATAAAGCTCGTCTGCGGAAGGAAGCATGAAGTGCTCCAAAATCTCCTGGTAGATGGCTGCGTTGACCCTGGACTTAATGAAGCACAGTGGACCAACACCAGCAGATGACATGGCTCCCCAAATCAACACAGACTGTGGAAACTTCACACTGGACTTCAAGCATCGTGCATTGTGTGCCTCTCCATTCTTCCTCCAGACTCTGAGTCCTTGGTTCCCAAATGAGATGCAAAAGTTGCTCTCATCAGAAAAGAGGACTTTGGACCACTGGGCAACAGACCAGTTCTTTTTTTCTGTAGCCCAGGTAAGACGCTTCTGACGTTGTTTGTTGTTCAGGAGCAGCTTGACAAGAGGAATACGACATTTGAAGCCCACATCCAGGATCCGTCTGTGTATGGTGGATGCACTAACTCCAGCCTCAGTCCACTCCTTGTGAAAGTCCCCAACACTTTTGAATGGCCTTTTCCTGACAATCCTCTCCAGGCTGCAGTCATCCCTGCTGCTTGTGCACCTTTTTCTACCACACTTTTCCCTTCCACATAACCTTCTATTGATGTGCTTTGATACAGCACTTTGGAAACATCCAACTTCTTTTGCAATTACGTTTTGGGGCTTTCCCTCCTTATGGAGGGTGTCAATGATGGTTTTCTGTCAGGTCAGCAGTCTTTCCCATGCTTGTGATTCCTACTGAACCAGCCTGAGAGACCATTTAAAGGCTCAGGAACCCTTTGCAAGTGTTATGGATTCATTAGCTGATTAGAGGGGGACACTTTGAGCCTAGAATATTGAACCTTTTCACAGTATTCTAATTTTCTGAGATTGTGAATTTGGGGTTTTCATAAGCTGTACGCCATAATCATCACAATTATACCAAAGTAAGGCTTGACATATCTCGCTTTGCATGTAATGCGTCTATCTCATATATTGGTTTCACCTTTTGAGTTGCCATACTGACATAAATGAACATTTGCACGATATTCTAATTTTTCGAGTTTCACCTGTATACTTTAGTTTTCAAATGTTTTACAACAGTAATTCTGCAAATTAATAACAAACATTAAATTGGTTTCTGAAGAAATTAGTGCAATTGTTTCTTCATGCAATTAATATTATATGCTCCACCATCTTCCTCTTCACTCCACAATATTAATTGTGCAGGACAACTACACAAACTTCCTTTAGTGGATGGTTGACTTCCAATTCAAGGAGGCCAACTGAAACATAAAACAATCCCTGTTTCCTCTCCACACAAAGTTAACTGCATGGTAAAACAAAATGAGTAGTGCCTTCAAATGATGTCATCAGGGGGACAAGAGGACACTGATCTCTCAGACTTCCTGAGACAGAGTTCAGAATTTACAGCCTTAATGCAGATGCCAGGAGGGGGCTGGAACATCTTTCTTAGATTCCACGATAGTGAACCTATAAGATGGGACTTTTAATACTCTTACCATCATCTGCATGAATTTCTTTCCAACAGCTGTTTACTCTCCATGTGGGGTTTCATCTCATGGGTAGAGATGGAGCATAGGCATCCATAGCTAGCCAAAGTGACACCAACATGATGAAACTTGCGTTGTGATGGTACACTACATCCTTTTGTACTTCCATTGTGAGATAGCTTGCAAGCCCATAAAGAGCAGAGTTTGCATCATGATCGTGCAACAGATTTTCATAACTTGCCCCTTCCCTAATGACCATGTAAAGGATTGGGAAGGGAAATCTGAATATAAGAGATGATATAAAATTCTTATTCCTGTCCAGTAAAACTCCCCTGCTATACCTCTGTCCAGTTCTTTTGTAGCCTTGAGGGCGACTCAAGTTTAAAAAGCATGACTGCAATCAAGTGTCTAGTTCAGCCCTTAGATACAACTTTTGAAATATGATATGAAAACACTGCCATTTAAATTAAGATTTTTTTTTTTTTTTATCTGCTTAACAGTCATTACTGACCCTGCAGTGACCGCCCCCTAGCGGTTTTCAAGGCAATTGCATCTTTCTAGTTTCGGAATTAGACTTTGCCAGAGCCTAATTCCTAGAGCGTCAGCCCAGCTGGCAGCACAGGAGGCGGGATTTCCGTTGCTTCGCGCCCCTTTTTCGGACGAGCGCGGTTTTTCGCGCTTTTACCGGCAACTTGTCCCGTCTCTCTGTTGAGCCGCTGCCAGCATTTTTCCTCCCACCGGAGTCCTCATTTATCTACTCACGTATGTTTTCGATCTGCTGAGTTGGCAGAAGCTGCGGGTATAGAAACAAGAGCTCACCTTGTTAACGCGAGGCTGGACTTGAACCGCTGAAGCTTTCAGCCATTTCTGGCCGGCACTTTCAGCGTCATTAAGCCGCTGTGCCACCGCGTCCCCTTAAATTAAGATGCCCTTTTCAAATTGTTTGGCAAAATTTTATCAAATATGAATGTCACTTAAAATTGACATGCAGTATCTTCACCACAACATGGCCACAGTGAAAATAGGTTTGGTCTGGAAATTGCAGCTTAAATATTAAATGCAACTCCCTCCAACTCTTTAACTTGTGTTGCTATGATAGTTTAAGAACATAACTTTTTTTGTTACAAAAAAGTGAGAGTACCTTGGTAGGAATGGTCTAAATTGTTCAGCTAAAGAATAAACTAACAGCCCACACATGGAGAGACACTTCAGAGAACAGATCTGCCTAAACAGTTCAGGCACAATATGCACATTTTAATTTTAGATCAAAGTTTTAAATGTTCTGCAAATTTGTTCTTCAAAACTTTTAAGAATAAATTATACTCTTTATTATATATGTTTGGTTCATTTTATGATGAGAACCAGTTTTAATCAGTGCACTAAAAACGCTCTCAAAAAGAAGTAGAAGAGAAATATAGGATGTTCTGCCCTGACAGTATTTCATTTCCTACCCCCCATGAAATGTGCATTAGTATAAAACACCAGACAGCCATGATCCAAAGAGTAAAGGCTCATAGGTGGTCTATGTATTTTTAAGTTTCTTCCCCAGTAGGAGGCAGATGGAAGGGAAGCTGCTATGTGTGAACATTAACCCTGAAACTCCTGAATCTAATACTTGAGTTATAATCAGGTTTGGAATGCTCTAATGACTAATTTACATAAGAACATAAGCAGCACCCTCCTGGTTCAGACCCCTGGCCCATCTAGTCCAGGAGTCTGTTCTCAGTGGTCAATCAACTGCACAAGGAAGCCCACTAGACTCCTAGCAGATGGCCTTCAGAGGTAGTCCAGTGCCATGAATTCTCCATGACCTCCATGCATTAGTTCAATCCTTTTTCAAAGCCAGCCAAGCTCATAGCCAACACCACATCTCATAGTAGTGAATTCCAAAGTAGAATTACACACTGTAAAAAAAATATCCTTTTGTCTGTCCTGATTCTTCTGGAACAAACATCCAGAATGCAGGAAGCATTTCACTAACAGCTATTCCTGAAAGTATATTCTATCATAAATTGAAATACACAAGATTCTTTGTTCCAAATTTGAAATATTTTGGACTGCAGCAGATATTTGGGGTCCTCTTCTCTAATATATATAGCAACTGATATATTACCAGCACTGTAGGACTACTTCAATACAGTTGAAATTAATGTATTTTTTAACCAAACTTTATTTTTTAATTCTTTTTCAGCTTGGTTGTTTGCTTGCAAACGTTTCACTCACTGTAGCACACAAACCAACTAAAGCCCTCCAAAACATCTTAAGTAAACCAAAAGACCCAGTATCCCAAGAAGAAAAAAACAGCAGTCATCTACAACATACAGTGTAAGGACTATAACAGCCACTATGTAGAACGGACAGGCAGAAGACTAGCAGAGCGCATCCATGAACACCAACTAGCAGTCAGAAGACATGATGAAAACTCCTTAATCTCACAACACATGGACAGACTCAACCATAGTTTTAACTGGGAAATTGTGAGCATCCTACACCAAGCTAAATCCAAAAATGCTAGGGAATTCCTGAAAGGTTGGCATTCAGACAAATCAGCCATCAAAAGGCACATAGAGATAAACCATGTTTATACACCATTCAAAAGAGGCAATAAAACACCTAAGAAGGAAACAAAAAGACCAGAACACATCCTCTCCAGCAGCCAACACTCAGATAAGCAGGGATTAACAATCAAGCAGAAAACAATACCCTAATCAAGGAACTACCAAGGAGAAAACTAAACCCACACCAACACTGGCAGGGCAAATTACTGTATATACACAGGGAGAAAACCCCACACTCAGTCGCACTGATGATGTTACCTAGCTGAGTAATGAAACATCTGCAACCAAACAACCGAGCTCAGAGAGTACCAAGGATTCCACAGTTCAACCCTGAACTACGTATATTCTCTTCTATTTTATTTTTTGAGGGATTTAGCCTTTCAGTGAAATTCCCAGGTTTTTTAGGTATGACTTTCCATACCTAAAAACACAATGAAGCCATTTTAAAATATGCAAATAGTTTACATTTTAAAATATTTATTTATTTATTTTAAAAGACTTATATGCCATTCCAATCATAACCAACTGAAATCTATTTAAACCAGTATTACAGGGAATAGGATGGACAAACCAAAGCCAGCCATAAGAAAACAGATGCAAAGGTTAGGGTTAATAAGATGATCCTTGATTGCCACCAAAGCATGAAAAGAAAGTATCACCCCCACCCACAAGCCTACTTCCCAGACAGAGTTACATCTATTCCTTCAAATTCAGGCTGAAAGCCAGAATGAAACTTCCTTCCTTACTGCCACTTCAACAACCCTCATATGACTTTTGTCCTGTCTAACAAAGGTTGTCACTTTGTTAGATTAGCATGGAGATATATCACAAGATAGGCTTCAGAGAATGCAACTTAGGCTGATGTTATCACAAGAAGTGACATCATTTTCCTTTCTGCTATAATTCTTTTCCTTTGTGTTGGGTTGGCCTTAGAACTTAAGAAATGGCTCCTTTGAACTTTTTTCTAATCTACTTCAGTGTTGGGGATAAGCAGTGGCTGGTAGGTTCGCACATTGCCTTAAGGCATAACATAGTTTATTTCGCTTTGGCTTAATGCTATGTAAGCCCAGCCATTGAGCATAAATGACTCAAGTATTTGATAAAGGCTGTGCTCTTGACTCACTATAGATTAAAGACCTGGAACTGTAATTATTATACCTTATTTTTTATCCTGTTTTATTTTCTACACTGCTTAGGGATTATTGGAAGACTAAGAAGTTTAGAAAGTCTTTAAAGTAAATAAACAAAGCTACCTTTGTTGGATTTTAATTGCTCATGTTCAACTGCTACTTACCTTGAGGTATAAACATGCCTTCTGAGGTATAAATTGAAATAATACAAAATTAAATAATAACTACTTACTGCAGAGAAAATAGCAGTAGTAGAAATGAATAAGTACTTCAAAGTTCAAAGCATTGTATTTGGAGCAATGCCAGAGAAGAAGTGTATTATTTTTTATGAGAAAAAAAAACCCTTGAATAATAAACACTTCTTCCATAACTATTATTTCTTAACATTTTCAAAGATTCTTCTCAGGGTAAGCATAGGAATTGTCAGCACCAAACAGCAGGAGGAGCTGAAAAGAAGATGAGTCCCTATGCATAATATGTTAAATAGAATAGGTTAGGGAAATGGATGATGGATTGAATTAACATAGCTAAAAACACACACACACACACAGGGAAAACTCTATAATGTAGTTACCTGTTTTTGAAGGTACAAGGAGGGGAGCATAGGGGTGGGTGGGAACAGATTAAGGCAAAAACTGATTTCAGAATAGGGCACCAAGGTGTTTTTATGTAAAGCGTGGCCTGAGATGGAACTGAGAGGGAACAATATAGTCCTTCCTCAGTCATGGACTCAAAAGGTGCTGGGTGGGAGGGGAGGATAAAAACCAAGCCAAAACATCCATGTGACTTATTAAAGGAGACTTTGCAGCACCTTTTGCATTACATGACTTCTACCTACCCACAATCTTCTACGCTTAAAATACCAGATGGCATAATAAATACATATTGTAAAACATGCAATGCTTTTACCTATAGTTTAGATATTGTGTGAGAGGTATCTTAGAATAGATGGTTAGATATGGTGATGCACAAGGTATCCACCCCAATTCTTATTGACAGAATGTTAGTTCTTATGGCTTAATTTAAAAAGAAAAAGAGGGTAAAAGGGAGATGCAGATTATTATTTTTTTTAATTCCATTTTAAATGCCATGTTCTTAGAGAGCAAAAAGTATGTTTGCAGCCATAAACACTAATGAAAAGCTTGGCTGATCATACGCACAAAAATCCCCGCTAAACTCTGAGCAGATACTCATTAAGCATTGCAAGTAGCTGACGGGCAGTTCAGTTTCAATTCTTCCTGTGGGAGGGTAGAGCAGATTATCAAAGACAAGCAATGAAAAATAAAACTGGCTAATGTGACAGTGAAGGCTGGATGGATTTGAAGAGATCATGAATGCTTCTTAGGACTCAGCAAGTGTATTGATGTCAAGATACAGGGCTTTCTGCTCTGAGGAAATGAATTCTGCTTTTATCCTAGTTGTCCTACTCTGAGCAATGAATCTACTGTATCTGCAAAATGATGGCTATCACAGCTTTTCTGGGTTTGCTTTTTAGCTCATCAGAACTGTCCCTGTGTTTTGGCTGGAAAAAGATGAAGTCTTAAATAAACACCAAAAACCAACATGGTTGGGGGAACAAATATTACTAGGTTACTCAGGCTGAGAAAATCTGGTGTAATGCAATGGATGCGATAAGAAAAACGTTAAAAAACAACCACCACCAAACACCAAATTCACAACTTGGGAGAATTAGTACAGAGCACAAAAAAACAAGAATACTGTAGGTTTCTCTTCCCCTTTCTTGTTTACCATCATTCATACTGAAGAGTGAAGAAAAGAAAGCTAGAGTGGTGTGGTGATTAAGATATTGGACTAGGATGGGGGGACTCAAGTTGGACATCACTCAGCCCAACCTAGCTTAAAGGGTTGCTGCTATGGGGCTAAAGTGAATGGAGATCTCCATATAAGCTGCTCTTAGGAGAAAGGCTGGATATAAATCTGATATAAATAAACAAACATAACAACACTGCAAAAAATAATTAAAATAAAATAAAACACTGAAGTTTTCCAATACTATATAAGAATGATGCTATAAACTTTATTCAGCCAAACAATAGATCATTGCTCTGTAATGCTACCAGTTGCATAAAATTCAGTAAGTTAAACATATACATACATACATACATACAAACACTGTGTGTGTGTGTGTGTGTGTGTATGTGTATATATATTTTGGAGGGCATGATATATTTTGACAAAACAATCTGAAAAGTAAGATGTGGGTTCTGAAAATGCTATAGAATTTCTTCAATACTGACATAACACTTGTGAATCAAAGTATTTTGTACATAAGGGAGCATTATAAAATTACCAACTCATGTGAGATGATGGAACAACCAACTTCTAGTTCTTTTATCTATTTTGGTAAGAGATGTATACCATCACTTACATTTACTCCATGAGCCATATTACAAACTGTACTAGTGCAAGAAATAAAGGTTGATGGTTCAGAGAGCCAGTTTGGTGTTGTGGTTAAGGCACTGGGCTAGAAACTGGGAGACCGTGAGTTCTAGTCTTGCTTTAGGCACAAAGCCAGCTGGGTGACCTTGAGCCAATCACATCCTCTCAGCCCTAGGAAGGAGGCAGTGGCAAACCATTTCCAAAATCTTGCCAAGAAAACAGCAGGGAGTAGTCCAGGCAGTCACCAGGAGTCAACAATGACTCAAAGGCACCAAAAAAAAAAAGATGGTTCAAGAAGAGCCAAGCTATATCTGATGCCCAGTTGTATTAGAGATGACCTACTTATTTACTTTTTAAATAATAAAAAACAGTGGATGGTGTTACAACTTACTCTAGAAGACCAATAAAAGGCAAGTTGTTGAAATTATTTCTCCCTAATTGTCTTCCTTTTTTGTCCAGGAAAACATACAAATGCATTTCATCTAGAAAACAATGGAAAGAAATATTTGGAAGTAAATATAGTTCATATTTTCCCCTAGGTAAATTAATATATTGAAATAACCTATAATAAAGGTGGAAAGAAAGAGAAGAAGGGGCTGACCAGCAGCAAGGTAGATGGACTCAGTTACAGTGGTGATGAGTGCACCATTGGAAGACCTGAAAGACTGGATAGATAGTCATGGATAGATAGTCATGGAGAATATCTATGTGGTTGCTAGAAATCGAAAACAACTTGATAGCACATAACCAACCAGTCAATATATATATGTATGTGTATGTGTGTGTGTGAATATATTCTGTGAAGATAGATAGATAGATAGATAGATAGATAGATAGATAGATAGTCAGACAGACAGACAGACAGAAAAACAGACAGATCTTCCATTGCAAAACGTTTGCCAAAAGAACTGCTATAAATAGAAATGCATTTTATATATTAATGTTAAGAAATAAACACAGTACACATTTGACATAGTTAGAAAATATAGACCAAACAACCCTCATTAAATTTATACTTTTAATTTTATAGAGGACATTTCTATTCTGATTCTAAGATTCTAACCCAACAAACCAGGAAGTCAGATTAAGTTAAAAATGCAATACATGATAACCAAGTGTTTGCACATACTAATCCCAAATAAGTAACAATTGACAACCACCAAAATCACCATAAAGCCAAGCAGTAATGATCAAAACATAAATCAACAGGCCTCTAAAAACTTTGCTGCATTTGCTGAAATGACAAGAAAAGGGAAGAACACCAAAATGGAATCCCACAGTCTTGGTGAGACACTTTTGGAGGCCCTGTTATCTACCAGGAACTGGGAAAGCAGCATCCACAAGAGCTGTATCATACAAAAATGTGGGTCCCAAGATCCCGCTTTGCCAGCTTGATGAGATTTCAAGGCAAGAACGTGAGGTTTAGCTATGTTACCGAATTTCACATCTTTTAGAAAGATTTGGGAGGGGGGGAGCATCAAGCAAAACATTTCTAGAAGTTTGGGTGAATCTTATGAAATAGGAATCATCCTCTTGAGATCAGTTGTAAAAAACCAAACAGATCAAGTACATAAAAGGTTGCCTCTCCCAATACTTCTCAGATTCAGCCCAGGAAGCACAAACTGCAGCGCAGAGCCATTGGTCAGTTTCACCGCCTCAGGCAATAGGGCAAGGAAACAATGTAAGTGCAAGTTAACTACCGACAGGGGGCGGGCAGTTAACTTGCAGCAGGGAGCCAATTAGAAGTGGCAACACTGTAGCGCAGCCGACTCCCCAGGCGCCCCGGGCAAGTCCGGCTTACAATACACTGGGAGTGCAGCAATCCAGAGGCAATCGGCAGGTAATTCAAAACCAGATTAAAACAGCCACACCAACTCAACATGAGAAAGGCTCAGGGAATGCAAGGGCAAGACAGACAAAGGACGAAGATCATAACACAGTCAAAACCGGCTGAATCTGCCATCAAGGCGAGGGGAAGGAAGATCGCAATGGACAGATGGATAGCCCAGGGCAAGGGCAAGGGGCGGAACCAAGGGGTAACTATGGGTCAAGGGGAGAACCCTATAAAACTGCTGTAAGAAACCACGCCAAGCCAATCCTGGCTTTGTCTGTATCCGCTACGCATTATGCCTGAATAAACTAGCTTTCATCGGAGCCTGTGCCTCACGAGGTTTCTGTTCAGCAACGAATGCAGCAAACCTTACAATACTATCCAACCCAGTCATCAAGATCAGCTGGGAAGGCCCTACTTGTGGCTCTACCAGTTGATTCAGTTTGCAGTACAATGGCCAGAAACAGGGTAGTGCTCCAACTATGGAATGTGGTCCAGAAGGAAGCATGACTACACCCCAGACTAACTTCTTTTAGATCACAATTGAAGGCATGTCAACAACCGTTCCTTACATTCAAAATAATATTACTTTTTCCAATTTCTCAATATGATTCCTTTAGCCATTTTCCCATTAATCTACTTATATAACTTGACATACTATTCTAAAAAGATATCAAATGATCACATGACCATATCATATGGGTCAGTGAACCCTCAATTTTTATTTTTTTTTAAACTTCCAGCAAGGAAAATCTGAAGTCTATCCTTTCAAATACACTGTTTGGAGAATCCAGTGCACCCTCAATACATTTTTTTTTTGGATGAATTAACTTTAATCCCAAATCTGTAGATACCATTTTAACATTTTTAGGATATGAATCCATTGATGGGACATTACTGGAGATTTGAAATCTTTAGACCATGTTTGAAATATCCAAGAAATGTCCACTTTAAAAATATTCTTCAGCTTTTGATAGAGATATGCTATAGGTTTTAATTTTGGATTCCATCAAGTAAGAAAGTGTCTCAGGTGCCTTTGAGACAGCCAGAGGACCTGGCTCATATTAATCTATTAGAACATGCTTAAGTTGAAGATACCACCAGGTCAGGAAAATCCTTAAAACAATCATTACATAACAACTGGTTTCAAGTCATGATCCTGGCTTCCACTCAAACTTTCCATATCCATATATACACATACACACACACACACACAAAGATAAAAACTAATACAAACTAATATAGAGTAAGGAAGAAAAAAGAAAAAGAAAGAAATCAAAGAGAGAGCTAAAAGCGCAAGAAAGAAAAAGTAAAAAGAAATAGAAAGAAGTGGCTTCCAATCTTCTTTATAGCAATTATAAATACAATTATAAATGTACCTCTTTCTCTAAAGTTACATCAAGACTTTCTTCTTTCTTTAATCTATCCTATCTAATAATCAAAACCATAAATCATACGTTCATTTTTTTCTGTTTTACGCAAAAATCCAAGGGGTTCCAGTCAGTAATAAACACAGATATTGTCCTTTCTCTGATCAAACAAGTCAGTTTGGCCACCTAAGCAAGTTACCTTCACCAACCATTCCTCTATTGTAGGTACTGCCAAATCTTTCTATCTTTGTGCATACAATAATCTCACTGTGATTATCATATACAAAAACAAAGTTCCATGACTTTTTTCCAACTTTTTGTCCATCAGTCCCAAGAGGAAGACAGCTGGTTTCAATTGTATATTAATCTTTAAAATCCTCTGAATCAGTGTATGTATTTGAATCCAGAATTTTCTACCTTTTTTACATGTTCACAAAGCATGATAAAATGTCCCTTCTTGTTGTTCACATTTCCAACATAAATTTGAAGTGCCTTTATACACTATAGACAGTTTCTCTGGTGTCATATACCAATGGTACATCATTTTATAAAAGTTCTCCTTAAGATTATAACATAGTGTAAATTTCAATCTTTTCAACCACATATTTTCCCATTCTTCGATCTGTATATTATAACCAATTTTTTTGGCCCACTTTATCATACATTCTTTGACTTCTTCTTCTTCTGTTTCAAATGTCAATAAAAGTTTATACATTTTAGTAATTACATGTTCATCAGTTGTACACAATTCTATTTCAAAATCAGTCCTACAATGTTCAATACCATAAACTCTTTTGTCTACTTTAAATCTTTCTGATAACTGTAATTAATAAAACCATTGGCAAATTATATCCCTCTACCACCAATAGTTCTTTTGATTTTATTTTGTACTCCCCTTGACAAAATTCTAGTATCTCATGATTACTTAGCCATTTGTGCTTGCCTATTGTTTCTCGTCTATAAAATGCTTCTTGTGCTGAGAGCCACAAAGGTGTTCTCGGACACAACCTGGATTTGTATATACTCCATATTCTCAATATGGCACATCTAACAGTGATTTTTAAAATCCACATTAACCTTGATTTTATTGTACCACAAATATCCATGCCACCGAAATCTCAGGTCATGTCCTTCTAACTCCAAAAGCCTTCTATTTCTCAGCAGAACCCACTCTTTCATCCAAATGAAAAAGCAAGCTGAGAAAAACAATTTCAGATCAGGTAAACCCAGTCTTCCTCTTTCCTCTGCATCTTGTAACACCTTATATTTAACTTGTGTTTTTTCCTTTTCCAGACAAACTTAGTTATATTCTTTTGCCACTGTTGTGGTACATCAGTTGTCAAAACAGGTATTGTCTGAATCATTCTAGGCAGGACATTCATTTTCATCACAGAAATTCTCCCCAGCAAAGACAGTTGTAGTTTCTCCCATCTTAACATGTCTTTTTTTAACTTTGCTCCATGTCTTAACATAGTTATTTTGAAATAACATACAATTCATATTTGTCATGATTATACACAGATATTTTAGTTTCATCTCAATCTTAAAACCCATTTTATTCATCAATTCTGTTTGATCCTCTATTTTCATATTTTTTGTTAACATCTTTGTCTTCTGTATGTTAATCTTAAAACCTGCTAGTGTACCAAATTATTTTCATTTTCCCATCAATGTTTCAATTTCCTTTAAAGGATCTTCCAAAACCAGCACCAAGTCATCTGCAAAAGCTTCCACTCAAACTTTCCAATAGAAAGTTTTACCTTCAATTTTCAAAGTAGCATTTTTCCAGTGTTCAATATTTATGAGTCTATTTGTCAAAAGCTAATCTATGCTCCAATATGTTCCAAAGAAATACTATATTAATTCAGTATATCTTGAGGCACATTTAATTCTTATTTTTGTAAATCTGGTTTCATATTCTCAGGCACTTCCCTTCTTGCGCTGACAAAAAAATTATGACAGTTGACAGTTCTTCTGTTAAAATATGAACAAACAAAGGATGCAGATGAAGCAGGATCTAGGATTAGGACTTAGAATAAACCAATCAAGCCATACAGATGCAGATTAATAGTTCAATCCTATATATATCTACTCAGAATTACCTTTGAGTTCAATGGGGTTTATTCCCATATTAAGTGACTATAGGTAGATAAACCATAATCTCAATGAAATATGTTGCTTGCTTCCTAAGAAAAACAAAAACATTTATTTATTCTACTTTACTATTTCATGCCTTAGAAGTAGCGTGCCAAAGCAGAACACAGAAACTTGGGAAAGAATAATAGATTAGACCACTTGCATAGGGGAATACAAAGCTTCATAGTATTATATGGATTGGTTGGGAAATGAAAGATGAATGTACTGGGGGCACATCTGTTGAGAATTTGGTGATGGGGTTCAAT
This sequence comes from Liasis olivaceus, assembly GCA_030867105.1. Classification (NCBI taxonomy): domain Eukaryota; kingdom Metazoa; phylum Chordata; class Lepidosauria; order Squamata; family Pythonidae; genus Liasis; species Liasis olivaceus. The sequence goes on from CM061349.1 coordinate 182,947,210, forward strand.
AACTTGGACAAGTATGAATCATACCCACAGCACATGTGTTTTCTGGTAACAAATGGTTACATTTAACAAAAGCTGATGATTATGCATCATACAAAAGCTGTGGGCGATCTTAGATGTTCATACAGATAGCATAGTGTAACCTTCTGATGTCTCATCACAGATTACTGTATCAGATCTTAGGGATGAACTACATAGAAGCACATTCCTCCAGGGCTGGATCACTTAGGTTACAGGCTAGACTTTGCTTTTTGGATGCTTCCTATGTCCTGTCAGTGGGGGGTTGGGGGAGATAGCATGTCAAGGAAGAAGGTTCTGGCATAGATTCTTCTCTTCTACATGTATTTTAAGAATTAACTATACAAGGATTACTGCATATAACTCCTCAGTCCATTCTGATATGCATCAATCTGATTCTGATGTATGTACAAAACTCTTAGCTTGTCTTCTGTTTCAGGAACAGCAATCTTTATAGTGACCTGTTTAAATTATATGACTTTTCATCAATATACCATGTACAAGAAGACTGCTGAATTTAATAATACAGGATTTGTTTTCTGGAACAGTACATGAAATACACATTCATTTAAGAAACTTTATTATTCAAAATGCAAAGCTTTTCAGCCTTTTTTTAAATTGAACAATGGAGCTAAAGTACCTATTATGGATTCTGGACTGGATTCAAATTCCATGGTCTTCATCTCACCAATGGAGGAATCCTTTCTATACAGAGGGAGCTTCTAATCTAAGTACCAGAATGGTAGATGTGATAATCTTCACTGATTTTCCCTTGTCCTCTCAAAGCCTGCCCTGGAGAACTGGGGTCTTTCTAGAACAGTGGGGGAAGTCATACAATGGGTGTAAGGGCTGAAGCTGATGAGATGAGAACCAGCAATTTCCAAAGTAGAGATGGATGGTAGGTAACCATACCACAACTGTCTGACGTTAAGGCCACCAAGCACTGTGTCAAATATTCATTAATTCAGAAGAGCAAGAGAAAGAAGCCTTGAGTTTAAACCCTCAAGAAACATCTCAGCGAATCTTCTTCCAAGTCAAGCCAAGAACTAGAACTACATGCAGCATGTTGGGAGATTAGTGACTTACTGCTGAGCTCAGGTGTGAACCTTGAGAACGGGAGGGATAAATGGATGAAAATCACCTTCTCCTCCCATTTGCTGCAACAGGAATGTTCTGAATGAAGCTCCCCCAGAACTCTGACTATAATGCATTAATTCCCTTCTAGAAACTTTTTGTATCATGTACCAATGGAATAAAATGGCCACCAAAAATACTGCCCCCTATAGCAGCACCAAAGAAAAATCCGGGGGGGGTATCACAATCTCTGTTAAGATCTTGATAAGGTGTAGAAAGCTTAAAGGCCTTCTGAAAGAAGAACGTTTGCATACAGCTCTTTGAAACAGATGCAGCACCCCTTTTAGAACATGAAGACCGCTAAAGCATTTTTATTAATAAGCAGCTTGATAAAGTGCAGCATGCCCCATACTTCACCATGACAAGCATATTAACTGCAAACGTGATTTGTAATAACCAAACACTGCAAAGATGGCAAAAGAAAAGAAAAGAAAAGAAAAGAAAAGAAAAGAAAAGAAAAGAAAAGAAAAGAAAAGAAAAGAAAATAATATAGTCCATAAAGGAGAAAGGTGGATGTAAATGTTATTTTAGCTAATCTTTTATATTAGCAATATGCCTGAATTTTCACAACTTTAAATTGAATTGAGTCAGTGTACACGGAGCTTACATATCTCAGCACATCTGAGGATAAGCTACTGGCTGGTAAATATGCTTACTTTGGAGGACAATGCCACTGAAAAAATTAAGTGTATTTCATCCCCTAATTTAACATATGATGCCATCCTTTAATAAAGTTTTCTAAACAAAACTGGAACAGAATGAGCTATAAATCAAGACAGGCTGGGGTTCAGTTATTCTGTGGATGCCATCTTCCTTCCTGCTCTGGTCCAGATGTTTTGGGACTACAGCGCCAAGAATTCCCAGGCAGAGAATGAGAGCAAACTTAGCATGAAAAAAGCAGTTGAAGATACAATCTTCTTTTACTTTCTGTCTCAATGAGATTTCTTAAGTACAAATATAGCATAATTTGAAACTTCTGTGGAGCAAGAAGTTTAAGGATGACGTTCCCCCTCCTCCCCCCAGCCCACAGACAAGCAAGCAAATTTTAAGGAATGAATTGTGATTTTGCCCGAACTCAGGTAACAGTATTCATTTTCATTTCAGATATTTTCCTAGGTTAACTTGCTATATTGTACTATACTATATGCCAATGGATTTTATTTTTCTCTTTGCATTAAAGAAATTGTGTCTAAATTTAATTGTATGCCTCCCAGGCATTTCAGAGCTATTTGATCCCAAAAGAATTTGCATGTAGGCAGCCTGTAAAGCAGTTTTAAAATCACTTAATGATTAGGCTTATTGGCTAGTCCTCTTGTTTATGTTAAAAGAAAAGCAGGTCTAAATATTAAGCAATCATTGCCTATAATGGAGTCACCAACACAATACTGAACCTCTCACTTTCCTGTGGCTCCCGATTTCTAGCTTGTCTGAACTTTTCTTTCTGTAACACTTATTGGAATAGTCTTTTACAAACTTGTGTGAAACTGAACTAAAACTCATAACATGTACTAAATACGATGTGTCTGTATTTGGTGCAGAATATCATCACTTGGCAAAAGTTTACCAGATCTGGTTTAATCTGGTTTTACCAGATCTGGAATAAACACAAAATTAAACACTTCTGTGGCCACTCTCATGAGTCAGCTGACCATCTTTGTCCTGACCTCTACCCGCACCCCACTCTTCTCCTGCAAATGTATTGATGGGGACAATGGAGGTGGCTGTGTGATAGCTCCCTTCTAAGTACATAGTGCATTACTGGATCAGTAGGTGAAGGAGCCCTGGGAAACAGGCACTCTGGAGAATTACATTTCAAAGATTTATTGATGGGGGTGCTACTTCCGTAGCATTGAATTGAATTAAAGAAAGGAAAGTGGGTAATGGGTTTTGAAGGTCTAGAGAAGCTCAGAGAGCACTGAAGTTGTTAGAAAGAGCATGTATTTTACCTCCATTGGTCTTGTTAGCACCTCACTGGAGCCTTAAAAATTGATATTGGGCTAAGAAAATGCTACCTTGAGAGGAAATAGCTCAGTTTAAAAAAAGAAAAAAAAAAAAAAACTTTGGTCCCTTTTTGCTACTCTTCATAGACACTAAGACTAAAAATAACTGGCAGTACAATGAGAAAACTCTCTGAGCTTCTGAATGATTTAACACAATAATAATTTCATCAGGAGAGATAACACTCTCACAGCTTTTTACAAAAATCGCTCTCAGTGAGTGGTTTTATATTCCACACTTTCTTGTACATACTAGACAATCCAATTTCCTTCCGTCTTGAAAATTCTTCATAAAATACTTCCTAAAGTACCATACATTTTCTCCTAAACATAGTGAACAAACTATTCCTTAATTTAATACACTCAAATAATTTAATTCTGTTGCAAATACTTTTAATACTTGACTAAGTAATGAATTTTGTGACACATGCTGAAAAATGAAATGCCAGTGATAGAAAATATCACTTCCAGTTCAACAATTCAATGGTAGTGATAATTTTTAAAGAGGCTGATTTCTTTGTGAAGCAAGGATGGGGATCTGTTGCTATTATTTAAAACATTTCAAAGAAATTATTCATTACTTGTTAGTTTTACTATTATATTCTGAAACTGATTAATTACCATCTTCTCTGGTCACTTACAGCAGGAAAGATTTACTGGATAAGTAATAGGGGGTGAGATGATGGCAACAAAGTCTTGACTTATGGCTTTCAAAAGATGAATAATGTGAATTATTGCCAGCATTCAGAAGGCTGAAAATGACAGATCTTGCAAAATAAAATATCTTTCATCTTAGATGCACTATTTTAAACAAATAAACTCTATCACGATAAAAGTGGTGCTAAGCCATCCACAGTACACTGATGTAATACAAACAGACCAGCCTGCTTAAAAAGTATGCATGTATGTATGTATGTATGCATGTATGTATGCGTGAATGTAATACATACATTCATGCATACATACATACATACATGTACACACACACTCATTTTTCACTACAGTACAAAACTGCTAAAGTCAACTCTTACGTGGAATTAATAAGATGTAGCTTTTATATATGCAAATATTAAATGACAGGCAGGTAAGGATTTGCAACTGTTAATTCTGTGTATCAAGAGCCAGACCTATAAGCAATTTTATCTGGCCCTATGAGATCCTATGAGAATCAAACGCTAATTCAAGCACTATAAGAAGATGCTATGAATTGGTTGTGAAATACCTCTATAAGCAAATACAGTTTGCTTCCTAAGGAAACTTTCAGAAGCATACTAAATTTTCAATCCATTCTTCTTTCAATAACTCTTATCATCTGAACATATCTACCTCTGAAGCCTAAACTACTAACATAACTTTCCAATTAAATGTTTAAAAATAATTAAAAACAGAAAAACAGTTTTAAAAAACTATGATAAAACCATACACTATAAAAATGCTTGTGAGAACAGGAATGTCTTACTGGGGCACTGAAAAGGCAGTAGCATGGATGGTGGTGGTATCAACTTGACTTTTGACTGTATTTCCATCTCTAGTTCTTGGTGCTTGCAAGCCAATTCCCAGTGTGTCCATGTTGTTGTTCAGTCGTTAAGTCATGTCCAACTCTTCGTGATCCCATGAACCATATTGCGCCAGGCCTTCCTATCTTTCACTGCCTCCCTGAGTTTGCTCAATTTCATGCTCATTGCTTCAGTGATGCTATCTAGCCATCTCATCCTCTGCCGTCCTCTTCTCCTTTTGCCTTCCATCTTTCCCAGCATCAGGGTCTTTTCCAAAGAGTCCTCTCTTCGCATTAGGTGACCAAAGTATCTGAGCTTGAGCTTCATTATCAATCCTTCCAATGAGCAATCAGAGTTGATTTCCTTTAAGATTGACTGGTTTGACCTCCTAGCAGTCCAGGGGACTCTTAAGAGTCTTCTCCAGCACCACAGTTCAAAGGCATCAATTCTTCAGCGTTCAGCCTTCTTTATGGTCCAGCTCTCACAGCCATACATTACTACTGGAAAAACCATCGCTTTGACTATGCGGATCTTTGTCGGCAAGGTGACGTCTCTGCTTTTTAATATGCTATCTAGGTTTGCCATAGCTTTCCTCCCAAGGAGCAAGCGTCTTTTAATTTCATGGCTGCAGTCTCCGTCTGCAGTGATCTTGGAGCCCAAATAAATGAAGTCTGTTACTGCTTCCATTTCTACCCCTTCTATTTGCCAGGGATTGGTGGGTCCAGATGCCATGATCTTAGTTTTTTTAATGTTGAGTTTCAAGCCAGCTTTCGCACTCTCCTCTTTCACCCTCATCAAGAGGCTCTTTAGTTCTTCTTCACTTTCTGCCATTAGGGTGGTATCGTCTACATATCTGAGGTTATTGATGTTTCTCCCTGCAATCTTAATTCCGGCTTGTGATTCTTCCAGCCTGGCATTTCTCATGATGTACTCTACATATAGGTTAAATAAGCAGGGTGACAGTATACAGCCTTGTCGTACTCCTTTCCCTATTTTGAACCAATCGGTTGTTCCATGACAGGTTCTAACTGTTGCTTCTTGGCCCGCATACAGATTTCTCAGGAGACAGGTAAAGTGGTCTGGTATCCCCATCTCTTTAAGAATTTGCCACAGTTTGTTGTGATCCACACAATCAAAGGCTTTTGCATAGTCAATGAAGCAGAAGTAGATGCTTTTCTGGAACTCTCGTGCTTTCTCCATGATCCAGCGAATGTTGGCAATTTGATCTCTAGTTCCTCTGCCTCTTCGAAACCCAGCTTGTACATCCGGTAGTTCTCGGTTCACGTACTGCTGAAGCCTAGCTTGTAGGATTTTGAGCATAACCTTGCTAGCATGTGAAATGAGTGCAATTGTGCGATAGTTTGAGCATTCTTTGGCATTGCCCTTCTTTGGAATTGGAACGTAAACTGACCTTTTCCAATCCCGTGGACACTGTTGCGTTTTCCAAACTTGCTGGCATATTGAGTGCGGCACTTTAACAGCGTTGTCTTTTAGTATTTTAAATAACTCAGCTGGAATACTGTCATCTCCACTAGCTTTGTTGTTAGCAATGCTTCCTAAGGCCCACTTGACTTCACTCTCTAGAATGTCTGGCTCAGGGTCAGTGACCACACCAGCATGGACATCAGGGACATTAAGATCTTTCTTGTATAGTTCTTCTGCGTATTCTTGCCACCTCTTCTTAATCTCTTCTGCTTCTGTTAGGTCCCTGACTTTTTTGTCCTTTATCATGCCCATCTTTGCAGTAAACGTTCCTTTGATATCTCCAGTTTTCTTGAAGAGATCTCTAGTCTGCCCCATTTTATTGTTTTCTTCAATTTCTTTGCATTGTTCATTTAAGAAGGCCTTCTTATCTCTCCTTGCTATTCTCTGGAAATCTGCATTCAGTTGCTTATATCTTTCCCTTTCACCCTTGCTTTTCGCATTCCTTCTTTCCACAGCTATTTGTAAAGCCTCATCAGACAGCCATTTTGCTTTCTTGCATTTCTTTTTCTTTGGGATGGTTTTAGTTGCTGCCTCTTGTACAATGTTACAGACCTCCGTCCATAGTTCTTCAGGCACTCTGTCTACCAAATCTAATCCTCTAAATCTATTCATCACCTTCACTATGTACTCACATGGAATATGATCTAAGTCATACCTGAGTGGTCTAGTGGTTTTCCCTACATTCTTCAATTTAAGCCTAAATTTTGCAGTAAGAAGCTCATGATCTGAGCCACAGTCAGCTCCTGGTCTTGTTTTTGCCGTCTGTATAGAGCTTCTCCATCTTTGGCTGCAAAGTATGTAATCAATCTGGTTTCGGTATTGACCATCTGGTGATGTCCATGTGTAGAGTCGTCTCTTGTGTTGTTGGAAAAGAGTGTTTGCTATGACTAGCTTGTTCTCTTGACAGAACTCTATTAGCCTTTGCCCTGCTTTATTTTGTACTCCAAGGCCAAATTGCCTGTTATTCCGATTACTCCTTGACTTCCTACTTTAGCATTCCAATCCCCTATGATGAAAAGGACATCTTTTTTTGGTGCTAGTTCTAGAAGGTGTTGTAGGTCTTCACAGAACCGGTCAACTTCAGCTTCTTCAGCATCAGTGGTTGGGGCATAGACTTGGATTACTGTGATGTTGAATGGTTTTCCTTGGATACGCACTGAGATCATTCTGTCGTTTTTGAGGTTGTACCCCATTACTGCCTTTCCCACTCTCTTATTGACTATGAGTGCAACTCCATTTCTTCTAAGGGTTTCTTGGCCACAGTAGTAGATATAATGGTCACCTGAATTAAATTCACCCATTCCCGTCCATTTCAATTCGCTGATTCCCAAGATGTCGACGTTCAATCTTGTCATCTCATGTTTGACCACATCCAGCTTGCCTTGGTTCATGGATCTTACATTCCACGTACCTATACAATATTGTTCTTTACAGCATCGGACCTTCTTTTCGCTTCCAGATACATCCACAGCTGAACGTCCTTTCGGCTTTGGCCCAGCCGCTTCACTCTTTCTGGAGCTACTTGGAATTGCCCTCCGCTCTTCCCCAGTAGCATACTGGACACCTTCCAACCTGAGGGGCTCATCTTCCGGCGTCATATCTTTTAGCCTTTTAACATTGTCCATGGGGTTTTCTTGGCAAGAATACTGGAGTGGGTTGCCATTTCCTTCTCCAGTGGACCACATTTTGTCAGAACTCTCTGTCATGACCTGTCCGTCTTGGGTGGCCCTGCACGGTATAGCTCATGGCTTCACTGAGTTACACAAGCCCCTTCGCCACAACAAGGCAGTGATCCATGAAGGGGAGTGTGTCCATGACTATATCATTATTTACAGAGTTTCAATCCATTTAATTGCACTAGACAAACAACTTTTATCCCCTCCTGTTTTGTGTGCTTTTATAGTTTTTTATTTGTAATTGTTTTTATGTATTTATTCTTTTTAATTGTTGTACGCTGCCCAGAGTCACTTTATGTGAGGTGGGCAGCTATATAAATATGATAAATAAATAAATAAACTACCCTATCCATAAAGTTCTCCTCAAATGTCACATTGAAACAATTGGGAAAAGAATCATTATTAGAAGTCTTTTGGATGAAACTTCACAGATAATATGAGATCTTAAGAGAAAAGTTTTAGAATGCCCATTTACCTTTTTCTTCAACATACAGCTAGAAAATGAATATTCAGCACTCACCAAGGCTAAAACCAAATGTTGAAAGAGGCTGAATATTATGCTGACTCTAAGAGTTCCTTAACAAATCTCACGTCAGACACTGATGAAGTTTGCCAGCATATTCAACTCATACATCCTGTTCAAATTGCAACTGATTTATTGTAAGGGAAAATATAAGGGAAAACAAAGAGTGCTATTAAAAGATGCTTTATTTCATTTCCCCCTTTTTAAGAATCAAGAAAAAGAAAGAAAGAAAAATAACCATAAGTATTTCAGAATTTCTGCATGTTTTTCATGGTCTTCAAAGATTTAAGAATCCCTGTTTAGTTCCTTTGATTATCAGGTGCAGTGGACCATGAAACCTGGTTACAGGCCTGATACACATCTATAGATATATATTGGCAGACAGTCATTTGATATTCAGGTTAATCTTTCAAAGCCTTCCTGTCCCAGGAAGAATTCAATGAGATTGTCAGTTATGATGCTTTGGGTCTGGGATATATAGCTTTGCCAATTCTGTGCTACATTAAGGCACTGAGTGCAACATACGATGCACCCATAAATCACACTATAGAAAAGGTTTTAATTAACAAAGAAACCATCTAAATTCCAAAACAAACAATGAGATGTGGTTAAATTCTAATAAAACTAGAAAATCAATGAAGAAACAAATACAGCACTCTTAGATTTTCCCAAAGCTTCTCAGAACTTTCAAAATGAGGTTTCTAGTTTTTTTAAACAGGATGTAGCTTTTCTATTTTCCATATGGTAACTATAAACACACTGACACATATACATATAGGATCAAAAATGTCCTTTATAGAAAAAATAGACTTACTAGAGAAAAAAAAAAGTTTGAAGAATCTAGTATGGGATGGCCAAATGGATGTCCATACCAGATCATAACCTTGATTATGATTATTGATGATGATGAATGATAACCTTGATTTAAGGTTATGAACCAGTGGTGTCTGGCAAGACTAGAAGCACCTCTGTTTAAAAACAGAGGAACAGATTCAAACACTGCCATTTTAGGAAATACAAGGGCACCCAAGAGTCTTTCCGAGGTCACTAATGATAAGCAACACATCACTGCTATAGTCCTGCTTTCCATCTTGCAGAAAATGTTCTTCCCATCAACCTATTTGTGTACTGTCATAAGAAGTTTCAAACTGTTGCATTTTATTTTCAAAATAAATGAATAGCATAATTTTATTTGAAATCCCTAAATTTAGTGCATGGTGGTAAGCATCAAATAGGTACATTCTATTCAAGAAATGAAACTAAGGGAGCCCAAATTCGAACTACATATATGTACACATTTATTCTAACTTTCCAAGTAGTTGCATCTTAAAACAGCAGGAAAAACACAAGGAGTCAAGTGATCTGAAAAGCTATGAAGTAATGCACTCTGTGCTGGTATTGTTATATGGCATGTTAACTTGAGCCAAGAAAGAATCATGTGAATAACAAAATTAATCTCCCCTAGTTTAATTTAATTTAATTTATTCAATTTTGGCACTGCCCAACTCCAGCTGACTCTGGGCAGGGAACAATAAAACAATTAGAATAAAAACATAATACAATAATTATAAAAATAATAAAAGAATAAGTGGCAAGAACCAATGGCCGATCTGGTTAACCACACCCACACACAATCTGGCAGGGACCCCAACAACCCGACCCCAGGGACCGGGAGAAAAGCCAGGTCTTTAAGGGTTTCCAACATTGCCAGTGTGGTGGGAGCCACATGGATATCAGAGGAAATCTCATTCCAAGTAGATCTCCCATGATATCAGCCTGGCCAGTTCAATATGCAAAGGAGGCTCATTTACAGGTTCTGGATAGTTGATGTTGTTTAATTGAAGGGACCCGGAGCATCCCAACTCTGTTGGACTGAACCTTGCCAGGCTGATACTATGGGAGATAGGTGGTCCCCCAAATAAAGAGGTCTATGCCTTGTATGGCTTTATAAACTCTAACCAGGACCTTGAATTATACCTGGAAGCACACTGGTAACCATTGTAGCTCATGAAGCAAAGGTCTTACGTACTAAGGCTTGCCCATCACTGCCTATGCCACTGGTCCAGAATGCAGTGGCTTCCAAATGGTCTTCAAGGACAGCCCCATGTAGAGAACATTGCAATAGTTGAGCCATGAGGTGACTAGCACATAGATGACTTTCTGAAGGTGACTAGGGCACAAGTGATTGTCTGACTTTAACAATGGCATCCAAACATGGAGAGATGTAATAGAGGTTTAGTCCTCTCATCTGCCTGCCAGCACAGAGGCAAAGCCTTAGGCAGATCTCCAAAAACAAAGCTGTACTAGGAATCCTTTATCTCTTCATTTTACTTTTTGCCTCTGTGATTACCTGATGGTGGAATTGAACCATAGGAAAGAGTGACTATATGAACCTAGACACTGGGGGTGTACCCCAGGAAAGCAGAAGTTGGGGACCCCCATGCCACTGAAATATAGCCTACAAGTTGCTAGTCAAACAAGCAGAGAAAGGATGGCACAGGAACTGAGGACTACAAAGTTGCTCCATTCCTTGAGACATCTGTTAGGAGGATGCTTTGCTTCCTCCATCAAGAGAGGCAGAACAACCTTTTATAGCCCTCATCCTTCCATAGCAGGGTAACTGTCAATCCAGTTTTTAGCAGGCCAGATAAACAGGAGATTAAGGAAAGAAAACACAAATTCATTATACTACACTACACTATACTGTACTCTACTCTATGTATCAGAGCCTTCTTCAATTTGAGCTTGACTCGTTATAACCTTATAAGTATATCCATTTTTTTTTTTAATTGGCAACAATATCAGTGTGGTTTGTCATTGCTATTTTTTGGCTATCCAGTCTACCTTATAGCCCTGTTACTTTCTGGTGACCTCTCATCCAAATATCAATCTGGTTTCACCCTACTTACCTTTTAGAGATAAGATTGGTTAGGTGTTGCCTGTTGGCTGTGTATATGTATATATTCTTCATTTCTGGGGTGGAACATGTCTATGGCAAGCATTCCTGATTCTTATTAGTATGGAATTATAGCACACATCAGGAAGTACATACAAAACAAATTCAAAGAGTGATTAGTGTAAATATCTCCAATCTTCAATTTTGCCTGCTTAATACTGCTTATAATAAAGCAAGCATGAAATTTATAGTGTACACTTGAGTCAACAAATGTAAGCAGCAACAAATGGATTTTAAATTATTCATTTATAAGCTATTATTGCAAAATATCTACTATTCCTATTTTCTGCATATATATAATTCACCATGTAGAACCAGCAAATTTATGTATTTTAACCAATATTGCAAGTTTGTCTTGGACAAAGGTAAAATGCAGCAGATTAATAATCTATTTAAACAATTAGTTCATTTCAGACAGTTAAGTTATTCCCTACTTGATCCCTTGGAAAGGACAGATATGTGTTTCCTAGAGTTAACAACTTTATTATTGGAATTAACCTAAAGTCTGAGTAAATTATAACATTAATAAATTGCAGAGATTTGTACTTTTCAAAAGTAGTTACTGTTTTTCAGATTTATTAGCTTAAACTTCAAGGGTCTGTCTTAAAGTTAAATAAACGAGCGAGGAGAGCAGTATAAATACTTAAGTTTGGCAGTTCTAAAATGCACTGTTTACAGGGAACTGGAAGATAGCAGCATTACAGTACATATTTTATATCTAGCAGAGCAAAATGTAGGAGCCAATAACACTGATAAAACTGCTGTAAACAGTATAAAATGAAGCCCATTTCTAAAAGAAGTAATATATTATAGCTGAATCAAATCAAAACATTTTATATGAATACAGATGACCGTGGCTCATTCTATAAAAAAAACATAATGAAAATGCAGAAAATCACGCATGTTGTTTATATCAAGCCTCTTCTCTGTACCTGTTTAACTGACTAGCATTAGCTCTAAATCAGACTGGCCATTTTCAGCTCCACTGTAATGGAAGGTATACAGTACGTGTTTGCATATATTTCAGTAAAGGGTTAGGAAATAGACTTATCTATTGTTATCCGTCTCTATTTCTAGGGAGTCTCCCTTCATCAGTATAGCGTGCCATATAAAATCCTTACTTATGCGTAGAAGATTCTAGCCCACCACTCGAAACAGAGGCTATCCTACCCATCATGGCTTGTATTTCCTTGCTCAAAAGTAGCTGAATAGGCCAAGATACTAGAGCAGCACTTCCCCATCTTTTCCATTATACAAATGATTCTATTGTCACTAAGAATTTTTGAGTTTTGCCATCTAATCCAGGGAACACAACACAGCCCCTAGAGGTACCACGGTAAGCACAACCCATGTCAAGATTAAAAATTATTTAATTTTATTAACAACTGAAAGAGCCATTTTGAAGAATGGGTATATATGTCATTAAGCTTCTTAGATAAAATTAGCTAATAAATCAAACCTGGAATTTGAACCCTTCATGCCTACAATATGGGCATGCTAGAGATGCCCATAATTTGGTACCTGTGAAAATAATGGTATCTGTTACAGAATCTGTGCACAAGAATGAAACAGACTGTATAGAACCTTCTCTCATAACAACACAACCATATGTATGTTTTTAATAAGCTATATTGACCTCAACTCCAATGGGGCTATTGAAAAAGTCTCCTGGATAATTTGCAAATCACTGTTCTTGAAATCCATATAGCAAGTTCCAAACAATAATTTACCTGCAAACTCAATTTATGACATTGCCTTCAAAATAAGTATTTAAAATAACCATATAGTTTAAAGGTACCAGCTTTTCATGTATCATTCACTATTCTAAATACTTTTCTCAGCTCATAATAAAAATAATTAAACTCAATATATCTTAGTGTAAAAGACCATATTTGGAAAATCAACTATATCCTGGATTACAGAGCCAAGGAACAGCACTACTTAAATTTGTATATGGAGAAAAAACAGCAACATTGATTTTACTTCTCAAAGTAATGGAAATCATTAATTAAATAAAATGGATTTCAATTTACTTTCTGTAATTATTATTATTAAACTGATTACATATTGATCACATGTAATGTGAAGCTAACTGCTTAAGGCCATCAAAGGCACTATAAATAGCCCAGTGTTTCCAGGAAAAAAGAAAAAGAGGAAAAGCAGATGCAGAGGAAATTTCTAAGAGATTAGAGACTACATCTGTTTGTTGCATTAACACCTCACCCTTCCTCAAAGAGCTCAGAGTGGATTTTAGCTATAAATCAGTTTGGTCAATTGTTAGCTTTAACACTATGCATCATCTTGGAGACTAAGAGGAAAGAAACATTTCATATTTAAATATTTAATAAAGGGCTAGCCAGAAGTTCTAATCACTTACTACAAAAATAGTAATTAATGTGAGTGGCAGTTATAATCTCTCCTCCCAACACTGCATCTGTAAAACTGCACAGACATCTTCATTGAAGAGGCCTTGTAACTGTTGTATACCTGAAGTCCTGTTCTGGATCTCTTGCAACACTGCAGGTAAGAAATTAGGAGCAGGCCTTATCTCTGTCATTTATACAGTGATCTTAACTCTTCTATGTCATACTTGAAAGAGCAGGGCACACATAGACTTTCTCCACAGCTGTGGGCAGAAAAAAAACAGGTGGACAATTTCCCCCAATTTTTACAGGGAAAGGGGACATTATCCAACAATTTCTGAAAGTGAGGACCCCACCAACTTTCAAGATGACAGTAGCACTATTTTGAGGGGAGGGGGGGAAAAAGTACTATTGAAATATGTCCCTTATGATGTCTTCCCTGCTCTCAAAATTTCAAATGCACCTATCTGCCCGAAACAGTTGGGGACCCTTGCCATATTCTTTGTACGAGGAAAAATAAGCTGTATGGGGAAATCAAATGTAATCCATGGATCCAAATCCTTTCCGTCTATCTGTAAACTAGCTAGAAGAGCCACCTATGCTTCTCCCCAGAAGTGGGAGTACACTACAAATTAGAAAAAACTGCATTCAAATTTGTAGACATTACACATAAATATAGGTGCACATATAGAAAGAATGAGTGAGTTTACAGAGAAATACAATCTATCTCACTCTAATGGGGAAGGCAATATAGTGTTGTGGTTGAGGGATACCCTTGGATTGGGGGACCCAACTTCCCACTCAACCACAGAACTCACTTGGTGAATTTGGGCCAACTACCCTTTCTCTCAGTCCAGCCTATTTCACAGGATTGCTGTGAAGGGGTTAAAACTAGGGACCCCCCCCCCCCCCATAAATGCCACTTCAAGTTCTTTAAGGAGAGGCTGGATATAAATGAATAAAATAAAATAAAGAAAAGACAGTGTTCACCTCTGAGCCTGCTCAGTGTGTTGCTGAAGTGGTAACTGGTCATGGGCAACTTTAAGTCTCAAATACTCCATTTCTAACCATGAGGACTTCTCGAAATAAGGGTTTGACAGCCTTTCAAACAGATGGCTGCATTTCCTAAAATAGGACATATGGCCACTCTAACCTTAACTGCTCTGTCTATATACTAAACTGAAGTTCCTCTATCTTGAAATCACCAGTTACTAACAAAAATTTACAGGATTTATATTATATACATTTTTCTATGCTGAAGAAAAACTGTTTCTATTTGAAACTAGAGCAATAAATTATCTTGCTCTACATGATTCTATTGGCACAAAATTAACCAAGGTCAAGGCAGTTGCTTAAAATAAAATTGGCAGAATATCTTGCCAGTAATTACAGTAAAATGAAGATTATGGTCTTCAGGCTTATTGCCTTTCCTCCCCATGTTATTACGGGATGGCCATTCCATTTATCAGACGTATTCGAATTTGGATCTTTTTTCCCTCTCTCCACAGAAATCAGCAGGCCTAGGAAAAGTGTGTTAAGACTGTTGTCAGCTTTAAGCCAAGTAACCATCCCCTTCTTCTCCCGCAAAAGATAAACATTTGATACTTGTAGGTCTAAGAGATTTTGAAACACTTATAACACATTCAATTGCCATTACTGTCTCAGTTTGGAGGACAGTTATATTTAGACAAGATTCAAAGCAAATACATTTGTTAGCTCACCTGGCATGTGCGTGCACGTACCAATCAACACTTATATTTTATCAGAAATGGTTAAGATGCTTAGTGCCATCTAAAATAGGTTTACTATGCAAAATTATTAGTTGAGATTTCAGTTCATGAGCAATCCAGGACTGCTCAAATTATATTTAAACGTGCCAGTGTCTTATGTTTATCCATATAATAATCCCATTTCCAATTATTAAGGCTATGTTGATTTTTAGCAGGTTAATCTTCTCAGAAGGCCATTGCCTTCAAGCAAAATCAGTGCAATGCAGCCAGCTTCCAAGATTTCCCCACATTTTTTCCCCTTTCAAATATTTCTTCAATGGGGGTTGGGTGGGGAGTAGTATCAAGGGGGAAAGAATGACAACAGCAGTGCTGCACTGTTGGGATGAAGTTGTGGTGCGACACATTCAGCATTCTGATGAAAGCAGGAAGCTTCTGAAGATGCCCATGTCTGTGAGGATACTGTTAATTACTTTCTTTATCAGGGTGCAGGATTCAGTCGCTGACATCAAATGTTGATTTTTAAAAACTGGGTAATAAATGGCATGCATATTAATTTTGATTACGAATAATAGCCATCTTCTTAGAAGCTGCTAAGATCAGAAAAAAATTGTGGAATGCAAGCTGTCAAACCACAAGGGTAATGATTAATTATTTTCCTGTTTTGTTGGTACAAATATATATATATATATATATATATTATGTAACAGCTTTGAACACATAGTAAAACTACATTATATACAGAAGGCTGGTACTTTAGGGAAGTTAACTACAATATAATTTGAGATTATAAAGCCTAAGTTTTGTTTTTTTTTAATTTATAGTATAAAGCACCTCTATCCAGCACCTCTATCCAGGGCAGGGTTTATTTTTTAGGAAAAAGGACTGACCTCTTGTTACTAAGCTCTATAAGCAGATTTTGTGTATAATAATCCATCAAAGGCCAACATTTTCTTCTTAAACTCTGTGGACATAAAACTCCAGGATTCACAGTTACAATTGATATATTTTACCATCTGATCAGAAATTAAATCTTTTTGTTTCTTTTACTGCTAAAACCCTTGTTAAAAATTACTCCTGCTATTCTGAATAATAATATATCTCAATAAATAAATGAGTAAAGATTGATGGCTGTTGTTCTAGTAATTTGATTCATTTAAAATGAATGCTATCATGTTTAATATCCTTTTGGGGGCAATTTCATCCCTCTGGCTTTAAATTCAGGGCAAAGATTTAAGAGAAGAGGTTGTGGGTTTTTTTTTATTTCAAATATGTACACAGATTAAAAAGCAGAATTTCATACAGTTGTAATCTGCTACATTATGATTAGCAAAAGAACTAAATAAACTAAACAAATAATAAACTAAACCTTTATTAAATAAAGACATTAAAATCTTTAAAACAATTAAGGTTAATAAAATATTGACTTAGTTTAAAGTACAGATAAGAGTTTTGAAAAGTGGTCTTAATTTTATTTTCAAATACTCACCGAAATATAGACGGACTTCCAAAAAGAAAAGAAAAACAGTGGTGAAAATGGAATATACATGGAAATATAATATTGAATTATTCAAGAGGCAATAGTCCATAAAGTAAAGCATACTGTATTTAGTCTTATGATAAAAAGGGGATCTGTGGAAAAGCAGAATACTTTTGTTCATCACATTATACACAGTCTCCAATACTTGTTTTCATTTTTTTTATTATTATTATTTTAAACGTTTCTGTATAAAAAGCTTGTCAAACCAGATACTGGGATCACATTAGCTGTTGACAGGAAAAACCTAGTCCCCATCTCCACTCAATCATGGAGCTGACTGGGTGACTTTGAGTCAATCACTTTCTCCTTCAGCACACTTTTCCTCACACTATTGTACTGGTGATATAATGAGAGGAGACCTTCATATAGGTCTACTAGAGTTCCCAGAGGAATAGCAAGATATAAAGGCAATAAATCAATAACTAAAGCAACTTAAATGAAGACTAAAATCTAATGGGGAAACACTCTGGTTACCCAATAAACTTCCCTGGTTTTAACCAGAGCCTCTCACCACATGTGACAGCAGATGTGAACCTGGGTTCAAGTCACAATGAGTTTTAGACAGTAAGCATAAACTTTCAAATGGACTCTGAAGCCAGATATAGTCCTAGTTGACACAGTCATCTTTTACAAATCCAAGTTTCTGAGGAGTTTTCAAATTATTCCAACACATGTAATATGCTGAAACTTAATCAAATAATTATCGGCCATATGTAGCTGTGATCTTGTTTTCCTGTCACCCTAGATGAGAAAATAAACTAAAAGTTTACTGGATCTTTTAATCTGCTTCAAGTCCAAGTGTCAGAGTATAATGTTCAGGCATTAAAGTGACATGTAAGAACAGTCCCCATTATCTATGCCATCTTAACTGTTCTTCCATGCTTCATAGGTGAGTTAATCTTATGGATCAGTCAAATCAATTACTCTTCTTTCACAGAAGAGGTAGCTTAAGAGACAATACTGTATGCCTCTGATTCAGCTGAGTTGGAGGAAGAATCTGATACCACCCCCAACTCCCCCAAAATGTGTCCATTTCCATGTGCAGGAATAGTCTTCTAGCAGGGCCTAAAATGTGAACAGACTTAAAGACAATGCTTATCAGAGAACCAGCTAGAAACCAGCTAGAAATTATTAAAGCTTGGTCCATTTGCTGGAAACGGCTATAAATCTGATTTCCCTTTTGTATTATTTTGACTCTTTGAATTTCTGACTGCTCTTCTGACTGTGCTTCTGAACATGGACTACGCATCCATGTTCAACCTGTTATCTGAATATTCTTTAGTCTCTGTTTGTCTTCTTGATTTCACTTTTTGGCCCCTGGTTTTATCTGATGGACTTTTGGTATGATTACAGGCTACTGCATGATCTTTCTGTCCTCTAATTTTGCTAACTCTAGCAGATACTTTTTGCTTCAAAGAAGGCAGCTAAAGAAAAGACTTGGCCATAGAGCTAATGTATGAATGTATTATAGACTTTTTCTGAAGCAACACTGATGTAAAGCCTTTTTTTCCCCTGGGACAATTCTTTCAGAAGCCATCTCAGTAGAGCTTCATGCCATGATCCATATTTCTATGAGCAAGCCTTTAAATTAATACTTTTCCTCAAAATAATATACATTCTGAATGTCATTTAGTGTGCAAGATACATATATTTGGTAAGACAATACAGCAGACAGCATTTGCTGGGATGGGAAACTAAAATTACCCTAAATATTCTCAGATGCTGATTTTAGATAGGAGGTAATTTGAACATAGAGAGAATAAATGAGGATCGAATTACAAACAGATACATGGAGAAAGAGTGAACTGATTGAGAGGAAGAGGAAGGCCAAGAAAGTCTGCCATAAACTAAATTTAGCTATGTTTCCTCTCTCCCTCCCCCCCGCCCTTCTCATGCCTTTTTCTTTGGCTTACTGTTTCTTACTCCTTTTCCACACTATACATAATGTTGCTTATCCTGAAAAGGAATAGCAATATATGCACATATGTGCGCAATTAACTGAAAAGCCAGTGTGATAGCCTTTTCTTTTCTAGAAAATACCGAATATGCAAAAGCTGTGCCTGCTTGCTTATTGTTTTCAGCAAGCACGATACCTTTAGCTCTATGTACCAAATGCTTCACCATTTTTCTTCTAACTATTGTACTGCTTCTCTCATCAGTGAAAGTGACGATATCACAATGACATATGGCCAGTCAAAAGTAGTATTGTGATAATGTCACCAACAGCAATCTAAATAAAGTGAACCCTGTAAAATGTGCTTAAAATTTGCCAGGGCCCAGAGATATTATACATGCTGCAATTAATATCCTTCAGGAATTGTGGCAAGTTTCACTTGCAAGAAGTATCTGGATATGTGGATAAGGTCTATTCTATGTTTACTTATGCAGTTGTTTAGATATAATTCACATCATTAAAAGGATTACTGTATTCAGAAATTCCAAAGCCATACAAACTCCTGTTTAAGTAATTCCCTCAGGCTCCTTTTAATAACATATCTTAATATTCATTTGAGAAAATATTCTTTAAATAAAAAGTTGTGTGGTTGTCTTTCAAGATTATATCTTACATCATTAATCACAGTATTTAGGGAGCTCAGAGCAATTTGTCCTCACAATGATACACATATCAAAGAGACCTGAATAACAAATTTATTCATCTATCACTGAACAATGAATTTGGGGGGAATTATTCGTGAAACCAAAATATAATTTGCTGCAGTACATATTTCTTTGGAAGAATAAAATCCTTCTAAATATATCTGATTAGTAGTCAGAAATTCTATTATTTCCCCATGAACTGTAGTGAAGGAATACAACCATTGTTTTGTGACACACCATTATGAATATAGCAATTTGACATAATCAATATTCTGGATTTCAATCAGCTGAAAATAAGTATTTGAGAAATGGATGCACTGCTTTTTGTTACTTTCTTCAGTCTAGCATTTCCTACACATCACTTTTTGCAGAGACACAGATATATAAAGTTGGATGAAATACACTACTCAAAAGGAACATAAGCCACAGAGAGAAAGAACTGCATTTCTGCTCAGAAATCCAAGTGAACTAACTTGGCAGTACTGTAGAGAACATCTTGGTTACAATAAATGGAGGAACAAATGAAAACAATACTGTTGCTGAGGTCTACTATTGCCTATCCAACCAAGAAGATTAGGACAAACCCTTCCAAAAACAGATTGCAGATCTTTCAATGGGTCATTAAGAGATGGGGGACTTTAATGATCCCCACATGTATAGGGAAACAAAAACTGCCAAATATTGGTCTTTCCAGATAATTATTGGTTTGTCTTTCTGACAATTTTCTCCTTTAGAGGATAGAAAGAGGCAAAAGAGGATCAGCTACCCTTGATTTGATACTAACCAATAAGGAAGACTTAACTGAGGAAAGAGAAGCAGCAGGATCATTTAGGGAAATGACCTTGCAATGCTGGAACCCTTGATTTTAAGGGAAATGAAAGCTATATGTGGTAACTCTGACTTTAAAAAAAAGCATATTTTAATTAATTCAAAGCAATCATAATGGGATTCCATAACAGAAGAAGCTAATGAGAAAAAGATCTATAGATGGATGGGAGTTTCTATAAAAGGAAGATACTAACAGCATAATTCCAAACAATTCCAATGAGGAAAAAAAAATAGAGGGAAACAGAAGCCAATATAACTATATAAATAAAAACTGAGATCTGAAAACAAATAAAACCCACAATACATTCTACAGGGAGCTGCCTTTGAAGACCACTCAGAAACTATAATTGGTGCAAAATGCATGGCCAATTTTTGTCTGGCACTAGTCATTATGATCAGATTACACCCATCTTGCAGGCCCTGTACTGATTACCAGTAGACTTCTAGATGCAATCCAAAGTGTTAATTTTGATCTATAAAGCCCTATATGGCTTGGCACCAAGGTACTTACAGGATCACCTATTCCAACCAGTGTCAACCCATCTGATGAGATCCTCTTGGGAGATGCTGCTGGAAATGCCCCATTTTCAGGAGGTATGGGGAGATAAGTCTAGAAAAGGTTGTTTTTCAAATATTGCAACAGATCTTTGGAGCAGACTCCCTCTAGAAGCCAGACTGGTCCTTTCTAATAATGATTTCCCAGAAATTAGTAAAGGCTAAATATTTCCAGAAGGCATTTGGAATGTGGCTGTTTACTACCATCACTTTTTATTAGGTTTTTCATTTCTTATTGTTACTGTTTTGTTGGTTTGGGGGGGGGTTAGTTGTTTGCAGCTTTACTGTTATGAGAGCTCTAGATTATTTTTTTCTATGTTTTTCCTTTTCCTATTACCAATGTTTTATTGTATTTGATTTGAAAATTCAATTCAATTCAATTGATTTTCAATTTGAAATCAATTCATCTTAGAGTGAATGTTTCAATTGTATTTTATTTTGTAAGCTCCTTGGAGTCAGAATGATTTGGTGGCATAATGATTAGACGACCAGGTCACCAGGGAAGAATACAAGCAGTTAGCTTGGAACTGTCAAGATAGTGTCAAAAAAGTTAAAGTTCAGAATGAGCCAAAGTTGATGAAGGATGCTAGGATCAGCAAAAAGGGCTTCTTCAGATACGTTTAAAATAAACAGAAAAGGGAAGAATCAATATAACAACTGCTCAGAGCAGAGCTATTTTACTCCTATACTGCTTGGTCTTCTCTAACAAGAAAGTATGAGTTCTGCCAGGAAATTGTGAAGAGGTAAATGAAGGATAGTACTGAAGCCAGGCAAATTGCATCCTAGGGCACTGACATAATTATCTGAATCCTAGTCACTATCTTTGGGAAAGGAGAAATGGATGAACCAGATACAGATCAGTCAGTCTGACATTGGTAACGGAAAAAAATAGAGAACATAGAAACTGATCAGCAAGTGCCCTGAGAACAAGAAATTACCAAATGTCAACATGAACTTTCCAGGTGATACTTGCTAAGCTCTATCTCATTTTCTGGCAGCAGATAATTTCTTTAATTAATTGTGGAATACTGAAGATATAACATACCTTAATTTCAGCAAATGTTTTAACAAAATATCCCTTCCCATTTTGATTAGCAAGCCAAGTGTGGATTGGATGGCATGAGAATTACATGGATATATAGAGGTGGCTCAAAAATCACACCAAAGGAGTGTTCATCAGTGATTCCTTTTCATGTTGAAGAGACATTGAGCCAAGACGGGGCTTTATAATACTTTTTTTTTGGGGGGGGGGGGGCTTCAAGTCAGCATTGACATGTCCCTACAGTTTTCTTGGTGATATTTCAGAAGTGGTTTGCCCTTCCGTTCTTTCTAGGGCTGAGAGTGACTGGCCCAAGGTCACCCAGTTGGCATTGTGCCTAAGGTGGGACTAGAACTCCCGCTCTCCTGGGTTCTAGCCTGGTGCCTTTAACCACTACACCAAACTGGCTCTTTTACAATGCAATAATAAAGCCATAAAGTAATAGTAATCTCAAAGCAGGATTTCAGCATAGCAGAGAAATGAATGCCAATTTACATTCACAAGTATTTAAAAAAAAATTAAAAGCTGGACTAATAAAGACATGTTCTTTTAGACACTTAGTGCCCGTATTTCATTGCCTACGTAAACCACAGCCTCAGAGGCTGACCTTAACATTCAAGAATGTTTATACTGAAACCAAGCTTAGGGTGCCCATTTACATATCATAAAAATTAAGAAGTATTCTACATAAGAGAGGAGAAAACAGAGTATACATTTGCATAAGCTTTTCATATGCTAATATATCTGTATAGGGAACATTTAGACATAAATGTGAAACTGAAAGAGATACGATGCATTTCATTATCCTAGGGGAAAGACTGAGTAGATAACCTTTGTGCTTGCTCAGTCTGCTGTGCACCTAACATTTAGCTTCATGGTCCCTGCTCTCATCCCATATGGTTTGTTACCTTTTGAAAAGGTGAGACTGACAAAGCAGGAACCAGGAATTTCCAAGCTAGGAAAAAATGTTGTACAGGTAGTCCTTGACTTACGACCACATTTGGGACTGGAACTTCCATTAATAAGCGATGTGGTTGTTAAGTGAGTTGTGCTCAATTTTATGACTTTTTTGCCGCAATCATTAAGCGGATCACCACGGTCGTTAAGCAAATCATGTGGTTATGTCGGAAGCCCCCTAGGAAGGTGGCAAATGGTGATCATGTGACACCAGGATGCTGCAATTGTTGTAAATACATGCCATTGCCAAGTGCCCAAATTTTGATTATGTGACTGCAGGGATGCTGTGATGGTCATAAATGCAAGGACCAATTGTAAGTCACTTTTTTCAGTGCTGTTGTAACTTAGAACAGTCATTAAACTAATGGTCGTAAGTCGAGGACTGCCTGTATGACCATTTGTCAGCTGCCACTCAAAGCCTGTAACTGTCTAGCCAAGTATCCATTAACTTAGAAAGATAGGAGGAAAAAGCCTAGAGCTTACATTTTGAAGCACAGACCTATACAAAGTTTCTAACTTCTTTGCATTGCAGTGGCCAAATCCAATGCGTATAATTTACTTTTGTAAGCTTCTAGTGCATCCAAGTTGTGTCTGAGAATCCTCAGCTCAGTCTCGTCTTCTGTTCCATAAATAACTGGAGAGATAAGATGTACAGCTATGCAGTATGACATCTTTAAACCAGTTTAGGATTGGGTATTGATCAATCATGCCTTCCAATAAAGCTGCTCTTCTATAAATTAGTACACTTGACTATTCTACAGATTTCAAATGGTCTAATCCCAAGACATTTGGGGGTCTACGGACCAGCATCAGTAATTTTCTGCTTCTGATCTTTAGAATCAGGATCTGCATGGCCCTGACCCTGTTTCCTTCAGGGAGACCATTAAGACTTAGGTCTTCCAGGAGGCCCAGGGCCAGGGGTTTTGGGAACTTGCTACAATGCTTTGTAACTTTGTATTCCATAGTGGCTGTTTGTTATTTTGTTATTTTATTATTTTATTGCACTTTCAGCTTTTCTGTATGTTGCCTTGAGTTTTTTGGCAGCCTTACAAATCATTTATACACACACACATGTATATATATAGTACAAAAGGGATAAGAAGAGATGCTGCCTCTCATATTGCCAGTAATTAACTAATTACTACTGGTCAACAGAGGTGAGAATAACTTTACTAGGCTCCTTTTTTCTGAGTTGGTCTGCTTATTTCTTTACTTATATGACACTTTTTTCCCCTATACAACCAATGTGATTCAGCAAATATAAAACACACACTAAACATGAGCAAAAGCAACATAATTTAAAATGTAGGTGAAATGAAATTGACCACTTAATCAATTATTTAATAGGCTGCTCCAATTAGAACCAACTTTGAGTTTTTATTTATTAGATTTATACTCCACCTTTCATTCATGAACTCAGGCTAGCATATGCAGTGTTCCTTCCTCCTATTTTTCTCACAACAATAAACTTGGGAGATAAATGGGGGGGGGGGGGGGAGAGAGAGAGAGAGAGAGAGAGACTGGATTAAATCTTCTGATAAGCTTCCATGGCTGAGGATGGACTTGTAACCTGGGTCTCCCTACTCCAAGTACAATATTGCACCACACTGGTTCTGCATTAATCAGCTTGAAAGAGATTGTGCTAAGGCTGAGAGAGAAAGAGGAGTATATCTAAATACAAGCAAGTAGCAGATAATCCTGTTATGGGCTTATAACATAAACAGACCCTTAGTCCATCATGCAAATATTCTGGGGAAAAAAAAGATTCACAAATGTTGAAGAGACCCCACCTTAATGAACTCACTAATGAAGAAAGGTTGGAGGCTTCTTAACTAACGTCTCAAGATTCTGTACTCTAAGCCCTGATTCATGGCATTAACAATCATTAAAGAAAGTATGCGTGAACCTTTCTTCCTTGACCATGCTGTGTTGTTAAGGAGCTTAACACAAGTGATGGAAGTGAACAAAGATAAATTCAAAGATCAGTTGATTAAACTGTGCATCAGCAAGTGGAACAATCCAAATAATCTAAAACAGAACTAAACAGAAGAGGTCCAAGTAAATGTATCTACCTTTCCATGTTGCCTATAGGAGAATAAAGAAAAGGTTAATTAATGTATTTAGTAACAATATTAATATATTGCTTCCCATGGGAAAAAAAATCACGTATTTCAAGGAGAAAGTAATCAAGATGTGCAGGGAGACTTTTAGTCTTGAAAACAGGTGAGTAGTAAGATTTTTTCCCCCCCCAAGAAGTTTTAGCCAGTCAGGCTTTAGTCAAATTCAAAACAGCAGTAACTGAGGCAACGTGATTCTTCAAGTTGCTCAGACCGAAGTGTGGATGTGAGGTCAGACCACCTTCACCTATTAAATTGGCCGATTAAATTCAAGTTGGAGGTCTACAGGGTGATCCTAATTCACAGCACACATCTGATTGTTTGTGAAGATTGGTGTTTCTGGGGCAGAGAAGATAAGGAGCCCAAGCCTGCCTACTAAGGGGACTGGTTCAAGATTCTCCTTTCTCCAGCAACTTGCAGCTATTCAGAAACTTTATGTCAACCTAAGAAGAAAAGGAATATAGCTCTAGTAAGGACAAGCTTCAATGAAGTTCAATAGTCAAACTTCAAAATTCTGTAAGACAATCAGTACCTCACAAAAGACACACTCAGTCATTACACTAGTAATGGATTCTAGCAAGAAAGACCCTGAGATCTTCTTGCCAAATTTAACGAACAATTTTAAAGCTACAGTATAAGTTTAGGGCTACTGTGTCAAAAAATATTCAACTTATAAGAAAAATCACATGCTACAGATGCAATATCTATGCAGGCTATTAATTCAAACAAATTCTATCAGGCATTGTCAATTAGTCTGCTTAATGCAACATAGCAGTCTCTTTGCTGTAGTTTAGTTGATGTACACACAACCCACAGTGTTGCCTGACATCTGGATAAGTCTCCCTGAGAGATCTGCAAATTTAATCACTCCACTGTACAGCAGCAGCCAGCTTAAAACAGACATGTTCCCACTGCCAACGGTTAAATAAGCCAAGGATGCAATAGTGGCATATAACAGGTCCTGAACTGATGTAGGCCTCTTTGGTACCTGAAATGTAAGGGCAAACCTATATAAAATATTAACTTTATCAGCCCAAACAAAACAAAACAGTACAGAGAGTGTGAACAACAGTGACAAAAAAGCCCCAGCATTAAAAAGAATGAATAAATCATACTATGTTCAGCAAAATACATTGTTTTCAGCATGTTTTAACACATCTAAAAAAGTACAGGACTGGTAGAAGTTGCTATTCCCTCACTTCCAGTTCTGTGTGACTTAGTGGAAATAATTTCACAAGAATTGTCTGTCAATAAATGCTTCTTTGAATTCTTACAAGCTTATGCTTATATTATCAGTGACAGGATCTAGCCATCTTGTCTTCTGTCAGTCTGTTTCAATTGCCTTTGATTTCTTCAAGCATAAGGTCTACTCCGGTGATTCTTACTTTCACATTATGTACCCAAATATTGAAGCATCAGGTTCTTTAGCAATGCTTCCAGTGAGCAGTGTGGTTTAATATTTTGTCTGGAACTGTCATAGTCCTTCTCCCTAGTAGCAGAAGTTCCTTCATTTCATGGTCACAGTCACAATCATTGTGAACGTTAGACTCCCATTTGCACTGTCTCTTGTCATAACCTTAATTCTTTTAATACACAGGCAGCATATTTTGTACTCTTTTCTTTCACCTTCAACATGAGTTTCCTTAAGTCTTTGTTGCTGCCAGCCATCAAAGTGGTTATACCTGAGTTTGCTATTTCTTCCAGCAATTATAATTCCAATTTTGTTTCTTTTAGTCCACTATTTCTCATGATATAGTCTATATATAGAGAACCAGTTTGGCAGAGAGGTTAAAGGCACCAGGGTAGAAAGTAGGAGATTGCAAGATTGAGTCCTGCCTTAGGCATGAAGCCAGCTGAATGACTTTGAGCCAGTCACTCTCTCTCAACCTTAGGAAGAAGGCAATGGCAAACCACTTCCAAAAATGCTGCCAAGAAAACTGCAGGGACTCGACTTTAACTTATATTTTCTTCATATAAGTTAAATAAGTAAGTAACAGTATCCTTTTCCAATTCTGAACCCTTTATTTGCTCCATATTCAATTCTAACTGTTCCTTCCTGGTCATCATATAAATTATTGAATAGGCAGATGAGATAATTCGGTATACCCAGGTTTTTAAGGACTATCAATAATTTGTTGTGGTCAACACAATCAAAGGCTTTTCTATCATCAACAACACAAATATAGATGCCTTTTTGGAACCCCTCTGACTTTTTGGATGATCGCAATATGACCTTTTCTGAATCCAGCTTGTATACTTGGGTGTACATTCATATATTACTGATGTCTGGATTGTAAAATCTTAAGCATTACCTTACTACCATATGAGATAAGGAATGCTGAAATTACCAAAAAGTTGCACTTAACAGGGTTTTCTGTTTATTTTGGAATATAAAATTATATTTTCCTTCCCTTAGCCACTGCTGTGCTTTTCATGTGCACATACAAAGTGCAAGTAGCACTTTATCTGTATCATCTTGTACAATTTTAAAAGTTTTGCTGTATACCAACTGGTATATTTATGTCCAGTTTTCATAATTTATACATTTTTTTCTACAAAATCCACAATTCTGAAAGTGTAGATTTAGTTCCTTATGTGCATACCAAATTATGATAAATGTTCATTAAAATGATAGATCAAATTTCTCTTATATCCCTAATGTAGATTAAAGTGAAACCATTGTTTCCTATGATTTGCATATTATACTTCTATTAGTACAGCCTGTTATATTAACTTTGTTACCAATTACTGTTCACTGATAAGGCTTTTTCTGGATTCATTTTGCTCTCCTTTCTGAAGATCAGGATACTAACCTATCTTTTAGATGTAGTCTCCAAGATTTCTTAGAGGTTATAGGCAGTGGTTCTAAAATAACATCTGCAAACTCTTTTTAGTGTTGGGCATATAAATGAGACTTGAATTTACTTTAATGTAATTAAGTTTCATCTCATTATCTCCTTACTTATCCTGATTGCAAATCTCTCTTTAGATCATCAGTTTTGCTTCTCCAAGGTTGAACGAAATTCCCTTTTTGGGATAAGACTAAGTCAAAATAGGAGTTAAGTAGCACCACATTCTTTCAGTTGTTAAGATTTTACCATCTTTCCCAAATAGTGAACATATTCCTCTCTTAATTATCAGCTTCTTCTTCCATTTGCTTCTTTTTAGTATTCTGTAGAAGTGTCACTGGGCCAGATATTATGCCTACACATTTCAGCTAATTTTTGCACTCCTCCTTGGTTAAATAATCCTTGTTCCATCTCCTATACTGTACATATACTTTAAGTCTCTACTCTACTTGCTTCCTCCTCACTGGATAATTTTGAATATGCCAGATGGTGGGGTTTTAAGGGTTGTAAATGTTTTTTTGATTTTGGTCACTTTGTGTATATTTATTTTCAAGTATTCTTACTTACATTATTCCTTTAAAATAGAATGCTAAAGGCACAACCTAAAGATCAATGATTTCCAGTCCAATAATATAAGAGGCTTAACCTTATTCTTAACATTCTCTTTAAAATTAAGAAACTTCAAAAAGTGGCTGGATTGTACCCTAGAAGCATACAAATCAATAGGAATAAATTCTCCCCCCCCCCCCAAGACCACAGAAGGAAATCATATGAATAAGTACAACATTCCTTTGTTTTCCTCCTTGAACTCATTCAAGTTCTATTTCAAACAGAAATAATATGGGCAAATTTTACAGGTTAATTTCATCCAGCAGCGTTTGGCTTTCTTTTGTTTTTAACAAAAGCTTCTACAAATAGCTACTCTTCTCCATGTATAAAACAAGCAAGCATTACTCATAAATATTCATAATGTATAAATTACATTTGTTCCCTTAAGATGCTATTTGTAGGAAAAACTTCATAACAAGGTTTTTTAAGAAACTGGTAAATATGGGCTTTAATACTGAGGGAGCATAAAGAAATATAAAAGAAAGATTTGGTATTTCCTTTTTTCCTCCACAGCTCCTTATATTTCCTGAAAACCATCTCCAGAGGATCAGGCCTTCTGAACAATGTGGGATAGAGGTTGTGAAGCTGCTGGGAAACAGAATTCTTGGGAACTGTGCAATCTTACTTTAGGATTCAACTCATATCTTCTTGTCTATAGAACATAAAACATAGATCATTAAGCTAGGTCACTTACCTTGTTTGTATAGTTGCATAATAATTGCATCTGTACCATAGCAATTACCACAGACCTTTCCCAAAGGTTATTTTGACTTGGTGTTATAGCTATCTAGTAATAATCATTTTCACAAATCAAAAGGGCTTTCTTACCAGCATCTGCACCAAAATGTTGTACATAAATTCTCTCTAGATTGATTGGCAGCATTTCTTCTATATAATGAAGCCATAGAAAAAATCGAAATGTCAAAAAAGTGGTTGGGGGCATCAGTCAGTTATAAATCTTAGCCACTGAGGAAAGATTTTCTACAACCTTCCTTCTTGTTGACAAAGCCCAATGTTTTTGTTGTCCTCTGCAAGGATAGTGCCATTCGTTAAGTATCTATTGTCATAATGATTGCCAGATGGCTAGATCCGCCAGCTCTACCTCTTTTGGCAGCAAGCAAGCAATATTATGGCTGATCTCCCACCTCACTTTATTGTAATCTTACTTACAGATTGTTTTTCTTCAGATCAGCGTGGTTGGACGCAGCAATTTCAAGACTGAAGCCAAAGCCTGAATCTTTATTTTTGGGGTTTCCAAATATGGTTGGGTTAATAATTGGGCAAAACATTTATCATACAATATGATAAATTCATCAAAAATGTGTCCCTCAGTTTATAGTAGTAAACTATTCCTAATCTTATCTTATTAATATGTCTGTTAGGATCCTGTCCTGTTACTTCTGAAGTAAATCAGATTTGATGCTACCAGGTCACATTAACAATTGTACTGAGGGTTTGGGTTATAAAATAACTCCTTAATTTCTCTTAGCATAAGGATTTCCAGGAACTCTTCTCAACGGGTAAATTCGAACTTACCCTGTTTTGGCACAGATGAGAGAATATCTAGACAGATGGTTTAGAATTCCCTTTAATATTTGGGGTAAGATAAATGTGATTAGGTTTAATACATTTTTAAGTTGATTTATATTTTGAGAGGCCTTCCCATATTTGTTACCACATTATATTAAACTTATTTACGAGATATTGAATAATTTTCTTTGGCAAGAAGATCCTGCAAGATTTTCATTGTGGAAGTTACACCCATCTGTTAAGAAAAGTAGATTTAACTTCTCATGCTTTCAGATATATCACTGGGCTTCAGTTACTCTCTGGAATAAAGAATATCAAACTTCAACTCCTCTTTGGGCTCAAAATGACCCAATGAAACCCTGGCAAATATTAGTCAGTTTCACTGTTGTCCTGGAAGCACTCCCCTCATTCATTCTAAAGAGGCTTCATCTGTCTTTAGTTATGTCTGCATATCTGATTGATAACATGGCAATGGAAAGATTGAGTAGAGACGAGAAGAAACAATGGGTTTTTCTGGGGTTTTTTATCCCTTTATTATTTTTATAAATAACTCAAGGCAGCGAACATACCTAATACTCCTTCCTCCTATTTTCCCCACAGCAACAATTCTGTGAGGTGAAGTGGGCTGAGGGAGAGTGACTGGGCCAAAGTCACCCAGCTGGCTTTCATGTCTAAGGCGGAACTAGAACTCATGGTCTCCTGGTTTCTAGCCAGGTGCCTTAACCACTGGACCAAAATGGCTCTCAGTTGATGATGCTGGTGAATAAGCTTGAAGAACACTGAAGGGAACAAACTTGAGGAAAGGTGAATATTAAAATGTTTTCAAAATATTTTGCCCAATCCTAATTATTACAAAAAGAACAAAGAACTAAATATGCTTAACACTCTATAGGATTCGGACAAGTTTCCTGTGGAGTATAGGTAAATCTTGATAATTTTAAGCAAATCAATGTGCTCCGAATAAAGAGCTGCCTTAGCTCAAAAACATTGTTACAAGTTACTAACTTATTTATGCAATATATTAGTCTTAATCCTGAGAAGCTCACTCATAAACACAGGCTTCTCACATCATGCTAAGCCATAATGTGCTTTGTTTTATTTGGGTTTTGAGTGTCGTGTAAACTCAACCAGTGGAATTATAAACCATGGTTTATGGTTTAATACTTTGTGCAAATCCAGACAATTAAACAAACTTTGGCTTCACTACAGATCTGTCAGGAAGAGTAGTTAAAAGGTAATTGCCCCAAGATTAGCTAGTACATTTTATGGCTAAGCAAATAAATTGTCAGATAGTGATATTTGTACAAAGTAGATTATGAGTATGAAGGGAATGAGGCTCCATTCACTGTAACCTGTGAGGTTGTCTCAATATAATAATATTCGGTCAAAAATTTCCCATCATTTTTTGTTTGTTTGTTTTGCTTGTATTCCCTTTCTTTCATCACTGAAATCTTTATTTTTTTCTAACTGGACTTACGTGTCTTTACACACAGTTTCATTGCCAAGGAAATGAATCTGACTAAACCTTACTTCAGACAAATGCAAATCATCATATTAGCATCAGTCCTTGGATATAAAGTCAACATCCAAAATTTAGTGCTTGGGTACATCCATAAACCTTTGAAATTAATTCAGCTTAATTAATTAATTCTGTCTCCATGTTGAATTATAACTTACCTATTTATCTCTTAACGTTTACCCAGATGTCATTCTGAAGATGGTAGCATTACTGAAATAGTGTACATTTACAGAGTGGTGATTTTCTAATGGACCATGGTTTGTCAAATGGTAATGAGCATAGACTTTTCTCAGGCTCTTGTGCTCTCCTCCTTTTCTGGATGGACAGGAGGAATTAAGAAACTTTGGCTTCCATATTTCAGTGAAAGCTGCTTGCTGTTTCACAGAGACCGTAACTGGGGAGACTGACTTGTTTCAGCTCACCATTCTTACAATAAAAATTTAAACAGGGGTTAATCTGAAATAAAGGCAGAGGCTCCCAATCTGTTTTGTATTCTCACTAAGGAGTGTAACTGGGGAGAGGCATGTTACTGTTGAGTTACACTATGATTTGTTGTGAGAGTTACATGTAGGCAGAATATGTCTCTGTATGCATCGTACATGTCTATAATGTATTGCATAACTATGACTTGGTTCTTCTGTTGAATTAAGCCACAATTTGCTTAACGATTCCTAAAAACTCAGTCAAATCTCTGGATTTACACTAGATATTAAACCAGAAACAATGGTTTAAAAAAACTATGTCTTTGCATAACCCATATCAAAATGAAATAAATCACATTCTTGCTTAGTGTGTTGGGCAAGCCAGGTCTATAGCGATGGATTAAAGAAACCACTTGAATAACCAGTAGCATTATATTAGGAATAATGATAAAAAAAGAACAGCCACTTAAAAAAATGGCAAAAATATAGATCAGTTTGATAAAAAAATATACACAACTATTGTGCCCATAGATAGTTTCCACACATAACATTCCCAGTCTTACACAAGTCGTTGGCTGGCAGCAATTTAAAGGGAAGTCTCAACATGCTGCATAGTTGGCAAGAAAAATGGTTCCTAAAATCTTCTGGGAGCTTATGTTTCCTTGAACATATGGAGTACTGGCAAGTTCTGACATTTAAAAAAAAACAAACCCTCTGTGCAACCTCAACTCAGATTTCATTCCTGTAAATAATAAATGCAATATAACTTTACATCATTTAAAACTTGAAACATAACCCATAAAGACCTCTCTACAGTCCTGTATCGTGAGAGAACAAGCTCTTTGAATGTTATCCTGAAGTACCACATAATAACTCCCAACAGTGAAGCCCAAATCACTAATGAAAATACAGCTTTTTGAACAGAGTGATCTAGTACTGCCAGCTGTCTGTTTGCCTGAACTATCAAAACTGCAATCCTTAAAAGAAAAACCTTTTTTAAAATCCATTTATCTTATATACACCTACACCAGCAATGTTGCTATGAAATCTGTGCTGAATTGTTAGGGATTAGGCCTTTCCAAACCCTCAAAACACATGCTCAAATGGTGTTACATTGAGAAAAAATTGTAAAAAGTAAGAATTTAGAAAACAGTATACAAAAATGTATATCTTAGAGGAAACTGTCAACACCATTAGTAGATCTCTTGATAGCAGTTGCTGGAAGACTGTTTTTGGCATTATTTGATGCTCATTGCTGAACCAGTGGGTATTCTGGTTTTATCCAGACCATTTGTTCTGGATCTTCTCATGTCTTGTTCCCCTCTACTCCTCAGTATTTGCCAAACTCCACCTTTGAGCCATTTGCTACAATATTATTTCCTATGTAATTAGTTAAACTGGAGATAGGTCTGGTGAACCAAAGCTGGCAACATTTTTTTTAGTAATGAAAACAATGTATGCGTACAACCTTATTTGATTCAATAAAATACTATAGCACACAGGGCAAAATATTATCTCATAATCACATCCTGATGAAGGGTTTATGTACACTGAAACCATATTCTCAATCAGCATTTTATTTGCAAGAAAAAGAAAACCTTTTTTAGTATAATTATAACAAATTTATACTGTGACTCTGTAATTATAACACATTTATACTGTGACTCTGGGACTTCTGGTGAAGCCATGGTGAGCTAGATGTCCCTGTCTCAGTAGGACGGCATTTAAGGCAGAGGTTGTGGCCGGATTCTGGATCCTGGCCAGAGAAATGTCTCCGGAGAAAGGAGAGAGCCTGAGATTGCCCACATGCACTCCAGACAGCTGCTCCTCATGACTAGTCCACAGGAACCAAGGATTTTGCAGTCCACTTATGAGTCGAGTGGCTGGGAGTTGAGGGATTATATCTAAGGTCAAAATTGTAACACAGCCTTTATGGACAAAAAGCTGGACTGAACCTCATTTCTTAATCACCTTTGGAATTACCTTTTACTGCTTTTGAAACTTTAAGACCCTTCAGAACGGGAAGTTTTTATTGCATTCACTGGGTGAGTCTCTTTCTCTTTCATGAAAGAAGCTTTAAATACAAGCTTAAGGATTTAGAAAAATATTATTTTTTGGAATAAACAGCAAAAGGGTATTTAGACTGTTGATTTTGGAAAGTTAAAAACTGACTAAGGGTCTAGATGGGTTTAAAATAAGAATTTGAAATTAATTATAAGAATCCTTCCTGTGGGAAACTGTGGTTGTTTTGATTTTTTTGGGGAAAAAAGACATGATAAAATGGGACTTTGAATGTCGGACACTAGAAGGAACTAGAAGACATTAAAGATTACAATTAAAGGAGAAGAAGACTCAGATTTGGCAGGCTAGTACAGAATGGAGCAAAATACTAACAGTGGATGTTTTTATGGAGATCTGGGAACCATGGACTCAGAAATTAATTTTAAGAATGTCTAACATCACAGATGTATGGTGCGCAAATGTTACAGAAGAGGTACAAGTTATACCGGATAAGACTGAAATTGATTTTAATGTGGATTTAAACATGACAAATTATAAGAATGACATAGAAAAAGATGATACACTGGATATACAGATGAAACTGGTTGATGTCTTGACATTTGAAAAGGACATACAAGAATCAAACCAGAAAAGTGATTTGTAGATATAGATATAGATATAGATATAGATATAGATATAGATATATACTGGATTTGCAAAAGAGACCTGTTAAAGTTTTGAAGGATTTGCTGAGGGGAGACAAAGAGAAGATGAAAAGAAATCAAATTTGAGGACATTATCTGAAGGGATTAAAAGCCAAGATTGTTAAAAGTACAGGAAAGGAATATAGAGTTGGCTTATTTGATTAAGGTTAAAATAGTTATGTAGTTATATATGGACTTAAACCTTGCTCTTTTCAGGCCTAATCCAATACCTTAAGCTCTATATCACACACACTGGTTCTTAGCATTGCATTTGTATTGTAGAATAAATATTAAAAGCAAGCAGTACAATTGTATGTATAGTGATGGAAATATTGTCAATGGAGGATGAGCTGGCAAGGGGGGGGGGGGGGACAAGAAACTTGGGCCCAGAGGTGATATTTTTGTAAACACAGACCAGGTGCAACTGTATGAGAAATGAACTGCAAGCAGTCCTTTACAACAAAAGGGTGTGAGAAAGAAACTCAGGATTTAAATGTTGGCCCATGCATATATAGAGTATAAGATTCTTAGCCTCTGCAGAAGCTGATCTTTGTTGTAACTAAGGCTGCAACAAGGTATCTTATCTAGTCCAGCTGAGTCCTTGACTTTCCGTGAGAGTGCTGAGCACTAGGAGAAAGAATTATTGCAATGCCTGGGAGTAAGCTCTGACAGATATCACTCTAAAAAGTGAGCTTGAAAGTCATATTCAAGGACACATATCACTTCTCAGTGTGGTTTGGAATACCTCACAGGCCTAAAAATGAACTAAATAGAATATACGATACATCAGAATAAAGGTATGAAGTTGTGCCATTTGATGTAAATAACATTCAGATCGGATTGTTATTCTCAAAGCTATAATTCTAAATAAATAAGCTATGACCTGAGTAGATTCTTGGCCTTGGAGCTGATTATGACTATTACTTCTCCAATGGAGACTCATTATCTCCAAGAGTCTCACAATAATTTCTAAATGTGCAGCTTCCCTTGAAAATAACTGAGGCGATAATAAAAGTACTAATGGTTGTGTCTGATCTTCTCTCATTCACACATGCATTCCTCACAATGCTGTAGTAGTGTACACAAATGAAGGAACTCTGAGAAATACAGTAAGTAAATGAACAGTGTAATCCATAAAGATTCAGGGGGTGATGGGGAGGGAAGAACACAAAGTAAAGATGAACCAGTTGAAGAAAAGTGTTTAAAAGTTAGCAATGAAATAAAAGATCCTGAAAGCAGTACAACTATGATTATGATTATATTTCTTTTATTCCTACACTGTACCACCCTTCTGCTTGGGGAACTCCAGAGAGGCACACAAAAGAACAATAAATACATGCTTAAATTGCTCAAATTAAACATATACCTACGTGCATATATACTACAATTGAAGCATGGTTTATTTAAAAAGAAAGAACAATGTAATGAGCAATTGAAAAAAATAACAACCAGCCTGATCCTCGAGTGGATATTATCTTAAAATGCCTGGGTGCTCAGTTGTTGCTTAAGAAGAGGTAGTGAGGAAGGAAGCCAAGTTTATATTGGTTATATGCTTCCCTAACC
The DNA here is from genome assembly GCA_030867105.1 of Liasis olivaceus. NCBI lineage: Eukaryota > Metazoa > Chordata > Lepidosauria > Squamata > Pythonidae > Liasis > Liasis olivaceus. The sequence continues at coordinate 182,983,413 of CM061349.1, forward strand.
AGGAATTGGCCTACTACTTCATAGCTCAGCTAGGCTCCTCAGCTAGAGCTGGCAGAAGTTTCATGGACATGCCTCAACCAGGTAAGAATCTTTATTGCAGATAAGAAGGTTAGCTATTAAAAAAAGTGGATTGCCCACTGCTGATGAGATGATGAAGATGATGAGTATACTTCAATGGCTTAAAACCCATTGCTTTTTTCTCCCACCCTTTCTATGAATTAATGGACTCTTGGTGGCTCTGAAGCCAAACTGTCCTTGTTTACATAATTACATCTCTAGCTTAAACACTGCTGGCTCCTACCTCAGCCTTCACAAATTGCAGCTTCTGGAGCAGGGTTTTTCAACCGTGACAACCTGAAGATGTGTGGACTTCAACTCCCAGAATTCCCCAGCCGGGATGCTGTAATCCAGTAATGAGGCTGTTAGGGCTGGGTCCCAGTGGCTAAAATAGCCTAATTCAGGTTGGGTTGCACCAGTGCATCTGCCAGAGCTGGGCTTAGATATCTATTATCTATCATGATTTGCAAGTGGGGAAATGATGAAGTCAGAAGTGAGGTTGGGGCTGGAACTAGGATTAAGAATGAAATCAAAAATGTCTTTTTTACAACTGATGGATAAATCTGCCTATTTTTCTTTCCCATTCATTAAATGAAAGCTTGGATTCTTTCCATGCCATTTTTTGGAAAAATTAGTAAATTTTGATGAATGGTCACTTATTCCTATTTCACATAGTGAGAGAGGCAGTCAACCAAAAAAAGGTGAGAAGAATTTTAAACAAAGTTATTTAAATGTAGAAAATGAAAAAGGACCACTTATCTGAATATCATCAAAATAGAATGAAAGAGTAGGTGAAGTAAGTGAATGAAAAGTTTCCAGGATTATGAAATATTTTATAAGACAAGGGACTAATGAATGTATAGTCAATTATGAAACCTAGAATTTGGGCAACTCAAAAGAGTACAGAGAAGTCAAGCAAGGAATGAGGAGAGAGCGAGGAACTCTATGGCACTCACTAATAAAGATAAATTGAATGAGAAAGAACAAAAAAGAAAGAAAGAAAGAAAAGAAAAGAAACAGACATGCAGTATTAAATGGGACATGTATCTTCATTTTAATTGTCTATAGTGCAAGGGTGTTCATTTGCAATGCTACCAACTTTTATGAGTTTCAAAAATGTTAATTTGAAGCCTTTTATTTTCAAACATCAGTACTAAAAATAGCAATATGCGTGCAGGGCTAGAATCTAAGCAGGGGATATATCTTTCTGTAAGTCCCCTCTATTAAACACTGTCATCTTGTGGGACCGAGGAAGTGTGCCTTTTCTGTCATAGCCCCCACCCTCTGGAACAGCATCCCCCCAGAGATAAGCATTGCACCCTCTCTCCTAGGGTCCCGGACCTGGGGTTAATGTATTATTGTTTGTCTGGTTTGATTTCTGTTGTCTGTAAAATTATTTCAGTCTAGGCTGTCCATTTGATTTAATGTTTTTATCTGGTTTTATGGGTTTCTTTTTTCCTAGTTTTGAACATTGCCCAAAGTCCATTAGAGTTGGGTGGCTTATAAATTCAAACAAACAAACAAATTAAAAAAAAATAGCACCATTCCAATAAGACAGTCCATTATGCTTAGTAAATACAGAGGAGGCTGGCTTTTGGGAGCAAGGGACAGGAAATACTGTAAGTAACATCCTGCGAAGGAACATGGCTGGCTTCTTGATACGTTGAATGGGAGCTTTCCAGACTGCCATATGCAATTTCACTCACTGGATCCCTCATGATTTTCATATTGGTTAATGTTTCAGAATAAGTGTAGGATCAGTTTTCCAACTCACATTTTCACATATATTAGCCCCTGGAGAAATCTTACACAGAATAAGCATTCTGTTCCGTAATACATCATTTTGACTTGAAGAATTTATCAACATGTACTGTACGCTGCTGTTGATTCCTCTTCAGAGGAGGGGTGAAAGAGAACAAAGTCCTTCTGTTGAGCCTTTTTAACTGCCTCCCAACAAATGTGTGCTCTTAAATAGATGTTTACCATAGCAGGAGATACAATAATGGAATTAGAACAGCTGATTATATTCGTTCAGAGAGCACACAACTGTTGTCACATACAGAGAAGAGTAATTCTGTTAAAGATTGTATGGGTTATTGAACTGATGGTCAACATGTCTAAAGGCTATATTTATCCTCTTTGCTTCATAAGGACTCTTTGCCACTAAATGTATAGACAGAGAATGTACTCAACAAAGAAAACAAAGAAAGTGCCATTGTTATTTATTTACACAATGCTACCAGTGACCATGGTACTTTATTGTGCAGTAAGTAACAAAGAGAACAAGACTGAAAGGATGTCCTCATTTGCAAAGATGGTTTGCAAGGATAGAATGGTGTGGAGAGGTACACCGAATAGTGCTGATGTGAACTCAATTTACTTATGTTTCCATCTCTTTTTCTTAACTCATGTCTTAATTTCCTTGCCTTACTATTTCTTACTTCTTTCCTGCACATTGCATAACATTGCTTACCCCAAAAAGGAATAGTGTGAGAGCTATATATGCATGTAGAAAAAAGGTTCAACTTAATTTTACTTAAATATTTATTTGCTTATATAGAGGTTCATGAAATTATTTTCCCTGAGGCTCTGTGCTATATTAGAAGGAATATAACAAACAAACAAACAAACAAACACCCTTTTATTGCTGCTCTGGTTTTCTCCCTTTAAATATTTCTTTCTTAAAGCAGCAGGGGGAAAGATATCTACAGAGAAACTATAGAAATAATTGGGACCAAACATGATAGACTGAGCAGCCCATATACTGTATGGTTCAGCTACTAATAATGTAAAATTATTGTATGTAAAAAGTTGCATCTTGTGACTCCATCTTCTAATTCATATGCTGACATCCAGTGGAAAAGATCTCTTCAAAAAGAGAGAAAGAATAGAACCAGTTTGTCTAAAAACCTCTGACTTAGATCATACAAATCCAGGAAACTGCCTTACACCAGATCAGGCTGTTGGTCAACTGATAGTTGACATTATCAACCCTACTTGACAGGGGGTCACAAAGAAATGCTTTATTCAGCTCTCCTGCTTAGGAGCCTTTAAACTGGATCTGTCAGAGAATAAGCATTGTTCTCAACACATGATTTCTTTTCTCAATACATATAAATAAATGTGAGCACCATAATTCCTATGTCCTTTGTTGTAGACTGATTTCATCATACAGTGCAATCCCAGAAGTTGTTTTGTTTCTTTTAGAGTGAATGGCTGTGCTTGAGCATAAGTGAAGCTAACAAATGCCTCCCCAACTCACTTGTCGTATGATCTGTCCTTTAGCATTAGGAACAATCTTTCCCTTTGCAAGTTAGCAAATGTTATCACTGATGACAACTAGTAGACATACTGGTTCTTATACATGCTTTATTCTAGGACAAGGTTTCCCAAACTGTGAGGTATACAGAGTCCAGGAGAAGTGTGAAGAACCTCTTAGTTACCTTGTTATAATAAATCCACCTTTCCCAAAGTTTCATTGTATTGTTTTCATTGTTCACTTGTGTTCATTTTGGTGTTGGATTTTTAGGGGAAGTGTGTACATTAAAATTACAATAAAGGGAAGTGTGATGGCAAAATGTTTAGGAACTCCTGTTCTACGCTAAATGGGCATTTATTTGATGAATGGCTATTTAGGTCATTGCTGCTCTTAATGTTTTGGGTTTTTAGACATACTGCATTATCCCAATTATAATGTAAAAGTCTAGCATTTAATTTTGGTGGAGAGCCACAAAGGATACATGTAATTCACTCAATCTTCTGGATGTTTGCATGGCTATATGAGAAGTACATCAGAAATGTTACTGGCAAATGTGTTTCACTGAAATTTTTATTTTGAGTACGAAGTCTTACAAAAGGAATTTTTCTTGCCACTTCAGGCTTTAATGGAGGTAATGATGGTAACACAATGATAGATGCATCTAAAGAGAGAACTAGAGTTCCTTTACAGCAAAACTAGCAATTGTTTCTCAGCTACACATACCAAGTATACTCTGATTTTATTTCTTCCTATATAAAACATTAGAGTTTTGAATTACTGATCTCTCAGCACATGTAATACATGGTATCACTCCAGAGCCTTAGTAAGTTTTCTGCTTGCACTATTCCCCATGCTACTGTCCAATTCAAATAAATACCATAAACTCACTTCAAACTCAAAGTTGCTTTGCACACCATTGTTTTTGAATTATTAATGCTTTGTAAATTATAGTTTCTCATGTGTGGTAACTCATCTTCCATTATAGTTGCACTTCAAAGAACTGTATATACTGTACAGTCATATATATTTTAAAAAAATATTTAAATATTTTTAAAATATTTTAAAAAATGTTCAGTGGAAAAGGCCATTATAGTATTTAATAATTTACCAAAAGTATTTGGTAATTTTGGATTAAAGTATTTTGGTATTTTGGATTAAAGAGTTTAAAATGTTATAAAGATAAATTGATAATCAAAAAATAAAGAATACATCTTAGATGTGATACACCAGAGCATTTCCTGAATGAAAGTGATGAAAATAACTGAAAATTGCAATTTTAACAGTTCTGCCAAGTACTATGGAATGTTGTTTTCCTTAAAACTCATATTTCAAGCAAAATCTCAATTTGCAGCCAACTATGACTGCAACAAAAAATTCGGATAAAGCAGTTTCTGAAATACCTTTGCATTTTAATGTTATAATACGTGAAACAGTTATATGTCAGACATTTGAAATAATTTCCTTCTCATTCATACCAGAAATAAAATGAACTGGTTAATTCCAAGAATTGTAACTGTAGTTCTTCAAGTGGCCATCTGTGAATTCATATGCATAGGTTATGCACTTGAGCTATTAGAATATTATAAAGCTAACATTTTAGCAGGAACATTAAGTATTCATTGTGTGCCTATAAAGATATGACTGCCACCATTCCATTCACCTCAGAATACCATCACAGGGATCCTCAGCAGAGGTGGCATACCATCTATCTAAAATGGGGTGGACAGGTGGCTTATATGGATTCATAAGTGACCACCTGAAGAACTACAGAGAAGCTAGCAGTTGTTCTTTATTGTGATCCCTATGTAGCAGGAGGATGGGCAGGTAATGATGAGAACATTTAATTGATTATAATATCCCACTGAGTTAAAATCCAACTTTATCAAAGTGGAAAGCTGTGACCATGAAACTAGCTGGCAAATATTGGGAAATGGAATTCTCTCTGAAATGACGTTCAGGATGCTGCTGTTCTCCAAGAATGGCTTCAGATTAAAATATGATTTACTAGCAATCTCATAGCAAAATGTAATAGCTGCTGCCACATGCTTTGTAAATAGTTGCTTTGAAACTATCAAATCCTTGTGGAAATATTATACTGGACTATGTAAAGATTCTTACTCCATCTAGAAGTGAGTTACTGGAAAACAGCTTGGTCCATTCCCAGTCTCAGCAGAGCAGAGAACATAGGAACCTGTACTGATGTTGTCTTATCCCATGCAAATTGAAGATAAATAGTTAAATGGAATTTTAATCATCAGTATCTGAAGACTTGTCTAAAGTGCACAGTCACAAAACCAGCTGCATGCTCAGTACATGGCCATCAATCTCCTCAGGATTATGCAGGTATTAAGGACAGGTCGAGGCAACTGGCTCAAACAAGACAGCCATAGTGGGAGGCAGATAGGTGGTAGCTATAGACTGCACACCACCTCTGGGATCTGAAGTAACTGTCAAAGCTGGATGGTACAGACGGCCAAAACTGGATGGATAATGATGAGTAAGTGCATGAAAGTATATTTATTCTTGTATACAAAACTAAGCCCACAAGCTGTGACTGATGCACCCAGTATGGTAACTATGGGGAAGTAAGAGACAAAAGCAAATTGTATGGATGATATTGATCAAAAACCTTATAATGGTATGGACAATTAAGGTAACACATAATATTGCAGTGATGGATCAAGTCTTGGAATTCAAATGGGAGGAATTCAAAGAGACCTGCCTTTGTGAATTAGGCCAACTTAGGGATCAAGGACTATAGTGGAGAGAGGACTGTGCCTTATTTCCCTTTCTGAAACTGGGTCCCCATGTAATTCATCCGCTGGTTGTGCCAGCATCAGCACAGGGGAACTGAGGAAATGTGGCAGTTCCAGAACTGATACACCAATTGCCAGAATAAGGTCCTGGGTACAAATGGCATATGATTTGTCTTTCATTGCCCTCTGACCAATTGGACTTGCTAGAACATATATACTTTAAAGTCTGAGTATGCTGCAATTATTAAAATGTTGAACCAAGACCAATTGTAAGGCCATGCTTAGTCACGGAAGGTTTCTGGTTAACATTGACCCTCTGCTTATTTCTCAGCCCAATCTATCTCAGAGTGCTGTTGCTGTGGGAAGAACTGGAAGTGGGAGTTTTATGGCCCTACCTTTAACTTGTGGAAGAAAGGCATGGTATTAATCTAACAAATAAATACATAATAAATATTGAGCAGCTTGCCAACTTCTGACAGAGTGCAGATTTCAAAACATCATTGTTTGTTGATGCCTCAGTTGTCGATTTAACAGGCCTAGTATTTAGAACATATATCAGTCTTGGCATTGCCAAAATATCATAGCTATGAAGAGGCAGTTAAGCCATTGAGGAGTCAGCTGCACTGTGTGCTGCTTCTTACAAAGGATGCTTTCAAATAAGAAGAGCTGTTCCTTTGGGCCACCTTAGTAAAGGCCTGACAGTGGAGTCAAGACTTGTGCACTCCTCTCCCAAGGAGGTCAGGTAGAGAGAGATAACAACAATTTGCTTTTCCAATCCTGACCCTTTTATAAGGATGTTCTTAGGGCCATATCAGAAGATGCTAAGAAAGATTTCCAAAGAGCTTGGAGATTTCAAGATGCTATTGCTGAGGGAAATTGCAGAGACAAACCTTAATAGGCACATTGTGGGTATGTATCACATCCACCAGAACTTTAGCTCCAAAGCATTCTGATGGCTTACTGCAGAGGTATATGACCCATGGGTGTCAATCACAGAGAACATAATGAAGAACTGATGAGAGAGAGCAACAGAAAAAAAAATGCAGAAGAAAATTAACTTCAGTCTGAATTAAAGATTTAAAATTATGTTTGGTTTCAAGAAACAGTGAAGTTTGGAAGATAGCAAGAAATACATATTTGGATATTGTATTATGGAAAAATATAATAAAATTGATACCATTCAATAGAAAACCAAACAAATATTTTCAGTGTATATGCTCAAGATGGAAAAGGGATACTTGGCAACATTTCCTATGCAATTTTGTGTGGATGTTAAATGTAAAGGGAAAAATCAATTATAGTAATTGAGATTTTGATAGAACTTGGTATGATCAAAACTCAAGACAAGAGTTTTCATAAATAACAGGAGAAAGATATATTATATTGATTATCCAACACAATTTATTCTTTCATTTACCATCTTGCCTATAAATAAATGTCTTCAAGGTTCAAGCAAATGTTTACATCATTTTTTGTTTTTTTTCATGGGAGAGACAAGTCAACCATTTTAAAGCCTTAAATAAAACAGGGACTACCACACCAAAACTCCAGATGACCATTAGACGACAAGAAAGACACAGTACAGTAATGCTTTGCTGCTGTGCAATGGCCATAGATTTCTGCTATCCAGATATGTTGTCTTAAGAAAACTAGATGCCAGAAAAACATTTTAAAATAATATGTTTGTTTATAATATTGTAATAAAAACCTATGCATACACCTTAGCACAAATGTATACAAGTTAAAGTAATTTTTACAATTTCACATATAATAAATCTCACAATAGGAAGAATGTTACGAGATGACACATCTGCCTACTCCAGTTAATTAGCTGCTAATTGTTACAAAGAATTCCAAAGCTCCTGCTTGCTTGGTTTTCTAATAGTTCTTAGATATAAACTTGGTTTGGATAATCCTTCAGACACAGCAGCCTTTTCCAGATGCTGGGAGTGTTAATGATTGAGAACTGTAGGTGCTGCAGTCCAAAACCTCTGGAGGCCATCAGGTTGAAGAAGGCTAAAATAGATATTGTTTTTGAATTCCAGGCAATGTTCTGACACATGACTGTTCTACTCAGATCTAGTTTGGCCTCCTGCATCCACAAATCCCTACTTTCAGAAACTGCCTTAGCACAAACACGCAGAGAGCAGAGGGAATGGCCTTGAGGGAGAGGAGGAAAAGCCACTATCGAGACAATAGTCAGATAAAAGAGGGCTGAGTCCAGGGCAGAAATGTAATGTAAGCAAATGTCTCAGACAAGACCTTCCCTAGCTCTCATGAAGACAAAAGGAGGGAAGGGGGAAGCACTTTCAGACTTGCAAGATTCTATTACTATATATTTATATTAAAAGTAATATTGGCATACCTAACTTTGGTTTTCTGGTCTAATCTACCTTGAAGGGTTGACAAAACAGAACACACACACAGCTTTCTTGAGCAATATAGGCTATAGATTGGCATCAGGCTCTGATAACATACGAACACAGAGAGAGTTCTCGATGGAGTGCAAATCAAATTGAATTTTTAAAAAATGTCTGCTTACTCCCTCAATGTATAGGGAAATACTATATGATCATCATGGTTTTTTAAAGAACATATTTTATGTCAGATTTTTAAATATTCATGCTTTGCACACTGATATGACCTAGGGAGACACAGGGAAGAAATCCTTAGCACACATAATGCTTAATTATTACCAAATGGGTACCAATCATAAGCTTCCCTTGTGTTTATATAAAATAATTAACATTATACACAGTATAAAATAAAAAGTAATTTGTAACTAATAATGTGCTTTTAAAAAAACCCAGATACACTGCAAAAGCTTTCATTCTGTAACAATCAGCATATGTCTGGAAACTCCCAATTACATGTACTAGCCGCTAGAGCTTGTGTCTCAACTTTTGTCAGATCTTATTTATCTCCCCAAAGCTTCTGATTGTTGTATACATTAAACAGACTCTCCTGGGCTCTTACTGAAGCATTTGCTGCTGATTTGCTGTCACATAAAACTGTGAAGTAATAGGTAGATTTCAATAAACTCAGCTGGAAAATTAGTACTGATTTATTTAAAAATCCAATTAAGATTAAACAAAGTTTTGTGTGTGGTGGTGGTGGTGGGGGGGGGGAATCTTTCTTTTTCTGTTGAGGTATATATTGATTTTTTAAAAAATTGATGATGAGTTTGGGAAACAACTCAAAAGCATTAACATTCATGAAAGGCACAAACAAACATAATGCTCATGTAAGGGAAAGTTTCTAAAAATTTCTTAAGTTTTCTACAGAACATTTTTAATTTAGATTTCTAGTACCAAATGGCTAAAAAATCTACTACTATTATTATTTTAAAATAGCAATAAACTTAAATTTCATAGTACTAATTTTTTTATTGTAAACATCAGTAAATAATTTCTGGCAGTCTGAATTCTAGTAAGATCAGAGAATAACCTGGAAATATTGACCAGCACTTATTTTACTATCAGAATTTGGGGTTATCTTTTTTTTTTTTTCCCCTGTAGTAATTACTCATTTTGCCAATGTCAACTAATTTGAAATGCTCTTAAAGGGAGATCTTATAAAACCCAAGCTTTTAGGCTGCATGTTAAGGCATCTTGTAGAAAGGCGTTTTTCATTTGCCTAAGGAGTTTTTCCAATTGTTCTTCCTGATCCTGTCTCCATCCCAAGCTTTTCCAGCAGTAGAAAGAAACTGGGCAATATGGACGATCATAACAAGCCATTGGAATTATCCTCTACATGTCACTGAGGAAGAGAGGAGGAAAGAGGCACCAGGGTTGCCCGTTTCTTCTTTCTTGTGTGTAGAGGCTATTACGTGTACAGATAACAACTGAGGACAGCTGAAGAGCCATCAAGAAGCAGATTCCCATGAAGAGTATTATGCTTTATTGAAAATTTTGCTGTAAGTAAAATGTTTTCTTCAAAATCAGATTGAGAAAAGGCCTTGATTATTTTGGAACTGGTCAGCATCAACTGTTGATCACTGAATCCAGAAATCAATAGATCAGACTGTGTTCTCATGAAGTTCTTATAAAGAAAAGTGAACAAGGTGAGGTTTCTGGTTTTTTTAATGGATTTCCTTTTTCTACTGCAGGCCCTTACATCACCCATTCACCCTAAAAGGATTTGCCCTAAAAATTGGGGGACTTTTCAAAACAATGTAAGATGTGATGTATAAAATGGTAGGGAAAATAGGGAATTGGTAAAATTATTTCCTTCTTTCAGCTGACATTTCAACTGTAGAAAAGAACTTTCTGTGAATGAAGGAAGCCCTATTATTTCTATAAAGACAAACTGGAATCCTAGCCAGTACTGTACGCTTTACAGTGTTATCTTCTGGTTAACTAACACACAAAGGTAACTTAGTATATTGGATACCAGACCTAAAAATAAACTTAATCACACAATATATCTGCACTTGAAGATTTGCCAATTTCTATATTGTGTGATGAAGAAGTTAAGCAACATAGTGGTTTCAGAATGTAAGCCAGATTCAAACAGAACCCCATTACGTTTCTTCAGTTCTAAATCTCCATACTGTAATGATATTAATTCATTCCAGATGGTAAAATCTCAAGGAAGAATGTATTTGTTTCTTTGTTTTTCAAATTTCCAGGCTGCCCAACTCCAACAACTCTGGGTGGCTTTGTGCATGATGTCCTTATCTCCCTTCCAAGAAATTTTGCTGCTGAAACACTTCGGAGTTCCTTTGAAATTTCTAAACTAAGGAAAATCATCCCCACAAAACAGTTATGGATTTGGATATGGATTTTTAAAAAAAATATAATAACTCTAATCCCAAACAGACTAGGAGGACTTTCAAAAGGACTTCTGGACACCGAGTGACTGGCAACAAAGGGTTAGGTAATTTTTAGTAAATTGTACTTCAATAGGCATAGCTTATCTGGTTGACAAAAATCCAATGAAATGGCAGGAGAGGTTTCTGTACCTTTTCTGTATTTGTAAAAAATTATTATATATTTAGGTATGGCTATGTCTAAATCAGATAAGATTCTGTTATCAAAGTATCAATGAAAATATCACTATATATTTATTATTTGCTTCTTATTCAGGAGCTTAGAATTGTATATCAAAGAGTCAACAGATAATTCTCTATCTATTTATTATTTCTTTATTGGTCATTATTCCTTGTTAATATTTTACATCTTTTTCTTCTTTTTTGCTAACAAACCAACAAAATAGTATCCAGTAAACAAGCAACCAGAACAAGACATAAAACAGCTCAAATCCCACCAACATAAAATGGTCTTTAAAATGCAGCAATGAAATACCTAAAGTACAAAAGATAACAAGAAGCGGGAGAGGAAAGGCAAGCATAGTGTCCACGAACAGGCCTCAGAGCAATGTAGAGAAAGGCCTCCTTCCTAGCTGATCAACGGGCTGTCCTAGCCCTGCTCTTATTCCGTATGCCCCAGCTCCATCCTCTTGCTTGTGATATTCTTACTTAAAAGCAAGATCCCATGGGATTTTATTCTGAAATTGCTTACATTGGTAACCTGATATATTTTAATAATAGGATTTGGTCTAACTTGGAGGATCAAGAGAGAGGAAAACGCTCAAATTAAAAATTGACAGGATTCCCCCCCCCCCTTAGAAAACACCACTCTATTGTCCTTAGAAATCAAAATGATTTAAAAAGAAGTTTTAAAATGTTGAATCCCAGTTAACCCCCGTCCTTAATCAACATATGTACAGTTACAGTAATTCTAGGGTTGTTTATGATTTGCATTCTGGAATCTTTGGTGTGTCTTTTTTTAATAAGCATAATCCTCTTTAAATTAAAGAGTTCCCACTGCAGTTTGACAGAGCACACCTGGTTGCTTACCAAGCAGCAACCAGACTAGCTGAAAAAGGAGATCAAAGCTCTGGAAGAAAAAGGCTTCACCAAAGACTTTATGAAATTATTAAGCTTCTAAACTATCCAGAACACCTGCTTAGAAAGGACATTTTTAAGAATGGCTAAAAAAAATAAGCATCCCAAAAAGCAACAGACTAGGATATATTCAGAGATGAGGAAATCTACCAAATAATGAATAAAACTGAATATTCCTCCTTCAGTTGTATATTTTTCCACATGAAATTTATAAATTTGTTTAACAATATTTACAAGCTGATCAAATCCATATGTAACTGTTTTGCATTCAATGGACCTTATCCCCAGGTAACTCTTACAGAACTTGCACCCCTAAGAACTTTCCAAATGGTGTAACATTTCAATTTAGTTAATTCTGAATGATTTTAGAGAATGGGGTTGTTTTTTGTTTTTGTTTTTGTAGGGGGGTGCTGACTCAAGCTGTGCTACAATCTTATGTGTCTTATAATTTAATTTTATAAATCCCAAGGTCACTACATATTATAGAAATGCACTATGTTAATACTTCATAGTCAGTAAAACCTTGGGACGATCCAAGATCATCTGCTGAAATTCCAGGGAATTGGACAAATCCTGTCTTGTTCTGGGAAATAAATGAATTGATAAATATGCTTCCTAGTTTCCTAATGCTTGTGGGAGATTAATCTAGATAATTCAGAGAGCAAAGTAAATAATCACAGGAGGGATACTTACTTTTTCAGTGATGAAGTTCCAATTTTGCATAGAACTTTAAAGAGGGTAATTTCTTTGGAAGAGCTAATAGTTGAATTTTCTCAGGATGAACAAGAATCTTTTCTCAATGTTTCATGCAAATTGAATTAATGGGATCTGAACTCAACAGAGTTGTGTGTGTGTGTGTGTGCCTTCAAGTCAGTATTGACCCTTGGTAACTGCCTGGACAAGCCCCTAAAGTGTTCTTAGTAAGATTTCAGAAGTGGTTTACCATGGCCTTCTTTTTCCTGGGGTTGAGAGTGACTGGCCCAAGGTCACTCAGCTGGCTTTGTGTCTAAGGTGGGACTAGAACTCAGTCTCCTGGTTTCTAGCCTGGTGCCTTAATCACTACACCAAATTGGCTCTCTCAGTAGGTACTAATTCCAGGTAATTCTAGGTAGAATTGCAATAAGGCTGATCCTAATATCTAGAGAAGTCTACTGTATTCTGCTACCCTTTTAAATGTGTATCTACAAATTGCTAGTTGATGAACCAACTCCTGCCCTTCAAAATTCAGCACTACATAAACTTACTTACTTACTTACTTATTTAGTTAATCAATTTCTATAGCCACCCATCTCACAAACTGTGACTCTAGGCAGCTAATATAGATTAAAACAGAAAAACAAAAAATTATCAACAAAAATAAAAACAGCAATGAATGTAGTATAACTGAGGCCAACCATCATCATTCCCTAACGTTACAAAACTGATTTATTTAATACTTTGGCCTAGTGCTAGGTTTTCAAGGCCTTACTGAAGGCCAAGATGGTCAGGACCATCCAAAGGCAGCTGCCACAACAGAGAAGGCATGTCTCATGGGTCCCACCAGATGACATTGCTTCATCAAGGGGACCCAAAGTAGAGTCACCCTGTCAGATGTTTTGGGATGGGCAGAAAGAAACAGAGGTATGCGGTGCTGCAAACAACCTGGCCCTGTGCCATGAAGGGCTTTATAAGTGGTAACCAGCATCCCGAATTATGCTTGGAAGCCTACTGGGAGTAGTTCATGAAGTAGTAATATTACATGGGCATACTATGGTAAACCTATGTATACACACACTGCTCCATTATGGATTGGTTGTACCTTCTGGATAAACTTTAAGGGTAACCTCATGTAAAGCATGTTTCAGTAGTCCAAAGAAGATATGACCAAAGCATGAGTGACTATGAATAGGGCCACATGATCAAGGAATTCCATCTGATCCCTGATCACTAACAGGTCTCACATCCAGTTATCTGTGGGACAGAACTTCTGAAAGCCAGCAGGGTCCCTTAGATGAGTATAGCCACTCCACCGCCTTTGCCCAGGAGTTGTGGCTGGTGCCACACTCAAAGCAAGTGGGCACATTTCTGAGAGGGGAACAAACCTCTGTGCACAACCAGATCTTGGTAAGAATCACCAGGTCAGCTCTCTCATCTACTATTAGAATCTAGATGAGCTAAGCCTTATTACATGCCAACCTGGAATTCAATAGCAACAGTTAAAAGCCTGGACCCCAAAGCCTGGGCCACTGAAGGTTTAATGACCAGGAACTGGGACAGAGTCCAGGGACTGGAATGTACAATCAGTATAAAACACTGAGCTTCCTTGCCCACCATTATGTTATTGCCTACCCCTTCCCTCCAACATACCTCTACCTCTACCATCCCTCTCCCAGGTCAAAGGGCACCATCTGATTCCCCAATAATACAGCCATCCAGCCAGCTAGTTAAACCAGTCCTCTGGGATACTTCTGCCCAGCATTCAGTATCCCTAGTCCCAGGCAGTCAGCCTTCCACCACCATCACACACAATACCCTCCCCACCCATTCCATTCTCACCAGGATCTGTAGAGGTCTAAATCAGAACCCCAATCCCTACCAAAGCTGGACAAACTGAGGGTACCAGGGGTGGGGTGGGGGAGCAATTTCAGTCTTTGGCATCTCCAAGTAATATTGAAAAAACTCTGGATTAAATTCACTTTGGGCTTACTTTTAAATGGGAAAGGGTTAAAATAGTTATACTGCAGGTAGAGAAAACAAACTGTGGAGTCTAATGCCATTCAGTGATGTTGATATTGTGCTAGACAGACCAATGGTTAAATTCAGTGTAGTGTAACTGTGCCATATGTTTTAAAATGATATTTACTTAGAGCCAGTTTATTTATTTATTACATTTCAGTTCAAACTTTTTCATAATGCATTCAAGGAAATTTATAATCTATAACAAGCATTTATGAACTAGCAGACACAATTTTAAAAATGGGGGTGGAAGAAAGAGTTGGGGAGAGTAGAGAAAAATAAAGTGATCCAACGCCAAGTATTACATAATGAAATAGCCAGGTGGAAAAACTGCTGATGGAAATGGTTCCTTGCCAAAGCATATAAATCAAATATATTCTCTGTAGGTTCACAGAAAATAATAAAAATATTCGAAGGTATCAGGTGCATCAATAATCTAATCTACAATTGCTTCCTATCTTGTATAATAGTCTTCCCATCTAGACAACTAATATTCACATTATGCTGCTTTCCATATATATATAATTTTTATTAATTTTGATTATACAAAATTAATACAATAGTTTAATACAAACTAAACTTAAATAAATAAAACAGAATAGAAAGGAATAAAAAGTGCAAGGAAAAAGAAAAAAGAGAGAAGAAAGAAAACTAAGAATATAATAAAGAAAAAGGAAATAAATATATAAAGAAATGACTTCCAACCTTTATCACAAGTATAAACAAATTTAGTGACTCTTCACCCCTTCTAAGGTTACAAACATTTATCTCTTCATTCCATATCCCATCTCTTATCTATAAACAAATCCATAAAACATTATCTTTTCAGTCCTGGTGTCAGTAGAAACAACATATCCTGTTTTAACCTTGATCAAATAAATCAACTTTATATTCCTTCCTTTTACATCTAACAGTCTTAACCCTTAGTTCATTCAAATATTGTTGTAGGATTTGATTTCTCTTCATTTCTTTTTTGTCCCATTGCACAGAGTTCTTCAAGGTTTTGATAAGCCTCTTTTGTAAATCCAATAGGAAAAAGTTATCCAGGTCACTCCTTGGTTTGTCATTTGTATTCCCCTTTTAAATTTTAAAATCTCATCCAGTTTCTTTTGCAAATCTAGTGAAACATCCTTTTCTAAGCCATTCTCTTGGCCTGTCAGTTGTAAATCCACTTTCAATACCATCTCTATCTTTTCAGATAAAGTTTGTTCTACATCTGTCATTTCTTCAATAACATCTTTTGGACATATTCTATCCATAGAAGCAGACATCATTACTGACATTGTTGATATTGTGGCTTCTAATTTCTGACTCCATTCTTCAAAAGTCTCCTTCAGTATTTTCATTGTTATAATGTTTTGCAACTTTTTACAGCATGTAAATCTTTCCTCTACCTGAATATTTTAGTCCCCTCTAATGTCCGGTTTTTGAAATTATGAAATTGCTTATCTTTGTTTTGCTTATCTGTTTGTTCTTTATAATTAATTCCAAAATCTCATTGTAAAAGTTTAAATATTCCAATTTTATCTGGACCCCTAATCTGTTTATAACTTTCTAAGAACAAAAACTTTTTTAGCTTTTTGCTGTTTATTTCAGATTCTTTAAATTCTTAAGCTTATGATTAACATTTTCTTTAGTTCAGGACTGAAGGCAGACTCACCCAGTGATTTCAAACTTGTCATTAAGGTCACTAATAGATTAAAAGTAGTTTGAAGAAAGAAAGAAATGAGCAATTTCTGAAAGTGATTAGAAAGTGAGATTTGCAAACTTAGTGTCCTTTAAAAGGCTCCATCATGGTTGCGAGAAAGATGGCTAATCCCATTGTATCCCAGCACTCAAACCTGTGGAAAACCACTGTCCTGCAGTCTCCTTACAAGGAGCAGCCATCTGGAATACATGTGGGAGATCTCCCATCCTTTCCTTATCCAGAGGAGTTCCAAGGAACTGGTTTACTCTCTGGTTCCTTGGTCTTTAGCATGGTCATCGGCTCCACTTTCACAGAGACATTTTCAGTTCACCATACCTCCCCTGGAAGTCCCCACATTATGGTACTTTCAATAGCCAACTCTAATTCTCTTAATGCAGAGCTAAATCTGTATGCTCAGGTCTGAGATAGAAATCAAAATTTAATGTGGAATGGGGGGATTTTCACAGAGCAGAATTTCTTAGTCAAGGAAATATGGAGACAACTCACCATTACAACAACAAATGGCTTTTTTTTTTTGGTCTGTGTGTGATGCCAATAGTGAGAATACCTTTCCAGAGCAGCTCAGCCATCCACTTTTCTGCCCAGAATGCTCTAGACACAGAGTCATTCTAGAACTTTGCATGTTTTTGAGTATGGGAGGGGGGAATAGAAGCACCCACAAAAATGGAGGCCTGCACTGAAGAAAAAGCAGACTTATCACTACTAATGGTAAATTGTTTCCCTGAATTTTTCCATGCATGCTCACACTTAGAAAGACACTCAGAAAAATACTTCTTCCCTTTCCCACTTCATGACCAAGCAACCTATATAAACCAAGAGCTATATGGATTAGTCATAGGAGAGCATCCACTGTTGTTGGCTTTTTTTCTTTTTGCTGGCATAGAAACTGAAGTGACAAGCTACATGGTAATCTTTGCATATAGAAGACACCACCACCTAGAAGCTGTAAATCACTCCCATTGGAGATAATACTGAGCTAGACGATCTGTTCCAGAAGTGCAGAACTTTTTTTCAGCCTGAGTCACCTGTTACCCTTGAGTGGCATACCAGAGGCTGTACTTCAAAAAAGTAGATAGAGCTACCAAAAAAAACCAAAAACCTAAATTGGATTAAATGTAATGTTTTTTATTTATTTGTGCATATGCTGCTCAAAAGGATTCTAATGTACCTTGAGTGTGTGTCAGCACTCTGCATGTGCATTATTTCCTAGTTGGTGGGATGTGGGTAGCAGTACGTTGGCTTGCAAGGCAGTCTCTAGTTTAGAGATCCTACTGGCACAGAATAGTGTGAGTGCTTGTAGCATACTGGCCAAAATGTACCAAAACTGACCAATATTTTCCCGACTGTTAGCAGGGAATATTGCATGTGGCACAGTTTTGACTGAGGCTGATGTAGTCTATATGCTCTCTTACTAAACATCTTTAAGTGACAGTCTTGAATGAATGGAAAGTAGATATTACAAAAAAGGATGTGGAAGTTGCTTGGAACAGAGTGAAAAGAATTCTAATCCATGAAATACATGGATTACACTAATGGGAAGTAGGAAAAAGGATGCTTCATACGATGTTGAAGTGAAAGACCGTGGATGAGAAAAATGCATATAAGAGAACAATTGCAAGACGTTGTATAGGAAAGGATAGTTCCAGAGAATGTAAGAAGAGACAGCAAGGAATGGATAAGATTAAAAGAGGGAGAGTAACTGCAGAACTGGTTTGATGAAACGAATGCAAGTGGGTGAAAAGGAGCCTCCAGGAGACATAATGGAATTAAAAATAAAAGTGATGAAATTGTTTGGGATGAAACTGAAGGGAGGAAATATAGAAGAGACCTGTATCAGAACTATGCTGAAAACTGGTATTAAGACAAAAGTTACAAATATTAGTGCCCAAGAAAAAATGATGAAAAGGAAACAACAGCTATAAATATTAGCTGCCTCAGTCACTGAAGCAACTCTAAGTGGCATACAAAAAAAGAAAGATTAAAAAGATACAGACTATGTATATTTCCATGTACATAAAAAATAGTGATCTTATATTATATGAGAAATCTGAAATCGAGAATTCTGGGGATATATGCTGCAAAAAGAAAGACTGAATTAATTATTGTCTATGTTGCATTTTATTAACTACATAGCAAATGTAAAGCAAATTAGTTGTAAGAATATACAGTATAATATTCATTCTACTGCCGTCACATATTACAAATGCACAATATAGGCTTATAACAAAGGAGAGTGTTGGCTTACAGATCTCCAAGCAGTTAATTGCTTTGGAAGTCAAGAAAAGAAACAATATTTACTCTCCAGAGCCACAGAAGGTAAGGGAGATCATAAAACAGCTAATCCAAAGATGCCATGATAGATAATGATCACATTGGGTGGCCTTCATATTAAGGAGCTTCTGCAATACAATGGTTCCTATCTAGCAGCATCACCAATGTTGGTATAGCTGTGATCAAGAGTATTTTAGCCATGGCTCTTGAAGAGACTCTGGATTGTAAGATGCAAAATATAGCCAATGGGTAGAATAATAGTAGAGGCAAACTACAAGTAGGAAAAACACTCAATGTTCCCCTTCCAATCATTCCAGCTGTCTTTTTCATAATAGGCCTTCTTCATTTCAGTTGGACATAACCTAAGTTGGATTCTGCCACCATCACATCCAATTTACAGGAGTAATAGCAAGTTTTTCCCCTAACTTAATGATGAATATAGTTATCACAGTTTCATCAGTTTTCTAAATGATGAAGAGACCAAACTGTACATATCCTTATTAAATATACCTAAACCAATTAATTTCAATCTGGTATCTGAAAGGAAAAAAATAGCAGTTTGTTTTAATTTCCTGTCATAAAGATAATTAGATACCACAAACTCCCCAGGGCAATTAATAAGAACTCTAGAGAGACATGTGCCAAATGCTTCCCCCTCCATGAAATGTCATTCAACAGAGTGTCCACTGTAAGATTACTCTGTATTACTCAATAGTTTCTGAAGTTCTAAAATATATTGACCTCTAACTTCACGGTTGTAAGTGATCTCCTAGTTTATTTATGCTGTTTATATTAATTGCAATTGCATTTACTGACATAAATGCTCTGTAACTGGATTCATGAAATATAAGCATAAGGATCCCACCCTGATTCAATGGATAAAAATCAGTGAATATTTGTGAGGTGTCATTGACAGAATCTATCCACATGAGTACGTATCATTACAATGGACTTATCTTTAGGAAATCTCCTAATATAGGTTTGTACAAACCTTAGAGACCCTAAGACAACCAAGAAGTTTAAAAATGCAACCCATGTTTAGAGGTAAAGTGTGCTTGCAAGGCAATTCATATTGAACTCTTCTCCCTGTCTTGAGAAGAATAGATTTTTTTTTTTTTTTGTAATGGTATATAAGCACAACAATTTCATGTACAAATTAAGCACTATTCAAAAATCTGGCCATATACCTATGTCTGTGTCTACAACGAAAGACATCCAGGGCTAAAACTACAATATGTTCCTATCAGCTTCAGGTCCAGGAAAATTCTCTTTCAGAAGTTTTCACTATATCCATGATCTACTTTTTGTATGCCCGTATTAGTACTTTATTTAAGAACAACTTGGATTGCAAAGAAGCTAAAGGAAAACTTTTTAAATATTCAATATATATTATACTATAGATCAGCAGGCACACATGTAAATAAAGATATATTTCCATGAAAGTACATTCAAGTAAAAATACAGAACTGTAGCCAACAGTTTCATGAAAAGTTCAGTGATCTTAAATAAACAAATCACCATCTACTGCTGACAGTTCATTTATCAGGGCCCATTGCTCATTTAACAAAATGAATCAACCTCCCTTCACTGCCACCATCTCACATAATTCTCTTTGCTCTAATATCATAAACTATTTTTACAGCATCTTCTGTGCAATGTCCCACACAGTGCTGTATATTCTATAGCTAATCAGGAAAAAAAGAAAAGAAAAAAGAAAAAAAAACCAGTCCTGGAAGAAGGATGGAGGATGCATATAACCAAGTTAGAAGAAAATAACAGCAATTCAACTTTAGTGATATGAAATGAACACATGTTGGTCCTTAATATCTAGAGGAAGATACAGTTCTTTGCTTCCAGACACAAGTTTGCTTTTCCTAAAGGATAATCACCATCAAGAGTTAAATAAAGTTGGGGGAGGGTTCCTCTGGACAAATAAATACCAACTATATTTTTTAACAAAAAATAACTATTATTATCGATTATGCTTATGAACAGAACTAACAGAAATTTGGGAGGTGAGAGCCTTTGCTTTGTATTTTTGGGGGAGAAATTAGGAAATTTTGTGTTATATGACTTATGGAATCCTAGCATTTAAACTTCCAATATTCCTGTTTTTCATAATACCAGTCTCTTGAGCAATCTTATTACAGCTCCCTTCCACAAGTACAAACATTCAGAAAGAAAACAAAATCGGCAGAAAACAGAAAGGTAGCCAGATAATTACAGTCTCCATTTTGTCTCTAGAATTTCCATTACTACATGAAAAATTGTTTTCCAAAAAATGGCAGGGCCATCAGTATCTTTGCGGTGACAGGAGAGTTCGTGATCAGCCATGAAACTGACGCCATGGCTCAGGGATTGTGAATGGGCTAAGAAAAGCTTTTATTAGAGGATATTTGATACAACATAACACTGAATTTAAGAAGAGACAAGAGAAAACACAAAATATTTTGGATGAGATAAAAGGAAAAGAAGAAGAATTTAAAAAATTTCCAGGGAAGATAAGTCTCTCTGAACAAATTAAGCTTTTACAGCAACAGCTATGTTAACAGTAAGAGAAATGGAAATAAAAATGAACTATGTAAAGCAAAAAAACTTTGAATTGGTGAATAAATCTGGGGAATGGCTGGCATATACATTGAGAAAAGAAGGAGAAAAGAGAATGATATTGAAACTTCAAGAGGGAGATACTGTATTAATGGATAATGTGGCTAAACAAAAAGTATTTCATCAGTATTATTCTAATTTGTATAAAGGACATGACATTCCCTTGGAGAAAATAGATGAATATCTAAAGAAACAAAATTTACCAAGGATTACAGAGGAACAAAGACAAATTACAAATGGACCTATAACAATAAGGGAAGTTTTGGAAGCTATAAAAAAGATAAATCCAGGCAAGGTGCCTGGACCAGATGGATTATTGGGTTTGTAATATAAATGTTTTAAGGATGAAATTTTACAACCTCTACAAAACATGAAGAACTCTGTCTTATAGGGAGGAAAGATGTCAGAGCCTTGGAAAGATGCTAATATAGTATTAATACCCAAAGAGGTACAAGATTTGACTCTAACAAGAAACTACAGACCAATATCACTATTAAACAATGACTATAAGTTGTTCGCAACAATTGTAGGTGAAAAACTGAAAATAATTTTGCAGAATTTATTCATGAGGATCAACGTGGGTGTTTACCTAAACGACAGTTAAAGGACAATGTTAGAACTGTGTTGGACATTTTGGAATATTTGGATCAACATAATGAAAAACAAGCTGCATTGCAGAGAAGGCTTTTGACAATTTGAACTGGACTTTCCTGTTTAAAGTTCTGGAAGATATGAATTTTGGAGAGAATTTCATAAAATATGTAAAATCAATTTATACTTCACAGAAAGCACAAATAATTATTAATGGAGATCTAACAAAACCCTGTGAGATACAAAAAGGAACAAGACAAGGCTGCCCATTGTCCCCTCTCATGTTTATTTTGGTTCTTGAAATACTGAATAGACATAAGACAGGCTGAGAGGATTATGGGAATAAAGATTAAAAAAGAGCTTTTGCAGATTATTTGGTGCAGTTTTGACAACTGATATACCATTTAAACAATGGCAGAAGGATATATCTAAATTTGTATGACAGGGGGAAAAACCACGAGTTAAATATAAGGTGCTACAAGATGCAAAGGAAAGAGAAGATTGGGTTTACCTAATTTGAAATTATATTTTGCAGCTTGTTGTTTAGTTTGGATGAAAGAGTGAGAAATAGAAGGCTTTTGGAGTTAGAAAGACATGATCTGAAATTTGAATGACGTGGATTTTTGTGATATGACAAAGCTAAGGTTAATGTAGATTTTAAAAATCATTATGTCAAATGAGCCATATTGAGAATTTGGAATAGATACAAATTCAGGTTGTGCCCAAAGACACCTTCATAGCTCTCAGTGCAAGAAGCATTTTATAGATAAGAAATGATAAGTAAACACAAATGTGAGATATCAGAATTTTTTCAAGGGGAATGTAAAATAAAAGCAAGAGAAGTTCTGGTAGCAGAGGGATATACTTGTACTCATAATTGCTGTAAAGAAAATTGGAAGCTACTTCTTTATATATATATATATATATATATATATTTCTTTCTGGTTGCACTTTTGGTTTTTTCTTTCTTTTCTTCTTTCTTTCTTTCCTTTCTGTTTATTGGTTCTTGTTAGTTTTACCTTCACTCCAAAAACTTAATTATATATATATATATATATATATTACTTGAATACACACACACACACACACACACACACACACACATGAATAGGCTACAACATTTCATACTCTTCCAAACTGTTCCTTCTTTTGCACATTCTCACCTACTGAGTTTTGTTGCAAATTAAGTTCAAACTAATCAGTCAAACTAAGTTAAATAAAGCTAGTTATCACCCTAAACCAGAGGTCCCCAACCATTTAGGAAGCAATGGGCATAGCTGAAATTTTGTGGATACTTTTACAAGATGACTGGCATGGGCATTCAGAAACATTTGGCAATAACATCCAAAGTAGGCATGGGCATTCAGAAACATTCATTTTCCATGCCAGACATTTTATTTTTCTCCTCTGAAAAGATATGGGAACTAAGTGGCAAATATCTAATGAAATATACTAGCAGGGAAGGAAAACCAGGAAATTGAGGTTTAAATGAGAGTGTGTGCAGGGTTGTTAACGTGCAGGATCTGGACTCAAGAGATTTATGTTCAAGACTCCACTTGACCTGGAGCTCATTGGGTGACATCATTCTTATCAGCCCAATCAATGTTGCAGAGCTGTTATGGGGGGAAAATTAGGAGAGACCATCATATAAGCTGCCTAAAGCTCTCCAAGAAAAGCAGGGTTTAAACACTATAAATAAACAAGTAACTTCAGTGAGCTGAAGCTTCGCCTTGGCTTCCCTTCCCTTCCATCAACTCCTTGCTTCCCTTTTGAAAAAAAAAAAGTACCTAGAGGAGGAATATTTCCTCCATACATGCTTGCTTTTTGTAAGAATTTTGTAAAATGTTTCAAGCGTTATATGAATCTCCTTTTTCAGAACTCACACAATGAAAACATAGAAGGCAAGTAGTCTCACTTCAGATTTCCTCACTTCCTAAGGAGAAAGAAAGGAATTAGTCAGCTAACTTGTCTTTTTTTTTTTCCCTTTCCTTTTTTAGTCTCCTGTGGGTTAGCAGTGAAACAATATGCATGATCTGAAACTTCAGCAAAAACACTTCATCGGTTTGTGGTTGCACAGGAGGGATATTTCCCAATTGCCTGTCTTCCCCAAGACTGAAAAGAGGGTGAGGCATCTAAATGCAGGATTAAAAGAATCACATATACCTTTCAGACATTCAGACTTTCAAACACTTGGGCAGTGTTTCTCAACCTTGGCCACTTGAAGATGTGTGGACTTCAACTCCCAGAATTCTCCAGCCAGATTACAGCTGCTCTTACCTTTCAGGTTGAGATCTGGTAGTGATAAAGAAAACCACTCCCAGCTAAACAAAGCCAGGAAATAAATGTATGCCAGAGTGTTATGATTAGAAGTTACATAGGAATATTTCCTACACATGCTTATAGGACAGTCCTCTTAAAGGAAAAAAAAAATGAAATCTCATTTAATGAGAAAGTTTTACAGAAACTGAACACGATTTCAATACCTCTCTATGTGTTTTTTTTTAGCTCCACAGGAATACACTTAAATGTTGAGATTCTTTCTCCAAACATACATAACATTTAGTTTAAAACATTAAAGCAATCACTTGTTGGCAGCATATAATGCAGTATTGACCTCTCATTCAACTGCCTTCTCAAGACCTCTGAAACCTGTGAGAATGTATTTTATTCACTAATGTTATTTAGGACATAATTCATTAGCCAGCAGGCTTTTTCCACATGAGCTAATTCACTATTAAACAAACTAGACTTGAACAGTTTTTTTCAAAGAAATGCCTGGAATTACTACAGTACATATTCCAAATTGTGGACAGAGAGTTCTTTTTCTCCTCCAGTAATCTACGGTTTAAACAAAAATATTTCTGTAACTAATGAAGGAAGGAGGCTTCCCAATTTAAAATATTTTCCTAACAGTTATAATTATAAACACAAATCCTTTGGGATCTGAACATAATTATGCATGTTATAGTAGGATTTCAAGTTAACAATAAACAATATTTCTCCTCACACTTTTTCCCATTATGTTTGAGTTTGAATCCTGAAGATATTTAGTAACATTTTATCTATATTTTCTCTCTCACCATTACTTTTATTACTTCCCTTATTCAAATTCCTTCAGAGCTAGGAAAAGCCAATACAGACATCGACACCCCTTTTACTTCCATTTTAGAGAGACGTCTTTGGTTTGGAAAGACAACTGGTGCTTTCAGACAGTACACTCTTGGCTGCATAGGGAGGTTCCAATCCATGCTCATTTGGGAATATCACACATCCTGAAGTAAGCCAGTAATGTCAACATGGCTACCAGATATATTAGCTAGGAACACCGGGACTTGTGGACCAATGAATCCAAAAAGAAACCAGGTTGGGATACATTCAACTAAGTAAGTAATTTAGATGGTTTTAAAAAGAGAGTAGACATTTATGGAGAAAGATATCAGTACTTGCTTCTCTTAATGGCTCTATACTATCACCAGAATGAAAGGCAGCATGCCTTAAATAGCAATTGTTAGGGAACAACATCTTCCAACTTTCAACTTCCAACTTTCAATTTTATTGATTAGTCTTACAACCATAACAACAAGGATAGGAAACATCAGCAAAGGTGAAACAAATAACTAATACACAAAATCCATGATACAATAAAATATTATAATAATAAAATGGGATAGTACAAAGTAAACAACATCTTACATGTAATCTCCCAAACACATTTCCTTGATCAATAGGTGATACAGAAGACTGGACTAGAGAAGACTTTGGCTTGCTCCAGCAAAGCTTTTCTGATGTTCTCATGTCATGCTGCACTGGGCAGAAAAGATACTTAAGAATAAGAACTCCCCTTATTCACTAGTTCAAGAGCTTGTGAAAAGAGATATTATTTTTTCCAAAAAAAAAAATGATACTTGACCCTTTTCTTGTAGCCTTGGGTCATGTTTTACCTTAAGAAACCATACTTTATTTATATACCTCATTTTACTTACCTATATTGTCCTCAAAACAATTCACAAAGAAATACACAATATAATAGTATAATTGCAGCATAATGCTAAACCAGTAAGTTAACAGAAGTAATTTTAAAATGGTTAAACATAAAATGAGTGCAAATTGCTTAATTCATGATAGTCAGGATCTGAAGGTCATTCTTAATGTTTTCTGAAGTAGCCAAATTGTATTAATCTCAGTTTAAGAATATAGAAAACTAATTACATAGTATTTTAAACAATAGTGCTTTGATTTATCAGGAGAGGAAATTCAAGCTTGGTATTCTAGAGATTGGCTTCCTGATTGAAAAAAAATCCTGTATCTAAATATAGAGAAGCTTATGCTCTCCCCTCATGTTGGGGCGGGGGGTGTCTTTGGGTCAGTTTTTGACTCTTGGAGACTGTCTGGACAAGTCCCTGCAGTTTTCTTGGCAAGATTTTGGAAGTGGTTTGCCATCTTCTGGGTCTTCTTGCTATGCATCATCTAAGAGTACTTGTCATACTACTTCTCCTTCTGATACAATCTAATTTTTAATTCACTTCATAAGTTCTATTATTATTCAACAACATTGCACAAGTAATTCTTCTTAATACTTAGAAGGTAGCAAATATACAATTTAGTCAGTGTATAGAGAAGAGACTGCTGACCTCCAGGTCAGTGCTGGTCACAGGCAATATTCATCCTCAGTTGGGAATCCACTGCTACATCTTGCAGCTTCCATAGCCTCTTGCTTACAGTTGGCTACCGTGTGTGTGTGTGTGTGTGCGCGCGCGCATGTGCGCACACCTTTGAGTCATTGTTGACTCCTGGAGACTGCCTGGACTAGTCCCTGCAGTTTTCTTGGGAAGATTTCGGAAGTGGTTTGCCATTGCCTTTTCCTAGGGCTGAGAGAGAGTGACTGGCCCACAGTCACCCAGCTGGCTTCATGCCTCAGGCAGGACTAGAACTCATGGACCCCCAGTTTCTAGCCTGGTGCCTTAATCACTACCCCACACTAATTCCATTAATATTTTCTGAACTTCCATTAATTCCATTAATATTTTCTGAACTTCCATTTATACTTACAAAATACCATTCTAAGCCACATTTAAAAAAAAAAAAATAAGACATCCTTGGTATGTACCTCAGCACCAAGGAAAGGGCACATAATTAATGATCACCCATAATTTAGGAGTTGAGTAAACCATATCAATATAAAACACACACACACACACACACACACACAGTCACGCACACACCTTTGGGGATATCCCAATAAATCAAACCCCCCTTCAAAAACGTATAAGCAACCACATGAACGTCCAAAGGAATTGTAGCTGCTGCATCCTGTCCCTTTTAAGTTAAAGCAAGACCATTTATTAAAAATGTAATATTCTCAGAAGGAAGATGGACCCATATAAATGTGCAGCCTGACATGGATGCACAAAAGTCAGAAGAACAAGTTAGAAACTACAGGTCAAAGCACCTATGAAAATCTTCAGCTAGCCATCAAGTAAACAGGTGCATCACTAGAACACACAGAGCCGCCCTTACCACTCAGGGATCTATGTGGAAATAAAAAGTCAGCATATACTTCCAATAAGCTAGCAGTTAAACCTCCACCATGTTTTTGGTATCAAACTGCTGGAAAACAATTAGGATTAAAAGTCTAACTCAGTTTTAGTTATCACAACCATTTTCCAAAACCAAAGAAGCGATGTAAGCTAAATATGGCAATGTTCCTTTCTATTAATAATTAAAGAGAATAATCTCATCGTTTATGGATGAAGAATTGGAACTATATAATATAGAATAAAATTTGAAATATTAGTGAATAAGAGATCTGAAATTTATATAATGTCCCCCTTTGATCCTCTCAAAAGTCATGCTTTAACAGTGAGACCTACCCCCCCCCCCCAAAAAAAAACCCCCACCAGGTACTGGTATTCCCTACAGAGAAAACAAGATTCTCTTTTGCAATTTTTTTTTTGGTGAATGTATCATTTTGTTCTTCTGCTTAATGTAATGGAACTGGTTCTCTGTGGCCTGGAAGCTCTGAGAGAACTGGAAGATAATAAAAACCTTCTCCTTTGTGCATTCCTGTTCTTTTCCCCCACTCCACAATGTTGTGCACTTTCATGATTTTCAGATATTAACATTAAAAAACATATGAACCCCTAACTACTACAGTTTGCTAGCTACTAACACAGGTAATCCCATTCGCCCAAATGCAATGAACACAAGAGCTTCAACATACAGTTTTGGGAACTTCTGGTTTCAAAATCACTCATCCTGAAAACAGCAAAGCCAGTTAAAATGGCTTTCTAAATATGTGGATATTTAAAGAGACTTTAATGGATTATTACTGATTACATAACTTGGAAACCAAGAAAAGAATCCATGTGAAAATGCACATTACGTAACTCTAAACCTGGCTGTTATCACGCAAAAGGCTAATGACAAAAGCCTTTAAACACTTTCTATGTAAGCATTAGCACTAGAAAAGAGGCTCTGAAAAGAAATCTCAACTCTCCATTTAAAGTCTGGGGAAAATAAAGTCTGATTCACTTTCTGCCTTTGTTACTTCAGAGGAATTCAGCACTGATTGTCTTGGGTATCTCTGGGGAAAGTAATTGATTACAGAACTCCAGATCAGGAGCAATAGCCCTGAGGCTGGACAGAAGAATTCCAAACTTGTTTAAGGTTATGAAAATATCCACTGATCTTTTTTTTTTTTTTTTTTAAAGAGTAAAAATATATCAAGCTCAATGCAAATCAGAGTAGCTGAGGAGCCACAGAAACGACTGATTCTGAAAGGTCACGTTCTTATACAAAAGTAGACTTTGTACTGAAGATGCACTTGTGGAACATACATACATATTCAAAACAGCATCAAAAGAGATACACAAGAATGCCCAAGCTTTCCTTTTAAAGAGAGGGGGGTTGGCAAGTTTGGACAAATTGCAGCTTTATTTACTTCCTGCCTTTGTTACCTCACAAGAATTCAGCACTGCTGGTTGTGAGTATTATTATTTGCCTGTCTTGTCATCTGCTCTCCAAGAGCAAAGCTAGATTTGGTTTATGGATTGATTTATGCTTGGATTATGTTAACAACTGGATCTGAATAAACCTGCAGTCACATACTTACACTCACCATCCTGAAGATCCCATCTTCTATCTGGAAATTACATTGTAAAATAACTCCCCTTGACAGCAATTGGAGCTGATTTAAAGCCTACTTGCAGTATGGAGGTGATTTCTCAAGAGAAACTCGCAGTGTTGGAAAATAAAAGACTAGCCATTTTCTCCACAGCAGTGACCAGCCCCTCAGAAATACTATGTTATGCTGCTGTATGATTTTACAATATAAGTGGCAGTTTATTCTTAAGCTTAATTTCAGCATGAGGTTCTTGTTATTGGGCTGCAGTAACTTCACCTGTAAAAATGTCCTGAATCCAACTATGAAGCTTCAAAATTGGACTGCAATTGCAAAAGAAACCAATAATTCCTCCCCCTTCTTATCTCTTCCACCAGCATATGCAGAATTACATGTGTGTGTGTGTGTATGTGTGTGTGTGTGTGTGTATATCACACACACACACACACACACACACACACAGACTCTTGAGTCCTGCTGTGCTGCCTCTCATGGTGGGGGTGTTCTTGGGAGGGATGAGCAAAGAATGCCAGAAGTGTATGACAAGGTTATATAATCCTGGCAGGGACACCCAAGGCATCCCAGCTGCAAGCAAGCAACATAGGAAGATGCTGAAGGCAGATGATCACTTTAGTGACAATGGCAAAGGCATCATTTCATACCATCCAGGAGAAGGCAGTGGTAAACCATTCCTGTATTTTAACAAGAAACCACATGGTCAGACAAGATAAAATGATTGATGATACTGTATAGTGCCAGATGATGGGCCCCTCAGGTCAGATGGCACTCAACAGGCTACTGAGGAAGAGCTGAGGATCTTTGGAATACTAATGGTGTGTATGACATTAAAGCCTTTGGGACATCTAGTTGCTGATGTTGTCATGCAGGAAAAGAAAATCTGACATTGCAAAGACAGAATTATAGTGGGGACATGGAATGTAAAAAGCATGAACATGGGAAAGCTCAACACAGGGAAAAATAAAAAGAATAAAGTACATCTTAGGTATGGACTGGACTGGAAATTGGACTGAATTGGAGACTTTCAGTCAGAAAATCATACTGTTTACTATTTAGGACATGAAAAACAAAGGAAGAATGATGTTTCTTTTATAGGAGGATATAGTAAGAACAGTATTTAGCTATAATCATTAAATGATAAAATAATATCGAGTAGCTTTTGCAGACAACACTTTACTATGACAATTATCCAAGTTCATATTCCAACCACTCATGCAGAGGAAAAGGGGGCTGATGAGTCAAGTTCAATTTGAATTTGAGAGAACATGCCAGCAAGTATGCTGCCTGTGGTTGGAGAATGGAATGGAAAAGTTAGAAATATTAAGGAGGAAAATGTAGGTAGACTACATGACCTAGGAAACTGAAATTAAGCAGGAGAACTTAACAAAGAATTTCATGGAGTTGTTAGAAGACATAAGCAGTATTACAATTACATCTGTAAAGACACTGAAGATGGAAACAAACCATGAAAAACAAAGAAAGACTCCAAAAAGACCTCAGAAAGTGGTTCCAACTCAAATTAATATGCTACAAGACACAAATTCCAAGAAGATCAAACAAAGATGGAAGGAATATGCTGAAATTCTGTACAGTAGAGATGTCAACAGCTAAGATACTTTATAAGCTATTCCCTACTTACAAGAAACTCTACTACCTGAAGATGAAGTTAGATCAGCA
This sequence comes from Liasis olivaceus, assembly GCA_030867105.1. Lineage (NCBI taxonomy): Eukaryota > Metazoa > Chordata > Lepidosauria > Squamata > Pythonidae > Liasis > Liasis olivaceus. Next base: position 183,014,100 of record CM061349.1, read on the forward strand.
CTCTAGTGATTACCAAGTTGGAAAGCTACAGGAATTGATAGAATATCTAAGAAATCTGGCAAGCAACAGAGGAAGGATCTGTAAAGGTTTTAACCAAGCTATCTGAGGAATGACATGGTGGCCAGCAGATTGGAAGAAGTCAGTCCAAATACCAATACCAAAAAAAGAAGATTTAAATGAGTGTGCAAAATACTGCACAATATCCTTAATTTCACATGCTAGCAAGATAATACTTAGGATCATCTAAATCAGATTACAGCTCTATACGGAAAGGGAGATGCCAGATGTTCAAGCTGGCTTTAGAAAAGGCTGAGGAACATGAAACATTATGGTTGATGAATGCTGGATAATTGATAGAACACCAAAGAATATCAAAAAGAAATCAATAGGTGCCTAACTGATTATATAAAGGCCTTCAATTGGGTTGATCATGTCAAGCTGTAGAATGGGAATCCCAGAACATCTCACTATCCTCATGCAACACCTAGTGTCAGCTTTATAAGGTAGACCAGACCTTAGAAAGAAACAGATGCTAAGTAGGCCTGTTTTTATTAAAATTGACTATATTAACAGAATTTTCAGAGTCTGCATGTGCTTCCCTTCTTCCCTCTTTTATGTTCCATATGAATTAGGGGGGTGTCTGCCTGAGATATTTTCATAACCCACCCCCTTCATAACCCACCCCCTTCATCTGCAATGTTTATTTACCTTGGTAATGGATCTTCCCTCTCTCCTTTAAGGTCATCCTTTTTATACTCTGACCTATAGACAAGACAGGAAGCCACAGTCTGGATGTGGCTGAAACAGATTATCTACAGATTGACAAAAGAGTGAAACAAGGCTGTATACTTTCCCCTTATTTATTCGAATTGTATGATGAATATATGTTGAAAGAATGAAGATTGGAAGAAGATGAGTATGGTTTTAAAATGGGAAGAATAAACATAAATAACTTGTGCTGTGCTGATAACACTACTCTGATAGCTGAACACGCAGATGATCTGCAAACTCTAATAATGGAAGTCAAGAGCCATAGTGAAAGAAATGGACTAAGATTGAATATAAAGAAGACCAAACTAATGACAACAGTTACAGTGACCAGCCTTAGAACTGACAATGAAAATACTGAAGTGGTGGATAGCTTCCATCTTACAGGATCAATTATCAACAGTAAAAGAACCAGCAGTCAGAAATATGCTGCAGAATAGCATCTGGTGAGTAGCAATGAAAGTCTTGGAAAAGATATTCTGATGCCAGGAATGTACCTATACCTACAAAGATTAGAATTATGAGGCAATGTGATAGTCTAGCAAAAGTTGGACTTTAAAGAAGTACGATAGAAAGAGTATTGACATTTTTGAACTGGAGTTGGAGAAGACTCCTGAGAATACCAAGAATAGTCAAGAAAACAAACAAATGGATCATGACACAAATCAACCCAGAGTTCTCACTCGAGGCATAAATGAACAGCTCAAGTTATCATTTGGACACTTTATGCAAAGACCTAGCTCTCTGGACAAGTCTATAATCCCGGAAAGGTAGAAAGAAAGAGAAGAAGAGCATTACCAGCAGCAAGGTGGATGGGCTCAACTGCAGCAGCAATGGATGTACACTGCTGGAAGACCTAAAGGACCAGATTGGGGACAGACTGTCCTGGAAGAAAAATCTATCTATGTGGTCACTAAGAGTCAGCACCAACTTGATGGCACAAAAACAAACAAGGAAATGCTAATACACAGCTCACTGGGAAATTAAAAGATAGGTAAAAAGTTAGGCTTTCCTCATTTCTTTTTAATTTGCTGTCTTCAGATTTGAAGAAGTGGTGAAAAAGATGTACAGGTAGGGGTGGGTTTCTTAATGTAATTATTTGGAGATTTAAAATGTCCTTGAAAAGACAGCCTTAGAAATACAGATGGTTTAAAAGCAATGATCAATGACTGCACAGTAAGGAAGTTGCAAAAGTTGATCAAGCTACTGTTCAGTAATATGGGCCATGTGTTTGTAAGTTATAGCTGGGTAAGTTGATTTATGTAAAGGATTTTGGTAAACACTCATATTGTCATTTCCAGAAATAGTGCCATCTCCTCCTGTTACTTGCAATCTGAGTGTTAATACATCATCACAATGAACATTTAGAGAGCATAAAAGCCTTCAGCCCTATTGATTAAACTGCCAGTTTTCAGTGAAAAAAACATTTATGATGTTATCTCATCCAATTCTTATATAAGCCAAGACATGCATGCATAAGAAGGATAATAAACATTTTCAAAGCCCAAATATTTTCTGCAAAATAGGTAAAGCGAATAACATGTACAAATGCATTCTGTTTGTTGTCCACAGCCAAAGCACATAACCAAATAAAGGCATTTTACATATGAATTTTGTAATGGTTCAGTTCAGATGTCATGAACGCAGTCTGATAAACCATGCTGGATTGAGAATGATCAATGATTAATTATGTTGTCCAAAGCCCTCCTTTCCTTTTGCCTTCTTATGCCCATTTTCAACCAAGCTATACTTCATATCCATTTTCCTTCAATGTCTGAAACAAGAAAATGCGGTTTAAAGCTTATTTCCAAACTAGGATAAAATCCCAATGTGTGCAGGTGTTATAACCAGAGAGAGGGATATGGTAAAATCTTCCTGGTAGATCTGTTCTTCCAACCAAAAGATTTTTATGATACGCACACACCCTAGCCGGTCCTCTGGGAAGTTCTTAGCCCTTTTATAAACCTACCCTTTCTTGCTACCCCATGCAGCCCAGTCCTGGGAGAAGAGGAATAAGGTCCTTTGGATCTTCCAAAGCTTAGAAATATATGACTTAACAAGCCTTGCGCCAATTCTGAAATACAAGGGGCAGCTATGCAACTATGCAGTCTTGCACATGACAATGTCTTCATGAGAAATTTGCTGATAAAAACCAATGAAACCAATCTATAGATATCAAAAGTTTATTAGGGAAAGGTAAAATAGTGAAAACAAAAAAGGAAAAAAATCACACAAACACAATTCCAAATAAAATCAGTATAATCAGCCTTGTTAAGCTAGTTACTTATTATTGCCTTGAATCAGCTCCTAGATTTCAGCACAAGATCACTGCAAAGAAGATAGTTGGAGAGAAATCACCTGGACTTCTTATCTGGATTTAATAGGCAGACTCTTTCTCATCTTCCTCCTCCTTTCTCTTGCTTGTTCCTCTCTCATCACTTCATCCCAATTTTATAGACTGTGAGGGATAAGTGAGAGTCAGCTTCTCTGGCAAGAATATGGTTCTTTTGCCCAATCAAGGCCAATTTTCCATCTAGTCAGCCAATCAAAAATGAACAAGGGGCTAAACTCACTTCTCTAACAGCCTTTGGTGAAATTATACAGACACAGTCTGCTTTTCACCAGTTTTGCCTTTGTAGAAATGAGATTACAAATTTTTGTTACATGTAACACGGCAAAACACTATGACCAGTAATTCACTGCTATAATAAAAGTGTGACACACCAAAGTATAATTAAAATTTAACTTAATAAAATGTCCTATATTCCTATCTTAAGTTTATCTTCAGCATTTTTAGTTAGGAAATTGAAAAACAAAACTGATATTGTTCATAATCCTTGTTATTCAAAACCATGCTTGTAGACAATCAAGTAAAATCCAACTCATTCCTTTTTAATAAATAATTTTGACTAGCATATCCGTAACTGAGTACAAAATGTAACATTTAAGCTGCTTATCCTGTAAGCATTGTTCAAACACTGAACATGCAGTTATGATTTTTTAGCCATTTACACAATGTTTGTTTTCATTAATCTCTTCAAAACTAATCCAACTATCTATAGACAATAGTCTATCCAAGCAGGATATAAATCAGAACTAATTTCTGAAAGAGATGAAAACTTCCAAGCTGAAATTACCAAACAGGATTTTGAAAAGAATCGAACCTAAAAAGGGATGCTATAGAATATGACGAGGGCATTTACAGACGATAAACCCAAATTTGCACTTTGGATTAGTTCTGAAGACTAATTTCTGGTGGTCTGTTAGCAATATTATCACTCTGTACATTCTGAATAGCATTTGACGAAAAAGGAAGACAATCACCTCTTTCTTCAAGCTTTCAAAAACTGATTAGACGAAAGAGAAAAGATTCTGGTTATCTCTCTCATGCATAAGGTTTCCACACCCATGACGGTCTGCCAACCTGTTTCTTACTAATTGTGATTTGTACACTATTTTCATATTGCCTGGCCTTCAGGATAAAGTGAAACTCATTAAGTTTGGTTGTAGCATTCAAGTCAGACTTCACGAAAGAAACCAGAAGCAAGGTTAGAATAAAAGCAATAATCTGAATAAACCAGGAAGTCAGCAAGTGAATAGAAGGTTGTACATGTTCCTCCCCTACTATCTTTGTACTTAAAACTTTAGTACAGAATATGCTGATCAATTCCGTATGTCCTAACATTTCAGAAACAGGGGCTTGGTTATTTCTTGGTGCCTCATATGCCACTATACACCTTTTTTCCCCTTCTTTTTTGCTGCAGAAGCCCTTTTGAAGACAGCAAGGACGTCAACGGAAAAAGCTGATGCTCCTCTGCAGATTTACTCAGAAGTGTGTCTCCATAGATTCAGCATGGCTGACCCCCAGATGAGCCTATGTAAGATGACTGCAGGCTGATTACAGAGAATTAAACAATCAACTTGCCACACAGATAAGAAACCACAACAGCGGTTTCTTCCCACTTTTCTTGTGTAGACCAATACAAAACCATCTATGGAAGTGTTTTGTTTTCTGTGCATTGTTCGGATAAACTGCTTTTTGCACAGTGCAGTTGTATAGATAACTAATGAGAAGTGGGTCTCAAGGCTTAGTTCCAGGTAAGAGAATAATGGGATTGCGCCTTTTTAAACAGAATTAAGCAGCACGAGCAAAACCAAACAGCGCTGATTTCATCTGCAGCAGCTTCCGAAGGAAAAAAAGAAGAGAGACAAAAATGCTTCAACTTCCCCTCCTTCTAACCACTGGCTTATAGAGTACAAGCAAAATATCCCCAGGAAAAACACATTTATTATTTGGGCCTCATGCTTCACGCATCCAAGTTTTACTCAAAGATAGTCAGGGTCACTCACAAATCTGTGCTCTGAAGCCAGCCTTTCCTTAAGCAAATAAACAACTATGGAAGTTCTGGGTGCAGAGTAAACAGCCAGCCCTAAATTACAGATGGAAAGCAAGTGGCTATGTTAGTAATTTGCCATTATTAGGTTTGTTGGTTTATATATCAAATTTGTCACCGCCCATCTTGCTAAAAAGCAACCCTGGGCAGTTTTCAGAGGAGATAAAATCAATTAAAGTACAAAATGAAAACAATCTTAAATAAATAATAAATAAATTCCAAGAATGATGGGATTGGCGAATAGCTCAGGGAGTGTCATCAGGGTGCCAGCCTCACCCAGGATTGATTAAAACTCTTATCGCCCCATGCAAGCTGGGAGAGCCAAGTCTTAAGTCCTTTCCAGAAAACAGGGAGGGTAGGGCACCTCTGGAGGGAGAGTATTCTGAAGGGCGGGGGCAACGGCAAAGAAGGTTGCCTTTGCTCTTAATTGGCTGCAAAAACATAAGCTTTGGACAACAGGAGGAAGATAAGTCCCTCTAAGAGAGATTATGGGGATGCTGAGAAAGTAATGGAAAGGAAGCTAGAAATAAACAATCAAGAGAGAGAAAGCAAGTCCATTGGCAGCTTATTTTAGAAATGGCAATCCAGTCCAGGTGACAAGAAACCTGGGCAGAAGCATTTCAAACCATTCAAAGAGAAATTGACTTAATGAACTTGCTATAAATGAGGGTTAAAAATTCCTCTTACAGGTTCCAAGGTTCTTGATTTACCCAAAGACTAGCATTAAAGATACTGAACTGAAATCTGTGTAGTTCTTGCTTCCTTGATCTTGCTTAGCAAGCTGGGGCTTGACACCCCCAATGATAAAATAGTTATCAAATGAGCATGCCCAGAAGAAACCCCCCTAGAGAGGAAAACATTCAGATAAAATATTATTGAGGCTGGGAAGAAGACTGTAAAATAAATTTTTAAACTTCTTGGAGCTGGGATTTTTTTTAATGGGGCAGCACTTTAAAAATGTGATAACCATAGAAATAGTTGGTGGGTGTCCTGCTCCAGCATATATGTCAACTTGCATTGTCAGTCTTTCATATCAGGTGTAATAGTCCAAAGAAAAGGAAAATACATTCCAGTCTCTGACAAATGTTATGATATCAAGGCAAATGGAGCATCACTAGATTCATGACATGCATGAATTACGTGCAATCATAGCTGTAATAAAAGAGAACTTTAAAAATTGAGGAATGCTTTCCAAACAGGGCATGGTGTTTGAAGATGAAAAAAAAAAAAGCTATTTTCCTGTTAATGCTACATCAAATGTAGTTTGATTTTCAGTGCTATTTAAACAATTTGGAGATGCCAGAGAGTGAGTCAATTTCTTCACAAGGGGTAGTAATGTTGGAAATTCTTCTCCTACTTAAGTACAGCCCCATGCCATTGGGGACATTCCAACAAGCCATTCATTTCCCTAGAAAATGTATAAATTTTACTATTTTAGAATACTAGTCATGACCCATTGATTTCAATAGTTCCACTAGAGGTATAATTAAATCTGAATCAAGCAGTATGCTTTGGAGATCAAACTAACGCTTTTAGTGGAACTAAGTCACTGCATACTTATTTTTAGCAGCTCTTTCCATGATATAGTGGCATGTTTTAGAAGCAATAATTCCATTATTTCCTCAAAGTATTCTTGTTCCCTCCAGGAGGAGGGAATCTCACTTGAAACAATTTCCCAAGGGATTCCTATGTTATTCTGTAATGCCAAAACAAAGATTCACAGCATTTTAAAGAAATTTATCATATACTTTAAAGAATTTAATAATATTTTAGCTGCAAGAGCTTCAGTATTTCCTCGAGAAAGAGTGTATACAAATATAGATGCTAATGGAAAAACCGAAAGAAAAAAGCTTCCTGTGGACTTGTTATATGTAAGTGCACAACTTTTCAAAATATTTTGCCTTAAGATTACATCCAAATTTAATACATACCTTCATGTTATTATGCACAAGTCTTAAAAACTGCATTCCTGAATCAGAGGGACTGAATTAATAGAATGCCCTTTCTGTGTTCCTTGTTGCTTCAGTTTCACTGTTGTGAAGACCTGGATATTTACCCTGCCCTCTGAATATCACGGAGAGTAACTCAATTTGTACTCTGATGTTATCTAGATTGTTTTAGCTGTACAATGTGATAACATTCTGCAGAGATGGTATTTAAAACGTTGGTGGGTCTGGGATGGTATTGCTCTCCCCGACTGTATCTACTGTTGTGGCTGACAGTCTAATTATCTTTCAAGGCCCACACAGGCTACCAAATATTCTTGCAGAATGCTTATGCTATTTGTTTTGAGCTGAGGACATCTAGAACAACATGAGAACAATCAAGATGTAAGGAATGGAAATGTAACTAAAGTTTAGCTTTGGCTAATTTAATTCCATTTATTCAAATACAGTTTAGTAAATATTAATCACACAGACAAACAGAAGGAACGACTGTACTTCATTTTAACAGTAACGAATCAGAGTCATGTATGTAATCCTGTCTAAAACATATTTACCGGATCAGTAGGACAAATACTGTATTTCTCTTTCGTAAGTTGTATTTATTTATCTATTAGACTGGTATCCCATCTTTCATTCAGGAGCTCAAGATGACAGACATATGACCCCATCCTTCTATTTTTCCCCACAACAACTCTGTGAGATACATTGGAATGGGGGAGAGTGACTGGCCCAAAGTCACCCATGGAACTTCTGTAGCTGAGGGTGCACTAGAAGCTGGGTTTTGACTCCTAGTCCCACACCATAGTCACTCCATGTTAGCATACCTGCATTACATTATTAATTCACTTACTAATATATTTCTAAATATAAATGTCAAAAATATGCTATGTAATCTCTTGCTTTTGCCCATTATTTCTGAATTAGTTTGCTAAAAAACTAATTCTTTCTGCATGACTCAAAGAAAAAAGAAATCTTACCAGTTAAACACTACTACTTCTTATCTGAAATCTTTAGGACTTGAATATTAGGGCTACTTTGTCCTATTAATTAAAAAGGGCTCAAGCAAAATAAAATTCTCGTAGATGAAGATGCATAGATTTTAGAACTGTATAAAACATTTGAAAGAGGAGCTTTGTGGAGCATCTTAGCAGAAGTGAAGTACCCCACCTTAAAGTGTTGAAACAGCTGTGTCCCTCGGAAGTCTTGTCCCCAGCTGTCTTTCCAGGTGTGCAGGCATGCACCACAACTTCAGTATATATTAGACTGAATTATGTATTGACTACTTGGAATTAAACATGTTCAGAACAAAAATGGGCTTTTCATGATCTAACAATAGCAGAAAGAATAATCCTTAGGAGATGGAAAATACCATAATTTCAGACATAAAGAATTGGATTTGAGAGATGTGTCATTTAGCAATTTTTGAGGAAATTATATACTTGGTTAGTCAGAAAATGACACGTTATCTCTCCCTTTGGGAAAGTTGTTTTAAAAGGTGTGGTCAATATTAACAGCTTAGTTTTTTCTTTTTAAAGATTTGCAAAATCAGGTGAACTTGGGATATAGCTATGATTAAAGTTTTTGCATGTGTGTTCTTTTTATGTATTTTCTTGTTATTTAAAGTTTTTCTTTCCTTTTGTTTTTGTTTATGGCAAATTGTTTATTTTATATTATTTTATGAATGTCTGCTCGAAAATGGATCAATAAAAGTATTTGGTTTTGGGGGAGAAAAAAACAAAACACCTTTCACTGGAGGTCCCAGAGGAAGTGCTATATGGACATGTCTGTGCAGACATCCAGGGATAGTGTTTGAAGCCACCACCGGAACCTGCTAAAGAATGTGACTCCTTCAGCACTTCAAGGAAGGATGCTTCATTTGCCATGAACATGCTTAAGAAATGCTTTTGAATGGTTTGCATGGCCTTATTCCATTCCACTCTATCATATTATGTTACTTTTACATACTGTATTGGAATTAAGTGGGACATTAAATCAGAGCGTCTCAATCAATCTGCTGATATATTCTGGATGTTGATACTATAACAATATCTCCCAGAATGGACTAATTTTTCCTCCTCTGGGCAGATTCATGGAACAAAATAGTTCCGTTAAGCCTCTGCAAAGTTGAAGGCATCAATTTTGCCTTTTAAGCCTGCCCTCAAACTTAAGAAATAAGGAAAAAGTGGTCTGCAAATTCAGCCCTGTGATGTCCTAATGACCTGACTCTTAGGTTGTCTACTTCTGCTCCAAGCAAATGGGTTGGATCCAATGTTGCTTCTGTGAATGGAAAGGAAGCTATCTTTCTACTACTAGAAAAAACACTTCCATGAACATTTTTTTTTTTTCATAGAGTACTGATGCCTTATATACCCTGATGCATTTCAAAAACAGCTGTGGGGATTACAGTTTTATAAATGGATCCTACAACTGAAGACGTTTTTCCAGCACCATTGATTTGGGACATACCCTTGCAACAGATATTTTTGCAAGTTAAGGTTTTCTAAGTTGTTATTTTGTTTGTTACTTTAGATTTTAGTTTAGACTGTAACTTTCTTCTGAAGTAAAGGCTGGACTAAGACCTAATGTATTTACAGTAAAACAATTCTGTATTTAAAGGAAATTCCCATTACACACACAAAGGTGGGGCAGAAAAAAATATCAACTACCCCATTATTATAATCTGAATGAATATAAGATATACAGATAACCAAGTCTTCCTTTTAGGTAAATGCAGCATTTGTGATGCCCAGTTTAAAAGCCCAGACTAGTTTGTATTGCAGTTCTCTTAGTTGGTGAGTGAGTGGTAGATTACTTGTAACATCTGAAAACCTACTGGTTTGCCCCAGGAAGTTTGAGAGATTCATGGGGCAGTTTTCTTCCCTTGTTGCTGTCCCACATTTCTTTCTTTTAAAAAAATTCCTCCTATGTTGATTGTAATATTGGCAACATTGGAGGGAGGGGAGAAGGAAGGATTAATTATGTTAACTCCAGGAGCCAAATCGCAGCGCATCTACAGCAACTGGAAGGGGTTTGGATTCAGCAGATCCAAAATCACTAGTCATCCAGGTTTTAGCCCCTAATGCCACTTAACTCCGATGAAAACATTGCTGACAACAGAAATCAGGACTCAAAGCATTCTGTGGTTTTCTGGAGTCTCCATGGTGGACTGAGCTCATCAGCACCATGGGGAGAAAGCATTCATTCTCCACATCTGAAGCCTTTTGACCCAGAAGAATTGGGATGGGAACACAATATTGCTCTGTCTGTTGTACGCCACTTTCTCTGAGTAGATACTAATTTTTGTAACAGCTAGCTATTAAAAGGATACTAGCTTTTATTAATTTAGCCTCCCGTGAACATTACTGACTGACTTGCTATTGCCCATCTAGTTTAGAGTGGTAAGCGTTGGCCCTCTTGCCTTTTCTCTTTGTTCACTTGCTTATTTATTTATTCTCACTTATTTTGGTTATTTTTAGCTTTAGAACTGTAAAGATTTCTATAGAAGGGAGCCATTACCGTTTGTAATATAGGTTGCATTTAATTGCACAAAGAATCACTGTTTCATTGCAGCTGTACAACAGCTCCTTAGAAGGTTATTCTATTTGGGCTGTTTATCCACAGCTGTGAATCTGTCATGTTTATTTTGGAAAAATATGCACCATGTTTAAAGGCTTTTTGGTCTCCCCTCAAAATATACATTTTAGATTATGAGAAACTTGATGGTTCTTTGTACCCTATGTCTTACTCATACGATTCTCGCACACTGAACATATTTGACTATGATCATTTAATGGAACCAAAAACGTTTTATCTACACCAATCCAGTCCATCTGACATGCTTAACTTGTCATGGTGAAAGGAGGCACAGGCATGCCATGCCAACTTTGAAGTCCCCACAAATGAGCCAAGAGAGTTGGATTTAGCCCCAACATACTCAGTCATGTTGGAGGCTAAATGAATTCCCAGATAAACTAACTCTTCCCCATATCATGCAAACTCTACACTCCCAAGACTGTAACCTCTCCAGGATCTTTGATTGTTCTTTCTTCAACCATGTTCCCCCTCCTAGATGGAGGGTGTTTGTGGAAAAGGGGAAGAAAGGAGTATGGGAAATGATAGATATCCCAGATCTATTTGGCCATTACTAATTAACTCCACTCGGAAGAGACAAAATGCAAGAAATGGGGAATGTAATGACAGCGTGCCAACCTCTGGAAAAACTAAGCTGCTGCATGAGCCATCCTATGTTATGTCAGGCACGGTGTGTTGTGCTAACAGAGCCACTGTTTCACAAATGAGGCCTTGAGTATCATGGGAACATTTTCTGTTTCTATAACGGAATGGTATTATTTCAGTGAATTACATGTGTTTTTGTTAACCATTACAAGCAGAGTTTTTCTTAGCTCATTTTTAATCCTCATGTCAAGCCCCACATAGTTGGGCAAGACCAGGAAACAAGAACTACACAGACTTCAGTGAGGTGTCTTTAATGCTAGTAAACACAGAACTCTGGAGACTCTAAGAGGAATTTCCAACCCTCATGTATAGTGAGTTCACTGAGTATCTCTGAATGGTTTGAAATGCTTCTTCACAGTTTCTTGCCACCTGGGTTGAGTTGCCAATCCTAAAATAAGCTGCCAAGAATGAATGTCTTCTATCTCTTGATTGTTTATTTCTACTCTCCCTTCTATTATTTTCTCAGGCTCTCTACAATCTCTCATATCTCTTGACATGTGACTGGATTCATAACAAATGCAAGAGGAGAAAAATAATCTATCTTGAAATCATTATGTCTGTATGTTAAAATATAATTACTGAATAGTAATTCACTATATGATAACCAAGGATTATATTTAGTCCTAGAATTCTCTGTCTCCCCCTCCCCCATAAAATAAAGGAAAATTAACAACTTTTATTTGATTGTTTTTTTCATAAATTGAATACCTCCTGATTTAGCAGTCTTTAGGTAGGTTAGATATTAGGTAACTTTTGCTCTCTTTTTGTTTTAATTTCCCTGGAAGAGATATTAAATAAAAAAGAGATTTTTTTTTTATTCTCACCCAGAGGCCAAAGACAAAAAAAGCCTGCCACTTCAGACTAAATATATGCAAATAAATAAATGGTGGTGTTAAAAAACAAAGCTGTTAAGATGACAACAGTTAGCTTTGATCCCATGCTGGCAATTATCCTACTTTTATGCACTGTCTGTTGTTATTCAGTAGTACAAGAACACAAAGTCTGTTACTCTAACATACCACTCCTGCAATTTTAGCCTTAGGCAAAGAGTATTTAAAATTAATAAAAGTTTTTAAAGTTTTTCAAAAATTACTGAGAGCTCCTATGGTATAGTGGTTAAAATGTTGGACTTGGAACAGGGAAACTTGGGTTCTAGTCTGCCTTTAGGCATGGAAGCCAGTTGGAGGATCTCTCATTCCTTCTCTGCCAAACTCAGGGTCAGGCTCTGCAAGAAGCAGGCTGAAAAATAAAATCCTTCATGGCATCATGCACTAAACTAAAGCAAACGCAGGGCAAAACCAAGTGAATTCTGCAACCAAGTGGGACAAAGACTACATACAGCAACTTTGCATAGGATTGAAGATTAAAAATCAGTGACACTAAATTTCTTTATATCCTCTTCAGCAGTTGTCTTGAACAGGGCAATGACTATGCAGGATAGCATACCATTAAGTGCTCTGGAAATGTGTCTAGAAAATCTCACATACACTTTTTTTTTTGGTATCCCTGCCTGCTTTTTGCGGGGGGGGGGGGGCAGTTGCTGATACTGTAATAACATTTTCCAAGAGAAATGTTGTTATATTTTTGCACAAAGAGAAATATTAAGAGATCCTGCAGCTATCTAATAATTCACAGCACAGAAGCACCATGTACATTTAGAGTTTATTTGGAAAATGTATGTCGGACTTTAAGAAGCTTTTTTGCCTTCCTCCTTTTTGTGTCAGAAATTCCAACTTAAAAAAGATAGCTGTAAATGTAGTATTGGCAGCTGTGAATGTATTAAACACATGTCTCGGATAGATTATATTCTTCAGGAAAGCATGACTGGCTGTAATTCTATGCTGCGTGATGTGTGAAATGGGCTCTGCATGCAGGAGCAAAGAAACATCTCCATAGCTGAGATCGGAGATTGCGTGCATGAGTTGAGCCCAGTCCTTCAAGTGGCGTTTTGCTCATTTGAAAAACAAAGCAATAGATTGGCTCATCCAATCCAAGCAGGTTTCTCTCTTTTTTGAGCACAGTGAAACAGTATGTCAAGTGGAGCTGTTCTTTCTACCATGCAGTTTCCAGTCAGAAAGCATCTGTCTCAAACATGCATAGATATCACTTATCAGATATTAGATATTGCTTGTAATCACTAAAGTGGATTTTAACAATGAAAATTGAACACGTTTGCTTGAAGGGTAAGAATATTGCCCTTAGATCTGTCTTTTTTATTCCTTTCTTTTTGAATATCGGAATAATTAAATACCTTCCTCTGCTCAACTAGTAACTGAAATGGGGAGAAATTAATTTTGTTCATGTTTTGATGCCAACTGTTCAGATTTACTCTTTCCAAACCTCTTCACAGCCAGGATATAGTTTCAGTCTAAAGTTCACATTTTCTTAAGGTACTCCACAATTTTAAAAAGCATTCACAAAACATTACATTAGACATACATTTTGGAAAATGTATACTAGGAAAAGGTTGTACGAACAGGTGAAAATAAGGACAAACGTGCATGAAGATGTGGATGTATGTATGATTTTTTAAAAAAACATACAACATTGATGTATGAAGACACCCATAGTTGGCAAACATTGTGACTAAAGGAAAACAACTTGAGAATGCCAAATGTAGAATTTTAAACAGGCTTTCACTGGATCAGATTCCAGCAGTGTACACTTGATTGCCCTAAGGAATCAAACACCTAAGAAATCCTATAACTGAATATTATGTACTGGATTTAACTGAAATATCAAACTGTATTGTAATCAAAATTTTCCCATTTACTGTATATCAAACCACCTGATGTATATATTGTAAGGAAATCATCTCATTATATAAAACAGTTTAAAAAGCAAGCAAAAATTCACATATCTCTCAGCAGAGTGCTAAAACTCCTGCCTCTAAAATAGAATTCTGCGCTTACAACTCTCCTATGCAAAATATAAATCATATGTAATTCATCACCCTATATTGCAGCACTGATCATGGAAATGTTGGAACTGGAACCCACAATCTCAAAACTGGAATCCACAGTCTCAAAACATATAAAGGAGACAGATGGATAAAGTTTTCTTTTTAAAAAAATAATCTCCCCAGAATGGCTGTTTTCATAACATGCTTCAAAGAAAACACAGATGTATATGGCCACTTTCTAATTTCTCTCTATTCAAACAATATGGCTCATTGCACAATATCTGTTTAACAGTTCAGTGACAGTCTGAAGCAGTCAAGAAGCTATGAGCTTAGATTTCTATTTTATCTTCTTGTTAATGTTGATGAGTGAAATGGAATTTACATGACATATCTGCAAACAATATCAGAAATAAAATGAAAGTCCCCTACCTTACATTTCTAACCCTGACAGTTAACATCCCCTAGCATTTTGAACCTGAAAACTATTATTTTCAGGTTCAAAAGGAGTTGCTTTTAAATTTCACTGATGGGATTCCTGTAAGCCTTGTAGATTTTTCCACTGGCAACTGATGACTACTGTAGGAAAGTGTTGGACTAGATCAGTTGTTGGACTAGATAGGTTTTTGGCCAGATCCACCGTGTCACATTTTATATTTTTATGGAGTAAATTGGAATTGAGAAATGTGAAAGAAATTAATTTGTAAATTGCTGCTACAATCAGAATGATTCCCATTAGCACCAATTCTTTCTTCACCCAACTCAAACATATTTGATGGTATTGCTAGTAAAATGAATAAAATCAATGTGAAGATAATGTCCTGCACTGATTGCTAAGCAATGTTTAGGAGGGAAAGGAAGATGTGATTGGAAAGGTTTGGAAAAGTTAGGAAGAGGAAGACATTTCAGCTCTCTCACACATCTGACATCATCTTTTGATTTTCCCATTTTCTTTTCCTGATCATCCTATGTTTTCAAAAAAGATAAATATCCCTTGAGCAAGTAAAACAAGTGTCCCTAAATAAAACTTTGTCTGAAATAAACTGGATTGTAATGCATCTCCAGAATTCCTTTCTGCTCAATCTTTCAGTCCAAGTACTTTGGAAACAAAGTATGGCATTTCCCCCATCAATTACCAATTGTCTGATTGATCACGTGCCATCAAGTTGTTTTCAGCAACCACACAGATAGATTTTCTCCATGACGATTTGCCCCTAATCTTCATCCTCGTCTTCTCTTCCCTTCCACCAAATCAGTCATCAAACATTACATATATAAGCTGTTCCTAGCTATCTCTTCTATACTTTACTACTAACTGAAATTTCAAGGGTTCCTGCACTGAAATCTGTGAACAACCAGCTGAGCTCATACATTAGGTTGCTCCATGAATGATACTTGCCATTTGTTACGTGGCATCCAAGACAAATAAATAAACTAACGTTGATTTGGCACCACCCCCAGCCCCTTCCCAAACCTGAGAATTGATATTGCAGGCACACAGGTGATTTTGTTCTCCATGTCTTCACTAATAATGGTTTGAAACCTAATGTCACTCTTGGCTATTCAAGAAGACGGGTGTGCAAAACACAGCAACTGTGTTTAGGAAATATTTGTCATATACTTTTTCTAGTTACCCAATATACAAGCTTTATGTTGTTGCTTCTTCCTCCACCTCTTTGCTAAGCAATTGTAAAAAGTTGCCCATTTTCCTCTAACTTCGACTAAAATAGTTGATTTTGATTCACGCTGTTTTGGCTAGTCTTTCAATCAAAGAACAAACAATACCACGTGACCTTTGAGATTAACTCATATGGCATAATTAATAGCATATGTTCACAATGCACTGCTCATAGCAAGCCACAATTTATTTCTTGGAGACGTTCCAAATATGTTGATTCAAACCATTTTATGCCCATTTCATGCTAGTGATATTAACTAACTTCTATATAGAACCATTTTAACAAATGGGAGGAAAAGACACCTTTTTTGTCCTTTCAAATTACACGCAAGCAGCAGCCCAAATATTTCACTGAAAGGGACTCCCTATAATATCGCAGCCAATGCCAAATTCAGACTGGCTTTCCCCTCACCCTCATCCCTTTGGAGCATATCCCTGTGCTTATGAAATGTAAGACTGGACAGAAAGTATTTGTTTATTAAGAGTGCTGTTTATCAGCCTCAGTTTCAGCTGAAGCCCTATTTGAAGAAAGTGGCCTTATTGCAGTCACCCTTGCCCTGAATTCTTCTGGTCTGCACCACAATGTCCTACACATATCTTTTAAGATGGTTCAGAAATTTCAGTTGCTTCTTGGTAATTCATGGAGCCTATCATGTAGAAGTCCATACTGGCTGAATGGGTTGCTAGAACGATTCCCCACTTGTTTTTAATCGTAATTTTGATTTTAAGTGTTGGACATTGGTTTTAAGGAATTACAGATGGAGATTGGATTATCTCAAAGACTGCCTCCACTGCTCTGAACCTTCCTGGGTCCTAAGATCAGCAACAGACACATTAATAATGTGCCTTCCAATAACATCTATTAGGTTTGCAGGAATAAAAAATAGGGTTTTTTTCCTTGTGGTGGGCTCAGCATTGAGAAATATACTCTGTAAGTGACTCTCTTCCTGATTGCTGTTAAATGGGCCTTCAAGACAAGGATGTTCCAGTTGGCCTTTAAAAGCATGGATGCCCAATTTATTTTCACTTTGCTCTTATTTAAATATCTTGTATTACTGAATTAGTTTTATTTTATCTTACTTTTTAAATAATTTTAATTTATAAATCTCCTGGAAGAAGCTTTTGCATTGAAAACCGGCATAAAAGATTTTAACTAATACATGAATAATTTATCCTAGACAAGCTGCTTCTTTACTGCTCTCACAGAAGTCGCATTTGTTCACCTCAACAATCTGGGACAAGAGCTGGAAAGGAGACAGATTACCAGCTGATTTTTAGTTGCTACTTCTCACCAGATCAGAGATTATCACACTTGGAGCTCAGTACATGGAGTTCCCTATTCTCCTCTGTAAAAAGGGGAATTCTTCTAACCAAGGGCAAGAATTTTGACTGTTCAGAAAATGTGACCTTCTCCATTAAAAACTTTTTGTTTTGTTTTGTTCAGAAAAAGATGTTGGGAAAAGAATATGATTGGATGATTATATTACGGAAGGCAGATTTAAAGCCAACCACATAGCTTTCCAGTTTTATATTTGATTTTTGAGGCTACTTCATAAAGTATTAGGTTTGATGTGCCACATACAATTAATTCAATTGCTTTTGGTTGTATTAAAAAAGTTGGCTGGATGAAAATGGTGGATTGTGTAAGGAGCCAAAACATATTTAAATTAGACTCATACATGTATAAGTTATAGTATCTCCAGACAATAAGAAAAGCAATGGCTTACAATGCTATTTTAAATAAATTATTAATGGGAAATGTATGAAGAATTGCTACCTTTCACTGTGGATGTTATCATATTTTAAAAGGAATAGCCCTATGTTATTCAGGGGCCCCCTTTCGGTGTTTAGCCCCAGTTAAATTTTCAAAATTAAATATATTTAGTGTGAGAATAGTGAACAGTCCTTATGTTTTTCATCTATGCTGGATGGACTAGGGAGGTGTATATATTAATTTCATCAAAATGGTTTCTGCTGTTAGGTTGGATGTAAATTCATACATAATACATACTGAAACAGGAAAAATGATTGTATAGCTACTAGGCATTACAGTTCTTGCTGAATAAGGCACATAAAAAATTGATAGAATCCAATTTTTCATACCCATCCTTGTAGAAAGAGAACAGACAGCAGTGCACTATTACTAACTGCTGAAGTGAAGCAGCTTAAAAATAAATCAATATTAATACATGCCAAAATGATAAATGGAAAAATTCACCTAGAATGTTGCTGAACAAAGTTTATTTAGTTAACATACACAAGATCTGAAACTATCTACTTACCCTAAGGGAGAATGCATAGAGATTTGTGTGACCTCCTCTTTGAAAAAAGGAAACACAAACATCTGAATAAACTCAACTAGAGCTCTCATAGTCATTGTCCAAAGTCCACAAACAAGTAAGATCATCAGTAAGCAAATAAGTGTCTAACTTACTAAAATTATCATGCTCCTAGAGGGCTGTCATCCCATGGAAAGTAATTGCCTTGCACATGATACTGTAACCTATTCCATCTCTTACTCAAGTCTTACCCCAGCCATCGATTTGTATATATTTGTGCCTTTGAGTCAGCATTGACTCTTGGCAACTGCCTGGACAAGTCCATGAAGTTTTCTTGGCAAAATTTCAGAAGTGGTTTGCCCTTGCCTTCTTCTTCGTAGGGTCAAGAGAGACAGGGATGGCCCAAAGTCTCCCAGCTGGCTTTGTGCCTAGGGTAGGACTAGAACTCCTGGTCTTCCAGTTTCTAGCCTGGAGCCTTAACCACTACCCTGGTTTTGGAGTACAAACAGGCACTTATCAATTTCTACCTTTGGTCTATTTAGGAAAGTGATCATCTCTCGTTGTATAATACTTGTGGTCTTAGGCACCAGTACTGCATACTGTACGTTGTACATTGTGCTCTTAAGCTCTTAGCGTAACTATAGCATGGAGGCCAGATGATATTTTATCATCTGCAAAGAAGTATTTCTACCAACATTCTAAACCTCTTGTATATATTCTGGTTTCTTATGGGAGGATACGCATTATGAAAAAGAAGATTTGACTTATGGCAGAAATTAAGTGGCGATAAGAGCCAAACTAATGCTTTAAATGAAAATTAAACTGTAGGTTTGACTTTGAAACAGCCGTAATAATGATGAATATAGCACAGGAATCATCAGTGACAGAGTTTCCACACACAGGATATACTCACCATGCTCAAATTTAACTAAGAGCATAACTGCTTTTTCTCCAAGGGATAGTTTAGTCTGTAGAAATTATAAACCCCACTGCCTTTTCTCATTATATATTAAGGTATAGAGATTTTTTTTAAAAAATGGTAAGTTTTAAAAGGCCCAAACCATACAATACCTTGCATTACAAGGTATTTGCATTACAATAATGCACACTGAAAAATTGCCATTAGGGTTTTGCAACAGCTGCCATCTATATGAACGACAGCTAAGGCAGTGGATAAAAGGCATGTTAACGGTAACTCATACACAACACGCAGAGAGATACAAAAATAATGATTAAGATTGCAGATGCTGCCCCTGGCAAAATACCAAAGAATCCTTTTATTGTCATGGGTAGAAAGAGTACAATGCAGCACAATGTTTGGCAAGTTTATTATATGTGCCCCTTAAGTTGATTCTGATTTCTGCAAGATTAATTAAGGAATAATGTGCTGACTGTAAGTGGAAACAAAATAGTTCACCAGCATAGTACTAATCTAAAATATCCAGTTCAGCAGACCCATATTTCTTGCCCAGGTATAGCAGCTGCAACACAACTCACATCCTCCTACAACAAAGAATGCACCAGAAGCCACCAGGTTCTTAAACCGAAGAGAGCATTAATCCATCATACAGTTTAGTTCAGCTATTACAGATCCAGAGTTTATTATTTCCATTGAGATTATTTATATTCTCCCAATAGCTGACTGGATTGACATGTTTTTCTCTGTATAACAATTTGCAAAGTCTTTGCTAATGTGTCAAATACACATTTGTTGTAATTCCTGATGTTATTTAGCTGGGCGATTCCAAATATACGTGCATTACCTTAGCTATGTTTGACTTGTTTTACCTAAACTTTCCAGGATGCTGTTTCAGTACTGTGCTGTGACCCAAATGTGGCAAGCCTACAGTGAAGCAGGATTGACCAAGTTCAGACAAAAGCGTGGTCTTTAATCTTCAAACTATTATTTCCCCCATACGATTTGGTCCAATTACCTTTGATGAACAGTTAGCATTCCTCCTGGATGTCTAGAGTGGAGGATAACCTACCGAAATCCAGATATTTTCAAAGGCACTGCTGGTCTGGGGCTACAAACAGGCCAAGGCTGAGCATAGGGAATGGATTCTGGATAGCAACATTCAAACTGAACACAGCAGAACATACACTAAAGATAAAGAACCAGATGAACATTTTGATTTTTACAAAGATTCCCATAATAGATTTATAATGCCTCTTAATAAATTTTTTCCTGGGTGGTAAATTCTATGTCCTTTATCTTTTGTCTAACCAGGACTCAAAAATAATGTTTAAAGTAGCCAAATTTTCCACAATAGCTTCCAAATTTGCCTGCAATTAACGGCTGATTAATTTCTCTTGATTATCTTAGCTGGCAATCTTAATATTTGATAATTAATAGGGCACTATCTGAATATCAAATGCTTAATGTCTATTTTTAATACATTTATATTTTCCTTCTCTCTTTCTTTTAATTTTGAAAACCATTATATTTTGTTTGTTATCTTTTTATCTGTCAAATTGGTCAATGGACCATAATAACGTAATGAACAAATGAATTCTAAAAATAAATGAATCCCTGACAAAAAATAATGGTTTCAGTCATAGACAGATGAATCTATCTACTGATATTGGCAATGTGAAGAAGAAATGTGAATCATCAGTGATGGAAGATTTATTGTAGATTAATATAGAAAAACATAGTTTTGAACAGAAACAAAAATTGGGCACAACAGAGGTGGACAGGATCTGTTAGTGATTTCTGTCTCCAGCTGAATGTCTGACTCCTATTTTAACAACTGCAATGAATGAAAAGGCTATATTATCTTAAATTCAGCTGATAAAATAATAAATACTTAAGAAATCCAGGAAAGGAGTTTGTGGTAAAAAGCTAAATCTGTTATTGAAAATATTCCTGGGTTGGGCATGAGCTTAAAAATTCCTTGTTTGAAAATTCAAAATGCATCCAAGGTTTATCCCATTTTTTCCCCCCCATCTTAATCTGGTTGGGAAAATTGGGATTAAAGACAGCAAGAACAGCAAAACAAAACAAAACAAAACAAAACAAACTTTTAAAAGATGCGGCTTTTAAAAGTCAGCCTGCCCAGCTCTGCAGGGTCATTTGCAAGAAGTCAAACTGAATATGAAAGTTTCCTCAGAAGAAACACCTCCAGAATGATGAAAATCATAATGCAACAGGTAACCTAACAAAAATAAAATATCAAAGTTACTAAATATGAATAATTGCTTTATAGTGCATTCATCAGGATACCAAGCAAATATCCAGCCTTAGAATAATTGTCAGCACTGTATAGGTTCAGTGCAAAATGCTGATCCTTTATTTAGCACATTGGCCTAGTAAGAACATATGGTGCAGTGTGAGAACAAAGCTCACCATCCTGGACAGATTGCCGTAGAAAAGCAACTGAGATGAGACTGTTATGAGAACAACTAGTACTGTTACATTTATAGTGTTCTGACAATTTTGGCTGTTCTCCCTCTCCCTATGTATTTTCCCCATCTGTTTAGTTGTACAGAGAACATTCAAGCTGTAGAAATGGGTTCTACAAATTGCAGAACTAGTTCTCTCCCTCAGTTGGTTCAGTACTATTTATGAGACTATGAAAAAAAAAAAAAAAGAAGAGCCATGCAAAGTGATTTGATTCATGAAAGGGGGATCTGAAAAAGAAACCGAATACAGCCCCAGCTGCCACCTACTCTGCAGAAAATACTAATAAGGGAAATTGAAACAATGCTTAAAATGCTTTTGATCAATTGTGTGTGAGGACTCCATGGGTACTATTTGTAATGTATTATGATCAGGATCCTCTCAACTCCACCCTGAGAACCTGCTACAAATTCCCAAGGGCACCCCAAATTTATCTGGGGAAAGAGAAAAGAGAGGCAGTGGAGATGGTTGTGTCAGTTTCCCTAATGGGAATCTTCCATTATTCATGTCAATTTCTGACAGAGGTATTGAGATTTATAGTCCCATCCATCTTCCTGGTAGGAACAAAGTTTATTAGGTCCATGTAAGATATACAGAAAGTATGACATGGCAATGAGGGCAGCATATTTGAATCTATGCAGTTTGCTTGGAATGTAAAAGACCAAGCCCTCTTCAGGGTCAATCTTGTAATTCTCATCTTCCCCTAAAAGATAAAATAGAAAAAGAATAGAATTCTTGACAATGGAGGGGAAAAAAAGAGGATTGTATGAAAGGTTATTTTTAATGAAGCCAGTAAATAATACCTTTGAATTCCCTACCAGGGAAGAAATTAATCAATGTGGGTTGACATCAGACCCAATTACCAGTGGTAGACGCGAGGATAATGAAGTTACCCAAGCTGGACAGCTGGATAGTCTCAGTAGTGTCACAGAAAGAAGGGGAGAAAAGAAACAACATATGTCAAAAAATCTAGTCAATTTGGAGAACCTATGGTTCTCCAGAAGTTGATGAGTTAGTTTAGCAACATCTGGCAAACCACATCTGGCTATTGTAAGGCTTGAATACAAAGAGACTTTTTCCATTTTCATCATTGCTTCTCACATTTGTTCATGCAACTCTTTGATTTTACTCTCTGGCCCTTCTAACAGCTTATCTTGAGAATGTAAGAGCCTCATGGTAGAAAAAAAGTGAGATATTATTGGAGGATTCTCAGCTAACTCCTGTCTTCCAAAAGCTGCAGATCTGTAATCTCAAGAGTCCCAGTGCTCACATCTTCTTAGTGGCCTACTCCATTCTTTGAGAACTTAGGTCTTATATAATAATGCATTAGTAATTATTTAAGACCTGCTCAGACAATCCAGAACCTCAGCAAGTGCAGGATATATGACATTGTCTGGGTTCAGAAGCTAAGCTTGTTAATATTTGGATGAGAGACCTTCAGACAATGCCTGAGTTGTAGTCTAAAGTGAGAAGTTGAAAAAAAAATCCTTGAAGAAGTTCATAGCAAATTACTTCCTTATTGCTGCCAAGAAAATTACATGGATGTGTCCATGAAGTCACCAGAAATTAGCTCAACTTGGATATACTCAGTCTTTGAAACACACAGCTTATGTATCTGATCTGAAGGCATTTTTTAACTCGTTTCATTGAAAACGTACTACCTAATTCTTTGGAGGTACTGTCTGTATCATTTCAAATGTCACATACTTTCCAACATGCAATAATTGCTATAGCCAACTGGATATTTTATTTAGACAACACTGTGGTTTGATTGGATTGCACTGTGCCCAAACTCTACAATAAAATAAATGTATGTGTGGGGGTGGGGGGGAGGGAGGGGAGGCACTAAGAATTTTTTCTCTTTGACAGCAACAAACTTCATAAGTCCTTCTTCCTGTGTATGAATCTGAAATACAAACTCTAATTACTATATCTTACAGAAAAACATATTAGTACATACTTCTGTAGCTTAAGGAAACAAGAAACTCAGTATTAAAGAATCCTCTACAAATAGCCAGAAAAAAATAAATGAACAGGATTTTGAGGCATCTATTGCTCCAATGATTTGTCCAAAACAAAATAAAAAAGATTGCCTTTGCTTTTCCTGGAAACCAGCTAAGGACTGAATTTTTGAACTTTTTGAAGAAATGATACAATCACTGTATGATTTTTCTGCATGTTCATATAAAATGTTCATGCAATAAACCATGAATCTATCTAAATAATGAAAGAATATTTGTCCTGAATTTTTAATGCTAGTGAGCACTTTGTCCAGTTCTGCCCAAACTGAAGTTATTACTCTGTACAAAGCCTGAGAAGCCATTGTTGATCATAGAAAGTAAAAGTAAGAATCACAATTACAGTGTTATTTTCTCTCCAAGCGTGGGTTTGCCTGCAGTGACAATTTACCATGCATCAATTCCAATCTGAGTCCCATTGTCTGCAGTGACATTTCCCAGACGTTTATGGGGCAGAATTAGGAGAACGGCAAAAAGTAGACCTTGCTTTGCTTCCCCTGATTTTCTATTGTTCTCTGTCTTCTGCCTGCAGAACAATGGCCCTTCTATCTAGGGGTGTATCAGCTGGAACAAATGACATATTATGCACTCCAAAATGGTAACTTCTTAAAGGAGCTCCAATGTTCTGCCGCAGAGATGTCATTCCACTGTGAAGGAGAACTTGACATTTGCTCTAAGGATAATGTGATTATGGAAAATCCATACATTTATTCTGTATTGAAAAAAACAGTCTAAGATTATTTATGGTTTTTCCTCATTGTTTTGTGAACTGCGGTGATGCCAAAGATCCCAATTTCTTAGACTAAAAGACTACAAGAGTGTGAATGTCAATGTGGGGCACTCAAGGTAGGCTGTAAGTAAATTATTAGCATGATTAGCATTATTCTTATACTAGCAAAGTAGCCATCAGTATGATGGACTGCATGCACAATCTCAGAGAAGCTAATGAGGGCCGCTGACTTCAGTGGAAGACAGAAAAAAAGACCCCTATCTATTGATACCAGGGTCACAGCTGTGAAAGCAAAAACTTGCTCCTCCATCCCAGACACTGTCAAGGGAGGGAAAGATTTACTGCAACATCAACTGACTTCCTGATTGAATCCATAGACATTAAATAACAGTGACTTCCACTGAATTGAGTGACAAAAATTACAGGGGTTGCGACCTGCAAGAGAGCTGCAATGTGACCAAATCTGATCTTAATTCCTGACATAAGTGATCCTAGTGACTCATCTCAATACTCCTTCAGATTGCAACCCACTTACTTTCTCAGTACAAACCAGTTCTCTGTCTTCTTTGTTTAGTCTTGCTTTTGCAACTAATCAGATAATTCATAAAATTATCAGAATTGGGACAATATACAGATCTGCCTTTTGGGTGGAACAACTACGTGTAAGGCTAAGGTGCAGATTTTGTTTACACTGAATTATTTCCTAAATATTCTGTTTTCTTGCAGATGTTGCGGCAATACTGGATGGCATATCGATTTTATCCAACTGCGTCCCCAAATGTTACTGATCTACA
The DNA here is from genome assembly GCA_030867105.1 of Liasis olivaceus. Taxonomy (NCBI): domain Eukaryota; kingdom Metazoa; phylum Chordata; class Lepidosauria; order Squamata; family Pythonidae; genus Liasis; species Liasis olivaceus. The sequence continues at coordinate 183,039,245 of CM061349.1, forward strand.
TTTTCTCTCTTAAGAATAAGGAAGATTAAGTGAACAAAAATGGATTCAGGAAATAATTGTTTTGGGTTTAAAAGCATAGATAGCCAGCTTGGCTGATTTTTAAAAAAGACTTCACAAAATAAAATTTGCTATGATATAATGATAACTGACATAGTGCAAGTAAAATTGGAGATCTGCACAATTAAATCCAGCATCAAGATCTGCAAAAGATCTGCAAAATTAAATCCAGCATCAAGCATTTGTTTCCACCTACTATTTATTCATTGGTGCTTTTAAAAATATGAACATTTTATCTCCACAAAATAGCACTTCTGCTTTAATCTATGATCTTTTAATTATGAAATTCAATGACATCAAGACAACTTTAAAAAGAAGTTGATCAATGTATCAAAATGTATTGTGGGCAACGATATTCATGAAATTTCAGGAATTATTTATAATAAAAGGAAACATACAGGCCTTGCAATATATTTACATACTCTGATGGGATTTGATATAGGGGTTCCTTCTCTGAGATTAAATTGAGATCTACCACCCTAAAATCAGAAACATCAAACATTTTTAATAGTTTTCTGTTATTTGAATTTAGTACAAGAGTCCCCCATTGGGGGGAGATGGGCGGGAACAAGTTTAATTTAAAAAAAAAGTTTCCTATGGCACGATTGTAATCTTAAAATAAACAGAATTGACACTGTGTTCAATGCTAACATTCAAAGATAAAGATTTACTCCAAATAAGTTTCAGATATTATTTAACACTTTCTCCTTCTACAGTGCAGATTTCACTGGAACTGTGGAAAGGTAGAGAGGAAGAATTATTCTCAATAATGTATGACCACAGTGTTTGTAGGAAAAAAACAAAACAAAACACTCTGTAAGATAAAGGCAGTAACCTGTTAAATATCTAGTTACATTAGCCTTAGTATAGTATAGATTCTAAACCTTGCATTGGCACAGATCTGATTAGGGCTAATTTCCATATTCTAGGGCAGAGATGAACAACCTGAGACCCAAGGACCATGGGCACCTATCCAAATCTTTGGGTGCTGCTCCCATAAGTCCCCCAAGGTTGCCACCAAACTGTAATTTTTAATGTGTCTCAAGGGTAACCATTCTTAAATCAATGAGAATAATCATATTAATTGTAGCTAATTAAATTTAATTTTGGACTTACATCTCAGTTAATTCATCTCATGATCCCATCTAGTTCTTTGCCCTTGCCTTGCCCATTTATTGGATAAGGATTCTAACATATAGTGTACTCCAAAGCCAACTACAACCTTCAGCCTTGAACTGGTTGTATAACTATGTTCTAGGAACCACATTAATAAAACTATGGTGTCAGTGAAGTATTTTTTTTGAAACTTATAATAGCTGAATATACAGCTATCTTGGTTAGTTAAAACAGAAGCAATCTGAGACCCCAGGACTTTATGTAATACTCAAAAGTCTTGGGTGCAGGTCCAGAGAACTACCAAAAGTTGTTACAAATTATAAAGGTTAATAGGAGAGAAGGGAGAAAAGATTAAATACATGAGTGGAGAGTAATCTTACCAGCTGTATTTAATTTTAATTAAATATAAATGAAATGAAATTTAATTTAATTTCTGTCCCGCTCACTACATTTTGGAGTGCAATCCCTGGCATAACCATCAAAGACTAAGCACAGCTTTTGGTCTGAAAAAAGCTGAGCATCTGTAGTTTAAAGGTTTATGTAAGGAAGAGTGAAAAAAAGTACGTGCATGTGTAAAAGCCTTTTTCAGCATGCCAAAATAATCACTACATTCTTCATAATCTTACAGTCCTGCAACACAAAGACAATGGCACAGTATACATATGATACATGGGTGAGAGCTACTCTTTAGGTTTTTAACCATACTTTATTGGCACAGTGCAGGTGACACTGAACTGTTTGCTTCAGTTCTCCATCCATTTCTTGTTGCTTAAATGTTCTCACAGAAGGCAAATCTCAAAAGTGCTGGAAATAAATTGAGATTCTAAATATTTTTCTCCTCTTTTTTAAATGGAAGTGAATGCCCAGTCCTGTAGTGCTTCCACTGTTAATAAAAGTCAAATCATGTGGAAGAGATAAAAAGACTTCCCCATTCCCAGTTCACCTCCATATGGACGAAGAAAAACAAAACTAGAGGGTGATACAACTTTATCAACAATTGCCAGTCAGTTGTTATTTTGACATGCTAATCCAGCATTATGTATTAGCTGGCTATGTTCATCAAAGGCATAATCCTCTTGGAAATTATAATGCGGACAAGTGGGAAAAGCTGTTATATGAAAAACACATACAAAACCGCATTAAATGTGTTGTCAAATAGAGTTTTATTGGGGACTTATTAATACCATATCATCATCATCATCTTCATCATCATCATCTTCATCATCATCATCATCTGTCTTCCTATGCTTTAACATTCAAGTTTCTGTAAATGGCTCTTTAAGGAAGACTATGGTCTCATTTTAGATGCAAGTACTTGGAGATGAATTATGTGGTAGTACAATTCTTTCTTGGATGGAACTTTTTCACATAGTGTGAAATATCTTGTCTCCAATACTCTGATTTAAACTGTAAAAGTAATTTGGAGGGCTTGGATGTGGCTCCAAGCACTCTGGGGCTTTCCCATCTGGGTGAGTTCATAAATCAGTTCCTAATTTATGAAATTTATCTCCATCCCTGCTGTGGCTGTGTGCCAAACAATATCAAATTGGTCAAGTGTCAGGATAGAAAGTGGTACCTTCCCCTTGGAATGATGTTGAGAAAACAGAACTTTTCTGTCCTTTGTATATCAAATGACAGCAAGCAGCCTCCCTTTTGGGGAGGAAGCATTATCTCTTTCCTTTTAAAAATAAAAACCATCAGCAGTTGATATAGTAGGGTTTAGTTGAAATTAATGTTCTTTTTAAGTTTCAAAATATCCTCATACAGAAAATATTCCATGTTCCTCAATTAGAGGAATATTACTAACATTACTTCTAATGAAGAGTATCATTATTTCTTTATTTGAAAATGGAAGGTATTCCAACTTTATATTGCTTTTCAACACACTATGCTAGTAGTATCTTTTTACACTGTCCTTATGGTCTTATCTTTCTTTTCGTCATGCTACACCCTATGTTACGCATATGATAGATTTCCAGAGCAGATCTGGTACTATAGGATATGCTGCATGTAAGGAGTGATAATCAGTATATCAAATACTGTCTTATATATGTAATGTTGTCATGGGAGGTAGTGGTTGATGTATCTATGCTCCATAGATTTGTCGAACCCATCCAAACAGGCAACTGAGCTGAAATTCAGCATGCAGCATATATTAAGTAGTATAAGAAGAGGTATATTTTCTGGTGACCTCACCCCACCTCTTGTCCCAGGTAATCCAAAGATGAGATAACATAGAATTTGTACAATGCACATTTTTACACCCAGGTCTGAGGTGCACTATAGGCACTTCTGAAGGTTAAATAAAGAAGCTGTCTTAAACCAAAGCTGATTTGATTTACGGCAAATAGACAGGAAACAGAATAAAGTAAGACAGGCAACCAGATGACCTTTTTTTTAACATGCTGTTCCCAGCACAGAGCTGCTTTTCTGCTTTTAGCCGAAGCGTGACTTGCTAGCAAACCAGATGATTTTTTCAGCACATCCTTGAAATGACAAGGGGCTAATAAGGATGGTCTCTGCAATGCTCCCTGTTGCACAAAAATCACCTCTCAAAGCTTATTAGTTAAGACTGAATTGATTTATTAAGCAGGGCAATAGACTAACATATCATGAAAGATAAAATAATTATGTTAATCTTACACAATACAGCATGAGGCCATAGCAGGTTCACCCATTGATAAAGCTTCATGTCCATCTATTGATTGTGCAACTCACTGAGAAGATTATATTCTGTTGAAAAAGCCAATTATTTTATTACTGCAATTCACAGTATATATTTGTAGAGCATAAATCTCATAATTATCCAAGCCTGGCCACATGAAATATCTTTGTTCTCTGTTTGAATTTGTTAATATTCAGAACATATTCACTGAGATTTGCATTTAAACGCTTCTGCAGACTACTTCTATATGCATCACTTTTTTTTCCTTTTCTGTTTTTCTATTTCTGTAGTTTCTGAATGTATTTACCTTATTCTTAATCTGCCATTATGTTACCACAGGTTGGATAACATAAAAATAACAAAAACATAATAGAATTCATGAAAAAAAACACAGTGATGTCCGACAACAATCGGTACAGAATATAAGATACAGGAGAAAAAATAGCCATCGTATACTCAGCATTCTAAAAATCTGAAATCTACATCTAAAATGTCTCAGTATCACAACTGATCTTTCTCTGTGGTGACCCACCAAACTTCACCTGAATCTAAACGGCATTGGCACCTAGTTCTACAAACAGAGCATGTTGTGTTTCACAAACACCAAAACGGAAAAGCAATGTGGTTTTTCCACAGGAAAAAGAATACAACAAGAGTAAGCTAAGCAGACTATGTTTTCCTGGGGCTTCTCTGCCTTCTTTTGCATAGATCTACCAAGCGTATTCCAAGTGCCTCAGCAACGCAGAAATATCTCCCTTGTTATGGAATATCAGTTCTAGAGAATTTTGCTTGCTGCTCACTTGGTGGTATTTTGACTATCAAGTGAAGACCATTTTGTTCACTTTGATTTTAAAAGAATTTTTCTCAAAGTCTGGCTCTCTGTTTTAAATACACTGTTTTTATTATTTTATATAATAGATTAATGCTTTCTTCATATTGTGACCCACCTAAAGAATCTGGGAGTTAGACTGGGCAAAAAGACAGATTGTAAATTTAATAAAAAGACTAAACTGTGCTTTGAGGAGGCTATGTAAATGTATTAAATAAATAAACGGTGCTTGTCAGAAAGATTGTGTAGATTGGATTTTGAGACATTTCACAAGGTTAGCCATAGATCCACAAGGAGATCATGTAATGTGAAATAATTCTCAGTGGGCTCTTCTAACCTTTGAATCAGCCTTTCGGAATTTCATAGTCAAAAGAAGTCAGGGAGCAACTTATTTCTCATCTTTTAAACTGCTTTTATTTATCAGTTTTTAAAAATGTATTTAGCAAGGATATCCGGCTACCCGTTTTAACAAATTACTCTGGGTGGCTAACAAATTAGAGGTAAAAGCACAATATAAAAACCATAGACAAACAGCCAGTTTAAAAAGAAATGACCAGGGCTTCTTCTAGACTGATAGCATAAAACAGCTAGCAGGAGGCCATCCAAATCTCAGGAGGGAGGCTGCTGTTTAGGGCAGGCACTGTGGCAGAGAAGGCGCACATCCTGGGTCCCACTAAGTGACACTGTTTCACAGAAGGGGCCCAGAGCATGCCTGCCTTGCCAAGTCTGATGGAATAGGCTAAAACTACAGGACCTTGGAGATCCTGCAAGTAACTTGTCCCTGTGCCAGGCAAGGCTTTAAATGCTTTTCCCGGGTAGCCCCATATACAGCACATTGCAGTAGTCCAACTAGGAGGTGACTAAGATATGAGTGGCCATGAGCAGTGCCTCCCAATCTAGCAACTGGTATAACTGGTGTACCAGATGGATTTGTACAAAGGCCCTCCTGGCCACAGATGCCACCTGCTTCTTGAGTAGGAGCTGATATAAACACCATCCTCCCCTCTATCTCTTAATAGAGCCTCATTTTCAGAGTAAGGGCAGTCATCCACTTCCCAGTCCAAAGAGGAATCAAAATTGTTAACGGAGGTTACAAGAGGAGAAGGAGAAGGAGAAGGAGAAGGAGAAGGAGAAGGAGAAGGGGAAGGGGAAGGGGAAGGGGAAGGGGAAGGGGAAGGGGAAGGGGAAGGGGAAGGGGAAGGAGAAGGAGAAGGAGAAGGAGCAGGAGGAGGAGAAGGAGAAGGAGAAGGAGAAGGAGAAGGAGAAGGAGAAGGAGAAGGAGAAGGAGAAGGAGAAGGAGAAGGAGAAGGAGAAGGAGATTTACATGCAGTGTCCCTAACTGTTTACCTACTCTGTCTGGGGGAGTGCCACACTATCTAGAATAAAAAATGTCCAGATCTGGAAGACCCACAGCCATTCAGTTTTGCTAGGGTTGAGTTGAAGCCAATTCTTCCCCATCTAGACCCTAGCAGTCTCCAGGCATTAGGAAAGAATCTTAACAGCATCATTTGGAGGGCCGGGACAGAGATATATAACTGAATATCATCAGAACATTGATGATACTTAGTTCCATGCTGATGAATGACCTCCCCTCTAAAAAAAGTATGGGTTGCAGTCCCCAGGGGGGTTGCAAGACAAATGATGGAACGTCACCCTTACTTACGTTTGTTTCCAAGTACACTTACAGATTTGATACAGAAGTATATTTAAGGCAAAACAAGGCAACTTACACCTTCTCAGTGTTTTGCAAGTTGAATCAGTTTAAGAGCAGCTGAATTAATAAAAGGAAACACTTTTTTTTTCTTTTTTCCCCCTGACTTTGGGAAGTAAGAGTGGATGTATTCAAAGGCAAACCCAAATTTTAGGAATTACGCAAAATTAAACAAGCTTATCCTTCCTTTAAAAAATACAGTTTTAAAATGTATTCTTTTATTTTTTTCCAGTAAAATGTTTTTATTTTATTAAGTTTAACAGTTATATTATTATTCTGTTTTATAAATAGATTAATATTTAATTATTAAAAGTAATTGGAATATTTACTTCTTGCCTTTAGGTCTTGCAGTATGATAAAGTTTAAGAAGCCCTGGTGTATATAGTTGCAGAATGATGAAAAATGTACAGTATGTTTACCTGGAATTCACATTGCTAACAATATCTCATTATTTACACCCGACAAACTCTATGTCAGTAGCAAAATCAACACTCATATACAGAATTAAAGATGATATAGCTTTCTGAAAACAGTGATAAAAACAAGTCAGGAGGTCAAGTACTTCTAATAACAATAATTTCATATTATAGTAAAATAATGTATTTAGAATCTGAACTGAATTAATTATAGTTCTGGCATTTCAGACACTACTCTACTACTAATACTCAGCTTTAAAAATACAATTTATTTATATAATTTGGTCTGAATTTGAAAGATCCTGTTCACTACACATTTAGTTTGCCATCTTTCAACAAAAAAATCCAAAACAGTTTAGGGAATAAAAGAGCAGTTACATTCTATGCAAGATTTAAAATTCATTCTGAAATATAACAATTAAAACAAGTTCAAAAGGCATAAGTAAAAATAAAATCAGCTTTCTTGGTAGGACAAGAAAGATTTTACATGCCTGTCGAAGGAAACAACAGAAAGGATATAAATAGTCTACAGAAGAGTCTCCATAAGTATAATTAATGGATATCCATGAAGGACAGAGCAGAAATGACCTCATACTCTTATTCAAATAGGGGTGCCATACAGAGACAGGTACTCCTTGCAATAATTTGGATCCAATTTGAGGCTTAACAATTCAAATTAAATCTTGAGTTTGGCTTCCAAGCAATAGCCAGTATGTTCATGTCAGTGTATTTCTGTGAATTAGTGAATGGCTACATTCTAATCCAAAGATTTCAACCCTCTTTAAGGATAGTTTCAAACACAGCACAGAACACATTACTATACACTATAATTACAAGATACATTAATAGCTAATTCAATTAACAGAACCTTTATTTTTCTTTTAAAAAATTGTAGCTATACTTCTGACATACTTTAATAATCTAGGTGCAAAGAGTTGCTGCATGCATCAGAGAATATCACATTTTCATATATGATCATAGCTTCTAGTATTGTCCAATATGAACCAATGTGATCTTGTGGCAAATGTAACAGGTCCTAAAAGGGTAAAATCACCTTTGAATTGACCTCTGGTGACTGTCTTAGCAAATGGTCCTAGATTGATTGATTGATTGATATAAATTTGTATGCTTGATATATATAAACTTGTTGATATACATAAACTTGTATGATTGGTATATATAAACATGTATGCTGCCCAACTCTCAGTGACTCTGGGCAGCTTACAACAATCAAACAAATTACAATAAAACTTAAAAAATAAAGAAAAAAAATGGCCAGCACAATGAATATATATATTTCAGTGGAGTATGAGAAGCTGGAGAAGCTCCTTCAGGGCCTGAAGCAGGAAATAGAAAGGATGTGGAAAGTAAAGGGCAAAGTGGTCCCGATGGTGGTAGGAGCACTTGGGGCCGTGACTCCTAAGCTGGGAGAGTGGTTCCAACAGATCCCAGGAATAACATCAGTGCTCTCTGTCCAGAAGAGTGCAGTGCTAGGAACAGCTAAGATACTGCGCAGAACCCTCAAACTCCCAGGCCTCTGGTAGAAGACCTGAGAGTGAGGAAGACACATACCACCCACATTAATGAAAATGAGTGAATCCTGGCTATTTAAAGTTCAGAGAATTTCTCTTTATGAATTATATTACTTCGAAGGGTCTCCAAAGGAAAAATATGTGAGAGACTAGTCATATACCTCACAGCTAAAAATGATCTGAGTCTATAGATGCCATACTGATTTATACCATTGCAGTAATACAATAAGTAAATAATTTGTTTTATAATTTTGACTGCAATCTGGAAGTCCACCAAACAAAACAAGCTTACTTCTTAGTAGATTTTAATAGGATTTTACTGCTAGTTCTTTAGTTTCATGAAAGCAAGAATTTCTATGAAATTTCAATAAATTATATACTATAATCATGGATACAAGTCAAAGCACATAAAGAAAAAACAAATTGCTCTTTCATCATGTTTTCCAGATGGCTGTGAATAAAGGAGACCCAGAATGTTATAGAACAGTTTTGATTCTTTTTGAAAGAAAATGCCACAGGAGATCTATAAATGAGCATCAGAACAAAATGTCAAATTTATCCAGAGGCCAACTAAAAAAAGTTTTATAAATCTTAAAATAGAACTTAAATTATCACACAAGATTTCCATGGTATAAAACTATTCCTATGATATAGGACTATTCAACTCCTAATATGATACAATACTGAGTTATTAGTCTGCAAATTTTGGTTTCTTCTAGCTCGTACATGATTTCTCCTTATGTCATTTGAATGAAAGTATTCAATTCTGTAAAAGTTTTTTGGGTGAATTCTACTTCAGTGGAGAGAGAGAAGAGGTGGACTTGTTTATTTCCATATACTATTTTGGTCTAGGATGACATGAACGTAACAGTAAATGGCTTTAATCCATTGATGGCTAATGTACCATATTTTTCCGTCAATAAGACGCCCCCATGTACAAGACGACCCCCGCTTTTCCAACCCAAAATTAAGAAATCAATATTTTAAAGATAGTGCAGAACACATTTTTATTTAGTAATTAGGTAACATTTACCTGATACACTCGGTGGGAGGAGGTCCAAACCGTCTCTCTGCAGCTCTATATCCATGCTCTTTTGCATAACTGATTACATTCAAGCACGAGTGAAACTGCCGACAGCTTGTCTCTGCAAACAGCCTTCCTCTAATTGGTTTGTTCAGCATCAGCTGACGTCAGTTACATAAGGCTCGTGATTGGAGGAAGTCTGTTTGGGAGACAAGCTATTTCACTCGTGATTGGAGGCTAGCAATAGGAGGAAGCCTGTCTGCAGAGACAAAGTATGGGCAGTTTTGCAACTGCGTGGTTCTCTCCTCAGCTGACTTCCTTGAATAAGACGCCCTTCAATTTTTAGCGTAAGGATTTTAGAAAAAAGTATCGTCTTATAGTCGGAAAAATATGGTATATGTAATGTATATAATGTAAATAAATATTCTCACAATTGTATTTTGATGGCATATTGGTTAAGGAGAAACCTGGAGATTCTGTAGAGCATTTTCTAAAAAAAGGAACCAAGAGCAAAATGAATGAATCAATCTATACCTCATTTCATGACAGTTGCTTATTTACCCATTATCCCATTTCAACTTTCATTTGCATGTCAATAACTTGCATAATGTTGTTCATTTAAATATATATTTGTTTTAAAAACTCTTCACAAAAAGTGCATTTCTGAAAAGATTTGATCCTATTATACCCATTTAAATGTGTTCTTATACAGGTTCTGAGCTGAGAATTGCATAGCAGAATTTAGAGAAGTACCAAGGATCACCACCTTCTAGTCCCCCTACTGACTTGGAATACACAGTTCGGTTTGATTCACTCTGAAATTTAGATTAAGTGAGATCCTCAAGCACATTTATTGACAACAAGCTCCTATAGAATATGCCCTGTGTTCTGAGTGGACAAAACTGGTTTAAATGTTATTTAAATATTAAATGTTTGTTTAGAACATACTCTTTTCATACAGTGGCACCTTTCTACTTCTGCTGTAATCATTCATTAAAACACTGTTCCAAATTTATCCACCATTATTCATTCTCCTTCTAAACCAACCTTTTTCTAGGACGTTTTGGAAAGCAGTTTTATGAAACAATTAAAGACAAGCCAGTTATCCTACATCCCTTGAGGCCTTTCTAAATGGGTGCATGGATTCTTACAGTACAAATTTCTAATAAGTAACACTTATCTAATCTCAGAATGATTACTTGGAAATGAAAAGGCCCATACATTTAATGAGAATATTTAGGCCCCAAGCTAACATCTCTCTTATCAACCATTTTCTTAAAATGTCATTCTCTTTTACTCAACCTACAGCTTTCATTAGAAGAGCAGAGAGGCAGTACTCATGTTTGGGGACTAGGTTAAGGGTAGAAAAACCAAAACAAATAACCAGCAATTACCAGACCTGTCTCAAGAACACAGAGTTTCTTTCTCCAATTAATTGTCAGCATCATTATCTTGAGTCATGAAGGGAAGAACTGGTTGAAATCCATAAATAGAAAGATGCATCATTAAGTCATTCAAAGAAATTCGCAGCATTTGAAATTCTCAGTTGCTTGGTCTGGTCCTGCCCGAGCTTATATTCATTACCACAGAGACAATTTAATAGGCTCATTACATTAGCATTCTTAAAAGCAAGAAATTCAAAGTAGTTTAGTTAACTCTCAGCCACATCCAGGCAACCTGGAATTTTAAATCCTTCATGTAAAGTAACTTCTTTCTTAAGGCCTTCACTTGCTTTTTTCTCCACCCATCTTCAAAGCCTTCCATAGCAATTCCTGACAGAATTTATGAGAATACAATAATATGCCAATTAAAGAAAGTTAACTGAGTGCTAATATTATATCTCCAATGCACCACAATTATTAATGGAAAACCCTGTTATGCAGCAATATGCTAGAAAAAGAACTGGAATAGAAAAGTGACCAGTTTTGCTCAATCATTGCATTTGTTCAACATTTTCCCATGACATAATATGAAGGATTCCCTGTTATAGTCATGTATCAAATCTAAAAACTTTGGGGGCTGACAAAAAGTAAAATTTTGTATTTGATACACAACTCACATTTCATCAAATGTACGTAATGTACGTAAATGTCACTTCACTAGCAAGCACGGCATATTTTCCCCTTCAAAAATCTCCACATATTAGCTAAAATGGAACGTGCTTCTGATTTTTTCCTCAACTGCCACACCCTTGTGTTTATCTGATAATCTGCAACTCCAATATACAGTGGTACCTCGGTTCACAAACTTAATTCGTTCCAAGGCTGGTGTGGATCTTCCGGGCTGTGTGGCCGTGTTCTGGAAGTTCTGTTTCCTAACGTTTCACCAGCATCTGTGACCGGCATCTTCAGAGTGCAGGAGCACAGACATCCTGGGCACAGAGAGAACTGCTCCTGTCTGTGCTTCTGCACTCTGAAGATGCCGGTCACAGATGCTGGCGAAACGTTAGGAAACAGAACTTCCAGAACATGGCCACACAGCCCGGAAGATCCACACCAGCCTTTGTATGCCGGCTGTGAAAGCCTTCGACAATACATTAATTCATTCCGCGACTCTGGTCACTAACCAAATTGGTCGTGAACCAAATCAAATTTTCCCATAAGGTTCAATGTAAATACGGTTAATCTGTTCTGACCCCTCCGAATTTGGTCGCCAACCGATTTTTGGTTGCGAGCTGAGTCAAATTTCCCCATAAGGTTCAATGTAAATACGGTTAATGCGTTCTGAAACATATGTTTTTTTTTTTTTAAACCACAAAAATATGAAACAAAGTACAGTACAAAGAGAGAGAACACTAACCTTGCTCGAGGCGACTTCTGGCGTGGAGGACAGGAAGGCGGGTGGGGAGGCAGTTATTGCTTGGAGGGAGAGTCCCCCTCCCTACAGGAAGCCACGACCACATGTCACGGGAGGGAAAATGGCCGCGGATCCTGTTCGTAACCCGATGCGGAGTTCGCGAACGGAGGTAAAATTTTGCGACCGGAGCTGTTCGTGAACCGAATTGTTCGTGAACAGAAGCATTCGTGAACCGAGGTACCACTGTACTATGTACCCATTATCATATTTTTTCCTTCATGCTTTACTCATCAGTCTTACTAAATAGTAGAATTTCTGAATGAACAGAGGCACTGTTCAGCACAGTATGAACTATGCTAAAAGAGACACAAATGCTGAAGACATCCTAGGAACCACATGTTTTGATCTAAATGTTCCACTATTCTTTCCATTTCTAACCAAGTGATAAGAGAGAAGCACTTTCTATCCAAAGTACTCCTGTTGGAAATCTATATCCTATTCTAAAGGAAGGTAGGCCCTTTTAGATTATCAGCAAGCTGAGAATTTTTTTTTAAATTACATTTATATTCTACCTTTTTTCTAGGATCAAGGCAGCACATACAAGAGTTCCTCTAATTTTATCTTCAAAATAACCCTGAGAGAGCAATTGGCTGAAAATCACAGATAACCCTTTAGCTATAGCCTCCTGTTCCTGTTATCATCAGCTTCAGTCTGGTTATGTCTTGCTGGAGCCCACCAACCCCACTTTTTGCAGCAGTGAGTTTTTCTTCCATAGCAGGTTGTGACTCTGAAGCCATTCCTGGAAGTCCTTCACTTCTCTTCAGTAACACCCCTTGAGCCCCCTTTTTCCCCAAATTGTTCCTGCAATACAGATAAAGGATAACCAGTGGCAAGAGGACCCACATCACCTAAAGCTCTTGTGATATTTGCAGCACTAAGTTAAGTGAAGTTCACCTGCAGCAAGATATAGGTTGTTATATGACTAACTTCTGCAAAGGAGATGCTTATCACATGCTGGCCTAAGTTCCAGAGTAAATTCTAGAGTGAGGGCATTGTCAGAGGGATCTCTAGGACTAAACCATGGCACCTTATCCCTATTTTGCACTATTTTTGATTATTTGTATAATTTAAACCATTGCCAAAGGGTGCCTTCTTATGCCCTTCCCACCCCCTTCACCTGATTATCATGGCAGTATTGTCATCTCTGCTGTGCTTTCTTACAAATTGCTCTAAGATAATAGAAACCACACACTTAGATGAAATGAAACGTAGCTTCTTCAGATCTAGGCTTTGGAGAGAGATGGACCAGTTTCTTAGAACCGCCCTAGAACTAAACAGCTTGGAAACTCTGATGAAAGTTCCACAACAGTGCTAAAGATTTAATAGTCATTTAAAGCCTGGCACCGTTATCTCACTTGCCTGTGCTGTCTTTTATGATTCCATTTCATCAAGACACTTTTTTTTAAATTGTTGTACATTGCCCAAAGTCACTTCTTGTGAGATAGGTGGCCATATCAATGTGATTTAATAAATAATAAATAAATAAATGATTCTGCTGCTGGATATGGGCAGCACAATTTTCACTGGCATATAATTCTTGTGGTTTTTGTTACTTTTTGATGTTAAAACAGACAATGCTATTGCCAACGGTTTCAACCCAAATATTCAGAATTTAAATAAACAAGCACATACATTATCTAAACACATTGTAGCCTCTAGGCTATCAAAGCAATGTTAAATATATAGCTATGTTTATCTGTATGATAAAAGAACCTCTGGTTTTCTATTTACGCCATTAATTGATATGATCAATTACAGTTTTTGAAGTAATAAAATTTGTGAATACAACACTTCACAAAGATATGCAGGGAAAATAGAAGAAAAACAGCCTCATAATTCTCCAGTGAATATCAAGTGACCAAAGATTTCCCTACTGAGTTTCCCACTTATTCTCTGAACTGACTGGAATAGAATTTAGACTCCAACTTCTATGATAAAAATCAGCTTACTTCAATTTCTGCCATTATTACTGGCTCTAAATTCCTTTCCATGCCTTGCCTTCATACCCTCAGGCAGACAGATAGACAAAGCAGGAAGTGCAGAAGCAATGTTAAGCTCCTTGAAATACCAAGGAAGTGTCCATCATTCAAACTTTGCCTAAGCAGATCTTCCATTATTTCTGCAGAATTGACTAAATGACAGCATTACACTGTGTGTCATAATAAATATCCAATCGTCCATTTTTTAAACTCTATTACCCTTATTATTCTGTTTAGTTTTACACCAGCTGCTTTTTTACTCCCTCTGGGACAATCATCCCTCATACTCCTACCAATCTCATTTACAGCATTCATAACACCAGCTCTGTCATTTCATATCAACTGGACAGACATTTTTAACCTTCTCCAGCATATAGTCTAATATCATATCTATGAAATACTTGACTGCTATCACCTTATCTATTAAATGTCAGAATCATGTGTTTCAAACTGTATCTTGAGATGCTAGGATTTGCAAGGAATTAAAGTAATGCTTTTATGAAGAAAACCACTGTGAATGAAAGACTTGTAATAATTTCATTCAGGATCCAATTAAGTGTATTTGTTTCCCTAATTTCCAACCCACCCCTGTCCCCATAACCTTATGAGATATGTTTACTTGGGTTGGACTGACAGATTGTGTTTGGACTAAAGTCAAAGTGAACTTCCACAGCTGGCAGATTTGAACCTGGGTATTGCTAGTTCTAGTTCACATTGTAACCACCAGATCACAGTGATTTGGGGTCAGCATGAAGTGATATCCAACTAGTGTCATGTGTAAACTATGGTTTATGGATTAAAGTTTTAAATTAGGCCACTGATTCAACAGATCATATTTTAAAATACAAGGTTTAGCAGGATCCATGGACCTAGACAGTAAAATGCAACAATATAATAGCTATGCCACTGCTCTGTCATCGAAGCATAGGAGACATACTTTGGTTTAGTTTGGTCTGAAAAAGCACATTTAATCCTTTTGTGATATTCATTCATTCATTCATTCATTCATAATTAATTAATTAATCAATTTATATGGCTGCCCATCTAAACAAGTGACTCTGGGTAGCAAACAGTATTAAAATAAAATTAAAACCATTATAACCAACAACACAAAAATTAAAATACATAGCAGCTGAGGAAGCTATCACAATTGACAGTTACTTGCACAGCCAGGAGACACGACCCTTCACATATTCAGGGCCATGGCCCGGGCACAGAACCAGGTATTTTCTGCCTTGTGAAAGGCTAGTAGGATCAGGGCCATCCTAATCTCTGGAGGAATAATGTTCCATAGGGCAGGTGCTACAGCAGAAAAGGCACGTCTCCTGGGCCCCACCAACTATCATTCCTTGGCTGACAGGACCTGGAACATGCCCATCCTGCCAGATCAGATGAGAAGGGTAGAAACTGGGGAGAGACAGTCCCTCAGTCTCAAGCCATGAAGGGCTTTAAAGATGACAACCAGCATCTTGAATTGCACCCAGAAGCACACCAGCAGCCAATGCAGCTCATGCAGTAGTGGTGTTACATGCACCGAATAACTGGTGCCATTGATTACTTGTGCTGCCGCATTCTGCACAAGTTGAAGCTTCCAAAGGCTCTTCAAGGGCAGCCCCAAGTAGAGCATCGCAGTACTCCAAATGGGAGGTCACAAGAGCATGATATGGTGGCCAGATGATTGTGAATAATGAAATAATCACTGAAAAACCTCTGTGATGACTGCAGTGGGTTGACTTAAAATGACACATTCAGTGGGACTTACTTCTGTAGATATGGTCAGGCTTTCGCTGCTAGGCACATAAGCCTAATGGCAGGATACAATTTCCCTTGCATGAAAAATTATTCTATATACCTCTTTAGCTCCAAAGAATAGGATTACCTTGTCTGCATATTTTTTAATTAAAGACACTACTCAAGGATTCTAATGGATTGCTTTCACCAAGTATTAGCAGTGTTTAACAATCCATCATACATATTTTGGGTATGACATCTTGCATCATGCAATTAGCTTGATTTAAGCTCTGTCCCCTCTACAGGGATATCCCAATGGCGTGGGCCCTTGGCACAAAAGTATAACAGAGGTAATTTAGTTTTCTAAAAGTAACCGGATTGTTCTGTTAAAAAAACAACAACTGTTATTATACCAGCTAACTATGGAATTTCCACCAGAAGCAAATAATCTAGCAAAATTCTGACAAATTGGCTAAATGCACAAGACATAGTTTTCCAGTCAGATTCTTTGAAGCTTCTGATTCATTTCCCACAAAGAGTGAATAAAAATAGGCATCAATGTCCTAGTGGAAAATTCACTGTCTGTGGTCTGCCAGATGTGCATATCAGAAGGACTATACAAAGACATTGTGCATCTGTAAAATTCTACCTGAATACCACTTATTTCCTTGAATGGAGAATATTATAAATCTGGAATAAGTATGAGGTTGCTGTTATCCTAGGTTATTGCCAGTATCTCTATCTCTGAGCTAGCAGCTTTAAAATCCAGCCATCTCCCACCAAAATGTTGACTTATTGATATGTTGGTGATGGCAACTGGACAATATAAAGTTCACTAGAGTTTCAGAATAATGGCAGTTTATCGATCTTGAACATTCTAACAATGCAAGGTAGAGAGGGACATTTATACATTAAGGATACAGAATCTTCAGACTGGAGCAGGATAGAAACCTGAGTAACTAGATAAAGAGAAAGATCGCAGGTACAGAAGAGTTGCCTCAGTGCTAATTCACATCATCGCTCTAAAAAAAGGGATCACTTATTAAATCATGAATGCTGACAAAGTAAGTGCTGCAAGAAATTCAACACATGTATAACCATGTATAATATCTTTCAAAAGAATGAACTACTTTACAAAAAATATAACTAAAGCAAGGAAAATATTGGAACAACCAAATAAAAATTATGAATAGTGTGCATGTTTTCTATAAGTAATAAATGTGATCTCCTACTACAGCAGTTTTCCCATCCTGATGCTCTCCAGTTTTAATAGGTTTGGCCATGTAGCTGGGGAATTATGAATGTTGGAATCACAATACATTGGAAAAAATTAGGTTGGGGAAGACATGCTATAGATTCTCCATGTTCTGTTCAAATCCCATTACAATATAGAAATATAGGAATAAAAGTGATATTGTAGGCTGTATGCAAGCTGGTGATAATTAACAACCTGCTCTTCAAACAGATTTCAGCTTAATATTTTCTTTACTCTGAATTATCTTGAAAATACATGGCTGCAATAACTGGGGCATTGGCACTGGAAAAGAAAGCAGAACAATTAAACTGTCACTTGATTTCAACTAGTTGAATTATTGTATCTGGCATTCAAGGAACAGTTTCCTGCTCAGCCATGCAAAATAAAACATAGCATAGAATATGTCAATTGTTGGATAACAAATATAAATATCAAAGAACCCATACAGTGAAGAGCTTTGTTGTAGCGGCATTAATTAGCAATTATGGAGAATCAAGTTGTTACTTTTAATAATTGTGAAGGCTTGAGTGGTCAAGGTCCAAAAGAAAGGGCTTGAGACCAGACTGGTTCATTGCAATAATGCATATATTATTGCATTATATCTAGTCAGTTCTCTCTCTGAGAAGTCATCAGCTCTTATTCCATTACAATATATAGATAGGAGAAAAAAAATGCAAGTTTTAAATCTTGGGATGTGTATATGTATGTGTGTATCTCTCTCTCTCTCTCTCTCGACTCTATAGCTTGCACTAGCCAGTTTTCTTAATTATTAAGAGCTTTTCTAGTATTTGCAATCAAAGTATTAGAGCTATGTCACTGAATCTTTGGCTGTGAGCCTTCTAGTTTAAGTATTGGTCTGAGTGAAGCCTGACAACAATATATTAATCATATACAAAGCTTTATGAAGAAGTATTGACTGGCATCTAGCTCTTAACAAGGTCTTCCCCTCCCACCTAGAAGTGGAAATTTGATAGCATTTAATATTTCTTCAGAACAGGGTTACAGAAAGTATCTCATATTATTCCCAAAGAGATATTTTGAGTTACCTCAAGGCTCTGCCCTGGAATTGCAAACATATGCTAAGAACAACTAGGATAGTATCAGTTAGGTATATAATGTTTTGAAAATGATTTCAGCATCCATTCCCTGCTCCCGACTTTCTAGACAGCAATGATCACTCCCAGAAGAAATCCAAGGAATAATACATATTAACTGGATTATTTCCCAAGGCTATGGCATTGAATCAACCAAGTGCTTGATTACCAAAACACCAGAGGTAGCAAAGAGTTCAAGGAGCTAGAACAATGGCTGCACCATAAACTGCTTTTAAGTATGTTATACCATGATGGATCATCTCTCTCCAGATGTTGCTGAGTTCTGGTTTCCATAAACCCCAGCTAACATAATGGTAGATGATGCTTACAGACCAAGTATATCTGGAGAGTCACAACTTATTTATTTAAATATAAATATAATCCTCTAGAAATAAAGCATCCAGAAAGCTGAGAATCCATGCAGTTGCCCTCTGTGATCTGGTATTAAATTTGGAGGGGCTCAGACAGGCCTAGATTTAGATTCCTGAGTTCTAACTGTAGGATTTTCACTACTGACCTGTATTGTGGGCTGTTCTTCTTAGAACTCTGAATAACAGCAAGAAAATAATTCTTTAAACTCCAAAGTTCTTTTCCACTGATATAGTTCATCAATAAGGCATCTAATGAAATAAGGTCTCCATTTCAGACATGACAAACATGAGGCAATTAAAATAATTGCACATGCTCCTCTGAGAGAATATTACAACCTTATTTCTTCAAATTAATTAAATGTTAACAAATTAAATAAAATTAATGTTTTATTAATAATAGTTGTAGTTATTTTTATTATGAAATGAAAGTAATTGACTCATTTAAGTAAAAGAAAGGAAAAAATGGATGAAAGTAAGTTCATTGGAAGTCTTACTAAATGAACATAATTTTTCTTTAACATAACTGAAAAGATGTGGCATAAACTGAGATAATAAACTTTTTTAAATATAAAGTTGAAAAATAGATTTTCCCATTACTGACTTAAGCTAGATGACAGCAGGATGATGGCTGATTTTCACTTCAATCAACAACCTGTGATTATTACTTTAATTAGAATATAGAAATAGAAGGAGCTAATGTTCAACTACCCCAGAGAACACTGCATTTAAAAAGAAATACTGTGCTGCTAATTTTACTGATCCTTATATGCAGAACTGATTCAGTTGACTTTTTACTGTTGCCACAACCATTACAGAAATATCTACATAGGTCCTTAGTGAGAAATAAAGAGAGTGGGGAGAGAGAGGAAGTGAACATCCAAAGGTGTATATTTAATTAAATACAACAAAACCAAAGGTCTTCTAAGCAAAAATATTTTTCCCTTGCTTTCTAAAAAGTACTGTCAACATTTCTATGTTAATGAATTTTGTTAAATGATGAAGTTTTCTGCTGGAAGATGAAGTATGAACAAAATTTTAAGATTCATTACAACCTAAGGTGAACAAACCTGAGTTCATTCATCAGTATATTCTAAGTACCAAAAATGAAAGGTCTGCTGTCAATTCCTATTATGAAGATTACTTGTTCTTGTAAATAACAGAATATCTAATAACTGTGATTTGTTCATCAGTATTAGCACTGTTTAAGTCCATTAATTCATAAGTTCATTACTAGGAGCTGGCTATTTATTTATTTTTTTATTTACGGCCCAAGACCAAGTCACACAATTTAAAAAATACAGCACACCAATAATGCATGTTTGTGTGTCTGTGTGTACACACATACACACACAAATGCACACACACACATATATACTTACATAAAAGGTAGAAATCCTATAATGTTAACATTACATAGACAGGACCAAACAGTTTCTATAAGCTAAGGCTATAAATAAAAATTTCGCTACTGCCATCAAACACCTGGACATTGGTCATTTAATAAGAATACCTTAATTATACTGTAGATCATACTGTGGATCATTCAACTATATCAGAAATAATATTTAAGTATCCAGAATGTCATCCATTAGTTGTGCAATCAAGCTCCTTGGGGGCTTCATTTTCTGTGTCCCATCAAGAAACTAACCTGGTCCTTTACATCAGCAGAGAAGGAGGGAGCTGCAGGGTTCAAGCCTCCCTTCTAGAAACATTCAGACATAAAGGTCAGCAATTTCTGTCCAAACAAACAAGTACATCAATAACGGGAAACCCTTCTACCTGAGCTAGAAGTAAATCTCCATTAATAATTTATCACTTTGCCCTCCTTTGGAAGAACTCGCTTTCTTCCTCTACCTTTTTCCTCCTTTCCCCTTCCTTGATATATTATGACTTTTCAAAATGTGAGATTAAAAAAGGTTGGGGGAAAAAAAAAACCCTCTTAGCAAATCAATAAAACAATGCCACCAACTGTATTTCTACACATCTGCTCTAGGGGCAAACTAATTTGAAGTCTTTGTGATAGAGATATTCTTTTTTGCTCATTGGCTTGTCATAACTAATTTGCTCTGCCGTGGGTGAACAATGGGAGGAGTATTTGGGCTGGGAAGGTGCCAGGTCAATGTTCAATACAGCTCCAAGTACACCAATGGTACTAAATAAGCATTAAGCTGAGGTAGTCAGTTAGAAACTATCAGCAGTAGAGGATAATAATATCAGCCAAGAAACAGAGTGAGCTAAATAAAACTTGGGTTGGGTGGCTGCACAAAGAACCAAACCGAACAATGCAACATTTCCTGCAAGAAGTGGAACTTAAACTAATTTTCACCAAGTCCATTAATTTCATTAGCAGTCAACTCTAAGCCTAAGCCTTCAGTTCCATATCTGTACAACATAGTCTATAAGGCCATGCCATTCTGGATCTTTTTCACCGAATGCAAATTTCAGATGGAAGTACCCAAAATAAGCACAGTGAATTGCAAAGATTTCTAAAAAGGAGAGAGAAATGAATATTGAAGCCAGTAGCCCAAAGTTGCCTTCTTTTGTAATATTATAATGAGCAAACAAGGGGCACTATCTTTGACCTAGTCACCAAACCAGCATCCTTCCACTCAATAGGCTTAATGTGCTTTTCTCAAATGAATTCCTTCTGAAGGGATAGTTTCCTCTACCACGGAGCCAGGTCCTATTCTGCAATCCAAAGAATTATATTAAACCTTCAGGCTACATTTTAAAAATTGAAAATGCAGTTTTCAAGAGATAACTAAGGCAGCTGCAAAGAATTAGTCCAATATTGCTGACAACTGCCATTCTTGTAAATTAATTGCAACACATTTCTGTACATATAATATACTGTCACCAAACTCGATTTACCTCTAGTGCAAGTCAGCAGACTTCAATGTAAAACATGTCCGAGAAATTAGTTCCGCCAAAGTCTATATTCTAAGACCATACCAATTCATATAGAACAACTCATCATTTGGTCTGTTGCTTTCTTTTCAAAGTTTAATATTTACTCCACTCAACTCAGGAGGTTGGAAGCAATTTCTGCAATTAATACAGAAGGTAGACCATCACAATTCTGCAAGTTTTAGCCTACAGAATTGGGATGGTCTACCTTCTGTATTAATTGAGAAATTGCTTCCAACCTCCTGAGTTTTGTATTTAGCATACAGTAACTTTTACTCTATATCCTTTATTACAGTAAGGTATGTGTTGTAAGAACTTTAGGTGCTTGCTCATTTGCAATGGCGATTCAGTAATAAATCCTGAATATATTTACTTAAGAACTGCTGACATCTATAGAATATATTTCAGATGAATACACTTAATCTCATACTCTTCTGAAAGTCTTTCCAGTCTTTTGAAAGCTCAAAAGACTTGGTGAGCAGACCAGAACAGCTATTTTGTTAACTAAATAAACATTTTTAAAATTTATTTTAGAGACAAGATTAGCTCCCTAAATTTAACTTGAAAAATCTGAGCCTCCTCTTTAAAATGCCTGCCTTATTGTTTTAATCCTTACAATTGCTAACAATCAGCTGGATCCAAAGAAGTATGAGAAAAGAGAATATTTGCAAGGGTTATAATACAAACACTTATGCATGTTTTTAAAATAATTTTATACTCAGTTTTACATATTCACTCTACAACAGATTGTATAACTTCTGTTACTAGGCAGATTAGAAATAGAATTAGTTAATTATACTGTTCATACTAGTTCTCTTTATGGCCATTATGCAAAAGATTGCACAATTCTTGCAAATCATGGTACAAATTCTTTCTCAAGCAGTAAAAGTATTCTTTAATGATTAAGTTTCATTCTTATATATCATTCTAGTGGAAGCTACTTAGCAGCTCTTATATGTGTGAAGAACATCTTACATGTGTGAATGGACTACCTTGGATTAAGCCCATAATCTGGTTCTGTGCATAGTACAATATTCCATTGTGAATCTTTAGAAGATATAGCAATATAGAAATAGAATAAATACATAAATGCTTGTCAAGTCCTACAAATAAAATGCATGAAGGTGAAAAAGCAGAATAGAAGAACAAATAACTATAATGTATAAAGGTAAATGCATAATTATAGTTTGAATCATTTTATACAACACATTCAAACAAAATGGTTAAATCCCCCAACTTTCACTTTCAACTATAGCAAGATCAGTTTGAATTAGTGTACTTCTGAATTATTCTAGACAAAACATCTCATTCAAAATCTTAGTGAAAAGCTGCAGTCCTACAGGCAAATTCTAGAAGCAAATTCCATTAGGGTTAGCATATCTCGGTTGCAAAAAAAAACAAAGAGCAAGGACAAAATGGCAGCAAAGAGATACAGAAAACACTAATTCTTTGCTACCATTTGGTAGTCTTAGCAGAATTTTTGCAGCCCAAATATGATGAACCTAAATTCTTCGGAACTGAACTGTTTCATGGAAATTACTTCTGGGTAAATATGAATAGAATTGCACTGCAAATAATTTTGATCATAAAAAAGTTCATTGGTTGTTTAATATATTTAACGTATCAAGATTTTTTTCTTTACACTGTCATCTCCTATTGCTCCATTGTTACACCATATACTTCTCAGAGTGATTGGAGAAGACAGAAAAAGGAATACTATCAAGGGTTTTTCTTTTTTTAGTTATAAGCAGTAGCTACAACTGCAAAGCCACAGCTGTAGATAGTAATTATATTTTAACAAATTCCTCTAAACATAAACTAAACAAAGCATTTGATAAGCATACCTTTTAATATGGGTCATCCAGTTGTATTATATTGGGATAGGATTTTTTAAAAAATGCTCAATGTTGGCATTATTTTTATTGTAATGATTTATTACTGTAGTTATTTGTTTAAAACTACTGAACCAGAACATCAGGGTAAACACAATTTTAAAATAAACCAGTAACCAAACAAGCAGATATTTACTGATATCTTGATAATATCTTACTTGGTAATGTCTTACCATGAAGGCTAATTCTCAACACATTACATACATAACTTCTAATGCGTTAGGAGTCCACTTAAGATTGCCTTTCATTCATCATTCAGTCATAGCAAGCATGAAGTTCAGGGTTATCAGGTCTGCCAATCTTGGGACTGTGTGCAAAAGCCTTGGAAAGTATCATAGACTCTTTCATGTGACTCTAACATGCCATCATATAAAAGCCACAGAAGACTCTCTTTTTTTCCTAATAGGGACGTCTTTCTATAATCTATTCAAACCATACATATTTTGACATCAGGGTATATTATATGCTACTTCACATACTAGGAATCAATATTCTATTTCTTTGTCATTTCTTTAAAGACAAACTCTGAAGCACAAATCTTAGCATAAGATTGTGTCTATAGCCATACCTCATTATCGTTCTTGCTTAACCACTCCTTGATTGTGGTAAGTGCAATGACTGCAGCTGGCTCATTTGGAAAACCTAAGTACAGGGGGAAAAAAAAACAATTATGTGTATGCATACCTGTATATATCCTTATTTTTTTTTATCTGCTTAACAGTCATTACTGACCCTGCAGTGACCGCCCCCTAGCGGTTTTCAAGGCAATTGCATCTTTCTAGTTTCAGAATTAGACTTTGCCAGAGCCTAACTCCTAGAGCGTCAGCCCAGCTGGCAGCACAGGAGGCGGGATTTCCGTTGCTTCGCGCCCCTTTTTCGGACGAGCGCGGTTTCGCGCTTTTTACCGGCAACTTGTCCCGTCTCTCTGTGGAGCCGCTGCCAGCATTTTCCTCCCACCGGAGTGAGAGTGCTCATTTATCTACTCACGTACGTTTTCGATCTGCTGAGTTGGCAGAAGCTGCGGGTATAGAAACAAGAGCTCACCTTGTTAACGCGAGGCTGGACTCGAACCGCTGAAACTTTCAGCCATTTCTGGCCGGCACTTTCAGCGTCATTAAGCCGCTGCGCCACCGCGTCCCCATATATCCTTATACATAGCTGTATAACATGGTATTATGCATGTATGTTCATATTAGAATCGGCAATCTTTTCTTAACTGAGTAGCAAATCAATACTAAATTGGTGGCATTGCCTTCTGTTTAGACATCATATTTATATACCCTGTTTACATGTACTATTTTCTTTTTTGTTAAAACATCTTTGAAAGGAATCAAATGCATTTAGTAGTCAAAATGGGTGTGATCTTGGAGAAATAGAATGACAAAGAAGAAAGAATTAAGAAAGACAGTGCTGAGGCTGTGGCTGGTCATGAGAAGCAAACTTTCTGTTTTATTTATCTTTGCCTTTAGGAAAAGAGATCAAGGAGGATAAACCTTTAATTTCCCCTTTGTTGCCTTTTGAAAAGTTGACAGATATGATTAAAAGATTTGCAAGACTAATTATTTTAGTGGGGAGCTGCATAGCTGCATCTATGGAAATACTATTTTAAGAACTATAGATTTAAAAAAACAGCATATCTAATATATACCCACCATAAATACTCCAGGTAAGTTTCTAATCCCTTCAGCAAATAGTCCTCCATGCCTTGATCCCCTGCCTTATTCTTCTATGCCTGCCTGGTGATAAACTATATTGAACAGTACGTACACAAAGAGCGCCTAGACTGTATTTCAGTCAGCTCAAATCTATTGTTTAGGCACAGTCTCTTTTCAAAACAAACATTTTTCCTCTGGAAGAATGATTCACCTTTACAATGTTAATATTTATACTATAGTGCCCTAACTGAAAGCTGTGATAAAGCAGTACATTCACATATCAACATTCATATTGCTTGTTTATTCTGCTACATAGGAGAAATCTATAAAAAGCTTTAAAATGTCAACAGTCCTGGATATACTTCAATAAGAAAAGAACAGCAGCAACCTTCCTTCCTTCCTTCCTTCCTCCCTCCTGGTTCCTATGTTCCTTTCATTTTTAAGAATGAGTAGGAAAATTGTCTTGATCTATATTCAGAATTAACTGTATAGTTTGGGAACATGCTTCTCAAAGGAGCTAGCCTGTCTTTCCATGAGTACGTTGTACATTAGCAAAAGAACCCTACCGCTTGAAAAGGAAGTGTAATTGAATGGCAGAGCAGTACAAAAATGGGGAGGGAAATCTCACCCAATCATTGCAGCTGGAGAACTTTCTACACCAGTAGGTTGTGGCTCTTCAGTTTTTTAACTGTGTCTATCCTACTGCCGCCTATCGAAGATTTATGCATAGCATACAACTTTCTACTGTACTGTAACCATTTCCTAAAACATACAGATGATCCTACCCTATAATCCCATTCATACAGGCACACACACTCATATTCACATACATATATGCAGAAAGCCAAAAAGTTCTGACATTTCCATATTCCTGATCCATCTGAACCTGATCAACATCTTAAAAATGGGAGAAGGGGGCAGAAATGATAAACCATGCAAGGGTGTAGTACAGATAATCGTGGAAGCTTCTTCATAGATAGGATATGAGTTATGTGATTAAAAATACACAGCCAGATTGCCAACCATTTTCACTTGTTTTTATTTTTGAGTTGTGTTATCACTTATAATGATATGGGACTGTTCTCTTCCATCATGGCCTTCAGCAAAAAAGCAATCTTCATAAGCATGTGGGAATCAATTTAGTTGAGTGAAATGAACTTGAGGAATCTCACGAGTAACCAATTGCTAAGGGAAGCAGCTCAGACAATTCTGGCTAAGGGCTCAATTTCAGAAAAAATAAAACAAGTAAATGTAATAAGAGGGACACCTAGCCTAGGTGCTGCAACAAGTATGGCTTCAGAATACTGAAAAGGAGAGGAGAAGAAAGAGTCATGAGTGCATTAGCCAGAAGACAGAGGCAAGTGACACAACAATTTAAGGGAGATCCATCTGACAAAGTTGATGCTACTTACAGCCACTTCTTTCAGGAATCCGGCCTTCCAATTTTAAGCTTGAGCACATTCTCTCCTTCCAAAGCCAAGTAATAACTTCCATTAAAGGAGCCAATATATTATCAAAGATTCTAGCCAAATCAATCAATAGAGCAATGCTGGAAGGCTTTCCTTCCATTTATATAGCAAATGGAATGGGGATTACACCTTCGGGTTTTGTCTTCAGCCTACCTGTCTATGTCTATGGTGTTATCTGCACTGAAAGATTGCCCTGAAAATATGAAAGATAAGGATCATAAATAGGCTCCTGTGAACACATCAGGGCATGAAAACTGTGAGCGGAGCCAACAGTCATGATCATCATTATCCTAACCCCAGACCACACAATCATTTCTACTATAACAAGAACATAATCTGCAAAAAATGATAAAGCCCCAGTACTGTTTTCCATAGTCAGATACTCTGTGTCTGGATTGTGAAATGCAAACATATGATAAGTTTTTAGCAGGAAATTCTATTCTTAAAAAGTATTAAAAGCCTGATCTAAAAGCACAGTCTGTGAAAATTGAAGACTATGATTTGTTTCATTTTTTCAAAAATAAAATGTCACAATTTTAATAAAACGTAGAAAAATGCCACAGCCTTCTTTTATTGATTTGCATGGAAAAACAAGAGTTCTGTCTTCTCATATATATAGGATCAACTATAAGAAATGAGTGAAAAATATTTGCTTGTTCTATCAGTTAATATAGCACACCCTCCTCCCCACCCCACCCCCAAAAAATCCATTAACAGATATTTAAGTACTGTGTGTCTCACATTTCACAAGATGTACTTCAGGAAAATGGAAACAGGCTATTTCTGCAAGCGTAGGAGATTAAATGGAAAAATGCCAGGAAAGAGATTCACTCCAATGCAATTTAGTGACCACACAATGGAAGAATAGCATTCTTTGGCACTTTTAACTGTGAAATCTAGTGTTGACTGAAAGTCTATCTACAGCAGTAAACAGGTATGGATTGGTATTTGCTTACATAATCCATCTGCTGAATCACTTATTTTTCTTCAGACTCTGTTCCTGTTTCTAAAAACATCTCACTGACCTTAATATAGTTATTTACATGTCTTTAGGTGCTACACAGTATTTTGTTTTCAGGGCAATTCATACTGTAAAATGAATGCACATCAGCAAACATTTATCTCGAAATGTGTCTAATCAGAAATGTGACTAAATTAGATAATTTCTCTATGAAATTATGATGGCTGATAAAGTATCCAGCCACAATTTCCCTTCCTTTTACTTTCTATTTTTAAAAAAGCAAAGAAGAAAGATTGCACTTTTGTAGAAGGTAAAAGTAGAATCTTAATAATTCACAGTTCTAACAGATGTGCAGAACTGAAACATGAAAAATAGGAAAATGCTCTTGCCAATAATATTCATGCTTGTCATAACTGAAGGACATGATCATTATTGGAATGCTGAAATCAATAGCCGCACTTGATGTAATGTGGAAAACAGAAGTTTTTTTATTCTCCACGTTCATTTGAAGAAAAAGCTTGACATTGAACATAAATCTCCTCTAACTTTAATGCTACTAGCAGAGAAGGTGCATTCAGAACACGCACTGTAGTGGTGAACAGCTGTATGTCTCAAGCCATAAATGTGATACTTTGATAATTGCATCACAACCTGTGTGATGAGCTACAGAAAGGAGACATAGACAATCAGGCTGATGCCATTTCAGGCAGAACCCAGTGCAGCCTATAAGACTGAAAATAAGTCTTGCATATGACATGTGCAGTAGTATAGGGCAGTGTTTCTCAACCTTGGCAAACTTTAAGATGTGTGGACTTCAGCTCCCAGAATTCCCCAGCCAGCATGCTGACTAGGGAATTCTGGAAGTTGAAGTCCACGCATCTTCAAGCTGCCAAGGTTGAGAAACACTGGTATAGGGACTTCACTAAGTAAAACTGATACTCAAGCATCAGTAAAACTAATATTCAAGCAACATGGGAAATGTGTAACTCCCACCTCCTGATTTAACAAGCATTCCACTGAAGGTGTGGTTGGTTGGGGGGGGGGAGGAGGCTTTGCTCTAGTCACTTGAATTATTGTTTTTATTAGCATTGATTTAGTTCCAACTTAATCTGTATAGTGCGTCAACTAGAATATTGAATGTCAACTACCTCCTAGAAACTGCCATATTTAACACTCACAAACATGTCACTGCTCACGCTTAGGTATATATTGGCATAGCTGAGTGCTGTTTTCTATACAAAAATTCCTAAGTGAGGTTCCCAGCATCTCCAGGGAGGATTGGGAAACACTTCTGTATGAAATCAGGGAATGCTGCTGCCAATGAAATAGAAAGTATTATTGGATTTGATAAGTTCCTGCGAAAAAAAAATTAAAAAAATAAAATTTTCATCCATCTGCTGCACAATTCAATACATATTATTTCTTCTCAATAGGAGGACCACCATGTTGTATTTGCCTAGC
The DNA here is from genome assembly GCA_030867105.1 of Liasis olivaceus. Lineage (NCBI taxonomy): Eukaryota > Metazoa > Chordata > Lepidosauria > Squamata > Pythonidae > Liasis > Liasis olivaceus. The sequence continues at coordinate 183,068,226 of CM061349.1, forward strand.
CGCTTGACAAGCCAACTGTCTGATTTAGTGTAAGATAGCTGTCTATAATTATGTGCCTAAAAAATCAGTATTAAGAGTCAGCTGATATATTGATGGTATCTATACAACACACTAAGATGCATTGTGGTAAAACTAAATCTGTCATCTGTATTGAGTCTAGGGATCAGAGTGTGGTTAAGGTGTAGCACCTTAACCACAATCTGTAACTCATGATTTCCTATGCGTACCTTCATTTAACATCATCTAATGTATCACTGAAATCTAGTTCTGTGGTTTGCTAGTCCCTGGCAGTCTCCATTGGTCTGCTTGACATAGAGATGGGCTGTGAGAACAGCTGCAAACCAGATTCATTCTGGCGGGAGGAGCAGCAGCAGCTCCAATACTCCAGCTTCTTTCTCATCCCCAGTGGTATAAGTTTTAAAAATTGTGCAATATGGCAAACTTAGTGATATCCTGGGAGTTCCCCATATCAATGTTTTATAAAAAGAATTAAATGAATGCATAGAAGTTGGGTCCATCAGGTTCTAGACAAGATCCTTATGAATGCCATCTCCAAATTAGGGGGAAGAGAAAGCACTTACTCATTATCCATTTTGCACAGCTGGCTGCTACTGATTTACTTTATGTCCCTTGGCTTCCCATTGTCAGAGTATTAAAATATATAGCAATTAATCTAATCACTTGTATAGTCATATAACCAATTTTTTTTTAAAATAGAAATACTATTGGATTAAACCAAAAGCTTATGTCACTGGGTATTTGATTTCCACAATAGTCAATAAGACAAGTTCATAAGGAGAACACAAGTGTAAGAACACCTTTTCACTTATGCTTCCATGAAACTGATCCTGAGAGAGTTACTGTAGTAATATAGATCAGTTATGAATAGCAACCATTGAAAATGATATCTTCCATGAATTTGTGAGAAAGCCCATCTCTAGCTGGCCTGGTTCATCCAAGTTATTTGGAATAGATGTTCCACTTCACACTTCTCTCTGCTTCCATGCTAATATCCCTTTGCACATAAACAAGACTATCTGACAGGAAGGTTGCTAATTCCTTGCTCATTCTCACCTACCTAAGTAACCTTTCCCAATAAATGCTCCATGATCTCTCTCTTCTGACTATCATTCAGTCATCCAAATTAAACAGCATAAACCCTAGCCAATTGTTCTTGGTTTAGTTAATGCTCTTTCCTGCATGTTTGTGGCTAATTTACTAGATGAAAGTCAGTGTATGAGATCATGTAGCATCAGGAATTCTGACTTTCCAGTCTAGCCTACATCCCTGGTATTCCCAACTCTGCTACACTTCCAAATCCAGACAAGGTCAGGCAGATGCTGTCACCTGCCGAGGCATCTCTTTTTAAATCATTATTCTTTATTGGTCTGTAAATAAGTAAGTTGAATATGAGTTTGAACCCTTATTCAATAAATCTTTCTGTACAATTGGATTGGAGACCTGAAGTGAATTTCTTTGCATTTGTAAGAGAACATCTCCTTCTACATGCCTGAACCCATGGAAACGTTTGCTCTATTAAGCTACCTTTGCCTTAAGGGAAGCAGAGTGGAAACAGATGGAACAGTTCTCACTCAGGCAGCTAAGGCACTCAAAGTCTCAGTGATTTCCCTGCTCCAGGGTCAGGGGGAAAAAAAAAAAGTAACAAACCTGTAGACACCTTGGCTAACCATGTAATTTCACATCTGTGTAAACTATGGAGTGGGTGTTGGGAGGAGGGAGAGTAACCTGAAGTGTTTTAGCTCTATATTTTGCTTTACTGATAGGATATGAGAATAGGACTTGTATAGCTTCTTTCAGAAGGAGGACAGCAGATATGCAGTTGGCATGAAGGGAGAGTCATAAAAACTTCCAGAGGACATGTTAAGATCAGAAAGGATCCTGGGGAGAAGAAGTTGAGTAATGAAGGTTCTGGCTGGCAGCTAAAGTTACTACAATGACTAAAATAGTTTAGACCAGTGATGGTGAATCTATGACACACATGTCAAAAGTGACACACCACAACGTTTTGGGTGACACGCCAGTGTTCACCAACACTCAACAACTATTCTCCCTGTTTGAGTTACCAAAGAAACTGAGTTGGTTTTACTTGTATTTCATTTTTGCAATTACTTTGTTTCTTTATATAATAGGACCACACATGATTGGACTGTATTTTTTTTAAATAAATGGATATGTAAAGAATTGTTTCTCTTTTGTTCAGGGTGGGGGGTGACATGCCAGCAGAGTCAAGTTAGGCATTTTCTGAATTTTTGACACACCAAGTCCAAAAGGTTTGCAATCACTGGTTTAGACAGCTCTAGTGGCTGTTGAAGATGGCCTTTTGGTTTCTATCCAGAGTAAAGTTGGTGGGTAAACCTAAAATGGACTGATCAGTTTAAGCTAATTAGAAGGTATGGGGTACTGAGTGAGGCTGGGAGAAAACTCACTTAAGAGGGGTAAGACATACTGTAGGATACTTGTCTAGATGACCCAAAGGGCTAGGGTTGAAGATAAACAGAAAAAGAAGAACAAAGTTTTACCCTTTCTGAGAATTTGTAGGCAGTCGCATATCAGCTGCTCAGTCTGACTGGATGATAAAATGCCAATCAATTTTGTAAGCCATTTCCTTAAAACTAGAGTGGCAGATAGGAGTGGGACTACTAATTAGGGACATAGGGGAAAATATACCCACTGTTAGACTCAGATCATACGGTGTTAAGATTTGCTTGTTTACAATGCACTGTACTTTAGGCTAAAGGACACACAGATGACTGCTTTTTAAATATATATTTTATCTAAATCATGGGGACCAAGAATTTTGTTTTAAGAAAGGGATCATAATCACTTTTTTCCCAGAATTCTATGACAGTGGCCTTAGCAGGGAATATACTGTTCTCACCACATGACTGAATGAACCATCATGTGAACAGAACAATGAAAAGATTAATCTAAGCTTCTACTATGTATGTCCAAAAGGCTCTGTTCTCACCATCAGGAACCTTGCTTTTCCAGAGTTCTCAACTAACAGAAATCGTAAACATGTAGCTTCCATGTAAACATGGAAATTTCTGCTAATTCTGTAATTAACTAAATTAAAATTCTCCAAGCTGAAGCCAACTCTTGCTTTTAGATTTTTTATTTTATTTTGTGAACAAACCCAAACAATCTTCACTCTACCAAATGTATTACTCAAATAGGTCTACAGTACAGTGGTATCTTGGGTCACAAACTTAATTCGTTCCGCGACTCTGGTCACAACCCGAATTGGTCACGACCCGAATCAAATTTTCCCATAAGGTTCAATGTAAATACGGTTAATCTGTTCTGAACCATATGTATTTTTTTTAAAAAACCACAAAAATATGAAACAAAGTACAGTACGAAGAGAGAGAACGCTAACCTTGCTCGAGGCGACTTCTGGCGTGGAGGACAGGAAGGCGGGTGGGGAGGCGGTTATTGTTTGGAGGGAGAGTCCCCCTCCCTACTGGAAGCCCCGACCACGTGTCACAGCAGGGAAAATGGCCGTGGATCCTGTTCGTCACCCGATCTGGAGTTCGCGAACGGAAGCAAAATTTTGCGAACGGTGCTGTTCGTGACCCGAATTGTTCGTGAACAGAAGCGTTCGTGAACCGAGGTACCACTGTATATGAGTTTAGAGAATATTTCACAGCCCAACCTGAGACTCACATAAAGTGAAAATAGGCAAAAACCTAGTTAAAGACTGACATAATCTGGTGTAATGAAAGCCAGTTTGATATAATGGAAAGCTTGCATGTGATACAAATATGCTAATTCAGGCATTGCAAAAATAGTTAAAACTCCCAACCCAAGTAGTGGAGATAAATTCTGTCCCTCCAAAGTTGCATTGGTTCTGTGAGAATCTCTCCACTGAGACAGCCACAAAAACCTATCTATGAGAAGCCCTGCATTACTGGGGACTGAGCTGCCATGGAGACTTTCACAGGTAGAGAAGCTTCTTTGGCGAAGACAACTTTGCTGAATATATCAAGTAGATTTCATCAGTGAGATTTCAGAAGAGTCGGGTTTCCTCCACATACTTTTGTGGGTTTTTTTTTTTCTTTCTTTTTTCTTTTGCTAAAGCCTGTACAAAACTCTGCAATCTTACAGAGTAGGAATGTGTGTTCAGAACAGATGAGAAAACTCAGCAGGAAAAGGGGACTACAGGTAATCCTCATTTAGCGACCACAATTGGGACTGGCAAATTGGTCATTAAGTGGAGTGGTCACTAAACCACGACTAGGCTTATGATCTTACTCCAGCTTTCCTTTGCTTTACAGACCTGCCAAAGTCGTAAATGCAAGGATTGATTGTAAAGTTACTTTTTCATCACTGTTGTAACTGCCTACAGTTGCTAAATGAGGACTACCTGTATATTCCATACAGTTGCCAGAACAGGCCTGCAGCTCTGTTCTGTTCAACTTACAACACACAACAAACCAGCTGTGGCCCCTGCAACACTGCAGAAAACTGCTGCACAGAACAGTTATAATGGCAGTTTTTGAAAGCTGCCATTTTTCCTCACTGTGTATGTAATCCTTCCTGGCTGAATTCTTTGAACTGCAACACAGATTTCAGAAAAGCTTACAAACACAATTCTCTGTGAGGAAAGTTACGTTTCCAGTAACATTGACCAGACTCTTATTTATAAATGGGAAATCTTTGGGAAGTTTTTAAGGCTTCTTCCACCAATTACATAGCACTTCATGCATTTGGATTATAGCTTCCAATAATCTTTTTTGAAGTGCTTTTGATATCCTGATGCACTGATGGAGTAGTTCAAAGCTGCAAGTTTTAAATGCTGTGTCATGGATATTTTAATTATACCTGCTTGGGAAGGCACAAGAAAAACAGCACAGTAGATTATACAACAGATTTCTTTTCTTTTCTTTTTTTAAAAAAAGAAGCTAATAAAATTCCAATATAGTAGAAAAGCAATGCTGTATAATCTTGACAATATAACATCAAGTAGCCTAAGTTGCTTTATAACTATTGTTTTATGCTGCCGTTTTAAGTAATAAAAGATAAATGAATAGATATACTGTAGATATGAAAACTGTTGAGGTGCAAATGCCTATTATGTGGATGCTTATAAACAAAATGTCTGTTATCTCATGAAGTTCTTCCACTAATGGAACTGTTATCATCAGTGGGAAAAAAAAATGGGGCAATTTCTCCCTCCCAAATGCAGCCAGCAGCCTGTGTACAACCTCAAAATCTGTACTAGACTGTTGAGGGATTCTCAGATACCGCAAGGGAGAAGAGAAGAGGCACAATACCCAGGAGGCATGCTGAACTCTCCTGTGGTTTCTGCCCTAAATATATAAAATGCATTCTACTGTTCACTTATGGATGGGCAACTATTATGGAAGTTGTATTCTCCAGGTTGGATTGTTTTGAGATATTCTTTTGGGAATTATTAAAAATTATTTTGGAGGTTCAGCTAACATGGGAGATATCTGTTGACATACGGATAAAATATACAAGTTATGAAAAATACATTGACCTAGTACACTATTACCCCCATGACTTCAACAACATGTACAGACCTCTCGCAGCTCCATTTTAATCTTCATGACAATGGTATGTGAGATTTAAAGCTTAAAGCAAATGGTCATCCTAGGATAACATAATGCTCTTCCAGGTACATTAAAATTCCACTCTGTATACTGATGTTCTAGCAAAATTTATGGTGCCGTATCTCTCTGACATTTGTTCAATAGAATAGATTTGTTTCATATGTGAAAAGAGCCACATGGGTGCCATATTCACATGACCCAAGAATACTTGAGACTTGCTTAAGTCTTCAAAAGCTGATCCACTTGTCTACTGACTCAGCTCATGCTCCAGAGGAAATGCTGCAAAGAGAGTTCATGGCTTTTCTGCCAAGCAGTAGGACAGAAGATTATTAAGAGTAACTTTTGCTTCATCCCATCTCTGCTGAGGGATGTGCCTCCTGTAGGGAGCACTGTATGGGATGACAGAGCACAGCAGGCCATTCATGCTACAGTGCAAAACTGCTGCAAAGCGGCTGAGGGATAGACTGGTGGCTCTGTGCAAGTGCTGTAACCTTGTATAAATGGTAGCTGATTGTACACAATAAGCCATTTCTTTGGAGTGACCCAACACAAACAGCTGCCTCACTGGAAACTCATGGAGGTGAGCAAGTGGGGACACTTCTGCAATGAACAGCCGTCACAGATGCCTTCTGTCTCCCTATGGGAGTTATTGGGAATTGGCCAATGCTGGGAGGAGGCAGCCGAGGATGCTATTTCCTGTCTTCAATATGTTATTCATTCTGCATGGTGAAGTAGAAGCCTGGAAATAATACAATAGTAGAGGAGAAGGTCATCTGCTAGCTGGTTGCTGGAGCCCTTGCAAGCCTGAGATTGCTTCTAACTTGCCTCATACCATTTGTGGCTAGATCCCATAGAACAATTCTTTTTCCGCAAGTCCAAACCATGGTCTAAAAGGTGGTTATACTTTGGCAAGGAATTTTTGTTGCAACTATTCTGAAGCTGTGGTAGGGAGATCATGTCATAAGGTTGAGAATTGCTCTGGTACAGCGGATTTGAAGGGAGAATGAATGCCTGCTTTTTTGACTTCCTGAATAATCATTTTGTCTAAGTTATGACTGCTGCAAATATTTTTTTTCTGGATTATTGTTCCTACTTTTTATTATTTGTTTTGGTTGGAAGCCATCTCTACATTGGATGCTTTGCATACTGAAATAAATAACCTATTAAGTTCTGGGAATATTTCTGCAAAGCTCAGTCAAAGGTTCCCCCTGATAGAGACAAAGATGAACAAGGTACATTAATTGCAAGATACATGATACATCCCTTATCTCTTATTAGTTAAGATTATTATGTTTTTCTGCTTCAACCATATCTAATTTCTGAACCATGCTTCTTTTCTGCCTGGTGTCAAAATATAGGAAAAGCAATTTAGAAAAAGGTCCAAAATGGTAGTCAAGTGTGAAATCACCATCATATATTGAATTGAATAGCAGCAGGATATTGGCTTCATTTCTGTTTGAGATCCCAGCAAGGTTAAACATGTATTTGAAACTACTGATTTAAATAAATAGACTCTCTTGTTCTTTATAAAATAAACACATGAAAATCATCATCCTGGTTTTCAAAGACTGATACTAGGAGAAGACATGATGAGGTTTTAAGATACGAAGCCTAACAATTTTTAAATATTCATTCACATCATGATTTTTCAGGCTTCTGAAAAAAATAGTTTCCACTTTTCAAATCTCTAACCATAAAGATAATTAAAGGTAACAATTTAGACTCAGAATTGGTTGTATGTTTATCATGTGATCGCCTGTTTCCCTTTTTCTTTTACAACTTTGAGGGGACAGTGATGTGTTAGAGAGGGATTGGGCACTTTTCCCTTGCACCATTGCCCCCAAGAGTTCTTATTGGTGCTTGAAGATGTTATTTGCTACAATGACCTCTTCAATAGTGCTTACTAACTGGGAGAGGAGGATATACTTTTCTACAAGACCTGGAGAAAACAATTAAATTCCCTTTCCCATGGAGAATGATCTGGATCTGTCTTCCCCCAACCAGCTGATCCATGTCTTATTCATGTGAAACAAATGGAATAGTCATGATCGATTCATAATAGAATGCTGTAGAAATACAATGCATATGCAATTGTGTTGGAAGATGTGTAAATGCAATTATGCATAAATATTGTGCTGGTAGTGGTAAGAACTGAAACAGATTCATCTATCCATTATTACTTACATTTACATTTTTTTTCAATATCCTGAGATTATTTACTTATTCCATTTATTCTAGATACGTCTTTTTTACCTTAAGAGTTTGTGGTTTATTCAGAACATCCTGTCTCACAAGCAAATCGGTGTTAGTACCTTGCACTCTTCTGCTTCTTATTGTCACTTACTTTTCCCATAGATTCCAGTTGGTGATAAGCAAATATTCCCCTTACGACTTTCCTCTGCCTTTTCCTCCACTGTCTTCCAATTTAACTTGGAAAATTTCTTATAAGACACTATAGAACTGATACAAAATTTCTTGTATTATAATTTATTATGGCAGGTATTCATAGATTAAATATTGATCAAACCGGACTATTTAAAAAGTTGATGTAATTGTGCAACTGCTGCCAGCAACCTCTTTTGTATGTTTTAATCAACACACATCCTGCATGAGCTCATACAATTGGTAATCATTATAAAAGTGAGAAAATTGAAGTGAAATAAGCACATACTACAGACTGAACAAAGACTGTAAATTAAAACAGGAGAAAGGGAACATCACTATCAGTTTTTAATATCAGTCGATACTGAAACAACTGTATAAATCTGGGGGGAAATTCATACAAGTGAGGGGAAATTCCTGTTTCTTCAAGAAATCTTTTGCTAGGCCTCAGCTGGTCTTACCTATTGATCCTGTTTCTAGGACCCATGAGATTTTAATCTTAATTAACATGATAACATTTCCTTCCCAAAAAATTCTGAGAGTTTTGTTTCTTAATTAGTTGGCTAGCTAAAGAAGTTTCATGTTATCACCACAGTTTGACTAGCTGACGTCAGAGGTTTTACCTCAAAAGTCTTTGTATTGGATTGTCTGTTCTCTGAAGGTTAGTGAAGAATCAGATGGAATCTAGCATTGAAATTGAAACTGGTATTATACGTTGCTAAGCTAATATCCCAGAATAATGTGTATAAGACTAGCAGTTAATAAAAAAGAAACTTGATATGTTTTTTTCCCCTGTGAAGGAAAGTTAAATGATGCAGAAAATATCTCAGATAAGAGCTTATATAACACGTTTGTAATTTTGAATAAGGTCCTAACTTCTCTATTCAGAGCATTTTCCAGAGACAAAGATGGAGGGAAATGCTCAAAAACTTTTAAATAACCTTCTTTATCTCTCTTGGTTATTAAACAACACTCTGTGGTGGCCTCACTTGATGAAATACCTTCCCATGAAGATGTTTCATAGGAATGAGTGGTCCCAACCTTTCTTGCATTCCACAGGTAAAATCTCTATTATTCCATCGTACATTCAACCCTAATTGACTGTAGGTGCCTAACACTGGCAGCTTGATTACGCCCTGTCTCAACTGTATTGCATTTTATCTTTCTGATGTTTGTGGTTTGTGCTTTGTTGTTTTCCACTGAGAGACCATCAGGATCAGAATGGGGTACAAATAATGTTAAATAAATTGTTAAATAAACAGACTCTACAGTTCACTCTGCCTTTCTATACTGGTCACTGCCATTAACTTCAAAAATTCATGTGTGATTGGAATGATGTTGTAACCCAACACCTAAAGTGTTCTATATCTAAAGCAATTTTCCTAATTTTCTACCACTGAGATCTTGGCCCCAAACACAGTTTATGGACAAACTAATTTCTAAGTAATACTTTCATTGACCTCTTTAGGAACAAGCATTTGGTCTTTTTCTCTTTAAAATTTATTTCTGGTTTTGGTTTTTGCTGCATGTAGAGAGTGATATATCACATTCTGTTCTCTGAAGTTATTTTCTCTACAAGAACGACTAAGTACAGCAGAAATGCTGTTTTTCATAAGGAAAGACAGGATATACATCTAACAAACAGAAGGAAAAGAAAAAGAGGAGGAGGAGGGGGAGGGGGAGGGGGAGGAGGAGAAGGAGGAGAACACACCTGGATCCAGCAAGGAGTTTTTCATACTGAGTTTTTGGCCATGGGCATTTGTGGGAGATGGGCAGGGGAGGGGAAAATTATGACACATGCATGATGATATCCTCATGTAAGTGCTCTAACTTATATACTGGTGTCAAACATGTTATTTTGGAATCATTCTGGGTTCCTTTGGATGCTGCTGCTTCTCCTTGTTCACATTTCATTGGTTCAACGCATTTGACCTGCCTTATATCGTTCTGTGGTTTTTATCAATGCACCACAAGAATGTGAGATTGTCTTCTTTTCTGAGAATCTTTTTGGAGATAACATAAAATTGTTCTTGATCAGTTGCTCTCAGTGATTTTTGCATACTTCAGTCAAGGAGAAAATTAAGCAAGATGTTAATGGCACTTCTGATCCCACAAGTTCAGATTTAGTTTAATCTTCATAGCAACTCTTTTTGCAGACATTTTAAGTAGAATTTCCAGCCTGTACTCTAAAACACTGTCAAATTGTAAGCCTGTGGGGTTTTTTTTAGCCTCATTATAAATGCAATTGCAAATGTTTTTCACTTGGTAGGTAATGAAAATTCCTACAATCTAGGACAATCTATTAAATATCCAGAATCAACAGGCCATCTGGCTTCTAAGTAAAACCATTCAATTTACATCAAAGATTACTCTTGAGGAATAATAAAATCAACTGTCTTCACAAAGTCTTTAACATGTCATTCTGCAATAGCCATTATAAAATTACAAAAGAGGAAATATTTCACTGAATTAAATATATCTTGCTAGGTGATGAAGGGATTGATATTTTACTCATTTTATCTATCTCTGAAAGAAATGAATCAGGAAAAGAAAAGCAATGATCCATTGCTCAACTAGAAATTTAGTTATTGTGAAGTACAATTTAAATTATTTACTGTCCTTGATACAAACAGAAATAGACAATTTATAAGAGATCATTCAATAATAAGCAGCATTTTTAAAGTATGGAGTAAACATAGAAAAAATAATTAGCTCAGATTTATTTATCTCCTGCTTAATTATTAGACATTTATTTTCACAAAGATGAAAATACAAAGAAATTTGGCCAGTGGAGAAATAATAAGCCTTCTGGTTCCTTCCTCATGTTATAAATTGTTAGCTATTATTTTTTTTAGGATTTTCTCACAAATTAAAACAAAAACAAAAACCTTTTATAGTTATTGTACTGTTGATCTTCTTCTTGTGTTTGGTCTTTAACCAAAAATACATTTTGATGATATGATGACTCAACTTGAAAACATTTTATCACAGAATTCAGAATACTTGTTGGGCCTTATTTATAAATTGCTGGTGAAGCATGACTCAGAAACGAAATTGTAGGATTAAATGGATGCAGGATTTAGACAGAACCATTGATATGCAAGAGTAGGAAGAAACATATTAAACATAGCCAACAATGGAAGAAAATATTAGATTTATAATAGATATCACACTTAGAGAAAACTGATATATGATTTTTATTGATTGTATATCACTTCAGTATTAATTGTTAAACTGGTAATTCATTTTTCTAAAAACTGTTGGAAATGGAACAACCAGGTTGGATCATTCTTTCATTTTCAGTGTTGGAAAATGATTTATAATAGAATGAAACAAATTCTAAAAGTTGAATTCTCTTTCCAACTTGCCATCTTTCTATTAAATATTTTTAAACCTTATATTTCTACGAAGTATATCAAACTAGCTTTATACATGTTGCTTGGATACTTTATGATTTGCATTGGAAAGTACAGGTGAAACTTGAAAAATTAGAATATCGTGCAAATGTTCATTTATGTCAGTATGGCAACTCAAAAGGTGAAACCAATATATGAGATAGACCCATTACACGCAAAGCGAGGTATGTCAAGCCTTACTTTGGTATAATTGTGATGATTATGGCGTACAGCTGTATGTATGTATGTACCTGTATGTATGAATGTATTTCCAGTATTTATAAGGCCACCCAACCCAAACAATGTGACTCTGGGTGGCATACAACAAAAATAAACAATTCAGCAAAATCATCATCATCATCATCATCATCATCATCATCACATATCATAAAAAATAACCAATAAAAATGTACAATTCCTTCAGAAGAATGGCAGTTACATAATAGGATTGTGCCTCAATGTCTAAAATAAACTCATACTTCTATAAATCTGGCACAGAATTTAACATTGAAACGATTGTTGGACTATAATTATACTCATGGGCTTGTATGACATCAAAGATGTGGGTTTCTTTTAACATAAAGTTCTAACATTTAAGTCATGGAAGATTTGTTAAATAAGGATAGATTTCTTATTGACTAGATAATACTATACTTATTCATTTCAACTTACACTTCATACTTTACTGATTACTGTTGTTGATACTTGTACGTTTATTTGATTTTAATAATGATCTGTACTTTTAAAATGACATAGGGCATTTAAATATGTAGAACTAAATTAACATTATTCTGAGAATCTGTACTTAACTGACTTAAGCTTATGATGTTTGTAAATCTCTAGTCTGTTAATTTGTGCTTTACTCTTTTCTGCCCCTCTTCTTTTTTTATTTTCTTTTAGTGTTCAATTAAAAATAATAATTAAAAAAAAATAGTTCTGTACTATCTGTCAGACAAGGCAATACGTTTGTAGTAGGACTGGGAGCCTGAGGCTAACTTGTGAGTGGCTGACCAGCTAGTTGACAATGCTGTGTATTCTATAGCTAGTATCACTGTTCTTTTGAGCGAGAGATATGGGGTTTGGGGCGGGGGATTCAGGGAGAAAGAACCTTTAGATTAGAAGCTTCTTTGTCTCGTGGTGGTCTTGGCTAGAGGCCCTCAAAAAGCAAGGACTTTTAAAACCAGGTGCCTTGATTGGTTCTCACATTCAGGCCCAATGCCCAAAGGTCCTGGGAGAACTAGAACAAGAAAGGTAAAGTTAGCAGGGAAAACAGAGGACAGCAACATTGGGGCATGCTGTTTCTTTTCAGTTCAGCCTCTGATCAATTGTTTAGCCTTATTTGGCTTCCACTCTTTGACCCTCTATCTCTTCATTTGATTGGGTTAATACTTGATAGCTTTGGCGTAAGATTTCAGCCTCATGTAGTGGAATGTGGGTAACTTATTCCTCAGGTCCTTTATTAAAATAAAAGTCCTTTATTTGTTGTTCCTTCAATGCTGGGTTTGTACTAGCATGTTTGGACTGGCAATCCGAATTAAAAGGGAATGCTGGAGCTATTCTTTTCATCATAGGGAAGAGAGAAGCTCCTGCTCCACCCCATCCAGATTCCAAATAGGGAATCATCTCTCTGTTAAAAAAAAAAAAAAAACAGGTGGTAGCAGCTGACCACCTGTCTGAGAGTCAGTTTCACCAGGTGGAAAAGCTGGAGCGAAGCAGCCTGAAACTGAAATAGATGGGGCACAAGGGTGGAGGTCCCAGGAAGGGATCTTTGTCTATGAAAAAAAGAGAAAACTGTGGCAGTTGTCCTCCAACTACCTGTTAGGGCATACATGACATTTTAGATGTTTATACACTATGTATAGGAAGATGAATTTTCTCATCTGAGAACTATATTAAGACCTAGTTGTAGAAACTAAGAGCCTTCATAGATAGTTGCATGCTTATCTCACCAGGCCTTAGTACAAGGGTTTGTACTGAATTTGGAACAAGAGAAGTTCTATCAAACTTCTGCCCCATTTGACTCAGAACTGGAAATAGCTGCCAATAGAAGTGTCTTTCTTACCTGTAAGAAAGCAATTTCTAAGGAGTTCTACCATCTAAACTATACTGATCCTTGTAATACTGATTCTGGCATGGATGTAATTTTGCAATTTTAATTTGTCATACATATCCTCATACTTTCAGTCATTTAAGAAGCAATTCTTTTTGACTAACAGCAAGGACAGCAGACTCTACTGTAGCTATATTGAGAGAGTACCCAATCAGATTTTATGTCCAATTATCAGATTAGGGACATCATTCCCCCCCCCCCCAGTGTTTTAAGAAAGCATAAATATTTAATGCTTCTCTAACACACTGAAAATTATACAACTAGAACACCAAGTTCCCTTGAAGAGTTGATCATAAGTTACCCTGAGATGATTAAAAGACTGCCTATCACACAAAAGGAAATTATTTCATCTAAGCTGCCTGCAAGTTTATAAAATGACCTCGAAATGATGCCACTATATTTTTATTTGATTGTGATTGATTAATACTCCACCTCTCAACTCTGGCAAGCATTCAGAGTAGCTAACAGATAACATGAGCTTGCTTTCAAAGAGAAAAACTTCCTTTGTTTAGATGCTTCACTTCAAGAACTTGAAGTCTGTCAGAGAGGCAACTGGTTATATACAACTGTTTATATCAGTGGAGTGACACTTCATTGAATCAGGCAATGGGAAAAGTGGTTTAATAAATGATTTTAACAGACAAAGAAGCTTCATGAGGGCTGGCAGAGTAACCTTGCTGACATATACACTCGGTGTCTATATTATTAATTTGATGAGGAAAAGAATCTCAGGAATCCATGTGCTTCTTCTGATAAGGGTTCTGTAATTGTATGTGGGAATGACCATTGGAAAAAGGAGGAAGAGCCACAGACTAGACAACAGTCAGATAAGCAGCAGCTGAATGTGCAGAGGGAATGTGAGCATGGCAAACACTTCAGAAGGGTCCCTCCCTAGTTTCTTGACCTGGAAAGGAGACGGGGGGAGATGTACTTTCAGACTTGCAAGATTCTGATAATGTAACTTTACAATAAAGTTAGAGCTAGTACTTCTGGGTGTGCTTCTTGTCTGAAGTTCCTAACAAGGCTGACAGGTTCATACTAAGTAGGAGTAAATTATTATTATTATGTAGGGACTAAGATGCAGGTTAGCTCATGCTTTAAATCTTGTTCTCAAATTCTAAGGCCACTAACCTAAGGCAACAATTGCATTCTCCAGGTTATTTTCTTTCATCCATGTACTATGGGTTTCAATGGGAAAAAAGAAGGATTAACCCTCAGACTACAACGTTTTTTCTCTTTTCACCTTCATTTCAGAAGACTTATAATTATTGAGGACAAATATAGTTAGGTACAATACAATAACTATATATTAAAAATGTATGCACATAAGTTGCACGCACAACTTGTGGCTCTTAAACTTCTGACAGTCTTTATCTCCTACATTGAGTTTGCATTAAAAAAAAAAAAAACTATTTTCCAAGAGCTACCACAGATTGTCAAGAACATAATTTCTGTCATAATTATTGAGAATATATTAAATCTAATTAAAGATTAAGATACTGTTCATAATGTTATGCTCATAAGTGCTCTATAGGCTTCAAATATAATAGAATTATTTTTATTTATTTGTTAAATGTATAAGCTGCCTGAGTCCATCACAACTCTGGATGGTGTACAGCATGAAACAATAAATAGAATACAAAACTATACAAAAATAAATAACTGTGGGGGAAAAACAGCAATACAAAAACAAATATTCCACAAGGGGTCCATCTACCCCTCCAGCCCAAGGCCTGAGGGAAGAACCAAGTTTTAAAGGCTTGCTCAAATAGGGTCAGGATGGGGGTCACATGAATCTCTGGGGGAACACTGTTCCAGAGGGCAGGTACTGTAACAGGGAAGGCCTGGGTCCTGGGTAACACTGTTTATTTGTTGGGACCTGAAGTATGCCAACTCTGTCCAATCATATAGGATGAGCAGAAATTAGGGAAGACAGACAGTCCCACAAATAATATGTAGACATTGTAATTATTAGTCCTAAACAATACATCTAATAATAATTAGTCCTATTAGTTTTTTAAACTGTGTTTAAAGATGTAACTTGTGAATCCCACTGAAACTATTTATTTCAGTCCCAGTTACTTTGAAGTAACATTTTAAACTATATGGAGTTACAGACTGCATAACAAAATACTAATCATAATAAAGGATTATTATGACTGAGAAAAGTCTCTAGAAGTTACCTAAAGGGATTATTCTCCTTCCAAGAAAAAAAAATCTTTGGGGAACTAAACTGGGGAGAAAATAAAATTGCTTTAATTAAGAAAGATTAAGATTTAGCAGCTAGCCTGCTGCTTTGGCTATCTGCCAACGAAGCAAAAACAACTGGAAAATCTGATCTATTAAAATATGGTTGGAAAAATCTTGTTGTTTACTTGCTCTAATAATGGTAGCAGGTTACAATGGCTGAGGACCCATAATGGGCTCTTATATTATATTTACAACTTCACAATGAAAAGCATAGTTTAAAAAGCTCAGTGGTGTAATGTTTAGTACCTATTATACGTATAAATTTAACAACTTTATGGTAATTAAAAGACATAAGAAAATGATTAATGTTTTGAGGCTATTAAAGTGTATCAAATGAAAAGCTATTATGATTCACTATCTAAGCTTATGTCTCTCATATTGGGCAATTACTCTGATAGATCCAATTTGCATTGTTAGGCACTCTAAGTAAGGCCAATTCCATTTTTTCCCCCTCACGTAACACAACTTTTACAGGCGGCAGTGGTCAACCCTGGAACAATTAATTTTATGTAATGTTTTGGTTGGGTGATGGGATATGGGTGGAAGCTGGTGAGATGGGGATTTCTGATTCTCAGAGAGAAAAAGGCCATTTCATACACAAGACACAGATGGCAGAAACCTTCAAGCCGTTGACCCCAAAAGGCAGGAGGAAGAGGCAAAGAATTTAAATCTGGGGGTTAATATATATAAAGGGCAGGATTCCTGGCTGTTCTTAGAGTACTTCTTGTATGTAAAGCTTCTTAATTCTCTGCAATCAATCCACTTCTCAGGTCTGCTTGAGAAGGCAGAGCAAGAAAGAATCTAATTGCAGTGAGTAGTATGAAGCCTTGACAGCAACTGGCCTCTACACAGCTTCTTCCAACCTCCCACTCTCCAGACCAGTCCTTTTTTTTCTTTGTGACAGTGCTGCTGGCAGGCACTGAATTCAGAAAGTGTGGCTAGTTAGGAGGTTGGGATTTGTGGTGTGTTGCAAAAGGAACCTATGAAGGACACAGGAGCTGTACATTTGTGAGAGACTGTGGGCACCAGTGAAGGAGGAGTTTGGGGGGGGAGGGAGCAAGAAGAGGCAGCACAACTCAGGTTGGTGGCCATGGGAAGAAAACATTTCAAAGAGACTCTACCTTTGTTGGCTTGCTGTAAGTCTGCTTGGAAACCTACATTTATAGTTTTCAATATTATGTTTTGACACTAACTAGCATTAAAGATGCCTTTCTGAAACCATGTGGTTCTCACTTCTTGGGTTTGCCAGCTATGTGGGACCTGACAACATCCTCTGCTGTTTCTCAGGGCCTTTCTGTATCTAGGTGACCCTTCTAGGGCATCCAATAGCCCAGATGGCCTCTTCTGCACAGGGAATCCAAAATACATTTCAACTCAAATTCTTTCCTCCTCCCACCCATTGAGATGGAGAAGTGGCAGGTAAGAGGTGATCAAGAAACAAAAAGGGCATTTCAGGATCAGGAGGGGATGATGGAAAACAGGGTATAGCTTTAGTGTACGTAGAAGATGCAGGTGAAAGGCTACTTGGTGATCTGTGCATGCACAGGAACAATCCAATAAGCCTGACCTCTAGATTTTCCAGACAGTTACCATATTTTTCTGTCAATAAGACGCCCCCATGTACAAGACAACCCTCACTTTTCCAACCCAAAATTAAGAAATCAATATTTTAAAGATAGTGCAGAACACATTTTTATTTAGTAATTAGTTAACATTTACCTGATACACTTGGTGGGAGGAGGTCCAAACCATCTCTCTGCAGCTCTATTTCCATGCTCTTTTGCATAACTGATTACATTCAAGCAGGAGTGAAACTGCCGATAGCTTGTCTCTGCAAATAGCCTTCCTCTAATTGGTTTGTTCAGTGTCAGCTGATGTCAGTTACATAAGGCTCGTGATTAGAGGAAGTCTGTTTGCAGACTGAAGCTATTTCACTCATGATTGGAGGCTAGCAATAGGAGGAAGCCTCTTTGCAGAGCAAAGTATGGGCAGTTTTGCAACCGCGTGGTTCTCTCCTTGGCTGACTTCCTTGAATAAGACGCCCTTCAATTTTTAGTGTAAGGATTTTAGAAAAAAGTATCATCTTATAGTCAGAAAAATACGGTATATGGAAAGGAGAAATCTCTTGAAAGCCAGATCTGGTCTCCAACAGTAGGAGTACGGGTATCTTGGCAATTATGGTCAATTATCTTTGTAGCGGGCCTCGGCACAATCCAATTTATCCTTGAAGGGGCAATGAGCAGCCTGCTCCTCTGAGATCCAATTTAGTAAAAACATGTGTGTTCTGTTGTCGCTCCAGGAGTTTGAAAATGAAAGCACAGTGTTCCCTAATGGTTACAGAGCTCTGGAGCCAGTAGTTATGGATTACAAGTAGGGAGCTGTACATCTTAACAAAAAAGGGGAGGAGCATGTGCAGGAGAGCAAGACAGGAAGAAAACAAAACTTTCTGCAAGGTCTCAATGATAAAAATCCTTTAGGCAGGCCAGTTCTGTCTTTGATTTTAGGTAATGATATTTTGGGAATCTGAGCTCCTGGAATGAGACTGATTGCCTATATAATTGGCAGGGGAAATGGGAGGGAAAAGAGAACTGGAATTTTCTGTCCCTCTCCTCTCCCCTCCCCCTGCTGCCTTCATACTCTCCCAAATCATGCCCCAGATCTTTTTTTTTTTTTGCTTTGAAGGAGAGGAATTACCCCTTCTCTGTTCCTCTGCTGCAACCCATTCCTTCAATAAAATCAGTCTGCCTACTAAACAGGTATTTACCTTGAAGGTAAAAACAGGTGCCACGTATATCTTAAGGAGCACTGTCAGATAAAGATTGTTAAGCTGCAACTAAACTAATCTAATGCACTGACACTGCAGGAAAAATAATTCAAGAGCTATAAGGGATACTGAAATTTGCTTTCAAACAATGATGTGTTCATTTTCTGAACAAAATATAAATACAGAGTTGTCCTTATATTTGAAGTACATGTTTAACATGCAAGCAATCCATTCTTACAAGCTCAACTGGGATTCTAGAAATACTGGCAAATAAGTAACATATTCAGCATGAATCATAATGTCAGTCACAGATGTTGGTGTTTTCAGGCACATGAAAGGCTGTTATGGAATATTTCTTATAGAATCATCAGTCATCTAACCCCAAACAGCTTACACCAATTCCAAATCCTTCTTCAAAGCTTGAAGGCACAAATACTAGGCGATCATGTCAAAAACAAAAACCCTATATTTACATTTATTGCCGTTTATGGCACTTTGAGGTAATCAAGTCTCATATTCTAAGAAATGATGTCATGGAAGCACAATAATATAGTCTTAAGAGGAGTACATCTGAGTCAAAGGCACCATGACATTAGT
Organism: Liasis olivaceus; assembly: GCA_030867105.1. Taxonomy (NCBI): domain Eukaryota; kingdom Metazoa; phylum Chordata; class Lepidosauria; order Squamata; family Pythonidae; genus Liasis; species Liasis olivaceus. Next base: position 183,087,321 of record CM061349.1, read on the forward strand.
TTCTTTAAAAGCAGACAAGGCATAGGAGAAATTAAATCCTGTCCTCAATGGTAGAAATGCAAAAGATATGTCACTTTGGTTTACTCCTAATTTTGAAGTTGGCTTCCATTCCTATCTCCAACAGTCTATAAGCAAATTGCAAACACATTTCTTTCCTCTGAACAAGTCAGGATAGAGCTATTCCTATTTTATACATGAGATCTGTTGTATCTTCTATATGGCATCATTATGACAAGTTAGCTTGGAGCTTATGCTGCCCCTCCTTAACAGAAGGGGCCCTTCTGCTCACAAAAGAGGCTTTCATCCAATGGACACTCACACTAAGAGGAAAATATTTTGATCGTCGTTTATTCCTGCTCTCCTAGCCTATTTTCGAGTACAGGAAGCATCCTGGGGGTAAAGTTCTACTTATAAGCTCATAAGTTCCAATTTGTTTTCTTAACTTTTAGACTGCTCCATCATTGGCAAAATCTGTTGATTTTTCTGCCTTTTAAAGCATTAAACCAAACAAGTAAATCTTTCTCATAGAAATTATCTGGGTTTCCCTATGGCAGGGCTGTCCAACTATTGGCCAATGGGCACATTTATACTTTTTGGGAATAATGGCACATTAATAGAGTGTTGTGATGTTGCCAATCACAAAAGAAACAAGTTAGGCTGGGCAAGAATCCTGAAGGACATTAAGAGAGAGCTCCATGACCACCACATTGGAGGCTCAGGTTCTCCTTAGAAACGATGCAATCATTAAAAGGAGAGAGAAGACAGAACGAGATACAACTGGAGGCCATCTCAACTAACCACATTGGCTGAGTCCATATAACTTACTCAAGTAAAATGTGTTTGGCTTGTTAGTGGTTCAGTGCACTTTGGAAACATAGTTTGAACATTAGCAAATTTTTTCCTTCTCACTTTTTTTACCCAGTGAGAAACTCTTACAAATGGAATGAACTTGAGGAATATAAGACTGTGCCACTTTAGAATCACATGCCTGAATATGGACTAATATCAACAGTACAGAATATGGACCTTTCTCGAAACATTTCCTCCTCTGAGACTTACTTAGCGTTTCTTATTCTAGGAACTTTGATGTGAGGGAACCATGAGAATCCCTGCCTCCCACTGGCATTCAGAAGAGACCTGGGTGCTGTTGCCTGCTTTTCTTTTTTCTGATAATTTATATCAATTCTCCTTTAAACAAGCACCTCTTGATACACTTTATACACAAACAGTTACATAATGGATATCATTGGGTGACCATAATAAATTACTGTTTCACCCCATCACTTGCCTTGGCAATTTATTGTGAGGATAAATAAGAGATGGATTATGTATCCTTTCCTGAGGCCCTCGACTGGAGGTTTGGGGGAGAGGATAAGCATATTTCATACTTTCAAGTTTTGCCCAGTGATCCCCAATATTCTGTTAAAAAGACAAGTTAGAGAAAGTGTTGCCTTAACTGGCACCTTGTCTTCCTCTTCTACCTACTATGACATTCCTCCCTTGGCCCAGTAAGGCCTCCAGCACACAGCAGCTCCAGGGTGAAACTTCCACTTAGACGATGTTCTTTTCCTTTTCTTATAGAGACAGTCCACAGTGATATTTTCTCATTTGGAGAAAATAACTGGATCCTCACTCCACAGGCTGATTAACAAGGTAATGAACTAGCATTCAGTGCCCTTCATCACCTCAGCTAAACCTTGGGTCTTGAAGTAGACAGGTTCTTTATGGGTGGGACTGGTGACAGACACACCAAAGTCCCCTAGTTCACTATAACGGGGTGAATTGAAAGATTAGGCTGTCAGGCTGGTGAGAGACCTCATTTTTCTTCTGTGCTGTATAGGTTGCTCCTTAGTAAAGCCAACATTTGATTGTGATTAATTTGTCAGGGTTGGTTGTACAAAGGAAATGAAGAAGCGGATGGCCAATTCCAGTTAGTCTGCTTCTGAAAAGCTTCTTAGATCCTTGTCATTCTGCAGTTGTGACATGGCAGTTAAAAATAAACTGTGTTTGGCTTTATTGGACAAAACTCCAGTCCTTGGTGTTTTTAAAATAACAACCCCCTCCTATCTCTCTCTAGACATGCACACACATATGCACACATACAGAGACAGCTAACACACACTGCCTAGATAGATAATACAAATCATTGCTCTACATTTATTTTACCCATTTAGTTAAAAAAACCCAAAATTCTGCCTTAAAAACTTTACAGCATGAGAAAATGCTCAGAAGAGCTATTTCTAAACATGTTATTCCTAATAAACTGGAGGAGGATTAACTTAACTTGCACTTCTAGTTTGGGCAGAAGCTTTAGCATACTTAGACCTCTTTTGTTGCTAATTACATAACCTGAAAGACATTCTGACACTTTCTTCCCCCAAATATTTTTCAGTTTCATAATCAGTTATTCTCTTTTAATTAATATTTCCATTTCTTATGATTAATCCATCTCCAAAGTGAATATTATACATACTTAATAAAACAGAACCATGAAGGTCATCCCAGCTATCCAGGTAAAACAAACAGGTACATATATAAGGCATAGCAAAATAGTTTGTTAGTTTTTATGTTGTCTTTAAAACTTTTAATACTATACAGACACATACACACACATAGAGAGAGAGAGAGAGAGGGAAGGAAGGAAACAAAAAACAATATATGAAGATATCTATATATCTATATCTATATCTGAAGAGACAAAAAGCAGATAAAAATGAATATATATATATATATATATATATAGAGAGAGAGAGAGAGAGAGAGAGAGAGAGAGAGACAAAAAGCATATATATATATATATAGAGAGAGAGAGAGAGAGAGAGAGAGAGAGAGCGAGCAATATTAGAATAACTGTAAAACTTCAAGATCAAAACAAACATGGAAAAACAAGAAAAGCCTTCCAAACTCAGAGGGAGTTCCAACTTCAAATTGGTATGCTAAAGGACGCCAATGCACAGATAATAACTTCAAAGAAGATCAAAAAAAGATGGAAGGAGTATGCTGAAATTTCATACAGTACATATGTCAACAACCAAGTTACCTTAGAAGATACTTCTTATTTAGATGAATCTCTAATACTAGAAAATGAAGTTAGGGTTCACTCTAACTTGAACTCTGGTGGTTACCAAGTTGGAACCTACAGAAATGGATGGAATATCTAGAAAAATATGGCAAGTAACAGAAGAATAATCACTAAAGGTACTAACAAAATATGCCAGCAAATATAGTGGTCCACAAATTGGAAGAGGTCAATCTGCATATCAAATACCAAAGAAAGAAGACTTAAAAGAATTAGGATTGTCCAACACAGATTGGAGCCCTACACAGAAAGGGAAAAGTCTGATGTTCAAGATGATTTTAGAAATGATAATTGAGAAAGCCAAAGAATACCAAAAAGGATGCAACATATGCTTCTTTGATTGCTTCATTTAACTTACCCTTCTAGTTTGGGCAAAAGCTTCAGCACACTTAGACCTGTTGATTGTATCAACCATGTTATGTTGTAAAATATCGTCAGAAAAATGGGAAACTCAGAAGATCTCATTTTCCTCTTACAAAACATATACCCAGGACAGGAAGCCATATTGGGACAGAACATCATGAAACAGATTGGCTCCAGGTTATCAAATGAGTGAGGCAAGGTTATGTGCTCTTTCCTTATTTATTCAACCTATATGCCAAATATATAATGAAGAGGGCTAGATTGGAAGAAAAATAGCATGGTTTTAAAAGTGAAGGAAGAAATATCAATAACCTATGCTATGTTAATGATGCTATTCTGATAGTTGAAAATGCAAATGATCTGCAAGCTTTAGTAATGAAAGTCAAGGAGCATAGTCAAAAAATGGAACTACAATTAAATATAAAGAAGATCAAACTAATTAAAGAGGTACAGCAATCAGCCTTAGAATTGACAATAAAGATACAGAAATGGTGATACCTTCTGCCTTTTAGGATTGACTAACAACAATAAAGGAACCAGCTGTGAAGTAACTATCACTTGAGAACAGTAAAGGAACTATCAATGGTAAAGGAACCAGCAGCACTTGGTAAGGCAGCAATGAAGGTTTAAAAAAAAATATTTAGGCTGTGACATGCCTATACTTAAAAAGATCAGAATCACAATGGAAATGGTTTTCTGTGTGATACACTATATGAAACTGTAAATTGGACTTTGAAGTAGAATAGAAAGGGTACTGACACTTTTACACTTTAGTGTTGGAGAAGACTCTTGATAAAACCATGGATAGCCAAGAAAACAAAGAGATAGATCATAGAACAAATCATTCTAGAGTTCTCTCTTGAGGCACAAATGTCTATGCTCAAATTATCAGATTTTGGACACATTATACAAAGCCCCAGCTCCCTTAAGAAATCCATAACATTGGGAAAGATGGAAGGAAACAGAAGAAGAGGATGACTAACAACAAGGTGGATAGACTCAATTACCACAGTGATGGGTGCACTATTGGGAGACCTAAGAAGCTGGGTTGGGTACAGATCATCCTGAAAAAGGTCGCTAACAGCTGGTGGCACACAGTCAATCAGTCAATCAATCAATCAATGAAAAAATGTAATAAAAATGAAAAAGCAATGAGCAGCAGCAGTTGTTCAGTCTGGAACTGCATAGCTGAACATTCCTATTTGTATACCGTGGGTCAGTTGTAGGACCTAAGTTAAAGCTAGCTCTTTAGTTCATGACTGCATTAATGCTTTTCAGTGTTACAGTAGGAGAGCTATGTTATCCTATGATAGACAAAAATCAGAAGAAATCTGGTGATACCTTTTCAGACTAACAAATTTTATTAAAAGGCATAAGCTTTCATGAACCATTTTCATGTATTTTAATAAAAATAATTCCCACTGATGTATTCTAAATATGTTATACTAGATATACCTTGTAGGGTGGGAATTAGGGAGTTGAAATCTAAAACATCTGCAATGTGCCATGATAGAGAAGGCTAGGTTTTAGATATGAATGAACTATGTGAAAGCTATTATTCCAGTATATTCCCAGTGAATTTCTCACTTTGGTAATAACTCCATCATATCCAGGATCATTCCTCTATGTTCTCGACCTCTCTAATTATCCCTAGTTTCCCTTATAATCATCCATGATTGCTGGTACAATGAAAAGGGAACATCCTGTAATGGAGGTTGTCAGGCTTTCATACTGATATGTCAATGAAAGTAGAAAGAAAGGAGAAACTAAATCTTTTTAAAAAACTTGAGACGAGAACGCAAGATCATAGCACTTAAAAGATCAAGTGCATGATTTAGACATTTATTTTTTTTAACAAATCACTTCTATTTCTTCAGTAAAGAAATGTCCCGAAAATTGTTCCTATTCCAAATTGTAATTTACCAAGTACATTAAATAAGTAGAATATTTTAACAGTCTAATTGTGCTTCTCCTTGACTTGCGAGACTTTTTATTTCCATTTTGTGAAGCTGTGAGAAAGCAGGACTAATAAAAGTCAAACGGTCTTTCCAACGACCATACTAACTCTTAAAATTAATTTACCTGAGTGTGATAAAAGCCATACTTTATTCTTTCTGCCGAATTTCCTTTGCTAATGATACATTAGTTTTTCTTGAATGTCACATTTCCAGATGAAAGGTGAAAAGGTTCATGGGAGTCTAGCCCACAGAACATTAAGCAGGTGCAGAAGAGATAAAGTCAGAATCCACTTCCAGGCTGAAATGACCAGTTATAATCGTAAGCCAAATCCATGGAGTAAACGCTTAAGAAGCTGCTAGAGTGCATCATTCCTTCATTAAAAACTATGTGAAATGTCATTCTTCCTTTTCTTCCTTTCTCCCATTAATACAGATGCTTTCCTATCTAATGTGCTGCTAATGACATAACAAAGTACAATAAACAACCCCAAAAAGCAGGATCCTGAGAATTTTTTAACTACAAAGAGAAATATTGCAAAAAGGCTTGGTCTTGTTTCTTTTCATTTATATATAGGAAGTACTATTTTGTTTCTGGAATATTTTTATCCTGTACAAGGCTGCACTCCCGGACTAATAAGAATCCTTTCTCCCCATTCCACGCAAAAGACAAAAGAAAAGAAATGGCCAGCACCATCCCATCCACGTTTTCAGTCTATGCTGCACGCGTTTGCAAACCAACAACAACAAATTGCGACAGAGAATGCTATCCTGCTGTGAAAGCATCATCCGTCAGTTTCTATTAAAAAGCTTCTGCAAGCTGAGATGTCAGATGTTAGAAGGATAGAATACACTATTTTCACAATAAAGAGCTTTTCACTGTAGGTGTTTACGTCTGTAAATATATTGTATACTGTTGGTATACAGACTGTAGGTATAGAGTCACTGTGTGTATATGTATGTATTCACCTGAGCACAAAGGGTGGGGGCAGAGTAGAAGAAGAAGTTGGTGCATGTTGCTTATAAATGCAGGGAAAATCAAGCCCAGAAATTTTTCTACAGGGATCATGAAACTGAGTGAACAAATTAAGATCAGTTTACTGTATACAGAACAAGTTTTGTATATGTTAACTGCCACAAGAACATTTTGTGCTTCTTAATGGAAAAGTCAAATCAAATCTTTATTACGGTCAAAGACCAGCATAGAAAAGTCATCTGACTCTCCTCTTTGGAAGAATGGTTATCCAAACATTGGAGTATGCTTCAATATCCAAACTATCTTTGTACCTTAAAATGAAATCTGACATAGAATTTACTTTAAGGTGGAAATCATTCCGGATTATCATTTACTACATGGATTTGTACCCCATTCAAAATTTGAGGTTTTTTACCTACAGAATTTGTACTTCAGTCTCGTGGGGTATTTAAAGCAGAAAAGATTCTTAGTTTCTACTCAATCTTTATCTATTTATTTATTTCAATTTCAATATATTGTTGAATATGTTTAATGAGAAAATTCATTTCTATCACATTCTCTGTTGCAAGGAATCAGATTCATTATGCTAATAAGATATTTGGTAAAACTATCATCAGTATATTGTAGCTTATAATTTTACATGGTGACTTATACTGTGGTGACCATGGTTCTTGATATTTATCCTTAATAGTGTATATTCAATCATTCACAATTTACTAATGACATACCAAAAAACTATAACTTCCTTCACATTTTTAGATCCCTTTACTCATTTGTGCTTGATTCTTTTATTTTCTTTATCTGATTTTACTTGTGTTTATTTATATACTTTCTCTAAAAACTTAAATTAAAAAAAAATGGGTTTATTGATAAGTTTGCTTGTAATCCTTCCTTGGCACAGGGCTTGATATACCCAATACTGCAAGATATGGTGAAGCAAGAATACAAGCAAAAGAAAAACAGAGAACCAGCGAGCTTCAGCATGGCACAAAAAGTCTAATTTTCTTCCAATTTCAAATAAACATGTGAAAAGCCAGAAAAATACCAGGTTAGCCCTGAAAGCAAGCCATCATGGGACTGGGTAGGTCCAGGGCCCATTTGGGAATGGCACTAGGAGTACACATGAAAGAACCCTAGATTCACACATTGTGGTAAGCATAACATATACATAAATTTAGCCATCACTATATGTAAACCATGTTCTCTGGTTTAGTGTTCTGTGTATCAGGAACGGCCACCATAACAAACATCTGTTTGCACACCCCATTTGGCATAACATTGCACTAGATTTTCCAAATTTCGCTCACTGTCATTTCTTGTACCCTGTTGATCAGAGCTCTGGCAAATATCTTCCAGCTGACTTAACAAACAAATCCCCCATATTTTGTTTGCTGTTTGTTTATTTCTTAGATGTATATCCCATTTTTCATTCAGGAGCTCAAGACAGTGCAGATGGCACTTGTCCTTCCTCTTTTTCCCCACAACAACCCTGTGAGGTAGATTGAGCTGAGAAAGAGTCACCTAGTGAACTTCCATGGAAGAGGGTGGACCAGAATCTGAATCTCCTGGCTCCCAACCCAATGCATTAACCACTCCACCACACTGACTGTCAGTTTTGCATTCCATCTTGCTATCTTTTTCTTTGTAGGGGGCAACAATGAAAGCATTCTTTTACTTGTCAGATATGGATGCTGTCATTACACAGACATTTAAACAAGTCACACAGCCATTCTATAAACAAGCCATATCCATAGTTTAATATTTCACTAGTTACACTATCTATGGGGATGCGGTGGCGCAGCGGCTTAATGACGCTGAAAGTTGCCGGACAGAAATGGTCGACACTTCAGCGGTTTGAGCCCAGCTCTGCGCAGCAGAGTGAGCTCCTGCTTCCTCCCCAGCTCCTGTCAACCCAGCAGCTTGAAAACGTACATGAGTAGATAAATGGGGACTCTCACCCCGGCAGGAGGAAAAATGCTGGCGGCGCCTTGCAAAGGAGACGGGAGCAGTTGCCAGTAACGTGGAAGCCGCGCTCGCCCAAAAAAGGCGCGAAGCAACGGAAACCCCGCCTCCTGCGCTCACCAGCTGGGCTCTGCTCTAGGAAGGAGGCACTGGCAAACCACTTCCAAAACACTTTGCCTTGAAAACTGCAGGGACTCGTCGCCGCAGAATCGGTAACGATTGAGCACGGATTAAAAAAAAAAAAAAAACTATCTATACCTGCAGCCTTACCATTTCAACTTTCTGAAAGCATTCATGAATTCCTCCTCCTTATTTTTCTTGATTACTAACATTTATAGCATTCATTTCAATTCCACTGTTCAATATATCTTAATCATTTTCATAACAATTCTCTTAAATAGTCTTTCCAGCATCCCCTTCATTTTCAACCCAAGCCATTTTCTTCGAATTTCATTCACTTTTCTACAGGTTCCTTGTTTAGCCCTTTCCACCCACTTCCAAAACATTTTTAAAATAAAATATTTCTGCATTTTCTTTTCTTCTTTTTAATCTTAACTTTTCTAGTTATCTCTGTCTACATTCTTTTTTATCCATGTGCATTATATAATATCTTCCTCTCATCCTCATTTTTGCATCAATTATCCTCCAGAATGAGTAGTTTTCCCCATCCGGAGTCTATTTCACCACATCCTTTCTCATACTTCTTATTATCATATGTCCATGTTTTTCTTGACACTCTGTAATATAATTCTTTTTACTCTGTAGCAAACAGCTTCCACAAACTTTCTCCTTTTATCCACTTTCCATTAATTCTGTTTGAAAATTAATCTGTCTTCTTTTTCATACAAGACTCATACTTTCTCTTTCCACAGTTATTCTACTTTCACTCTATTTTATTTCACTTCCTATATTTGATTTCATACTGATTTTCTCAAGATCCATTCCTGATGCTACCAAATAATGAACTATTCCATATTCAGAACCTGTAATCTATTATCATTCTTGTATCCCCCACTTCTTCTCTCAATATTTCATCATAAACAATCAAATCAAAAGTTTTTGATTAATTCCCTTTCCATAGTTATGTATGAACAAACTTATGCTTAAACCACACAGACTCTTTTCTAAGCAGATGCTCACCAGTTGCTATTCACATTCATTCTTGAGTCTCCAAATGCCCAATTGCTTTTTCTATACTGTTTTGTCTTGTTCCCATCATCCATTCATGTCATCGAACAGAATAATGAATGTTGTACAATTTTTCACAAAACTCTTTCCTCATTTTTCCATCATCACCATTCACTAATGTGTAACTTACAACTATCACTAACTTAGGAAATTCTATTTTCATATGCACCCACGACAATCTAAATAATACTAATTAACAGTTTCTGATATCCATGCTAGCCTTTTTATTCACAGTTAAACCTACATCATTACTTCCTTGCATGTATTCATCAATGCTGCAAGATTAGAACCCTTTCATTCAGATTTATTATGTCCTTCCCCTTTTTCTTACTTTCGCACGAGAGAACAGATCTGTTTTTCTTTCTTTCATTTCATTTGTTAATTCATGCTGTTTACCATTTATTCTCCTTACATTACAAGTCACTATCTACCATATGCCATGGCTGTCACCAGATGGGTCCATAGTTATTGGCCTCTGCTGCCCATCATGTCTTTGACCAATCAAAGCTTTCACATAATGCTTTTAAGATAGAGGACATCCTGTGACAAATAAATCTGAATTCCTAATTTGCTTCAGTAATAAAAATAATAGGATATTATTTTTTCTCCTCACATCCAGTAGATGTTCAGGACATATGCAGACATTTGTCTTCCTAGCTTGTGGTGAAGAAGAATGTAGTATAGTGTGAGAATAATTTATTTATAACAAGACTTCCTATGGATTTTGAAATTTAGAGTTAAATGATAGGGAAACTAGAGTGCCAATTTATTTGGCAGAAAACACAGATTTATAGCATATGCATTTTACCATTCGGTAAAACTAGAACAAGAAGAAAGTTGTCCATCAAAGTACTGAATTTAATAGCTTTAAACTTCTTTTTGGAGTCAACTTCTGGGTTAAATATATCTTATTAATGGTCACTTTAGAGGGTGAGAATTAATCAGTGGACATTCTGGTAATCATTTCTAAGCATGTAGGAAGTATTCCAGAGGGAAACTGAATGAAGGAACACTCTGGAAGACGGGCAGCACACAATTCAAAATCAGATCACTGTTAAATAATGTATGCGACACATTCTTACAGAGTATCTAATCAAATTAATGAAATACTTTATTCTAATAGTCCCAAGCAGCAGCTACATGAAATAAGAATTTCAAAATCGGTCAATATATTAATCATTTCAAAAACCTATTCTAAAGAGACTCTTAAAACTGTTTTCTCATGAGTGCACTACAGCACTCTTCATGTAAGATTGTCTATCATGAACCCACAAAAGGGAACCCATACAAAGACTGGTCCCATCACTTAATTTTTGAATAACTTATGGACATACCATAGGTGTTATAGGTAGAAACTGCTTCTACTGATGGAGTAACCAACCATCAAAAGCTATACCCTCGAACCTCCTCCTGAACAAATTTTAGGGATGTATGTGTGTTTGTGTGGGTCCAGAAGATATGAATGAGAGTGGACATACATTCAAATAATGATGAATTCCACTTGTAACTCTGCAGTTTGTATAGAGGTAGAACATGCACAGAGTAAGGCCAATTCAGATTCTCATCTAGATGTTTACTATATTGCACCTTGTTGTAGGAGTAGGATAGGGAGATGATAGTAAAAATCTCCCAAGCTAAGTTCACAAAGAGAAACTTAAGGTCTCATAAAAGCTAATCTGAAACAAACAAACAAACAAACAAACAAACAACATTTTAAAGTCTCTGCAACTCTTTTCTGAGAATGAGGTCTAACCTATAGAGGAAATTCCCAAGGAGAGAACAATATGTTCTCATTGTGCAATCACCTAGCATACTGAGATGAAAGGAAATGGGGTGGGGAAAAAATCACTGATTCTACATTTCCCCATTGCTGCATCAATCAATCAGGAAAAGGAAAAGGAAAAGGAATGCTTTGAAACTGTGGCTGTTTTTAAAAAGGGTGTGTTTTGAGAGAAATAGGCAGATTTTCTTTTTAAGCCCTAGCACTGTATCAGAAAACATGCATGCACACATCTCCTAGATTTTTCCAGTTTTCACAGATGATCTTAGATAATTTCTGATTTGATCTGAAGTGGATACTAGATATTCTGTACATCTTTAAGAAGCACTGAAAAAGCTGCATGGCAGTTGCCTATTTACTGATTTATTCTCATTCTATTTCAAAGATAGCTATCTGTCATAAATTTATGTTTTCTCTGTGTGTTTTATGCTATGAACCAACTTGCATTCATGTAACCAAGTGGTCAGAAAGACACTAAAAATGATATAACAGCGTATGAAAAATACTGGACCTCAAAAAAGTGCTATTTAATTGCTAAACTGAATTACAATTATTATAACAAAAAATCAGAGATTAGGAAACAGCAAAATGGCAATTTTGATCAAGGCTTTTGGACAATCAAGGATAAATAAAATGTGAACAATAAAAGATGTATCTGTGTTTGGCTCTTTTTTACAAATTACAATCATCAGAGTGTCCTGCATTTTACAAGTTTAACTACCTTATAATCTTCTGACTGTCTACTTCTGAAAAGAAGATTGTGGAGTTTGATGCATTCATTTTGTCTATAGAATTCTGAGGGGATAGATAATTTTACCCATAATGAGAATATAATGTCCCTTTACATTCTGAGAAAACTGAAATCAAAATATTGTGATTTAAATACTTGCTACTTCTATAATATTCTTAAAAACAGTGACATAGCTTTTGACTATTAACTAGAAATTTCATATAAAAGATAATTTTTTGTGTCTCTGAAAGTTTAGCTTAATTCGTATTGTCAAGAAGCACTAAAATATTGACATAATAGGTTTGCTTATTTTATGTCTGCTGGAAGTTAAGGATATGCAACAGCTTGGGATACCTTTTGCCTTGTCTTTCCATTCTAGTACCATTAAGAGGACAGTGTGACATGCAAGCAACAGAGAGATGTTCTGGATGTTCTCCATAAACATTAAATTTGGGAGCACTGACTATGGTTCTATCACGTGGCAACTGAGTTTCTTCTCACTATCCCTGAAGCCTTGTGACCTGTACAGCCTGCCTATCCACTTGAACTCTCATATTCTAAGCAAGTGACAGCAATATTCATGCAGTATATGCATATGAAACCAGAAAGAAGTATTAGTATCAGGTATGAGGCCACTGCAACTAGCAATGCGATCTCTCTCAGGCCCCAAATATTTCCAGATTTACTATGGCAAGTTCACCCTTTCATCAGAACTTAGACTGACTTTAAACTGTCTAAAGGACAGTGATAGCTAAGGAGTATTAGCTATGTTTGCTGCCTTGAGTTGATCAAATATTTTTAAAAAATGGGATAAAAATCTGGATGATGATGATCATGATGATGATGATGAGGTTCCAGATAGTTTCATAACCTTCTAGGAGACAGATTGTTAAAGCAAGGACTTTTGTTCTATACTCTTTTTTGATGGTATTCTTTAAATAAGTATTATTTAATTATTTAAATAATAATTCAGGTAGTTCCAAAGTTATCTCATTTGGCATTTGTAATTGGAAATTCTTAACTACAAATGCCAAATGAGATTTATTTATTTATTTATTTATAAATCAAATTTATATCACCGCCCAACTCCCCCACAAGGAGGGACTCTGGGCGGTTCACAACCAAACAATAACTTTGGAACTACCTGAATCATTGCAGTCAAAAATATTTACAGTCAAAAACCACAAATGCTTAAAGAGTAGGGCAGTAATTTCATTGCCTCATTGTATTCATTAGTTTTATTCCTACATACCCATTTCTGCATCCAGGGAAAAATATTAAAATTAATTGACATACCTAGAAAAGGTATAAGAGAATAATCCTTTTGTTTTTCTTTTTGTTTTAATTTCAGGACCAAATGCAGAATAATATTTTTTTGTTGTTATATTAGCAATTTAATTTCCAAGGCTCACCAGGGAAACATAAAATATATTTTTCATCCTGCATCTAGCATATCTTTTGTAAGGATTTTCCAGTGGGGGTTTCTATTGATTTACACTGATGTATAAAAATCAGTATCTTTCTTTATTTCAACCTTTTAAATTGTTATTAACGCTATCTATATGGGGGTTCTTCAAAAGTAGACACATAAAAGACTCTTTTTTACTAAGGCGTCTTGGCATGGGACATATATGATAAGTTGCCTCTAGGTTTTAATAGCTATATAAATCATTTAATCAGGAACATAAAGAACTCAGAGAATTGGATGATTAGTTTTGGATGCTCACTTTGAGAGGAAATTAGACTTTTTCTCCCATTTACACATTTACAATTCTGGAAGAATTATAATAATAAAAACACAAAAAATCTCCTTTTAGCCAATCACTGGCTGGTATTTTGCTTTGATTTTTTCCCTATCTTTTCTGTCTGTCTTGGGGGAAAAGACTAATTGAACTATAGACATAAAGGCTGAGAGGACTTTGGAGTGAATGTAGTCCAGGTCCCTACTCAGAGTAGTACAAGGCAGTATGAAATAATTTCTGTCCTCCAGGTTTTGTTACTAAACATAAGATAGTAATCACAAGTTCAGTTATTTCTAAGAACATACTTTCCCACCAGAATGCCCCTGTTATCTTGTACAGCTAGAAAAATTGCTTCAGATTGACCAAATCACGCTTAGTCCATGTAGCACAGTTCTATATACTCAGACTGGCAATGATAAAGAATTCCAAAAGCTTTGCTAGTTCTGGTGTCCCACATTGTTTTAAACAGAAATGCAAAGGATTGAAGTTGAGACTGTCTGCAGGCATATCATGTGCTTTATGACTGAGTCATGATTCACATTCATTCATTCATTCATTCATTCATTCATTCATTCATTCATTCTATTTATATAGCTGCCCATCTCACATATGTGACTCTAGGCAGCTTACAATAAAATAGATAAAACAGATAAAATACATTGTATGAAAAATAAAACACTTAGCAGCCAAGCATCATTAAACAACTATCAACACAGCCAGGAGATGGGCTCTGAACACAGGCAGGGCTCTAGGCTCAGGCACAAACCAAGCTTTGTAGACCTTACAGAAGGCCAGCAGGGATGGGGCGAATCTAATCTGAGAGGGGATGATGTTCCAAAGGGCGGGCAACACAGCAGAAAAGGCTCTCCTTCTGGGCTCCACCAGCCAACACTCCTTAGCCAATGGGAAATGGAGCGTGCCCCTCCTGCTGGATAGGGTAGGACAGATAGAGACAACTGATACCTCATTTCACTCATGCGATAGTATGCTTCAAAAATACATTATGTACATGAAACTCACCAACTTGTATATATTGAGCCCTATTCACATCAAAGGAACAGCAGTTCTGAATCCAATCCAAACGATTTATTCCTGGCAGTTTAAATTGTAATTGTTTGTAAGACAAGACAATAGTATGAGATTTCATTAAGCCTGTACTTTTCGAGCACAGCACAGCTTACCAGCATAGAGTGCTCTACTAATTCATGGAGCATCAATTAAAACAATAAAGGGCAAAGAGGGAAATCATTGTTTAAAGTTGATACTTTGTCATAAAACTTTGTTATATAGAACTTCACAGTCAGTTTTACATACCATAAATGCCTGTTGAGATACATGGGAAAGCCTGCAAGACAAAAAAAAAAAAGAAAGAAAAAAAAGATGTAAATTAGATTTTTTTTTCTTTAGAACTACTTATTACACCAATGATTCAGTACAAGGAAACTATAAGCTGCTTAGTGTAAAGAAATCTCTACATTTAAGTCAGCAAGGCTTTGTGAAATACGCCCCAACCTACTGAAAGAAGTAGTAGTTCAAGAAATCAGGAAGTCATTGGCAATTTTCTTTGAGAACTCAGGGAGAACAAATATGGTCCCACAGTACTCCCACGGGAGGGGGGGGGGGAGTTAAACTTTTAGTACCTTGTTTGATATGAAATTGTTTTTAATGAAATTGTCTACAATAACCAAGAAGCTTTCAGTATAATTACAAAACAATGGATTTGTCAGCATTTAGACGAAACTTAACCTGAAGCCAGGATCATTTGCTAAGAACAAAAGAAACTAGTCTTTTTCTTTCACAGGATAATCCCTAACCCTAACAGGAATACAGTAGTTATATAATTCAATTTTCAGCAATCTTTCTGGAGAAATTCTTATAATCAAGATGAGGAATATTTATTTATCTAAGATATTTGCATTCTGCCCTTCTTATTCCAAAGGACAGCTTTCCCTCATACAGTACTTTTCCATGCAATGATTCTGTGAGATGGAGGAGTCTGAGAGGGCGCCCCACTTCAAAAATTAGACGACGTGTGTTTAACACACAACACAGCCAGAAGATAACCCTATTCTTATTGGCCAGATTCAACAGGCTTTACACATTAGTTTCAAAGGTCCAACCTGTAACCAATGGCTGGAAGGCTTCATTAAAGGTCTAGGCTTGTGGATGACCTATCCTTAGATGTGATTTAGTCCTTAGATGTCATTTTATCTGAAGAAGACAGCATAATGGTTTTTCTGAGGCCATGATACATTAATTATTTCTTTATTATTCTGTCACATTTATACTGCTATGTTTAGTTTTAATTTTATTACTGTTTTGGAGGTCTGAAAGCTGCTCAGAATCAGACATGAATGGAGTAGGATAAAAGCCTGGTAAAAGAAATCAATCAGTCAATACACATGGAAATTAATTTTTGAAACCAACCAGAAAAGGACCATTTTGGAGAAATACAAGAAACTGGCTTTCATTTAGCTGAAGCTATTGACTGGAGAATAAGTGGAGAATATCTAGCTTCATATACTGTATGTTGATAATTAAAGAATAGACTTCTATATGTGGTCCTAGGCCCACCCAATTCACAGGGATGCTAGGCCAAACTTGGTATTATAGTTTTAATTCAGCACTTAGAGAAACTTCATTCAAATGCATTTAACATGAAAAAAGGAAGCTTTTTCATCATTCCTAAAGACACTGAACATGTGAATACATACAATGTTTTGTTTGAATCTTATTGGAAAATCTGTGGAATTTCAGTCTCCGATGGGGTACTACATTTTCACAGCAGTAGTAACCAAAAGGAGAAGAAGACTAATGATGAGAAAAATTGGAAAAAAATGAAATATAAGACGGAAAGTTGAAGGAGCAAGATGTTATGCTTTGAAAACAAATTAAAGGACAATATGGTAACAGTTTGCTAAAATATAAAAAGCTGTCATGATGGGAAATAGAGAAAAATGGCTTGCATTTGCTCCCAAGGACAGGGCAATAGATAATAGGTTTGAGGTGCCAGAAGTTGTATTGAAGTTACATATTATGAAGCATTTCCAAACAGATGTTGAACTGACGAAAAAATAAAACTCACAGAATTATAATCACACCCTTTCCCAAGAGCTGTTATTTAATACCATCATAGAATGACTGTGTGGGTCTAGATGGGAAAGAACAGGCTGAGTAAACCCCAGAAAGATAGAGCTACTGTTTATATATCAGGATTCCTCTAAACCCCTGTTTTGGCCCTGGACAGGATTGCACTGTCCTTGAAGGAGTAGGTCTATGACTTGTGGTTCCTTCTGGACTGGTGGCTCCTGCTATAACAGCAGGTACAGACCATGGCCAAGAGAGGCCTTTGTCCAGCTTTGGCTGCTGTGCCAATTGCAGTCTTATGTGGGATGGGAGAACCTGACCATAGTTGCTCCTGCCCTGTCATCACCCTATTGGGCTACTGCAATATACTCTACATGGGGTTGCCTTTGAAGACTACCAGGAAGCTTCAGTTGTTGGAAAAAGCAGTGACTCGGGTACTCATGGGTGATTACCAGGGGAAACATATTGTACCTGCTTTGTGGGTCCTGCATTGGCTTCCTATTTGCTTCCAGGTACAATTAAAAGTGTTGGTTTTAACCTATAGAACTTTTTATGGCTTAGCTCCTGGTTACCTACAGGACCACATCTCCCTGCTAGAGTCATCTGAACCACTCTGACCATGCTGGAGAAGTGACTGTTGTCCCTCATTTTCAGGAGGGGGAGCTGATACTTGATGTGTTGCTTTTTGGTGATGGGACTAGCCCTCTGGAATGGCCTCCCATTGGAGGTTCATCTATCTCCAACATTGCCTGCCTTCCAGAAAAAGCTGAAGCCAGAGCTTTTCCAGAAGGCTTTGGGGGCTGATGCCATATGTTGTGCCTGGGTTGAATTTTTTGTGTCTTATGTTTTCATATTGTTATTGTACATTCTTTATTTTGTGAGTCACTGAGAGTCTTGTGATTGAGATGGTGTAAATTTAATGAAATAAAACCCACCAATAAATAACTTTTTTACTCTCACTCACCAAAAATCAATAGCATAATTTTCTAACATTTTGTGATAGGAAACACAAAAACTAAAGTCTAAACCAAGGTATTTCAACCAGGGTTCCATGGAATCCTAGGGTTCTGCAAGAGATCACTAGGGGTTCCCTGGGAGATCATGATTTATTTAAAATATTATTTCAAATTCAGGCAACACACTCTTGCAGTGATGAGCAGAGACTGAACAAAAATCTAGTTACAGCTCTTTCTGAGTTCTCTGGTAGTGTGCTGTAGGACTGTGTTTATTTGGTTGAATCCATTCTTAATTTTTGACACAAGATACGGGAGACCGTTGATAACAGGTGACTGCTATATTGCAGGAAGGGAGGACTATATTGCAGGAAAGGAGCAATATATTTCAAGAAAGGAGGAATATATTGAAGGAAGGGGAAGGGGATGTGCATTTTTCAATAAATTAATGGACTCGTCCAACTTGGTCTGTGACATCAGTCTCTCCCTCCCACATATTTTCCCTGTGGTTTTTCTGTAGTTATTTTAACCTGTTATTTTAAATAAATTTTGTACATGTTTATTCACTCATGTCTGAGCATCCAATGTGGCAATTTTTGAAGAGGAGATGTGAGAGAGAAGAGGAGGATTCTATAAGGACAATACCAGTAAGTTTAATGATGATAATGACAATGAAGAATTTAAATCTTCTCAAGCATTTTCCCGCACTGGTACATCAACGGATTTTTTTTTAAAAAGTCCATTTTCACAATGAAAGCTATTTATCAATGGGTTTTATGTGGACTGGTGATCCAGGTTCTCCTATGCCATTGTGCTTCATCTGTGACAAACAACTTACAAATGCAGCAATGGCTCCAGCAAAATTAAAAAGACACTTAATTACAAATCACAGCCAAATTACAAGTAAAAGTTCTGATTATTTTAAACAGCTATTAGAATCACAGAACAAACAAAATAAAGCTTTTGTTAATAAAATGACAGTAAAAAAGCCCAAGAAGCAAGTTATTTAGCAGCAGAACTTACTACACAGCAAAGGAAAAGTCACACTTTTAAGAAAGTAATCATGCCAGCATGTAAAATAATAGTGGGAAAAATGCTAGGGCCAGATGCAGTACAAGAAATTTAAAAGGTTCCACTGTCAAACAGTACAATAAGTAGGTGTATTGATGACATGTCACACGATGCTGAAGAGGTTTTGTGTGATAAACTGAAGAACAACAGCTTTTCTATCCGAGTTGATGAGTCAAAAGATTTCACCAAGAAATGTCATGTTATGGCATTTGTAAGATTTGTAAATGATGGTGAAATTCAAGAAAACTTTTTCTGATGCAAAGAACTAGAAGAAACACACAAAGGCCAAGATGTATTTAATGTTTTGTCTTCATATTTGGAAAGAAAAAATCTGTCTTGGAGGAACTGTGTGGGCATCTGTACTGATGGTGCACCATCAGTGGTTGGCTCCTGAGAGGTTTTGTTTCTCTTGTAAGAAAAGAAAATCTTGATGTTGTCACAGCACACTGCTTTCTTCACAGAGTGGTGTTGGTGTCAAAAACTCTTGGAGATGAAATGGAAAAGTTCTGGATGATGCTACAAAAATGGTTAACTTTATCAAACAAAGGCAAGTTCGCTCCAGAATGTTTAAAAAACTCTGTGAAAACTGGACAAAGAGCACACAAGTCTCCTGTTACACACTGAAATATGGTGGCTCAGCAGAAGAAAAGTTCTCAACACGGTGTTTGAGCTGAAGGCAGAATTGCAAGAGTATTTTTGAAAAAAATAATATTCCACATTTTGCTGAGTGTTTTGAAGATGGAGAATGGTTGCAGAAACCAGCATACTTTGCAGATATCTTTCATCACATGAACCAGCTGAACAAATCTCTTCAAGGCACTGGAGAAAATGTTTTGACTTCAAGTGACAAGATTCTTGGATTTAAAAGAAAACTAAATGTTCAGAAAAATCATGTTGCAAAAGAAAATATTGAAATGTTTCCACTGCTGCTTGAGCTTGAGTGTGAGGAAGGATACCAAAAAGTCTCAAATCTAATTGAAAACCACCTGGAAGTACTGCAGAACAAAATTTATCAGTACTTTCCCTCCCTTTCAACACAAATGTACAGGTGAAACTCGAAAAATTAGAATATCGTGCAAATGTTCATTTATGTCAGTATGGCAACTCAAAAGGTGAAACCAATATATGAGATAGACGCATTACATGCAAAGCGAGATATGTCAAGCCTTACTTTGGTATAATTGTGATGATTATGGCGTACAGCTTATGAAAACCCCAAATTCACAATCTCAGAAAATTAGAATAGTGTGAAAAGGTTCAATATTCTAGGCTCAAAGTGTCCCACTCTAATCAGCTAACGAATCCATAACACCTGCAAAGGGTTCCTGAGCCTTTCAATGGTCTCTCAGGCTGGCTCAGTAGGAATCACAAGCATGGGAAAGACTGCTGACCTGACAGTTGTGCAGAAGACCATCATTGACACCCTCCATAAGGAGGTAAAGCCCCAAAAGGTAATTGCAAAAGAAGCTGGATGTTCCCAAAGTGCTGTATCAAAGCACATCAATAGAAGGTTATGTGGAAGGGAAAAGTGTGGTAGAAAAAGGTGCACGAGCAGCAGGGATGACCGCAGCCTGGAGAGGATTGTCAGGAAAAGGCCATTCCAAAGTGTTGGGGACTTTCACAAGGAGTGGACTGAGGCTGGAGTTAGTGCATCAAGAGCCACCACACACAGACGGATCCTGGACATGGGCTTCAAATGTCGTATTCCTCTTGTCAAGCCGCTCCTGAACAACAAACAACGTCAGAAGCGTCTTACCTGGGCTACAGAAAAAAAAAAAAAGAAGAACTGGTCTGTTGCCCAGTGGTCCAAAGTCCTCTTTTCTGATGAGAGCAACTTTTGCATCTCATTTGGGAACCAAGGACCCAGAGTCTGGAGGAAGAATGGAGAGGCACACAATGCACGATGCTTGAAGTCCAGTGTGAAGTTTCCACAGTCTGTGTTGATTTGGGGAGCCATGTCATCTGCTGGTGTTGGTCCACTGTGCTTCATTAAGTCCAAGGTCAACGCAGCCGTCTACCAGGAGATTTTGGAACACTTCATGCTTCCTTCCGCAGACGAGCTTTATGGGGATGCTGACTTCATTTTCCAGCAGGACCTGGCACCTGCCCACACTGCCAAAAGTACCAAAACCTGGTTCAATGACCATGGGATTACTGTGCTTGATTGGCCAGCAAACTCGCCTGACCTGAACCCCATAGAGAATCTATGGGGCATTGCCAAGAGAAAGATGAGAGACATGAGACCGAACAATGCAGCGGAGCTGAAGGCTGCTATTGAAGCATCCTGGTCTTCCATAACACCTCAGCAGTGCCACAGGCTGACAGCATCCATGCCACGCCGCATTGCGGCAGTCATTGCTGCAAAAGGGGCCCAAACCAAGTACTGAGTACATATGCATGCTTATACTTTGCAGAGGTCCGATATTGTTCTATTTCCAATCCTTGTGTTATTGATGTCATGTAATATTCTAATTTTCTGAGATTGTGAATTTGGGGTTTTCATAAGCTGTACGCCATAATCCACAATTATACCAAAGTAAGGCTTGACATATCTCGCTTTGCATGTAATGCGTCTATCTCATATATTGGTTTCACCTTTTGAGTTGCCATACTGACATAAATGAACATTTGCACGATATTCTAATTTTTCGAGTTTCACCTGTATGACTGGGTGAGGGATGCTTTCTCTGCATCTTCTGCTCAGCCTGAGAACTTCACTTTGAAGGAAGAGGAAGAACTTTCTGAGCTACAGCCTGATCATACACTCAAGATGAGATTCACTGATCTGCCCATGGACAAGTTCTGGATTTCTGTGAAAGAAGAGTATCCTGCCATTCCTAGGAAGGCACTGAACATTTTGCTGCAGTTTTCAATTTCTTACATGTGTGATCAAGCTTTTTCTTATTTAACAGGCATGAAAAGCAAAGACAGAAATTGTCTTATTTCAGTTGAAGATGAAATCCGTATGTGCTTATCTCAAGTTTGGCCTAGAATTGAGTATTTGCACAGCAAAAAAAAAACAAGCATAGCTTTCACATTAAAGAGGTAAGTTTCATTCTTTATTTTTAGTTCAAGAACACTGTGAATGCACATATACAGGCCTACCCATGAAACAAATATAATAAATTTGTAACTTCTGGCCTATATTTGAGCCTGAATGTGCAGGGGTTCCCCGAGGCCTGAAAAATATTTCAAGGGTTCCTCCAGGGTCAAAAGGTTGAAAAAGGCTGGTCTAAACCCTAAGAGGCTTAACTGTTATAACAAGTAGGAACTCACTGTCCAGTCTCAGGAGAAGAAGAACAATAAAAATAAGAAAATCAGCCAACACTATGTCCTAACCCCACCAACCGTAGCCTTCAGCTCTTCCAGAAATGTTACGCATAGGCCCTACCCACCTGATCTAGAAGAACTGAACTCCCTGCAGTATGGGAACAACATCTGCAGTACAAATCCCCTTCATTTTTGCAATGCACGTTAGAGCA
Organism: Liasis olivaceus; assembly: GCA_030867105.1. Lineage (NCBI taxonomy): Eukaryota > Metazoa > Chordata > Lepidosauria > Squamata > Pythonidae > Liasis > Liasis olivaceus. The sequence goes on from CM061349.1 coordinate 183,109,689, forward strand.
GATGCACCGTCATAAGCATTTGAACATATGAACTGCAGGGTGTATATATACATGAGACAGACTGACTGACAGACAAAAAAGAATAGAAGTATTTTTTACATTTTGTTTGCTGTAGCTGCTATTTGATTTGGTGAAGGGTGTGTATGTCTGCTTTTGATGAGTTAGGGTGACTGCTTGGACAATGACTCCTGGTGACTGCCTGGACAAGTCCCCACAGTTTTCTTGGCAAGATTTTTCAGAAGTGGTTTGCCATGGCCTTCTTCTTCCTAGGGCTGAGAGAGAGAGACTGGCCCAAAGTCACCCAGCTAGCTTTGTGTCTAAGGGAGGACTACAACTCATGGCTTCCATGAGTTTCTAGCCTGGTGCCTTAACACCTACACCAAACTGGCTCTCTGTGGTATCTTATGTAGCATGAATTTGCTTTGTCATAATAGAATGGGCAAGGAATTTAATGGAAATGAAAACCATAAAGAGATAGGATCAAGAATTTTGACCAAAGAAAGGAGTTTCTCTTGGTCTCCTCTATGTGCTTCTCAAATTTACTCTAGAAAGAACATCTGATTCGTCAATAGTGCCCCTTCCATAAGAGGAAGGATACAACCAAATACCTTAGAACCAAAACAACTAATATTGATGTGTCCAGCTTCCTAGCACTTATTCACTTCAAAGGCAAACGTCAAACACAATTTTATCCCACTTTGGGAACTTACTACCTTGAAAAGAACTGTGTATTTCAGTGTAGTATAATTTGCCCGTATATCAGAAGAAGCTCATCTTCTACTTGCTTCCCTGAGTGTTTAACAAAATATGCCCTTGAAAGAAAAGTAGGAACTTGTGAAAGCAATATAATCCAATAATTTTGTCTGTATTTCTATTATCTGTTAGAGCATTTCCCTCGAAGATAAAGTTCTAGTTTGTACATTTTCCCAGAATAGATTTACAAAGAAAGTTGTGTTATTCTTTACAGCCACATGCAGACAGATGGAATTTCAAAACCTAAGTATCAACTGGAGAAAAATTAGTGACCCATGTCCTCAAAGGCCAGTGTAGATGATCATTATGATCCCTTTGGAAGTAAAAATCTATGAAGTTCTTTTTTACAAAATATTTGCCTTATTCATTTGCCACTAGTTTTTCTCTGTCTTTCCATTACCCTGAACACAATAGTTTATTGACGTTTTTCTACAATAATAGTTTTTATCTGCTTCTTAATATATATTCCAGCCCTCCCACAATAACCTTGAATTCTTTTTTCTGCAAAACATTTAAGTAATACCTTTGACTAGAGATATCAAAACTGACTACATTTCTAGCTATTTTTAATGCTAGGAAGGACATTATCAGTGGCCGTATCTCAAATTAATTTTCAGTTTATAATTCTCTTCCTCATAGAAAATTATTATAGCATAAAAGCAGCAGATATAATTTTGCAAAATATGCCACAGCTGTTTTTTCACTGCTCAAGGGAGACCCATGACTAAAAAAGCATGTAGACCAAATTTCCTTCTTCTCCTTAGGAAACAATTTAGTCTAGATGCCAAGCTAGAATTATTGGCAGGACAATAATATGAAATTCTCACTGTGGATGTTGATATAGTCTAGTATCAGCTTATAGATAAAAGACCTAGACCTCCAATATTCCCATATTTGTGGTTCTTTCCTGCACATCATAACAGTTTCACTCTGAAGCAAAATTCAGTCTCAGTAAAAAAATGGCTGACTCCTAGCATTGTGAGGTAAATGACCCTTGCATCAAAAGGAGTTGGATGTGCCAATCATCAGCCTGCATGCAATACCCTGACTTCTAAAATATATATTTGGTTAGTGTAGGACTGACAAAACATGCAATTGACACTTCTCTGTTTAAAAAGGAGTGGTTCTTTCCAAAGATAACAACATGAGTAATCGTTGTTTTCATGCACTCTTCATATAATCAAGTCTTCTATCTGAACTGGGTGTAATGAAGAACTGAACGGACTAGGAATTGTGATGACATTGGCTAACAGTCTAAGTAGATACTTAAAAGTAAGTTCTTAATACAGCCATGCCTCGTTTAGTGACTACCTCGGTTTGCAACCATTCACAAATATGATGGCAATAAACAGTAATAAAAAAATCATTTTCTGACCAGTGTGCGCATTTACAACAACAAAAGCCTTCTGTGTGAAACTGATCAAAGTCTGGTCAATTTCAGGCAGCAGCTGCCAGCCGGCTAAAGGGTTCTATTTAATTAATTAATTAATTAAGGTCTCAGAGCTGAGATTGTTAACTTGTGATTAGCACTTTTTAGGGACATGCTGCACCGCAGGGAAAAGCAGCTCAAGAAGAGATAGCTTGTTTAAGCAAACACTCCACCCTTTTTAGGCCCAGCCAAAGAACAACAGGGAAACAATCCAGCCAGGTTCAATTATTTATTGCTTACACCAGTGTTGTCCAAACTTGGCCACTTTAAGATGAGTGGACTTCAACTCCCAGAATTCCCCAGCCAGCATGGCTGGCTGGGGAATTCTGGGAGTTGAAGTCCACTCATCTTAAAGTGGCCAAGTTTGGACAACACTGGCTTACACCATATAGACAGAATCTTGCCAGACTAAATCTGTACTATGTTAACCTAATAGATATACTCTGGGAAAATCTAGGGAGCGGCTATCTTAAGTCTTTTCTTCTTCCCACCCTCCTGCTCTGGACTATGTTGCCTCTTGTCTCCCCCTTTTCCTTCCTGGAATGCGCTCCCTCCTTCCTGAGAACTGGGTCTCTACTGCATTCCATCACACCACCTCTCCCTTCATAGATATATTCCATCACAGCCCTGCAAGGGGGCAAAAAAAGAGGGGGAAAAAAGCAGATCAGGCAAAAAAAAAAAAATAGCAGGTCAGGCACAGGACACTGTACAAGAGACCTTTATCTGAATGAGGTGGCAGCAACCAGTGATCTTCACAGCATCTCTCTCTCTCAGTCATGTATTCACTTAGAAACCATTTCATTTAACGACAAAGTTGTTGGAACAGAACACGGCTGCTAAACGAGGAGAGGTTGTACTTAACTGCGTACAAAGAGAATAGTACACAGTATTAATTCCTCCATGTTATACAGAAAATATGGCCATGTGCACACTACATACAGGAAAAAAAGACAATGCTTAGTGGTGAATACAGATTTCAAATGCATAAGATTCCAGATTCCGTCCATAGAAACTCCTATGAACAGGGATATGTACTCAAGAAACTGGGAAAGGGAAAGAACTCTGTCTGGAAATCTAGGCTGCTTCTGTTTCTATTACAGAAGACAATTTATAACCAGAGGAAAGGATATAAATTCTGCTTCGGAGATTATAAAAACACTTGAAAAAATAGAGTGGCTTGTAGAACATTCAGCTGAAATCCTTGTGTGTAAGCATTCCCCAAAGGCTGCTATCTAGCTTCTACTTCAACACTTTTTAAGAAGAGCATCTTCATCCAATTGGTTCCATTGTTAAACTTTAAGATGTTTCACCTAATGTTCAACTGGATCTATTATCCTGTAACTTAAACCCATTAGATTTGGCTAGGCTTTCTAATGCAGCAGAGATTAAAAGTTTTCTATGTGAAAACCCTGAAACTTTTTAAAAAATCATACCCTGTTTAGCCTTCTACTCTCCAGTGGGGTAAATATACTCAGGTTCTTTCATCTTTCCCCATAAATGTCTATTCCATAAGAAGATCATTGTAAGGATAGATACAATATACGTAACAACATGTGTGAAACAGAACATAAGGCGCTATGGAAATAGGTAAGAGACAGCTTAAAAACTGAAACAGAAAAAAATACCCAAAATTTCAAAGAGGGAAAGATTAAAGTGGTTTTCAAAAATGACAGCCAGGGAAAGATGGAGGATGAGAGTCCTGGGGAACAAGAATGGCCTGTGACAACTGAACACAGGCCTTCAAATTCAAACAAGAAAGAACAAGGAAAGCTGTCTCAAACAAGAATGTCAACAAAGTGAGGGAAATAACAGGAAAAGAAATATGAGAGAACTTTTTGGAAGAGAAATCCTAGGAAAATTGACAGCTAAAGTAGGACTCAACAGTAGCAGTGGAAGAAATCTGATAAAGACAAACTGGATTAGAGGAAGATGGAAATACTATATTGAAATCCTTTTCAAACAGTATTATAGGATGGTACAAATATTTCAGGAGAAAGAATATTTTCAGAAACCAATTCCACTAGAAAGTGATGTACAAGAGGCAATAGTTGTCAGACAGGAAAGTAAAGGCATGACTGAAATGCCCATTAAACTATTTAAAACTACAGGAGAAGAGGTAGTTAGTGCTAACAGCTATATGTCAACAAATAGAGATCTGTGTGGCTTAGAAATTAGAAAAGATCAACATATATGACTCCACTGAAGAAAGATACAAGAGAACGTGCCATCACTGAATTCTTGCACTAATTTCCTTATACAAGGCAAGCTTTCCTGAAGATCTTACAAAGAAGAACAGAGCCCTTTATGGTGAGAAAAATGCCAGATGAATAGGCAGAAGGGCACATGACCAGATACTAATATAAGATGGATAATGGCACCAGGATTTAAGAAGGTTTATCTTGATTACAGATAACATGTCGGAATGTCAAATATATTAAGGTTAATGTGTATGCCAAAATATCTGATTATTCTTTTGAAAAACTTACAATGAACAAGTTACTATAAGAACTGGGTTTAGAGAAAATACAACAATACAGGATAGGGAAAGGAGTAAGAAAAAAATATTGTTACCATATTTGCTTAGCTTGTTCAGCAATTATAAGAATGGCAGGATTCTAAGAGGTGACAGCTGGAACAAGGGTGAACACTAACTCGTCATGATATGCAGACTACACCACTTTATTAGTTGAAAATAAAGACTTGGAAGAATTCATTATGAAAGTAAAATGGAAAGTTTAAAAAATGCAGATTAATGTTAATTAGTGAGAAGACAAAGGTTAAAATCAACCAGCATGTTTTCTGAACTCAGAGATGACAGTGAAGAAGTAAAGGTAGATAGCTCTGTGGTCTAGTGGTTAAGGCTCCAGGCTAGAAACCAGGAGATGGTGAGGTCCAGTCCCACCTTAGGCATGAAAGCTGGCTGGGTGACTTTGGGCCAAGCTCTCTCTCTCAGCCCACAATGTCAGGCTCAGGTGACAAGCTGGTTGGTCAGTTCCTGTCGCAACCAATGGATCAGCATCTGCAGGAAAATACTAGGAAGAAAAAATAAAAGGAATAGCTAGACAGGGACAAAGATGGGAAAATAAAGAAATTAATCCTAAGTGGAAAGTAATGATGAACTGAGATAAGATCTTGAAGGATAACAATACTTCTATTACAATATAGACCAACATAATTAAATCAATGGTTCTTCCACTGGTAATCTTTGGCTGTTAAAGGGAAAGAATGAGGGGAAAAAAGATAAATGCCTCTGAATTATGGATCTGGAGATAGTTACTAAGAGTAGCATGGAAGGGATGAATTGATCCTGGATGAAAATAAAGCTGACTATTCCCTTGAGGTGATGATTCAAGCAGATGATGGATTAGAAAAAACAACTATGCTGAGCAAGGTTGATTGAAGTAGAAAAAGGGAAGACAACAGATAAGGTGACTGAGATCAAGATCATTGGATTCTCTCTAGAAGAGCAACAGATGATTGCTGGGGCAAGTTGAGATGGCAGACATTTACCAATGCTGTTTGTTGCCAGGGGTTAGGCCTGACTTGATAGGGTCTAATTAACTAACGCTTAGATTTAATGAGAAATCTCTAATCTGCATTATGTATTTTACAGAGATGATCACTTTGAAGGCTGCAGGGCCATACTATTTATATCATGGCCCACTATGGAACTTCACTGGCAAGATACAACAGAACGTAATAATCTGATTCTGCCTGAAAAGTTTCCTTGTTGTCTTACTTCTGTTGCTTTAAATTATGGTGTTGATCTTAACTATGGAATGTGAGCAAGCTATTTTACTGTTACATAACAGTTGAATTTAATTTTATTTATATATTTACCAAATGTCAGATGCCCCCTATTCCCAAATATTTCACACCATTTATGAGCACTTTGCTTTCTCCCCAGTGGCTCAGTTTATTACCCATATACACAGAGAGATACACTTCTCTTTCATGGAAGTCTACATGCATCTGTATGTGCATGTCTATACTGCCATCATACCCTTATAGACAGCAAGCGCTTCTGTCCAAACGAAGAAGACATTTCACACTAAACCTTCTTAGAGTTGCTTGAACTTACTTGAAGCAACCTGCTTAATTTACACATTCCATTTCACCTCTTAAGAGCACCTCATCAGATCTTTGCTAGGCACCCACGAAGATAAATAGAAATATGACTCTCAGATAAATATTTGCAGATCTTGCTACCAGAAAGGTCTTCCATTTCTATAATGCTTTATTTATACAACAGCAGAAGCAGAGCTGCTGAAAGACGCTATCCCAGGAGGTTAAAAGGGCCAGAAGTATATCTTCAATCATTCATTATTCAAACAGATTTAATGGAGACTATTCCCTTCTACTCTGTGAACAGAGTTCTACTAACAGGAGGAAAGAGAGAAACTGAGAATGTATTTTTCTTTATTTCATCTAGCACTATTAAATAGACAAGAGTAAGGCTCTAAGGCAGAAACCAGAACAGGTTTCTACAAGGAATACCAGAAGAATTATGTTTACAAAATGTAATTTCAGCAACTTTCTCAAAGGACTCTTAAATTATGCAAGCTTTTTATTTATTGTTTTTTTTTTTGACAAGTGGATTTACTAAATATCTCCCAGCAAAATTATCACTGCAATGCAAAGAATCAAAAGCCTGTACTTCTGTATTAACAATTCTTCCATCCATGTATCATTAATAAAATGAGAGTGCTGTTTTCTTGACAAAATCTTTTCTTATTTCTTTATTTATTCAATCAATTTGAATGGCTGCCCAACTCAACAAATAGACTCTGATACATTTGTAAACTCACAATGGCAGAAACCATCCCTACAGAAGTTCCTAATGGTATCACATAGAAAGCATAGCCCCTTTGGTTTCTATGCATCCAAGCTAATTCCAAAGAATTCCTGATAGTTCTGTATCAACTACTTATGCTGTCAACAATAAACAAGCAGTAATGTTCAATGTAAAACACAGGGATATACAAAACTGATTGATTGATTGATTGATTGATTGATTGTATGCCATCAAGTTGGTATCGACTCTTAGTGACCACAAAGTAAGCACTTCTCCAGGATTTGTCCCCCACCTTCATGTTGTCCAATGGTGCACTAATTGCCATTATAACTGAATTCATCTACCTTGCTGTTGCTCATCCTTTCTTTCTCTTTCCTTCCAGCTTTCCCAGCATTATGGACTTCTCAAGACAGCTGAATTTTCATATAATATATCTAACATATGATAATTTGGGCCTCAAGTGTCAGCCTCACTAGGTAGACCACTCCAGGAAATCAACTCCATAGAAAGGTTAAAACTACTTTTATTGAGATTGACTATAATAATCCCACTGTTCTGGACTTAAAAAAAACATTTCAGCCCCTTTTTCCTAGGTAACGATTCCTGAATATTTCCATCAAGGTCATCTTGAACTCTGGAAGGATTTGTTCTATGATCTATTTGTTTGGTTTGGGTTTTTTTGGCTATCCATGGTATTCTTGAAAGTCTTCTCTGACACCAAAGTTCAAATGTGTCAGTACTCTTTTTATTCTGCCTCTTCAGAGTTCAACTTTCACTTCCAAAGGGTATCACAGGGAAAATCATTGTCTACATAATTCTGATCTTTGTAGGTATAGACATATCCCAGCATCTGAATATCTTTTCCAGGGTCTCCATCGTGACTCTACCAAGCACAGCATATTTCTTGACTACTGGTTCCCTTACTGTTGATAGTCGATCCCATAAGGCAGAAACTATTGACCACTTCAATACCTTCATTTTCAATTCTAAGGCTGGTTGCTGTACCTGTTGTCATTATTTCGGTCTTCTTTAATTTTAGTCCCATGTTTTCATTGTGCTTCTTGATTTTTATTACTAGAGCTTACAGATCGTTTATATTTTCAGCTATTGGAGTAAGTGCAAAATACAATGAAATTCACTTTCTCCTATAAGAATCACATTTTTCAAGATTGAATATTGTACCTGGAATGCTTAGAAAATGTTACCAGAACAAAACAAACTGTATCTTCAGGGAAGAGATTTGGATTCCATACAGTGAAAAATATATTATTACAGTTTGTATTATATGAAAACTGTTAAATACAATCAAGATTCCTATAATCTTAAGAAAAGAAATGCTAATGTATTTATTTTACTACAGTTGTGCAAGTTATCAAAGAAAGACTACACTTTGATGAAGCTTTGAACAAATCCACACAGACACAAAGTTGTTTTGTGAAACAATAGAGGTCCCTTTGCTTCTAAGGCTGAAATGCTACTTTGCTTCACCCTACTCTGGAACCCCCTGCTTTGGGACTTTGGAAGACCTTATGCTGAGGGAGAAGCTGAGAGTCACAAGTGTTGACATAGGCAGCTTTATAAATTTAATACATAAATAAACCTTCTCCTGAAGCAATGACAGGGAGTCCCAACTGAGTAGATGCCTCCAGCACAGATTGCAGGAATCCCACAGCATACATTGGGTGTAGTTAGCCCAAAGCCCTATTAGAAAATGCTGAGAGTCTCCAATCCTGGCACACTTCGGGGTCTCCAGGCTGGGTGACGCTGGCCTGCACTATGGACCACAGAGAATCCTATAAAGTCCTGAAGGGGGAAATACTCTTTTGTATCATTTAATTCTTTTCCCATGATAGCTGATGTATGCCCCACTGGTTGTCTCCAGCTGCAGGCATATTTTTAGGGGCGTCCTTTTAGGCTGCTGATCTCCTCCTGTTGAGAGAAATGACTCCTTTGGCAGAGCTGCCAGAGAAAGCTAAGAAGAGCCTTTTCCTATAGTGCTGGCCAAAATATTTGGAGGCCACCTTCAGTGCACTGTTGGCAGAACCTAGGGGCAATCCCAGAGCTACCAAGCTTGGAAGCACCTTGGGCAATGCCTGAGGAGATGACAGAGAAGTCTTCACTCAAAGCATTGGCTAGAAGGAATTCAAGACCACCCTCATTGCTTCTTTGAGGCTCTTTGCTTTGGTGAAACAAATGAGGTGGCCTCCAAGTCTGAATCACTTCACTGAAGCAAATCAGTGTCACTTTGCAGAAACCTATTATTTACTAAATAGAATTTCTCAAAGTAGGGTATTAAGCATGGGTAGCTCTCAGTAGTAAAGTTACATGTTATAAAAACTATGTTGAGTGAATCTGTCTCAGAACAGGAATGCCTTTTAAACGCTCTTGTTCTAGAAAGTGGGCTCCAGGACCATTTTGACATATTATCTGTAAACAGATGGTGCTGAGTTTTATTTCAACTACATTATCACCCTGTCAACTTCAACTCCTTTTTCTGTGTTTATTTATTTTTTAATATATAAAGAGATAATCATCAGGGACAGGGGGGTGGGGGGGGTGATAAAGAAAAATATAAGTTAACTTTGTTATGCCCAAGAATCTCCTCTTCATAAAGTGGACAATGTGCTACATTAGTGCTGGATCTTGTATGGATACTATTATATAGTTTATAATAAAGAGACCTGTTAAACCTAATGGTAACTGTCTCTCCAGACGAGCTATTTATAAAGAGGGAACAATAGCTTGTTGATTATCAGTGACTAGCATATCAGAGAGTCTACACAAAAAGAAAAGAACAAAATAGAACTTCCCTGACCTATAATTTCTGTATCACTGTGATCTCAGGTAAACGACTGATCTGTGTATTTTTCTTTGAGGCAGGTTAAGAACACAATAGAATGCCTTGAAAGGGTATATAGTGATGACAGGTAAGGGTATAAAAAGAGAGAGAGAGAAAAGTGTCAAAACAGATCTTGGACAAACAATGATTTTCATTTATAGAAAGTGGACACAGGCTACTGTTCTGCCAAAGTGAACATTATCTAATTTCCCACTGAATCCATGCACACATCCCACATAGCCTAAATAAGCATCAAGATATTTAAATTGACATAGTTATTTCACCAGCCACTCAGCCCTCTCCCCCGCTCCCTTCTTCATTCAGAAAGCTTGCAATGGCTGCCAGTGCACTTCTACTTACTTGTCAAGCAAGTAAGGGATCATGATCATACTTGCCTAGTTTTGGTGGTGCAACTACAGGATGTACTACCAGGCCAACCTGTGGACCCCAACCACACCATCCATTAAACTTAAATATGGGAGTCATGTGTAGGATGAGTCCAGGGTTTTGCCATTCTGTATATTTTCTTTCTACTTGCAATGATCCTGATTAGTGTAATGTCACCAATATCCGCCACCATTGGCAACTCCCTTCTCCAAGAATATGTTTAATCCCCCTTTGAAGCCATGAGGTTGGTGTCTTTCACTACCTGCTGGGCAATGAATCCTTTGGTTTAATGTTCTGTTCTGTACCTCTTCTAATCTTTTGTGAATCTGCCACTTTTCAGACTCATTAATCCTCAAGTTTTAACATAAAAGTGAGGAAAACTTGCACTTTCATATTCATGTTTATGCCCCAGTCCATATCCATGGTAGGTCTAGAAAAAGGCTGGCTAAGCTGACAATCTTAGATTATGATGTGCAGAGGGATAGAGTTGATATTTCACCCTTCCACTGCTATGAGCTTGTGTGTCTGCCCCTCGTCACTCCCAAATGCTTTAATTAGATTCTTGTGCCCTCCCGTAGGAGCAAACTTATATCGGTGTACCAAGAAACCCTGCCTCTGATAGTGCTGATGGGGAGATAATATTCTCCACCAAGTTAATTTATGTATATCCTCAAAATATGAAGGAAAATGTCATTCTTTCAGTGGGTGTTGTGCATGTATTTTTGAGTTGTCCTATATATTGCTTCTAGAGGTTGGAGCGCATCTCCCCTCTGATCATAAACCATTTGGGTTGGCTCCAACAGATGACTATGAATTTCTTAATCAATTATTAGTATTCCACAGTTTCCAGAAAAATGGGCAAATTCTGTTCTATAGCAATTGCTATCACTGAATCTGAACAAAATCCAATTATGTTTAATTTCTGCTATGAATGGGGGTTTTATATTGAATGCTGTTTTGGTCTCTGACTGTACATAAATAAATATTATTATATTACAGCATCTCTTCATTTAAGTCTGAAGTAGCAAAGTTCACCAAGTCATTTTATTTTAAATGTGACCAGGCCTAAGACAGCATAATTAAGAGCTTATTACTTTGCAATTTGTTGAGATGAAGGATAAGAGCAAAAGAATAGTAACATTTTTCTCAAAGCTCCAGTTGATTTCTAAAGCTCTTCATTTTTTCTTTTTAAATCAAGGTTCTCATGCTTTTCCCTCTAATGGCTCATATTATCAGGCTATAGCTAGGGTTACCAAATGTCCTGCAAAAGGAGGACATGTTCTCCTTTTTGTCCTTGTGTCCTCTGTCTGGCAGGGATAACCTTAAAATCAAATATTGCCAGGCTTTTTGAGTGTCTTGGTTTTTGTGGGGTAGGGGGACTGTTTTCACAACAGTAGTTATTCAAACTTTCATGTATTGTGAACTTATAAATTCCATGCTTCTTTCTTTCCCTTGTTCATTGACAGAGTCGACAGCCTAGGCTTATATTATTTATTTATTTTCTGATTCCGGCAACCGGCTCCAATCCAGCCCCTTCAAATCCATAATCACTGTAGTCTGCAGATCACATAACTAAGGTAAGATCTGAAGAGTGTGTCATTGATTCTACATTATCACTAGCATATGTTCTTGAAAATAAAGACTTGTTGGAAAAAAATACCGTGACTGAAAAACCAGTCTTTCTATACTGGAAAAAGTAATTTGATGTACATGTAGGTCTAAGTACTTTTTTGTTTTTTTGCACTTTTTTGCTGTAATTTTTGTCATGGATGCCAAGAAACAGAAAGTTTGTGTGTCATCCTTTCCCCCCCCATTTGTCCTCCTTTCCAATTGTCCATGTCCTCCTTTGCCTGCTCAGATATCTGGTAACCCTAATCATAGCTGAATATGACCAGGTTCATACTGAGACATGCATGACCACCAGGATCAAGGCTGAATGGGGTCCATTTATCTGAAACTCATTTTTTCATCATCTGGTCAAGGAAACTTTCATGCTAAAACATAGAAGTGACACTTAAACTCAGAGATAACTGACCTATGTTGTTTAAACAAAATCTTCCCATGCACGTACAGACACACAAACAGGCATGTGAATTTGTCTGTAAGATGAGAAAAATATGCCATGCCAACTGAACAATAGGACAAAATTGTAATCAGAGCCATAGGAATCTGTGCCTCCTTATGAGTGCAGCTTGGCGCAGCAAATCTAGAACTATTCCTTCATTAACACAGGCCCTTACAATGGGACAGATTACTCTAACAATGGTGCCTATCACTATTATACCAACAGAACTACTGTGGGAACACAGGATGTTACAGTTGCATACAAAAATCTAGGCTCCCCTGGGCAGATTGTATGTTTCAACAAATCCCTAGGTGAACATAAGTTGACAAAATCTCTGTTGGCACAAAGTTAAACACATCTTTCTTCAAATTTCAAACTTGAAATGCATACTTAGTATTTATGAGCAGTTGTTTATAGATACAAAATCAGAGAGTGAATATAACAGGTGCAGACGTTTGGACACCCTCCTATTGATTTTTTTTTTTACTGTAAAGTTTTTAATGAAACCCCAAAAGGTGATTAACTTGCTTGCTCTACAACTAGCCAGGGGAAGACAATTCTACAAATGACTACTTTGACCCTTGTAACCCCTCAGGATGTAACTATTCTATCTACGTTCAACAACTACAGACTCCTCCGAGGAGATGTCTGAGCATTTGAAAATGAAAATAATTCACCCTTACAAAACAGGAAAGGCTAAAAAAAGAAAAACAAAACAAAAACAGAAAATCTCTAAACACTTCCAGCTAGCAATTTTAACTGTGGAAAATATTGTTTAGAAATGAAAGTTACACAGAACTGTCAAGGCAAGATCTGGAAGGCCAAATTAATATATCTGCCAGCACTGTGTGAAAACTGGTCAGATCTGCAAAACAGAACCCACAGATCACTGCATGTGACTTGCTGAAAAGTTTAGCTGACACTGGATAAGTTCTCCACAGGTTCACAGAACAGCACTGCTTATAAACACTGCTTATACATGCATAGGAGAAATGTCAGAAGGAAACTTTTTCTTCAGCCTCATTGCAAAAGCCATCATTTAAAGTATGCAAAAGAAAACTTTGATAAGCTTGAAATGTTTTGGAACAAATTGATTTTGACTTATGAAGACATCTCCCCCCCCCCCCCAAAAAAAAACATTATGCTTTGGGGTTGTGGAGCAGTCAGTAGAACAGGAAACATTGCCCAGATAGAAGATAGAATGGAGTCAACTAAATATCAACATATCCCAGAAGCTAGTGTGCCACCATCAGTGAAGGAACTGAAGCTGAAAAGAAGTTGGATATTTCAGCAAGAGAATGATTCAAAACATACCTCCAAATCAACCAAGAAGTCCTTACAGGAAAAGAAAGATAAGACTTGAGTATTATTGAAAATCTGTGGGGAGACCTCAAACATACAGTAAATGCAAGAGACCTAACAATATTTCTGAGTTAGAAGATTTCAGGGGAAGAAAAAGTCCAGAATGAAGAGTAAAAAAATTATTCCCCGGCTATAGGTAACATTCAAAATTGTTACTTCTGCCAAAAGAGCTGTTGCAAAGTACTGATTGAAAGGCTGTCCAAACTTCTGCACTTGGTATATTTACTGTTTTCTTATTTTGAATTTGTAAACAGAAGTGTATAAATAGTAAGCAGACATTCAGATATGTTGACCTTTCTATCATGTAGAGGTTGTGTCAACTTCTGTTCTCCTAGGGATTCACTGAAACATACTATTTGACCAGGGATGCTTAAATTTTTGCTTTTAACTGTACATCACATGAAGTTCAAGTCATAGATAAATGTCTTTCTAAATATGTAGACATTAGATTTTACCTTGGAGAAGCTACTAGCCATCTGTAGATTTGCAGTTTGCTTCCCCACAACTGCCTTTATTGTTTTTTCTCTAACCAAATTGGTCAGCTTCGCCATTTCTGCAGCAAGTTAGGTAAGGTTTGTGATACTGGTTTTATTTACTGACTATTGGTCCTTTTTGGTTTTGACTTTGCTCCTACTGTTACCTTATCACAAATGACATTCAGGCATTGGTTAGTATTTTTGCACAGTTTATGTTTTGTATCCCTTTGAGTCCTTCCCCTCTACTTCTGTCCATTCATTGAGTCATGACAAAACAGTGTTGGCATGTGAGTTTTGCTGTCCTCATCACCAATCTCTATCCTGCTTCTGTTGACTCTGTTGCAGTCCCTTGACTTCCCTCCAAGGTAAACACACACACACACACACACACACACACACACACATACACCAGAATCGATATATCTTGAGGTTACTCTCAGATGGTGTTGAAATAAAAGGGTTTAGTTTAGTAGTTTAACACCAATGCAATGTTAAAGTAGGATCTAGGGATGACTTAAACTTTCCTGACACAAGGAAGGCAAGGTCATGGGAACAACGGCAGGGAAAAAAAACAAAGTTGCCCAGGCACATTTGTGTCATGGTTAACTGCAAGTGGGAAAAAGCCCTTTGAATTAATCCCTTTTTAGAAAATGAAATTGAGGAGTAAATTCTTGAAATAAAATAAAACATCTATAACAAAACAGTTTGCAAGACCCCTATATCCCCTTCCTCTGTCTGGCTTTATGAATATGTTAAGATTATGCCTACTGACATGAGTGAATCACAATAAATAGCACAGTCATATCTGCATGTAGCAAAAGACAAATGCCTATTTCCTATTTCCAGATGATCGAGGCATTATGGATTCATACAAATTTATTTCTTTTTAAAAAAACTAACCAATCAGCATATCTAAAAAGTGATAGTGGGGGGAAAAATAGGCAGAACTGCATTATGGGATGCAGCTGTTTTATACAAAGGAAGGGAGGAAGGAAGGATATTGAGATATATAGCAGGGTACTGCCAGATCCCTCACCCCATAAGACTTTTCTGAACCACGTCCAACTAGAACTTTTGACTGAGATTTTCTTCACTTAATGGATCTGGCAAAGATAATGGAAACATGCTTTCTCCCAACATACAATTAATTATGTCCATGAGTTTTGTATTGTTCAGAAACTCTGCTGTCAATGGGATGGAGCAGATCTCCTGTTTCTCTTTCAAGATATTAAAAACTAAGATGAGAAAAAGATGAGAAAAAAACCCAGTATCTGGCCATAAACAATGACTTTCAAATTAGTACCTCCCAAAAATATGTTTTTGGAACCACCTTGCCTGGAAAATATTCATTCATTTAGTGACTTATTAAGATGAGCTTCGAGTGTAAAAGTATGCAACAATGAATGTTTCAATTTCTCTAAGCAAAGATTTTAGTATTCTAAAGATTCAGTTAGCCACAAGCATAAATCTCCTTGAAGGAAGCTTGAAAATAAATACATATCAAGCATGCCTGAGCTTCTTGAGATATCATCCACTGGATTCATGTCAATCAAATCAATACTGTTCTCGGGGCTTACTAAATGAATGATTATGAAGAAAACAGCATCCATATATTTCTTTCAATACATAACAGGAAACCTGAAATTCTAAGTTGTTTCTTTCTTAAAGCAACATCTTACATTTTGAATGTTATTGAAGCATGAATAATCATAAAAGCTTTGTTATCTGGTGTTTGCACAAACTTAAGGAAAGGCCAGACAGCTCTGTTGTACTGTCACCTCGCATTTATCAAAATGCAAAGGATATTTCCTTATGTAGAAATAGAAGACAGGTTATCTATTCAAGCATCTGAAACATCCAAGATCTTTCTTTTCTCAAAGAGGCTGTCTTTAAGATTCCCAGCTTTTAAAAACCAGTCTGGAGGGGGGAATTTGTGTTTAAAACTGTTCTCACAATTTTCATTAGAACAGGAACTGTTGAATGACATAAATTACCATACAGTATTGAGAGACCATTTTTAAAAAAAATTAGGCAAGATAAAGAGCATCTACACAAGCTTAAGTTGGCTAAAGGGTACTGATGGAAAAGGAATGTCATCTTATTTACAGTCTCACACATCCCACCCCTTGAGACAAGCTTTAACTGAACTTCGTTTTCAGACAATGCCAACCACCTATTTGGATGGAAGATATAAAGGATTACCCACCATTTATGCATTTGTGATAACTCACAGGTGGAAGATCTGATCCATTATTTATTACATTGCAAATTACATCAGAACCCAGAGCTAGATTTATTACGCCCTTGTTAACCCAATTGAATCAGTCCAGCGTAGAATAAAAAAATCTATTTTCTGCTGATTGATGTAGACGATCATGTAACAAATAAGCTGCATTGTTTGCAATGGTAGCAAGGAAGATACGAATGCAGATGATGACAGATAGTGCTTGTAATTTTAGGGGAAACGAATTGAACAGATACAAATTGGTGTCATTTTATATGAATTTTTGTTAAAACTTTTGATTGCAAATAAATGTACTAAGTATAAAATGTAAATGCAAAGGGTATTTCCTTATGCAGAAATAGAAGGCATGTTATCTATTCAAGCTTTCGATATTTCCAACTTCTTTCTTTTCTCAAAGGGGTTGGCTTTAAGATTCCCAGCTTTTGAAAACCAGTCTGGTACAAGAGCTTTGGGAAATCAAATGAGATGGGAGACTTGTTGCTGACAGAGCTGTCCCTTTAAAAAGTTCTCACCAATATGAGCACATCACTTTCCCCCCCATCTGTCACCCTATCAATTCTTTCTTATTTAACAAGGCTTGTATCACTGAAAGGCAAAGTACCCTCTTGCAGACTTTGCTAATGCTACTAACAAGAGCTTCATATAATTCTCAGCTTCTAAGAGGACTTTTTAAAAACTTGGTATGTTAGTATACTCATCCAAAATACATAGAGACTGAAGAAAATATTTAATTATGCTTTAAATATAACATACAAATAGATATTATTGTACTTAAGTGAAACAGGCATGCAAAAACATTTACTGCAAATAAGGTTTTTGCCCTTTAAAATTACTGAAATGCATTATGTTAGACATTCAGTGATAAATAGCAATAGCAGTCAAGCTTTCTGGTCAAGGCAAACCTAATGTTTGTCAGCCAGAAACATGTTTATAGATTCTGGATATCTTCAAAACAGGTTATAAGTGACACATTCTATTTTATGCTTGCTATTCAATGGGGATTATTGTCCATTAAAGATGAATGTTGTTCCAAGAGTTAGACTGCCAATGTTTCATTAGTCATCACACTTATTCTCCAAAGTCTTCTTTTACAGTGCTCTAATGCTTTTTGAATGTGACAACCTCTGTTAAATTTATGTACTGCTGAAAACCTTCCAGTACAGACTTTAAATGTAAAACATTTACTAGATTTTCTGTTTCCTAGAGAAAGAGTTGAAATGTTCACTACAGAGCTTAACCATTTCCAGGAAAGATCAGAATTCAAGTCCAACTATTTTATCCAAAAGACAAGAAATTGACACAGTTAATATAATTATTTGCTCTTATTTCCACAACTGCTTCCCTCACTATATAAAGCTCACTGTCATTTAAGAGAACAATCTTATTTGCCTGTTTTGCCTAGATTTGTTGCATCATTTATTGTTGTTACAGCTGTTGTTTAATGTTGAGAAAAAAATAAAAAATTGACAGGCAGCTAGAGCATCAACCCAGAAAGAAGCATGTGAAAGATATTCACTAAGGAGACATGTATGATGGAGAAGAGTGGAAAGTGGCCCTCCAGATATAAGTCATATCTAATTCCTAGTAACACTAGTCTGCATGGCCAATGATAGACTCTGGGTGTTGTAATTCAACAGGTTGCATTTCCCTCTGATAGAAGGTTATAAAAATAAATATGGTAAGTAAAGGAGAAGGAGAAGGAGAAGGAGAAGGAGAAGGAGAAGGAGAAGATAATTTATAAGCTTTAACAATTAGAAGTCTAAATAAAATAGTACTTCAAAGGCAAATGCCATTGTGGAACTGTTAGAAATAAATTATTTTGATTTAGGTTGAATGCAAATTATTAATGCAATTCTTTATGTTCTCTTTCCTTTTGTCTATTTTAGTCTTGGTGATATATTGATAAATAACACATCTCGTCTATTTATATTTAAAGAATTTGTGTGTATAATATAAAT
Organism: Liasis olivaceus; assembly: GCA_030867105.1. Taxonomy (NCBI): domain Eukaryota; kingdom Metazoa; phylum Chordata; class Lepidosauria; order Squamata; family Pythonidae; genus Liasis; species Liasis olivaceus. The sequence goes on from CM061349.1 coordinate 183,127,998, forward strand.
GTTATCCCAAGGTAAATTTAACAGCCACGGAGATAAATATTTAACATCTAGGGAGACTTTAAGGTGCCTAAAAATCTTGTAACATGACCCACCTTTAGGCACGCATGCCATCTGCCTATGTACAGATACCCAAACTTTCTCTGATTCCAGTCCATTTCAGATTGCTTCAGAAAGCTTTATTTTCCTAATATTTACTTAAATTATTTGGGTATTTAGATTAACATTTCTTATTGTTTGTTCTGCCAACGTTTAACCTTCCATGTAAGCAGCATTTGAGTTGCAGCATTTCTGCTATAAGCATATCAAGGATTGTAACATGCATTGCCTTCATATTCAAATACTGCATTTTAACTTGGGTTGTAATCCACTAAATTAAATTACTGACCGTGTTTATCTTTTTTTTAAGAGAGGGAAAATGCTTTTAACTGCAAACAGGAAAAGAGAGATCAGACATTTTAGAATTCATTTGCAGCACATTAGGAGATATTCCCAGGTGCAGGAATAAAGTTTTTATTGTTATCCCTGCTCCTTATCATAAATTCCATTTCTGTTTTCCATTCCTACTGAAATGATATCTTAATATATAATCCTTGCTGGGTTGAAGGGAAAGGGATCTGAATTCATCCCACTGGGATCTAATTACCACAACTTAATTACATTATTTTAAACGAAAAATTGTGGAGAAAAACTACAATACAATTTCAAAAAACTTTCTTAATAAGATATTAGTCTACTGTTATTTATTATGGCAGTTCTTTTTCAAATTAAACATAGGGGACACGGTACATGAACATGGTCTCTCAAAACACTGTTGAAAGCTCAAAAATGAGTTCCATATTTACATTTTCTGTTAAAACTAGGTCAAAATTCCTTTTCCACTGAGTTGAAATGTATATAGAATGATTGGAAGAGTAACTTAAGTAACCTTGACCGAAAATGTAAATAATCATAGAATTAAAAAAAAAATCAAAGGCTTAAAATTTGAATAACTAATGTTTGATAAAACATTTCAGTCAAAGGACAGCTCACTTCTTCTGAATACTGTCTGTTCTCCTGTCACACAGCCCTCAGTTTTAGGAAATTTCTTCTAATGTTTAGCTGTAATCTGCACACTTGCAGTTTCTACTCTTTGATTCTAGTCTTGTCCCTGAGAAAAACAGAGAGGCTAAATAATAAAATGGTGTAATGTAATGTCATGTGCACCAATGACCATGTAAGTTGGACTGGAGCTCATCTTTTGCAACCTTTCAGGAAAACATAATGGAAATGAAAAAGATTAAGACAATTCCAAACATTCCAGTTCCACTCAGAAATAAAAATCCAAATATTATCAACATGACTTACATCCTTACTTACCGCTACAATGTGCTCTTCATGGGGCTACCTCTGAGGACTGCCCAGAAGATTTAATTGGTGCAAACTGTGGCAACCAGACTTTAAATAGTGTACGACATCAGGGGCATTTAATGACTATGCTGAAAGACTTGCACTAGTTGCCAACTGTTTTTCAGGCACAAATTTAAAGTGTTGATTTTAACCTTTAAAGCTCAGTATAGCTTGGGGACTAATCATCTAATGGACTGCCATCACTTTTTGAATCTTGTTCACTGGACACATGGAAGACAGTATTCTCCTGTAGATTCCAAGCTATGCAATCTATTTTCATGGAGTTGTGTTTAACCCTCATTTTTTTCACTGTTAGCCAGTCATGTTCTGTAGGATTAGCCACCTTACAGCTCAAAATCCCAACAACATAAGATACATCAGGACGTGTCCATTGTGCTAGGTGCAGTACAGAACCAATCACAGAATGGTATATTGCAGGTGTTTCACACAACTTTTCACATGTTTCATTTTTAAAAAAATCACAAGTCATTGGAGTTTTTACAGGTTTTGCATCTGCCATTCCCATGTGTGTTAACAACTGTTCTATCTTTTTCTTTTGACTTAGATAGATTTCTCCATTTTCAGCTCTATGCACTTCAATCCCAAGGTAGTATCTTAACATACCTAGATCTTTCAATTTAAAATACTGCTCCATTTGCTTGGCAAACTCTTTTACCAAGTTTAAAGAACTAGTAGCAAGACAGAAATCATCAACATAAGTGAGAAGTACTGTATAGTCTTTCCCAGTTCCTTTGGTATACACACATTGATCAGCTATTGATTTCTTGAAACCAATTTCCAACAAAGCTTTATCTAAACATTGATGCCAACATCTCCCAGCTTGTTTTAATCCATACAGTGCTTTACGCAATCTGTATACTTTCTGGGAATCATCACATGTGTAACCTGGAGGTTGCTTCATATACACAGTTTCATGAAGCTCAGCATTTAAATATGCTGTATCTACATCAAAATGATGAACAATCATGTTTCTTTGTGCAGCTAAGGCCAACATTACACGCAATGACTCAGGCCTAACTGTAGGTGCAAATGTAAGATTATAATTCACAAACTGTTCTTGTGAATAACCTTGTTATTCTAATTCTGTTCAGTATAAAGTCTAGCTTTATACTGAACAGTATTATCAGGTAAAAGCTTTTTTCTATACACCCATCTGGAACCTATGGCTTTTTCTGATGCAGGTAAATCAACAATCTCAAAAACGTTCTTATTTACTAATGCATTGAACTCAGTATCCATAGCTTTATTCCATTTATCTTGCTCATCAATTGGCAAGGATAACATTTCCTAAAAATTCTGTGGCTCGCAAGTTATTTGACACACCCTGACTTGTTGAATAACAAATTTTTCTGGTGGAACACCTTTTGTTATTCGTGTTGATCTACATGGAATCTCAAAGCTTTCTTGTATTTCCTCTACTTTCTCCTCTTTCTTTTCTACTTCAGCTAAAGCCTCTGCTTCTTGCTTTATCTGTGGAGAGGAGGGTGCAACAGGTGGTGTTTGCTCTCTAGCTAAATCTGTGTGTGACTGCAAAAAAACCTCTGAATTTGCATGCAGCCTTTGCCACTCAGAAGGCTCTTCAAAGCTAGCACTTCTAGAGATAACAATTTGGCCTCGGTCCAGAGAAAACCGATAAGCTTTTGATTCATGTGAATAACCAACAAATCTCAAGCGCTGTGTTTTTGGTTGGTTTTTCCTTCTTTGAGACTTAGGAATTTGTACATAAGCAAAAGTTCCAAACGTACGCAAATGCTTTAAGCACGGATGTTTACTGTACAGCAAAAAATAAGGAACTTCATTCACAGCTGAATTCCAGTGTCTATTAGTAAGAAATACTGCTGGTAAAATTGCTTCTCCCCAGAAATGGGATGGCACCTGGGCATCCAAGAGTAAACTATCCTTAATTACCTTCAGAACGCCTATCTTGTGCTCAGCAATCCCATTTTCAGCAGACATGCCCACATTTGTTACTCTGTGGGAAATGCCTTTCTTACGTAGCCAATTTTTAAACTCAAGACTCATAAATTCACCCCCTCTGTCTGTCTGCAAACTCCCCACTTTATATCCATGTCTTTTTTCAACCATAGACACAAATTCTTTGAAACGAGAGAATGCTTCAGACTTCTGTTTCAACAAATAACAAAATGTGAAACGTGTTTTATCATCCACTAAAACAAACATGAATCTTGCTCCCCCTTCACTTGGAGGAAACGGACCAGCTAAGTCAGCATGTACAAGAGCAAATGGTCTTGTAGAAATCCTGCTGCTTTTTCTGGCGACAGGGGCAGATTTTATCTTAGATTGTTTACACACAGTACAATCAAGAAACTTAGTACACTTCTTGAATCTCAGTTCTGGATACACTTTGACCATTTGTGACAAACACTTCCATCCAGGATGACCTAATACTCTATGATAATGATGGATACAATTATCATGTAAAGACACATTACCAGCACAACTTCCAATTAACACATCTTGTTTAGGAAGCATTTCATACAATTGATTAACCATTCTCCCTCTTGCACACTCAGCCCCCTCTTTTGTAACATAACATTCAGAACCTTGGAACATAACAGAATACCCAATGCTAGTTAATACAGGGACACTGAGAAGAGAAAAATCAAGTGTAGGAACACAGAGTACATCAGAAACCACTTCCCTCAAACAAGGAATGAACACTCCACCTTGCATGGTTACTTTGGCTACAGAACCATCAGCCAAATTAACCTGTTGAATTTTAGGTTTACATTTATTTTTTATTTATTTATTTATACATTCGATTTATTGTCCGCCCATCTCCCCCCAATGGGGAACTCTGGGCGGCTCACAAAGTACATATATATATAATTCTAACAGTGAGACAGTGAAATCTTACAATCTTACAAATCTTACAATTATACAATTAGTGCTTGTTATGCTGTGTGACCAGCAGGGGGCGCTAGGGGGTCATCCGGGCTTTTCCTCCTCCATAGATCTTCCTCGCTGCTCGCATCACTCGTCGCTCACGCCAGCTGCATTTGGAGTTCGGCCAGCACTGGTATTTTGCTCCCCCGCGCAGCACCGCCGGTTCCTCCCAGCTAAACGGGAGTACCCATTTATCTACTCGCAGATGGAGTAGCTTTCGAACTGCTGGGTGGGCAAGGAGCTAGGACAAGGGACAGGAGCTCACCGTGTCCCACGGAGCCAGGCCCGAACCGCTGCTCATTGTTTACAATGATTTCACTACAACCAGAGTCCAGTAACCACTTATCAGCATAATGTTTGTCTCTGTTAGAAATCAAAGCAGACATCAGTCTAGTACTCCCTCGTTTCTTAACTGTTGCTTTTCCACGACAGACGAACCTTCTGGAACTCTCAGCAGGCTGATTTTTCACAGGACAGTCTTTTATAAGGTGCTTGGTAGAATTACAACGAAAACATTTTCTCACCAAATACGCACATTCTGTGTCAGCTGAAGAAGATTGCTGCTTTACGTTATCAAGTATTTTCTTAGAATTAGTCTGCATATCACGTGCACATTGTATCTCTTGCAATCTACTGATTAGATATTCCACAGTCAAATCTGCTGCTGGTAAAGTCTGTACGGATTCTACGAGCATATCAAATGAATCATCCAGACTCAAAAGAATTATACATGCTCTTTGTTGCTCGGGAAGGATCAGATTACGATCTGCCAGCTCAGCAAACAAAGTTTTCATCTTATTCAGGTGCTCAATTACATTAGCTCCTGGCTCCAATTTAAGGTTATACAACTGCTTTGTCAAACTTACGATAGCAGATGAAGTTTGCCTTGCATAGATCTCATGCAAAGCCACCCAGCATGTGTTAGCAGTTTCCAAACTACGAACATGCACCAATTCTGAAGACTCCAGTCCCAAAATCAAATTACCATATGCACGGTCCATCAAGGCTTGCTCAGCATTTGTGGGTGCCACTGGGGGTGGGTTGGTTACATAATGCCAAAGCCCCTCTCTCATGAAAAAAGATTTTATCTTTATATTCCATGTCTGGTAATTCTTTGAATTCAACCTTTCAAACGGAAGGCTCACTGCTGCAGGTGGAGGTGCTGCCATATTTCACTTGAAACAAGCACTCAACCACAGAGAAAAAATCCAAACCTCAAACGAAACAGTCACAGGCAGGGTAATAAATCCATAAATCACCCTTCACTCAGGAATTTCAGTCCTTGCTTCCAGCACTCCTGGATTCACACCTTGGACAGCATTCCTGGAACCTCACGCCTGGAATTCATTCCGGAACCACTGACCTCAGTCCTCAGGCACTTGGTCCTGATTCTGGATCCTGGGTCCCCTCTGGGCTCTGAAACTTAGCCCTGGGCCCATAACCTGTTGTGCAGGGTGCAACAAAGCTCTCAAAAACTCTGCTCTCAGGAAAATTACACATCAGCATGAGAGCTTGCAAAATGTAATGTCCATAGTTTGCTTTCCAAAGAAAATCCAGTCAGAAAATATATACTAACTGGTTTTTATTGATAAAAATGCAAAACTTCATAAAATACAAGTTGCATACAAAATATAAGAAATAACAAAGACTTCTTCCCATCTTAGCATCCAAGACTTATCCACAACAAAGTCTCTAGCTAAAAACTCTCAGAGAAGAGGTATACTATTTGGTTACTAGTTACAACGACATAACCCATAAAACTACATGATGGATAAAACTATACAGGACTGACAGGCTGGGCATCTAGCCCTCCCGTTATATTGTCAGCATGTACCCCCCCACTGAATAACTAGCATACACATGCCAATAGGTGGCAGTAAATAGCATAACACAGTCACAAGATACTTTGTTTACATTAACTTCCCACAGTAGACGAAACAATTGTACAGAGAACGGGATGACTTTCTTCCCATGAGAAAATCCTGACAATTAGTGCAATATCTTCCAGAAAGAAGGGTAGGACAAAAACTGGATAAATAAATCAATACATCAAATATTGTCAGAACTGCAGTGAAACGTACATTTGTGTTACTGTGCTGTTACATGCTGAACTTTCTTCTATAAGAAAGCCTTCATTTCATAAAGAATGCAAAACCAGCCAATTGCTGATAAATAAAACTAGCAAAGGGCTATTAATTTCATAAACTGCTGCTGGGCTTTACTGGGACATCTGGTGAGTGACCAATGGAAACAGTATGTTGGATTAGATTGATCATTGGCCTGATCCTAAAGAATCACAAAACCAGTGTGGATTCTGACAATAAGCCAAGATTCCTGGTCCAAGAACAGGTACAATTGACACACAAGATGAATCTGCACAAAAGGCAGCCATGGCTGCCACCTGCTCTTCTAGTAGGAGCTGTGAGTCCAGAAGGACCCTCAGATTGCACGCCAACTCTGTCTGGAAGAGTGCTACCATGTCCAGAGTCAAAAATGAAAAATCAGCAGATGCGGGGGGCCCATATCCCAAATTAACTTGGTATTGCCAGGGTTCATCTGCAACCTGTTCTCCCCCATCCATACTCTCACAGCCTCCAGGCACTAGATAGGAACCTTGACAACATTACTTGTGCAGCCAGGGGTGGAAATCTAAAGTTGAGTAGCATCTGCATATTGATAATATTTCACCTCATGCCAATGGATGACTTCATGCAGCAGTTTCATGTAGATATTAAATAGGATCCAAAAGAGAGTTGAGCAGGTACCCCACATAAGAGGAACGTAGGGTTAGACCTTTTCCCCATACCAACACCAACTGCTACTGGCCCAAGAGAAAGGAGAATCACTGTAAAACAGTGCCCCCCCAGCCTCCAAAGCCAGTTCAGAAGGTTGACATGTTCAATGGTAATGAAAGCCATTGAGGGATCTAGAAGGGTAAGAACAGATGAACTGCCTCCATCTCGAATCCTCCAGAAGTCAACCACAAATGTGCCCAAATGTTGTGTCCATACTATAAACTGGTTTGAATCGTGACTGGAAAGACTCCAGATAATCTGCTTCGTCCAAGCCCCCCAGAAGCTGTGCACCTACCACCTTCTCCACAACCCTCCTTAAAAAGAGAAGGTTGGAAACTGGATGAAAGTTGACCAGTACTGTTGAATCCAAGGATGGCTTCTTAATGAGGAGACAAACTACTGATCCCTTAAAACAAGGGGAACCAGTCCCTCCCGCAGAGAAGCATTCACTGCTGTTAGGATCCAATTACATGACATCTCCCAGCTGGCTTTGATCAACCAAAACACTGCCATGTTCTTTGGCACAAGCCATGTTTGTATATTTTTCAATCAGGTCCTCATAGATAGGAAGTTTACTTTTCTTCCGGATGGCACATACAAGGTTCCTATACAGTATGTATCTCATCATTCATTTAAGTTGCACAGGGTATTGCCATATGGAGTTTTTAACTCTACCCTAAAAATAATTCTGCAAGACAGGTCCCTTCAGATTATACAGTCAGTTGGGAAATACCTTTTCATGACTTCATCCAGAATCACTTACAATGTGTGAATAGCTGGGACTAGCTAACCACAGATGTTCTTCCCATGGAGTTATCACTCAGGAGGGATTGGGGCTGAGAACCAAGATAGGAAGTTCATGTGCCCAGATGTAGAGCAAGCCACCTAAGACTTGGCAGCAGCATGTAAGGGACATGTATCTATATTTATTACATTTATACTCTACTTTCTTTCCAAACCTTGAAAGGTTGGTTAGGTTGATCGATAGTGACTAGATCATATCATCTAGGAATTTTTGGATAAATGAAAATTTGAACTTTGAACCCTCCTATCATGACTTGTCAAGGTACAATAGAAATAGAAAGAATTTGTGCCTGTAGAAAAGAGTGCTGCCTATGGATAATTATAAAAAAAAATATAACAACTATATAACAGTTGTAGTTCTCAGGAGCATAAGACATTTTGACTTTGGCAGATTTATTTTAACTGGCTCTGCAAATTTAACAACCATTCCAATTTAAACACAATTTCATGAGCTCTAGTTAAATTCATTGCAACATATGGGCTTGTTTAGATGTGTATTTCAAGGTCGGTTTGTTTGTTTTTTAAGTGTGCTTTATTTGCTGTAAATTATGTACACAGGTAGAAGTTAATTCTCACTTAAAGGGATGGAGCAAATGCATGTATAATGTATAATGACACCTTTGAGCATATTTTTAATTTCTATTCTTTCTGAAGTCCTTAATATTGTTGCATGTGGCCAGAGGAGGAGAAAGGTTGTGCAATCTGCCTGCTATAGAAATACAAAACTTGATACATTATGAAGTTAGAGTTTTGAAGGGCTTGTGGAAACCAAGCTAGGTAAGAAAGTCTAACAGCTATAGTTTGGACTCTTGGCTCAGTTCACAAACAAGGTAACAAAAGATTGGGTTTGTTTATTCTTGAAAGGAAAGCTTACTATATGGAGAGCTCTGTCACCCAAGTCCACAGTTAGTGGCAGTGAAGAGAGGCTCCTTTACAAATGTATTTCTTTTCTCTCTCTCTCTTTCTGTAGTTATGCTATACCTGCAGCAGCTGATATGGTACTTGGGGTTGTAATCTGCTAAGTTGTGACAACTACTAATATATTGGTTTTTGCAGCTATGGGCAATCATGATATAACTGTTAAACAAGCTCTGCTGGATTGGATGAAAAAGTCCCACCAAGCTCAGGACTCCCACGGCCTTACCCAGATGCCTCTAGGAAATGTGCAGCAGGTAAGAGTATTTATAATTAATTAATCAATTAATTATATTTACATACATAATGTAACATATTTACATACATAATGTAACAATACATAGATATATAAAAGGAAGAAACCCTATAAAATCAGCAATTCATTAGAGGCATCAAACGCTTTCTATAAGCTAAGGCTATACATAAAAATGTTGCTACTGCCTTCGAAACACCTGGGTTTTGGTCCTTTAGTAAAAATACCTCAATCTCCTCATCACGAGTGGAGTCTATCAGACTCAAGAGTGGGTGTATTAGCTCTGATCACCAATGAGAGTACAGTGAGCATTTTAAAAGGATGCATGAAACAGACACAACCTCTATGTTTGAGCAAGTACATACTCGATCTTCATATGGAAGGCTGGCACATCGACCAGCTGTCACCCTAGTACAGAGAGCATCTATACGGGTAAGGAGAAGACCCTTTTATGTGGGGTGTACAGAATCTTATAAAAGTAATTGGAGAGTTTCCAAGGGGAGAGAGCAATTCGCCTGTAAGAGAGATGGAAAAGTTTGGCTCTGTCTACTTGAATGTCTAAGTCCCATATCCTCTGCTTAAATTCTACTAGGTTTTTTTCTAGGCCTAAAGCAAGTAGGTATTTGCCTCAGAACTTGGTCTATTTGTTTTTTTCAGAGTAGACTGATATATATCCTGAGATGTACCAATGAAGTTCCCCAAGTGATTTGTTTTGCCCAGAATCTTAGACAACATAGTCTTGCCTGGGCCTCAAATGAGATGCAACCTAGCTCTAATCTGGTGGTGGCATTAGAAGTCGGATCAGGAATATGTGCTGTTGACTTTAAGAATTTTGTTTCCATTTGTTCAAGGACTGAGAAGTTTTTGTAAATACACATCTGAGATCCATACAGCATCATGCCAAGTATACTATCCACCTCTTGCTTATTCCTTTCAGTGCCAGAAGTATTCTCTACAACCATCAGGATTAGTAGCCACTGACAGCCTTCTACCATATCCTTTTAATGTTATTCACAGCTTGCTAAACTATACCATGTCGCTCGTTACCACAAAGAAGTTATTGAACTAAAATAACAGCATTTGGTTTATCCCTGAATAGTTTTTTTTTTATCAGTTTAATCTAAAATAAAGTGTACCAATAATGTTTCAGATCAGAGGTGGGCAATCCTATGATGGCTAAGATCCCATAACCCTTGGGAGGGGAGGGCCACAGTAGGTAGGACAATGACATAAGGAGGACAGATTCATGGCAAGCATGAATCTGCCCTCTATATGGAGGTGGGAGAGTGGGTGGGTGGGAGAAATGGCCAATATTTCCCATTTCCCCCACCTGGGTGGTGGGGAGAGATTTTCTTCTTTTATCTTTAAATTACACTTGTTCTGGAGCGTATACTTGTTGAGATGGGCAGCTATAGTAAATAAATAAATAAATAAATAAATACACACACTGCAAATTTTGTGTGCTTCTCGCCTGAAATAGCAGGAAGCCATGTTCTTCATTTGTGGAAGAAGAGAAAGAAGAAGAAGAAGAAGTGGTGGTGGTAGTAGTAGTTCCAGATCCTGAACTACTAGCTTCCCCACCCCTGTTTTAAGTTTTATCCACATTATAAAGTGAGTCTTGTGCGGAATCACTGCAAACTTTAGCATTAAGCTATGAACTAATCTGAAGATCTGTTAAGATCTCTTAGCAGGGTATACGTCTTACAATCAGAAACATGGCTCGAAAAGATTAAATAGAGAGAGAAAGGGAAACAGAAAAAGCATACCTTGTTTGTTTATTATTTAACTTTTTATTGGTAGCATTTATATGGCAGCCCAGTTCAAGCACTGAAACTCTGGATGGCATAGTTCTGAAATAGGGAAACAAATACTCCAGACCTTTGGTCCAACCTAGCTGGGTTCTGATGGATTTTTCAGTGTCTGTTTCTGCCATGTTAATTCACTGAAGGTTCGAAGAAAACATAATGCCAGAAACAAAACTGCAAAACACTGTTCCTAGAAAAGTTGGCAGCCCAGCCGAAGAAAATCTGAAAATAAAATGAGAATCGAAACTGAAAGGTGAAAAGAGAGAGATAAGCACTAGTGGGCCAGTAACATCAAGGTTCATTAGAGCTTAACTTGTGTCATTCATATTAAACCCTCACAAATATGCCTTCAACATATTTATCTGCATTTCAGAATGGGACTTTGGGATGAATTCCTCATTCTTTGTAAGTATTCAGAAATCTGGATGGCAACCCAAAACCACTGCTTCATAAACATACTTTTTCTCCCAAGAAAAGGTGAGCCATGATTAGAATATGGACAGCAATAACCATATCGAATGAGTGGAGAGCAAGGGTAAAAGGAGGACATGACAGTATAAGCCAGAATACAGACAGCATCGACCTTTTCACGGAACACATAAGCTAAACTCCAGTTGTATCATGTAGCAAGAAGGAAAAATTATCCTTAAGGAAATCTGATGCGCTATACTTCATGAAGTCACTAGGTTAAAGAGGATATGCAACAGCAAAGCCTTTGCTCCTGATATGGCCTCCCAGCTCATTTGGCTTCCCTAGATAACTGCTTAGAAACATCTGAATTCATTGTAAACTCCCCATTGAGTTATATGATTACCTTTCAGGCTCTGCTTGCAAACAAATATGCAAAAATAGCAAGTGGTGAGATAACTTGATCAAAGTTACCAAAGGATAATTTCAAAAAGGCTTTCTTTGAAAGAACTATTGGGAGAACTTTTCTTCAAAGTTAGCTTCCCAGATCCTCTGCTTCCATCTGTCATGCTGTAGTTTAGAAATGCAAAACCTGCACATCACAGAAAGTGGGGATACACAACTTAATATTAAGACAAAATTTACTATCTAGCTTCTGGCAGTGTTTTCAACTTACCAACTGACATGAACCTCAAGCAAAAGATAGTGATTGCCATTTGTTCCAGAGAAAATACTGCACTACTTTCAGAAACTTTTTTTTTTTTAATCTACATTTTGAAGTACTGTAATCCAAATGGCAATAGCACTGAAAGGGAGCTAGACTCTCCAAGCTAGAATAATCGATCTGACTTGTGTTGTGCGCTGTTATTAATCTCCAAATTATACTATTACGTTTTCCCTTTGTTATTACCTTAGTGCATGAGCCCTAGCCCTGCAGTGATACTCTAACAAGCATTTAAAACATAATTGGAATGAGTCTTTGAAACAAACAAAAGAGTGATTAGTAGTAGTATACCCCTTCTTTCTTGGGAAAAAAAAGTGGTAAGAGCAATTAAGGTTTAAGAACTCGGTGAGAAAATTACTTTTGAGCAGCAACTCATAGTAGCTTTCCTGGGATGCAGCAATCAATCAATGGTTGTATCCCAGGAAAGCTATTGTGACCAAAAGAAAAGCTGCCGCCGCCGCCATTGCTGCCTCTCCCCCTCCCCTCCCCTCCCCTCCCCTCCCCTCCCCTCCCCTCCCCCTCCCCCTCCCCCTCCCCCTCCCCCTCTTCTTCTTCTTCTTCTTCTTCTTCTTCTTCTTCTTCTTCTTCTTCTTCTTCTTCTTCTTCTTCTTCTTCTTCTTCCCACAGATTGAAAAGATTAGGCCAGGGTCCTCCTACCACAGAGTACAGACTGTCCAAATGACATTAGGGAGATGTAGCTGCATTATGTGGCAGTGAGGGTGACCGTCACCCTTCTGATCTTGCAATTTTCTGAAACGTTCCATCAACGCAGGTAAAGAGGTCATCTGAACTTTGTCATCTTTATGAACAATTACATTGCGCTATACTAAGGCAGAGTGGATGTGAGTATCTTTTTGGACAGATGTGGGAAAAGAATACAGATACCAAACATTCAGAATGGCCATATACACTATCATCATTTATTATGTGGGTGTGTGGGTTGGGGTTGTCTTTCTGATCTACACATTGTTTAAAAGATTACATCAGCAATAATTTTGGCAGAGTGAAATGATCAGCGTACACAGCTGAGAACAGCATATGCACATTTATTGTTGTTGTTGTTGTCATTATTCTATTTTTGCTATGTGGTGCAGAGGTGAGCAGCAGAGAAACTTGTAGAGTTCTGTAAGAATGAAATGACTCAGTGAGCCTTGCTGCTCCTGTCGGTCACCAAAGCCTGTTGAATCAGTCTTGATTGCCACAGCACATTACAGTAGTGTAGGGTAGGGGATGTGTTTCCAAGAGTTTGCAAGAGTTAGACATCTGTAGTTGTTGATAGTTCAGGATTCTCCACATTTTACTGTTCAGCAATTAAAATTAATATGGAATCACATCCTGCTCAGACCTGCAGGCCCATCATTTAAAGAGACACATCTATTAGACAAAGCAAATGTTTAGACCTGTGTTTATATACCATTCTGCCATTTGGCAGAAAGTGGTCTAGTGAAAGAAAAAACCTTTACAGATCAATGTTTCAAAGACTGTTACATACTGAGATCCTTCTCCTTGAGAAACATAATTGAAACTCCCCGTTCTTGAGCCACATACTAAGTGTCACTTGAATGCATCATGAGAATTCCTTTCTTCAACTTCTTTAACTCTCAAGTCTATTAAATCTTTCTTAATGGAGAGATAATAGTGCCATCTACAGAATCATCCAGGACAGATCTTGAAAATGAAGTATTATCTCTCTGAAAGGCTTCTATCTGGCTTTCTTTAGCTTCCTGCACAAAATTGAAAGTCTTGTATATTTGATGGAGACTTGTGGTTCTCTGCCTCTAACGTTTTCCTCACAAATTAAACCTCTTCTCTTTGCCTTTACTGAACATTTCTCAAACCTTCAAAGCCTTTTCACATTTCATTATAATTTTTGATAATTTTTATGCTGGGAGAAATATTTGGCAGAGATGATGCTATTGGCAGGTGGGATTCTGCTCTGGCAGTTAAAAGAAATCAGACTATGAAATGCAAATCAGCTAAATAGATTACTCATTTGCTGATAAGTCTTCCTCCCTAGAGTTCCTCATCATCTTCTCTATTGGCTGTCAGCCCAATGTAGTACAGATGGAAGAACTGGCTGTTACACTGCTTCTCATAAGCAAGGCTCGGCATCATCTTCCATACTGCTGGAACAATATCTCATTCATATCATTCCATAGTGGATCAAATTTATCTTGCCAGTAATCTAAAAGATTCAATTAATTGTAAGCCGCCCAGAGTCACCCTCTGGGGGAGATGGGTGGCATATAAATTTAATAAATAAATAAACTAGTTAAACTGCAAATTGTCTTCATTTAAATCAGTATTCATTTCCATAGAAATCAAGGATTAAAAATAAAATTCCTGCAGTGGCATTCCAGCAGATTTATTGAGCCTCTGGGTATGTGTCTGTGGGTGTTTGAAATTGGAGATCGCAACAAGGAAGAAGCAGCAGACCTGTTTCTGGAAATAAATAAATGAAAACCACACTTACATCAGCCATTTTTTTCACTGTTTGATGATTGCATCTATGAATTCTGGAACCTTATTGTTCTAAGTAGCTCTTTTGTCAATAGTCTCCTCACTTTCTCTTGGTAAGTATCCATTCTCATTATAGCCAGGGTTCACACATCGCACCAAGCTGCAACGTAGTTTGTTAGATTTTGGCTTGGTATGATCCCAATGATACTTAACACTCAGCATGAGGCAAATCATAGGGGTTTTGAACAACAACAAAAACAACAAAAACCTTACGTTGTTTTGACATGGTAGCTATATACTACAGCTAGAACAGTTGAGTGTACAATGCTATATAATACACAAAAAGGTCAAGGTTCAATTTCAGCTATATGTAGCCTTTTGATAGTGCAGAGGTATGGAATGTGTAGCCTCCAGCTGTTGCCAAGTTACAACTCCTAGCATGGTCAATGTTCAGGTTAACTGGGAGTTATAATTCAGCAAACATCAACTGGAAGACTGCAGAATAGCTATCTTTACAATAGGTATTACAGTAGTAAAAATGCATATTCCTCTAGACTTAACTAAAGATTAATTTCTCCTACCCATTTGAATGAGATGAAGTCATGCAAGATTTTACTGGCTGCACTACTTATTAAAAGAAACATTTTCCTATATAATTATAGCCAGCATCCCATCTACCTATCCCTCATTTCAAGTGTGAGCTTTGCAGTTGCTAGAGCTGATTTTTCTGGGTTGATTTCCTCAGTTGGCTGTTGGACTCATTTTTTTCTCCCCAGTTTATAGTTGAGTTTTCAGAAATTTTAATTGGCATTACTTCTTGCAAAAAATTGGCATAATTTCTTGCAGAAAAAAAAATAATTTATTTTTAATTTAATAAAATTGGCATCATTTCTTGCAAATTTTGCAAATTAAAGGAGGTGATTATGAGGTATGCTGTGATGCCTGTAAGTAAAGGAACTCTGGGCCTGTCCACCTTACCTTACCAACAAGGTTAAGAGTATGGAATAGGTGGACCTGGGGTGGTGGAGGTGACTTCCTTTGAGTGCTGACCAAAAGGAATCAGGGAGGTTTAGAAAGGAGCTCTTTTGCTTATCTCTGTCAATAAGCAGGCCATAATATGCACAGGTCAGAAATTTCTGATCTGATGCTTTGATTCAGAGTAGAGTTAGCCCTATGCAGTTGGCTTGACTTGCTATCAGCCATTTCCTCTTTAGGCTGCATGTTTAGACATTAGACTTTCTTGATTTCTCAATGTAATATCTGAGTTTTAAAAAGTAAAAATGTGACCTTAAAAGCAAATCAGTGCTTTGTGTCTATATTCTGGAGTGTGTCAATGATCCCATGTTAAACGTTTTATGAAGCAGAAGCATATTATGTTTCACGCCCAGTTTCCTGACCAGAAAAAATATAAAAATTTTCAAAAGGCTTAGGTATCTTCTTTTTAACATTAGCATAGAGAAACAGATTAGTTACTTCTAAGAACTGAGGCTCAACTGAACTGATATTACTACCAATCTTTCCTAGGTAAATATCCTGAATATTTTGTAAAAGCTTATGAAATAGCAACCAATACCACAAGTCACAGTATTGAGTTCCAAAACATTTATGCACCAAATTCAGTTTGCTTGCAATAAATATATTATGATTACTCCAAATACCTTTTTTGCAAAAATCAGAATTCTAGAATTATGAAAAGAAGAAAGAAAATTACTTGTCTAAAGAATTGTGAATACACTTTTAGATATTCATGGAAATAAAATCCAATTATCACCATCATCCTGAAAAGCATTCACAGAGTCCATACAAATATATAAACAAATAAGATAAATATGATTCCCCAATAAGTGGTTGTTGGATAAATAATTTCTGATTGCATCAAGTAAGTACTGGAGCACAATCTTGAAATACTTTATGGTTAAAGAATAGAAAATGAAGAAGCTAGGCGAAGAACGATAAAGAAGAGATACAATTAGATAAAACAGGTGGCAGGAGTATTAGGTATGTTTGCCACCGTGAGCTGTATATAAAAAAGGTGGGATAAAATAATAATAACAATAATAATAATAACAACAACAACTACTACTACAACTACAACAATAACAATAATAATAGCAGCAGCAGCAATAGTAGTAGTAGTAATTTGATAATTCCAATGAAGTAATTTGGATCAGGATAAATTCTGGTAATTCCTGGTTACCATAAAGTTTCTAAAAGTGTCAGTTATGGCTGAGTCATCAAAGGTCACTTTGCCACCCTTCCCTGATATAATGGGAACACTGTGTCCTATCAACAACTAGAAATATTCTGTGATTCAATATATTATCTCTACATGGAATTTGCAGAACTATTGTGCAGTTCAGGACTGAGCTGGAAAAATACCTGAGTTATTTAATTATCTGCAGTTACTTCCCAGATGATTTCAATAGGTTTTATTAAATAATCCATTACTTATTCCATTCAGTCAGTTGAGTATACAAAAGCATATTGAACTGCTGTTCTAATTCCAATAAAATGGACTCCCTGTGCAGTAATAGCCTATCTTTTAGGTCTCTTCCAACTTCTGCTACCCTGGAAGTTATCCTCTTTTCAGTAGCTGCTTTGGCATATCCACAATCCTATCAGGCATTCACACAATTAAATGGACATTATACTTCTCTGAGCCATATTCAATGCAGTTTGCTTTTCAGCCGTGAAACAATTCCAGTGATATATACTGTATATATAAAATACAATACAGAATAACTCTTTCTCAGTTTAAACCATGTGTTCAGGTTCATAAAGCAACTGTAAAGCCAACACTTGACAAAACCAAATGTTTCAAAGTTCAGCATGAAATATGCTCTAAAAATAACAGCATCAAACTATGATCTTGATTTTGATATAGCTTTCTGCACACATTCGCTCCTTCTCTCCCCCTGATTACATCCAATCCTCTTTTTCTCATTAAACAACTAAGGGTAAGCCAGAGTTCTTCATTTTAGACATCACAGGGAACTCCGGCATGATACAAGCCAGGGTCTTTGTGCCAAAGCTGGTGCATAAACCATGCAAAGCAATCACTGAGATAATTCGGAGCACATAATTTATCAATGCCACCACAGGCAAGAGATAAGAGATGCACGTGAATAAAGCAAGAGTGGAATCCATCTACACTTTAAGTGGATTTTCATAATACAGATTGCCTCAGTCTTCACCAAACCCTATGTATTGTTAATGAACATGGCTAAAACTCACTAAAAAAAAAAAAAAAAGATAAGAAATGGCCTGAGGCATTTACTGGGAAGAAATGCTACGAGACATAGACTCTCTCAAAGTCATCAAAATGTTTAATCTAAAGATTAATTTAGTGCCTCCCATATATCACAAACTGCATCTTCTGATACAGTGCTTGGCGCAGGCACAATTTTTTCTCTTCTGTCACTTTGGTAATGCAGAATTCTCCAACCGCTCATCCTGTGAAAGCCCAAATAAACATTAAAGCCCTGCGTCCTAGCAGACCCTGCAAGGGAACCATGGGACAATGATATTAACAGCATTTTATCAAAGATAGATGGGTAATATCTTACCAGCAGTAAATTACTGCATGGACACAATGTAGCTGAAATAAAACACTTTGAGCTCACTTTCATTGTTAAGCTGTAAGTCCTATTTAACTTTTCAGGACCATCATTTTTGTAAAACTGCTTAAGACTGAGCTTCATATCATTATACATTCCAGCTGGATATAGACCTATGTGCCTTAATTTGACTAGTCCATGGTTCATATGACTAAATAATAATTAATATAGAAGCTAGTCAGTATACTTGAAATAAAGAAAAGGCAGTTCAGTTCCTGCCAGCAAAATTAATTATATATTAATTATTTTACACACTGAAACCATATTTAGCCACCAATAAGAAATACATTTGATATGAACATAAATGAAAATCAACCTTAAACAAGGTAATCATCATCATCATCATCATCATCATCCCCCAGTGAGCACTACCTTGACATGGTTGTGGGGCTTGAGTGCTCCAAGGAGGATGAGAGCTATGCCAGAGGTTCAACCATACTGGACAGGTCTCATCAGCGGAGCCAGACAAAGAATATCTCTCCCATACACAATATGGTGAGATGTAATTTACAGAAACCTATGCCAGATCAGTTGTCGCCCAGGTCAACAAGGACTGCGCTAGGTGTTCTACTTCCTGGACATCTGGTGACAAGTGGGCTACAGGACTCAGGACTGCTGGCTGAGCAACCAGGGCCAGCAGTTGCAGGATTATGGGAAGAAAAGTTATTTATCCATCACAAATATACAAAGACTAAAAACAAAGAAATAATGATCTGCTATTACAAATCAAGTCCAACGAGAAGAAGTTATCTGAAAAGAATGTACCACTTGGAAAGAACAACATCCAGAATCAAAAATAACAGAACAGAGGCTAGCAGATCAACGTCGGTTTATAATATGAAATAAAGTATTCACAGAAGTAGAATTGCAAGAACTATAAAGGTCTATCCAGGGAAAAGAAACCAAAGCCTTGCCAGAAGTAGTTCAGACTGTAGAGGCAAACCAGGGGGAGTGTGAAGTAGAGGAAGCCAGCATAGCTATTGAATCATTTTCATTCCCAAATTAGGCACCCTCTCCTCTGCCTTCTCCTCAGAAAGAACAAAGCTCTCTAACTAAAAAACAAGAGTAATTGAAACAAAGAATAACTGAACATCTAGAACAGCACAAAAACAACAGAATAAGGTTACTTGCATTGAAGCTTGTTACAAAGAAACAGCTAGCACGTATTAAAAGATGCCAATACTGTAATATCAAATATAAAGACTAGCTCACTGCAAGAAACAAACCAACTAATGTACAGCATGGCTGCAGTTATAACTGAATGCCTTGGATGCAAAATCAACATACAAGAAAAAAAGCCAAACAGTGCACCACCAAAATGGAAGATCAGGCTGGAAAATAAGATCAGCATGCTAAGTTCAGATGCAGGCAAGCCAGAACAGATGAAAAAAAAAAAAAGAAGAAGAAGCTGAAGAACAAGAAGACCAAAGAATACCTGATCAAGAAATATCACCTAGAAACAAGGAAGATCAAAGAAGCACTGGAAATAATAAAGCAGCAAATAACAGCCTTAGCCAAGAAGATCAGCAGATACAAAGCTTGAATTGCACACTATAGGCAGAATCTCCAATTTCCGTCAAATCAGAATCGTTTGTACCAATCCATTAATGGAGAGACTGCAATGAACCAGTCAATACTTGGCAAAGAAGAAACAGTACAGTTCTGGGTGCAGCTATGGGACAACCCAAATAAATACAACAAGAATGCAGCTTGGGTAAAGGAGGTGGATAAGAATAAAAAAGAAGTGGAAATGAAAACTTGTAATAACAGCAGAAATGGTAGAGAAAAAGGGCAAGGAAGATCAAGAATTGGTCAGCACCAGGTGAAGATGAACCGCATGGCTTTTGGTTAAAACATCTGACTGCTCTGCATCCACTCATTGCCAACCAGTTTAACAACACACTACAAGGAGGTGAGGTTAACATCTGGCAAAACCTACGTGATAATGAAAGATCCAACAAAAGGGGCAGCACCAGCCAATTACAGGCCAATTACTTGCCCACCAACAACTTTCAAATTGCTAATTGGTGTTGTAGCTGATGCACTCCAACAGCATCTAGTTGAAAACAAGCTCTCTCCATCTGGGCAGAAAGGAAACTGCCTAAACAGAAGAGGAGCAAAAGATCAGCTCTTAATTGACAAGATGATTCTGGAAAACTGCAAGAGAAGGAAGGCCAACTTGAATATAGCTTGGATTGGTTACAAGAAGATATTTGACTCCCTGCCACATGACTGGATGATCAAGTGCCTAGAAAAAACAGGAGTCAGTAGAAACATCAGAAGTTTTGTCCAAAGATCAATGGCACAATGGAAGACACAGTTGGTGGTCAATGGTGATAGACTGGGAGAGGTTAGTATCAAGAGAGGAATCTTTCAGGAAGTCTCACTATCACCACTACTTGTCATTGCATTGATTCCTCTGTCAACAATATTGAACAAGTCAGGCCAGGGCTACCAAATGTCAAAATCATCTGCCAGGCTATCCCATCTCATTTACATGGACAATCTGAAGCTGTATGTAAAAATGCCATTTGAAATAGAATCACTGTTCAACAATGTCCAAATATACCACCAAGTTATTACAATGGAATTTGGACTGGACAAATGTGCCACCCTTACCATCAACAGAGGGAAAATAGTGAAAAGGAATCAAGATGGAAATAACATCAAGAGTCTGGATGAAGAAGATCACTACAAATACCTGGACATCCTTCAAGTTGACAACATCAAGCACATTGAAGTCATGAAAAAGGTTAGTAGTGAAATACAACATGAGAGTGGAGGAAATACTATCAAGGCAATTAACACCTGGGCAATTCCAGACATTAGATACACAGCTGGAATAGTGGATTGGACTCAAGCAGAACTAGTAGCCCTGAATAGGAAGACCAGAAAAATAATGACAATGAATCATGCCTTTTATCCGTGCAGCAATGTTGACAGACTCTACTTACCAAGAAGCTAAGTGGGTGTGGAATGTTGCAAGTATACCAGACAGTTAAAGAAGAAGAAAGGACATAGAAAAATATCTGAAGGACAGTGAAGAAGATGCACCATGAAGGCTTACTGAATACTGAAGAGACCAAACTAGGCTATAAGAAAGACCAAATGAAGAATGGAAAAGAGACATGGCAAGGCAACGTATTACATGGCCACTACACAGAAAAACTAGCAGGCAAAGCAGATAACAATAAGACCTGGCAATTGCTAAGAGCAGGAAAGTTGAAGAGACAGAAGGGCTAATTCTGGCTACACAAGACCAAACCTTAAGAACAAACACATACAAAGCCAGAATTCAGAAGACAGCAACGGACAGCAAATGCCGCCTCTGCAAAGAAGCTGAAGAAACAGTGGACCACCTGGTTACCTGCTGCAAGAAGATCGCACAGATCGATTACAAACAACAGCATGATAAAGTAGCAACAATGGTGCATTGGAATATCTACAAGAAATACCATTTGCCTGCAAGAAAGAACTGGTGGGACCACAAAGTGGACAAAGTATAGAAAATGAAGAAGCTAAAGTGCTCTGGGACTTTAGAATTCAAACAGACAAGCACCTGCCACATAATACCCCAGACTTAACAACTGTTGATAAGAAAGACAAAAAAAGTTTGGATAGTGGACATTGCAATACCTGGAGATAGCAGAATAGAAGAGAAAGAACTGGAGAAAATCACAAAATACAAAGACCTGCAAATAGAAAGCAAAAAAGAATGTGGCAAAAGAAAGCAAAGGTATTACCAATAGTAGTAGGTGCCTTGGGTGCTATCCCAAAACATCTGGAGCACTATTGAATACAGCATTGACAGGATCACCATCAGTCAATTGCAAAAGGCTGCTTTACTTAGAATAGCTTACATCCTGTGACGATACCTTCAACACCATCAAACAACATCTGCCTATCTCAGGTCTTTGGGAAGGACTTGATAGGTGGATAAAAATGCCAAATCCAGTCTAAACAACTGGCTGACTGTGCAACCAACAACAACAACATCAACAATAATAATAATAGTTTATTAAATTTATATGCCACCTGACTCCCAGTGACTCTGGATGGTTGTATATTCAAGAATATGTTTGGAATATACCATGAAGGTCGTAAACCAAGCATCCAACTCCCTTTCATATACACATACAGATTGTTAGCTTATCAGATTATTGGCAATGTTATTACCATAATGTTCCATGTGCCTTGAAATGGATAATTTAAATGTAGTCAAAATTTCAGTTCTCCTTGGAAGGTTGAAGGAATAGAAGAAAACCCAGAAGCAATAAATGATACGAGGCCATATTATAACCAGATGTGTGCCACACTGATTTATTTATCTGACAAATAATCTCAACTTTGTGCCTACATCATGGTAATTTATTCTACATTCACCCAAGTGGTCAGCAGTGTTTTAATCCATTTAGCAAAACTGGCATGACTCTTTAAAGATATTAACAAAATCTCTCGAGCAAAAAGAAGAGGACTCAAATGCGGAAATTGGATCTTAACAACAGGTATTCTTCTTTTCTGAACTAGTAAGAGTCATCTAAGGCTCTTGAACCTTAGAATTTAATTTCCCTTATAGCTATTTGAATTTTATTACTGGATACTACATGAGGATTTTTTTTATCTTATTTTTTTCTTGCATAGAAAATGACATTGTGCAAGAAGCAAATACCCCAATACACAGAACCCCCTCCGTTAGTTTAGTCTGAAGATGCCAAATGAAACAATTATTTAAATGATTGTAAAACTTTTTTCTTTTTTTTTTAGTCTCAACCAGATTACTCATGTCTATTTTTATGGCTTGTGAAGCCAAATATTTAAAATTAATTAAAAAAAGCTTACTCTTTGCCAGGCAGATATCAATACAATCATTCTGATCTACCTTTTTTGTAAGCTAATACTTCTTTACATGAAGATCGCTGATTTATTTTAATGAGTATGGCTTGTTCAGATATGGTCATGTAGAGAAATTTCAAACACATTTAGATGGGAAAGCACTGATGCTTTACAGAAGAGCCACAGCTCAATGGTAGAACTCATATTTTGGATGAAGACACCCGTCCCTTGACAAGGTTCAATTATCATCTGGAAAAGACTGCTGTCAAAAGGAGAGATGCAGAAGCTTCACAATACAGTTTAATTTCTAGTATGTATAACTTTTGTCCTCCTTTGGGAATAAGTGAGTTTCGAAAATAGCAGAAGAACAAAGAAATATAATTACAGGAACTAGTTCACCAAGGGAACTAGTGACTAATTAATATCATGGAGAGAAGTATTTCAATCTCTGACCAATATATATATATCCTCAAAATAAAGAGAAATACTTCCAGATTGCTTGCCATTATATTGTTCTCTATGACTTAAGCCTCTCTTCTTTTTTTTTCTGTTGAAAAGAAGTAGTCAAAATTGTTCCATGATATTCAAAAAGAATGAGGAACGGAGAGAATTAGCGTCCCCTCTAAATCCATGTGAATTCTCATTCTGAGTCCACACTACAGAAGACATTATAGCCCAAAGAAAAATTACAATATTCCATTGAAACCTATCCATCCTATGCAGGCATAATCAGCTGTTATTGTAGCTGTTTTAAAATAGTGTGCTAATGTCATTCCTAAGACTCTTAGTACTGTATAGCAATTCTGCATTAAGAGAACCAATCCTTTAAGATTGCTGTATTCAAAGAGACCACATTTATAGCTTTCAAGGGTCAAATTCCCAGGAGGAGACTGAATTTATACATTGCTTGGAGAACACATTGGATTACTATTTTCCATGAATAGTGAGCACGTGTCCCCTCCTGATCAGAGCCACTCCAGCCTTCAAATATAGCATTATATTGGCAGTGGGAAACACAGATAACTTAAAATGTCAACAGACCTGAAAACAGTTATGTAGTTTATATTTCCTACTTCAGTAGGAACATAAAAATCAAATCAGACAAAGGTAACACTGATTTCTTAATTTCTCATTAGAAATCTTCTGTTTCAGAGCAAATTTAATAGAGCACAAAGGATATAAAAAGATTTTATGATTCCTATGATGGATGTTCTTTATAAAAAATAAAGAATGCAATAGTTGAAGCCTATAAAGAACCTCCTAGAAGCAGAAGGAAATCAAACAAATATTTTGGATGCTTATTTCCATAGTAAAAAAATATTTGATTTTTATACACAGAAGAGGAAGGGGAGCAGATGACAGAAACTGAAAATAACCTTCTGAATTTAAATAGCATCAGACTGTGCACAGAGAAAAAGAATAGCATCCACTATGGAATAAGATAATCATTTCACAAAGAATCTGCCAAAATGAGGCTTTGTTAAATTTTATTTTGCCAGTGATCCAAAGACAGTCATCTGCTTTGTTATATGCTATCTGTCACTCTTAGAAGAACATTTTTTGGTCATGCAAATGACTCAAGGTAGAACTTCATATAAAGTTGGAAATGTCTGGTTTTGCACCTCAAAAATGGACATTGTAGATCAGGAAAAGGTATGAAAAGAGATAATCAAACAATTATTTGGCAGGACAGATTGAATAAGTCCACTATGAGGATTGTTTTTCATCTAAAAAACTGCACATACCCTTTATTAGAATATATAAATATGTGCCTAATCTTGGTTATGTCAGTCTGCTTGACAAGCAGCTTACCAGCTGTGTATATGGCTTCAAAAGGAGAGAAACCCAACACTAACCCACAGTGAGGGAGCAGCAGAAGTGCCATCTTCTTCTCTATTTGCCAAAGAAAATTCTGAAAACATACTACCTTATCTTCAAAAAGCAGATAAAAACATGACTGTTGAATTTAAAGGAATTAAAGACTTAATTCCTTTAAATTCCTTAATTAAAGATAGGTTTATTTCAAGCATCTGTTGCTACAATTCCAGCCAAAAACAGAAAGTAGGATCTCCTGAAGAGAAGATGAGCAAGCAGCTTCTGGAACTTCTATAACAACGTCACAGAAAATTAATCAGACTTTACAAATCAAGAAGGACAATGATGGAGCAGATAAATACTTGGGAGATAGCTAACTGTATAGAAATCGGACTTCCCATTGCTTTTATCAAGAAAGGAAGAAACTTTATCAGCCATTGGACTTCAGTTAGAGATCAAGAGATTCCAGGTCTTCACGTCATATCTCATGGGAATTTTCAGTAATTTACTGTTGAATTCCTAAGATTTACAGTTAAAGAACAGCACTTTAATTAATTCAAATGCAGGGAGAGCTTACAAGAAGTCTTGGTAGGCTGACTGTACAAAAGACTTAGATGGGCCTCTTTCTGTGCTAAAAATTGGCCAAAGAAAGACATTTTCAGAATTATATCAACTACCTAGCTGTATTTTCTGATTATTATCAGAATACCTGGGTAAAAACAAAAAACTGCAAAGCAATTTCTCTCTGGCCTAAAACCAAGTTTTTGCTTAGATTCTGCTTCTTTGTTATTATGGAGGGGTATCAAAGATGTTTTCCAGCACAATGGAAATACTTTTTCCGCTTGTTTTCTAATTCTAATAGATTGGACAACAGAATGTTCCGGAAAGCAGAGAGGCCTCCTCTGGGTCATCCAACATAATGAAAAAAAAATATTAATTATATGTTTGGATCTTAGTTATTTTAAATAAATATCTATTTGGTTTAAAACTTGTTTTTTTCCCTTTTAACTGTTTGGTTATATTATTGTATGCCTTTCTTTCTTGGGAGGGGGAAGTCAACTCAAATTGTGCCAATTAGATACATCTTTCTGGGCTGCTTAAATGGTATTTAAAATTATTATTTTTTATAAAAATATTTTTGGAATTTGTACATATTGAATATTGTCTTTTTAAAATTCTCTGTGTGTGTATGGTATGCATTTCTTTCAGCTATTATGTCGTTGAGTGTTGAGACATGGGATGTGAGTCATCTTAACAAGGCATCTACGTACCAAGAACTTCTGTGTACAGTAGGACATAGGAAACCTGTCCTGTATGTTGCTATATGTCAGTCCCAAGGTTCAAATCTTGAGTCTCATCCTCCTTGTTAAGTTAACAAACTTTGCTGCTCATTTCTCTGCCTTGAAACTCTCTGCCATCTGCCCCTTGTTCGCTAAACAGCTTTCTCCAGTGTGGGAATTAGGAGCTCTCACATCACCAGCGTCAGCTTTTATAATGCCTTTCTTTGTTCTTCAGATACAAACTGCTTTTAAGATTCTTTTAAAAAAATCTTAATCTTTGCTGCAAACTGAAATAACCTGTCACATGAGTACAGTTCTGGTTTATATTCCAGCTGAAATATTCTCACAACTGGGGAATTCCTCTAAAATACTGAATACTTGGCATTTGGATGCTTCCTGATTAAATGACAGAAATTTTGAAACATAAGCTGCTACTGAGCTGTAAAAAGCCACTGTCTTGTTTCTGCCATGTGTTGGTCAAGTGACTGGATGCACAGAAATCTCTCTTGGAACAAGTTGTTCCACTTTAAGGCCTGAATCCTTCCTGGAGTCTTACACACATAGTATATACTTGATGTTAAATTGTAGAGAACTTTTATTATAATTATAGTATTTTATTCATATATAAAAACATGGCTAGTAATATGCTAGTGCAGCAACCATAATTCATTTACAAGGCATATAGCAATACAATACAAAGCTTTAGGAAGAACAAAAATATAATACCTGCTGCAAAGAGTAGAGATACTTATCCATAGATACATATTAAGGAATACAACATTTCAGAAAAACTTGAACTTTGTCTACACAGAAATACCACTGTTGTGGTTTTTTTACTAGGAAAACTCTCTAATGGCTTTTCACACTTACAACTCATAG
This sequence comes from Liasis olivaceus, assembly GCA_030867105.1. Classification (NCBI taxonomy): domain Eukaryota; kingdom Metazoa; phylum Chordata; class Lepidosauria; order Squamata; family Pythonidae; genus Liasis; species Liasis olivaceus. The sequence goes on from CM061349.1 coordinate 183,154,900, forward strand.
TAACATGTACATGTGAGCCAAGATTTTAAAGAAACACTTTACAATGTGGGGGAGCACAACTTTTTGGATTGTTAAAGCAGCTATAGCATTTGAAGAAGCATGGGTAAAAGGACATTGTAAATGCTCCTCTGTGTTGTGAAACATCTCTTTCAAATGTGTTGCGCAGCTCTCCTTTATGGACAATTTTATAAACTAAGGAATCAAAGTATCACATACATTTTACTTTATAATATAAAACATTAGGTAGCTCTTGACTTGTAAAGATATAATGGCACTGAAATTAAGATTCTTAGAAGAGATAAATAAAAATTTTAAGGAAAGCAAAGGAGTATAGTCCAGGTAGATGTTAACCATGGAATAGAAATGGAAGATTTTTCAAGATGCTGAGTTAGCACTGAACTGGGTATATCTGCATACCCATTTTGTTGACTGCCCCTTCCAACCCAATGATCCTATTATAAACAGCTGGTACTAGATACAAAAAGATTAAGTTACAGGTTAGCATTCTGATTTAATGAGAATCTCTGAAAATTTGGTTTGCCATGGGTGTCCATTACATAATTACTAAGATCAAATGAAGATTTTTTTTTTCATTTGAGCATTTTTATTTGGGGAGTTTATGAAAAAGTTAAACATTTTTTTGTCAATATATGGGCCAGCAGTTGGGAACTCCCCTCTAGCTCTAGAGGATTTAAGTTTATCCTATGAGTGATAAAAGGCTTATGAAAGCTATTTATAAACAGCTGTTAGAATACACTAAAATACTGTAGGTGTTCAAGAGTATAGAAGGCATGGAACAAGAAATTGAAATATCTGGTACATTAACAATTGAGGATCTACATGTTACATTTCTGTGAATTTAAAATTGCAATTAATGTTAATTCAGCAAAAACATTACTTCATGTTTATTGGATCTATACATCTGTTTTTAAAGAAAATGGTGGGTTTGGAGATGTGCTCAAAATGCATGTGGTATGATTACATGTAGCAGAGATCACCTTCTACAGAAAAGTTATTTCACATATTAACGTTCTGGAAGAGTCATTGATTTTTGTACGTCTTTATGTTCTTTTGATTTATACAACTATGATCTGGATGCTAACAGAAAATGGAAAAGGGTATTGCACACTTTTATGATAACAAAACACACACACACCCCTACAGGGTGGAAAGACACCCATTCTCCATCAATTATGCAATCGTTTGAAGGACTTGTCTCTCTTTTTATATCTGAAGAAGCATTTACTGCCTGCAGTCTGATTTGAAGGACTACTCAGAAATATGGACTGCATATCTTAATTTTTAAACTCAATTTCCCATTTTTCTCATTACGTAAACTGTCTTAATAATTTAATTGTATGATGTGGTTCATTTTGTTTCATGCACAAGAAATGCACATTTTTGCGGACCCTTTTCCTCCCTTTTTTGCAGAAAACGAAAAAGAGAAACAATGAAAATATGATTTTGAAAGTGAGTGTGACAAGTTCATGGAAGGTCAGGCTACCAATGGCTACTAGTTTTGACAATCATATACCACCTCTTGAACCAGTTAGCTTGCCATAAATGCCAGCTGCTGTGGAATAGCAGTAGCCAAAGGCTCTCATCCTTATGTCCTGCTTGTGATTCCCTTCTGGTACATCTTTGTGTGCCACATTATGCTGGACCAGCTGGGCTTTAGCCTGAAGCAGCAGGACTCTTCTAATGTTCTGATGACTCATACCAAGATTTTGTAAGCTCTTTCGATTCAAGTGGGGCAGCCGCTTCTACTGAATTCCATTTGCCCCAATCCTTTATAGGGCTGATAAGTCTCTCAAAATCAGTAAGAAATTTAAAGCTGTGATCCAAGATACTGTCTTATCTGATAGCAATCACCAATGAACATAGTGAAAATTATTTTTCAGTAAACAAGCAGAGAGGATTGCACAGTAAGAGAGATAGACTATAATCAGAGGCTGGCAATCAATCAACTTAATGCCCCTTAGATCATTTCTTCTTAAATGTGATATTCGAATACAGTTGTAAAAGAGAAAACAAAAGCATGACCGATACACATTCTTAACAGAGCAGACCATTGTTTTGGATCAACCACCTTCTGTTTGGAAGCCAGTAATCTGTCTTTGAAATTTAAATACCAGAAACCCTTTAGACTAGAATTATGGATATGACCAATGAGAAACAAAGTAAAAGAAGCTGCTGCACTTTCATGAACTCAGCTAAAAGGATTAAAAGAATGTCATTGCTACTATTGATTTCATACTACGAAGAACTTATTTCCAATCTTTTTTTAAAATGTCTTACCAAGCTGTAAACACTCCTCTCATACAACAAAGATGCCATCTCTATTTTAGAGGTCATAGGAAAAGTATCCATCATTGGTCACAGTTTCTGTATCTTTTTAAAAGGCTGTTTTTTAAAATGGACCTATTCTGAATAGCTTATCGCAGCTAAAAACTCCTAAGACAGCCCGCCTATTACTTCAAGCCAGTGTTACATGAAAGCTGCTAGAGGCTATTGGGCAGAGGGCATGGCCTTCTTGGGTTCATCAAGAGGGAAAGAAAAGCCCTCTCTTCATAAATTGATAGCACTGACAATATGAGTCAGCAAATTTTCTATCCCTGACATACATGAATGAATGAATGAATGAATGAATGAATGAATGAATGAACAAACAGCTAAAACTAAAAAGGATTGAGGCTGCAACATGGCCAATCTTGAAATTGTTAAAAAATAAGGACAACTCAACTACAAAAAGAAAATATGCAATTAAAATAGCAAAAGAAGAAATTTTTAAGGTTCTTTATCAGCCTCTAACAAGAGGTAATAACATAATTAAATAATTGTAAATTCTGCATTTAATTTTCTCCCTTACACTTATTCTTTCTCACATGCAAGCATACACATATGCACACACGCAAGGATAATAATCATAGTAATAATCAACCACATACAGGTCTTGCTTTGTTTACTTTCAAGTGATTTAAGTTTGCTCTATTTATTGATCCTTTTTTCATTGTGGGATGATGGCAGGGCTTGTGTGGTGCAGTAATGTTGAGAATTTTGCTGGTGGGAGCCTAGCTCCTAGAAAGATCACCCATGAAAGAAAGATCTCACAATCTATTTGCAATGATGAAAACTAGAAAACAAATCTGAATACTGAATTGGCAGTTGCCTGGGTCAAAAAGGGCCACATCTGATGCTTTGACTCCTGGGCATCAGGTGACAAGTGGGTTACAGGGCTTGATTCCCTCAGCTAGGCAACTGGGGCAAGGAACTGCTAAGTAAGTGGTAGATGAACAAAAATGAAAAAGTTAGACATATCTGGAAAACAAATTGATTATGGAACCTTACCACCAATAGAGGCCATTAGAAAGGATATTTTAAAGGCAGATGTTTCATATTTGGAAACAGGAATTCACAGACTATTACTGAATAGAGACATGTTATTCTGAAAAGCAAGATTTTCTCTGACACTGAGTTGGAGGCTATTGAGTGGACAGCAAAAAGAACTGTATACTATCTGAACAAGCTGAAATTACAGATACTTTGAATTTTGGACAACTAACAGTGAATGTAATTGTTGAAACTAAAGAAGAATGTAATTCTGATCTACAAGAACAGTGAATAACTCAGAAAACAGAAGCTCTATGGCTAACCATTTGGCAAACGGAATTGGCTGAGAAAATCAAAAGTCAGATGAAAGAACCAGAAATAATATGAATTACCACCATTACAGCAAATAAAAAGAAAATATTTGGCTAATCTTTTGAATGCCATTAACATGGCAATCAAAGCAATTCCAATAGAATCTCTTAAAGAAATAAATCAACTTATGTACTCTACTACTTATATTGTAACAACAGAACCTGAACTTAAAATAAGGAAACAAAAGGCATTTATAAATAGAAAGCTAAAGTGGAAAATTCAACTAGAACAGAAAGTTAAAAAATGTATAGAGAGATTTGAGCAATCTGAAGAATGTAAAACAAAGTTCTATTTAAAATGAAAAAGTCAAGTTCAGCTTTATAAAATGATACACTATTGGGCCAAAGACCATTACATAAGTTTCAGAAGTGAGGCAACAAATGGTAGCGGTAGCACAGAAAAATTCAAAGACAGGAAAGGAGAAGAAAATCAGTTTAAAATAAAAACCATATTGGGCTAATCAACATTTGGTCTGTAAAAATCGGGAGCTGGCCAAGAAAAATATGAAACAGCTACAAATCCTGATAAAGAAAAAAAAACCCACTGAATATTAGAAGACTTTCTGGGGAAATAATAAACAACACAGTAAAAAAAAAAATGGATCAACAAAGTTAGGAAATAACTGATAAAAAACTACAGTAATGAAAGAAGTAGAATAACCAAAGAAATGGTTCAAATGCAAGTCAGAAAAATAAAGAAACTGCAGTGCCCCAGGAAAAGTTGAACTACATGGCTTTTGGCTGAAATGCCTGACAAGCCTACACTCCAGGCTAGCAATACAGCTGAAAGCAACAAAAAGTAAGACTGTATGACATATGGAAGACCATTTCTAGTAGAGAAAAGCACTTGGAACTGATCCTGACAACCACAGGCCTATAGCTTGCCTGCCTATAACATTCAAGTTGTTTACTGGAATAATAAATCTAGGATATGCTTATTCGAAAGAAAACACTCTCTTCCCAGTGGATCTAAAGGGAACCTGCAAAAATTCACATGGCACAAAAAACCCACTAGTTGACAAAATGATCCTTAAAAACTCAAAAGAAAAATGAACCTTTTTATGGCTGGATGAAACCATAGAAAGGCATTTGGATCAATATCCCCATTGTGTGTTTGAAAAAGCATGGAAATTTTTGGAATAAGCAAAAGTATTAGAAGAATCTCATTGTTACCCTTATTCTTTGAACTGGCAGTGATTCCACTCACAAGTATCCTGAACAATATCAAAGTCTCTGGATAGAAACTCACAAATCAAAGCCTGCAAATAAATACTTTTTTTAAAGAAGAATGGTCTAAATTTATACTAAATCAAAAACTGAAAGTAAATCTCTGTTGGACACTGTCTACTATTCACTTCCATAGGAAAGACTTAGGAATGAAATTTGGCCCAGACAAATGTGCTAGTTTGACATGTGTAGGCAGTAAGATTATAAAATGGGCTACAGCTAATAAACAGAAATGCCACTAGACATCTGACTCCTGAAGAAGAGTACAATACATGAGAATAATGGAAGCTTTTGATTTACTGCACAACCAAGCTAAAAAGTCTACTAGTTCAAATTATATCAAATGAGTCTGAAATCATTTTAAATCAACACTTCTGGCAGAAATATAAAGCAACAAACATTTGGACAGTCCCTATAATTTATATATAGATAAATTGGACAATCTTGATTAAAAAACAAACAAGGAAATTAATACCAATGCACTTTGGCCAAAAAGTGATATTTACAGGTTATTCACACCCAGAAATAAAGATGGTAGAGAACTATTGCAAATAAAACAAACCATCAGAGAAAGAAAACCTAGTCGAATTATTGCATCAAGAAAAGTAAAGAAGCTTTAGTTATAGAAATTTGTAAGGAAAGACTCCTGAAGGCAACAGAAACTAAATCAGAATACAATAAGGAAATAATCTGAAGTCAGATTAACACCTGAAAAAGCAAACTACCCCATGGCCAATGTATCAGTGATACTGAAGGAAAAGCATATATAAATCTAACATACAGTAATTGTGGTTGAAATCCAGAATACTTAAAAAAGAAAGTGGGGAAACAATTGAGAACAAGTCCTGAAAATCAAAGCATCAAAGCCAAATTTGACCACTCTTATAACAGTTACAAATGCTGATTAAATAAAATTACAGAAAAAACATAGATAATCTTATTAGTGGGTATAGTAAAATTGCTCTAACAAAGTACAAAGAATGCTATGATAGGACTGCAAAAATTGTTCACTGGATATTATGAAGAAAATTTAGCTTTACTGCTTAGAAAAACTACTGAGACCATGTGCCTAAAAAAGTTTTGCAAAATAATATCAAAATGTTGTGAGACTTCAAAATTCAAACTGATAGACATTTAGAATATAATACACCAGGGATTACTGAATCCAAAGGATTCACCAAATATTTAGAAATTTTTAACTTATCACACTTGACACCACTAATTTTGCTAAAGACTACCTTATGTGGAACAGTATACCTCTTACAGCAATACCTCCATGACTCTTAGGTCCTTGGCTAGGTCCTGAATCACTGGAGTCAACACCCAGACCATTAGACTATGATATTCATTTAAGTCAATAGAACAATAAGAAGAAGAAACCACATGCATAGGGTGATAGATATTATTTCATTCACATCTTTAGAGGAGCACAGAGATGACCTTGAAGAAGACATGTGGAGACCATTAGCAGAACATGAACTCAGTGTGGGAAAACAAGAAAACATAAGGAAGAAACTTGAAATTGTCCCACCTTTACTCTCTCTGGTATAAGAGAGAGGGAAGGGGAAATGCTGTCAGACCTTCAAAATTTTCAGTTGTTATAGCTTGTATCAATAAATTCTAGTGATTCTTGTGGTGGCTGTTTCCTGACCTGGCCTGCCTCAAAGGGCTCACAACTTCCAAATGTTATAAACTAGCTTTGCTTTGATCCTCTTGTTCATTGTGCCGAGTGGGGCCCTGAACTTGTGTCTCAAAGACTGGCCTTGGTAATACCATCATTGATAATAGTAGTGATCCTCATAATCACAAAGAGCTTCCAAAACTCAAGACAGACTTGCCAACAGAATGTTTGCGTTATCAAAACAAGACCTATGTTTTTGTAAAGGACAATGTGCAGTTCTTTTGGCACTAATCCCAAATTGTAAATGAGATTTTAAATCTGGTTTTCTGAGTATTATTTATGCACTTAATGAAATATATTGCTAAGAAGAAGAATATACTCTAAGTGACTTGGAGTTTCCGAAGAATCACAACTCATGTCATCATAGGCAATAGTTGTTTTTTAAGTGTTGAGAAATATAAAGTGTCAGAAACCTACAAAATAAATGAAATCAGAATTTTCAACTGTTACTTTAATAAATTAAGAACTAATGAAATATAATTAATAAGGCTACTGAATTGTTACTAGTTTCAACAGCCCTTCAGAAATCACACAGCATAAGAAAATACCTAAACGGGTAGTCCTCTTTTAATGACCATTCATTTATTGACTGTTCAAACTTGCAACAGCACTAAAAAGTGGCTTATGACCAGTGCCCAAAGTTACGACTGTTGAAGCACCCTCACGGTCGCATGATTGTGATCCAGGCACTTGGCAACCAGCATGCACTTATGACAGTTGCAGCGTCCTAGGGTCACATGATCACCATTTGCAACCTTCCCAGTGGCTTTCAACAAGCAAAATCAATGGGGAACTGCACAATTCCCTTAACAACCGTGAGATTCACTTAATGACCATGATTTGCTTAACAACTACAAAAAAGGTCATAAAATTGGGTCTGGCCGTGTGATGATTTGTTTAATGACTGCACCACTTAGCGACCTAAATTCTGGTCTCAGTTGTGGTCATTAAGCAAGGACTACCTGTATCCACTTGTTAAATTAGGTTTCCGTACAACATAATATGCAATAGTAATATCTATTAATAACATGTACCCATTCCTCTTTCTGACTCTGTGTCTCATATATAAGTTTGTGTGTATGTGCACGCGTATGACATAAAAATGACAAACTTTAGTAGTTCGGTTTCAGTAAGGCTTAATTTTGGATATGAACAACACACTAAGTTTATTTACCCATTCACAAAAACAGAGAAGTAAATGAGATGTATGCATGAACCAACTGCTTGCTCACTTTGTAGTTTTGTAAGTCACTATTCCTAGCTTATTATGGGTGAAAATATCAACTGCAATGTTAGTTTGCTACAGTGTTATCCAGAGGAACACTGTTGAGCAATCACACAAAAAGTGACAGTACAAAAACCTGCACTTTATTTTAATGAAAAGCGGCTGCTAATTATGTAAGATTTCTGCAGAATCTCCTGACCATCTCAGATATATAAAACTGGAGAAATCCATTAAGTTTTTTCAACATGACACCTACATTTTTCTGTCAAAAATCAATTGACAAAGCAAATTTGTGCAACATTCATTGAGAAAACAGCTGCATTCTGCTGCCAAATAATTTCAAATAATTATCATTCAATACTGTCACTTTTTTTATTTCCCTGGTCTAGTCATGCAAACCAGTTACACAAACTTCAAAAAGGAATGTGGATGGCTGTGAAGAAATGATAATATTTGTCTATGCATTATTATAGTTCTTGTGCTATCTGCATGCATTTGCTGTTGCATTTAATCCATTTAAACCCTGATATGGATGGGGCCATAATTACTCCTTTCAGGTGATAGCAACGAAGGAGTATGTTTCCATTTGCCTCTTGAGAATGGAAGGTTTCTTTCACTTTGGAGTCCGTTTCTAACTGGAAGAATTCTACTCAGTTGAAGAGGAAAGTATCTTATCATCCTTCCCTCAGAAGCCTTCTATGACACTGAGGACTGGAGGCCTACTCAAAGTATAGGAGGAATCAGAAATCAGTAAAAATGGCCTCTTTCACCTTTCTGCTAGTATGATTATTTGGAATACTCTGGCTCCAATTCACTATTTTTTAATCAGGGCTGGAATGTCTGAAAATTCTTAATGCCTAAGAAGCTAAACTGTACATGAAGTCTAAGGGTATAACTGATGCCATTTTTCCTTGAAAAGCAGTTGGGAAGGGACAGCTGATGCCAAAGAGATAGGAAGCAGAGGTGCAGAAATGCCATTGCAAATATGCTTTTGAAATCTCAACAGAACTGAAGGATGACTTTCTGGCACAAAATCCAAAGCAGACAACTGTCAGGCAGAAAGGATAATTTGGCTCTGAGAACAGGAAAAAAGACACATAGTTTGAAACAGCTGTTCTCTGAAAAAGCAAGCCCAAATAAAGAAAATATGTTTTAGTCTTCCTATTGTTTGAAGATCCCTTCATCAGAAAGTACAAGGACAGTCCTATCTTTGAAAAAGGTTTTGAAGCACTACCAGAGGAATTGTAAATGAAGGACATTAAACCAAGCTTCAGAAGCTATATGCCAGCAATGAGACTTCTGAAGCAACACTGGCTTCTCTGATGTGAAACATAATCCATCACTGTGGTCCAACCAACACTCAGGCACAGTTGCAAGCCTCACACAACAGCTTCAGGATTTTGAGAGGGATTTTTAATCTGCTTTTTCCCCATCACACTGTATGGATACTACAAATCAGAAACTAATGCCATCTGCTTTTACTGCAGACATTCTAGATGCTTCGACTGAAGTAAAGAAAAGTTCGTCTCTTATTTTAAGACATGCGGTAAATTATGTCTTGGACTTTTCAACAGACTGCAACGATTTGCATTTGAATATCCACTCAGCATATCCATTGCCATGGGTAAATCAAAATCTCCCTGCTGCAGTTGCATCTCATGAGTTAATAACACAATATAAACCCCATTATGTTCCATGAATTAAAAGCATGATACAAAGGTGATGTATGGTGAGATCCTCATCAGAGCTTACCCATACCAGTGTTCACCAAATATATTTGGACTGCAGCTCCTGGAATTCCCAGCCAATATGGTCTTTGGCCATACCGTCTGGGAATTTTGGTAATGGTACTCCCAATATTTCTGGAGGGTTCCAGCACAGACAAGGCAATCTCTATGCAGGCTTCACATGAGACCAATACTGCAAAGGGAAGGTATATGTACATCTCTCACATCCGATCTACCAAGCTTTCAGCAACTTAAATGAGCTAAATCACAGTAGCAAATGAAAAATAAAGATACCATCATTCCCCTTACTGGCTAGCATAAATGTGGAAATTGATCACGAAAGTCTTTTCCAACTAATTTCTACATTGCTGGAGAAAACGTGGTAATCACTGAAAACCACAAGAGAGAAAACATTGGATTGGTTATCTAGAGGTCTGAATCATGACTTCCAGGGGATAGTTCTAATATGCCTTGACCGTTACTGTTTTATCTGCAGTGCCTCCTAGAGTCATTTGTATAGTGAGATGGGTGGCATATAGAAATTTGAAAATAAATAAATAAATAAATAAATAAATAAATAAATAAATAAATAAATAAATCTAAACTAAACTAAACTAAACTAAACTAAACTAAACTAAACTAAACTAAACTAAAATTAAATAAAGTACTTATAGTAAGCCAGGGTTGTTATACTGGATAAAATAGAAGTAAAGAGATCAGGGTGAAAATCCCTGCTTGGTCAAAAAGTCTAACGTGCCTCATTGTCTTTTTTTATATGTTACTCATGTTGCAATAAAAATGCAACTTTTATCTTCTCCTCTCCTGTGAATACCAGTGTTTTCAGCACAGGAGCTGGTGATACCTGTAAGATGGATACCTGCTCTGGAGATACTACAATCATATTATCAAACTGTACAGCAACTTTAATTATATAAAAACCTACACACCAAGAGACACAAAAACTCCAATAGATTTATTTTCTGTTGGAAACAAAAAACAAAATTACATAAGAGTTTTTTTTAACTGTGGTGAGCCCCTTTTGGCAAAAAAGTCTTTGCTTTTTTGCTTTTATTTCTAGGGGAAAGGAGTCAGTTGGCTCTTCTAGGGAGACATCTTCCCCACTGCAGAGGAATAATGTGACAGCTCAGGGAGAGTGAGTTCCCCACCAGTGTAAATAAATCCTTCTTTCCAAACTCCCCAAGAGAATAGCTCCAAATGGCAATTTTGTCACATAAAATAGTATAATGTCCTCATACTGCATTCTGAAATGGCTTCAGTGTTTTCAGATTTAAGAATGTGAAGGTTTTACCAGCAACTATGCAAAGTTTCCATATCAAATCAGGTAAAGATTATTTAAAAACATCCTGTCGATTTCTTGCTCTCTAAAAGTATGTGCTTCTACATTTGATATTAAACAGTACTGTTTCTTCCATTCTCTTTGGTGGTGGTAGAGGTGGTGATCGTTCAGATGTTCCTAATCTAACATTCAAAGGTAATCCTTTTTAGAGGTACTAATTATTCACTTTCACTCTTTCACAAACATAACGTTGAATAAGGTTATTTTTAAAAGAAGAGAGCATTTCTCCTATACTTTAACAGAAAAGCTATGCAAATGTCTTATAAATCCCAAACCATAGTTATCCATTATAGTAGGCTAATGGGTAAAGGATTATTGAAACTCTTTCAGATGGTAAGAAACAAGAAAAATGAACAATATCAGGAAGCAGCCAAACAGTTCTACCTTTCTTTCCCAAAAATAAAGAACTTGCTTTATTTTTACTTCCTCTACAGGAGCAAGAAAGCTAAGCAGAATGCATTAAAGTGACCTTGTATTGACCAAGGTGGTATTTATCACTGAATTGCTTGACCAGCACAAAGCAGACCACAATACAGGGCACCTCAAGAGAGTTCGATCTATGAGAAACCAATCCTCTTTCTCTTGAAAAGTTAATGGTATCACAGGGAAAGCTCCATCTTTCTAACTATTTATTGTTGTTTATAAGAAGTTCAATGTTGCCCACAGTGTTGAAAAATGCAGAACTGATATATCTCCACAGCGTGACCCCCCATACAATTCCCCCCCCCCCATGTAATTTCATTAGACATGGATCCACTGCTAAGCTAGCTATCAAGGTTGTGAAGTGCTACTACATATACAAACTTATCTGTGGTTGCTAAGTTGACCCTCTATGATTTCCACAATGGGAGCTTAGAAAAGAAAAACTGATTGTAGTACATTATGCCCAACTACCACATTGAGACACAAATGCACACATCCCCATATGTGTTCAGTTGGCCTCTCAGCTGCCTGATGTGCTTTCAGAGTGATCTGTTATGATCCACTGATATATGAACTGGTCTCTGTAATAACAGATCAACTCAGCAAAATATCTATTAGCTTTAGTTATAACTTTCCAACTTAGGTTCACCATCTGGAATGCAGGAAAAATAATACAGTAAATTAACATAGATACAGTTGCACTGATAATAAATTGCACAAGTAAATACATAATAAAGAAGCAATGTTTGCATTTGCAAGTTCCTATAGTTTATTAAAACAAAATGTATTGCTTGCTAGTGAATGAAGTTTGTATGCTCCATTCTAGCTTAAAAATGGTTTCCAATGCTGGCTTGATTGATAAACATATTTGTTTGTAACTTTATATAGCTCATTGGCTACATACATCACTATTTAGGAAACCAGGATTCATAGTGTATTGTGATGTGTTAGCATATTCAGTGAGAGGATGAGTTATAAATGTAATATTTTAAATGTAAAGACACATATGTTTGGGGCAAAGTTAGGTATTAGTTTATTTTCTCCAGTAGATTTTGTTACTTTCTGTTAAAGCACACATAGCCTTCAAATTAAAGATAGACTATGACAAATGCTGTATCACTTTAAAGCAAAAAGGGTTTTTTTTTAATTTAAATTCTTCCATATGTATATGAAATTTTAACAAAGTTAAGCTTTAAGATATAAAAGAGTAGCAAGATTTAAAAAGCAAATAGAAGCCATACCACAAACTGAAATATTTGGCAGCATGAATAAATATAATGTAAAATGTTCCCAATTCCCTGGTTTGGGATTATATACTGTATGTATGTGTGTGTGTGTGTGTGTGTGTGTATATAAAAAAAAAAATTCCCCTCTCACCCCTATGGGTGGTATGTGTCTTCCTCAATCTTGGGTCCTCTACCAGAGGCCTGGGAGTTTGAGGGTTCTGCGCAGTATCTTAGCTGTTCCTAGCACTGCCCTCTTCTGCACAGATAGCTCTGATGTTGTTCCTGGGATCTGCTGGAGCCATTCTCCCAGCTTAGGAGTCACGGCCCCGAGTGCTCCTACCACCACTGGGACCACTTTGGCCTTTACTTTCCACATCCTCTCTAGTTCTTCCTTCAGGCCCTGGTACTTCTCCAGCTTCTCATGCTCCTTCTTCCTGATGCTGCTGTCACTTGGCACTGCTACATCTATCACTACTGCCGTCTTCTGGTCTTTGTCTACTACCACGATGTCTGGTTGATTGGCCAGTACCTGCCTGTCCATCTGGATCTGGAAGTCCCACAGGATATTAGCCCTGTTATTCTCCACGACCTTCTGTGGAATCTCCCATCGGGACTTGGGGGGGTCTAGCTCATATGCTGTGCAGATGTTCCTGTACACAATGCTACTTCGTTGTGCCGTTCAGTGTATGCTGTTCCTGCCTGCATCTTACACCCTGCCACTATGTGTTGGACTGTTTCTGAGGCCACTTTGCACAATCTGCACCTTGGGTCCTGTCTAGTGTGGTAGACCCCTGCTTCTATGGATCTGGTGCTTAGTGCCTGTTCTTATGCTGCTATGATCAGTGCCTCAGTGCTGTCTTTTAGTCCGGCCCTTTCCAGCCACTGATAGGATTTCCCAATGTCAGCCACCTCAGCTATCTGTTGATGGTACATCCCGTGCAGGGGCTTGTCTTGCCATGGTATTTCCTCCGCTTGAACTTCCTCCCATGTCTGCTGCTGCCTGAGGCATTCTCTCAGCAGCTCATCTTTGGGTGCCATCTTACTGATGTACTCCTGGATATTTCAGGTTTCGTCCAGGACAGTGGCTTTGACATTCATCAGGCCCCGCCCGCCCCCTTTGCGCCTGGTGTACAGTCTCTGGGTATTGGACTTTGGGTGGAAACCTCCATACATTGTGAGGAGCTTCAGGGTCTTCACATCAGCAGCCTCCATGTCTTCCTTTGGCCAGCTCACTATACCGGCAGGGTATCTGATGACTGGCAGGGCATACATGTTGATGGCATGGATCTTGTTCTTCCCATTGAGCTGGCTCTTCAGGACCTGTCTTATCCTTTGGTGGTACTTGGATGTTGCTGTCTTTCTTGCCTCCTCCTCATGGTTCCCGTGTGACTGTGGGACACCAAGGTATTTATAGCTGGTCTCTATGTCTGCTATGTGGCCCACTGGTAGTTCCACTCCATTGGTCTTAACTACCTTCCCTCTCTTTACTATCATCCTGCCACATTCTCCAGTCCGAATGACATCCCAATGTCCTCGCTGTAGATCCGTGTCAGGTGGATCAGTGAGTCGATGTCTCGTTCACTCTTAGCATACAGCTTGATGTCATCCATGTAGAGGTGGCGGCTGATGGTGACTCCACTCTTGAACTTGTACCCATATCCAGACCTTGTGATTATCTGGCTGAGGGGGTTTAAGCCTATGCAGAACAGCAGTGGGGACAGTGCATCACCTTGGTATATGCCGCACTTGATGGCCACTTGTGCGAGCTGTCTTGAGTTCACTTCCAGTTGTCTTCCACAGTCCCATTGAGTGCACAGTCCAGTTGTCTTCCACAGTCCCATTGAGTGCTTGAGGAAGGTCCTTAGTGTCCTGTTGACTTTGTATAGTGCCAGGCATTCACAGATCCATGTGTGCGGCATTGAGTCATAGGCTTTCCTGTAGTCAATCCAGGCTGTGCTCAGATTGGTCTGCCTAGACCTTGAATCTCGGGTGACTGCTCTATCTATGAGTAACTGGTATTTTGAGCCTCTGGTGTTGTTCCCAATGCCCTTCTGAGCTGTGCTCATGTACTGGCCCATATGGTCTTGTAGCTTGGCAGCTAGGATGCCTGATAGAACTTTCCATGTTGTGGGGAGGCAGGTTATTGGCCGGTAGTTGGATGGTGCTGTTCCTTTGTGAGGGTCTTTCATGATCAGCACTGTCCTTCCTTGTGTTAGCCAGTCTGGGTGGGAGCCTGCTGCTAGCAGTTGGTTCATCTGTGCTGCTAGGCATTCATGCACTGCTGTTAGTTTCTTTAGCCAGTAGGTGTGGATCATGTCCAGGCCAGGTGCTGTCCAGCTTTTCATGTTCTTGACCCGCTGTTGGATGTCTGCTACTGTGATGCTGACTGGTTCCTGTTCTGGGAGATTGCTGTGGTCTGCTTTCAGGTCCTGCAGCCACTTTGCACTGGTGTTATGTGTCTTCTCTTTCTCTCATATGTTCTTCCAGTACTGTTCAATTTCCACTGCTGGTGGCTCAGCTGATACTCTGTGGTTGCACTGCAGTTGGGAGTACACTTTGGATGGTTCTTTGGAGAACAGGGCATTTATCTTCTTGGCCTCTGCTTCTCTAGTGTATCTCCTTAGCCTGGTAGCCAGTGCTGTGAGCCTTTGTTTAGCAGTCTCTAGGGCTTCAGATGGAGTCAGGCCCATGTATTTTTTCAGTAGCCGAGTCTTATCCTTAATCTCCACACGCTTCTGTAGTTCCACCAGCTGACTGACTTCTCTCCGAGTTGCCTTGATCTTAGCCTCCGATCTCATTTTCCAGGGTGGGTATGTACTGCTGTTCTCCTTGATCGTGTAGCCAAGCAGTTCCAGGATTACAGCGGCTGTAGCATATACCAATTCATTGGTTTCAGTTATGGTGGTAGTAGGGATTGTCTGGAGGGCTCTGTTGGCATCTTCTAGCATACTATCTGATGGTACTTCTCCACTGAGCCTTGGTAATCGGACTCGAGGGTTGACTGTAGCTAGTTTATCCATGATCTTATGCCTCATATCAGCTGCTGTGCTCTGTAATGGAAGGGGTGGCAGTGACATTCCAGCTTCAGGTGTTGGCTGCATATCTGCTTGTTCTTCCAGGTCTGCTTGAGTCTGGGTTGTAATGTGGAGTTGGTCTATCTCAAGTTGTGAGAGCAGCTTCCTCTTTACTATGTTGAAGCGCTGGGTAACTAGTTGTTTCTCAGTTAGTGTGGATGTAGGCCTTCTGTCTTTCCATGGTTCCCTCATACGTTTCATATATCCCCTCTCATTAGGTCTGCTGTTGAAGTAGCATTCCATCATTTCCAAGTTCTCTTGTCTCGTCCATGTATGGTTTGTTCCAGTAGCCCACTTAACATCAGATTGTCCTGGTTCCCCAATATCTGATGCGGACCTTGTTAATCCGGGCGACGTCCGAGCCGGCATGACTCTTAGTTCGTGTCACTCTCATATTTTGAGGTAGACAGGTGAAGCGTTAGGGGGTCTTTGCCCAAGGACCCCTACTGGTAAGGGGTATTATTAATTATAAATATTATAATTTATATTATAATATAAATATTAATATAATATAATATCAATACGCAAGTGATGATTTAGGGATTATTTGACCATAATAAGCATTAATCATGCAATGCTAAAAAATCCTCTCCATAAAATATTAATACTTAAATAAATAGCAAATGTACCACAAACTAAAATCATTATCAAAGCATTTAACAATACTTTTAAACAGTTTTCACTATCAACTCCACTGGGGTATCCAGAAAGAAGTTTGGAATTCTGCCAAACTGGAGTCAAAGCAAGAACAAACCTAAAAGGGCTCAGTAGAGGAAGCATTTAAGAAACTGATATAGTAAAGCACAAACTATGACTGGGTTACAGTGAGCACTTTATATCTGAAGACCTCTGATACAGTGGAGCTCCACCAGAAGATGGGAAAAGTTTTAATATAGTAGCCTAAGAAACCTTCTTCAGGCTCTAATGTGGGGAGGGAGATAGATAGCATCTCTTACATGGTATGTAAGATGCAGCTATGGGTAGATATTTTTCTAGGGAATATGCTGTCAGGAGTTCCCCTCTGGGCACAGCAATAACTCTCTAAGAATGCAGGCACAGAGTCATGAGCTGAGAAGATTCAAGGGGATAGATAAGTAACTTCCTTATACTGTAGATATCAAATTGTCCTAATTATGCTGAAGTTCCATTTCTGCAGAATCTAAGAATTTAGCTCTATATTTTGAGGTGCAAGGATTACAGCCTGAGTTTCTTTTTCTGCCCTATTATTGTAAGGGAATTCTTGACACCTATGTTGAACCAACCTGTTGATGGCATCTATTGTAGTCTGTGTTAATAAAATGCTCTTGTCTGGTTGTAGGTTCTTCAGTTCCTGCCTTGCCAGCTGTATCCCGCAGATATCCAGGTAGTTCAGAGGGCAATGAAGCAAGATGAGACTTTAAGTAGCCAGAAGGATATTTCTGAAATTGAACTAAATACTTTTTCTCCTCAACTGAAAAGGCCATGGATCCAGTGACAGCAGTAATATTTCTATGTTTTCGGAAGCATAGATATTCTAGGGCTCTTTGCAGCTGCCTACTGTACTGTATAATTAATTTGACCTACTTGTACAATTAAACCTGATCAATCTGCACTTAAGGTTCAGATATTTATCGATAAACAAACTATAGGCATGTTTAAAAATATTCTCACATTTTGAGATTTTGTAGATCCAAAACACAAAGTTCTCATTAACTAATAAGCCCTACAAAGCTTATCCTAATAAATCAAAACTGTGCTCAATATTACTGGAAAGAGTGTAATCAGATTGGAACATACTTTCATCTTTGATGAGAATATTCAACAATGCCAGAGTTTGGAAAATGGGTGCTGATTACTGCTAAGAACTTGTCTACATTCAAAGATTCCTGTGAGTTTGAGGGAACTTCAAGGAAGGTTCCACTCCCCTGATGGCTCCCTCAACTGCCCTCTTAAGTGTGTTGGTCTGACCTATCAGATGTTGCCTTTGAAGACATGAGACTCATGAGGGAACTGGAGCAAACGTATCACTACTCTAATGCCATCAAAGGTCACTTAGCCCCAAAGTAGTGTCTGACTGGTTCAGCTGGGGAAATTCTTTAATAAAATGCCAACAAATCCAAACCTAGGTTTGCATGTCATTTAATATGCCCTGTGTGGGTTGTTGGGCTCCAGAATCAATGTTCGGGCCCTAGCCATGCACAGCCTATATCAGGCCTTTGATATAATTCCTAGAATAATATTGAATATAAAGCTAAGAACTTTGGAATCCTGCATAAAGACCTAACAATAGTGGATTGACACATTTTTGGACTTATGTACAAATTTACTTAGCATGTTTTGTAAAGGAAGAATTATCAATTTTATCCATCTGTCTGCCTATCTATCATTTTATGCATTTTCCCTATCCAGTACACATTCTTTATTCATGGAATATAAATAGTATTGTATCTCATATACAACTTTTTTTTTTTTCAGCGTGGCAATAGTGAGCTTCCGTTTAGGATGTTTTATTCCATATATACAGTACTGTGCAAAAGTTTTAGGCAGGTGTGAAAAAATGCTGTAAAGTAAGAATGCTTTCAAAAATATATATATTGTAATTGTTTATGTTTATCAATTTATAAAATGAGCAAACAGAAGAAAAATCTAAATGAAATCAATATTTGGTGTGACCACCCTTTGCCTTCAAAACAGCATCAATTCTTCTAGATATACTTGCACACAGTTTTTGAAGGAACTCGGCAGGTAGGTTGTTCCAAACATCTTAGAGAACTAACCACAAATCTCCTGTGGATGTAGACTGCCTCAAATCCTTCTGTCTCTTCATGAAATCCCAGACAGACTCGACAATGTTGAGATCAGAGTTCTGTGGCAGCCAAACCATCACTTTCAGGACTCCTTGTTCTTCTTTACGCTGAAGATAGTTCTGAATGACATTGGCTGTATGTTTGGGGTCGTTGTCCTGCTGCAGAATAAATCTGGGGCCAATCACACGCCTCCCTGATGGTATGGCATGATGGATAAGGATCTGCCTGTATTTCTCAGCACTGAGGACACCATTGATCCCGACCAAATCTCCAACTCCATTTGCAGAAATGCAGCCCCAAACTGGCAAGGAACCTCTACCATGCTTCACTGTTGCCTGCAGACACTCATTCTTGTACTGCTCTCCAGCCCTTCGGCAAACAAACTGCCTCCTGCTACAGCCAAAGATTTCAAATTTTGACTCATCAGTCCAGAGCACCTGCTGCCATTTGTCTGCAGCCCAGTTCCTATGTTTTCGTGCATAGTTGAGTCGCTTAGCCTTGTTTCCACATGGGAGGTATGGCTTTTTGGCTACAATTCTTCCATGAAGACCACTTCTGGCCAAACCTCTCTGGACAGTAGATGGGTGTACCTGGATCCTACTGGTTTCTGCCAGTTCTGTGCTGATGGCACTGCTGGATGTCTTCCAATGTCAAAGGGAAGTAATCATGATGTGTCATTCATCTGCTGCATTAAGTTTCCTTGGCCGACCACTGCGTCTACGGTCCTCAACATTGCTCATTTCTTTGTGCTTCTTCAAAAGAGCTTGAACAGCACATCCTCAAACCCCAGTCTGCTTTGAAACTTTTGCCTGGGAGAGATCTTGCTGATGCAGTATAACTATCTTGTATCTTGTTGCTGTGCTCAGTCTTGCCATGGTGTATGACCTGTGACATGAAACTGTCTTCCACAACCTCACCCAGTTTTAAGCCTCCTACACAGCTGTTTCTGTTTCAGTTAATGACTATGTTTCAACCTACATATGAAATTGATGATCATTAGCACCTGCTTGGTATAACTGGTGAATCATACACCTGACTCCAATCCTACAAGATCCCTGACTTGTGCAACTGTACAAAGTGTGCAAACGTAAGAACTGATGCTGTTTTGAAGACAAAGGGTAGTCACACCACATATTGATTTGATTTAGATTTTTCTTCTGTTCACTCACTTTGCATTTTGTAAATTGATAGACATAAACAATTACAATATATATTTTTGAAAGCATTCTTACTTTACAGCACTTTTTCACACCTGCCTAAAACTTTTGCACAGTACTAGATATTACGTATTAGTGCAAGTAATCAGAGAATGTATTTGTTTACTAATCTGGGTATGCACATTCTATTTCACTGTCTCAGTTTTAACTTTTAGACTAAAATAAAATTCAGTAATAGCAATGAAAAAGGCCAAACTTCAGAAACATGCATTTCTAACCAAAGCGTTAAATTAATGGTGTTAAGAACCAGACATTTTACTATACAGTATGATTTAGTTTGTAATGAGTTAGAGGCTAAAGAAATAAAGATTATTTAAACTGTTTTCATATGAATTGGGGAAATTCATAAATTCATAATCTAAACTCTGTTGTCTAAGTGAGATAAGTCTCTTTACATGATATTTTTTCTGAAAGTACAAGCCAAAAAAGAATGATGCATCATTTTTCCCATTTTTTTAATTAGACATAAAAATATTTATAGTAAAATATTTGCATAACATTGCAGCTATATGCCCCCCTGAAACTTCATACTGCCTAATCTAATGCTACTATTGTAAAGTCTACTTCATTTTATTACAGAGTAATTTAAGTGATTAGTAAATAATGATGCATGTTTCATTGCCTTTTGAGGCACATCATTCTGTTTGAATTGTCTTGCAAACAGACAGCATAAATATAGTATTGCGCTATATGAATAAGAGATTCCCCTTTGTAAACTTTTCTTTATGTAGGATGTGTCCATTCTGTTCAGCAAAATGTTGAAGGAGATTATGAAGGCTAGCATGGCATCTACAGTTTACTGGGAATCTTCAAGTAAACCCCCCTGATTATACCCTGTTGAGACCATGCTAAGTAAGACCCCTCTGGGAATATATTTGTTATGTTCCCTTCCTACTCTTTCATTGTACAGAAGATTAGAGCTTGCTAAGCTTGTTCTAATGAATTAGTTGTAATGAGTGAGTGGTGTTTTCACCACCAGCCAGCCACAGATCAGTCTATATATAGCAGTTTCCTAGAGTACCTCTGTTGTCCTTATATAGCCCAACTATGTCCATATGGGCCAGGGCTGATGAAAAAAGCCATTATTTCAAAAGCTTGGAATTAAAGAAAAACTAAGCTTCTACGGTGACAAATTAATGGAACTGGCTACAAAAAACTGAGAACATAATGGGATACTTCTTGCATATCCAAAATGAATATAAAAAGTGATCTAAAGCTATTTTATATGTACAGTCCTTATTATTCATTATAGTATACATTATATATTATTTTACCAGATTATTATTAATAAACTCATATTTTAAGCTATGCTTGTAAATATGTTTCTTAAATTCTCCAACTAACTACTGGAAGCAAGATTTAATACATTTGTAATTAAATGTCTTGAGTTAGTGCAATAAAAAACAATATATGTTTGCATAAGAAAGATGCTCAGTTTTTTTTTTTTTTTAATCAACCAACTGGGACTTAATACAATAATTCTAATTCACTTAAACAATTATAAGGGACAATTCTGTCAAGTCTATTAATATTAAAACAGTTGCTGATAATTACTTTAGTTTGGAACTCCAATTAAACTAAGTGGTTAGATTTGTAAGCTGTAAGTGGTAAAGTTCACTTCAAGTTACAGTCCTACAGACCTTATCAACATTACATCCATAATTATAGTCTGAATGGTAATTATACTTAATTATTCAGTTCAAAAGGAAATAATTTTCTCTTTTTCAAAATCACTTATTTAGGCCATAGATAAAATGCTTGGAGGATATATTAGTAATAATAGTAAAAAAAAAAAAAAAAAACTTGACAGAATGTATTTTGTTACCTTCTTTTTAAAATGTTAGCGAATTCTAACAAAGGTAAAAATATTCAAGTAAATCAAATCCATCATTCCTTCATCCGAGAAGTTCTTCAGCCTTCTCAGTGGTGGCCCCTCCTCTTTAGAACTTCCTCCACAAGGAAGTGCATCTAGCAGTTTATATGGCTAATGGACAGCAAAGCTTTTCTGTGCCTAAAGCAGTAGCTTTTTGTTAAAATTCTCCCTTCCTACATAAACCAGTGTAGAACTCTGTGTTCTATGGACTCTGGTGGTTTTTTGTTTTAGTTCTACATATTTTTTTAAAAAATACTTTTCTTTTTGAATTCTTGAAAATTATTGTGAGAGCCTTTGAGCTTAACATGCAAAAATATTTAAATGAATAATTTTTCAAAAAGTGCTACCTTGAGGGGACTGGCACTAGCTATCTAACAGTTTCATGGTATGTACCAAACCAGGTGTCAAGCTGACTGAGTTGTGACAAACTTCATTAACATATCATCATGTTAAGTGGTAGTAGTAACTGAATTGTTGGTTACTTTACCTTAGCTGCAAGTAGTCCTACTGGATAATCGGAATTTGAAATAGTGGGATCACTGCAGTTTCTGGCCAACCTGGACCTGTATCTTGTAAATTACCATGGCTTCTGCTTCTTTCTCTTACAACTGCTCTTCCAGAAAATGAGCAGCAACCAGCATCAGGGTTTAATTAACAGCTGCAGATTTTCAGGATGGGAATGCAGAGAAGGTCAACATATAACTGCCACTTGAGAGCAAATATGGAAAAAGACAGGTCAGCTTCCCATTACACAGAAGGAAATATGGGAAAAGAAGGTTCTGGACTCAAGGGATATAAACTCAAGGACTCTGTTAACTTTTGGTAATGGATACAATTCTTGAGTTGTAGTAAAGATTTAGTCCTAGCTATATCATGTTAAGATTCTGAGAAGTGTCAGCCAAGTTCAGGCTTAGGTTGGGAGAGCATGATAGTCAACAACTTTTGCCTAAGGTGGTACCACTCCTTTCACTCATTCATGCTCCTCTCATTCTTCCTTATTTTCTATGCAGGTTCTTTTTTCTACATTGCTCCTCTGTCAGGAGGATGCCTCTACCGGTACGGGCTTTGCTTTTAAATCTTTCTTCTCTGATCCTGTCTTTCCTTATCTGCAATGCTTATTTTAATCCCATCTTGTGATATATTGCTCCTTCTCTTGGCTCACTCTCTGCTTCCATAGTAGCTGGAGGACTGCTCTATCCATCATCATCTACAGGGGCTTTTGAAGAGAGGAAGTTAGATGTTTCCATGCATGAACAAAAACTGGCCTATTTTCCTGCAGCCTTCACTAATGGGAATATCACTACAACCCCATTATAATGGAGCAAATTTATGATATCATAAAATGTTTCTATGTTTCCTGTCCCAATGCAAATGCCATATGTAGCCCATAAGTCCCTTTTTCCCATCCTTTGGAGATTCCTCCAGCTATGATTCCTAAAAACTGACAGCATAGTCTCCTGTTGTTTTAAAACTAAATACAGATTAATACTATAGTGTAATTCTTAAAGTAGAATATAACTTTTAAAAAATAAAGACACACCCCCCCTTCCAAATTCCACCCAAATGCACCTTTGCCCATATGTGTGATATGGTGCCATCCATATGGCAGCCATCTGCTCTATAAAAATGTTAAATGCTTCCTTGGCAATCCAAAAGTTGTCTATCCCTGTCCTAGGGAAAGCCAAACAGTAGCCAATCTACTTTAACCCCAAAAGGAGACTTAAATTGCTAGAACAAAATAACAAGGTGATCTTTGTTCAATTCAGCATAAAAGTTCACACCCAACTACTAAGAAGTCTATCACTGCAGCTCTGCCAGTGTCACTGTCTAATTATTGGCTGTGAATATAATGTGGGAAAACTTGGCTTTCATCTGTCTGTTCTGAAGGCAATGCTTACGATTCAGATTATGATTTTCACTGTCAGACCCTATTTTTACATGCCTCCCTGTGGACTTGCCTATCACCTACCTCACAGCTGTAAAATAATGTGTTATGCCCTGAGTAATCAATATGCATCACCAACCATCTCCAACCAATTTCAGAAAGCAAAAATGAATTTGCATAAACTTATGAAGAAAGCAAATGTAGCATCATAAAATAATATTAATTATGCACATTCACCAAATTCACAGATTCTGTGATAGTTCTAATGCGCATAAAAATGTTGCAGCAGCCCTGCATGAATCTTGTACTGTTTGAACTAAACTCAGGCTATATTTGATCTGCAATCACCTGGAAATAAATCCCAATGAATTTGGTGGGATTTACTTCTACATAAACATATATACCTTATACTCTTCTCTTTTTCCTTTTCCTTGTAGTACAGAGTAGTTTAGCATGCTTTAATCCATAAACCATGTAAGCCCACAAAAGGAAATAGAAACAGTACAGTAATGCTCTGTACTGACATAAAACCACATGAGGAAAAAGCAAGCATAATATGATTAAGGCATAACTTCTTAATAGCTACCTGATTTTCAAAACACTAGATAAAGGGAGCACAAGACCCAGGTAGGGCTTAGGATCAGTGCAATGATCTTCAGTCTCAGACTTGAGTTTTACATACTATGAACTTCTGTATGAAATTCTCACTGTAATGGCAGTAGTGCTGTTTCAGTAGAAAAGCACAAACATGAGTTTACAAAAGGAAATATTATCTATCTTCTATCTCTCTATCTATCTCACATGATCTGTAACAGGGCAGATACCAAATAGAAAAGCCGTTCTTTTATTTGATCTCTGAGTTTTAAAGTCCTATGTTATTGGTCTTTATAAAAATTAGGTGTGGGCTCTAGAATAAATTAAGTATTCATAGGGATAGGATCCTAGACTATAAGACTATTTGTATCCTGCCCAATACCAAATGTATCAGTAATAGAATCGTTGAATGCTTCCCTTCACATTTTTAGTGGACACTTTATTTTTTTAATTAGGATTTACTATTACACAGTATGAAGAGAAGGCAATGATAAAAATGCAGTGTGTTTTAAAACAGATAAAACTAAAGACAGAAAATATAACTTGCAAAAAACATACTCGATAAAAAGAGAATCAAGCTGTAGTCATATATGCCTAAAGGTTACTTTGGCAGTTAATTTAGTTCAGTACAAAGCAAACAAATGATTGACTTGAATGAAACACTGACTGGAGTGGGCATATGTCCAACCAACCCATATTCCAGTAGGTACATATTTTGGCATTATTAAAAAAACACCACTGAGATAAAGGTCTGTAGAGTGGGACTTAGTTATTAGTGTTCCATTGGCCTTCCGCTTGATTGTCATAGGAACTTAATGAAGTTAGTTACTGTCATGACAGCACTATCTACCCCTTCCCACACAGAACATCATCGATAAAAAATGCCTTTTAAAAAGACGATGTATACAATATGAACTCCATTTTCAGTTACGCGCTTCTTTTCAAGGGAAGCACTGCACGAGACAGCTCAAACAAAAAGCAAGTCATGCTTCAGGGCAATGAATCCATTCATCAGGTCCCTGATGACTGGGTTATCCTTGTACGGAGTGGTGAAAAGGACTATAGGCAAACCCAAAGGCCAGCACAAACTGCGAATGTCACAGAACTACTGTTTAAGGGGGAGTAGGGGAGAGCAGAGACCAGCGTGTCATCTGAATTTGTGTTCTCACACTATAGAATCAAAGTCAACATAAGAATCTTAAGTCTATATTAGACACTCCATGCTGATAAATAGAGTATATGAAGAGAGCAGGAGAGAGAGAATGAATCACACCCACCCACATACCTATAGTATGTGTATCCCTTGAATACCAACAACCATAGTGCTATGCTGGATTGTTTTTTCTCCCTAGTATCTAGTTTTCTGTTTGAAGGGAATCTTTTCCTATAGAACAGCATTCATTTATCTGGAAATCCAATATATGATGAGCTACAGCTGAGATATATGATTAGCAATTGAGGAAGAACTGGGAGATATTTTGCTATCTGAAGCCACTCCCACAAGGCAAAGTGCCTAATAGTCTAGAAATACTGACAGCTGAGGCAGAAAATCCCACAAGCATCTCTTTTCCTTTCTGG
Source organism: Liasis olivaceus (assembly GCA_030867105.1). Lineage (NCBI taxonomy): Eukaryota > Metazoa > Chordata > Lepidosauria > Squamata > Pythonidae > Liasis > Liasis olivaceus. The sequence goes on from CM061349.1 coordinate 183,180,474, forward strand.
CAGTAAAAACAAAATAATTAAAAGCACAAATAACCAATAATGACCCAAGTCACCTGTCTGAGGGAGATGCCTCACTCTGCATCATGACAGGGTTGGCCCTGTCTAGAGAACCACAGGTTCTCCATTACTGTCCACAAGCTATTTATTTCATTTATTTATATATAAATTCACCTCCCACCCTTCTAGTACTTATGTGCTACTCAAAAACATGTTGGAAAGATACCAAGTATTTTAGAAAGTTTTTCCTTCTAAGAATCACAAGACATACAGGTGAAACTCGAAAAATTAGAATATCGTGCAAATGTTCATTTATGTCAGTATGGCAACTCAAAAGGTGAAACCAATATATGAGATAGACGCATTCCGTGCAAAGCGAGATACGTCAAGCCTTACTTTGGTATAATTGTGATGATTATGGCGTACAGCTTATGAAAACCCCAAATTCACAATCTCAGAAAATTAGAATATTACATGACATCAATAACACAAGGATTGGAAATAGAACAATATCAGACCTCTGCAAAGTATAAGCATGCATATGTACTCAGTACTTGGTTTGGGCCCCTTTTGCAGCAATGACTGCCACAGTGTGGTGTGGCATGGATGCTATCAGCCTGTGGCACTGCTGAGGTGTTATGGAAGACCAGGATGCTTCAATAGCGGCCTTCAGCTCCGCTGCATTGTTCGGTCTCATGTCCCTCATCTTTCTCTTGGCAATGCCCCATAGATTCGCTATGGGGTTCAGGTCAGGCGAGTTGGCTGGCCAATCAAGCACAGTAATCCCATGGTCATTGAACCAGCTTTTGGTACTTTTGGCAGTGTGGGCAGGTGCCAAGTCCTGCTGGAAAATGAAGTCAGCATCCCCATAAAGCTCATCTGCGGAAGGAAGCATGAAGTGCTCCAAAATCTCCTGGTAGACGGCTGCGTTGACCCTGGACTTAATGAAGCACAGTGGACCAACACCAGCAGATGACATGGCTCCCCAAATTAACACAGACTGTGGAAACTTAACACTGGACTTCAAGCATCGTGCATTGTGTGCCTCTCCATTCTTCCTCCAGACTCTGGGTCCTTGGTTCCCAAATGAGATGCAAAAGTTGCTCTCATCAGAAAAGAGGACTTTGGACCACTGGGCAACAGACCAGTTCTTTTCTTTTTTTCTGTAGCCCAGGTAAGATGCTTCTGACGTTGTTTGTTGTTCAGGAGCGGCTTGACAAGAGGAATACGACATTTGAAGCCCATGTCCAGGATCTGTCTGTGTGTGGTGGCTCTTGATGCACCAACTCCAGCCTCAGTCCACTCCTTGTGAAAGTCCCCAACACTTTGGGATGGCCTTGTCCTGACAATCCTCTCCAGGCTGCGGTCATTCCTGTTGCTTGTGCACCTTTTTCTACCACACTTTTCCCTTCCACATAACCTTCTATTGATGTGCTTTGATACAGCACTTTGGGAACATCCAACTTCTTTTGCAATTACCTTTTGGGGCTTTCCCTCCTTATGGAGGGGGTCAACGATGGTTTTCTGCACAACTGTCAGGTCAGCAGTCTTTCCCATGCTTGTGATTCCTACTGAACCAGCCTGAGAGACCATTGAAAGGCTCAGGAACCCTTTGCAGGTGTTATGGATTCATTAGCTGATTAGAGGGGGACACTTTGAGCCTAGACTATTGAACCTTTTCACACTATTCTAATTTTCTGAGATTGTGAATTTGGGGTTTTCATAAGCTGTACGCCATAATCATCACAATTATACCAAAGTAAGGCTTGACATATCTCGCTTTGCATGTAATGCGTTTATCTCATATATTGGTTTCACCTTTTGAGTTGCCATACTGACATAAATGAACATTTGCACGATATTCTAATTTTTCGAGTTTCACCTGTATTATTTTAGCATAAAATATGTCTTTATCTGCATTTACTGAAACAACATGGGATGTATTCAGTGTGGAAAGAATAAATGTGAAAAGGACATTTAAAGACAAACGAACACCCACTTAACATTAATGACTTTTGTCAGCATACCACCAGTGTGCTTCATGATGAACAGCTCTTAAGGAAGCAGTATTAATAGTGCCATTATTGTTTACTAATCACTGAACTAAGAGGAACACTTAATCTTGATCTACTGCCTTTTAACTCTGAGGAAATATAAACGTTTCTCATAACAAAAGACACTGAGATAACCCAGCAGAAACAGCTTCAGTGCAGAGTGAAAAGCTCCTTAATGACCAGAGTTGTTTCTGTGCTATGATGCATTCCATTAACACATTTTTGATGGAAGAGTAATAGATGAATGCATAAGAAAAGAGCTGCCAGCTATTTTCTTTCTAAACCTCTCCTTTAAACCATCACACACAAAGACAGTACCTATGAAGTGGCTCTATTATGAATCTAGAGGCTAAGTTACAGGAGTTCTTGGCAATTCTGTTAAATTCTTCTCCCATGCTTATAGGAGTCACTTATGTCCTCAGAATTTATGGGAAATGCTTGGAATTTCCCAAATAGATTATGGGTCATTGACCACGTGCTCTCTTTTCCTCTGCATCAATTTCTATGTTGAAATGGGATTATTCAGAATAAGCAACGAAACTGTTACCTCAGTCCTGAAGTTTTATTTATATTTAGGAGATTTGTTACTTGCTTTTCATCAAAACCATCAAAAGATATTGTTATTTACTCGGAAGATGTGTATGTCTTGGCTCAATCCAAGATGGCTGTATTACAGTTTGGAATCTTATGTATAAGACAGCAATGGAAAGAAAGGCATTATATAATGACACACACAAATGAGCACTAGTCTTGTGCTCATGATAAGCCTATTGGCTTTCAGTGTAAGTTCAGTAATGCTTCTTTCGTGGAAGCCGCTATATATGGTCCATCTTCTTCCTATAAGTGCCAGGCTGCATTATCTGTGCATAGGAGCAAAAACACACAGAACTAGTTTACTTTGAGCAACTGTTATAGTGATTCTTGATATATTGCCCTCAAATTCAGGTGCAATTCAGAGATAAAACAGCAAATACCAGGCAAGCAGTGGAAGAGCTTTTCATGAGATTCTCATGAATGCAAAAACTGGGTACCTTATTTTGGATGAAGTGCTATTCCCCTCCCAGGAGAGAGTGCAACAAAGCCCATTCTGCAAAATGCGTAGCCACATAAATGTGATATATTTATTATGTCATTCATAGAGACATTGGCATTCAAAATGTAATAAATGTTTAAAACTCTAGGCCTGTATTAAAATATTAAACAATGAAGTACAATGAAGAGCAGTGGAAAAAAATCAATTCATTTTGCTTCAGCAAGCAGTTCTGCCACAACATCAGAAAAACAAAGCAAAACAAACAAACAGAAAATAACCCAGGATTATTATGAACATATACAAATCTAAAATGTCCTCTAAATTAAAAAGAAGCTGAGTTTTTAAAAAAGAAGTCTAAGAGGCTACCTAAATGACGACCCAGACTAGATCAATCATATATCCCAAGGGTACAAATTCCATAGGCACCGGCAGTTACCTAAAATGCCACCCCACCTACCCCTCGCTATGTCATTTAACTTACTTCTGCAAGCACGTACAAGTAGTTGATGTAACGTAAAGGACAGGGAAATTTATTTCATTTCAAAGCGAAACTTAAGATATAGTTCCGTCGATTTTTCCTTCCTTCCTGCCATCTCCTCTTTCTTCTCGCCCACAACATTAACAGGACTCCAAACCCCAGATACTCTCTCTTTCTCATTTCCTTCAGCTGCTCTTGAAAAAGGCTGCCATCTCAAAATACTCAGCCATACTGTAGCAAAGGATAATCATGAAAGGAGACCATCATAGAGCTTCTTTTCTAGCAAAGGGATAGTAGTGGAATAAATGATAAAAGGAGTGCAAAAGCACTCTGAGCACAAGAGGTCCTAAAGAAATGTATAATAATAACTTTATTAGCACAACAGATAGCATGATAATCCTCATAAAGATCTTTCCATCAGGCTCCCCTATGGAGAGAGATGTGGAAAGGCTTAGTTGATTATGTAGTTCCGTTTTTCTCCTTGTAGGATTTGTCATTTCTCTACTTACAGAAAAATAGGCCTTGTGACAATTTAGCTGAAGATACACAACTATCTCTGGCATTACAGGGTAATCCAACAATTAGGAAAAAAAGTCATTGTTCTCAGATGTGAGGCACAGATGTTAAGTCCAGACTGGATGTAGTTTTTTTTGGAAATAGTGCAGCTTTTCTGTATTGCAGAAAGTTTGGCATTCACATAGGAAACACAGTAAATCACCGAAAGAGTCATAACTCATTCAAGCATCTCAATGGTTCACTCGTTGTTTGCGACAGATCTGAATAGTTAATTTGCATTGGCAAATGATGTACTGAATACATATTGCTGTCAAACTATAGAATAACCCAGCCACTCACTTGATATCACACGCTTCTCAAATCCAGTACAGAAGGAGGATCACACAAATTCCCCAAATAAGTTGTAGCTCAGGAATTTCACAAATACAAAGTGTCTTGGATGCTACTTGAAATACCTGCTCAGTCCTTCTGTAAACATCTGGAGCTTTCAGAGACAAGAAAATCCGAGTGATGTGTGGGAGGAGTGGGGAGGCCCAATTCAAGTTCACTCTTCACCACAAAAATTCACTGGGTCACTTTGGGGCCACCCAAACTACCCCCTATGATTCTTGTGGCATGGGTGAAATGAAGGGATATCCTCACAGTAAATTGGCTTGAACTCCTGGATGAAAGGCACACTATAAATGTAACAAATGAATAAAATAAATAAGAATATGCCTGACTATCAAAGTGGTGCACTTTTCAATTCTTCCTGCTACTCAGCAGGGAAGTCTAATATAAGTCCCATCTAATGGAGCAAGCTCACTAAATCCCTATAAAATGCTGGTGTTCGATTCACAACTCTGGCCATAGCCTTTTCAGAAATTTTCTGAAAATTTCTAGACTTTTTTCCTACACAGTCTAAGTAACACTTTTGTTATCTTTTATTGTTTAATATGTGGTGGAGGATCTGTGGCCTCCCAGACCTTGCTGAACTCTGTAATTTCCAGCAACTCCGGACAGCATAGCAAATGGTGGGAGTTGCAGTTCTAAAATATCTCACCCCTGTCTAAAGACATTGTTAGGTGCCGAAACTTTGTTAGGGGAGCAGCTCTCCTTTCAAACTTGATGTCCTTGCGCCCAGCCCCACTGGCATTGCTTTCAACCACTTCAGCTTAGCTCTTGCTTGTCAGTTATTTAGTAGTTATATCAGTAATAAACAAACATGTGTGAAGCCTGCCATATTCTTTAGCAACCTGTGACTGATCCCAGAACAACAGCCTTAATTGACATGGACACTCGTATCCAGAAAACGGGCCCACAATATCATAATAAGGACAACTTTGGACTTTAAAGTCAATTTCAATTATTCACAAACCACACTACTTTCTTCACCCTTTCATAATTAAGTAACTCTTCTCCCTAACTATAATATCAACACTCTACAGTTTTTGTTTTGGATTATTGCTACAGGCAAATACAGTTGGCAGCAGAGACACAAATTGTATGAATATCGTTCAGAAAAGTAAAATGGTTATCTTTATCTCTTCCCTGACAGAAAATCTCTACCCACTACCTAAGGATTACTGTAGTGGCATTCTGAATTGCAATGACCTACATCAGATTATATAATCAAATGCCTGAAGGCATTCAGAGAAACTCACTGAAAAGTGTAGTGCATATTTCCTTTACGGGCACCATCAAGGGCAGTTGGAATAGCTACTTCATCCATAAGCAAGATTTGTCATATTATATTGAGGTGGGAGCACCGCTCTACAGGCCAGCTACTTCCTAGAATGGAATGAAGGTTGCAGTAAACTGATCTCAGAGAGACAACTTGGATTGCTCTGCCTGAGAAAATGTCTGCTTGCAGGGAAACTCTTTCCCAGTTAGGACCAGAATACTGTGTGAGAGGGAAGAATATAAAATTGACTTGTTTGACCAGGGATAAGTATTTTTATTAAACATTGAAAACTTCTTATGGGCTTTTGGCTGAAAATGGACAGAAATGAGTTGATGATTTCTGGATTTGCCAACTGAAAACAAGATCAGAAGTCACTTCTTTAAAAATCTTTTTCCTTTTCTGCACTTTTTCTTTTTCTATTCTTCCTTTTTAAATCTCATTTTCTGTATTTTTTATGCTTATCTTTTACTTGTGTAAAAATCTCTAATAAAAATTATATTAAAAAGAAAAAAGCCATAACGTGGCCAGTGTAATGGGGAAAACCCCTCATCTGGTTTCCCCCCCCCCTTTATTTGTTTTTGATTGAGTATCCCAAAGAACATCCACTATACATTTTGTTAATAAGGTTAGGATTGTGATAACATTATTCCATTACTGACTGACACAAAATAAAATTTTGAAAAAATCTGAAGAGTGTGCTTTAGGATAAAGGACACCCAGTATTAGGTAAAAATGTATTGATATTGGATTATATTACTTTTCCATGCCTTCCAGTCCTTTTCCATGTGAACCTGTCTGAACCCTCTGTTCTTTATCAGATTCTCCTCTGGATTCTGTGCACAGAAGCTTAAGCAGATGGTGGCACAGGAGAAGTGTAGTGACGATCAGATGATCATGATGACTGTTACACAGAATATTGTTTCAGTAGGAGACTGGAGTTTAAGGGTTCTTTCTGACTGTCTTGCCCTCCTCAAAAACAAAAACAGAAGGAATGGCAACCACCTTCAATCGCTTTCAGGTCCCAGTCTCAAGACACACAATGGAACTATTTCAATGACCCTGAGCAGTTTGGGTTTGGATCAGTGCTGGGATGGAAGACCACCTGAGAACCTGAAGATACTACTGCAAAATAAAGCAGAATAAAAATTACCATAGAAGTGAATAAACAAGCAGGCCCAGTTTCTGGGCAAGCAAGCACTTTATGGATGTCCCAGCAATCTTTATTATTTTTTAATTATAATGTTACTAATAAATAATACATGCTATTATTAAGCATTGTGACTCTAAGGATAACATCAATAAAATGGCATGATTCTGCCCTGAGAGCTAAACTATTATTAATGTAAAGGGTAGAAATGGCATTGATGTTTTAACACCCTTATAAAAATGCTTGGAAGAAAAAAAAATGTGGAGCTCAAGAGAAAAAGCCTATTTTAAGTCTATTTTAATTCAGTCCAGATGGCCTGAACCATGTGGATATTGGTTACATAAAAATAATTTTTATTTTGTTTTGTTTTATGGCTTGTGGCTCTGCTGAGGAGGATCCAAAAAATTATTTGACAGGTCTCGAGGTCTAACAAACATTTCTAGAACAACGGAGCCCAAATCTGGAAAACAAATATGCCTAGATCAATTTCCTGCAACAACAGATTCTCAATACTCGATCGACAGGCTGATGATCACAGTTCTGAGAGAACTGTAAAATTATAGCACAAGCCTCAATATTAGAAACGTTCACCAGAGAAATTGAGAACCACAAAGCATAATGCTAAGGCAGAACAATGAAGATCCTTATGTAGTAAATATTTTTCATTTCTGAAAAATATCTAAATGGAATTATGTAAATAAGAGAGGGCAGACTCTAGAGGGAGAGCAGCTGAAATGGGAGGGGGGCACAATAAAACAATTCTCTCTGAAGACAGCATACAAAAATAATATCTGTACTCTCGAAGATTAAAGAGCCAGTCTGGTGCAGTTGTGAAGGCACCAGGCTAGAAACCGGGAGACCGGGAGTTCTAGTCCCACCTTAGGCATGAAGCCAGCTGGGTGACCTTGGGCCAGTCCCCCTCTCTCAGCCTGAGGAAGGAGGCAAGGGGAAACCACTTCCCCCCAAAAAAACCCTTGCCAAGCATACTGCAGAGACTAGTCCAGACAGTCACCAGGAGTCAAAAACTGACATGAAGGCACCAACAAAACAAAACAAAACAAAACAAAACCCTCAAAGCAACCAAAATTTAAATTGCCATTTCTGGGGCAGTAAGAAAAAAGTATCATAATTCTGTGACATTTACTAAATTTTAAGCCCTTTTAGTTAGATATACATTCTCTCTCCTGCCCTCCAAGTGCTAATTATCAAAAAAGAATGGTTATTATATTCCAACAGAAACAAATGGTGGTAAAACCTATATGGATATATTGATTTCTAGAACCTTATCAAATATTTATTTCTAAAGTGCTTAAAGATCTAGTCGGCTAATGAAAGCTCCAGGTCGTTTCATGCAGTTTCTCATTTTATTTATTCTACAAACATTGGAAATGATATGCTTCATTGGCTCCTTGTACCTATTTCTGAGAAAAATTTGCTAACTATAAATGGAGCTATAATGGAAGTGTGAAATGTCCATCACAATAAACTAGGGAAGATAAATATGAAGAAATGGTTGCGGTTGTATCTTACCATGCATGATAATTTAATAGAGAACAAGAGAGTTATGAGGAAATGAAATTACAAATATAACATTTGGAAAACAGACAATCCAGTTAAATAGATGGGTTCAAAAATTAATAAGCAAGTGCTTAGTTTGCTGCTCAAATACTTTCAACTCAAAATAATTCAGAGAACTGGAAGAAGGTGATAGATTAAATTCTTACTACTTACTTGTGAACCATTCTGCCTTCAGAAAGTTTTACGTTCTATTTTTAATAAGAAAGAACATGATTAATAAAACACTAAGAGCCAAAGATATTTTTTTTCCTGAGATTATTTTATTTTTCAAGGAAGTGTTAAGTTATCCTTGATTAATTTTTACACAGTATGAATGCAAATTGAGCTCCAACTAATTTCCATTAATTTTCTAGAATTCTCCAGGAAATACAGAACATAAGAATTTGATAATTGAATTTCATTGGGTTGTTGTGATGGCTGATGCTTTCAAGACAGGAAGCAAAGAGCCTCAGACCAGACCAATCTGTTAGGCAACCTGACAAGTTGGTACAAGTGGCCCACACCTTCCAGTCTGAGAAGAGCAGCAAAATCTATTACTATGAAAGGAAGGCAAAAGAGACCTAGATTTTATTTCTTTATCAAATTTATATGCCCGCCTATCTCACATATTTAAACCCTGGGGGTTAATTCTCTCTCTCTCTTATACACACATAAGCCCACACAAATCACTGCATTCCTGCATTCTGAAGTAGTCAGCAGAGTCTACAGGATGGAGTGAAGAGAGTGGTCACAGCACTGCCATTGAAGATCCACCTCTTTTGAATATGCTTGCAGGTTGCATGCATGTTCAAAAGGGCAGGGCTTTGATTGCATTGCCATGACTGCCATCTTGACCTTTCTGATCCCTCATTGTGTACTTCACTGGTAGTAGTTGACCTTTTGCATAGTTATGATTTCATTTAATCTGCAAAAAAAAAAATTATCTAAACAAATCAAGTCCTTGGAAGTTCTGCTTTTAGCTAGTTAGTAGGTGTGGGGGCCTGAGTGTTGAAGAGTCATCAATCAGACCATGCCTCCATGAAGCCTGACAGCTGGCTCACAATCAGAACTTAAATTTATCTGCACAGCATTTAAATCAAAAATTCAGCTGAAACCCTAAGTGACAGATAACACAACATTTTGTGACTCAAAATTACTCACTGCCCAAATATACTATTCTCTCAAATAGGGTCACTCATTTAAAAAAGGGATTCATCTGTATTGTGCAGAAATGGTTGCACAGTGCTTTCATATATATCACACCTCATCTTTTGAAAGAGAACCCTTGGATTTTATTTTGGAAGCAAACATGCAGCCCTCAGACAGAGAGAGCAAGAGAGAAAGAGAGAGGGAGACCTTCCACATTTGAAACTTAGATGGTCAATGGGTGAAAAGATGAGTGAAAACAATTCCTGCTGACGTTTCAGTCATTTCACTTCAGATACTTGTTTATCTCTTTATGGAGAATGGCTAACGTTTTTCTCTACAGCAAGAAGGATGGCAAATGGCAAAATAATTGGTTTATTTGAATGAGGGTTAATTGTTCTCAAGGCTGAAACCTACCAAGTGCCCACACAGGGAGGAAGGAGGAAGTACAGTTGTGCCATTTCTCTACAACTCCAAAGCCAACAAGAATTACATTTGCATTTGAAACTCCAGCCTCCTTTTATTGTGGCAATCTATACATTCTCGCTTCAGCTTTTACTAAGAAGCACACTTTTTTAAAACAACATTGTATGCAATTGTTAGAACAGCTCCCTGGGGTTTCTGAGAAGAGATTTTCATGGGATAGGCAGAAAATACACAGAACTGACTGGTAGAGCAGGGCACCAATTATAAACCACCTACAACAGAAGTTTGGGGTTGCTTCCTCCTAGCATCTGAATTAGAAGTGGCAAGTGTTCTCATCTTTATTTCTCAACCTGGGTATCTTAAAATAAAGATAAGGCATAAGAAGACTGTATTCAGCCCATGGTGTGCTGGAGCCAGCTTGTACTGGCTCCCAAGAGCTCATTGCTACATTTTTGGGAATTTTGCAAGCCGGTTCAGAGCCTTGCTGAGCCCAACTGTTCAGCAACTAGCAGTGCAGTGTGGCACCAGCAATGGAGCTGGCAGAGCCGGTTGTTAAACCTTTGCCAACACACCACTGGTTCAGGCTGTCATGCTCCTGCCTAAGAAGGGAGACTTCTTTGAGGGAGTTTATTAAATGTTATCAGCAATATTTATTTTCTCATAATGCATGAAAGTGTTTTTTTTTTAATAACTGTCATCTTAAAAACTGAACATGCTTGTATTTGAGAAAATCAATTCCCTTCTACCTTATAAAAAAAGAATCCCTATGAAAATATAACAACTAGGATTTTTCCCCCTATGTGCCAAACTATTATTTAAAGAATATACCTCCAACAGTCCATGGATTTTTCAAAGTGAATGAATAAATAAAAAATAAATAAATACATTCCAGTTTCATTATACTCACAAAGTATGCTCTGCAAGTTTCTCTTTTCATGATTTACTAATATTATAATTCCTGCCACATTTCATATTTTGTGGTGGCTCCAATCATGTGTTGCAACAAAGCCTTACTTGTTGGTTCTTTCTCAACTATTTCTCTTTGGAGTCTTTAAATAAAAAACACCTTTGTTTACAGTTTGAAAATTGCAAATTACAAAAATGCACTAGATGTCCTGTGGGAAAAGGAAAGACTTTTCAAAAAGCATTTTAATGAAATTCAACACTCTCTTTTGGTCCAGCACAGTTAGGAAATGCATAGCTTAATGCATGTTTAAATCACTGAGGCTTAAACAGTTGACTATGTCTCACATAGTGAGTTTTTTTTTAACAGTAATTTTATTAAGTATTATAATTGTAACAGTAAAAACGAATACAAACTGAAAAAACTAAAAGAATAAAAAGAAAAAGTAGAAGTAGAAGTAGAAATAAAAGATGCACAAAAGAAAAAGAAAAAAGAGAAATAGAAATAGAAAAGAAATAAAAAATAATATAGTAAAGAAAAAGAAAATAAACTTATAAAGAAGTGACTTCCCACCTTCATCACAAGTATAAACAATTTTAGTCACTTATCACCTTCTCTTAAAATACAACAAATGATCTCTTCTTCCCATATCCCATCTCTTATCTATAAACAAATCCATAAAACCTCATCATTTCAGTCCTGATGTCAGCAAAAGTCCATTAAGGGTTACCAGAAAGAACAACGTATCTATTTTAACCTTGATCAGATAAACCAACTTTACATCTCTTTCCTTTACTTTTAACAATCTTGATCTTTAATCCTTCAAATACTGTCCTAGAATTTGATTTCTTTTCCTTCCTTCCTTCTTTCTTTTCTCTTCTTTCTTCTCACAAAATTCTTCAAAACTTTAACAAGCCTCTTTTGTAAATACAGTATAGGAAAATTATCCAGGTCACTCTCTTGGTTTATTGTTTGTATATCCCTTTTAATTATTAAGACATCAGCTGGTTTCTTTTGTACATCCAGTGTAACGTCTTTTTCCATGTCATGCTTGTAACCTGTCATTTGTAAATTCACTTTCAAATCAGTCTCGATCTTGTCAGGTAGAACTTGTTCCTCTTCCATGACATCTTTTAGACACAGTCTATCTATAGAGGCAGACACTATTAAAATTAATTTCTAGGTTCATTGTTCAAAAGTGTCCTTTAATATGTCCAGTGTTAAAATATTTTGCTTCATTCTGTATTTGTAAGTTGAGTTTGGGTGTTCTTCTCCTTTAATTGTAATCTTTAGTTCCTTCTAGTTCCCTCTAGTGTCCAATTTTTAAAGTCTTATCTTATGGTTTAAAAAAAAATAAAATTAAAAAAAAAGCATTTCCCCCAAGGGAAGGATTCTTTATAAGTAATTCCAAAATCTTATTCCAAATTTATCTGGATCCTTAGTCCATTTATAACTTTCTGAAATCAAAGTTTTAATCAACCTTTTGCTGTTTATTCAAAAAAAAAATTACAGTTCTTAAACTTGTAGTTAAAACTTCTTTCACTAAGGATTGAAGGGAACTCACCCAGTGCTGTAAAACTTGTCAATCCAAAGGTCCCTAATAGCTGAAAAGCAGTTAACAAGCAATTTCCAAAAATGATTAGAAAGGAAGTATGCAAAAAGTGTCCTTTCAAAGGTACCAACAGTGGTTTGAGCAAGATGGCTCTTCCCTACTCTTTTAGAGCTCTAACCCTGCTGGGGATTGCTATCTTGCAGTCTCCTCATGAGGAACAGCTGTCTGGAGCATTTGTTGACAATCTCAAGTCCTCTCCTTGTCCAGAGAGGAATTATCGAAGAGCTGGTCTACTCATCAGCTCTTCATTCTGTCGCAGTTGTCAGTGAGCTTTGAAGAACAAGACAGACTGATGTGTGTTGAAAAGACACTATTTTAGAGGAAGGGATATGATTCTGTAATTGTAACAGTAAGCTTTGTGCAGAGCAGAACCCCAAATGAACTCCACCATAAAAAGATCCCCTTTGTTTAAAAAGATAGCCTATGGCAACATGAGGCTTTCTACTATAATAGCAGTACATGCTGACATAAACATATTACTATACCTAATAGGATAGTGTATTTATTGTAATAGAACATTGTTCCATTGTCCAGCATTCTGTGTTACAATGAATGCAATCCTAGACTCAAGCTATATGGACTAGCTAAGGATAAGATATTAATTCAGATGCTACTGTGTGCAATTAAACTTAGTTATTATGTCCACAGATACCTGGTATCCATACCCTACTTATACTGGTATGACATGGAACTGTAAGCACCCATATATGTCATGAGCTAAACTCTAAGCAACATAACAGTAGTAGCAGAGAAGGAAAAGGTTTTGAACTCTGGATTCCTTCATACCTTGGCCTGCCTCACTTACAGACTACAATTGGGACCAGCAACTCCATCGCTAAGCAACGTAGTCGTAAAGTGAAATGTCACATGATCGTGACAATTTATGATGTCAGTTCTGGCTGTAGTCGTTAAGGGAATCACCCACATTCGTTAAGCACAATGTCATGTGACCGTAACTCGTGACTTCCTGCCAGCTTCCCCATTGACTTTGCTTGTCAGAAGCTGGCTGTGAAGGTCACAAATGCCAATCATGTGACTGCAGGATGCTGTGATTGTCCTGAATGTACACTAGTTGCCAAGTGCCCAAATCGCAATCACATGACCGCGGGGATGCTGCGATGGCCGCAAGTTCGAGGACCAGTTGTAAATCTCCTTTTTCAGTGCCATTGTAACTTCAAACAGTCACTGAACAAGTGGTTGGTAAGTGAGGACTACCTGTAAAATTTAAGAATGTGAACAAATCTGACTGGTCTGAGGTGACAAAGCAATTTAGTAAAGGCCCTCATTGCCAAATGCAACCTCCCATTTTTGGGTGCCTTAATATTTGCAAGGCAAATCAGAGAACATTACAATACTTTTTGTTTCCTGATTATAATATGTGATATAAAAATTAAATTTTCAAGGAAGTATCTAATGAATATAAGCAAGAAATTTGTTTATAGTTGATGATAAAAGGAGGAATAGAACATAGATCAACATATGCCATCCTTTTCTTCCTCTTTGATTGATTTTAGGACCTGTATGGGATTTGGGCCATATTCCTGCATTGACAATATAATGCCACCTTAACAGTCCAGGAATAGGGATAAGGGTAAGAAGTGGTAGTTGTTGTTCAAGCTGCAGAAGACGCCATTAGGCTTGCACTCATAGCTTACCACTGCTATTTTAAAGTATTTGGCTATGTTTATCATCACCTTATATCATTAACTGCAAAGAGAAGTGAACTGGATGTCTATACACAACTGGACATACATGGATTCATCTCAGATTTAAAACAACTGCTTTCCTTTGAAGTTATTCTGAAGTCCTATTGATATTTTACTAATCTATACATTTGCTCTCACTTCTTTTCTGATTCCTTCAAATGTCTCATCACTCACATAGTTGTGCATTTCCTTCAACTTCCGTGCATCACTCTTCATTCCCATTTGACCCAGGAAGGTGTGAGAACCATAGAAAAAGATTTAAGGAGGCAAGGAAAAGGCAAAGATAAAAATAGGCACAGTAGAGATGTTAGGGAAACAGATCTCTATTACCCTCCCTTCTCCTTCCCCATAGCTCTCAGCAGGCAGAGCTTACAACAACAACAACAACAACAATTTATTAAATTTATATGCCGCCTGACTCCCAGCATCTCTGGGTGGTTATAATTATATAATTCAGAGGGATCTAAATTGTTTCGATATAAATCACTGCAATCAAATTGATAAAACCCAGGCTTAAGTTTTTATCTTATTTTAATATTTTCCACAGTATATTGTACCAAGGATAGAGAGCTTTTCACTTTCGCTTTATAAAAGTTTTCCATTTTCGGAACAGTCTTGACAAATGACTGTCTTGTGAATGAAAGAGAAAGAATGCTAATCCTTTTATCTCCTGTTTCCACAGTGCCTTTTAGATAACCCTTTTTGTTTCATGTTCAGAGCTTGCTGTCTACACACTCCTCAGAGTCTCAGCTGAACAATACCTCAGACTTTTAGCTGACATTTCAGCCTGAGCCCATGTCAAACACACGCAGGGAGAAAGCCTTGATGTATTAAGAAGTTTCAACATATCAGCATTGTTTCAAAGCACTTCAAGCACTGAGGAAGAATAGGCTGCTAGCAAAGTATTTGGGTACGTGGAGATTTTTAAATGTACAAACACAAACATAAATTCAGGAATAATGAATCAAATTAATCATTGGAATGTGCCAGTAGTAAATTTAGCTATAATGTAGCCTTCTGCACTAGAAATATTAGCTTAGGTACACAGCGTGCCTCTACATGGTCTGTGGAGGATGTTCACAAATACCAGACAAATGCATTTTGTTAGCGTATTAAAAAAAGAAAGAAAAGAAAAGAAACCAGTATGTATATAGAGAGACAGGCAATTGGATTATTATTTACAATTTTATGAGCTGCTTTCTTCTTGAAAGTATCCCCCAATGTCTATAGTAAACATAAAAAACCCCCCACAAAAGCTTTGCACAGTATCAATACAATGAATATTAAAGAAAATTTGTGTTGACAGCTTTTTTCCCTATCTTTGTTTTTCTTCCAGGCAGATGCTAATGTCTCTCTTTGCTTATAGCACTGGGTGCCACAGATCAAAACTGGAGTGCAGTGAGACTAACTGAAGCAGTAATAGGGAGATGACAGCTTCCTTCTGCTTAATGTGTTCAAGCAGAGGTTAGACAGACACTTGTTGGGTGTGCTTTTGTTTAGTTGGTTGGACTCAATGACCTCAGTGGAGCTTTCCAAATTCACGATTCGACAATGGAAAGCAACAAAGGAATAGACCATGCTCCATTACTTCCCATCAAGATATGTATAGACCCCTATTCCTATTATAGCCTCACTTTCAATGGGTTATAGGAAGCTACCCCATAGGGGTCAGAGTCTTGGTCTGTTGATAGGTATCCATCCGACAAGAATATGCCTGATCATTACTGGCAATAGGCATATATTTCATATGAAAGAAAAATAGTGTTATATAAATTAAGTCTTTCACTAGAAAACTCACATTTAGAAAAAATTCTAAGTCTTGTCTAGTGAGGATTTTGTTCACTTCATTTTTTTTAAAATAAAGGCTTAAGAAAATGTACAAATATCTTCAAAAGTGAGATAAGAAGTTAACTATTGAAAAATAATAAACATGGGAGAAACTAAAGTTAATAGATTTTTCTATCTCTACCTATTACTCACATCAGCCTCAGGTGAAATCTTTGTAACAGGAGAAGTTGTGAACATTTTTGATTCTGTATTTTTACAGAAACCAAGACTGCTTATTATCCTAACCAAGTAGATTACACAAATGCTTACAAGAGATATACATTGAAAATGAATGTGTTGTTGTAATGTATCAAATGCAAAACCTGTATAGCATCTAAATACAGACTTGATATTCAAATATAATCTAAGTAACAAGATTTATTCATCCACAAACTCAAAAACTAAACTAGTATGTCACTTTAAGAACTGGTGCCTGAATTCTCTTCCCTCCCTTTTTTCCTATCATATTATGACAATTTACAGTTTACATAGTTTCACTGATTGCACATAGACTTTCAGCAAATCAGCCATCTGGCCTGGGGTGGGGAGGGAGGTCATCAGATATGGGGTTGGCTAGCCTCCTAGAGGCCTGGTGTTGCTTCCATCGGCCTCTTGGATCTTTCCTCTTCCTTTTACTCTGTGTAAATTTTTTTACAAATTTTAACTATGTATTTATTTATTGTTTTAATCTGTTGTAAGCTTCCCAGAGTCCCCCACTGGGGGGAGATGGGCAGGGATAAGTTTGATAAATAAATTAAATAAATAAATAAATAAAATAAAATCACTGTAGCTACATCCTTAGATAACTATGTCCAATAAAAGTAGAATTCTGGATGGCTGAACTTTGGGATTCCCTCCATAGCAACAATCTAAGAAAAAAATGGTGTAACTCTTAGTATGTAGGTGCTGTTTCTAGTTATTTTGAAGTAACTTGTTACTTTTTCGACCCTCTGTAAGTTAAAATGATTAATATGACTATCTCTGTCATTTGCCACCAGCATCAAGATATATTGTCTCTTTGCCACGGATATGCTCTGTTGTTTTGATTTTTTTTTTAATTAGACCTATGTCCCATGAATCCACCTAACTCATTATTAAACCCATCTTAAGCTAGCAGCTATCACTGTAACTTTTTACTAATACAATACATTATGTGTTGTGCAAAATAATATTTTCTTGATAGTTCTTTCTTTTTTAAGTTTAACTGGATTTTAACTTGTTCTTTCAGTCACTGAATTATTGTGTTCTGTTTCTTGGTAAATAAGATGAGATATTACAGCCAGTTGTCTGAGAACCATTTACTTGTACAGGTGATGGATTAGGTGATGGATTCTAACAGACAACATTGATTGGAAATGTATGGAAGAACCATCAACTCTACTGAGAGCTGTTGATATTCTCATTGAAATTCATATTGTTTTACTAGAGAATAATTTGATTTTTCTCTGAGTCGGATGGTTGAAATGTGATGTCAGGTATAGCTCTAGATATACTTTCTAACAATTCTGATGACCATGCTTGCTTATTTGTTTTTATGATATATTTACTGTCTTTCTGTTCACAGAACTGCTGGGACTCTTTAAGTGCCCAGTAAATTGCTGGCTTCCACTCAACTCTCAGCTGAACTGAGCTGCACCACAAAACCTTAGATTACAAAAAGAATCTAGCACTATGCTTTGGTTTGGCAAGTTCAGCTGTTCTACTGCCAGCTACTGCCAACAACTATTTGGAAATGGAACCAGAACAACAGAAAACTCAAGTCCAGAGAAAGAGGACTCCCCTGCTGAAAGTTACAGAGTCTAGGGTTGCCAGTTAGCTAGCAGCTAGCTGGTATTTTCTTCACAGCTTTCTAATTTATTTAACATACAATTTTCCCATGTTGCTTTTTGCTAGTACCACTCAAGCAAATGCAAACTGTTTCAGACATTTTGGAAACATGCCTTAAGATAATCAACATATCAGGTATCGGTGTTGCCCAGTGCAAATTGATCCTATTGTATTATAATGTTAATGTCTGTTTATTTTAATTTTTATATTGACTTTTGTATGGGAAGTTCTTTTTAAAACTTTTTCGTTATGACACATTGTTATGGTTATATACTGCTAGGAGTCATATGATTTTGGCAATCAATCAATTAATCAATCAATCAATCAATCAATCTATACTTACAATCGATCTGATGAGGTTCTCTTTTGCCAGCTTCAAGGAGGTTTTATAGCAATTTGCCAGATCTTCTTTATGGATATCGCTAATATGTCCTCGAGCTATAGGGCCCACAGTGTGAATGACATCTGCAAAGAATAATCCAATCAATGAATATCACATCTTGAATAACACTGTATAAAATGTCAAAGGCAAACTGGTAAATCAGTGCAGATACAGCCAAAGTCTTGGACATTTTTAAACAAAACTGAATAAAAGATAAAGTTTAAACCAGAATATTTAATTTAAAACAGGACAATTCAAGGTAACAATCCTTCAAATCAGAGTATTTATTGATACATTTAATCTATACTATAATGCTCTACTTCCTATTTGTGTATGTCTTGTTTTGTTAACTTACCTTCATTTTTCCTGCCCTAATGTCTAACCTAAACCAAGCTGTGATATAACTATGACAGGTGCTCAGGGTATGCTTGAGAAGCTCACAATACCAGCTTGTTTGTAGACTATATTTTAGGCCCTTCGTGGATGCTGAGACCATTACTTCCTTCTTTCCTGAAGTGTATTTAGATAGTAAACCCAAGTTGATATGTACTGAATCAAAAGGGGAATGATTTGGAAATCTTTAGCTATTTCTTTTCCAGTTGCCAGAAGCTTAGTACCCAGAAAAATTGCCAGTGGAATTTTATCTTTAATCTGAAAAGAAACTTTTATCTTTAAAAGTTTAAGTTATCTAAATTAATATAATGTCAACAATTTTTAGTTTATATTGTACAAATACTGTTGTACTTAACTAATATCTGAATTCTATAATGTATTATTTGCATCTTATAATACAATAAAACAATTAACTACAAAAAAAAAAAAGAGTTGAAGGACTCCAAATCAATATAATGTGTAATGCCTGGTCATTTTCTTTTGAAATAAATTTTGAGCAATGGGACAGTTAACTCTCATAAGCTACCAGCCTTTGCATATTATTTAGCACCTACCAACTTTCCATCCCAAAACTTGGTTACTTCAGGTTTTGCAGGGAAAGGAAAAGTAGTATTATATGTGCATGAGCCCAAGGCAGAATTCAGCAATTAAAAAGCACTTTCCTATTATCTTTTCCTTCTCTACTAAGCTATCAAGTTGGATGAGATAACTTCCATGTATTTGATAAGACCTTTTGAACACATCAGCTCAAGGAATATTCTCCACTTCCTCTTCAGGGACCTATTCATACATATTAGAGGCATGTAGTTGACTCTACCAAACTGTATCTTCATAATTGGACTTTAATCATGAGGATTTTGCCTGATTATTGACAATGCCCCAACCCTATAAGCCGGATGATGTAAGAGGCAGGTATGATGTAAGGAAAGAAACTGTTCCAAGTCCTGTACTGGGGCTTCTTTTATGTAGAGGGAAGCAATGATTACTCTGTTTCCCTTTGCATTGAGAAAAAGAGTTCTTTTCTCTGGGAAAACCAGGAAGTAATTGCTTCCTGCATCATCTCCAAAGAGAAAGGAATGCCCTTAGCGCTCAGGATTTAGAAGAAGAATGCTTCTGATTGGAGAAAAGCAGTTAGAAATCCTCCCCTAAAAGGAGGCAAGGAAAAGTGAAGTCTGGAGAGAGAAAGCTGGGGGACAGGATGCCATGCCCTGTTGCCACAACACACTCAACCTAGTCACTTCGAATCCAGTCTAATCTCCTTCCTGGTGATTCTGGCAGCACACAATCACACTAGCTATGTAAAAAACGAAAACAAAACAAAACACTATTGTGGAAACACAGAATGGCCATCCACTTTTCTCAAGAGTGTCAAATATCCCATAAACTCTTGTACCTGAAAAGTATCAGCAAAGCTTTGTGCCATCACTAGTCCCTTCCCCACTGGTTGTGGTTTGTGCAGCCAATCGGTGTTTAGGAGGTATGTTTTGTTCTACCAGGCCTCAGCAATGAATTTTGTAAGAGAAAGACTTATTTTTTCAGCTGCTTTTACTCTCCATTCCCTTTGGCCCAGACTGTATGCTGTGGGAAACAGGATCCATCAATTACTTTGGCCAGGTTCTCTCAAACATGCCAAGCTTTCCCAAGCATGCTGAAACAGCATTTCAGTTCTGCCATTTTCTTTGTAGATTAGCAAACACAAAGATTTAAATAACTGCCAAAGGGAAATATCTACTAGGGAATTTGTTTTGTCAGTAAACTCCATGGGCCTGGTAAAATCAAACATGAAAGGATTTACACAGCCAAACTTTCTGACAGCTGTAAACACCAGACTGAGAAGCACACAAAAAGGAAATTATGAACCTTCCCTTTTAATCATAGTTATTTCCCCTAGTTATAGGGTAGGAGAGGTGGATTATTTGGCTGGAAAATTATACCTACAGTACTTAGGAGCAAAGCTATTTAACACTATTTCCAATAACTGAAATTTGAATTTGACACTTAGTGCTTGCCAGATGACAAAAAAGATGACAACTCATGATTGAAATATGGTTTCGATATTGGTTTTACCCCTTTCAGCTGACCCACACATATACATTTTAGGCAGTCCAATAATAAATGGAGATCTGCTCATGGAACAAATTCAGACATGAATGGAGAGAAGTCTCTGTTTCCACATACCATACCTTTCATTACCATGTTTATTGTATTTAAAGGTAACAGCAGACACAGCAGACCGCGTAAAGCAACACATCTGTGTGTGTGAAGTTTGAGTCCTGGGTTATTGTTTTTTAAAACACAAATATTTTTATAGCTGAAGCCAACACAGTGCCTTAATCAGAGAAAGTTCATTTTATTTATTCTGCCAACTCCTGAAATGCCATAAAATGTGGTCACAGTAGGACTTCATCTTCAGCTATAAATACTTATTGCCACAAAATGCTGCAGGAGCAGCAATCAGGCTTGGCATTTTATTGCCAAACCTAGACCAGCAGTATTAATACATCACTCATAATTAGCAATGTCTAAATAGTACACATCTTGGAAGGGAGTATCAGAGCAAAAAACAAGGCTACTAATTATTAAGCATTTGCACTGACCGCAAGAAATATGATGCTTCGGGAGGCCATTTCTTTGTGGTTTTGCAAAATGTTTTGCAAATTAAGAGTTAAATGATCAGCTTGGTATATTGCTGCAGTTTTGATGCTGCATTTTCCTAATAGATAAGTGATTTAAAAAAAACCCTGTTATTTTACAGAGCATTTCCCCTAGTTAAAAGAATCTTAGCCCCTCATGCAAGGAACATTCAAAGTTTTAACTAGAGTTTCTGCTTGCCAAATACCTTCACAGACAAATATGGTTTGTGGAGCAATGTGATTTCTACATAACTTTAGTCTTCCCTGAAATGGTGAAGTTGGCATCTAAGTACAAGAGATCACTATCCAATTTTTTGCTCTAATGGGATAAATACTGCACATTCATGATTGGCAAAAATGCAGTATCTGGAATGTATTCAAATCTTTAAGACTCTAGTGAAAAAAGATGGGGGGGGGGTGTTTGAAAACCAATTCATTCATTTATGAAAGAGAAAGACATCAACAGTTGTGGAGATGGTTTAGACTACTACTTTGACAAACAGACTAAAGGATGGCTAGAGACATGACTCCTTGCAAGCAGCAGTCAATTAGGATGTGAATCTTCTCCCTTCCTGTCCTCCCACCCGAAAGCTGGGAACCATACGGGAAACATATGGTATCATGACTGTTCCAAAAACTTTCAAAGAACGCTAACATACAGAGTGATATAAAATGGCTGTGAGTAGTTATGTGTTTAGCAATAAAGGAGACAATGTTCTAACACTTGTGTGAAATAAGCAAACTGTTTTTTAACATTAAAAACAAATATAACATTGAAGGAAGGCGAGGGAAGGCAGAAAGGAAGAAAAAACAGTGAGAAAGTAAAGGACTTTAGGGAACCACATTAGGACCATTCTCACTAATGCTCTTGACAACCGAGTGAAATGTAGGAGTAAAGTTTAAGATAAAATCTAATTATGTAAAACTGCAAATATGGATGAAGAAAGAAGAGCCTCAAGACCTAGGCAATAATAAATTCCAAACTCTCAGTCTACTTTAAAATAATTTTTTAAAAATGTATCTTTAAACAAAAAGAAAAAAGTAAAATATATAGCACAAAGGCTGTTCTGAGTATGTTAGATGTCACTTTAGAGAAGATAAAATGCCACTAATAACTCTCAGTGCTGACTCTGAGACACAGTCTGTTACTCTGCATTGAATTGCCCATCCAAATTGACTTATGGAAAACAAAAGCCATGAACAGAAAGCATATATTTAAGTTAATATATTTATTTATTACTCTAGCCTTCTTCCAAAGAGAGTTTTTCAGCTCCATAGGGGTCTGAACTCAAGTCAATCAGATCTGAATTCAACTGCTAATCACACTATCTATAGTTAAAACAGATTCAAAGGACCATTTCACAACTTTTTTTTTTTTTGGAAAAGTCTGGCAGTGTTGCTTTAGGAGAATTTTTATCCCTTCAAGGAAGGAAGAAATGTGACACACGTTAGGTGAGACACATTTGCATTGGATCATGAGAACAGCACAGGAAATCTGCTATTCATATTAGTTATCATCCTGGTATTCAGCTATAATAAATCCTTACTCATAAAGTAGCATGTAAAATTCAAATTGCAAGTTCTATGCAACAACTCTAATCGTGGTCATGAGAGAGTAATTAAAAAACAAAATGAATGCGCGGCAATTTACAAAACAAAATTGCACAGGCACGCGTCCACACACATCCTTCAAACTGAAATTAAACAGCAACAAAACCCAGTAAAAATAAAGTGGTTTCAGTTTGTATAGAACAGCATAATTAATGGAAGCACAATCCCAGCACACAGGAGGGGGCTCACATATTCATCAGACATGACACGTATTTACTATTTTTATTCATGTCCCAGAAAGGAACATAAACAGTCTCTTGAACATTCTCAGGATAATTTGAAAGGAGATGGGGGAGTAAACATCCATTTAACTAGGAAAGTTATATCCTGTTATGAGTCTGATATATACTAAATACTGATTTTATTCCATGAATAAATATTGTATTATCCATAGAAAAGAAGTTACCAGGTTCACCAAGGTTTGAAAAAGTTCAGTAAAGATCTTCAATGGGAACCAAGATGTAAAAGAGGATCCAGAGGTGCTAATGGACTGAGCATACTCAGTAGCTACAGAATGTTGGGGGGGGGGGGGGGAGAGAACTAAAAAGTAAAGGAATATAGAGGTACTCCTATCATTATCCCTAAAAATGCAGTGGAAGATACTGGCTCTTTGCCAATGTTGAAGAAAGATGCAACTTTCTAGTCAATTTCTGTATACAGAATTGGAGAAGTCATCATCTAACATCTTGTGTTGTTGGTCTGTTTGTTTATTTCAGGAAATATAATGTCTTGGACTCAGCCCTGGGGAAAAGTACAGCTGTCCTAAATTTTGAAGGGAAACAGTCCATTCTATAACATCTGTGCAATTCCTCCTTGTTCATCCAGTTCTGAAATTTGTTTTTTCAAGAATATCTCACAAGATACTGAACTCATGACAATGATTTAATAACGTCTGTGTTATACTGATCTTAAGAGTTATTCTAAAAAAGGTGAAACAATGTTAGCCTTGTGAGGCAGTCCAGACAAGAAGCACAACCAGGAGTACTAGCTCTACCTTTATTGTAAGGTTACATTAACAGAATCATGCAAGTCTGAAAGTACCCCTCCTGTCCCTCACTTTTACTCTCCTGAAAACTAGAAAGGGTCCCTTCTGAGATGCTTTTGCCACCCCTCCTCCTTTGGACTCAAATTTATTTTATCAGACTGTTGTCTAGACTGTGGCTCTTCCTCCTGTCCCCCAAAGTCATTCCCACATACCATTACAGAGTATTATAAGTTTGGGTTATTAAGCCTAACTGAAACCAACCAAGATTTCCCAATTTTTGACACCCTTGTCCCTCAGAGTTCACATTGTTATGGTATGATATGATAGCACACCAAATCTTTTACACAATCCAAGTCACACCATTTATTTATCAACCTCACTCTGTACAGGTTTGGAAAGAAAACTAGTCAAAAATATATCACCATAATTGTATTAAAGAAGCCCAGTGCAGAATATTCAAATTGAATAAAAGGTCATAGTGAAAGAGGGAGGTGCCTACAGATATGGTGAAAAGAAAAAGAAAGCCTTATCCTTTGTTCGAAAAAAAAAGTACAGAAATAGTAGCATTTCTTCCATGGCTTCCATAGTAATTTAAGTTACTGAGCAGAAATGAGAATTTCCATATATTCTTCAATCCTCTGCATTATCGTTTTTGGTTGCTCTGGAATAGATTGGAGGATTTAATTATATTAATCCTCCTGCCTTCTATTATGCCTTCTGTTTTCCAAAAAGATATGGTTCTAGATCACCTATATAGTTTGAATTTAGAATGCCTGATATCATGTCATTGGTTTGATCAGGTGGTCAGATTAGGGGACTTCAGCTATACCCCTTATGGGTCACAGAAGATTTGGCGTGGTTTCCCATGCAGTTTAACTTCTAAATGAAAATGTTGTGAGAAGTCACCTAGATCTTTGGACTGAACTGTGACCAGCATGCAGACCTTGCAAATGTCAACCTCAGTTTTCCATCTGTGAATCCCAGGAAAGTTATAGAGCTTCTCAGTATGTAATTGGATGTCATTCAGGAGTTATGAAGCTTGATCTCGATGAAACAAAAATACTATAGATACCAAAAACCTGCTAATTTGAATGAAGAGATTTATCAAGGGCTACGCTTACGTAGTTCTAAATGACCTAATTTATATCTTACTTTGGATTCTATAATGTCTCTGTGGCAGTATAAATTAGCAACAGATGCCTGGAATATTTTTTGGCAACTTCATTTCGTATGTCAATAGCTGGGTGTTTTAGAGGGTATATTGACATACGCATTGCACATGTCTGCAACTCTTTATGCCAATGTATATTTTTCTGGATTGTGCAGCAGGTGCAAAAGGTACCTGTGTGATCCCAGGAAAAGACAAAACTACTTGAAGGGGTTTTCAGCAGATGCTAGATGCATGCTCCAAAGCACTGCACAACCTTACTATCTATGTCTAACTGGAACAGACACAGGCATACTGGTTATTTTCTGATTGGACTACAGTAATGAGATCCCTTTCAAGATGATTCAAAACTTTAACAACTGCAGAATATTATTTTGGACCTTATGAACCTACCTATGTTTTAAAATCAAAGGCTGTATCTGGTCCACCACTAACGTATAGAAGGTTGACAGTCACTAGAGATAGTTTTCATTTAACTGAGATGTCCAATAGACCTTAAACATAATTTGTTGCTGAGCTGATTCGGTTCTCCGATCATAAGAAACCATTGACTGATGGTGATTTGATCAATGCTGATGGTCTTCAAGTGGCACTCCACATTGAGATTTTGAGATTGCACCCAAGGCGCCTATTACTATTGGTACTATCTTTGCTTTCTTTTGCCCCAGTCATTCTATTTCTATTTGCAGCTCTTTGTATTTTGTGATTTTCTCCAGTTCTTTCTCTTCTATTCTGCTATCTCCAAGTATTGCAATGTCCACTATCCAGACTTTTTTTTTGCCATTCCAGTTCTTTATTATTATAGTTGGTCATTCAGTCAGACAGATGTTTAGACTGGATTTGGCATTTTTATCCACCTGTCAAGTCCTTCCCAGTAAATTGAACTAAAAGCCCTGGATAGGAAGACCAGAAAAATAATGACAATGAATCATGCAGTGACATTGACAGACTCTACTTACCAAGGAGGATAGGTGGGTGTGGAATGTTGCAAGTACACCAGACAGTTGAAGAAGAAAAAAAGGGCATTGGAAGAATATCTGAAAGGCAGTGAAGAAGATGCACTGAAGCTAGTATACCATGACGGATTACGGAATACCAAAGAAACCAAATTGGCCTATAAGAAGGACCAAATTAAGAATAGAAAAGAGGCATGGCAATGCAAAGTCTTACATGGCCAGTACACACACACACACAAAAATTCCCTCTCACCCCTATGGGTGGTATGTGTCTTCCTCAATCTCGGGTCCTCTACCAGAGGCCTGGGAGTTTGAGGGTTCTGTGCAGTATCTTAGCTGTTCCTAGCACTGCCCTCTTCTGCACAGAGAGCTCTGATGTTGTTCCTGGGATCTGTTGGAGCCACTCTCCCAGCTTAGGAGTCACGGCCCCGAGTGCTCCTACCACCACTGGGACCACTTTGGCCTTTATTTTCCACATCCTCTCGATTTCCTCCTTCAGGCCCTGGTACTTCTCCAGATTCTCATGCTCCTTCTTCCTGATGTTGCTGTCACTTGGCACTGCTACATCTATCACTACCACTGTCTTCTGGTCTTTGTCTACTACCACGATGTCTGGTTGATTAGCCAGTACCTGCCTATCCGTCTGGATCTGGAAGTCCCACAGGATCTTAGCCCTGTTATTCTCCACGACCTTCTGTGGAATCTCCCATCTGGACTTGGGGGGGTCTAGCCCATACACTGTGCAGATGTTCCTGTACACAATGCCAGCTACTTGGTTGTGCCGTTCAGTGTATGCTGTTCCTGCCTACATCTTACACCCTGCCACTATGTGTTGGACTGTCTCTGAGGCCTCTTTGCACAATCTGCACCTTGGGTCCTGTCTAGTGTGGTAGACCCCTGCTTCTATGGATCTGGTGCTTAGTGCCTGTTCTTGTGCTGCTATGATCAGTGCCTCAGTGCTGTCTTTTAGTCTGGCCCTTTCCAGCCACTGATAGGATTTCCCAATGTTAGCCACCTCAGCTATCTGTCGATGGTACATCCCGTGCAGGGGCTTGTCTTGCCATCGTATTTCCTCCACTTGAACTTCCTCCCATGTCTGCTGCTGCCTGAGGCATTCTCTCAGCAGCTCATCTTTGGGTGCCATCTTACTGATGTACTCCTGGATACTTCGGGTTTCGTCCAGGACAGTGGCTTTGACACTCATCAGGCCCCACCCGCCCTCTTTGCGCCTGGTGTACAGTCTCTGGGTGTTGGACTTGGGGTGGAAACCTCCGTATATTGTGAGGAGCTTCCGGGTCTTCACATCGGCAGCCTCCATGTCTTCCTTTGGCCAGCTCACTATACCGGCAGGGTATCTGATGACTGGCAGGGCATACATGTTGATGGCATGGATCTTGTTCTTCCCATTGAGCTGGCTCTTCAGGACCTGTCTTATCCTTTGGTGGTACTTGGATGTTGCTGTCTTCCTTGCCTCCTCCTCATGGTTCCCGTGTGACTGTGGGACACCAAGGTATTTATAGCTGGTGTCTATGTCTGCTATGTGGCCCACTGGTAATTCCACTCCATCGGTCTTAACTACCTTCCCTCTCTTTACTATCATCTTGCCACACTTCTCCAGTCAGAATGACATCCCAATGTCCTCGCTGTAGATCCATGTCAGGTGGATCAGTGAGTCGATGTCTCGTTCACTCTTAGCATACAGCTTGATGTCATCCATGTAGAGGAGGTGGCTGATGGTGATTCCACTCTTGAACTTGTACCCATATCCAGACCTTGTGATTATCCAGCTAAGGGGGTTTAAGCCTATGCAGAACAGCAGTGGGGACAGTGCATCACCTTGGTATATGCCGCACTTGATGGCCACTTGTGCGAGCTGTCTTGAGTTCACTTCCAGTGTTGTCTTCCACAGTCCCATTCAGTTCTTGAGGAAGGTCCTTAGTGTCCTGTTGGCTTTGTATAGCACCAGGCATTCACAGATCCATGTGTGCGGCATTGAGTCATAGGCTTTCCTGTAGTCAATCCAGGCTGTGCTCAGATTGGTCTGCCTAGACCTTGAATCTCGGGTGACTGCTCTATCTATGAGTAACTGGTATTTTGAGCCTCTGGTGTTGTTCCCAATGCCCTTCTGAGCTGTGCTCATGTACTGGCCCATATGGTCTTGTAGCCTGGCAGCTAGGATGCCTGATAGAACTTTCCATGTTGTGGGGAGGCAGGTTATTGGATGGTGCTGTTCATTTGTGAGGGTCTTTCATGATCAGTATTGTCCTTCCTTGTGTTAGCCAGTCTGGGTGGGAGCCTGCTGCTAGCAGTTGGTTCATCTGTGCTGCTAGGCGTTCATGCACTGCTGTTAGTTTCTTTAGCCAGTAGGTGTGGATCATGTCCAGGCCAGGTGCTGTCCAGCTTTTCATGTTCTTGACCCGCTGTTGGATGTCTGCTACTGTGATGCTGACTGGTTCCTGTTCTGGGAGATTGCTGTGGTCTGCTTTCAGGTCCTGCAGCCACTTTGCACTGGTGTTATGTGTCTTCTCTTTCTCCCATATGTTCTTCCAGTACTGTTCAGTTTCCGCTGCTGGTGGCTCAGCTGATACTCTGTGGTTGCACTGCAGTTGGGAGTACACTTTGGATGGTTCTTTGGAGAACAGGGCATTTATCTTCTTGGCCTCTGCTTCTCTAGTGTATCTCCTTAGCCTGGTAGCCAGTGCTGTGAGCCTTTGTTTAGCAGTCTCTAGGGCTTCAGATGGAGTCAGGCCCATGTATTTTTTCAGTAGCCAAGTCTTATCCTTAATCTCCACATGCTTCTGTAGTTCCACCAGCTAACTGACTTCTCTCCGAGTTGCCTTGATCTTAGCCTCCGATCTCATTTTCCAGGGTGGGTATGTACTGCTGTTCTCCTTGATCGTATAGCCAAGCAGTTCCAGGATTACAGCGGCTGTAGCATATACCAATTCATTGGTTTCAGTTATGGTGGTAATAGGGATTGTCTGGAGGGCTCTGTTGGCATCTTCTAGCATACTATCTGATGGTACTTCTCCACTGAGCCTTGGTAATCGGACTCGAGGGTTGACTATAGCTAGTTTATCCATGATCTTATGCCTCATATCAGCTGCTGTGCTCTGTAATGGAAGGGGTGGCAGTGACATTCCAGCTTCAGGTGTTGGCTGCACAACTGCTTGTTCTTCCAGGTCTGCTTGAGTCCGGGTTGTAATGTAGAGTTTATCTATCTCGAGTTGTGAGAGCAGCTTCCTCTTTACTATGAAGCGCTGGGTAACTAGTTGTTTCTCAGTTAGATGTAGGCCTTCTGTCTATCCATAGTTCCCTCATACGTTTCATATATCCCCTCTCATTAGGTCTGTTGTAGTAGCATTCCATCAATTCCAAGTTTTCTTGTCTCGTCCATGTATGGTTTGTTCCAGTAACATCAGATTGTCCTGGTTCCCCAACATCTGACGCGGACCTTGTTAATCCGGGTGACGTCCGAGCCGGCATAACTATCTTAGTTCGTGTCACTCTCATATTTGAGGTAGTCAGGTGAAGCGTTAGGGGGTCTTTGCCCAAGGACCCCTACTGGTAAGGTAGGTGCCAGCCGGGATTTGAACCCCCGTCTCCTGCATCAAAGGCGGTGTTCTAACCACTATGCTATCCAGCCGCTACTATATATATATATATATATATATATATATATATATATATATATATAAAAGGCAAAGCAGATAACAACAAGACCTGGCAATGGCTAAGAGCAGGAAAATTGAAGAAAGAGACAGAGAGGCTAATTCTGGCTGCACAAGACCAAGCCTTAAGAACAAATGCATATAAAGCCAGAACTGAAAAGACAGCAACAGAAAGCAAATGCTGCCTCTGCAAAAAAGCTGAAGAAGCAGTGGACCACCTAGTTAGCTGCTGCAAGAAGATCGCACAGACTGATTACAAACAACGGCATGACAAAGTAGCAACAATGATGCATTGGAATATCTGCAAGAAATACCATTTGCCTCCAAGCAAGAACTGGTGGGACCACAAAACAGACAAAGTAATAGAAAATGAAGAAGCTAAAGTGCTCTGGGACTTTAGAATCCAGACAGACAAGCACCTGCCACATAACACCCCAGACTTAACAATTGTTGATAAGAAAGACAAAAAAAGTCTGGATAGTGGACATTGCAATACCTGGAGACAGCAGAATAGAAGAGAAAGAACTAGAGAAAATCACAAAATACAAAGACCTGAGAATAGAAATAGAACGACTATGGCAAAAGAAAGCAAAGATAGTAACAATAGTAATAGGCACCTTAGGTGCAATCCCAAGACATCTGGAGCACCACTTGAACACCATCGGTATTGACAGGATCACCATAGGTCTATTGAAAAAGGCAGCTTTACTTATATCCTGCGACAATATTATCATCATCATCATCATCATCATCATCTAGATTTAATAAATAAATTCATTACTACTGTTAACAAATAAGTCCAACGACATTTTTTAAAATTAGGAAAATACCTTCACCATCATCATAAGAAAGACATAACTTTAACAAGGAAATCCTGGGTATTTGTTTCATCCTTTAAAAAAAAGAAGTAGCTATTGATTATCAATCTGTTTAAATGATTTAAGGGAAACCAGCATAGGCATTGCTCTCAAAATACACACAAAATTGATGCAAAATTCCCTTTTCACAACATTAATTCAAATAAAAATCTTTATTATACATTGGCATTACGAGCACAAAGCTATGAACTTACTATAATACTAACATTTATTTAAAAAAAAACTACAAAATGGAAAAAGAATACTATTAATACTAAGACTTTGTATAATATAGTATAATATTATGGGAACCCTTTTTTGTTAGGTTGGTTGATTAATTTTTGAAATCTTATTCTGATCCAATAAGGAATCCAGAATTAAATTAACCCCCCGCCCCCCAGCAGCTGTTATCTGGTCAACCTGTAACCCAAAAACTTTTATAAAACATTAGGTTTGGTTGGGCCATAAAAATTAATTGACATCATCCAATGATATCCATATTTAACTACTAAAATTAATAATAGTAACCTTTGGAGTCTAAAATCTCTTATTCAACTATAACAGATGAAGATGTTTTCATTAAAAGCCAGTCCTCTGGCAGATTTTGAGCCTCCACATAAATCTGCTCAATACTTTTTCTTGCTAAAAAGGCTTTTCTAATTTGGAAGAATATATACTCCTTGAAAAAAAAAATCCAACTTCATTAGCTTCAGTTTATTTAAAAAATCATCTTCTTTTAGCTATTCATCTCAGGCCATTGTAATTAGCTACTCATTTTGGGTTAAAAATGACTATGCAATGAGATTTTCTTCTCACCACAATGTTTACATGGGTCTCTTTTTCCTTCTTCTTCCTGATGCAGGCCAAATCTGGTTTGATTTCCCCCCACCCCCACCCCATGCACTCCATGCAATTCCCCTTCTCTCTTTCTCACACACGTGCTCTCTCCAGTTTCATATGCTATGATGCTACTCAGTTTCCACTGTGATATTTGGCACAGTTCCCTCCTTCTGTCCCAAAGTTTTTGTTCTTCAATATTTGTTCTCCAATATTTCTTTATATTCCTATAAATAACTTAAAAAGAAAACCATGATATTTTCTTCTTGTGCAGGAGAGTATAGTTTTGCCTACATCTGCAGAAACACAGTAAAATCTGCATCAATAATATTGCTACGGGTACTGTTTTGCAGCCACTGTATGGGGCAGTTGTAAAACTTAGGTGGCGATTGAACAGTGAAAGGCACAGAGGGAATAGTTAGGCATTTATCAGTCGGAGAACAGGAGCAGCTCCAGCAAGAAGTGTGGGAGATGAGTGACAAAGTAGAAGCCTCTGCTCCATGTGCCAAGAATGGGGTACCAGTTTGGCTGCCATGCACAAGGTTGACATTTGAGCTATGGCAAGCAAAGCTGTTTTACACAAAGAGCTCTCTGGGGACATGATCTCATTTTTATATTTCCCTCCACCAAGGATAATAGTTTCTCATCCAAAAAAAAGATAAACTTGAGTGATTTTATATCCTTCTGTGATTTTAAGGATCCTGAAATCTAAGCACTAAATGGTTTGCAGGCGACAAGCATGAAACCTCATCCCAGAAAAAGGTTTGGACCTATGCATACACGGCTGTACCTCAACCATTTTTTGGATCTGACACAGATCTAAAACATTTGGGCTGCTGTTCAGACCGTTTGCAGATTTCATCAACTTTTCAGAAACTATACTCCACAGCATATAAAAAATGAGCCTGCATATCAAGTTATGCCTCATCAATTATATCACAGGAATTTTAGAAAAAAAAACTAAACTGGAATTGTTGCAATTAACTTTTTCGTTATATAAATCAGTCAATACATCTTTGGGAATAGTTTGATAAGTGTTTACAGAGGATAACGATTCCTACCAAAAGGGAGGAAGGACTGCGCAAATGAGAAAATGGCAGCAAAGTAGCATTTGCTTCTTTTAAAGAAGGGCATGGTGTTAAAATGGTTAACCAACTAACTCATCAAACTGAGAATCAATTACATGTTTCTTTCACTCACTCACATTCATGGATTTATAACGATACTTGATCAATCTAGAAAATTATATAATGAGGCCCTACCCTATCAGTCATAATATGAATAGTATGAATTTTAAGACAAGCTATTGCACTGGATGGATGGATGGATGGATGGATGGATGGATGGCACAAAAATTGCAAAATTGTGAATTTTATCAGTCAAGTGATATTAAATTCCCACTCATGTTAGCTCAAGAAAAAGAAAAATGCCTACTCATTTGAAGGAAATATTACGTCTTAATATACTTGAATATTAAATATTACTACTCTGATTATATATATGATATACTTTTCTGTACAGAATGGCCATTTTCCTTTAATTTCTCTTCCAAGATGCTCATTATTTCAGATAAAATCTGTAGTTTTAGTATACCACAGTCACTTGTCAATTTAAAATCAGCGGCATATACTGCTTCCTAATATCAGTACCTAATTTCTGTTTGGATTTTTAAATGAAGCAGTAAAACACCGACTGAGTTTCTTTTCTCCATTGACATCAGAATGATTTTTTTTTATGAGCTAAAATGACCCTCACTTTGCAAGACTTCAACTATAGATTTTGATCTTCACATCGTAAAATATATTTTTAAAATTAGATGCTGTCTGTTTCCTGAATAAGTTAATGAAATATAGAATTAATTTTATTGAAGGCACTAAACAAACATATGCATATTTCAAAGAAAGCAGCTGTAAGGATTTAGTTATTGATTTACTTATTTATAGAATTTAACCCACACATTTTTTCAATCCCAAAATGGGGATAATTGAAGTAATGAATGCAGTGCTGCTTAATCTCAACTCTTCTATTGTACTTTGATCATTTAGGTCTTAAGCTACATACATAAGCATTAATACTCTGAATCATCCCAAGGGATAATAGCCTTGTGAGGATCTCAGACACTGGTGAACATTATAACTACCAACATGTTCACCCATGTCCTTGTGGACATTGTATTGCAGAAGTGGGAATAGAATGGAAAAAGTATTTTCTTGCCTCATAAATGAGTTAATCCCAGCCTTTGATCTGTATCACCCTCGTACTGCATTTTACTTATCCGCACCCAGATCCACTAACAGCTCACTTTCTCCCTATCCCCATGAGACCAGCTCACAAGTGTGTGCTTGCCAGACAGAGAAATGGTCTGTTATAGCACATTTCATTATAACCAAAGTGAGGTATTTTTAAAAGCAATCATTCCTCTCTTTTCCCCACTTCTTTTTTTTTTTTTTAAATAATCAGTGTTGAGTATGGCATGTACATTTTAAAGTGCCAGTGAAAGAGAAAGAAACTGAACAGCAAGAAAGTGATGGGTGGGAGAGAATAGTCCTTTTATGTTGTGCAAAAGTTCCACAGGAAAATAAACCAAACCTGTTTGGAATTTAATTCCTCAAAAACATGGATTTCTCAGAACATGTAAAACTGGAAAAATTAGCTTTTCTTCCAAATGTACACATTTCTCAGCAGCCATCACCATCTATACAACAGGTTTAATATGCATGCATTTTGGGCTATCAAAAACTCATTCACACCTGTAACAACTCTCTATGACAGGTCCAATAATCCCCATTTCACAGATGAATGACCGCAGTGGCTAATGCAGGCAGAGTTATTAATCTGGTTTATGACTGAGGGAGAATTTGAATCCAAGATTTCCCTTAGTCCCATGTTACACTCTGTTCAACGAACAAAAGAAGAACTAAGATGCCACAAAATGGAGAAATACCATACCATATAAACATCCAATTAACATTATGATGTCAATCACACAACATCACACATTTTTATATGTAACCCAGTTCGATCTAGTCTTCAGGTTGTGGTATATATCAAATAAATTGGATTCTGTTAATGTTAATGTTCACCTTCTGTATCTTTATTCCCCTCACAAATTGGGCTGGGTGAAGCATAGTAATATGAAAAGAGTTCTGCTGTACTAGGCCTTCCTAATCCAATTTTCTTTTCCCACTGTGGCCAATCAAAATCCTACATAGGAAGCTCAGAGAAGAGGACATGAAAACAATAGCATCCTTCTGACACGTTCCCCCAATCTGTCACTGAGAGGCTGCGCCTTGTACCGTATGCAGCTTCCACAACTAGTACTTAGTAACAGTCTTACCTGAAGGCATTTGCCTGCTCTGCTGTTAAGATAATGAGAAGGGAACCTTACAGGCATCTTTCAGGACATGTATTTTTGGGAGAGAGGAGAGGCATTTGTCTTTCCTATCGGATGAAAGAAAAGGCTAGCCGGTCCCCTTCAGTTCATCTGCCACATTTTCTAATCTCCTCACTATCTTAATCTGACCTCACCACAGTTTATTGGGACATCAAATCAAGGAAGCTATAGTTAGAGTTAACAAATCACATTTGGCAAGCAGACTTCAAGTCATGGTTTTAATCAAGGAGTACCTACTGATTTGCTTTAACCATAGTTGTTTGGGGCTCAGAATCAGCTCCTATAAAAGCAAACCAAGGGAGAGACAATCCACACATTAAAAGGAGGGAATATCACAAGAGCTTGCAATATAGCTCCAGGTAATAATTCTATCTTCAGAGTTGAAGCTGACAGAGTATTTACAGAAACAACACTCCATGAAGCTGGGAAAAAGCAAGGGGCTCTGTTTTTCTTTTTTCCCCATGGTTATATATTAGGTTGGGCCTCAAAACATACAACTAGAGCTCTGCAAACAGAGGTGCTTCACAGTGCACAGTAGGATGAAAGAACTACCTTGCTTCAAAAAGTTAAAGCAGCCACATCTTTTTCATGGCTTGCTAAGCAGCTTTGAAAGCTCTTCCTCGCTGTCTCCGCTTGCATGTTAATGCCTAACCACAGGCACATACACGCACACCAGCACAAACAAAAAAATTACATAACTATACCCATGCTAAATCCATTGCTCCAGGCACTCACCAAGACTGAGTGACATTAATTCTGAAATCACTGCAAAACAGATCAGTTTGACTGCTTTGGGAAACAGTGCTGCTCTGACCTCTGAGTGGGGTGGACTTATTCAGGTGGGGGCTGTTACAATATTCCTTTCGTTTCTTTCTTTCTTTTTTTAGTAATCATAATAATGGTCTTAGACCTTCATCTTCCATTATGAGCTTTGCTGAGCAGCAGATTCTAACTATATATTTTTTTTTCCTGAGCAAACAAATTATCTTCTTGATTAATGGGAACAGTCTGGACTGTCATTTACAAGAAGTATCATAGATGCAAATTCAAGCATAGACAGACCAAATTGCCCATGAAGCCCAGCTTTTAAATTAGTTTCGGGAAAGGGGCACTGTATAATAAACCTTTATTTTCAATAACATTAGGCAAAGGATGACAATTACAATAGGCCAGGTAACATGCCAGCACTGATATACTACAACACTTCTTTATGAGCAAATTACAATTTGGAGAGCTAATAATAAAAAGAAGTGATGCTGAGATGATGAATTGATGCTATGCAATTAGACCTATTAGAATTCACGAGAGTCGACAGGCAATAATCAAACCACTTTCATGCTGCCCATTGCAATTATCTTTGCACTTAAGAATCAACAAAGCACATAATGACTTGCACTCGATTAAGAAATTCGTGAGAAATGGAATTTTAATTAGTGTGCTGAAAATTTGGGTCATTTATGACTTTAAAGGACAACACATTGTGGTAACTATGAGAAGCTGTCAATGATTAAAGAGTAAGGAAAGTTCAAGAAAGCAGCGATGTTCTTGACACAAAAGGGGAAAAATCCAATAAATCCCACAAAATGACTACTTACTCTATTCCCATAATGATATGCACGTCAGGACAAAATGTAATTGTTTAAGTGAAAAAC
Source organism: Liasis olivaceus (assembly GCA_030867105.1). Lineage (NCBI taxonomy): Eukaryota > Metazoa > Chordata > Lepidosauria > Squamata > Pythonidae > Liasis > Liasis olivaceus. The sequence goes on from CM061349.1 coordinate 183,216,906, forward strand.
AAGTCATTTTGGTGACATTTTAGATTACCACGCAAACTACCCAGGCTCCTGGCATGAATTGTGAAAGTTCTTGCGGACTCAGATCTAAAGATGACCTATTAAGAGAGGAATATCCAATATTTTTTTTTAATGGCATTTATAATAACTTAAGTCATTTTAAAAATCCTTAAACCAACTGAAAATTGCTCCTTCCACCATAATTATTTTCACTCATTTAGTCTAGAATCAATTAATGTGAATGCAAAAGGTTTCTTAATCTTCATGTTCACATTCAATAATATAATACTTATGGGAAATCCAAAGAAAAAAGATAATGCCACAGATTTTAATTTATCAATCCATTAGTGCAAAGTTGTGCAATATCCATGATCTCTGCTTACCATTTGCAACACTCAATAGTACACCAACTTCAATTACAAGGATCTTCAATCCTCACAAAGGATTTCTGAAGGTGCAAAGAGTTACTAAAATAGGGTTCTTTAAAAAAAAAAAAAGTGAACTCACTTCTATTCAAGGTAGGAAAACTACCCAACCCTATATTTTACAAGAATGAGAGCAGGGTGAAAGTTAAGAGTCAAAGAACACATTGCCAAGATCTCATATCAATGCTATTCAAAGTAAAATAAAGTCTCCTTTCAGTCAAGCTTGACTCTTACGATTTCCTGAGCACATCCATGTCTATTTTTACAAGAATTTGGAAATGGTTTACCATTGCCTTCTTTCTGGGTGATTTTCCAACCTCTTAGTCTAATCTACCACTTGGATATTTCCTGGTAGCTTCCCATCCAAGTACTGCCTAGCTTTTTGAAGTCAGCCAAGGTTGGCTAGTCAAAAGTAATTTATCCATCTCAGTCCTCTGAAATATTTTAAAGGGAAGGGGAATGATTAAAAGGGATCTGACAAGGCATGGGTTTGCTGGTAGCTGGAAAAGAAGGCAAATGTCTTCTGTAGTCCACTTCCTGTACCACATTATCCCTAATGCAAATATTAAGAATTGTTATGGGGGGGAGAGAGAGGGATGAGATCCTCTATTTGAGGGAGAAACCTTCTGCATTCTTTATTGACTTCAGTTTGAAAACATTCATGAAAATAATCCCATTTCACCAGCTTAATTCCTGAAGGGGGAAGGTTGAGCTATGTAATTTGGAACTCCAGGATGAATTTAGAAGAACAAAGCATCTGCTCAGGATAAGCAAAATCACCATCATGTATCTTTCAGATTGCCAGGTATACCACACAGTTGATTCACAGGCTTTTTCTCTTATTTGTGCAAAGAGGTCTAACGGGAAATCACTATTTTCAGAACAGATTACAAATGTTTCCAAAATAGAGAATTGAGTGCAGTATGGCAGTCTGCTTAAGCACAATGTTTATTTTTTTATGAACAACGTATTATTCTTACTTGGAGAATATAAATTAGGTGCAGCATACAGATTGAAAGGAAATATTAACAATTTAAACATTTTGAAATGTATAATGCTTGCTGCCAAAGACTAAAGAAAAACATTATTTGAAACTCAAAGTGGAAAATAGAAATATGGATCAAGAATGTGTGTACAGTACAGTATGGGTAACCTTAAAGAAGTTAATCAATAAGATTAAAGATTGACATTAAAGAGGGTAACTTGATAAAAGACAAAGAAAGGGCACTGAAACTAGCATCAGAAATCATTGTATGGATTTTTGAATTTCCCTTTTTCCATAGGTGGTTGTACATAAAAAGTGCTTGATTTTCAAATATGTATATAATGACCTTATTTGAAGGTTGGGGGTGTGGGCATGACATTGAATCAAATGAATGAAGAGATGGATTAGGGTTCGCTGGTGTTCTGTTGCCACATCCTACATGTTGCTGTGCAAAATTCTGCCTGTCACCAGATAAGAAGGAATTAATTTGGGTGGTCTGGAAAACTTACAAAAAGGGCATAACAGTCAATTGCAGAAATCTTTCTAACACTCACAATACTATACAATGGAATAAACCCATCTGTTTCAACCACCTTGAGCCAGGGGCAAGATATCATGGGGGATCTAGTAAATCTGTCTTTCTGCAGAGCAGATGAAAGGCTATTAAATCAAATCCAAAAAAAGATTCTGCAATGGTTAGGCAGTTCCAAGGTAGTAAGATATTTGGTACTCTGGAAACTTGGATTCACTCTCCAGAATTTTATATCGTTATGGACTGGCTTTAATTTGTTCTGCCTTTCAATATCCAGGACTCACTACTGAAAGAGCATCGTCGTTTACTATAGCCCGTGGATAGCAAAGAGCTGGGTACTTCAGGCCTTCCGTTCCCAACCACATCCCTAACTCTACCTTAGGACTGGAGCCTTGTTTGCCAAGGGCAGTTTATCCAGTTTCCATGAAGAATCACAAGCCGGAATTAAGATTGCAGGGAGAAACATCAACAACCTCAGATATGCAGATGATACCACCCTAATGGCAGAAAGTGAAGAACAACTAAAGAGCCTCTTGATGAAGGTGAAAGAGGAGAGTTCGAAAGCTGGCTTGAAACTCAACATGGCAAGATCATGGCATCTGGCAAATTCCTGGCAAATAGAAGGGGTAGAAATGGAAGCAGTAACAGACTTCATTTCTTTGGGCTCCAAGTTCACAGCGGAGACTGCAGCCATGAAATTAAAAGATGCTTGCTCCTTGGGAGGAAAGCTATGGCAAACCTAGATAGCATATTAAAAAGCAGAGACATCACCTTGCCGACAAAGATCCGCATAGTCAAAGCTATGGTTTTTCCAGTAGTAATGTATGGCTGTGAGAGCTGGACCATTAAGAAGGCTGAGCGCCGAAGAATTGATGCCTTTGAACTGTGGTGCTGGAGAAGACTCTTAAGAGTCCCCTGGACTGCTAGGAGGTCAAACCAGTCAATCTTAAAGGAAATCAACCCTGACTGCTCATTGGAAGGATTGATAATGAAGCTCAAGCTCAGATACTTTGGTCACCTAATGCGAAGAGAGGACTCTTTGGAAAAGACCCTGATGCTGGGAAAGATTGAAGGCAAAAGGAGAAGGGGATGGCAGAGGATGAGATGGTTAAATAGCATCACTGAAGCAATGAGCATGAAACTGAGCAAACTCAGGGAGGCAGTGAAGGACAGGAAGGCCTGGCATGATATGGTTCATGGGGTCACGAAGAGTCGGACATGACTTAACGACTGAACAACAACAACAACAATTTCTGAAGAAGAATAATTACTGCATGGCCAAATGAACTTCATATAAGAACTGAGCCAATGACTCACTTTAAGACAGTTTGATGGTATCTTCTTAATACGTATCAAGAAATATGATGATGTTTCTACTAACTATAATGGAAAGCCTGAGTAAAGAGGACTGGGCTGTAATGTCAGTCATTAATTATGTCCTTCCTGTTTCAGTGATGATTTTCTAAAACAAGAGGCTGATTAAAATATGCAGAGCTGGATCCAGAGTTCACTTCCACTGGCAAACCTTTTTTGTCAATTCTTTGCAGCCACTGGTACCCTCTTAAAATAACTTCTGGGTGATTAGGGAACTTTCCAGAGCAAGTTCTGGAGGATGGAAACAGCTGCAGGAAGAAAAAACATTAAAAATAATCCCCTCCACTTCCAACCAGTGGGTTTTCTCATTAGATCCTTTTGTGAATGGAAGATGTTAATAGCAGCAGATTTCATATAATGTCAAATCATCATCTATTGTATAATGGTTAAAGTGTAGAAAATATAACAATGAGGATTTAAGAGGGAATAACTACACTATAATATGGTTCAAGACTGTAAACTTGTAATCTGTTTAGCCTGTTGAGGTTTGTTTCTCAATGTTCTCTGTCAGCCCCAGTGGTGTCTCTGGAGGAAAAGAGGAAAAAGGTTCATGACTTGGGGCTCCTCCTGGACTCACAGCTACTGTTGAATGGGCAGATGCAGGCTGTGGCCAGGAGGGCGTTCACTCTGGTCCCCGAGACAAGGGCAGTCCTACTTTCTTTGGGGGAAAAAGGGGGATAAGTTTTTATTCATCCAGTTTCAAACAAACATAAAATAATAATGAACAATTTATTTTATTTTATTAAAATAAACATGAACAATTTACCATACACAAAAACAAAAGGAAAGAATAACATTACATAAGAAAAAAAAACATAAAAAAGCAAGCAAACAGAAAAACTGAAGTGACCACTATATCCTGAGTTCACTTGATCTTGTAAGTCTTTAAAAAAACAACAACAACCCTAAGCTTTCAGTATTGGCCAAGCCTGTCCAAGAATATTTTCCAAAGGGAAAGATAATGTGACATTTTCTGACTGAGCAAATTATCTATCTATCTATCTATCTATCTATCTATCTATCTATCTATCTATCTATCTAAAAAATTGCTAGGTCACACATCTCTGAAATCCAATTCTTTGTATCTGGAATTATAGTATTTTTCCATCTCCTAAGGATTATTCTTTTTTGTTACTATTAGAGCACAAAAAAACCATCTTTCTTCTGAACATGTTACATTCCAAGTAGTGTATATATAATGTAGTACAATATAAATGTCTTTAAAAACCAAATAATTCTGCAAACATATTGCATAACCTTGCTCCAAAAGTGGTATAAGGAAGAGCATGACCATAACATATGAGTTAAGTGCCCTCAAATTTCTTGCAATGCCAACATAAATAATAATTAGTCTATCCTTTATGAAATATTCTAGATGTTTTCCAGTAGATACAAAAAACAATATTTTGATTAATTTCAACATTAAATCACAGGACATAAACTTAATGTTCTTCAAAACCTGAGTCCATTGACTGAAAAGGAGTTTCCAATTCTTAATTCCAAGATTCTTGTGCATTTGTTAGATATATTTTAAACCATTCCTTTAACTTTTGACAGAAAAAAATAGGTCTGGATTCTGAGATTGTTAAATATGAATAGCATATCAGGTATTTTGGAAGCTGTTAAAGCACCGGTCCATACTGAGCTGTCAAAACATATTTTCACTGGATATAACTCCATTTTTGCAATAATGATAAAGAAAATTCTGTTTGCAATTGCTAAAAAAATAATCATTAAATAGCAATTGATCCAGAGTAATTATTCCCTTTTGCACTCATTCTTTCCAATAAAAAGTTTTACCACTGATTTTAAGAGTAGAGTTATGCCAAAGAGTTAAATGTTCATGAGATTTCCTATCAAAACTCAAATCCAGTCCTACCTGTTTTGCAAGTGATTCCTGTCCTCATCGCTACTTGTCTGTGCTACTGGAATGTGCTCTACATGGGGCTGCCTTTGAAGATCACCCATAAACTGCAGTATTCTTTGTCATGAGCACATTATACCTGTGCTGCAGGACCTGCATTGGCTACCAACAGGGTTCCTAGTACATTTCAGAATGCTGGTTTTGACTTTGACTTGGCACCTAGGTACTCCAGTCAGAATCAGCACATCCAAGAAGGTCATCCCAGGAGACCTTGAGGTAAAGAAGCAGGAAGCTTAGGGGTGGCATGTCTCAGTGGTGCTGCCTAGTTTGCTAAACAGTCTAACAAGTTTGCCGAGCTCCATGTATGTTATGTTCCAGAAACAAATTGAGACTGAATTTTTCTAGAAAGAATGTGGAGTTGGTTGATGCCATCTGCTTTTGTGACTGGTTACTAGTAAGTTTTTTATTATATTATAATAGTTAATTTATGTTATGTGGATGTTTAAATTTATGTTGGGTTTTGTGTTGATGTTCAGAAATGTCCAACTGGGAGTCCATTATTAATATACAAATTTGATCAATAAATATCACAGAAGTTTTAAGAATGACTGCAATATCTCATAGCAAAGGTTTAAGAATTGTTTTAGAAAAACAATATTATGTCTATTAGCTGAATCCAATTTGCTTTGCTTGTTTATTAATTTTTGAAGAAGAATTCTTGAAAACAAATGAGATCATTATTCTGTCCATGTTAATTGCTCCTGTGATGCCATTTAGTGCATCTATAGATGCTAAAATTCACTGTGGAGTGATAATCAGTTTGTTAGAAATGTTACCAAGTATTAAAGAAAGAAAAAAAACTTAAAAGGTTTTTAAATATTAATAGCACTTGTATGTTTTCTCTCCCAGATGATGATACAGCTGACTGCTGCTCCCCTCTGTAATACAATGTTATTTATCCTCTGAATGTCCCCAGTTTAAGACTGCTTTAATCTTTTGTTGCTGTTGTAAAACTTGATCTACTGTGGGACAACATAATTAAGTGTCAACTTTTGGATGTACGATACGAGCTGCAGCTAGAATAATCCCGGTTGCACATTACTAATAATTCATTCTAGAGTTGAATGATAATAGAATCCTAGATTATTAGCTGAAGGGCACAATATTTTACTTCTCTCATCTCTGGGCCAAGGTGCACTTTCAAATCACATGCTAAGGTTTCTGTACAATTGCTCTCCTTTGCCTCTCTCTACTTCCATTAGCCTAATAAAAGCTTTATGGCACTCAAGTGTATGTAGGATTGCAAAGTGCAGTCAACTGAAAAGAAACAGCACTTTGATTTGAAAGATCTGATTTCTCTTTTGCTTGTTCTTACAGAAGGTAGGAAGATGCTATGAAATCAAATACAGTTTGTTACATCAGAGCATGCAAAGTGAAGAATGGTGTTTTCCCATCAGAATCTGAAAGAAACCCAGTAAGAGGAGATTCTTATCTTACCCAGAAAGGACTCTGTGCACACAGCCCTGACTGAAAGTGACTTTAGAAAGCAAGCAAAATTCATGTCCCTGGAAAATAAGATATAAAATATAAAACATTTTTATTTCTGATAAAATAAAAAAGCTTCTTTACTGCCTATCTGAAAACAAAAACATAAACAAACACCAATTAATTATCTCAGATAAAGTGTAAGAATGTCATGCATGTGGGAATAAACATACGCCCTTCTGTTAATTATGCTGGGAAATATTAACACTAGAAGTATATCCTCATAAATAATATGGAAGTATTCAAATTTTGTTTTGCTACAGCCTTGGTTGTGAAAGGATGGTCCACATTCATGAGCGTGCTTATATTATCTCATCTTAATTTTTTTTTTTAAACCCTCCCTGAATTTAATCAGTGTAGGAGTATAAAGAGTCTCCAATGTTTATACTTCATGCTTAATTTTATTGAGTGCTTTTAAAAATTTGACAAATGTTAATAAGATACAATGCCAGATCAAAGTTTACAAATCATGCTTGACCTGAAGGATCCACATTTAGAGAAAACATCTCATCCCAATTGCCTGGAATGCACTTTGATATCTGGCCACTCCTGAAATCTCAACTTGAAAAGATAAAATAGCTACCTTTAGATTAAATCACAGGATGTTTCACTGAAGGGCGGATAAAGGGCTGGAAGTAAATAGAAAACAATTGAACATTAACTGATAAGATGCCTTTCCTATATTTATACCTCTTGTCAGCTGACTGATTGACAAGAAGATTGCAAAGATCCACTGTGGCAGAGTGGTGAAGGAGAACCAGGCAGACCCAGGTCAAAGTCTATACTGTACCATGGGTTATGGTACACTGGGCAACACTGGGCCAGGCATTCTTCTTCAGCCAACCTAACATATAAGACTGCTGTTGTAAGAATAACACGGAGAGGTTCTCATGCAAACTACTTTCAGTTCTCAGAGAAAAGGTGGGATATAAACTGACTAATAAATAAAAATAACTTTATTTTTAGCTTAATTTACAAGCATGCATTCCTATAACTGATAGATGAGGCATCTGAACTAATGACTGCAAACAGTCTGATAGTGCTGAAAAAGTTTAATAGCTGAGTGTAGAACTTTTTTTTTTTTTTTGCAAAGAACCTTATTTCCCATAGCTAATCTCCTAGAGGCTGCCCGTCAGGAGTGTGTGCACCAAAACACATGCACGTATACTGTACATACACACTTCTGCATATCAACAGTTTTAATCCAATGCCCATTACACATGAAACTCACACACATTCAATATAACACAGAGACACAAAAGATGCTCCCTGCCCTGTGGAAATTAGGTTTTAAAATATTAGGCATGGAGAGGCGAGAATCGCCATTTAATGTATATAAGTACATATGATTAATGTATGCATTTCCTGGGCTTATATGCTGCTCCAATCAGGGCTTAATAGCTTCTGAAAACCCAGGAAGCTAGGAACTACACTGATCTCCAAGAGAAAGCAAATGCTATCTGGCGCAGGACAGAAGAATGTGGCCCTATCCTTTCCTAACTGTAATTTCTATTAAGCATGTTTAATACCTACAAAGCAATAGGAGTATTTCTTTTCTTTTTCCTCAAGCCTAATGTTCTCGGGGGCTGGATAATCTTCATGGAAGGAGAAGTTGAAGGGTTAACCTATTCCCCCCCCCCCCCCCCCCCATACATGATTGCCTGAGCAGTGCGAGCTTCTCATGGAGAAAGAATATCATCTCTAACAGCGGTTCATGTGGCTTCTCTCCTAAGGGCATAATGCAAGAAAGAAATGCAGCACAGGTTTCACATCAGCCATACCTTGTACCACTTCTGGTTTGTCTATGGACCTCACACTCCTTTGGGGAGCTGAGTCAATTTATTTCTGACTCTGCTCAAACTTCTTGGAATCTTTAGTGAAGCTGGTATTCTCTTCTGAATTGCTGCATCTGCAACCCTTGGGAGAATTCTGCTTTCTCACTGGCATGAATTCTTTTTTTATACATAATAATTTTATTAAAGATTATATTATACAGATAAACTAATTCAATCTACATAGGAATGAATGAATGAATATATATATATATATAAAGGAAAAAATTAAAAAGTGCAGAAAAAGAAGAAAAAAGAAAAGAACAAAAGAAGAAATCTCCCCATTCGTCCCCGGCGAGCATAATCAACATTAACCTATCACCATCTCTTAGGATAAAACCAACCATCTCTTCACCCCATATCTCACCCCATTCTCTATCAACAAATCTTTAAAACCTCATCACTCCATCTTAATCAATAAAAGTCCATTAAGGATTATCAGAAATAACAACATAACTATTATAAACTATATCCAATAAACTCACTTTGAATCCTTCCTTTCACATTTATATCTCATTTTCTATTTAAACAAATCCCCTGTATCCCATCTCCTCAGGTAAACAAAACCTTTAAAACATCATCATCTGGTCCTGGTCAGCAAAAATTCATTAAACATTACCAAAGATAGCAAGCCATTTATTTTAGCCTTCATCAGATAAACTGATTCTGTATTCTTTCCTTTTTCTCTCAACAATCTTTACTCCCCTCAAATAATTTATAATTTATTAAATTTATTTATTAAACCAATTTATATAGCTGCCCATCTCACCATAGGCAACTCTGGATAGCATACAACAAAGCTAAAAACAATCAATAAATGCATTAAAAATATAAAAAGCAAAATAAAACAAACAAAAAATTCTAATATCTGCCTTCTTTTCATGTTCTCTTTGTCTCTTCTCCCAAAGTCATTGGCACCTTTAACGAGCCACTTTTGTAAATCCAATATAAAAAGGTTATCCACATCACTCTTCTGGTTTAGTATTTATGTGTCTTTTTAAATCGTTAAGTCATCAGTTGGTTTCATCTGTATATCCAATATTTCATCTTTTGTATATCCACTATTGCATCTTTTTCCATCTCTTTCTTATAAGCTATCACTTTTAAATCCACATTCAGATTGATTTCAGTTTTATTCAGTGGAACTTGTTCCTCTCCAATGATACCATCTAGTTTTTCTATCATAGCAGATAACTTTGAAATTATTTTCTGAGCCCAATAGTCATAAAACTCTCTAATCAGATCCATTGATGTATTTATTTCCTTCTGGTGCCCACTAGTGACCAACCTTCAAAGTCATCTTATCAGTTATTTTTTTTCCCCTAAAAAGTTTCCCACAGGAAGGATTCTTATAGTTAATTTCAAAGTTTTAATTCAAGTCCATCTGTACCCTTAATCCATTTAAAACTTTCTAAAATCAACACTGTAATTGTCCTTTTGCTGTATAGTCCAAGAAATATTTTTTGCCAGACCTTAAATTTGTAATTAAAACTTCTTTCTTAAGAAAAACTCACTCAGTGAATATGATCCAACTTGCAGTTCTGAAGGTTCTCAAGCTTTAAAAAGCAATAGAAAAAACAAAAAAAGGAAAATCCAAAGTGATTTAGAAGTGAGGTTCAGTTGAACTTTGAGTCCATAGCCTACATTGATGGCTATGAGCTTGGTGGAATCCCACAACTCCCAGCTGTTTGCAAGCCAACCACAAAAACATTGGTTTCTGCCATCTACTCACCAAAAAAAAAAAAAAAAGTTGTCCGGAGTACATATGGGCAATCTCAAGATCATTCCTATCTCCGGAGAGATGTTGGCAGTCCAGATCCAGCATCAAGCTGCCATTTTCAGCTATAATGTCTCCTGCTCTCTGTGGGACGTCAGTTCGCCATTTCCTCACCAGAAGCTTCCTCAATGGCATGAATTCTTGACTCACTCTTCCTTCCAGCCTCTTAGCTCAAATCAGTCTCCCAAAAACACATGCATACAGAGAGGTATCCAGCATTCTGTTTCTGGTGCTTGTCTCTTTCGGTAGGTATTGCTTAGCATTTACATGATGGAAGTACTGGGAAGATGCTGAACTGCTAGTATTTCACCTTCAGAAATGTCAATGCAACAGAGGAAGGAAGGCAAGGCAACCAGACAGTCTTTGGAGGATTTCAATGTTTTTGTTTACATTCATTTTACAAATGGACTTTCTCTCACGTAGCTTCCTATCACAGCAACCTCTCAGATATTTTTGCAAACCAGAAGGCAAATGCACACAAATACAAAGGGCAATGCTAGTTATTTATTTTGTTTTGTTTTAGTGTGGAGGGGGAGTGAGGGGCTTGGTATTATTTCACAACCCATGATAGCTCAGGGAGCAAAAAATTGATTGAATGATATTCTTTGCATTCTTCTACTGGGCAGCTGGAGGGGAAAAGAATGAGCATTCACTGGCTTATGATGTCAGCAGAAGTGAAAGCTGCTTTTTCACACTGCTTTGGGAAAGACTGGTGGGTCGAAATGCTAGTGATGTGGAAGGAAGTTGGTAATTGGCCTCTGCAGCCATGACATCCATCTTCATTTCTAGCTGTTCCTGAAGATCAGGTGAGCATCATGTATGGACAACTTACATTCTGCTTTCCAGATCTCAGAGATACTGAAGATACACAAAACTTTCTTCTTGCAGTAGTAGTTGTACAAATATATCAAGGAACTGAAGTTGGTATTTTGTCCACACAATGAGAAACCTACATACCTATTACATTTATAGGCTGCCCAACTCAAAAACAATTCTGAGTGGTATACATTTATAAAAAACACATCAATACAATAAAAAAGCAATGAACTGGGGAATAAAAAGCAAACATCTAATAAAATTCTCAGAAAATGTTCTGCTTGTAACAATGGATGCAATTACAATTGCAAGATATGTAACAATATTCTAAGAAAGCATAACACTGTAATTCTGATGATTGCTTCATATTGTTTTTCTCTCCATTTAGTATTTTCCCAGCTTCAACTGCAGTATCAGTCTATCAAGATCTAGACAAATACCCTTTTATTCATCGGAATAAGGAAGTTACAAATCTATCCTAGTAATAGACAATTTTTTCCAGCACAAATTCATTCCATTCCATTTTGATACTAATTTAAAAAGATAAATAAAAGTCAATATGAAAATGTGTACAGATTTTTGTGAACTTTTTTTGTGTGTTCACATGTGGGCCTGCAATTCCTGTTAACACATGAATTTTATACGCAATGCGATATGGAATAAAGGTAGTCCTCAAGTTATGACCATTCATTCAGTGACTGTTTAAAGTTACGGCAGCACTGGACAAATGGTACTTATGCCCGGGCCCCAAAGTTATGGCCACTGCAGCGCCGCCACAGTCATGTGATCAAAATTTGGACACATGGCAGCCTGCCCACACTTACAACTGCAGGAGCACTTGTAAGGGGATCCCCTACCCACCTATCCCCCCCCCATCTCTGCCCTTTTGTCCTCATGTACTCTGCAGGCCCTGCTGTCCTGGCTCCACTGCTCCAGCTGACCCTTGCCATCTTCTTGCTCCCACTGCTAACCAAACACACCCAGCCTGGTCCTTTGTGAGACAGCTTCTGGCCACATGAGGCTTTCTTCCTGAGGTTGTATGCAGCGGTTTCCTCCTTTCACAAAGGGCCAGGCTGGGTGCGCCTCATCAGCACCAGGAGCAAGAAGTTGACAAAAATCAGCTGGGGCGGTGGAGTGCAGGATGGCAGGGGTGACAGTGTGTGGACAGTGAGGGCAGTTGTGGCTGGGGCTGGGCTAGCTGGTGTGGCTGCAGCTTCGCACCATGCTGATGGGCTGGGTTGGGGGGGCTGGGGCTGGGGCTTCTGTCAGCTTTACTAGGTAGACCAGACAGGAAATATGACCAGGTAAGTTAATTCTACTTCATTGCAAAGCTACATTAACAGACTCTTGCAAGTCTGAAAGTACAATTCTCCCGCCGTCTCCTTTATCGCCCAAGAAACCAGGGAGGGTCCCTTATGAGCCTCTTGCCCCACCCACTTCCAGCTGTGGGCTATGCTCTCTCTTATCTGAACATTCCCTAGGCAGCATCTCTTTGCCCTGTCTCCCAAGATCTTTCCCACATACCATTACAGCTTCCTGAGGCGGCTGCAGCTTCTCACTGAGCTGAGGCTCAGGGGCTTCTTGCAGCCTCAGAGCTGCAGTGTGCCAAGAAGCCCCTGAGCTACAGCATGGCAAGCAGCCCCAGAGCCGCATGGTTCTGGGGCTGCTTGCTGAGCTGCAAAGCAGGGTGCAGGGTGGCCAAAAGGGCAGAGCTGGGGGGAACAGGCAATGAGGAAGCAGTCCCTTACCTTGAAAGAAGCGAGGCTTGGGGCTGGGAGGGACCAAGCTGGGGATGGCTTGGCCTGGGGTGGGTCCTCAGCTAATGACTGGTGGAATTCAGTTAACGATGGCAACCGGGAGTGCCGTTGCTAAGGATGCAGTCACATGACATTGAACTTTACAACCACATTGCTTAGCAACAGAAATTCCTGCCCCAATTGCTGTCATAAGTCAAGGACTACCTATATTGCCCAAATCACACATTTTTGTATCCTTTCTTGTTAGTGAACTGTACTGCAAAGTCTGGGAAGTATTATAAAACAAACAAAAGCCTCCTGGAATGTCAATTAGTATGAGAAGGATGATTTCAGTTGATTAGTATTAAATATAAATAAAAGGAAAATTTTTCTCATTCCTCTTCTGAAGTGGGCTATTTATAGCCTTTGTATCTTTGAGGATCAGGATTTTGCCACTATCCCCATAGAAACAAATTCTTCTTCCAAATACTACTCTGAAATCTTAGATACACAGAAAACACTGAAATAATGTTGCAGAATGATACCAGAGTATGCATACTTTAAACAGTGCAATAAAAAGTGACATCGATATAAAAAGGTGTGAGAACAAACAAGAAAAGGCACTTCCCCAGCTTAGTATATGGTGAAAAGGTAGAAATAAGAGAAAAGCATAATTTCTTTACAAATCTCCTGAGAAAGAAAGGCATTTGGCCTGATTTACACCACACTATTGTCTTACCAGAATTTAAAGGCATTATTAGACAAATTTTAATTTCCTCTAAATTATTTTGGGATATTAATGTTAGAAAATTTTAAAACATAATGTGATAATGGATCAAACCATTATTCATAGACTTGGGTTTTTAAAAAGGTGGCCCTTATGTTTTGATGGTTCTACTGGTAATCCCAAGCAAGGACAGTAACTATACCGTAGGAAGAAAAGGGGCACCCGGGAAAAGTCTATTCCATACTTTGGAAAGGTGACATAAACCATAATAAAAGCTCAAATTAAAATGTATACTGATTTTCACAAAAGTCTCCTCTTTTCCTGATAATAAGCAATTAAAGTAACAAGATAATATTATTGACATGTTAGGGCCATATGAATCTGCAAAGCCTGGGAGAATAGCCAAACAGTGCAATCTCCTATTCTTTCCCCAGACTCCTATCTGAAAATTATCATCATCATCATCATCATCATCATCATCATCATCACCATCACCATCATCATCTTCCTTCTCTATTTCTATTCTGGTAATGTGTTAGGGAATGATCTCAGTCCTTTAATGGACTTTATCCCTTGTTGACATGCCTCTCCTACCTGGATCTCTATTAGCTCAAACTCTCCCGCCAGAGGACCATCCATTTCCATTTTCTTTAACAGCATATGCTATACACACTTTGATAGTTATACACACTTTTTGTGATTCTATCTTCAAAGAGAATGCTAAGACTATTTCATCCTCAGAGGATATCTAAACTTTTGCCAGATGATCACATATATAAAAATGATGTGCTGGCAGTGCTTTACGCCAGACCTCTAATAACATTTGTCTTCACTTACTTAGAAAATTGTGAGAATTTAATATTGTACACCGAGAAGGTAACTTTATTTTTCTTTTCTGTGCAACTGGCCTTTAGTTTCTTTCCTCTAAAGTACTTGCCGAAAACCCAATGCTCCTAGTATCCCATTTAAGTCTCAGACTTAAGACTCTTCCACCCATCCTTGAGCTAGTAGAAAACTATGCTGGCATGAAATTTGCCATCCTACTGGCAACCCCTACTCTGCCACAGACATGATGTTGGGAAATTACACTTATTTACAATGCATAGAACATGTTAAAGACAGTGACTGGTAGATTCTTGCAGGGTTGATTCCCTTCCCTCTCACCAAATATCACCAACTTGCAGGATTCACCCATCACTCCCCTTAATATGGGATGGGATTGCAGAGGTCAGTATTGACAGATAGGAAGGCCAGCAGGTTCAACCATCAGTCAAAATTCACTTTGGTTTGACACAACCAATATGATATCAGATGACTTTGGATAGGGCTTTAATGCTCTTCTGGAATAGCACTAAACCAGTGTCCAAAATAAAATCAAAGATCAACTGATACGAGCTAATGGTTGGACTCTGAATGCACCTACCAAAACATCTGTGCCACACTAGAGCTGACTGATTAATTGACTGATATGATTTATACGGCCTCCCATCTCACAACAGTGATTCTGGGTAGCATGAAAGGATTAAAACAGCACTCACAACATATAACCCATGGCATCAAGGTTAAAACAATAACCCCGATCACAAAATATTACAGTAGCAGCAGCAGCAGCAACAGAGCTTGCCTAACCTCCTGGTCCAAACACCTGTGAAAACAGCCAGGTCTTCAAAATCTTGTGAAAGGCTAACAGCATCAGGGCCATCCATATTTCCTGAGGAATGCCACTCTATTGGTTATTACTGGGCTTCTTTTGAATATGGGTTTGGCATTATTCCGGAAAAGCAGCAATTCCCATTTTTTCCCAAAGCAACTTTGTGGGCAGTTTGGCAGTCTCACCCAGTGACTTTTTATGGATGACACTGGACTTGAACCTGTGTCTTCCCAGTCCTATATGTAGTCCAGCAACACCTTAAAGCCCTACACCACACTGGCTCTAGCATATGAGTACTTGTAAGAGACATAGCAACTATTTTCTGTTGTAATACAACACAGAGCCTGATGATAAGCCACAAAAGAAGAATTATAGAAATAGTCAAAGGATTCTTTTTAATGTACAGAGAATACTTTAGTTTTTTTCAGCAACAAGAATAATAAAACATAGTCTAGAAAACAGGGGAACCAGAGATTGCTATACAAGAACCATGGAGAAGTTTAATTTATTTGTCAGATCTCTTCCACCTCAGTGAAGCCCCTAGTACTCCTCAAAAATCAGGAAGACAGCAGTCAGTGTACTGGGTTTATTTGTTGAGTTTTTGTTTTCTGTTTTTAAATCAGAGCAAATAATGCAAGAGGGAAATCTACAAGCAATATATTGTTCGGACAACAGAGTATAGAGAGTCTTGATGTCTCCTGAAAACTCACCTGCAGCCCTTGAAGTTATAAATAATGTACTTGTGTCCCTTCCTGCTGGGGTAGATTGATATACTCTGTTATTTGCCAGTAACATGGGCCTTTGGGATTATCATGTAAATACAGTTTGTCATTCCTTTCCCCTGCCCCATCCCTCATCTCTTTTACCTATTACCTTTAAGCAAAACATAAACAAAAGGGAAGTAAAATATCAACATGTAGCAAAGCATATAACAAAACACAGGAACATCCATTTCAGTTTGCATAACAAAAAAAAAAAAAAAATGCCCTTGAGTCTGTAATAAGGCAACAGCTTGCTTATATTCAATGCACTCTAATCAATGAAATCAAGAAGCAGCATTACACATAAGCCATGTTAAACATTTTTGAAAAGCACACAGAATGCCAAGTTTAATTACAGTTGTTTATTAATAGAAGGACCATGTTCTAATTTGCAGTCCTATTCTTGCCAACATTTTATAGATAATCAGATTAAGCCACATTCAGAGAAAGTCTGGTGCAGTCAGGACAGATTAATGTGCAAACATAGAGAAAAGTTCTGCTAAACCTTTAATATTCCAGAATATTTTTTTCTAAACTTGCATGCACGATCAGAAGTTGGAGAGGCAAAAGAAACCTGGGAAAGATTTTTTATTAAAAAAAACTATTAAATTATTATTATTAAAAATAAATATTTTTTATTTATTAAGTAATTTTTATGTAAAAAAATGGAGATTAATTCAATACAATGAATTATATCTTACTTCAGTTATTCTTTCTAAATAATAGTACTGCAGAGAGTGACCAAATGATGAGAATTTTGCTATAAAATCAACAAATAGTCAAAATTAACAGTGGGGTTCTGGGAACAATCATTTATGTATTAAGCAGAAACACGATCAATTCTTTCCTTTAAAATCCTGACAATTCAACAGCTCTTTTTAATTTCCCCAGTTCTTGTAAGGTTTGCCTGCTCTCTGTGAAAATGCCTATCTGTAATCATGCCCTATAGAGCAGGAGAAAAGGAACTAGTGCAAAGACTATTTCACTCCCAGCTACCAGCTTCACTTTGCTGAGGAAAATTGCTTTGTAAAATCACCTCCGTGAAGCCATCCATAAAGACTTTTCAAATTCAGCTTTCTATAAAGGTTGAAAAAGGCTCACATTGCCTACATTCGTAGACAATTTTCTTTAAATAAGGCACCAAGTTCTGTGAGCTCAGTTGAAAGACAACCTGGTATAATGGCTGTTTATGCATCAACAGGAACAGGAGGAGGAGGAGAAAATGTATCACCAAAAACGAAAAGGAGAAAACAGCATAGCTTAGCATATGCTAAATTTATATGCTTTGTTGCAAATCTAAAAATGACTCCTAGTATATAAAGAGAAACAGAATGCATTTCACCATACTGGAGAAGACTGGGGAAAGATCATTTCTACTCCTTTTGCTTATGGGTTGCTGGTGTTAAGTATTGAGTGATATTTTCAAGATATTTGATCTCATTCCTGCCACTTCTTACGGTTCTTTACTTTCAAATCCACATTTGACACAGAGCTTTTTTAGATAGAGGATGTCTATAAAGCGACCACTGCCCTCCCAGAGCACTTCCCCTAGGTCTGTGTTCAATAAAGTAGAACCAGTATCCTTCTTCAGCTTTTTTTAAAGTGCATGCTTGAAAACAACCACTACAGAATACATTTCTCAGTAACTAAATACCTAGTGACTTTGTTTTACGGGATATATGAATTAGTCTATGTCCATCCTGTTTTAATTATACACAACTTTTTATAAAATCAGTTCATAACATGTTCATTCTGCATTCCTTTTTTAATGCAAGAACATTTGTTTTTAGTTTCAAAGGCAAGTTTTCCAGTTCATTCTGTGTTTTTGAGTAACAATATAAGCAGGGAATGGTGGGAACTAATTGCAAAGCATTTCTGGGGGAAAGGGAAGAAAAATGGACAATGAAACATTAATCATCCCTCTTATCTATGCCATGCTTTAATCATGCATTTCACTTAAAATGTGCAGACACACTTGTTCAAGGGTTAGTAGACATAACATCTAGTATGACTTTAAAATCAATGAGGATTTATATAGATAACATTGTATCTTGACGTCTATTAAACCCATGTAACTGCCACAAGGAAAAAAAAAAACTTAATAAGCCTAATGAATAAACTGGTACTTTATTTTTAATAATCAGAAGATAATTTCACTCTGTTTCCCAACAGTAGCTCATCTATGGTTGAATATTAGTCCTGGAGATCAGAGGAACATCAAATCGCATCAGGCAGTATCTCAAGCTTAGAAGAAAACAGAGTAATAATGAGATGATCTCAGTACTTCTAACAAGCAGTTCAATTAAAAATGTGCAACAGTGATGCCATCAAGCTAAAAATTGGTTCTGCATGACTGAAGTCCAGGCCTAATACTCTCATATTATTTATGCCCAATGATTGGGCTGCGACCCTTGACGACTCCTTCCTTCCCTCCTTCCCTCCTTCCTTCTTTCTTTCTCGAGGTAGCCAGCCAAAAATGTGCATTAAAACATAAGCCAAAAAGCAGCCAATTAACCAGAATGTCTTCTATTAGGACAAACACTATCCTGCATGGGATCAGATCAATCTGAAGTTCTAAACACTGGGGCATTTGCGATAGGGTCAGTCATCAAATTTATCAGTAAAGTAACCCACTAGAAACTAGGTACAAAAATTAACATTCCAAATCTGATTGGGAATTACTTGAAGGGTTTTTGCTAAATAGTTTAATTTTATTTTTGACTTTATACCTCCTACATTGTTTTTCTTATACATAACATTCTAAATATAGTGATAGCATTCTATAGCTGAATTGCATTGTAAAAAAAAAAAAGGGCCCAGATTCAATCCATGGAATCTCAAAATAGGCCTGGAAATTATTTTTTTCTATTTATTCATATGTAAATAAAAAGTATTTATTCATACTTTTTCTTCATTAAAAACAATCCCCAAAAGGGTTTCAATCAAAAATTAGTATGGAAACCTGGAGAGTCACTGCCAATCAGAGTAGATATTCCTTCTCCAACTTTGTGCCCTCTATTCTTTTTTTTAGTCCCTTCGAGTCAGTGTTGACGCCTGGCAACTGCCTGGATAAGTCCCTGCAATTTTCTTGGCAAGGTTTTTCAGAAGTGGTTTGCCATTGCCTCCTTCCAAGGGCTGAGAGGAGTGACTGGCCCCAGATCACCCATCTGGCTTCATGCCTAAAGCAGGACTAGAACTCACAGACTCCTGGTTTCTAGCCTGGTGCCTTCACCACTACACCAAACTGGACTATTTATCCTGGACTATGTAATTTCTGGAATTCTCAGCCAACACAATTCTTGGACAGCACCAGAGTGGAAGAAAACTGTAATAAAAAATATTGAACTAAATAGGCAATTTGTTTAATTCAAACTATAGAATGTGTTGGTTAGGGTTACATGAAATATTCAATGTGTATCTGTTTCATTTCTGAAATGCTAATCATATTCTTGATTATTCCAAAAAAAAAATCCAGTGCAATATTTCTGATTTCTTAAAAAAGCCCTACACATTTGTACATACATGCAACACAGATGCCCTCTTCCAAGCAACATACTTCTTCATACATTGTACAAATTATTTTCCACTTGGCATTTAATCAAAATTTGTGTATTATCTTTTTATTGTAAACCAACTCAAGATGGTTTATGATTTTCATTTTATTGTCACAACAACTTTGTGAGAAAGATTTATTTTATTTACAGGACTTATATGGCTGCCTATTTCATATAATGATTCTAGGAGGCTCACAAGATCACAGGTAATCCAGTGAGCGTCTCATTGAGTTTCCCTAGACACAGTCCAGTAATCTTACCGACATGAGGTTCTCTTCTTCTACAACGTATGTATTCTAATAGCTAAATTTGTGGGTAGTTCTCATAGTGGTTCCCCCTCCTCCCAGATAGACAGACAGACAGACAGACATGAGAAAGCACTGTCATCTATGTATATACACATACAAATCCTAATCAAATCAAGTCAATGTAAATCCTGAAATCTGAAGACATGTTCAGAAACCTTAATATATGAAATCAGGTAGGGAAAATAACATAGCATGTTGTTGCTTCCTGCCATTTTGTCTTGTTTAGGACTAGAAAAACTTTTACCATGGGAGAGCAATGTTTTCAAACTGAATTCATTCTGCAAAGGCAGAGCAGTAGCAAAATAAAACATTTTAAAACAACAGTTTCAGGTGTAATGGCTATCCATAACATTGACCCAATTTGTCCTCCTTGTGAACCCTGATTTGTCAAAAAAGAAAGAAAGAAAGAAAGAAAGAAAGAAAGAAAGAAAGAAAGAAAGAAAGAAAGAAAGAAAGAAAGAAAGAAAGATTAGCTTGCGTGAACTACTATCCTCATATGACTTGTATGTATTCAGCTGTTAAGACAACTATTTCTATTTTGATGGCAGCATTTCTTTTGATCTTTCAAATAAATCCTGATTCACCACAGCTGTAGAGCTGGGCAAACATAGAGCTAATGTGGGTCACTAAGACATTGTAATTAAAAATTAAGACTAACCCTGCCACAATTACTTCAACATACAAGAACAAATTAAATCTACACAGGAGTCTTAATATGTATGCCAAAATTAGCCATTCTCCGATTAGCTGTCAGAAATAGGAAGGCAAGGTTTTCCCTCTCATAAGAATAGAAACTGTTAAAAACAAAAGAATGGGTCTGAACAGTAGCTCTTCCTAGACTGGAGCTACATACCTAGTGATTTTAAATCCTTTTTGTAATTCCTAAACTAGCTAGCTAGCTAGCTAGCTAGCTTGCTTGCTTGCTTGCTTGCTTCCTTCATCTCCCCTTTGTCTTTGCAGTGCCTGCCTGCCTGCCTGCCTACCTTCCTTCCTTCTCTGTTTGTTCTGGAAAGGAGGGAAATATTTATTTCTTGGTGCAAGAAAGAATGATTGTGAGGTTCATAATTCTTTGGTTTATTCTTCTTGGTTGCAGTGTGCTTGTTCAGAGTCAGGGTAAGTGTGGGATTTGTGTTTTCTTAGACTTCATTAAGCATTGGGAAGTAATTATACTTTTTTATTTTTTTATTTTTTTTAGTATTTACTTGTTTGCAGAAAAGCTTCCAGACAACCAGCCTCCTTAACTAACCTTGGGAGCAATGTGCTGGTATCCAGAGACAATAATGGGATTGTGCAAAACCTAAACTGTGAAACTTTTATTATTTCCTCTCACATACTCTTGCTCTCCCTCCATCTTCACCCCAATTTAAATTGAACAAATGCAAGATGTGTAAGGAATATGAAATACCAGAACACAGCCCTAATTATCTTATGATTAATAGCATCTTCAAATGAGGCAAATTATATCCTCCAATTATCACTTGAATGAAACAATTAATCTTTAATGCCTAACGAAAAGAGAGCAGCCTTTGTTTTTTTCCTCCATCCTTTAAAAAGAATATACATTTAATGTATATATCCAGATGATACGGATAAAAATAAAAGCAAGAAAAGCAGAGAATGAATTAAAGGGAAGCTATAAGATCATGAAAGTTTCTATTTTTTTCTATGAGATGTCAGCTCAAACATGAAACTACTGAAGTATAATTGCCTGCTTGTCAGTTCTGACATTAACTTTTCCTGACTTTTGAATGACAATAGCCTACTTTCAACATTTTAATAACTACTCATTTATTTATCCTTTCATGGATATGCAACATTGTCAAAAACTTTGAGTTCTTTGTATGGAAGTAAAAATGCATCCAGTTTTGTATGAATATTGAAACCTTTAATTGGTCCTGCAAACAGCCACTAATTATTACCAAAGGGCAGTGACTGTTACTGTCTAAAATGTGCACTGGTATTTTGACAGGAAAATAGCAATCATTACAATGTTTATTTGTTCCAGCTAACAAGCTTTGCGTCCTTCTCTGTGAGTCTACTTTCAAGAAAATGTAAAAACTGCCTCCAGTTGAGCTTGACTCCTGATGATCACTACCTGGATACATCCATGTAATTGTCTTGGCAGCAAACAATAGTGGTTTGTCACTGCTTTTTTCTGGAATGTTTTTCTACCTTCTAGTCTAGCCTACAGCACTGGAATGTCCTAATAACATCCCATCCGAGTGCTAGCCTGGTTCATTCCTCCTTAGGTTCCTTCAAGGTCAGCCAAGGTTGGCAGCACAGGGGCTGAAGCTAGTTATATGGATAGTGTCATCTTTGCAAGGTAGTCCAGAGAAGAGTCACAACCAGGAGTACTAGCTCTATCTTTAGCCTAAGGTTACATTAACAGAATCGTGCAAGTCTGAAAGTACCCCTCCCATCCCTCACTTTTACTCTCCCGAAAACTAGGGAGGGTCCCTTCTGAGACGCTTTTGCCACCACTCCTCCTTCGGAAACAAATTTCATTTATCAGGCCGTTGTCTACACTGAGGTTCTTCCTCTAGTCTCCCAAGGTCATTCCCACATACCATTACCTATAGCCAGCTAGGATCAGTGAAGCTTATTGTGATGTAAAAGAGAGTTTGGAAACCCTTTGTAAGAGCCAGCAGGGACTCAAGCCACCCACAACCAAGCTGTACCCTATCCTCAATTTCTGGGGACAAATTATTTGCTGTGGTGCCACTAGTCAGTTTAGTCAAGAGAAATACTCTCTCCCACTGATTTACCAGGGACAAAATAACCAGATTCCTTCAGTAGCCTGACCCACAGAAGCTCACTGGATGACTGGGACAGTCACTATCTCTCATCCCAATTTACCTCACCTTGTGGTGTGGAAAGAACTGGAGACATAAATGCTATGCATACAGGCTTGAGCTCCTGGAGGAGGGATAGGTCATCAATCTAACAAAAACATAAATGTGAGGATGGAAGGTATCTGTATGTGAAAACAATATCCCATACCATATTTTTATTAAAACATTTATCCCACTCTTCCTGACCCATGTCTTTTCTCCAGAGCCTATTTGAGTCTCTAATAGATATAGCGGCATAATGTTTATGTGACAGGGCCCTTCTGACTGCACTGTGTATCAATATTATTTCCCACTCAGGTGAACCTGTTAAAAAGTATACATTTAAAAACAATCTCTATTTGGCATCAGAAAGAGTAGAAGATGATTTCTATTGTCTCTCAGGCAGAAAGATGTGCATGCTACACTTCATATGCATTTAATCCTTCTGCTTATGAAATCCTTTTTTCATCTACTAACATGAAGATTAATAAACTGAAAGAAAATGTGTACACAGAATGACAAACCATATTCATTACTGTAAAAGTTACTTGTCCTTGTGTTTTTCTACTCTTCTTGAAAGCAAATTCGGACATGAGTAAAAAAAGTAATTTTTCTAAAAAGATTCCATTCACAGACAGAACAGATAATGATTGCAGCCTTGACAACCTTGCATCCTTTATTTTTAATACAGGATAATTGGGAGCATGAATTAGATGAAGGCACAAAACCCATGGAAACCCTTTAAAATTTAAAACCTGTAACTGACAAAGGTTATATCTACCTACTATATATCACTGATAAAAGCTGTGTATCTGCCTAGTCATACACTGGCTGGGTTCACACATCATGCTAAGCCAAGATCAAACCAACCAGATTAGGAGTCGGCATATTATATAAATCAGGTCACTCTCCGCTCCAAATTACACTTATTGGTTTCTAAGGGGGAAAAAAAAAACGAACAAGATATGTGCATTTTTAATAGACTGTATATTTTTATCACCATGATCAAGGTTCCCAATACTGTATATGACAGGTTCCCTCTTTCGGCTTGTTCTATAAGAAGGAAAATTATGAAGGGGATACACCCAGCCAGAAATACTCCACTTTAAAAGCCAAACAGGGTCTTCAACTTGCAGCCTACATACAGCCACCAAGCCTCTTTACTGCAGCCTTTGGAACTCCCAAACCACGACTGTCCTAATAAAAGCATGATTTTCTGCTAATTTGCATCTAAAAGGTAAGTAAAATAGGTGTGTCAAGTCTCTGAAAGGGTAAATCCATATTTAAAAGAAAAGAACAAAGGACTTCTCAAAAAAGGGGAAGTAATCATGCTGGCCATGTGATGGTGATCTCCCTCTAAGGATGGAATTGTATGACTGTTCGAGGCCTTGCAGCTATCAAAAGCCAAAGCAATAATAATAAAAAAATGTGGGCCAACCACAAAGGCTGCCCACTCCAACTTAACAGCAGCAAAATCTAATCAGTTCCCATTAGCCAGGAAAAACATATCTCTCCTTCTGGATAACAAGGCTCAATTTCCAGTAGCTCAGTTGCCAAACTCTCTTTAAATCTAGTACAGTCAAACAACGGTCCCAAAGAAATCTGCCCTTTCATGCAATTAATTAAGGCTGCAAAGAATGCAGAACAGGCATTGGACTCTAGAGAAATGCCAGCGTGTCCATTCGGATCAACAGGACTAACTTCAGAGCAATGGTGCAATGGCTTGCAGCCAAAATTAAGCAGCATGCAGGCCACTTCTATCCAGGAATGTGGTAAGAACATTACTAAAATTACTACATTCAATTCTGGTATAATTTAGAGTTATTAATTAAAATGCCACTCTTAAATGGCAAAATTTTAAGTATTTACTTATTTTGTCTAGATGTGTAGCATATTGTCCAATGCTTAAAAAATGGTTTTTAGCAGCAGGTTTTACAAAACCTGAACTTTCAGTCATATCTTGCCTCTAGTAAAATGATGAGACGAATTATGCAACAGCAATTTAGCGATCAATGTCTGCCATTTCAGAATGACAGAATTATTTCACAAGCAAAAAGGGAAATTAAAAAGGTAGAGGGATGGATTAAAGTGCTAAAATAAGGACACTTTGTTAATCTGAAAAAAGCATTTGTACTTCTAGTTGAAGTAGATACTTTCCTTTAGAGGCAGTCTGATTTGCACTGATCTTTCTTTGAGAATCATTTCTATATGAGTGTATTAAAAATATATACTTGCATATGTCCACAGAGTTTATCTCATCTTCCAAACAAAGGCTGACATTACTATGGAAGTGAAGGGAAGAATTAAGGATTTATGAACGTTTTTGTACTAAAATACATTAAAATGGCATATATGGAGTTTTAATCTCTGCTTTTGTACATTTATTTCCATTCCACAGCTGCTGTTAGTACAAATATTTTTATTATGAACAAAATAATCAATAGAGTATTTCTATCTAGAGTAATGCCAAATATAGATTAGATATAAAATTAATCTCCATCTTTGCTTATGTAAAGCCTATAGTGTTTTCTTTTATTGATGCTCGGTGTCTTACAAAGAAACTGTGAGCTGATTTATACTAAATAACTTTTTTTTTTAATTTTCAAAGGGTATCTTCAAAAGGGGATTAACCTTTTTTTCTGCTACCATTTGATGGAAAAGTTTCCTGAGACTGTAGCAAAAAGTTGGGGAGCCATTAATTCTCGATATTGCTTTATTCCAATGCTCAGCAAGTCCATCCAGAATAACCACTGATAGTAGAACCTGAGTTACAGTTCAATGTACAATGTCTAAGTGTAAAAGAAAATGTTAGAAGAAAGGCAGCATACAAATGTTTAAATAAACAAGCTTACTCTCATCTCTGCTGTGGCAAATGGCTACAACTGCCATGCCTGACTTCAGTAAGAGGTAGTCCTTGACTTACAACCCTATGCTGGTCTTCGACCATAATAAAGATTTGATTTGACTTACGACCATTCATTTAGCGACCGTTCAAAGTTACGATGACACTGAAAAAAGTGACTTATGACCAGTCCTTGTATTTATGACTGTTGCAGTGTCCCAGTGGTCACATGATCAAAATTCAGATTCTTGGGAACCAGCATGTCTTTATGGTGGTTGCAGCACCCCCCCGTCACATGATCACCATTTGCTATCTTCCCAGCTGCCTTCTGACAAGCAAAGCCATGTGATTCGCTTAATGACCACATGATCCACTTAATGACTGTGATGATTCACTTAACAAAGCTGCAAAAATGTCATAAAATTGGGTGCAGTCACATGATGCCTCGCTTAATGACCTCACCTCTTAACAATGAATTTTACGGTCCCTATTGTGGTCGTAAGTCAAGGACTAACATATCTGAATGTGAGTCTAGTGCTTTCGTAAAAGGCTAATAATCTAAATAATGGCTTTGATTATGAAAAGGCTTTAGTAATCAAAGGCTAATATCTAAATAATGCCTAATTTGCTCTTACACAATTTCCCAAGTTCTATCATTCTATCACTTTCAAGTGACTTGTCAGTGAAAAGTAATACTATTTTTCCCCCCAAGATCAACACTCACATTGTCCTTTAAATGTAGAGCTAAGAAGACTGTGTACATGTAGTGAGTTAATACACATTATACAAGAGCACCTTTTAAATGTTATTCTCTTTTTAAATCTAGGTTTATAACCAGCACTATGCTAAAGATCTTTTATTTCAATTGGCATGCATAACATTTAAAAACAGCAGCACAAGAAATGAACCTTTATACAGAATAAAGTTTCACTTCATTTAATCTACTGCATACAGATACGAACTGCAATACATCTTTCTTTATTACTGTTCAGAATCCCTTGGGAAAATGTACTCATTTCTGAGCATCAAGCTGTTGCATGCAACAAATTGCTTCCTCAAACCAAACTGGATTTTCTATGGCATTGCAATTCAGAAGCTTCTTTTATAAACTCAGTTTTCCACTGATGCCAAAAAAAAAAAAAAAAAAGCCATCTCTGAGCACAAAGCTTAGCACAGCATGAAGGGTGGGACAGAAAATTCCCCACAGCTTCCATAAAAAAGGAAACTCATAAAGTGTTTATAAAGTGTGGGTTGCAATATTGTTTCAGAATTCAATAGGCATGCTGGTCAGGAGTTCTGCAAACCATACACAAACTCATCTCATAGGTGCCAGGTAGGAGAAAGCTGTCTAGACCTACATAAGGGTGATTGGCTTATTTACCTGATTGCCCATCTTAGTCTGATGGTATTAAACCAGAGTTTTCTTGAAGGGGATTAACCTCTTGATTATCTACCTTTGCTGTAGAAACTGAAGTCCCATCTCAGAGTCTGTAGAATTTTTAAAAAATGCATCTGAATGTAAGGGAAGCTCATCAGACTCCAACAATTTAATGTAATTTCAATAAGACAATGTGCCTCAAGTTCAACCTTGCAGCAAAGTTGAATTGGTTCTCTCCTTGAAACACTTGTTGGTGAATGACCTATGCCAGAAATGTATTTACCCTAGACCTCTTACCAACTTTTAATACCAACTTTTAGTACCATTAAACATAGCATCTTTTTGAACTTTGACTGGACCAGACCTTGAGTATACTGTTTTGGACCATGTCTAAAAGGTAGTCTTGACGGACTACTGCTTGGGTTCAACCTAAGCCAAAGGTTCCCAAACTTCCTTGGGTCATGGGAGCCTCAGCGTCATAAAGATATTATGTTGCAAATGGATGTTGCAAAAGCTGGCTTCAAGAATGGATGTCGCAAAAATTTAAAATACGCCAGTGGTGCCCCTGTGAGTTAGCTATGGCGCCCTGGGGTGCCATGGCACACAGCTTGGGAACCACATCCCTAAGCTATTCCAGATAGAAAATGTCTAGAAAAAATAATATGAACCCTTGGAGTAAACTGCTATTCTAAGCTCCTTGCCATCTAAGTCCATTTAGTATCTTTAAATGCTACTAGTCCATTAATGGGCTGGATGAAGAAGAACAAGTTGAAATGCAATCCTGACAATATGGGGGTGCTGTTGGTCAACAGGAAACCAAACTAAGGAATTGAGGTCCAGTTTGTTCCAGATGGAGTTGACTCTCCTCAAAACAGGAGGTTCACAGTCTAGAAGTTCTGTTTGATCCTCAGATTCACTACATTTACATATGTGTAATTTCAACTAGTGAGCCAACCATGACCATTCCTGAGCTGGTCAGATCTGGCAACAATAATCCACACCTTGGTTATATCCCATCTTCACTGCTTCAATGTATTCTATATGGAGCTACCCTTGAAAAGCATCCAGAAGGTGCAACCAATGCAAAATGTAATAGCTAGGCAGCTTGCCAGTAAAAGACACTGGAACCATGTAATCCCAGTGTCTTTTACTGGCAGGCTGCCAGCTGTTAAACTGAAAGAACTGCTACACTGAAATATCTGCACTGTTTTTCAATCACTTTCTGGCCACAATTGTGTTAACTTATAAAGGCCTTAGCTTAGGTCCTGACTATCCGAGGGATATTTTCAGGAGGCTGGCTATCAGACATGTTGTTCCCAAGCTATGAAATGTATTCCCTTGAAACCTGTGCCACTCCAATCTTTAGGGATCTCTAAAATGGTGTATAATAAAACAGAAGCTGAAAACATTCTTAAATCATAAGATGGTCCAGAAAGATTAAAGAGAACACTTAATTACTATAAGTAACACCCTTCTTCATTTTAAAATCTATAAATAGAAGCTGAGGGCCAAATTTATTTCTATTTTTCTTGATTTATATCCCAGCTTTCATCCAGGAGTGCAGGGTTGCATGCACAACACTCCCTCCTCCCATCCTGCCACACAGTGACAATGCAGTGAGGTAGGTGGGGTACAGAGAGAGTCACTAGCCCAAAATCACCCAGTGAGCTTTCATGGCTAAGGACAGATTTGAACCCGAGTCTCCCCAGTGCCAGTCCATCATTTTAACACTACACTACGCTAAGGATTCTGCAATGTTGACATTAAATATAATTTATATTTTGAAAGTATGACATTGCCAATGTCGACAATCTGAAGGAAATCTGGCAGCTAGAATGACAATTTATATGCAGGCATACACAAGCTTATCTTGTAAAATCACATACTGCACATAGTGCTGGAACTAATTTAACAAGATTTGTAGCTATGAACACATGGGATACTCAGAATGAGAACAAGTAAGTTAGAACATCTGTAGTGTATGTATGCATTAACACAGAGAGAGAGACCTATTGTAGCTGCCAAGAGAGTCACTAAATAAAAGAGTTCTAAACACTGCAAATACTTTTTTTTAACCTCCTCTTTGAATGAATATAAACTTTGTCTACACCTGAATCATTCTATATAAAACGTATCAGGGTGAAATTGTTGCCATATGAATCAGTGCAATCAACAAAGAATGTGTGTTGGTTTTCAATACATTGATTTTCAGATCCATACCCTTCATTGTATCATCTGATCTAACAATTGCTGCAGATCATTTGGGCTCTAAACCAACCATACAGTATGCATTTGTATCTGCATAAAAAGTAGGCATACATGTATGTCCCCAGCCAACACACCTCTAACATTACATAGGCATATTTTACATATTTATCTATAAATACATTAAACAATCAAAGAAACATCACACATCCATATCTTACACTATGCTCACCATTGAACCATTTGTTAAGCATTCCACTTATTCTCATGTATGCTTTACTCTTACCATGTTCAGCAGCCAACCTTCATATTCATAAAAAATGTCCTGTAATTCAAATTGATTCAAAATGATCTGCAGCAACTGTTAGTTCAGACGATATAATGAAGGGTATGGATCTGAAAATCAATTTCTCTAACTAGCACCATATTCAGAACTATTACATCCTTCCCCTTTCCTTAGCTTCTTGTGTTTGTCCTTCTTTCACTTCGTTCCTTAATTCATAGTCTTTATTTTCTTCTTACATTCCAAGCTGCAATCTTCCATCCCCAGACAGGCCCAGTGATATTTGACCTTCATTTCCATCATGGCTTTGGTCAAAGAAAACTTTCACATGACTTTTTTGAATAAGAGAGAGAAGGTGCAGATTAGGTTACCAGCTTTAGTTGTTGTACCTATGCCACATGCAGCAATTCCTGCTAATCTTAAGGATATTATTAGTCAATTTTGGCATATTTTGGTCAGTGTACCACAAGTGCAACCAAAGTCCAGTTTTTATGTTATTCTATAGAAGCACAGATGTCGAATATAGAGCTTATCTTGCAAGCCAACACATTGTTACCTGCTTCTCACTGATTAGGAAGTATATGCAACGTATTAAGTCGAATAAACTAACTAAAATAAAATAAATTATTTTTGCCATATCTCTGCCTTATGGTCATGGTCATGGTTTGCTTTATACACAAGTCCTTTCAAACACACAAACAAACAGAAAAAAGCCCTCTAGCCATTTTGTGCTGAAATATTTTCTCAATTTCCTTCATCTCCCAGAAGACATTTTTGGGGAAGGAGGGGAATGGGGGAATAGCTTTTTAACAAGGTCTGTTGTTCTAGCTTGAAAGACAGTTTGAATCTACAGAAGCAGTAAGTGTAATCTGCCTTATTTAAAAGGCTTTTAGTTCTACTCTGCTTTTCCTGTACTTTGATTCAGGTATAGATATAAATAAATATAAGATACATTTTAAAAAAGATTCCATAAAAGTGATAGTGGGATCAGTTTCTTCAGCATAAAGTACCATAACACAGCTTTGAAATAAAAGGCAGCTCCAGAAAATCTGGACCACTTAAATACTGGTTTATAGCAAAAAAACTTCCTTCCCAATTTAGAAAAAAATGACATATGGGCAATTGTTTCTGTTTCTCTGGTATGTGCATCCAAAATTATTCTAAAGGTTATGAAGTTAATTTGTTGACTAGTTCTAAATAAAATGTAATGGATGTAACGCCTAGGATTTCTCCACACAAGAAGGAGCACATTCAACCAAGATTATTTTCCTTTAGAGGAACAGAAGGTATATATGCACAGAATCTCCCCACATTCCAGTCAAATATTCTTTATGTTGCTGGGTGGGGGTGTGGGCCAACAAACATAGTGTCATCTAAGGAGTAGCTGACATATTCCAGAAAGCATGATTTTGAGTTTGCTACTGCAAGTCTAAAAAGAATTGCACTTATGATGAGTTGTCTGCATCCTTATTCTGTTGTTGTTGTTCAGTCGTTAAGTCGTGTCCGACTCTTCGTGACCCCATGAACCATATTGCGCCAGGCCTTCCTGTCCTTCACTGCCTCCCTGAGTTTGCTCAGTTTCATGCTCATTGCTTCAGTGATGCTATCTAACCATCTCATCCTCTGCCGTCCTCTTCTCCTTTTGCCTTCAATCTTTCCCAGCATCAGGGTCTTTTCCAAAGAGTCCTCTCTTCGCATTAGGTGACCAAAGTATCTGAGCTTGAGCTTCATTATCAATCCTTCCAATGAGCAATCAGGGTTGATTTCCTTTAAGATTGACTGGTTTGACCTCCTAGCAGTCCAGGGGACTCTTAAGAGTCTTCTCCAGCACCACAGTTCAAAGGCATCAATTCTTCGGCGTTCAGCCTTCTTAATGGTCCAGCTCTCACAGCCATACATTACTACTGGAAAAACCATAGCTTTGACTATGCGGATCTTTGTCGGCAAGGTGACGTCTCTGCTTTTTAATATGCTATCTAGGTTTGCCATAGCTTTCCTCCCAAGGAGCAAGCGTCTCTTAATTTCATGGCTGCAGTCTCCGTCTGCGGTGATCTTCGAGCCCAAATAAATGAAGTCTGTTACTGCTTCCATTTCTACCCCTTCTATTTGCCAGGAATTGATGGGCCCAGATGCCATGATCTTAGTTTTTTTAATGTTGAGTTTCAAACCAGCTTTTGCACTCTCCTCTTTCACCCTCATCAAGAGGCTCTTTAGTTCTTCTTCACTTTCTGCCATTAGGGTGGTATCATCTGCATATCTGAGGTTGTTGATATTTCTCCCTGCAATCTTTATTCCGGCTTTTGATTCTTCCAGCCTGGCATTTCTCATGATGTACTCTGCATATAGGTTAAATAAGCAGGGTGACAGTATACAGCCTTGTCGTACTCCTTTCCCTATTTTGAACCAATCGGTTGTTCCATGACCGGTTCTAACTGTTGCTTCTTGGCCCGCGTACAGATTTCTCAGGAGACAGGTAAGGTGGTCTGGTACCCCCATCTCTTTAAGAATTTGCCACAGTTTGTTGTGATCCACACAATCAAAGGCTTTTGCATAGTCAATGAAGCAGAAGTAGATGTTTTTCTGGAACTCTCGTGCTTTCTCCATGATCCAGCGAATGTTGGCAATTTGATCTCTAGTTCCTCTGCCTCTTCGAAACCCAGCTTGTACATCCGGTAGTTCTTGGTTCACGTACTGCTGAAGCCTAGCTTGTAGGATTTTGAGCATAACCTTGCTAGCATGTGAAATGAGTGCAATTGTGCGATAGTTTGAGCATTCTTTGGCATTGCCCTTCTTTGGAATTGGAACATAAACTGACCTTTTCCAATCCTGTGGCCACTGTTGCGTTTTCCAAACTTGCTGGCATATTGAGTGCAGCACTTTAACAGCATCGTCTTTTAGTATTTTAAATAACTCAGCTGGAATACTGTCATCTCCACTAGCTTTGTTGTTAGCAATGCTTCCCAAGGCCCACTTGACTTCACTCTCTAGGATGTCCGGCTCAAGGTCAGTGACCACACCAGTATGGACATCAGGGACATTAAGATCTTTCTTGTATAGTTCTTCTGTGTATTCTTGCCACCTCTTTTTAATCTCTTCTGCTTCTGTTAGGTCCCTGCCTTTTTTGTCCTTTATCATGCCCATCTTTGCACTAAACGTTCCTTTGATATCTCCAATTTTCTTGAAGAGATCTCTAGTCTTTCCCATTCTATTGTTTTCCTCGATTTCTTTGCATTGTTCATTTAAGAAGGCCTTTTTATCTCTTCTTGCTGTTCTCTGGAAATCTGCATTCAGTTGCTTATATCTTTCCCTTTCACCCTTGCTTTTCGCATTCCTTCTTTCCACAGCTATTTGTAAAGCCTCATCAGATAGCCATTTTGCTTTCTTGCATTTCTTTTTCTTTGGGATGGTTTTAGTTGCTGCCTCCTGTACAATGTTACGGACCTCCGTCCATAGTTCTTCAGGCACTCTGTCTACCAAATCTAATCCTCTAAATCTATTCATCACCTTCACTGTATACTCATAAGGAACATGATCTAAGTCATACCTGAGTGGTCTAGTGGTTTTCCCTACGTTCTTCAATTTAAGCCTAAATTTTGCAGTAAGAAGCTCATGATCTGAGCCACAGTCAGCTCCTGGTCTTGTTTTTGCTGTCTGTATAGAGCTTCTCCATCTTTGACTGCAAAGTATATAATCAATCTGGTTTCGGTATTGACCGTCTGGTGATGTCCATGTGTAGAGTCGTCTCTTGTGTTGTTGGAAAAGAGTGTTTGCTATGACTAGTTTGTTCTCTTGACAGAACTCTGTTAGCCTTTGCCCTGCTTCATTTTGTACTCCAAGGCCAAACTTGCCTGTTATTCCGATTATTCCTTGACTTCCTACTTTAGCATTCCAATCCCCTATGATGAAAAGGACATCTTTTTTTGGTGCTAGTTCTAGAAGGTGTTGTAGGTCTTCATAGAACTGGTCAACTTCAGCTTCTTTGGCATCAGTGGTTGGGGCATAGACTTGGATTACTGTGATGTTGAATGGTTTGCCCTGGATACGCCTTTTAGCCTTTTAACAATGTCCATGGGGTTTTCTTGGCAAGAATACTGGAGTGGGTTGCCATTTCCTTCTCCAGTGGACCACATTTTGTCAGAACTCTCTGTCATGACCTGTCCGTCTTGGGTGGCCCTGCACGGTATAGCTCATGGCTTCACTGAGTTACGCAAGCCCCTTCGCCACGACAAGGCAGTGATCCATGAAGGGGCCTTATTCTGTACACTTGTGCAAAAACTAAGGAAGAAATCCTATATATTTATTAGGAAAAGAATCCTAATGGAATTATCATGATGAATACCTATAATCCCCATCTTGAATATTCTTCACCAAAGCACATCAAACCTAAACATAAACGGGGCCTACACAAAGAAATTCCTCAGGATGGATTACAAGAGGAAAGCCCTGTATCCTAGTTGCCATTCAGGGCTTGTCACCCTTCCCAGATAGACCAGACAGGAAACACGACCAGTTGAGCTAATTCTACTTTATTGTGAGACTACATTAA
The DNA here is from genome assembly GCA_030867105.1 of Liasis olivaceus. NCBI lineage: Eukaryota > Metazoa > Chordata > Lepidosauria > Squamata > Pythonidae > Liasis > Liasis olivaceus. The sequence goes on from CM061349.1 coordinate 183,250,875, forward strand.
CAGAATCTTGCAAGTCTGAAAGTACAAATCTCCTGCCATCTCTTTTTTACAGCCTGATAAAATAGAGTGGATCCTTTCTGAGTTTCTTTCTCTGCCTGTTATGCATCTGTGGGCTATGCCCCTTTTTATCTGATCATTCCCTAGGCAGCATCTCTTCTCCCAAGGTCATTCCCACATACCATTACAGGGCTTTACACATATTGGAGGAGAGGAGATCTGACAAAGACCCTAACCTAATCTTTCCTTTCCTTTCCTTTCCTTTCCTTTCCTTTCCTTTCCTTTCCTTTCCTTTCCTTTCCTTTCCTTTCCTTTCCTTTCCTTTCCACATACAAACATTTTTCTATATTGTGCCTCCAGAAACATCTCAAGATGGTTGCAGTTAAAAAGCAACTTATATATTAGGGCCAAATCAGAACCAACTCTTGGAAACGTTCATATCTAATTGTTGTATATCTCTGTTTTACTTCATAATTTTTGCAATCATCAGTTTGATAGTATTTAAGATACCTAGTTATTCTGACATTACTTGAAATTCCTCAGTTTGACTTCAATGCTGGGAGACATTTGGAAAACACAGGACAAAAAGCCAAAAGGTGAGTTGCAGATCTAAAAAAATTAACCCATCTGAAACATTTGTTAACAAATATTTATGTAGCAAACATTCTAGTGTTCACTCCATGCATGAAGTGGAGAGCGATCTAGATTGCTAAAATGTTAAAAAATTAATTGTACACTCATAGAACACAATGGGAACAGAAGACATTAATTCAGACTGCAAAGCTCCCTTAATTTCAAATGCTAAATGAAGAGCCCATTTGTTCTAGTCTAATCAAGCAATTTAACACCTCAATAGGCAACTAATTGTAATTAACAAAGCTACAACAGAATTCCTTTACACTTACAAATTCTGTTTCCTTTGATTTG